>CAMRHE010000076.1:185000-1530000 GCA_947044405.1 Leptodactylus fallax | reverse complement strand
GCTGGTTATCAGGAGGGGACACTACATGTATGAGAAGATAACCCGACCACAATAAGGGCATCATGGCTGGTTATCAGGAGGGACACATGTATGAGAAGATAACCCGACCACAATAAGGACATCATGGCTGGTTATCAGGAGGACACTACATGTATGAGAAGATAACCCGACCACAATAAGGACATCATGGCTGGTTATCAGGAGGGGACACTACATGTATGAGAAGATAACCTGACCACAATAAGGACATCATGGCTGGTTATCAGGAGGGGACACTACATGTATGAGAAGATAACCCGACCACAATAAGGACATCATGGCTGGTTATCAGGAGGGGACACTACATGTATGAGAAGATAACCTGACCACAATAAGGACATCATGGCTGGTTATCAGGAGGACACTACATGTATGATAACCCGACCACAATAAGGACATCATGGCTGGTTATCAGGAGGACACTACATGTATGAGAAGATAACCTGACCACAATAAGGACATCATGGCTGGTTATCAGGAGGACACTACATGTATGAGAAGATAACCCGACCACAATAAGGACATCATGGCTGGTTATCAGGAGGGACACTACATGTATGAGAAGATAACCCGACCACAATAAGGACATCATGGCTGGTTATCAGGAGGACACTACATGTATGAGAAGATAACCTGACCACAATAAGGACATCATGGCTGGTTATCAGGAGGACACTACATGTATGAGAAGATAACCCGACCACAATAAGGACATCATGGCTGGTTATCAGGAGGACACTACATGTATGAGAAGATAACCCGACCACAATAAGGACATCATGGCTGGTTATCAGGAGGGACACTACATGTATGAGAAGATAACCTGACCACAATAAGGACATCATGGCTGGTTATCAGGAGGGGACACTACATGTATGAGAAGATAACCCGACCACAATAAGGACATCATGGCTGGTTATCAGGAGGACACTACATGTATGAGAAGATAACCTGACCACAATAAGGACATCATGGCTGGTTATCAGGCAGGGACACTACATGTATGAGAAGATAACCCGGACACAATAAGGACATCATGGCTGGTTATCAGGAGGGACACTACATGTATGAGAAGATAACCTGACCACAATAAGGACATCGTGGCTGGTTATCAGGAGGACACTACATGTATGATAACCCGACCACAATAAGGACATCATGGCTGGTTATCAGGAGGACACTACATGTATGAGAAGATAACCTGACCACAATAAGGACATCATGGCTGGTTATCAGGAGGGGACACTACATGTATGAGAAGATAACCCGACCACAATAAGGACATCATGGCTGGTTATCAGGAGGGGACACTACATGTATGAGAAGATAACCCGACCACAATAAGGGCATCATGGCTGGTTATCAGGAGGGACACATGTATGAGAAGATAACCCGACCACAATAAGGACATCATGGCTGGTTATCAGGAGGACACTACATGTATGAGAAGATAACCCGACCACAATAAGGACATCATGGCTGGTTATCAGGAGGACACTACATGTATGAGAAGATAACCCGACCACAATAAGGACATCATGGCTGGTTATCAGGAGGGGACACTACATGTATGAGAAGATAACCTGACCACAATAAGGACATCATGGCTGGTTATCAGGAGGGGACACTACATGTATGAGAAGATAACCCGACCACAATAAGGACATCATGGCTGGTTATCAGGAGGGGACACTACATGTATGAGAAGATAACCTGACCACAATAAGGACATCATGGCTGGTTATCAGGAGGACACTACATGTATGATAACCCGACCACAATAAGGACATCATGGCTGGTTATCAGGAGGACACTACATGTATGAGAAGATAACCTGACCACAATAAGGACATCATGGCTGGTTATCAGGAGGGGACACTACATGTATGAGAAGATAACCCGGACACAATAAGGACATCATGGCTGGTTATCAGGAGGACACTACATGTATGAGAAGATAACCTGACCACAATAAGGACATCATGGCTGGTTATCAGGAGGGACACATGTATGAGAAGATAACCCGACCACAATAAGGACATCATGGCTGGTTATCAGGAGGACACTACATGTATGAGAAGATAACCTGACCACAATAAGGACATCATGGCTGGTTATCAGGAGGACACTACATGTATGAGAAGATAACCCGACCACAATAAGGACATCATGGCTGGTTATCAGGAGGACACTACATGTATGAGAAGATAACCCGACCACAATAAGGACATCATGGCTGGTTATCAGGAGGACACTACATGTATGAGAAGATAACCTGACCACAATAAGGACATCATGGCTGGTTATCAGGAGGACACTACATGTATGAGAAGATAACCCGACCACAATAAGGACATCATGGCTGGTTATCAGGAGGACACTACATGTATGAGAAGATAACCCGACCACAATAAGGACATCATGGCTGGTTATCAGGAGGGACACTACATGTATGAGAAGATAACCTGACCACAATAAGGACATCATGGCTGGTTATCAGGAGGGGACACTACATGTATGAGAAGATAACCCGACCACAATAAGGACATCATGGCTGGTTATCAGGAGGACACTACATGTATGAGAAGATAACCTGACCACAATAAGGACATCATGGCTGGTTATCAGGCAGGGACACTACATGTATGAGAAGATAACCCGGACACAATAAGGACATCATGGCTGGTTATCAGGAGGGACACTACATGTATGAGAAGATAACCTGACCACAATAAGGACATCGTGGCTGGTTATCAGGAGGACACTACATGTATGATAACCCGACCACAATAAGGACATCATGGCTGGTTATCAGGAGGACACTACATGTATGAGAAGATAACCTGACCACAATAAGGACATCATGGCTGGTTATCAGGGAGGGGACACTACATGTATGAGAAGATAACCCGACCACAATAAGGACATCATGGCTGGTTATCAGGAGGGGACACTACATGTATGAGAAGATAACCCGACCACAATAAGGGCATCATGGCTGGTTATCAGGAGGGACACATGTATGAGAAGATAACCCGACCACAATAAGGACATCATGGCTGGTTATCAGGAGGACACTACATGTATGAGAAGATAACCCGACCACAATAAGGACATCATGGCTGGTTATCAGGAGGACACTACATGTATGAGAAGATAACCCGACCACAATAAGGACATCATGGCTGGTTATCAGGAGGGGACACTACATGTATGAGAAGATAACCTGACCACAATAAGGACATCATGGCTGGTTATCAGGAGGGGACACTACATGTATGAGAAGATAACCCGACCACAATAAGGACATCATGGCTGGTTATCAGGAGGGGACACTACATGTATGAGAAGATAACCTGACCACAATAAGGACATCATGGCTGGTTATCAGGAGGACACTACATGTATGATAACCCGACCACAATAAGGACATCATGGCTGGTTATCAGGAGGACACTACATGTATGAGAAGATAACCTGACCACAATAAGGACATCATGGCTGGTTATCAGGAGGGGACACTACATGTATGAGAAGATAACCCGGACACAATAAGGACATCATGGCTGGTTATCAGGAGGACACTACATGTATGAGAAGATAACCTGACCACAATAAGGACATCATGGCTGGTTATCAGGAGGACACTACATGTATGAGAAGATAACCCGACCACAATAAGGACATCATGGCTGGTTATCAGGAGGGACACTACATGTATGAGAAGATAACCTGACCACAATAAGGACATCATGGCTGGTTATCAGGAGGGACACTACATGTATGAGAAGATAACCTGACCACAATAAGGACATCATGGCTGGTTATCAGGAGGACACTACATGTATGAGAAGATAACCCGACCACAATAAGGACATCATGGCTGGTTATCAGGAGGACACTACATGTATGAGAAGATAACCCGACCACAATAAGGACATCATGGCTGGTTATCAGGAGGACACTACATGTATGATAACCCGACCACAATAAGGACATCATGGCTGGTTATCAGGAGGACACTACATGTATGAGAAGATAACCTGACCACAATAAGGACATCATGGCTGGTTATCAGGAGGACACTACATGTATGAGAAGATAACCCGACCACAATAAGGACATCATGGCTGGTTATCAGGAGGACACTACATGTATGAGAAGATAACCCGACCACAATAAGGACATCATGGCTGGTTATCAGGAGGACACTACATGTATGAGAAGATAACCTGACCACAATAAGGACATCATGGCTGGTTATCAGGAGGACACTACATGTATGAGAAGATAACCCGACCACAATAAGGACATCATGGCTGGTTATCAGGAGGACACTACATGTATGAGAAGATAACCCGACCACAATAAGGACATCATGGCTGGTTATCAGGAGGGACACTACATGTATGAGAAGATAACCTGACCACAATAAGGACATCATGGCTGGTTATCAGGAGGGGGACACTACATGTATGAGAAGATAACCCGACCACAATAAGGACATCATGGCTGGTTATCAGGAGGACACTACATGTATGAGAAGATAACCTGACCACAATAAGGACATCATGGCTGGTTATCAGGCAGGGACACTACATGTATGAGAAGATAACCCGGACACAATAAGGACATCATGGCTGGTTATCAGGAGGGACACTACATGTATGAGAAGATAACCTGACCACAATAAGGACATCGTGGCTGGTTATCAGGAGGACACTACATGTATGATAACCCGACCACAATAAGGACATCATGGCTGGTTATCAGGAGGACACTACATGTATGAGAAGATAACCTGACCACAATAAGGACATCATGGCTGGTTATCAGGAGGGGACACTACATGTATGAGAAGATAACCCGACCACAATAAGGACATCATGGCTGGTTATCAGGAGGGGACACTACATGTATGAGAAGATAACCCGACCACAATAAGGGCATCATGGCTGGTTATCAGGAGGGACACATGTATGAGAAGATAACCCGACCACAATAAGGACATCATGGCTGGTTATCAGGAGGACACTACATGTATGAGAAGATAACCCGACCACAATAAGGACATCATGGCTGGTTATCAGGAGGACACTACATGTATGAGAAGATAACCCGACCACAATAAGGACATCATGGCTGGTTATCAGGAGGGGACACTACATGTATGAGAAGATAACCTGACCACAATAAGGACATCATGGCTGGTTATCAGGAGGGGACACTACATGTATGAGAAGATAACCCGACCACAATAAGGACATCATGGCTGGTTATCAGGAGGGGACACTACATGTATGAGAAGATAACCTGACCACAATAAGGACATCATGGCTGGTTATCAGGAGGACACTACATGTATGATAACCCGACCACAATAAGGACATCATGGCTGGTTATCAGGAGGACACTACATGTATGAGAAGATAACCCGACCACAATAAGGACATCATGGCTGGTTATCAGGAGGACACTACATGTATGAGAAGATAACCCGGACACAATAAGGACATCATGGCTGGTTATCAGGAGGACACTACATGTATGAGAAGATAACCCGGAAACAGTAAGGACATCTTGGCTGGTTATCAGGAGGACACTACATGTATGAGAAGATAACCTGACCACAATAAGGACATCATGGCTGGTTATCAGGAGGGACACTACATGTATGAGAAGATAACCTGACCACAATAAGGACATCGTGGCTGGTTATCAGGAGGACACTACATGTATGATAACCCGACCACAATAAGGACATCATGGCTGGTTATCAGGAGGACACTACATGTATGAGAAGATAACCTGACCACAATAAGGACATCATGGCTGGTTATCAGGAGGGGACACTACATGTATGAGAAGATAACCCGACCACAATAAGGACATCATGGCTGGTTATCAGGAGGGGACACTACATGTATGAGAAGATAACCCGACCACAATAAGGACATCATGGCTGGTTATCAGGAGGACACTACATGTATGAGAAGATAACCTGACCACAATAAGGACATCATGGCTGGTTATCAGGAGGACACTACATGTATGAGAAGATAACCCGACCACAATAAGGACATCATGGCTGGTTATCAGGAGGACACTACATGTATGAGAAGATAACCCGACCACAATAAGGACATCATGGCTGGTTATCAGGAGGGACACTACATGTATGAGAAGATAACCTGACCACAATAAGGACATCATGGCTGGTTATCAGGAGGGGACACTACATGTATGAGAAGATAACCCGACCACAATAAGGACATCATGGCTGGTTATCAGGAGGACACTACATGTATGAGAAGATAACCTGACCACAATAAGGACATCATGGCTGGTTATCAGGCAGGGACACTACATGTATGAGAAGATAACCCGGACACAATAAGGACATCATGGCTGGTTATCAGGAGGGACACTACATGTATGAGAAGATAACCTGACCACAATAAGGACATCGTGGCTGGTTATCAGGAGGACACTACATGTATGATAACCCGACCACAATAAGGACATCATGGCTGGTTATCAGGAGGACACTACATGTATGAGAAGATAACCTGACCACAATAAGGACATCATGGCTGGTTATCAGGAGGGGACACTACATGTATGAGAAGATAACCCGACCACAATAAGGACATCATGGCTGGTTATCAGGAGGGGACACTACATGTATGAGAAGATAACCCGACCACAATAAGGGCATCATGGCTGGTTATCAGGAGGGACACATGTATGAGAAGATAACCCGACCACAATAAGGACATCATGGCTGGTTATCAGGAGGACACTACATGTATGAGAAGATAACCCGACCACAATAAGGACATCATGGCTGGTTATCAGGAGGACACTACATGTATGAGAAGATAACCCGACCACAATAAGGACATCATGGCTGGTTATCAGGAGGGGACACTACATGTATGAGAAGATAACCTGACCACAATAAGGACATCATGGCTGGTTATCAGGAGGGGACACTACATGTATGAGAAGATAACCCGACCACAATAAGGACATCATGGCTGGTTATCAGGAGGGGACACTACATGTATGAGAAGATAACCTGACCACAATAAGGACATCATGGCTGGTTATCAGGAGGACACTACATGTATGATAACCCGACCACAATAAGGACATCATGGCTGGTTATCAGGAGGACACTACATGTATGAGAAGATAACCCGACCACAATAAGGACATCATGGCTGGTTATCAGGAGGACACTACATGTATGAGAAGATAACCCGACCACAATAAGGACATCATGGCTGGTTATCAGGAGGACACTACATGTATGAGAAGATAACCCGACCACAATAAGGACATCATGGCTGGTTATCAGGAGGGGACACTACATGTATGAGAAGATAACCTGACCACAATAAGGACATCATGGCTGGTTATCAGGAGGGGACACTACATGTATGAGAAGATAACCCGACCACAATAAGGACATCATGGCTGGTTATCAGGAGGGGACACTACATGTATGAGAAGATAACCTGACCACAATAAGGACATCATGGCTGGTTATCAGGAGGACACTACATGTATGATAACCCGACCACAATAAGGACATCATGGCTGGTTATCAGGAGGACACTACATGTATGAGAAGATAACCTGACCACAATAAGGACATCATGGCTGGTTATCAGGAGGGGACACTACATGTATGAGAAGATAACCCGGACACAATAAGGACATCATGGCTGGTTATCAGGAGGACACTACATGTATGAGAAGATAACCTGACCACAATAAGGACATCATGGCTGGTTATCAGGAGGACACTACATGTATGAGAAGATAACCCGACCACAATAAGGACATCATGGCTGGTTATCAGGAGGGACACTACATGTATGAGAAGATAACCTGACCACAATAAGGACATCATGGCTGGTTATCAGGAGGGACACTACATGTATGAGAAGATAACCTGACCACAATAAGGACATCATGGCTGGTTATCAGGAGGACACTACATGTATGAGAAGATAACCCGACCACAATAAGGACATCATGGCTGGTTATCAGGAGGACACTACATGTATGAGAAGATAACCCGACCACAATAAGGACATCATGGCTGGTTATCAGGCAGGGACACTACATGTATGAGAAGATAACCCGACCACAATAAGGACATCATGGCTGGTTATCAGGAGGACACTACATGTATGAGAAGATAACCCGACCACAATAAGGACATCATGGCTGGTTATCAGGAGGGGACACTACATGTATGAGAAGATAACCCGACCACAATAAGGACATCATGGCTGGTTATCAGGAGGACACTACATATATGAGAAGATAACCTGACCACAATAAGGACATCATGGCTGGTTATCAGGAGGACACTACATGTATGAGAAGATAATCCGGCCACAATAAGGTCATCATGGCTGGTTATCAGGAGGGACACTACATGTATGAGAAGATAACCCGACCACAATAAGGACATCATGGCTGGTTATCAGGAGGACACTACATGTATGAGAAGATAACCCGACCACAATAAGGACATCATGGCTGGTTATCAGGAGGACACTACATGTATGAGAAGATAACCCGGACACAATAAGGACATCATGGCTGGTTATCAGGAGGGACACTACATGTATGAGAAGATAACCCGGACACAGTAAGGACATCTTGGCTGGTTATCAGGAGGGGACACTACATGTATGAGAAGATAACCTGACCACAATAAGGACATCATGGCTGGTTATCAGGAGGGACACTACATGTATGAGAAGATAACCCGGACACAATAAGGACATCATGGCTGGTTATCAGGAGGGACACTACATGTATGAGAAGATAACCTGGCCACAATAAGGACATCATGGCTGGTTATCAGGAGGGACACTACATGTATGAGAAGATAACCCGACCACAATAAGGACATCATGGCTGGTTATCAGGAGGACACTACATGTATGAGAAGATAACCCGACCACAATAAGGACATCATGGCTGGTTATCAGGAGGACACTACATGTATGAGAAGATAACCTGACCACAATAAGGACATCATGGCTGGTTATCAGGAGGGGACACTACATGTATGAGAAGATAATCCGGCCACAATAAGGGCATCATGGCTGGTTATCAGGAGGGACACTACATGTATGAGAAGATAACCCGACCACAATAAGGACATCATGGCTGGTTATCAGGAGGACACTACATGTATGAGAAGATAACCCGACCACAATAAGGACATCATGGCTGGTTATCAGGAGGGACACTACATGTATGAGAAGATAACCCGGACACAATAAGGACATCATGGCTGGTTATCAGGAGGAGACACTACATGTATGAGAAGATAACCCGGACACAATAAGGACATCTTGGCTGGTTATCAGGAGGGGACACTACATGTATGAGAAGATAACCTGACCACAATAAGGACATCATGGCTGGTTATCAGGAGGGACACTACATGTATGAGAAGATAACCCGGACACAATAAGGACATCATGGCTGGTTATCAGGAGGACACTACATGTATGAGAAGATAACCTGACCACAATAAGGACATCATGGCTGGTTATCAGGAGGACACTACATGTATGAGAAGATAACCCGACCACAATAAGGACATCATGGCTGGTTATCAGGAGGGGACACTACATGTATGAGAAGATAACCCGACCACAATAAGGACATCATGGCTGGTTATCAGGAGGACACTACATGTATGAGAAGATAACCCGACCACCATAAGGACATCATGGCTGGTTATCAGGAGGACACTACATGTATGAGAAGATAACCCGGACACAGTAAGGACATCATGGCTGGTTATCAGGAGGGGATACTACATGTATGAGAAGATAACCTGACCACAATAAGGATATCATGGCTGGTTATCAGGAGGGACACTACATGTATGAGAAGATAACCCGACCACAATAAGGATATCATGGCTGGTTATCAGGAGGACACTACATGTATGAGAAGATAACCTGACCACAATAAGGACATCATGGCTGGTTATCAGGAGGACACTACATGTATGAGAAGATAACCTGACCACAATAAGGACATCATGGCTGGTTATCAGGCAGGGACACTACATGTATGAGAAGATAACCTGACCACAATGACATCATGGCTGGGTTTCTGACAAAATTTTTAATGATTTATACTTGCAAAAAAGTTTCACTTTAATATAAATTTGGTTATGTTCATGGAAACATAACCTTTAAGACCGTTTCTAACTCTAGTGGATGTTCCAAAAAAAAATTAATAAATAAGAATGTTCCCAAAAGAAACAAGTGAAAAAACAAGTGGAATCAAAGCGGGCACATCTCGGCAGACAAGGAAGGATTTTAATGAATCTTTTTTTATTTTCATGAGGTTGCTTTAAAAGGCGACCACTCCGGCGTCTCCTTCAGAAGTAGAGTAGCAGGTACATCAAAGCCTATGAAGGAAGTTGGGCCCCGGAGCAGCCGCAGATTTGATCTGATTAGAAGTTAAAGTTGATAAAGCCGCAGTTCTAAGTTACATGAGTCCTGAGGAGAATCATTGTAATTAGAGGAGCCGAGCGTCGCTCTCAGTCAGCGGGCTGTGAAATCCGGAGGACGGCGGCACAAACCGCTATGAACTTTGTCACTAACGAAAGGAAAATCATTTAGATGCCGCACAAATGAAATCACTCGACAGAACCGAGCTGGTGCTTTATTCTAATTTCCTGAGCGAAGGTCCTTCTCAGTCTTGAGATCCTGTAATCCTAGGAACGGAGGCAGTGCAAGTGTCTTAAAGGGACACCGCGCCCGTACATTTTTCTCTGCTGTTCACTTGATTAGAATCTATTATTTCCCGTAAGCCATCATTGAAGGCTGAATGTAGTGTTCTTAAAGGGGTTTTCTGGGAATAAAATATTGATGACCAACCCTTAAAGGGGTTTTCCGGACCCAAATCGAATTTTCATACTGATGACCCATCCACGGGGTAGGTCGTCAGTATGTGATCACCCAGACCCCACACAGATCGGCTGTTCTAGCAACCTCTGGGTACCGGAAGCTTGTAGTGGAGCAGCACAGCAGCCCCATCCACTGCATAGTGGTGGTTCTGGTGAACTGCAGCACTGATTTCATTACTTGTATAGCAGCGGTGCTGCATGCTGCCTGTCCACTAGCAGCTTCCGGCACTCAGGCTGCTGCAACAGCTGATCTGTGCGGGGTTTGGGTGTCAGACCACCACAGATCACATACTAATGACTAGAGATGAGCGAATTTCTCAAAAGTCCGATTTGAAGTTCCAAAAATATTCGCTTCAATCCGAATTACTTTGCGGCAAATAAACAGCTATTTCCAGGCTGCAGAGAGCCGGGGTGGACGGCAAAATGGCGGAAGCCTTTGGATGCCGCGGTTATGTCTCTCTCTCTCTCTCTCTCCCCAGCACGGACAAGAGAACATCCTGTGACCGTCAGATGTCACAAAGGTCCTTACTAAATATTCGTTACCACGAAGCATCAGGAAATCCGGAATCGTGGAGAATCGAAGATTTCCTGAAATTCAGATCGAATTCCACTTCTGCAGCTTCGATTTGCTCATCTCTACTAATGACCTATCTTGGGGTCGAAAAACCTCTTTAACCACTTCACTCCCGGGCTATATTCCCTGTTTCAGGACCAGACACATTTTCAGGTTTTTTTGTACATGTGGTTTTGAGGGCTATAACATTTTTTTTTTTTATTTTGGGTTATTTAAATAATTTTTCGTCTCTTTTTCAGTGATAAATAGGGCTGTATTTTTTTTTTTTTTTTTTAATTTTTGCACGTTTTTCCTTTATTTTAATATCGGAGAAAACGTAAACAAAAAAGGAAGGGAAACGTCTGTTTTTCACATTTTTCATGCTTTTTTTGTCACAAAGGTGACACATATTGTTGGGTCACTGGGAGGCGGGGCTAGAACCTTTGACATGGGCGTCGTTGCAGGGTAGTGATAGGACGGATAATCTAGTCCATATATTGGTGAGATTTCCTAGGTAGAACATAGTCTGGGGACCAGGACTCCTTGCACCATAGTGATCTGTAATACTAGGAGTGTCTGCTGCCCTTCCTGGCCGCAGCATCACTGTCCTGTACTGTATATAGTATGGACATGCTTAAATTTCCCAGTGGTGGCTGCAGAGAAACTGAATACTAAGGCCCCATGGGCCGGTCAGTATATTGGCTGCATTTCCCGCCCGGGATCCCCATGCATGGAGGAATTAGATTCTGATTTGGGGGCTGATTCCGCCTAGATTCTGTCTCCCATTGTTTGTAATGGGACGCAGAGATCGCAGCAGGACACAGAAAAACTAAGCGTACAGCTTGATCTTGCCGTGGATGTGGCAGATGATTTAGCTGCAGAACCTGTGGCTCGGGAGTCCCCACTTATTAGGCCCATTTATCTGCATCGGCATTTCCCTGCGGGGAGCCAAAGGCAGGAAAATGAAGAGGAATCTGATTCAATTTCTCTGCAGCGCCACCGCTGGGGAATTTGAGCATTACACAAAGCCCTCTCAAATCAAAGGATTATGTGTGTAAAGCAGGACAGGACTAGGCCTCCAGAGCAAGAGACGCTCTTTGTGACTGCGCTAGACTCCGGCCACAAGATGAAGATCCTGAACAGAGGACCAACGCTCCCAACCCAGAATTCCCTAACAGGGCATATAAAAGCAAGGCTGAATAGTTGGTAGGCCAGGAGTTGGAATCAGTTTCTGTGATCTATCTAGAGATCATAAAAACTGATTAGAACTGGTCATTGATTTCAATGGGTTTATAAAACCATCCGCCGGAGCGTTTGGAGCATTTCCGCCATGTATCCGCTCTTTTGGATGGAGACAACAGTTGGACTTCCAAAACTTTTGCAACACACAACGGACAGCAACAGATCCGTTTTTTTTAACATTGAGGTCTATGGGAGATGGACACAAACAAATTACCAACGCATAGCAATCAGTTTGTGTCCGTTTTGCGATCCCTTTTTTCCCTCTTCAGTCTTCTCTGCGCATGCTCAGAATGAAGAAGGAAAAAAAATCACGGATCTGTCAAAAATGGACACAAACGGACAGTGTTTGGTGATTGAACATCCATTAACCTGTCAAAAAAGACGGATTATGGCAAGTGCTGTGTAACCGTTTGTGACCGTATTTTTAACAAATCCATTGGTTTTTTTTTAAACGGATTCGCAACGGTTGGACAATCGGCGCAGATGTCAACATAGCGGAAAGCTCCTCGGATTAGTAAATATGTAACAAACTATACATCTAATTATACAATATCGATAATTATATAATATAGATAATGTTATTAATAATTGTGCAATTAATTGTTAGTAATAATTATATAAGATAATTAACGGTTATAAATAGAATTGTTATCAATAAGTACATATTATATAATGTAATTGTTATTAATAATTGTATAATCTAATTGTTAATAATTATATATTTTAATTATATAATGGCTATAAATAAGTATATAATATAATTGTTAATTATATAAATAATTCTTATTAATAAGTATACATAATATAATTAATGGTTATTAATAATTGTATAATCTAATTGTTAATTATATAATATAATTTATGGCTATTAATAAGTATATAATTATCAATAATTATGTAATAAATTGTTAATAACTAATGGATTGTTATTAATAATTGTATAATATTGTTCATATTATTGTGTAATTGTTGATAATTGTATAATATAGCGAGTCATGTTATTAATTGTATAATATAATTAATTAATTGTATAATATAGTTATTCATGTTATTTTGAAGCCAGAGTACTTTTTACCCCCAACTCTGACTCCATCGCCATGTTTTCTACCTTTAAGGTCTGTACACCCAGATGAAGATCCTGAACAGAAGACCCTTCTCTATTATCCCAGAATTTTCTACAATGGACAACCCTTTTCGAGGTCTTCACACCTAGGATACATTCGGACAGTCAAGTTGGGTTCAATTAAAACTGTATCAGATTTTGATTCTGCAGACGAAACGTGTTATATAAATGCATTTTTCCTGCAAAATAAAAAAAAATGGCCCCAAAAAAAGAGAATAAAAGTGCATGCAGATTTTCCCCATGCAGTAATACTACCCCCTACCTGACCATCTGAATGCGGGCCTAGGAAACAGGAGTAGACTGCACAAGAAACCAGACAACACCAGGATAAACCTGTGCAAGACAGTGACGGACGTGCGGCGATGTAAGACAGACTAAGTTCTGCGCTATCTGTACTGAGGGGGAGATGCCTGGGGAAGAGATCGCCTTTCATTTCGCATGCCGCAGTTTTTGCTTACCGCATTGAAATTTGAGGATGTTTAAGGATATTTGTCTAACCTCGGTACTCTATACATGTTTTAGCTCGCTCTTCTGAGACCTCATGGGAGCAGGGAAGGATGGAAGAAACATCCCATACGATACTCCGTTAAGACATCAAACGTTGCGATGGCAGAAGAGAACTAGAGAAAAGCCGACTGTGGGTCAGCGGGAGGTGAGGGAGTCTGCTGTTAACAAGACACACTCAAAATATGGGAAAGAAATGAGGAGAGAAGAGGGTTAAGGTTTCTCCCAGAGCTCCATTACTGAGAGGAGTTATGTGAATATCATTTGGAGGAGTCTGTGCGATATTACAAGAACCTGCTCTGTCTCTAATAAGGATATCTCACCTGGTAGACTGAGTGCTAGAGCTCCGGTAACACATGCACATTCATATGGAGAAGATATAGAAGGACTCACACACTGCATAACAGACTACATTAATTTTTGTGTGGACAACACAGTACCCACAAAAGTGGTGAGGCGCTTCTCCAACAACAAACCATGGATTAACTCTGATATAAAAACACTACTTAAGGAGAAAAAGATGGCATTCAGGACAAGAGATAAGGAGGGGTTGAGGGAAGTACAAAAGGAGCTGAGGCATCAAATCAGGCAGGGAAAAGCCAGTTATAAAGAAAAAATGGAAAAGCAAATGGAAAGAAAAGACATAAGGGGGGTCTGGGAGGGGCTTAAGTCAATTTCGGGTCATAAACAGTCTGTCTGCCAGATTGAGGCAGATGTTAATTGGCTTAATGAACTAAACCTATTCGTCAACAGATTTGATCACACACCAGCTCCTCCCACCCCAGCATGTCCTTCAGCTCCCCCCACCACAATGACTTCACCTCATTCACCCCATGTGGCTACTTCCCAACAGACCAGTAAATCCAGAAATCTGTCTTTATTTGGCCACAGTCTGACCTTCACACGGGCCCAGGTGAGGAAGGAGATGAAAAAGATCAAGGCGAGGAAAGCCGCAGGGCCAGATGACATCAGTGCAAGGCTAATTAAGACTTGTGGGGACCAGCTGTGTGGTATAATTACATATATGTATAATATGAGCCTGAGGCAGGAAATAGTCCCTGAATTATGGAAATCTTCTTGTGTGGTACCAGTTCCAAAGAAACCCCACCCTATGGACCTCAACGACTACAGACCTGTAGCACTGACATCCCACCTGATGAAGATCTTGGAGAGATTGGTTCTCACACATCTCCGCCCTCTAGTGAGCCCCGCTATGGACCCCCTCCAGTTTGCTTATCGGCCGGGCATTGGGGTAGATGATGCCATCATCCATCTTCTGCACGGGGCTCTTTCTCACCTGGAGAAACCAGGGAACACAGTGAGAATAATGTTCTTTGACTTCTCCAGTGCTTTTAACACCATACAGCCCAGGTTACTTAGGGACAAGCTGGGCCTTGCTGGAGTGGACCACCACCTCTCCAACTGGATCCTAGACTACCTCACAAATCGACCTCAATACGTGAGAGCCCGAGACTGTGTGTCAGGTACCGTGATCTGTAATACGGGGGCACCTCAGGGTACGGTTCTCGCCCCTTTCCTCTTCACACTGTACACTGCAGATTTTAGGTGCAACTCATCCAGCTGCTACCTACAGAAGTATTCTGACGACTCTGCAATAGTGGGCCTCATCACAGATGAGGATGACAGGGAGTATAGAGAACTGAACCAGGATTTTGTGGACTGGTGCCACCGGAACCATCTGAAGATTAACGTGGGGAAGACCAAGGAGATGGTGGTGGACTTCCGCAAAGGCAGAAGCCCTCCTAAACCAGTGGACATCCTGGGGACGGGCATCGAGATTGTGAACACCTATAAGTACCTGGGTTTGCTCCTTAATAATAAGCTGGACTGGGCAGATCATATGGAGGCCCTGTACAGGAAGGGCCACAGCAGGCTCTACCTGCTTAGGAAACTGAGAGCCTTTGGAATCCGGGGGGCACTTCTTAGGACTTTCTTCAACTCGGTAGTGGCATCAGCCATCTTCTTTGGAGTGGCCTGCTGGGGGAGAAGTATATCAACCAGGGACAGAAATAAACTTGACAAGCTGATTAGAAGGGCCAGCTCTGTCCTGGGGAGCCCACTGGACCCAGTGCAGGTGGTGGGTGACAGAAGGATACTGTCCGTGGTGAGCTCCATGCAGAAGAAGAAGTCCCATCCCATGCATGAGACTGTGATCGCGCTGGGCAGTACTGTCAGTGACCGACTGCTCCACCCTAGGTGTGAGAAGGAGCGCTATCGGAAGTCTTTCCTCCCCACCGCGGTTAGGCTGTACAACCAACACCGACCTAAGCGGAGATCATTACACACAGAGAACTGAAATATCTCTCTGCCTGTTATATCCCCCCCCCCCCCCCGCTCCGTCCTATCTGTCTGTCTGCTATTAATGTAATGCCTCTCACCTTGGAACATTCCTGTACATGTTGTATTTGTATTTGTATCTGCTTATCTTTGCTGCTGTAACACACTGAATTTCCCCATTGTGGGACTATTAAAGGACTATTATTATTATTATTATTATTATTATACAAAGCTAAGGCCCCATGTATACGTCAGGTGTGCCAACCGAGGGGGGTCCCTATCCTGCTGAGAGAAATCAGAGCAGAGCCCCCCATAGAAATCAATGTAACGTTGAAGGCACTCGGGTGTCATCTTAGTGTGATCGGTGTACCTTCCCTTAAAAAAAAAATAAAAAAATAAAAAAAAACTTGTCACCCACTCGTGTACATGAGGCCTAAATTGGTAAATATACATTAAAAGGAACACTAAACCTAAACAGGAGACAATTTTGTCCCCGGATTGTTAGCCAGCTAAGAGGGTGGAGATTAGTGAAGAAGTGGGGAATAAACAATCTGTTTGTCATACTGCAGACAAGACGGGGGGGAGAGGCTCCTGCTGCAGCCAGTTGTCTTACAGCCAGATACACTGAAGAGGATCTGCTCTATCATGAGCTAATCCTCAGCTAAGGAAGCAGAGAGTAGGGAAGGGTGAGGCTTAATCTTTCTGTCCTACTGCAGACAGTACAAGCGGTGGAGGATCTGCTCTATATTGGGCTAATAACCAGCTAAGGAGACAGAGTAGGAAAGAGAATGGGGCTTATTCTCTGTTCTACTGCAGACAGGGCTGAGGGGGGGGGGGGGGGGGGGGGGGCTCCTGCTGCAGCCAGTTGTCTTCTAGCTATATACAATAAGGAAAAGGTTCTGCTCTATTCTGGGCTAACAACCAGCTAAGGAGAAATAGAGTAGGCAAGGGTAAGGCTTAATCTTTCTGTCCTACTGCAGACAGTACAAGGTGGGGAGGCTCCTGCTGCAGCCAGTTGTTTTACAGCCAGATACACTGAGGAGGGTCTACTCTATTTTGAGTTACCAACCAGCTAGGGAGGCAGAGAGTAGGCAAGCAGTGGGTCTTAATCTTTTTACCCTACTGCAGGGGTAGGCAACCTTCGGCACTCCAGCTGTTCTGGGACTACAAATTCCAGCATGTCTATTTGCTATGCTCTAATCGGAGCTGTCCATAGAATTGAATGGAGCATGCTGGGAGTTGTAGTTCCACAGCAGCTGGACTGCTGAAGGTTCCGATACCTGTCCTACTGCAATCCGGGCAGATGGGGGGGGGGGGGGAGGTCACTTCTGTAATGGGTTGTCTTACAGACAAATATACTATAGAGAAGGATCTGCTCTATTTTCATCTAAAAGCCAGCCAAGGAAACATAGAGAAGCCGAGGAGTGGGACTTATTTTTTTGTCCTTCTGCAGACAGGGCAGCCAATTGTCTTAGGACCACATACAGTGAGGAAGGAGAAATGGCGGTGTACCTCGGACAAGCGGAAATACTAGAATACTATTAGACAAAACATGATCAAACAAATTGGGAAATAAAGGGCTGAGATATTTTTATCCATTTTCTATGTTTAGCGTTTCTGCAAAGCTGACCATACACATTAGATTAAATTTAGACAATCCCATCTATTCTGTCAAGTTAAGCTTTCCAATAAACTAATACTGTAGGTATGGGGCAGCCCAATTGTTGGATTTCTATATGCCGGATCCTTGTTCATCCAAGTGTGAAAACTCATCCCCCGTCCCTATTGAAATAAACATATATGTCCAGCAATTGTGCAGGATTAGAAAACATGGCCGCTTCTTCTCAGGAAGTGACATCATGTCCGTTGGTCACATGGCCATGCTGCAGCTCAGTCTTATTTATGGGATTGCCATAGCAAAGCCATGACAACAATGGACGTGTTTTCTAATCCTGCACAACCCATTCAAGCACGAGTATATATACAGGGGTCAATAATGATATAATATATACATATATATTATAGAAATTCCCAGTATATACCAGTCCTTGTCTCCGGCCTGTATCTTGTGAATCTATGGCCAGTGTACAGACTCTTATCTGTGACGCCTCAGAAATGCTTCTTTTATGCGTGTTACTATATTACTATTTGAGCAGTTTTGTAATGTACTCTATTAATCTAATTGACAATGACTGTTACATAGCCGTGGTACCTACGACTGGCAGAGGCTGACGACGACATTCTGGATTTTAGTTGTTTGAAGTTCTACAAAGTTGTCCTTTATGACCGTCCCCCACCCCCTGTACATATCCGTGAGCTCCCTCTTTATCACAGGCGGCACATGGGACAGAGCCGCCAGAGTGCCTTTATCCTGAAAGCTGGAGGACTGGAATAAAACATATCATATTAACTCTGGGAAAAAGGTAAGCAGTGCTTGTGCTCCGATGAGACGAGGCAAGCAATGTACTGAAGTCAGCAGGATTTCCAGGTTGCGCAGGGACAGAGCTACTGACAGCACACAGAGATTTGTTAGCAGCCGACGGGGTTTCGAGTCGGTTTATAGATTGCTGGCTTCACCCGCAGTTCTGTGCTCAAAATGAGAGAAATAAATTGTGGAAAGAGGGGCCACTAAAATGGTGTAAGGTGCAGATGATGTAGATAAATCACAGGGTATTTAAATGCCTGGTGTGATTCATGGGCAGGAGGGGGGCACAACGAAAAAAGGGGGGGGGGGGGTAGAAATTACAGCTACGGGAAACTAGAAAACCTCTAACTTTATCTCCATCTAATTCTCTCCATTGTCTATCACTATGAACCAGGCCCTATGGCTGCAAAACTTCCATCAAGGAGAACTTGTTAGGCTAGCTTCACATCTGTGCATGGCCCTCTGTCATTCGGGTCCCCTGAGAGCCGGGCCGCTAAAACAGCAGTTACCTACGGACCACATAGACTGTAATGGGGGTGCACTGGCTGTCCGCTGTTTTCAATGCTAAAAGCTGGCCGAGTCCGGTGCAGAGGTGAACTTAACCTGACAAGTAAAAAGTTCGGGTGAACTTAAGAAGTGTAGGAATATAACTTATCAGAGGAAAATGCTTCTATTTCCTCTAATCACCTCTTCTCCTGACTCTTAAACTGCTCAGTTCACTGCCAGATCCATCCCCACTGAAGATAGGATTACAGTTCATAGAAGTCTATGGAGAGGGGAGGGGAAAGGAAAGAAGGGGAGTGAGAAGCAGAGAGAAACAGACACAGTAAGATTTCAGTCACATCTATACTGCTCAGTACTGCTATAACCTGCTGGAAAACTGCTAAACACTTACTGTGATCTTAGGCAGCATGTATCTGGGCTTGCTTCACTCTCACTGACTCCCTCTCCACTCTCCATAGACTTCTATATAACCTGATCTGTCTGTGAGCTCTAGACTGTCTTTACCAATGATGGTTCTGATCTGTGAATTGAGCAGTATAGCAGACAGGAGAGGAGCTGATAACAGGAGAGAGAAGGATATATGTAAATATATAACTATCCATTTAAAAAATATAACTTAAATGACAATTACCCTTTAAGAATAAAGGTGGCCATACACATTAGACATAGTTTGGCTGAACCAACCTTTGGTGGACCATGTAATGTGTATGGGAAAGTCCCAATATTCAACCAACTGCAGACGTCTCAGGAAAAAAAAAAAGACTGGACATATATAATATATATATATATATAAATATATATAGATATACATAGTCTGAACAACTGGTAATCTCTAGAGAGTCAAGAAGTGGTTAAATGAAGCATCTGAATTTTATGGGGTTATCCAAGACCAAAAAATAATGACCAATCCTTAAAGGGGTTTTCCCATGGGTATAACCATATTCAGATTTGTAGACAATTAAAAGTTTAAAATTCTGCACAATTTTTGATTATTTATATTTGCAAAAATGTTTAAGATTTTCTCTAACCATCTTAGTGGTGACATCTGTTGTCTTCATTGGTTGCCAATGGATACGACCATAAATGCAGGAACTTTCCATGGTCTGGGACTTGTCAGAAAGCCATGGTTTCCTTAAAGGAGTTAATGTTTAGGATTGGTCATCAACTGAAGATCGGCAGGGGCCTGACACCCTTCACTATGACAAAATGGACTCCTTTAAGGAGTTCTCCCACATATAAGTATTCATTTACTGAGTAAGATGAGGCCAAATGAAACAATTTTCCATTGGAAATAATTACAAAAAATGCACCTTTGTCTAGATATTGCTGCTATATACTTGTTGTCCTTTTGATTCCCTCTTAGAACGACCACCTCAGATTTCATGTCTGGTGGTCACACATGCTCAGTAGCTCAGACCCTGGATTCTTTTGTATATAGAGTCCTATTATTGCACAAGTCAGCCAGCAAGAATTGGGGCACTAGAAGAAGCTTATTCTCACCAACACTACAGATATTAGGAGGACAGGAACACACAGAACACCAGGGGGCACCAAACAAGTCAGGGACAGCCATATCTAGACACAGGAGCTTTTTTTGTTATGTTATGGGGCTCAGAAATCCACTTTAAGTTATCAAGTAGATCACTTACCACTGCCCAGTCGAAGCAATAAGACATCCTGGAGTCTTCTGTTGAGGACCCGAAGTTCCTTCACTTCTGTGACTAATGTCCCATAGTCCTTTAGTTTTTTGGCCTGCTGAACCAGTTGCCTCCGAGTCCTTTCCAGCTCGTGCTGGATGTGTCTCATTTCCACCTGTTGCTGCTGGTAACTCCTCAGCAACTCCTCATATAAGACTCTGGGGATGAGAGCATCGTTCAATGTGTCCATGTTTCCTGCCATAGGACAGGGCTCCAGGAAGATGTCCTCACAGCTGGACATGTGACTCGGTGTCACACTATTCTGTCTCTCCAGACGGGCCACCACAGCCTCAATGCTTTTGCGGGTTCCTTCTACTTGTTTCCTCCCATCTGGTCTCTAAATCAATAGAAACAAAGGACAATGAAAATAAATGACGCGACTACTTATATGAAACTTTCACTAGGAACCGCCTGGACCTCACATCACTGAGTGCGCAGGCCGAGGGGTTTCTGATTTTTTAAGATGTGACTACTTTCCGTGTTACAGTGATTTCAAGGAGGGGTTCTGATACGTTTTCACATAGCTGGATAGCGCAGGAAATTCTGGATCTATCCACATCGCATTTATCTGTTAGTACTTTTCTCCCATATAGACAAAGTATCTGACTCATCCGAGAAGATCTGTTACCTCCTAATAATTCTTCCTTATTCCTATTGTCCCTCCTCACAAAGGCAGAGACTAGAGGAGATGTAAGTAAAAAGAACATGTGCATAAGAAAAAGCCCAAGAAAAGTCAAGTAAGTGACAAGCTGATGGATTCCACGCTGTACTAACAAAGCCCGTACACATATAGTATACTCAATGTCATGGCGGGCACCAACTATTATCAAAGATGAATAACGTTAAAGGAGTTTTCTGAAACTTTAATATTAATGGTATATCTTCGGGATAGGTCATCAATATGTGATCGTGGGAGGTCCGATAGCCAGCTTGTGCTTAGTAAAGGGACTGAGCTGCTGCTGCACCATGTGACCGATGAACGCAACGTCAATCGGCAGAGAGAAGAGACCGCACCCTCTCCAAACCAATCATCAGAGGAGGTCACTGGTGTTGGATCCCCCAACGATCATATGTATTATATATGTAGAAACAGACATATATAATAAAGAAAAAGAAAAATGACAGGCGACTAAATACACACAAGTTCTAGAAGCTGATCGCCATCTTTTGGATGTCTTTGTGATAGGCACCTATGCACGAAACATTGTTAGACATCTATGGGGCTCTTCTCTACCTCTGATCATACAGAGACATTATAGGGCCCTAAAGATCTCAATGGCAGACCCTGAAGGACAACGAGAAGTAAAGGGTTACACTGTAAGAATGGCAGATGTATGTGATGTAAGATGTATGTGACTAATGGTCCTGCAGCACCAATATACATGTACAATAAAAGGCTTTTATGGCAGAGGATGGCAGCCATGATGGCTCCGCAGCTGTAATCTCCTAGTCAGGATTACAATCTCTGTTTATAAGCTCAGTGCGCCAGTTACATCCAGTTCAGACACACCGAGGCATTACTAACTGAGTACGAGTCCCAAGACTACACTGCAGCATTTACTTATTGATGGCATCATGTCTTTCTGTACCTGTCTAACACAAGGATTTGTTTTATCTAGATTCCTGGACCACAAGCACCCTATAGCTAGACACCTAGAGCTCCAGCATGGATATGGCTAGACACCTAGAGCTCCGGTACCCCTATAGCTAGACACCTAGAGCTCCAGCATGGATATGGCTAGACACCTAGAGCTCCGGCACCCCTATAGCTAGACACCTAGAGCTCCAGCACCCTATAGCTAGACACCTAGAGCTCCAGCATGGATATGGCTACCATGGCTAGACACCTAGAGCTCCAGCACCCTATAGCTAGACACCTAGAGCTCCAGCACCCTATAGCTAGACACCTAGAGCTCCAGCATGGATATGGCTAGACACCTAGAGCTCCAGCATGGATATGGCTAGACACCTAGAGCTCCAGCACCCTATAGCTAGACACCTAGAGCTCCGGCACCCCTATAGCTAGACACTTAGAGCTCCGGTACCCCTATAGCTAGACACTTAGAGCTCCAGCACCCTATAGCTAGACATCTAGAGCACCGGTACCCCTATAGCTAGACACCTAGAGCTCCAGCATGCGACACCTAGGCCCAGCACCCTATAGCTAGACACTTAGAGCTCCAGCACCCTATAGCTAGACACTTAGAGCTCCAGCACCCTATAGCTAGACATCTAGCGCTCCAATACCCTATAGCTAGGTACCTAGAGTACCAGCACCCTATAGCTAGACACCTAGAGCACCAGCACCCTATAGTTAGAAACCTAGAGTATCAGCACCCCTATAGCTAGATACATAGAGCTCCAGCACCCTATAGCTAGACACCTAGCGCTCCAGCACCCTATAGCTAGGTACCTAGAGCTCCAGCACCCTATAGCTAGACACCTAGCGCTCCAGCACCCTATAGCTAGACACCTAGCGCTCCAGCACCCTATAGCTAGGTACCTAGAGCTCCAGCACCCTATAGCTAGACACCTAGCACTCCAGCACCCTATAGCTAGGTACCTAGCACTCCAGCACCCTATAGCTAGGTACCTAGAGCTCCAGCACCCTATAGCTAGACACCTAGCACTCCAGCACCCTATAGCTAGACACCTAGCACTCCAGCACCCTATAGCTAGACACCTAGCGCTCCAGCACCCTATAGCTAGACACCTAGCGCTCCAGCACCCTATAGCTAGACACCTAGCACTCCAGCACCCTATAGCTAGGTACCTAGAGCTCCAGCACCCTATAGCTAGACACCTAGCACTCCAGCACCCTATAGCTAGGTACCTAGAGCTCCAGCACCCTATAGCTAGACACCTAGCGCTCCAGCACCCTATAGCTAGACACCTAGCGCTCCAGCACCCTATAGCTAGACACCTAGCGCTCCAGCACCCTATAGCTAGACACCTAGCGCTCCAGCACCCTATAGCTAGACATATAGAGCACCAGCACCCTATAGTTAGAAACCTAGAGTATCAGCACCCCTATAGCTAGATACATAAAGCACCAGCACCCTATAGCTAAGTACCTAGAGCCCAGCACCCTATAGCTAGACACCTAGAGTATCAGCACCCCTATAGCTAGATACATAAAGCACCAGCACCCTATAGCTAGGTACCTAGAGCACCAACATCCTATAGCTAGACACCTAACGCTCCAGTCCACATTGGAAAATGCTGCAAAAATACAATGAAAAAGGCTGCGGAAAAACACATGATGCATTTCTGCCTCTTTTTTTTGCTGTGTTTCGCTACGTGGGGCCTTAGCCTTAAAGAGGTAACAGTGAAAAGGCTCAAGCGCTCCAATGGCTAGACTCCTGGGGCTCCAAAACCCCTATGGTTAGACTTCTGAGGCTCCAGCATCCTTATGCCATTAACTTTATCTGCTTGTCAGTTGTTACAATTTCCTATTACTTTCCAGCTGCTGCCTGTCCCTTATAGCAATGTATCAGGAATAGTGGAGACGATCTTACCATATGCTCTGTATTAGGCTATGGGAACAGAAGAGCTGTGGTTTCCATTTACAGTGGTAGCCAAAACACTGGATCTGTGGTACAGTGTATACTATAGGTACCCAATGGGCCCTAATGGGGTATGTTAGGTATTAGCAATTTTTTTTTTTTTTTTTTGGGGGGGGGACAATACTGCATGTAACACTATTCTTGCTCTTAAAGTGTATTTGTGTCATAAATACATTTTGTAATATACTTTATTAACACATTTTGTCTCCTTTCTGTGAAATCCTGCATTTTTCACTCTTCCCCTTGTTTCTGCTTCTCGCTGAATGTTACTGTGTATGGTGTGTGGCGTGCGGGCTTGGGGTGCGGGGCTGTGTAACATGTAGAGAAAGTGAGGAAAGGGGGAGGGTCACTTCAAACAGTTATATCTCAGACATTAGAAAAGATACAAACTTGGTGCCATATGAAAGAGGAGATTCTTTGCAGTGCTATCTATATTATGTCCAGAGATAACACTGGTTGAAAACACAGTCGGGATTGGGATTTTTATATCATACATATTATACAGCTGCATATAAATATCCCAATCCCGACTGTGTTTTCAACCAGTGATATCTCTGGAAATAATTCAGATAGCACTGCATCTTAGTGTCATATGAAAGAAGAGAATCTCCTCTTTCATATGACACCAAAAGCAAGTTTGTATGTTCTATATGGCACTATTGTTCCATAAAAATGAAGGACATGGTAGTGTTACTAGATAAGGCCCTGTTGCTGTAGAGGTCTGTCGTGCAATGGATCCAGCAGTGCGTTCACTGCAGAGACTATGGCTTATGTTCACATGATGGAATTTGAGGTCATCTTCTGCCTTGGATTCCTCTACAAATTCTGGCCCTGTGTAACCTATGACAGAGCAGAGCTTTGGTCACTGAGCAGCCTCAGACACAATGGGGGGTCTACGAATGAATCAGTCGCAGAAACCGCAGGATGATCAAGGGGGCGTCTCCAATTGAAAACAATGGAAGGCAGATTCGGGCCATAATCTGTCAGCTGCCCCTGTGGTGCTGATGTGAGACCTACAATATTTTGAAAAAGTATAAAAAATCAAATAGCCCAAAGCCCAAGCAGGGAGCCAGCCTGATACTGGGCGACCGAATGGGGAATGACGGCGACGCTGACATCGTCCTCGTAAGAAAGTTTTGCAGTTTTAAAAGTGAAATCAAAGATGGCAAGTTGTATTTAAGTAAAACAGAGCAAAAAAAATCTGGATTCATTAAGACGTAATTAGTTAAAGCAATACTTTATGTGCGGTAATCAAGGTGCAGAGATTTCAGCTGAATACATCATTAACCTTCTCCCTGGCAGACGTACAACAGTGTGAAATACGGCTAATAAAGACGCCAGAACACCGCGCTGACACTTGAGGAGTTCACATCTTCTACTACCTTGTTTTAGCACAATTAATGTGACCAAATTCAGAAGGTATTTAACCCCTCAATGGTCACGGGCTAGTGACAAGGCACAATATGAGACAGAATAATAAGAACTGATCGGAAGCCATCCTTTGCACTGGATGTCGGGAGGATTCACATCGGCGATGGCTCTTCCGTCATCTGTTCTGTCAGAGGAACACAAAAAACAGAATTCCAGTTTTCTCACCTGGCAGACCGCAATGGTGCCCGCCAGTGCATTGCTAAAAAAAGAGTGGAAAGGAGCGTCCAACGCAGGCTAAGGAGGGCTGGGAGGCTCAGGACCCCTGTTCTAGTGACGTTTTGAAAAATGCAATAAATTATTTTTATGACGCCTGTAATTTTTTTTTTTTA
The DNA here is from genome assembly GCA_947044405.1 of Leptodactylus fallax. Lineage (NCBI taxonomy): Eukaryota > Metazoa > Chordata > Amphibia > Anura > Leptodactylidae > Leptodactylus > Leptodactylus fallax. The sequence continues at coordinate 1,503,326 of CAMRHE010000076.1, read as the reverse complement.
TGTTTCTGGGTACAGAGCTGTCTAAGGCGTCTGTGTTTGTGGCACAAGATGTACTTTTTTATCCATACCATTTGGGGGAATGTCCAACGTTTTGATTGATTCAGTATTCAATTTTTTTTTTGGGGGTCGGATGCGATGTGACTATTTTGATCTTTTTCCTGGTACGGTGTTCGCCATATGGGAGAAATATTTTTTTATATTTTTCTAGTTCAGCCTAATAAGTTTCTTTTTATTTATCTTTATTTGTGATCTAGGAAAAGGAGTGAATTGAATATATATAATTATATATTATTATATATACAGTGCTGGCCAAAAGTATTGGCACCCCTGCAATTCTGTCAGATAATACTCAATTTCTTCCAGAAAATGATTGCAATCACTAATGCTTTGGTAATAATATCTTCATTTAATTTGTCGTCAATGGAAAACCACAAAAAGAATTGTCAAAAAGCCAAATTGGATATAATTCCACACCAAACATAAAAAAGGGGGTGGACAAAAGTATTGGCACCCTTTGAAAAATCATGTGATGCTTCTCTAATTTGTGTAATTAACAGCACCTGTTACTTACCTGTGGCACATAACAGGTGGTGGCAATAACTAAATCACACTTGCAGCCAGTTGAAATGGATTAAAGTTGACTCAACCTCTGTCCTGTGTCCTTGTGTGTACCACATTGAGCATGGAGAAAAGAAAGAAGACCAAAGAACTGTCTGAGGACTTGAGAAGCAAAATTGTGAGGAAGCATGAGCAATCTCAAGGCTACAAGTCCATCTCCAAAGACCTGAATGTTCCTGTGTCTACCGTGCGCAGTGTCATCAAGAAGTGTAAAGCCCATGGCACTGTGGCTAACCTCCCTAGATGTGGACGGAAAAGAAACATTGACGAGAGATTTCAACGAAAGATTGTGCGGATGGTGGCTAAAGAACCTCGACTAACATCCAAACAAGTTCTAGCTGCCCTGCAGTCCGAGGGTACAACAGTGTCAACCCGTACTATCCGTCGGCGTCTGAATGAAAAGGGACTCTATGGTAGGATACCCAGGAAGACCCCACTTCTGTCCCAGAGACATAAAAAAGCCAGGCTGGAGTTTGCCAAAACTTACCTGAGAAAGCCAAAAACTTTTTGGAAGAATGTTCTCTGGTCAGATGAGACAAAAGTAGAGCTTTTTGGGAAAAGGCATCAACATAGAGTTTACAGGAAAAAAAAAAGAGGCCTTCAAAGAAAAGAACACGGTCCCTACAGTCAAACATGGCGGAGGTTCCCTGATGTTTTGGGGTTGCTTTGCTGCCTCTGGCACTGGACTGCTTGACCGTGTGCATGGCATTATGAAGTCTGAAGACTACCAACAAATTTTGCAGCATAATGTAGGGCCCAGTGTGAGAAAGCTGGGTCTCCCTCAGAGGTCATGGGTCTTCCAGCAGGACAATGACCCAAAACACACTTCAAAAAGCACTAGAAAATGGTTTGAGAGAAAGCACTGGAGACTTCTAAAGTGGCCAGCAATGAGTCCAGACCTGAATCCCATAGAACACCTGTGGAGAGATCTCCAAGGCAGTTTGGAGAAGGCGCCCTTCACATCTCAGGGACCTGGAGAAATTGGCCAAAGAAGAATGGTCTAAAATTCCAGCAGAGCATTGTAAGAAACTCATTGATGGTTACCGGAAGCGATTGTTCACAGTTATTTTGTCTAAAGGTTGTGCTACCAAGTATTAGGCTGAGGGTGCCAATACTTTTGTCCGGCCCATTTTTGGAGTTTTGTGTAAAATGATCAATGATTTGACTTTTTTTTTCATTCTCTTTTGTGTTTTTTCATTGCAAGCAAAATAAATGAAGATATTATTACCAAAGCATTTGTGATTGCAATCATTTTCTGGAAGAAATTGAGTATTATCTGACAGAATTGCAGGGGTGCCAATACTTTTGGCCAGCACTGTAATTTATTTTTTTTATTTTTTTAGATTGCTTGTATCCTAGACTACAATCTAGCTGTATTGCAGTCTATTGGAGAATCACTGTATAGCTATTGTGTCCTCACTAGTCCTATGTCCTTCCTATGACCGGCCTGGGAGTCTCTCGGCTGTCATACACACCGGATGGCTCCTGTACAGGATCTGTGTCTGCAACATATAGTAAGAGAGGGGGGGCTTTGTCTGGAGGCCTCACATGTACTAAAGGTAAAACAGCGGCAACCCAGAGATTATGGCGCCTGCTCTGCTTGTGAGCTAGCGCCATATTTAAAGTGCCGACATCCACTGTAATAGTATTAATACACATGAGACTTTTACGGGCATTATTGTAACCTCTGTCCGGGGATGTGATATTGAACATCACTTCCTCTTCTCACTTCCATTCATCACATGACCATGCTGCAGCTCAGTCCCATTGAAAAGAATGGGACTGAGCTGAAATACCAAACATAGCCACTATACAATGTACAGTTCTGTGTGCTTGGTAAGTAGTCAATAGTCCAAAGCACTGAATATCCTAGTCCTAGACAACCGCTTTCAGTGTAAGTAATGGTTAATATTTTTTATTTTATCAATTTTTATGCTCTTACGCAACTTTTTTAACATCCTGGATAAGTAGATAAGGTACAAGTAGATTTTACACAGACCGTTATAACTGGACTGTCACGTATTGTAAGTGAGATCAAATCAGATCCAGATCTTACATGGCACCTCTCATCTCAGTGCAATCTGTGGAAAATGGAAGAACCAGAATGGGGAGAACAAGGCTGATTCAGCACCACTATACATTACAGCAGCCACTAAACATCCCAATTCCAGACCCCAAGGGGGTTCATAAATGACTGAGAAGTAAAAGGAGAATCTGGCAGCTGTAAGAATGGCAGATGTATGTGACTAATGGTCCTGCAGCACCAATAGACATGTACGATGAAAGGCTTTTATGGCAGAGGATGGCAGCCATGATGGCTCCGCAGCTGTAGGATCGTCAGGATTACAATCACTTCTCTGCAGAAATGAGATGGGGCCAGTAACAACCGTGCAGAGGCATGTTTCTCAGTTCCCCTCTTAACCCCTTGTCTCCCCACATGGTAATAATACATCATGGGAACTATACAATTCCACACAAAGTCGTAATAGTACGGAGCTGTGACTGTGCCGACCCAGAGAGCGCCTCTCTAGACTAGCTCATAGAGGGGGGTCCCAAGTGGATGAGCAGCCACAGGAGCTCATTCATAGCGTAATAAAAAGTTATACAAGTTACCAATAAGCTTTCAGTATCAGTTCCTCCTGGTTTTCAAGATCTCCGCTTGCTGTCATTCACTGGGAATCTTTTTTTTTTTTTTACTTTTAGTGGACTGAAATCTGTCTGGGTACAGGTAAATGGTGACAAGAGATGTGAGGCAGATAACTAATACTGTCTAAGGTTTAGACTAGATTGTCTTAAAGGGGCTATCCAGCATTAGAAAACATGGCTGCTTTCTTCTTCTCAGGAAGTGACATCACATTCATTGGTCCCATGACCAATGATTGGTCCCATAACTAGGATTGAGCTGCCACATGGCTGCCATGTCTTGTAATCCTGGATAAGCCCTTTAACCTGTGCCAGACTGAACAAAGTGCCTACTGCTGGTTGATAAATCTGACATATGTTTATCCCATCTAATCTAACTTTGCACCACTTATTAGGTGGCTCAGACTATGACATAAAAACATGCAAAATTTTGGCACAATTTTTGGTGCATGGTGCTGCCCCTATTTGTGCACGTTGTAAATATGTCTAGCAGGTGTCTAAAAACTTGATAAATATGACGCAAACCACGTTTTTTGTGCAAATGACCCCAGAATTCTGGCGCATTTTGCTTAGTAAATCATGGTATAGTAATTGTAACAAGCCCTGCACCTGTGTGTGCTTGAGAAGACCAGCAACAATATAGGAGGTTAGCAAGTTTTCTACTGAATGACAGCAAGCAGAGATCTAGAAAACCATGAGGAATTGATACAGAAAATATATTGGAAAATTATACGTTTTATTACATTATAACTACACTTTATTTGCTGAACCAAAAATAAACTTTGAAAGCCTAAAATGCAGAATGTCCATGTAAAAATTTTACCGTAGCAACAAAGTCGCTAAAATCTTAAGAGAACTGATCCATATGGTGTGGAAAAAAATCCACACAGAATATATGCGGAAATTAACCTGCAGTGTGGACTTCAAGGCTGAGGCCCCAACATTGCGGAAAAGCAGCTTTTTTAATTTTTTTTTGTTTTTTTTTTTTAGCCAAGAGTGGTGTCAATGGGAATGGGAAATATATAGGAATCTTATACTCCTCCCCTCTGCTCAATCCACTCCTGGCTTTGGCTTAAAAAACTGCAGCAAAATCTGCAACAAAAAAGCAGCTTTTCTGCAAAGTGGGGCCTCAGCCTAAAAGTAACTTCCCACAGGACCAAAACTTATTCTTGCGGATTCCATTGCAGAAATGTTGTGAATTTGCATCAGATTTCACTCTTTGTATTATAAAGTGTGCAATCTGCTAAGAAAATAAAAGCTGCAGCGTAAACTGAGATGCTGCAGATTTAGGTTCAGGCCCCACGTTGCAGAAAAGCTGCGTTTTTTGTTGCAGATATTGCTGCTTTTTTTTTAGCCAAAGCCAGGAATGGCTTCAAAAGGAAAGTGAAATATAAAGGAAGCTCTTATACGTCTCCCTTCTAAATCCACTTCTGCTTTTGGCTCAAAAAACTGCAGCAAAATCTGCAAGAAAAAAAAGTGCAGCTTTTCCACAACGTGTGGCTTCAGCCTTAAAATCCTCACTGTAGGTCAAGCTCCACTGTAGATTTTTTCGGCAGCATGCTGGTGACAGTAAAATCTCATTCACGTACTGTAACGCGCCGCAGAATTTCTGCATCCAATTCCATCTTCAATCCAATGTACCCCTAAATCTACAGCATGTAAATTATATGCTGTAGATTCTCACCATAGATTTTAGCCCGGTAAGGGAAACCTATATCAAACCCGCAGCATTCCCACAATCAAATCTGCAACAAAGATGGCACCACTTGGTTTAGTTTTTTTTATAGGCTGCGAATTTCCAGCAGTAACACTGCAGAGTGTCAGTCCCATGGGAACATACCCTAAGGGTCCATGCACACAACCAAATGTGCATCCAAGTTGGGGGCAGAGTTTATCACGGAACGCAGTCAGATGACTGGGAGTGATATCTGAGTGTGTCCGAGTGGATTCCGTGATGCATTCACCTCTATGGGGCTTCCGTTCCATTCCTTTCCGATAACATGGAGCAGAATAGGGCCTGCTCTATAATCATCTGGAACAGAATGGATCCGAAAGCCCCACAGACGTCAATGTATCACGGCATGCACTTGGATGACACTCAGATGTCACTCTCAGTGTTATCCGACTGAATTCCATGATAAACTTGGCCCCCAACTTGGTGCATGCCGTGATACCTTCATGTTTAAGGCGCTCTCAGATCCATTCTGTTCCGGATGAACATAGAGCAGGTCTTATTCTGCTCCGTGTTATCGGAAAGGAATGGATCGGAAGTCCAATAGATGTGACTGCATCATGGAATGCGCTTGGATGACACTCTGATGTCACTCGACTACATTCCGTGATAAACTCCGCCCCCAACTCAGATTCACACGCATATCCCCTAAAGGATTTGTTGAAAGCTTGCAAAAACATTAAGTTGAAAGACACAATTTCCCTGATAATAAAGTATTTAGGACCATGAGATAACAGTTTCCACCCAATCATTTTGTAGCTTACGAGACTTCATACATTTACCTTACTGTGCCGCCGTTCGCCGTCCTCCTCCTCTTCATTCTCTTTAAACTCCCAGGACCCTTCGGAGGAGTTCAGACACAGCTTGGGGATTTTGATTTTTTTCTGCATGACGCGGCTTTCCAGATCAGTTTTGTTTTCTTGGAAAAAAAGAAAAAAAATAGAAAGCACATTAAACAGATTAGACGTGGCTTCTCTTGAAGATCAAACTGGGCTTTGTGCTGCAAACATTAAAAAGATGCGGCTTCTAGGTGCCGAGAATTTGCCAAGACTATTTTATGTCTCTACAATGGATACGGAACAAAGGACGATGTGTATCGGAGTGTGGATGGCTTCGCAATTCAACTTTCCCTCAAAACTTTTCTTTAAAGCATCTATTTTCTCGCTCAGACCATGCGGAATGTGGCACAAAGCGGCGCAGAGGGGCTTTTTAGTAATAAGCGCAGGCTAAATTTAATGAAAACTACATAAAGATATGTGCTCTATTATGGAAGATGTCCGACTAACTTAAAGGGACCATTACCTAACAAATACAGTTGTGCTAAAAAGTTTACATACCCGGCAGATTTTTTGTTTCTTTGGCCTTTTTTCAGAGAATATGAATGATAACACAAAAACTTTTTCTCCACTCATGGTTAGTGGTTGGCTGAAGCCATTTATTGTCAAACTTCTGTGTTTTTTCTTTTTAAATCATAATGACAACCAAAAACATCAAAATGACCCTGTTCAAAAGTTCCCATCCCCCAGTTCTTAATACCGTGTATTGCCCCCTCTAACACCAATGACCGCTTGAAGTCTCTTGTGCTAGTTGTGGATGAGACTCTTTATTTTCTCAGATGGTTCTCCAGTTCCTGTAACTTCCTGGGCTGTCTTGCATGTCCTGCGCACTTGAGATCTCCCCAGAGTGGCTCAATGATATTGAGGTCAGGAGACTGAGATGGCCGCTCCAGAACCTTCACTTTCTTCTGCTGTAGCCAATGACAGGTCGACTTGGCCTTGTGTTTTGGATCGTTGTCATGTTGGAACGTCCAAGTCCGTCCCATGCGCAGCTTCCTTGCTGATGAGGGCAGATTTGCCTCCAGTATTTGCTGATAACGTGTTGCATTCATCTTTCCTTCCACTTTGACCAAGTTTCCTGTTCCTTTGAAGCTCACACATCCCCACATCATCAGTGATCCACCTCTGGGCCTTACAGTAGGAATGGTGTTCCTTTCATCGTAGGCCTTGTTGACACCTCTCCAAATGTAATGTTTACGGTTGTGGCCAAAAAGTTGGATTTTTGTCTCATCACTCCAAATGACCTTGTTCCAGAAGTTTTGAGGCTTGTCTCTGCTGTTTGGCGTATTGAAGGCGAGATTCTTTGTGGCATTTGCGCAGTAATGGCTTTCTTCTGGCAACTCCACCATGCAGCCCATTTTTCTTCAAGTGCCTCCTTATTGTGCATCTTGAAACAGCCGCACTGACAGTTTTCAGAGAGTCCTGTATTTCAGCTGATGTTATGTGTGGATTTTTCTTTGCATCTCGAATAATTTTCCGGGCAGTTGTGTCCGAAGTATTGGTTGGTCTACCTGACCGTGGTTTGGTTATTACAGAGCCCCTGAGTTTCCATTTGTTAATCACAGTTTGAACACTGCTGACTGGCATTATCAATTCCTTGGATATCTTTTTGTATCCCTTTGATGTTTTATACAGTTCAATCACCTTTTCCTGTAGATCCGTGGACAATTCTTTTGCTTTCCCCATGATTCACAATCCAGAAACGTCAGTGGCTCGAGGAAAGATGCAACAGTCTGTCTGGATCCCAGAAACTCACTCAGCTTTTATGCACACAAGCAAACAGGTCACAGGTGAGGAGGTTACCTTTAGTAGCCATTCAAACCCCTTTGTGTCAACTTCTGGGCATGTTATCAGGCCAAAATCACCAGGGGATGGGAACTTTTGAACAGGGTCATTTTGATGTTTTTGGTTGTCATTATGATTTAAAAAGAGAAAACACAGAAGTTTGACAATAAATGGCTTCAACCAACCACTAACCATGAGTGGAGAAAAAGGTTTTGTGTTATCATTCATATTCTCTGAAAAATGGCCAAAAAAACAAAAAATCTGCCGGGGTATGTAAACTTTTTAGCACAACTGTATACAGGGGCAGATTTACTAAGCCAGACTGCTGCCTTAAAAGGGTATGGGGGGATAACGTCTTAGACCGACTTCTCAGAACTGGAGTATTCTGAATCGGTGATCAGGCAGCATACACATCGCTCCATTCATTTCAATGGGAGTGCTGGAGTACAGCACAAACGGAGGGGTGCATGCGTTACCCGACCACCGCTCTGTTTAGAATGGGGGACAAACCACCCCCCGTTCTCCTGATCAGTGGGGGTCTAAGAGGTAGAACAGAGGAACCCAGTCACTCCGCTGTATCTGTAACTCTCATAGAGTGGCAGCGTACACACTCCACCACCACTCCGTGCAAATTCCTCCTTGCCATAATCGTACAAATGGGAAAGGCTTTGTGGCCAGAATAACCCTTGAAAGGGCTTGTCTGCTGAAAAAAAAATAAAAAAAAATTTCAGGTAAAAATACATAAAAAAACAAGTAAAAAAGTACTCCTAAGCAGAGTTATGTGTCTCTATGGTTACAGACTACAAACAAACATGGTGTGTAGTCATAGAGAGGACTATACCAAGACCACAACTTCAGGATTCAGTATAATGCCTTCACCAGTGTGAGCTGCACCAGAATTATTAACAGGCTCCTCTTAATAACTCCGGTGCCTCTAGGGGGGTTCCATGTGTCCGAAATGACATCTACACCAACCAGGGGATGACCCAGACTGCAGCTGTAACGCACACCAGTTTTCTGGCACCAGTTATAGTAAAACTGTCAGCCGTGGCATCCCCCGCCCGCATTGATTCCCATCCTGCTCCGTCCACTTTTTTCAGACATGGCAAGTACTGCAAGGACAAAACAAAAAAAAAAATCTACCATTTTACGTCAGAAAGCTGGTGTGCTTGGTTTATTAAAGGGATAGGCTTAAAATAAACACTATGGCATACAAATCTGAGCTTTCTGCAAAACAACTGCAGCTTTTTTTTTTTTATAGTGCGAAACCCTTTCCACTTCCAAGGCAGCGTGACGAGGGCACGACCATCATCCCTGCCAGATTTATCATCGTTTATGCCCAAAATCTGAGAGCGTATGACTGTAAAATCAGACAACATAAGGTTTGTTTGCAGTCTGTAACCATGGAGACACATAGGCATGTTAGGCAAAAACGTGGCTTCTGCTACATTTTGTTACATAGCAGTGGCCATTGCCAATACAGCGGCCCACAGACCATATTCATGTGGCGGTCACCAAACCTTCTAGGTACAGTCCACCATGTTGCCCCAAGCCTTCAGTCACCCTGCATTTTAGTCTATGAGAGAGACAGAACAACTGAGCGTTCTCACTTAGGGGGCGTTCACACTACCGTTGGTGTCCGTCAGTAGTGTCCGTTGCTATTGTCCGTTACTAGATTTTAGTATCGGACACTAGCTGAACCGTCAGAAATCCGTTAAAATTTCCATTCATTTCAATGGGTTTTTATATTGTGTCCGTTAGTGTCCGTTTACACCCAATCCGTCAGAAGTCCGTTTTTTTTCGCGGACAAAAAATCCTACATGCAGGACTTTTTGTCAGTTTGAAATAACGGATTCTTGATGGACGGCAAGTGTCCGTTATTTTTTTTTAACATTGAAGTCTATGGGTAACGGACTTATAACGGACAGTAACTGATAGCCATCAGTTATTGTCCGTTATTTTATGTCCGGTTTTTTTCTGCGCATGTTCAGAAAGCAGAAAAAAAAAAAAAAAAAAAAACGGACAGTGTTAAAAAACGGACACTAACTGATGCTAACTGATGTTAATGTGTCCGTTTTTTTTTAACTAATCCATTAATTGGACCAGTTAAAAAAACGGACACATTAACATCAGTTAGTGTCCGTTAATGTCTGTCATGATAGGTGTCCGTTTTTTTTGTTTTGTTTTTTTTTAACGGACACTATCAGAACGGACATCAACGGTAGTGTGAACTCTGCCTTAGGCTATGTTCCCACATGGTATATTTCTGCATGTGTCCTATTTATCGGAATGAGACTTGCAGGAATCCATGTCCTTGCTGCCAAAACAACCCCATCCGGGTAAATGGAACGGATTTCATGCCATATGCGAATATACCTTTAGGGAGCGTGTGCCCTGTATTTTTGGGTGGGTTCCCAGCAGGCAGACGCCAATTCATCAAACGTTTACTGCATTTGTTACAAATGTTCATGGTGGAAAAGTCTCTTGCCCCATTGATAAAAGGAGTTTTATGAGATCAGCAAACATTTGGCCAAGGGGAAAAAATTCCATAAAATAATAACAAATCCATTACCTGATAAATCTCCCGCTGGTCTCTGTTTACTGTGCTGAGGCAATGACGTGCCCAATACCAAAGTGACCGCTGCAGGCGACAGCTGGCCTCAGAGTTCCCCTGTAGTCCACCATCGAGGCCAATAATTCGCTGACGTGTTCTTGTTGGTAGACGGCCATGTCATCCCTGCACCACAATAAGACATGCCGCTGGGGATGTATCAGGTGACGCTAGGCTCTGTCAGAAGACCAGAAACTGACCGCTAAAATAGTGGGCACTAGCGGAGCCGAGGAACCCCAATGACTATAATAGGTTCCAGCGGATGTCCGTTCTTTGTAACTAGAAATCGCTGGACGAAAAAGTCACGCTTGCAGGTTAGACGGACACTGCGACAGAGTCTCCTCTAATGCAGATGTGAACGTAGCCTGAGGGATGTATCAGGCTTTTATTATTTTATGGCCTTTGCCCTCTTGGCCAAATTTTTGCTGATCTCTGATCCTGTGGATAGGTCATCAGTATAAAAAAAACTCTGTTGGGGCCAGAAAACCCCCTTTAAAATCTTAAAAGAAGCAGTACTTACCTCACTGATCCCCACTGCTCCTCTTTCAACACTTCCTGGATCCCCGCCTCTTCTATGTGCTCAGCCAATCACTGTCAGAGAGGATTCAGCACCTTGGCCAGTGATCGCCCGATCGGTCATTTCCTGTCTGTCGGGAGGGGGCAGGAAGTAGTCACCAGTGGGGACCCAGGAAGTATCGGTATGAGAATGGTGGGGATCAGTAAGGGGAGTACCACTTTGCTTTTAACCCATTATGAGAACATTTTTTCCTTGACAGACTACTGCTTTATCAAGAATGGTTAGTACACTGCACTAAATGTGGCATCAAAGTGGGCACCGAAATTGGCGCCGGCATCGAATTTGTCTATAGTAGGCGGCTAGGGCTACATTGTTATTTTGGCCATGACCAAAGATCTCTGGGATGCCTTCAGTCATTAATGTGGGGTTGGGGGATGCACTGATGGCACAGATGACACATAGGGGGCGCACTGGATAGTGTCATGTGACTTGAGCGGCATCATGTGACTTTGTCCTTGTTCAGCTAGGGCTACACAGTGCTTTTGGCCATGACTCCCATCGGGCGCACATAGATCGCCAGGTTACCTTACAACTTTTTCACTCATGTCAGAAAATGCCGCGAATGCGACTGAGACTTTTTTTGCCAATTAAAGTTGCCGTACTCTCGGGGTCGCATTAATTTGAGGGAAGGTATCGTGAAGTACCCACCGATCTTTGATTGTGCAATAGGAGTTATGGCTGAAGAAAGTCAAAAATCGCATGATGCCGCTCAAGTCACAAGACCCTTGTACCAGGTATCTGGTGCGCCCCCTATGTGTTATTATGGGGGCTCAGTACATCCATTAATATGGGAGTGGGGACTGCACTGAGGCCCCAGATGACACATAGGGGGCACACCGGCTATGGCAGACGTACCTAGCACTAGTGTCATGTGACTTGAGCGCCATCATGCGACATTGTCTTATCAGCTAGGACTACACAGCAATTCTGGCCGTGACTCCCAAAAATCGCCGGGTCAACTTGTGATTTCTTCATCATCTTTGTCGAATGGAGTTGCCTTGCGACCCTGAGAATGCCGCGACTGCGACATGTAGTTGAATATTGCTCGACTTTTTTGCGAGTTGAAGTCGCCGTACTCTTGGGATCACATTAATATGAATGAAGGCGTCGCGAGGTACCCACGATCTTTGGTCACGGCCGAAGCAAGACAAAATCGCATGATGCCGTTCAAGTCACATGACCCTTGTGTCAGGTATCCAGTGCGCCCCCTAGGTGACATCTGTGGCATCAGTGCAGCCCCCAACCTCATATTAATGGCTGGATAGGTAATGACCCCCACTCCCCCTCACAATAGTCGTGACATCACATGACCTGTCGTGATATCTGCCCCCAGACACACGCTATCTCCTCACCTGCCAGTGCCAGGATCTGCGCCCGCTGCAGCGTTGTCTTCCCCTCGGCCTCTTCCTCCTCCGGGCTCCGGTACACGGTGTACACCTTCCGCTTGTCAAAATCCTCGGTGGATCTGGGCAGGAAGCCTGACACCCGGGCGGCCGGTAACGTATAGCAGACGTTATCATCTAGGAAGCGGACTAAAGCGAACATGTTCCGCCCGCTGTCGGGCCGGGCTCCGCCGCTCGGCAATCAGCCACGACGCGCTGCCCTGGCAACGGAGGATGCGGCGGCGGCGGCGGCGGCGACGACTGGAAGGCGAGAGCAATGGATTACCGAACCCCGAGTCCCAGTGCCCTGCTCTTATGTTAGTGGACACACAGCCTGGTGAACTACACATCTCAGCATGCATCAGGATAAATAAATGTACAAATAAATATGTTTGCTCCATTTTATTTGGTCATTTTCAGTATTTATGTAGTTATTATTATTCTGTGCTTTACGTCAGGGCTGCGACATTCATGGCGTGATCAAAGATCGCATGGTATTGTCGCAGGCGATCATGTTGCGATTTGCAGGTTTTACGATAATCGTAAAATATCCCTCAGGTTTGTGATCTTGATTTACGCATAGACCTATAGAGAGTGGACTAGGCAGGACACGACTGTAACAAAGTCATCCGAGAGAAGTGTTTGGTCACACAAAAAAGGAGGATTTCACAGATATATATGTTTTTTTTTTTTTGCCAGTTTTTACGGTGGTTTCTTTACATTTTTTCATATAGCCAGATATTACATTAAAGCGTATGGTACATAAGAAAATGCTCTACAGACAAAGCTAAGTTGTAGATAAGAAGCGGATAATACACAGAAAAAGGCAATAAATCAATTAACCGATCACAGGAGACTTCTACTCCGCCCCTCCCCACTCCATAGAGCTCTGTGTATGAGGCTGAATAAGGAGATGGATATAATGTAAACAAGCAGTCAGATTGAAGATAAGGAGCAGGAAACCCGAACGCAGGTGTGAACCTAGCATAAGATATATTAAAAAGTTTCTTATATTTAAATACACTATAACTGGAGGTATGCTTTAACCCTTTCCCGACATCCGTCGTAATAGTATGGTGGATGTCGGGTATTCAAATATGATACAGCAAAGACCCACTGCTAATTCTCAGAATCAGTGCCAGCATTGATCATGGGTATTAAAGGGAGCCTATCAGCAGGACAACTGGTATCAGACTAATGACAGTACCTTGTAGAGTGGCTTCTATACTTTCCAAAGATGTCTTTCTTACTCTACATTGAAGCTCCATTTTCCTGAACATCAGGATTTTATTCTTATGCAAGTTTGTGAAAAGGGCTTTAAGGACGTGTCCTCTCCTGCTGGGGCTTCACTCTCTCCTCTAGGTAATCGCCCTTAACTGCTGACCAGCTCCACCCCCAATTGCTTGAATGACATCTCCTACTTAGAACATAGAGCGAAACCCTGACGAGAAAGGACACGCTATCCCTAGGGAGGTCTAAAAATAAAAGTTAATTAAAAAAAAAGTTTTAAAAAATGTAAAAGAAAATTCAAATCGCCCCCTTTCTCTAGAACACATACAAAAGTACATACAAAAGTTAAACACATACACATTAGGTATCCCTGTGATCAAAAATATCCGATCTACAAACTTATACAAATATTTTTACCATACAGTGAACGCTGTAGCGGGAAAAAAAATCAAAAGAGCTAAACTGCTGGTTTTTTTGCTGTTTCGCCTCTGATAAAAATTTGAATAATAGACATTCCCCAAAATGGTATAACTATAATGTACACCTGGCCCGAAGGCCCGCCCCCAGTGCACCAACTGCCTCGTTTACATAAAACTTGAAAGTTGTTCTTCTCCAAATCTATCAAACTGACACATATATAATAGAGTTATCATATTTATTACTTTAATAGGCACTGTAATATAGTAGTCGTAGACTCCCTTTAAAGGGAGTCTGTCAGCAGGAAAATCATCAGACTAATGAAAGTGCCTTGTAGAGCAGCTTCTACGCTTTCCAAAGATTCCTTTCTTATTCTACATTGCAGCTCCATTTTCATGAAAATCAGCGTAAAATTCTTATACAAATTAGCTGAAAATTGTTTAGGGGACGTGTCCTCTCCCACAGAACTTCACTCTCTGCTGTAGATAATCATCCCTAACTGCCACCGTGCTCCGCCTCCCATTGCTTGAGTGACATTTCTAACTTTGTCATATTTTGTCAGCAGTTAGGCGTTGTTATCTAAAGCGGAGATCAAAGCCCTGGCAGATGAAGAAACACCCTTAAAGCCCTTTTCAGATAATTTGCACAAGAATAAAATGCAGAAAATTTTTTATAAAAATGGAGCTGCAATGTGGAATAAGAAAGGTATCTTTGGAAAGTGTAGAAATCGACTTACAAGATACTGCTGAGAGACTCCCTTTAAGATGTAGCATGATCTAGGTGTAGTGTTTTTGGTATTTTTCTATATAGGCCTTACAAAGTACTAGATAATAGACCTGTTTATAGTGTTACAATAAAAAAAAAAAAAAAAAACACTGCTTATTTTGCAGCAAAAATTTATTGTTAAAAAAAAAATTATTCCTTTCTGTCATTTTTTTATGGATTCAGAAGTATGGTATGCTACGTTTTTGTGTCTTAAAAAAAAAAAATGGACAGAAACGGTTCTTTTTTTTTTTTTTTTTACTGTGATGCCTATGTAAACTGATGGCCATCCGTTTGCATCCATTTTTTGCATCCGTTAAACGGATGTGAAAAAAAAAAAAGTGATCTGAATAGAGCTTTAGTTTGAGCCAGAATTTTGTGACACAATGGCCCACATTTACTAATAGTGTAATTATGACAGGCAGTCTGAAAATGCGCCAGATTTATCATAAAGTAATGGCTGGAGCCGGGTACACGCCCTAAGCACAAGCCAGCATGACGTGCGGTCTCCTGGCAGGCGATGTAGCCGGTGGGAGTAGGAAGCGAGGCTTATACGAACGTCCGGCTCTTTGCCAGATAGCAGCAGTTGCGGAGTCCGACCTTCTCTTTTTTTATCTGGTTTTATTTCCTTACTGTTCAGTCGGTGAGTATAGACAGGCGTCATGGCAGCCATGGTGGTTGGGGGTCCTCGGAGATGGTTGAATCTGGTCACGGGGGAGTCATCGTGGTGGGGTTTTTCAGCACTATTTTGGCCCATTTGTGGTGCATCGGGGCACATTTAAGCCACACCTCCTTTTTTCTGAGATTTCACACCCACTCAGAAAATTCTAACCCAAACTAGATGTGCCAAGGATACCCCGCATTGTGCTAAAGATGCGTCATGTTTACGCCAGTTTCTATTCGTAACCTCAGTAGTAAATCTGGGTCAACGTTGGTATATTTTTGGCACACTGTGGTGCATTTAATCCGCCTATTTTTTCTGAGAATCCCCAGCCACGTGTTTAACAATTCAAAACATTTTAACCTAAACTACATACGCCAAGATGCAACAAAGATGTGCCATACTGCGCCAAAGATGCTCCATATTTACACCAGCGTCTAACCATCATAGTAAGGCCTCATGCACACGACCGTGTGCACAGTCAGTGTGCTAGCCATGTTTTTCACGGCTACCACACTGACTTATTCATTTCTATGGCCCTATACGCATGACTGTGTATTTTCACGGTCCCGTGTATGAACTGTACACTATACACTTGCAGGAGAATTGTTGCAAAATTTCTGCATCTGTTCCATTCATGTGAATAGGGTGTGCAGAAACATCCTCATTCCCATATATGGAAATGTCTGCCACAAATCTGCTGTGTGTGAATACACCCTTATAGGCCCTTCTTAATATAGCAGATGTATATAAGTCTAGAATTCTATAAGAAAACAATTGATATCTCTAAAGCATCTTCTATGGTGTTAAACTGTGTCCAGCCTCGGTGATGATGGAAAAGCTCCAGGTAAGTAAGTGAGGTGAACATTAAGCAACCTGTGAAATCCTTTGTGATTGCGCCGTCTATATTTGGATGCGCATCCCTCATCCATTCTCCATGTTTTCTGTACCTAATTCTGTTTCGCTCGCTAACTTCACCATCCTGCGATCAATACAACTCACTGCCAAGCGCGCAAATCTGAAGACACAACAGGAAATTGATTTGCAGCAGCTATTTACAACTCATAATAATCTGCCTCTCCCTATTAACGTTATAAGGCGTTACGTTTTTCTTCTTTTTTAGGTTTTTACAAAAATAGATCAGTGTCTGCAGAACACTCGCAGCTTTGATGTAACACTCATGTATTTTATTATTAAAGAGCATTTTCCAGTTCAAAAAAAAATAAAAAAAAAATCACCTGTAAAGTGAATCTTATTCTGTTGTTTCTCAGTTAGATGTATTGATGGGAAAGATGGGTGGGAACCAATATGACCCTATTTCCCAGCACAACTTCTATGCTACAGATTTTATCCATTGTCCCTAGTTAAAGTGGTTTTTAGAGACTTACATATTGATGACCTATCCTTAGGATTACGTTGGGTTCGCATCTACATCAGATGGCCGTCTGGGACAGATCTGTCTAAAATCGCTGGGCAAAAAAGTGCTGCAAGCTCGACTGTGATTTCAGTTATAAATATCGGACACCCGACAGATCCCATTATACCATTATAGTTAGTGGGGTCCCTCTGGCTCCATTCAAGTCCACTGTTTTTGTGGTCCATTTTTCCTCCAACAGACCAGATGAATAGAAACTCACAGATCACCAGTCATCAATATGTGATTATGGAAGTCTGACACCCAGGATCCCTGCCGATCTGCTGGTTGCAGAGAATACAGCATTCAGGTCAGAGACCGATGAACATGAAGTCATCAGAACAGGGAAGATGGCATAGTGATAATGAGTGCTGTGACCTCTTCAAAGAACTGATTGGCAGGGGTCCCAGGTGTCGGACCCCCACTGATCATATACTGGTGACCTGTCCTAAGGATAGGTGAGAAGTATATAAGTCTCAGAAAACCCCTTTTTAAAGGGGTCATCTCAGAACCAGCACTGATCACCTATACGTGGGATACAGGGTAAGTGTCTGATCGCTGAGGATCCCGACAATGGGACCCATACTGTCTGCAAAATCGGGCGTTTCATTTCCCTTGTTTGGAGGGATGTTACCACTTCACTGAAAGTCTTTGGGACTGATGAAGATAGCCAAGTACCAAAAAGGAGAGTCCCATTTGCTTATGTTGTAGTCACTTCTGACAGTGGCAATCCAAGGGTTAAATGGCCAAGATTAGAGGCTTACCAGATTTAGTGCAAGTGCTTCACTCTCAATAAACACACTTAGGCCTCAGTTGTGTGCATGCCGATGGGGGGGGGTGAGGTCCTGTTCTGATGATTATAGAGCAGGTCCTGTCCTGCTCCATGGCATTGATATCATCCGAGTATCATCCAAGTGCTTTCTTCTATGAAATTGAGCATGCACTCTCGGACGTGTGTCTGTATAGCCTTAGGCCAGGGGTCAGCAACCCCTGGCATCTGTGCCGAGCTTGGCACTACCGGCAAATTTTCTCGGCACAGGGTTTTGTCTAATGATTAAAACACTGCTGCTGCATGCAGTCCCTCGCTCTCATGGACCATGTAAACAAAGTTGGAGGGGAGGAGGCACTAAGGGGGGAAAGCATGAGGCATGGCGTCCTAGTACCAGGGCTGTGAGCTAGCCTAGTCAGGGGCAGCAATTGCCTCTGCATTTTTGTACCTTGAAACAAGTGCAAAAATAAACTACGATATGGCAGCTAAAGACGCTAAAGTAGGTGTTTGTTCATTTCAGCAAGGCCGGATGGATTTATGTGGGTGTAACATCCTTGCCCGTTCGGACTTCAGCGCCATTCTCCGGCCACATGCTACGGTGCAGGAGACGTATCCGGCTAGGATTCCTTGATTTAGGTTCTTGTCTGAACACTGCTCTATTCCCTCACCTCTGTAATTGATTTTCCACCGCACCCATCTCTTACACCTTTGTTTCCCTCTGCTCCTCAAATAGTTAATCTCAGCCTTACTTGTTTGATTGACATTCCTCCTTGCCAATCAAGTCTAGGGCAGATACCCTTTAAATAGTTTTGCAGCCCGCTCCCGGTTGCTTACTATTAGCTTATCTGAGCTTGCTGGCTATCTACTGTTTTCTGTATTTATATATTTCTGACTTTGGCTATTCTCTCTGACTATTCTTCTTGGATTCTGATTCTGTACTTTGCTGCTCAACTGGTACTGACCCTTTGGCTAGATGACCTCCCGTTTGTTGTTGTTTGTCCTGTCTGCGTTCTGTGTTGTCACTTTTCTACAGTAGGAACTGTCGCCCAGTTGTCCCTGTCATTGGGACAGTTGTGGCAATTAGGTAAGGACAGGGGCTGTGTCGAGTTTAGGGCTCACTGTCTCTGTCATTTCCTTCCTCCCAGGTTTCAGCAGCAGCACTAGGGAATTGCTCAACAGGCAATTCCATTACAATGGGTTTATACAACAAAAAAAGACCGGGGTATGTGAAGGACATCCTCCGCCCCCATAAAGCTGGCTTACTGTAGATCACACTACTATTCAGCCAAAGTCCTATCCATTGGAGAATAATTATCTCTGCACAAAAAAGTCATTGACAATAATCACATTGAAATGGATGTAGAGCCAACCAGTTATTTGGTTACTGTTATGGTGTGTGTTGTACGTTCATGGTGAGGTCGACATCCTAAAAATTATTGCATAATACATGGACCACTTCATATATGACTTTTTAAAAAAAAATCAGCACACAATACAAAAAAGGTTGCTGACCCCTGCCTTAGGGTACGACCAGACTACATGTAGCCGTATCCTCGGCTGCCCACAGTAGAAAAGGACAGTGCGAGTTTGGCGGTAGTGCTGAGTTATTACCTGTCAATGACGGCTGGGAATTTGGCCACACACGGTTGCTGGATCGAGTGGCTTTGCATTCATTCCACAGTGCCGTAAAATACACCGTGTTCTAGAATAAGGTCCCTGAACAGCCAACATAAAAACACATATAGGATCTCGTAAAGGGGTTAACATCTACTAAGCCACTAATGCAAGTCATATATACAAAATGGAAAGTTTTCGAGATAAAGCGTAATGTAGAGCTAAAGCAGAATCTACAACTTAAAATGAAAAGGACACTTAACATAAGTGCAGATCAGCGGTTTTGGAAAACATTGAATATCAATTCTGGTATAAAGAAAATTTTGAAAATCAATTTTTTATGAGAGTTTTGTTTGGTAGAATAAATAGGAAACAGTATCGACTTAAACGGTTTCATTGTATATTTGTCCTTATAGTTCAGCACTCAGCGTGTATGCATTATAAGAATGCTAAACAATATACGGGATTTATAGGATATTTTACCAATACGCTTTGTATGTAGTGTTTGCTATTGGTTACTGTAGACCTTATGGTTGGTGGTCACGTTAGGCATTCAGTACGTGCAGCAGGTTAGCCATGGTATACAGCAGCAGCATTGTGGGCGAGTTGTCACTATAAGTCACCCACATGCACAGACTAAAACCCACAGCGCAAAGTGTCCACTATTGCTACAGGTTTTACCAGCGACTTTCAACCTTTAGAATGAGGACCCACGTTGCAGAAAAGCAGCTTTTTGTTGCAGATTTTGCTACGTATTTTGAGCCAAAGCCAGGAGTGGATTGAGCAGAAGGGAGAAGTATAAGAACTTCCTATATATTTCCCATTCCTATTGTAGCCATTCCTGGCTACAAAAAAACACAAGCTAAATCTGCAACATAAAAAGCAGCTTTTCCGCAATGTGGGGCCTTAGCCTTATAAAACATAGGCTGATGGCTGGTGGGGTCCCATAAGGATTCCTGCAGGTGGGTTACAACAAAGCATCTGATTTCGGTTAAGGCCACATGGCCTGGGTCTGCTGCGGGATGTTTGCAGCAGATATACCGCAGCATACTTGTTTTGTGGCAAGAAAACAGCGGTAATTGGTTGGTTTTCTCTCTGCCTCCTGGAGTCGATTCCTGGGTGGCTAGCCTGGTATCGTAAAGGCCACAGCCAAATATGGAGCAATAGTTGACATGCTGAGAGCCCCATGTAAGAACAGTTAGGGACCCCCTGTTTTGCAATATCTCAGAATAAACCATCCCCATTATGTCTCTCTAGCAATACACCAGTAGAAAGCTGCTTTTGGGGTGCTAGTGCCCCTTGACCTACTGGGCCCCATTCTAGACGCCAGAAAGTGGTACTTGGAGTGTTTTTTCTTCTTTTTTATAGCCTTTACCTAGTAGACTCTGGGGTCCTATCAGAGACATAACTTTATGCTCCTGGACCCCAATGCAAAATCTGTAATGGGGCCCGCACTTACCATGATCTATCCAAAATACTGTTTGTAGAGAGTCTTTTTAGGGTCCAGGGCCCAGTAGCAATTGTTACCTCTGCACCTTCCACACCTACACCTGGTAACAATGTCCTATGGGCTAGTGTGTAGAGGTGAAAAGTTGTATGTTATCCAGATTGCAGCCTATGGGATACTATTACCGCGTAATACCGCACCACTTTAATGTTCGAGGCTTTGATGGTGATGTTCAGCGGCCGTACACAACGCGCCTAAAGACACATGAAAGGTTTAGCGTCTGCCGCCATGCTATAAATATGAGATCACTACATAATTATAAATTAAGTTACATGAGGTTTGAAGACAACAAAAGTTTCCTTGAAAAAAGTTCCTCAAATGTAATATTGATTTCCTGCCTAGGGCGTAACTTGCGTTTTGCTCATTCCTTTTGTCCCAAATGCAGCCTTATTATGAGCGCTAGTATTTCATGGCTCGCAGGCATATTGAATTTCCACGGATTTATATTTTTAATTGATGTAGAAGGTTCCTTTTTGTCACTAACTTGTGTTCAGAAATTTGAGATTTATCAGATTTTATTGGAAAAAGAGATCTATAACATATATTGGCCGGGCTTTCGCTGCAGACCCGGAGACTATAAAGAGCTTATTTGTTGCATTGTGTAAGTAATATTGTGCTCACGTCTGCTCCTGTTAAGCAATGTGCATTGCTCAGCCTTCCAGACATAACTAATTATATTCAGGTCTATACGGAACAATTGGGTTTCCATCTATATTACGCTCGGCCTGCTTTCTGTCCTGATCTGCCTATTAACAGATTGGTAAACAGTGCCTCCCTGGTGGTCGGGGCAGAGCGGTCGGCATGCTAATTAGCTTATGAATATTTTTACATAGGAATCTCTGTACTTTGGATATTTCATCCAGGTCACACATGCACACGGGTTATTGATCCGTGAGACATGGACTAGAATATTTTCAGCCTGCATTATTATTCAGCTTACAGTACAAGGCCTCAGCACGCCACGAAAATGGGAAATAGGGAAAATTTATCAAAACTATATTTGCACAGCCAATAGAATTGGGGGAGACTTTATCCCTGCCCACAACCAACCCAGGAATGGCCCTTTCCCATCTAGAAATGCCCACAAAGTGGCTACTTTGGGGGTTCATTTTACCCAAATCCTGCCCCTTGTGGTTCACCACACCCCATTTCCCAGCAGTGTTGGTAAATGTGTATTTGTTGCCCAGGGCAACCAATCACAGTGAAGTTTTCATTTCATTACCAGAAAGTTGAGCACTGGTTGGTTGCCATGGACAACTAAGGCTTTTCTTGTAGGCCAAGGCCTCATGTACATGATCGAGTATGTAGGCCGAGGCTCCCCCAATGGGGCTCTGATGCTCCGTTCTGATGATTGTAGAGTTGGTCCTATCCTGCCCGTGGCATAGATTCAGAAGTCAATGGGGATTGGATGGCACTCAGATAGCTCTCAGATGTCATCCGAGTGCATTCCGCCATAAAATCGGCCCTTGGCATGCACACTCGGTCATGTGCAGGTAGCCTTAGGCCAATATTTGTCACAACAGGTGTTTTCATCTCTCCCTGCTCATGGACGCAAAAGTTATGGGGTTACTGGGGTTATGAAAACTGGTCTTCATAAATATCCCCCATTGGCTGTATTCACACATCTGTTATTGTTAACATCAAAACAAACACAAAATGTCAAAAAAATGCACACGTGAATACACTCACTCACTCCCATTGTTCTTAAACATGGCTGTCGTGTGAATAAGGCCTCACTGTCAGGTTATTTTGTCCTACCAAGTGACTTCCGGTGCTTGGCAGCGCGGCGCCCTTAACCACGTGGGCAGAAATGTTTTTGTCGCTGCTCATCTCATCCTCTTTGCCGATAAACAGCTTTAATCCATTCTGCTAATTAGGTGACAAGTGACAAGGGGGCAGTCCCACTCCTGGCAAGTGCGTCAGCCTTGCTTTGTAGCACCAGCACATGCACAATATACTCCCTGCTGTGGGTAACGACCTTGCCACACATGCACCAGGGCTGATGTTGTTAAGTGGGGGTCACTTGGCAGTACAAAATCACCTGACAGACTCCCATTAACAATTGATGCCTCATGTGGGGCAGGAATTGAAGTCAGGCCCATGCTGCTATGTTATGTTTTATCGTCCTTACACATCATTTATGGTTAGCCCCCCCCTTTTTTTCGGTTTTCCCCCCCCCCCCCCCCCCCCCCCCCCCCCCCCCCCCCCCCCCCCCCCCCCCCCCCCCCCCCCCCCCCCCCCCCCCCCCCCCCCCCCCCCCCCCCCCCCCCCCCCCCCCCCCCCCCCCCCCCCCCCCCCCCCCCCCCCCCCCCCCCCCCCCCCCCCCCCCCCCCCCCCCCCCCCCCCCCCCCCCCCCCCCCCCCCCCCCCCCCCCCCCCCCCCCCCCCCCCCCCCCCCCCCCCCCCCCCCCCCCCCCCCCCCCCCCCCCCCCCCCCCCCCCCCCCCCCCCCCCCCCCCCCCCCCCCCCCCCCCCCCCCCCCCCCCCCCCCCCCCCCCCCCCCCCCCCCCCCCCCCCCCCCCCCCCCCCCCCCCCCCCCCCCCCCCCCCCCCCCCCCCCCCCCCCCCCCCCCCCCCCCCCCCCCCCCCCCCCCCCCCCCCCCCCCCCCCCCCCCCCCCCCCCCCCCCCCCCCCCCCCCCCCCCCCCCCCCCCCCCCCCCCCCCCCCCCCCCCCCCCCCCCCCCCCCCCCCCCCCCCCCCCCCCCCCCCCCCCCCCCCCCCCCCCCCCCCCCCCCCCCCCCCCCCCCCCCCCCCCCCCCCCCCCCCCCCCCCCCCCCCCCCCCCCCCCCCCCCCCCCCCCCCCCCCCCCCCCCCCCCCCCCCCCCCCCCCCCCCCCCCCCCCCCCCCCCCCCCCCCCCCCCCCCCCCCCCCCCCCCCCCCCCCCCCCCCCCCCCCCCCCCCCCCCCCCCCCCCCCCCCCCCCCCCCCCCCCCCCCCCCCCCCCCCCCCCCCCCCCCCCCCCCCCCCCCCCCCCCCCCCCCCCCCCCCCCCCCCCCCCCCCCCCCCCCCCCCCCCCCCCCCCCCCCCCCCCCCCCCCCCCCCCCCCCCCCCCCCCCCCCCCCCCCCCCCCCCCCCCCCCCCCCCCCCCCCCCCCCCCCCCCCCCCCCCCCCCCCCTCCCCCCCCCCCCCCCCCCCCCCCCCCCCCCCCCCCCCCCCCCCCCCCAAAAAAAAAAAACCCCCCCCCCACAAAAAGCGGACCCTCACCCCCCCCCCCCCCTTTTTCTCTCTACAAACCAAAAAAAAACACCCCCCCACCCCACCACAACACCCCCCCCCCGCCGCCCCCCCCTCCCTCCCCCCCCCCCCCCCCCCCCCCCCCCCCCCCCCCCCGGAAAGGGGGGCGCAGGACAAGAGGGGGGCCCCCCCCCACCACCCCAATTACAAGGCCCCTTAAAGGAACAAAAACAAAAACATCAACATTAACAGTTTATACAAACAAATAAGCTTAAACAATGGCTTCTCTTACATTAGAAAGATTAACCAGTGGGCCCCTGCTTATCACAACCTTTACGCTAGGTTCACACTAGTGTTCGGTTTTCCATTCTTTGGGTCTGCTTGGGGAAGAATGAAAACCTAGTTTTCTTAAAAAGTGGTTAACCGCGGATTAAGGGATAGAAACCCTGAAAATAGAGCAGGTGCAGATGTGAACCTAGCCTTACTTTGTAAAGCATGTTTATACAGTTTCACACGAACCTCCAAGCCCTACCTTTCATTCTTGCATTCTCCCAGCCATTTCTGTAAAAATCTGTTTCTTCAATCATGGAAATGATCCTCACGGAGCACTCGGTGCGTTCCTTCGTGGCAGCGAGCACCCACCGCGTCATCGCTTGTCACCGCACATTAGTCTGTTGTGGTGACTCCCATCTTGGTCTTCTTTTCTACTTCCTCTGACACAGCACTGGACGGCAGCGACTGCGCATGACGAACCGCCATTTTCTGGTGGTCTGTACTGCGCCTCTTGTGAAAGACCATGGGGAAATGGTGGCAGTCCAGCGCTGCATCAGAGGAAGTAGAAAAAAGAAGATACAGAGAAGACCAAGATGGGATTCACCACAACAGACTAAGGGTTGGTAACAAGCGATGACTCGATGGGTGCCCGCTGCCACGAAGGTATGCCCTGGGTACTCCGTAAAGATCATTTCCATAATTGAAGAAACAGATTTTTACAGAAACGGCTGGGAGAAGACAACAATGAAAGGTAGGAGAAGAATGGCCTTTTTAAAGGCCATTCCAACGGGCCATTAGCTTAAAAGTGTTTTTTTTAATGATAGACTCCCTTTAACTTGGTTATGAAGACAGCTCTTTTCCATTGGCCCTAGTAGGGCACATAGACATCATAAAGTTTGGCCTAAGTAACCCCCCTATATTAGCCACAACAAAGATCTCACAAAAAGGGGCTCCTGTTCTGCCAGTACCCAGACATGGCAGAACAGGATCATCATGCTAATCTTTGCTCTTACGTGAGATCTTTTGCTCACAAACTATCTCTCTGGAAAGAACATTCCCAAAGAAAATTGTTCATCTCTTTATGTAATCCCAGAGAGACTGGATGATGTTGAGACCAGAGTGTCTCGGGGGTCCATATCATCACTTCCAGGACTCCTGCTCCAAAGGGTGGACACACCAAATATTCATTTGTGCCTGCCTCTTCATTTCATGTGCCTGGATGCAATGATGGCTTGTAAATGTAAGGAGCCACAGGGTGACAGAATGATCACACAATGGGAGTGGCAGCCAAAGTCACCATGTAGGATATCCTTTAAGGGGTTGTCCAGGATATACTGTCCGGTCCAGGGGTACCTCGATGGTCAATCAGCGGCCTAAAGAAATAACCAGGATGTCATACACTTATTCTTGTCCTTTCCTGAGGCCTCTGATTGTCCTCAGTGGTCATGTGTGATGAGGATTTCCATCAGAACAAGACCCAGGAACAGCAGGACTGGACCATAGTGGGAGACACTGGAGCACTGGGGACAGGTGAGTATGTTTTTTTTTTTTTTTTTAAATGCCTTTATATCCTGGACAACCCCTTTAACTACATACCCAAATGGAATGCCTTTTATAACCATTGAACCAAGGCAGCACGGTGGCTCAGTGGTTAACACTGTTGCTTTGCAGCACTGGAGTCCTAGCCTTCAGTTTAAAGAGGGTCAGTCACCAGTCCTGATATGTCTATTTAAGAAATAATTGTATTCTTCATAGAGCATTCTGCTGTTCCTCTGTTATTCCTCCTAAAAATTATGAATAAATTGACACCTGGGTGTTACCAGTTGGGGGGGTTGTACCTGCACAGGCTGACCTTAGCCGGTCAGAGCAGACTGTGTAACACACGCCCCTTTAACAGGGGGAATTGTAACACCCAGATGCTCCTTTATTTATAAACAGTCAGGAGGAGTAACAGAGGAACGGCACAGCACATGTTATTGGAAATGATGCTCCGGAATGGGGAATACAAGTCTTTACTAAAACAGACATGTCAGGAGAGCCGACAGATCCCCTTCAAAACAATAAAAATTCAAGTCGTTGCCATCTGGTCGGATATTTTTTTTTTTTTTCCTTGGAAATTGAACTATTTGCTGAGAGACACGAATGACACATTGCCCTATCAGTGAGAACACAGTCCGGGATGAAGGTTTGTGTCCTTCGATTTGGCTCCTCAATAATTTAAGCCGGCTGGCTGATAAAGAGTTCATTTGTATTTACAAGGACACAATGGGCATTATTTGCATGGGCGCAGCGTTATAAGACTCGCCAGCAATGTTTATCAAGGTTACATCAGATCAGTGAAAGTAATGACAAGCCCGGAACATGCAGATGGGTTACATATTTTCCGCTTGCCTCTTTTCTGCGCAGGAAAAGGCGATTTTTTTTTTTTCCCAGGGTTTTCTCTATTAGTTGTGTTTTTATTCATGAATCACTGTTCGGGCAGTTATATCGCCTGCAGCTTAAATTCCCTACAAATATCAAAACTGGGCACCTGAGTGAAAAATTTAATACATCCATTTTTATTCTGTTCCATATTCTCTCGAGTCTCCCGGTTGGAATAAATATTCCGGCAGATGATTGCATGGAAACACACCATGCGGACTGTGAATTGCAATGTGCACGGTTCAGTTGGGAGATATTTAAGATTAGTTTTTTTTCCGTTTAATCAAATTCAAATGTTTGATGGTTCTACGCAAATTTGGTACAGAGCGAGAGCGCCTTTCTAAGCCTGGTGTGCAGGTTCAGACAGAAATGTGTCCGGGCAGATAGGAAGTCACTGGATAATGAAATACATAGGAGAAAATGACTTCACTGAAACTAGTCATGTATAGAGACATATTGGGAAACCTTTAAATTCACGGGGGCCGTGCATCGGCAATGCAGCGGTTAACGCGCCCTCGGTTTAGAGAGGATTGCCAGTTAATATGAAGTTGCTATATGAAAGAATATTTTGAAAAATACATAGATTTACTCTTTTCCATATTTTAGCAGGAGATAGGATAGATAGGTTGCACTTCTTTCAAATCGAGAGCAACACATTGCTTATCCGACGACAGTCAACTATTCACGACGGGGCGTCCGTATGAAATGCAAAGTGTATAGAAAGACAGTGGAGATCTTGTATATTAACTAGCTCAAGACAAGACAGCGGTGTTATCCACAGAAGCCATCAAGATGTTTACTTGTCTAAAAGGAGGTTAAAGTGAGCCTGTCTCCAGATCCCAGCATATTAACCCAGCCCTACAGATAGATAGGTTAGTGTGACCAGACCCAGCATATCACCCCAGCCCTGCAGATAGATAGGTTAGTGTCACCAGAACCAGCATATCACCCCAGCCCTGCAGATAGATAGGTTAGTGTCACCAGACCCCAGCATATCACCCCAGCCCTGCAGATAGATAGGTTAGTGTCACCAGACCCCAGCATATCACCCCAGCCCTGCAGATAGATAGGTTAGTGTCACCAGAACCAGCATATCACCCCAGCCCTACAGATAGATAGGTTAGTGTCACCAGACCCAGCATATCACCCCAGCCCTACAGATAGATAGCTTAGTGTCACCAGATCCAGCATATCACCCCAGCCCTACAGATAGATAGGTTAGTGTCACCAGATCCAGGCATATTAATTCAGCCCTGCAGATAGATAGGTTAGTGTCACCAGATCCCAGCATATCAACTCAGCCCTGCAGATAGATAGTTTAGGGTCACCAGAACCAGCATATCACCCCAGCCCTACAGATAGATAGGTTAGTGTCACCAGACCCCAGCATATCACCCCAGCCCTGCAGATAGATAGGTTAGTGTCACCAGACCCCAGCATATCACCCCAGCCCTGCAGATAGATAGGTTACGGTCACCAGACCCCAGCTTATCAACCCAGCCCTGCAGATAGATAGGTTAGGGTCACCAGACCCAGCATATCACCCCAGCCCTGCAGATAGATAGGTTAGTGTCACCAGACCCCAGCATATCACCCCAGCCCTGCAGATAGATAGGTTACGGTCACCAGACCCCAGCTTATCAACCCAGCCCTGCAGATAGATAGGTTAGGGTCACCAGAACCAGCATATCACCCCAGCCCTGCAGATAGATAGGTTAGTGTCACCAGACCCCAGCATATCACCCCAGCCCTGCAGATAGATAGGTTAGGGTCACCAGATCCCAGCATATTAACCCAGCCCTACAGATAGATAGGTTAGGGTCACCTGAAACAATGGCCCCTTGGAAAATGCATGTAAATGACCTCTCTTCCAGAAGTCGAGAAAACTGTCTTTAATGCACCCTATAGGTAGCTACTTTGTAAATCAGTGACTGATCCATTAGAGAACCTTGATATATGGCTAGCAATTTTATCCAAGCCAAATTTCTCTCTAACAGTAAGAGATACTCGTAAACTGTAATGACCTTTCTCCAATGCAGAAGAGACTGCAAGGGTAAGTGATTGATGGTCTTTGCCAGACATTTGGGAGATTTTTAGCTTTTGCCAAGGATTGTCAAGTTCCATCTTCCCCAGATGGGGGGCCCAATAGTTGCACTGGGTGAGAAATGATGGCGCATGCATAAACAGCTGTAGGGGGTTAGGCAGTACTCCATTGGAAATTGTATGCAAATTAACTTTCCTCCAGAAGGAAGAAGACTGTCTTAAAAGCATGTACAGTAGCTATACTCAAGTCTAGATCAACTTTGCAGAAGTCGGAGCAAGGATTTGGAGGCAATCCAGAAACTGATGGCATCTTATAGGCAGTGCTTGCTAGGAAAAGTTAAACAAATTATCTCTACTCAAGAAGGAAGAAAACTGTGGCCCAGATTTACTAATAGTAATGCAAACTTAGACAGGCAGTCTGATACTACACCAGATTTATCACAGTGACTGATGATGGATAAATCTGGAGTATCTTAAAACTGTCTAATCCGTATTTATACCACTCTTTAGTTGGCTTACTTTTTGGCAGAATTTTTTTACACTATTTTGGCACATTTTTGCTGCACCATAGCACATTTAAGCCATGACCCTTTTTTAATGACAATCCACACCGACAAGCAAATTGAAAAAATTCTAGCCCAAATAAAGATGTACCACTATGCGTCAAAGATGCACCACGTTTCCGCCAGTGTCTAGTCGTATCTACAATAGTAAATCAGGGCCTGTGTCTCTGAAGTCACCTATAGATATTGTAGCTACCCTTTAAGTCACTGCCCAACCCATTAAAGAGCCTTGACATTTGACCGGAGATTTTAGCCAAGGAAGAATCTCCTCCAAAAAAGAAGAAACAACAATTAGGGAATGAGCAACATAAAAATGGCTAAGAAATTTATTTTCCCGAATACTATCCAGAACTTTTGCCATATTTTTCATGACCATGTGTTATTTTATCACCCAGAGTCTGCATTAGGTATCTACCTACTACTTCTCTGTCCTTTACTTTAGACCACAGGTGTCAAACACAAGGCCCGCGAGCCAAATCCGGCCCGCTGCCTTCTGTTATCCAGCCTGGCACTTATCTGGCCCGCAGGGCCGCGGCATTTTTTATTGTCTATGTAATGTAAACCAGCCCAGGACAGGCCGCTTAAAAAAAAAAAAAAAACAAAGCTGCGCGATACCTGTCCTGGGATTGTTTACAAGACCTCTGCATGTCAGCGCAGGCGGCGATACAATGACGTCATCGCGCCTCCTACGCTGACACGCAGACGTCGCAGACAAGAAGAGGAGGAGGCGGCGGCTGCATCAAGGCATCGCAGGTAGGTGAAGATAAGTTTTTTATATAGGCCGTTACCTGCTGGAGTATCCTCGGCACGTAACGGCCTATTTACTTACCGATCCCCGCTGCTGGTCGTGGCCGCTCCCGCTTTCCCTTCTGCTATGGGACGCAGAAGCGGCTGTGTGCAGGAGCGGGGATGGTAAGTGAGGCCACGGCCGGTGAACCCCATCAAATACTACTATTATTATACTCCGGGGTCTTTTAAGACCCCGGAGTATAATAATCGGAGACCCAGGGGAGGTGATAAACATAAAAAACAGAGTTACTCACCTCTCCGGCGATCCGATGTTACTCCCAGCAGGCTTCGGCCTTCTTTGGTGACGTCCCAGGCGTCACGTGAGCCAGGCCGACGTCATTATGTCGCGACGCCGGTCTGTGCGACATTGAAGAAGGCCGAACGCAGGGAGCGCACCGGGCCCAGGTAAGTAACACTGGTTTTATGTTTGTCACCACCTGGGTCTCCGATCATTATACTCTGGGGTCTGAAAAGACCCAAGAGTATAATAATAGTTCATGGGTGGGGGGGCCACTATGGAGCATAATAATGTGTGCAGGGGCCACTATTGAGCATAATACTGTGTGCAGGAGTCGCTGGAGTGCATAATACTGTGTTCAGGGGCCACTATGGAGCATAATAACGTGTGCAGGGGCCACTATGGAGCATAATACCGTGTGCAGGGGCAACTATGGCGCATAATACCATGTGCAGGGGCCGCTGTGGGGCGTAATACCTTGTGCAGAGGCAACTATAGAGCATAATACCGTTTGCAGGGGTAAACGGTATTTGTATAGTGCTTAATTTTTGATATATTCAGAAAAGGATGAGGATAGTATGTAACATGCCAATGTCTTAGGTTTTAACAATACATTATGTTCTTCCTGGTTGCCCTCAAAGGGCTGATTGTAACAGTAGTAATGTACAAATGTAACTACTCCTTAATAGCTCGCTTAACTGTTAAGGAGAAGTTACTTTTATACATGTGTAAAATAATCTTGGCCCTTCAAGGTACCCCGTGAGGCTGAAGTGGCCCCCGGAGAAAATGAGTTTGACACCCCTGCGTTAGACCACTTGGCAAGGTGAACTTTTTGAGATCTGTTCACATGGTGCAGTGTTGCATAATGGCTGCCATTGCTGAAGTGCAGAGCCTATGGGGTGGTGTTGGCCAAAGCGTGGGGCTTAGCCTGGCAGCAGAGGTGCTGTTGGGCTGCTGTGTTGCTCCCCCTATTGGCACTCTGCTGAGTTGGTGGTGTTTGCCTTCGTTGCCACATCTAGTAGCGTAGGGACCCACTATACAGAAGTGTCAAGAAGTAGCTAATAGTCTTATACAACTTGATGAAAATGTATTCTAAGAACCTTTGTAGATTTTGCAGAGAACCATAGAAGAATGTATAATACTGGGAAGTGCAGCCTGAGTCTTTTTTCTAAACTGTTGAACTATCTAGAGTTGCCGTCACTATGATATTTGGGGATCTAAACCAGCCTATCGCTGCTCTTACACCCGCCGCCCCCTTCTGGCCACAATCACTCACAGGTGGCAGTCTTGACCTGATTAGGAGCGAGCGAATTAGGAAATGCTTAAAATATCTCGCTTGATTCCTTCAAAGCTTTGGTAGAATGAAACAGAGTCTAGTTTCCACATCTGACCTCCACAAAACATCAAAACCATTAGCTTCTAGTCTTCAATTTGTAAGCAATTACTTATTCCGTTAGCAATTGGGATTAACTCCAAAAGAAGGTAGTAAAATTTCATGGCGGAATGAGCCCGTACCTCACTGAAGCGAACATGTTTGGTTCTAAGGAGCACCTGCGTGCACTGTGTAATCTTATTTAAGGGATCAATATTTTCCTACTCTTTTTTTAGCATTCAAAGGGATAAAAGGTTCTTTGTGGCCTAAGGCTGTCACTCCGCGAATTAAAAGATCCTTAGTAAAATTGTCCTATTTATTCCAAAATGGAGAACGACATTTCTTGTACAGAATATTAAGTTGCAAAAAAAATAAGAGGCTCACAAAAGAACATACTGTGCATAGTACATATTTGACTCTTGCATGGAAGGTCGTAGTACATGAAGTAATAATCATCGCTATTTACTCATTAAGAGCATTAAAGGGACACTCCAGTAATTTTTTTTCTCTATTGTATTGTCTGAAAGAAATCTCCTCCATAGTAACAATTGTCTACTCAGTTTCCTTATCCTGCTTTCACCTTTATCAATAAACCTCATAATTACAGCGTGACCTCTTTTTTTCTAGCATGGTTTGCTGTGCAAAGAGAAGGTCTCTCTCTGCTGCCTTCGGATACTACTGAGAACTACTATGTGACCTCACATTTGACAAAGTCTCATCCCCTTCTGCTTCTGCCATATATCTTCTGTCAAAATGCCTCTCTGTGCCTCCTCTGTCTCTAATTTAATCATCACTTATAGCCCTTGTCCACTGCCCATAGCTACCCCCTATCTCACAGTCAGGTCTCCATGTCCCATTTCCTTTCTTAGTGTTATCAGCAGCAGTTGATGCAGCTTCACAAGGATCTTCCAAGACATTTGGTGACTTCATCTTCACAGTCTCAAGTCCTGGAAGGTCCATTTTAGTATTAGTGCTGCAGTGTTTTACAGTAGCAAGAAATAGATCAGGATCAATTTACATTGCAAAATAATATACTGTATAGTTATGTGGGAAAAGATTCAGTATAACTTGTCATCTAAATCTTTGCTTATTCTTGCCTAATCAGTAATTGACCATCTTGCCTGTGCAAACAGAGATAACTGTCAATCCCTGAGTAGGACCGCCCACTGGACTCCTAAGCCCAGGATGAACAGAAATTTAGATGAATGAAATACACGTTATACTGAATCTTTTCCCACAAAGTCTTTATCAATCTGCTTGACTTCTCCTGCTCTATAGCATGCTGCCTGCAGATCGAGTTGAATTTTGTAGAAGGGGATTTTGTGGCTAATAACTGCAGATCTGGCTTCTAAAAAACCTCAGTGGACTGCTGCTGTCTCCAGAGAAAGCAGTGACTGGACATATAGTACATATCCACTATAGTAGTTATGCAGTATTACATGCCAACAGGGGCATACGCAGGATTTTCCGTTGGGGTAGATTCACTAGAGAGAACAATATCGTGAAGAGGGGGGTTATTGCAGGAGGATTTCCTCATACAAAGTATAATGCTCTCCTTAATGACCCCACAATCGTTATCTATTTATCCTTTGGTTGGCCTAATGAAGACTACAGTTGAGTGTTGAAACGCGTTGCCAGTTTATATGAACCAATGAAGGATTATTTATATATATCCTTTTCTATTCCTCGGGTACATTCTCCACCACCTTAGCAGCACAAAAAAATATATACTGTATCCCAGATTTTTTCCAATTTTTCTTTATCTAATGACTCCACATAGTATATTATCCCCTAAGTGCCCCCACACAGTACAATGTTCCCAGGTCCAACACTGTATAATACACCAAGACCACACAGTATAGGGCTCGGGGTGTGAGCAGTGAGTACAATACTGAGTACTCACCAAACTTTAGACTTCCAGCTCCTTCTCTGCTCCTAGTACCTACATCAGAGTGATACCATTGCACAGAAAGAATGGAGAGTCCATGGAGCAGTAAGTACTGAGAACCATACTCACCCCCCACTCTCCGGACCCCACTGGTAACTTATGATTACTGATGGAAGCGCTCATTCATTACCAGGCCAATGCTCTCCTGAATCATCATTGGTGGCTGGCAAAGGTCAGCAACAATACATGCTAACAAATTAAAGGGTCAAATTAAAGTGTTAATGGTTTATTTTTGTCAATGAACAAAATGAAGTGAATGAAGAAAAGAGAAATGTAAATCCCATCAATATTTGATGTGACCTTTGCCCTTTGGAGGAGGAGTCCTGGAAGTGATGATCCGGCCCCCACAGATATAGCCCTGATCTCATCATCATCCAGTCTGTCTGGGATGACATGAAGAGACAGAAGGATTGGACAAGCCTACATCCACAGAAGATCCAAGATGGCGGCGGGAACAACCTCCCTGCCCAGTTCTGCCAAAACTGTCTGCAAGTACCGAGAAGAACTGATGGAAGGCAAAGGGCAAAGGTCACACCAAATATTAATGGGAGTTACATTTCTCTTTTCTTCATTTACATAATTTTGTTAATTGACAAAAATAAAGTATTAACCCTTCTGTTTCTGGAAGCATTCTTACTGTGCATTCTTTCCACTCCTGCCTAATGCGTTAGCACAGTCCAGAACATGTGCATTTATACGTCTATACAGTACATAAAGCCTCTCGCTGTCTATATATACTTCAGCTATGTACATGCACGGAAAGATACTTTATTAGAGCTATTATTGTGCACTTTTTTATTTGTTAGTTTTTGCTTCTGTCACGTTTCTCCCATAGACACATGTTTGACAGCTTTGCAGTAAACCTCTACGTGCTGCAGAAAGTTATCACGCTGCTTCTCTGATAGTTATTTTGATAACCAGGTTAACAAGTGTCTAAGAGATGAGCGAGTCTGCCCGACTCCTTTTATAACACACAGACGCAGCACACTCCTTGTTTTATTCATGACATCTTCACATTTTTTCTTAGCTGAATATGTGTGAGTGGAAACCTATTCGATTATTGTCATCAGAGCAGGAAACACATTGAAGAGAAGGACAAGGTTAGGCGATATGAATCTAACCACTTGACTTGTTTCTACTCCGTCTCACTTAAAGCCTCATTTTACATTTTTATTTACTTTTCAAGGTCCGGAGGGTTTTCCATGGCAGACAGAATACGCAAAGTGCTATTTTTACTTACAGTAAATTGGTCTAAAATATGAATATGGAAAAAAATGACTAATGTCAGAGACAATTCATGTATTTTTAATAATAATGTTGGTACTGGATATTTCAATGTAGTAGGAGAATGTTAAAGTAAATATTCAGACTGCCAAAAGATGTAAGGAAATGGTGACCTGACATGACTAAGAGGGGGCACTTATCATGGCTATAATAGTTTTTCTTTGGAATTTTATGTCTTGTGAAGCCAACCAGTTTTCCGATTTATGGTGGCCCAGCCTTTGGATGATCTAGATTCAGAGGCCCCCAAAGATAAATTGTTAATGCCAAGGACAGGGTGGGGAAACTGTGGCCTGTCGGACATCTCCCACCTGGGATGGGGCCATGATGGTGACATGCCACCAAGACTAGTCAAATTAATGGCCATCATTTAATAAATTAGGCAACTGGTAATGGCAAAGCAAGAGATGGTTCTTGTTAGTAACTTCCAGCTCTAGCTAGTGGAGGGGGCACAATCATTATCAAAATGGTTATCCAGACAATATTTAAAAAAAAAAAAAAAAGTCTCAGAGTCCTGTAAAAAAAAAAGTACAAAGAGTAGTAGTAATTCATCTCAATGATACCCTGCTGCTCCTGTTCCACTGTATCCCCATGTCCCTTCTAGGTCCTTCTCAACACACAGCATATGTTTAGAGATGGGCAAGGCTCCCAAGATTCATTTTGGGTCGAACAAGTTCACTATGAACCAGAAGTGAAATTATTATACTTTGGGGTCATGACGTCATGACACTTGGCTGCCGTGACTCACATTGCTGTAAATTATTAGTCTCTTCTGCACCCTATTGCTGCACCCCAGCCTCAATAATATTGTTGTTTGTCTTCAGAATCAATAGTCGGCAATATCATGAATTCTTCCGCAGTTTGCCGATGACAAGTGCACTTTAAATAAGCCACTATTTCTGATTCTTTTCCCCCTAGAATATCATAAGCTTTGTGCCAATAAGTGAATTAGAGCTTTTGTGCCGCCAGGAAGTATACAGTTATATTTGCCAAATGACACAAAAGCCGACATCTAGGACCCTCTCTTGTTGTACGTGGTTAAGTTGTTACAAAATATGATAGATATCTCCCTTTCACCTTAATGGAGAGTAACACAATCAATAGGAAGCTGCACGAATTTGGTTCTGCTCCACCAGATGTAATTGAAAAGTAGCTGAAGCAGAAATTTAAAGTGGTTTGAGGTGTATCTCGGCTTTCCTTTGGTGCTTTTGATTTGGAGGAGGATTAAGTCTTAGAGCCTGAAGTAGGTATGATCGGAGATACAAGTTCATTGTGGTCACGTGCTGCAAATAAAGGAGCGTAGAAGAGAGTCGGAAGAAAAAGAGCTATTTACCGATTATCTAGCCCAGTAATACGGGAAACTGGACATCACTTCACTAAACTCACGAGGTTAAGAGCATTTGTGTTTAATTAAATACTCCAAGTACTTCTCTAATATGGCAGTGGGAACCTGTCAGGTGATTTCTGCTGCCCTATCTGAGAGCAGGATATGACAGAGGGAGAGAAGCTGAGCTCTGTGATATATAGGGTTATATGACAGAGGGAGAGAAGCTGAGCTCTGTGATATATAGGGTTATATGACAGAGGGAGAGAAGCTGAGCTCTGTGATATATAGGTTATATGATAGAGGAGAGAAGCTGAGCTCTGTGATATATAGGGTTATAGGATAGAGGAGAGAGGCTGAGCTCTGTGATATATAGGGCTATATGATAGAGGGAGAGAAGCTGAGCTCTGTGATATATAGGGTTATATGACAGAGGGAGAGAAGCTGAGCTCTGTGATATATAGGTTATATGATAGAGGAGAGAAGCTGAGCTCTGTGATATATAGGGTTATATGATAGAGGAGAGAAGTTGAGCTCTGTGATATATAGGATTATATGATAGAGGAGAGAAGCTGAGCTCTGTGATATATAGGGTTATATGATAGAGGGAGAGAAGCTGAGCTCTGTGATATATAGGGTTATATGATAGAGGAGAGAAGCTGAGCTGTGTGATATATAGGGTTATATGATAGAGGAGAGAAGCTGAGCTGTGTGATATATTGGGTTATATGATAGAGGAGAGAAGCTGAGCTCTGTGATATGTAGGGTTATATGGTAGAGGAGAGAAGCTGAGCACTGTGATATATAGGGTTATATGATAGAGGGGAGAAGCTGAGCTCTGTGATATATAGGTTATATAATAGAGGAGAGAAGCTGAGCTCTGTGATATATAGGGTTATATGATACAGGAGAGAAGCTGAGCTATGTGATATATAGGGTTATATGATAGAGGAGAGAAGCTGAGCTCTGTGATATATAGGGTTATATGATAGAGGGAGAGAAGCTGAGCTCTGTGATATATAGGGTTATATGATAGAGGAGAGAAGTTGAGCTCTGTGATATATAGGGTTATATGATAGAGGAGAGAAGCTGAGCTCTGTGATATATAGGGTTATATGATAGAGGGAGAGAAGCTGAGCTCTGTGATATATAGGGTTATATGATAGAGGAGAGAAGCTGAGCTGTGTGATATATAGGGTTATATGATAGAGGAGAGAAGCTGAGCTGTGTGATATATTGGGTTATATGATAGAGGGAGAGAAGCTGAGCACTGTGATATATAGGGTTATATGATAGAGGGGAGAAGCTGAGCTCTGTGATATATAGGTTATATAATAGAGGAGAGAAGCTGAGCTCTGTGATATATAGGGTTATATGATAGAGGAGAGAAGCTGAGCTCTGTGATATATATAGGGTTATATGATAGAGGAGAGAAGCTGAGCTCTGTGATATATAGGGTTATATGATAGAGGAGAGAAGCTGAGCTCTGTGATATATAGGGTTATATGATAGAGGGGAGAAGCTGAGCTCTGTGATATATAGGGTTATATGATAGAGGAGAGAAGCTGAGCTCTGTGATATATAGGGTTATATGATAGAGGAGAGAAACTGAGCTCTGTGATATATAGGGTTATATGATAGAGGAAGAGAAGCTGAGCTCTGTGATATACAGGTTATATGATAGAGGAGAGAAGCTGAGCTGTGTGATATATAGGGTTATATGATAGAGGGAGAGAAGCTGAGCTGTGTGATATATAGGGTTATAAGATAGAGGCGAGAAGCTGAGCTCTGTGATATATAGGGTTATATGATAGAGGGGAGAAGCTGAGACCTGTGATATAT
This sequence comes from Leptodactylus fallax, assembly GCA_947044405.1. NCBI lineage: Eukaryota > Metazoa > Chordata > Amphibia > Anura > Leptodactylidae > Leptodactylus > Leptodactylus fallax. The sequence continues at coordinate 1,465,504 of CAMRHE010000076.1, read as the reverse complement.
AGGGTTATATGATAGAGGAGAAAAGCTGAGCTCTGTGATATATAGGGTTATATGATAGAGGGGAGAAGCTGAGACCTGTGATATATAGGGTTATATGATAGAGGAGAAAAGCTGAGCTCTGTGATATATAGGGTTATATGATAGAGGAGAGAAGCTGAGCTCTGTGATATATAGGGTTATATGATAGAGGGAGAGAAGCTGAGCTCTATGATATATAGGGTTATATGATAGAGGAGAGAAGCTGAGCTCTGTGATATATAGGGTTATATGATAGAGGAGAGAAGCTGAGCTCTGTGATATATAGGGTTATATGATAAAGGGAGAGAAGCTGAGCTCTGTGATATATAGGGTTATATGATAGAGGAGAGAAGCTGAGCTCTATGATATATAGGGTTATATGATAGGGAGAGAGCTGAGCTCTGTGATATATAGGGTTATATGATAGAGGAGAGAAGCTGAGCTCTGTGATATATGGGTTATATGATAGGGGGGCTGGCTTTGATATATGGGTTATATGAGGAGGGAGAAGCTGAGCTCTGTGATATATAGGGTTATATGATAGAGGGAGAGAAGCTGAGCTCTGTGATATATAGGGTTATATGATAGAGGAGAGAAGCTGAGCTGTGTGATATATAGGGTTATATGATAGAGGAGAGAAGCTGAGCTCTGTGATATATAGGGTTATATGATAGAGGAGAGAAGCTGAGCTCTGTGATATATGGGTATATATAGGGGGTTATATGGGTATAGAGGAGAGAAGCTGAGCTCTATGATATATAGGGTTATATGATAGAGGAGAGAAGCTGAGCTCTGTGATATATAGGGTTATATGATAGAGGAGAGAAGCAGAGCTCTGTGATATATAGGGTTATATGATAGAGGAGAGAAGCTGAGCTCTGTGATATATAGGGTTATATGATAGAGGGAGAGAAGATGAGCTCTGTGATATATAGGGTTATATGATAGAGGGAGAGAAGCTAAGCTGTGTGATATATAGGGTTATGTGACAGAGGGGAGAAGCTGAACTCTGTGATATATAGGGTTATATGATAGAGGAGAGAAGCTGAGCTGTGTGATATATAGGGTTATATGATAGAGGGGAGAAGCTGAGCTGTGTGATATATAGGGTTATATGATAGAGGAGAGAAGCTGAGCTCTGTGATATATAGGGCTATATAATAGAGGGAGAGAAGCTGAGACCTGTGATATATAGGGTTATATGATAGAGGAGAGAAGCTGAGCTCTGTGATATATAGGGTTATATGATAGAGGGGAGAAGCTGAGCTCTGTGATATATAGGGTTATATGATAGAGGGAGAGAAGCTGAGCTCTGTGATATATAGGGTTTGAGGGGGCTTTTTGGTTATATGATAGAGGGAGAGAAGCTGAGCTGTGTGATATATAGGGTTATGTGACAGAGGGAGAGAAGCTGAGCTCTGTGATATATAGGGTTATATGATAGAGGAGAGAAGCTGAGCTGTGTGATATATAGGGTTATATGATAGAGGGAGAGAAGCTGAGCTGTGTGATATATAGGGTTATGTGACAGAGGGGAGAAGCTGAACTCTGTGATATATAGGGTTATATGATAGAGGAGAGAAGCTGAGCTGTGTGATATATAGGGTTATATGATAGAGGGAGAGTGATATATAGGGTTATATGATAGAGGGGAGAAGCTGACCTGTGATATATAGGGTTATATGATAGAGGAGAGAAGCTGAGCTCTGTGATATATAGGGCTATATAATAGAGGGAGAGAAGCTGAGACCTGTGATATATAGGGTTATATGATAGAGGGGAGAAGCTGAGCTCTGTGATATATAGGGTTATATGATAGAGGAGAGAAGCTGAGCTCTGTGATATATAGGGTTATATGATAAAGGGAGAGAAGCTGAGCTCTGTGATATATAGGGTTATATGATAGAGGAGAGAAGCTGAGCTCTATGATATATAGGGTTATATGATAGAGGAGAGAAGCTGAGCTCTATGATATATAGGGTTATATGATAGAGGAGAGAAGCTGAGCTCTGTGATATATAGGGTTATATGATAGAGGAGAGAAGCTGAGCTCTGTGATATATAGGGTTATATGATAGAGGAGAGAAGCTGAGCTCTGTGATATATAGGGTTATATGATAGAGGGAGAGAAGCTGAGCTCTGTGATATATAGGGTTATATGATAGAGGGAGAGAAGCTAAGCTCTGTGATATATAGGGTTATGTGACAGAGGGGAGAAGCTGAGCTCTGTGATATATAGGGTTATATGATAGAGGGAGAGAAGCTGAGCTCTGTGATATATAGGGTTATATGATAGAGGGGAGAAGCTGAGCTGTGTGATATATAGGGTTATATGATAGAGGAGAGGTTAATAGGGTTATATGATAGAGGAGAGAAGCTGAGCTCTGTGATATATAGGGCTATATAATAGAGGGAGAGAAGCTGAGCCCTGTGATATATAGGGCTATATGATAGAGGGAGAGAAGCTGAGCTCTGTGATATATAGGGTTATATGATAGAGGGAGAGAAGCTGAGCTCTGTGATATATAGGGTTATATGATAGAGGGAGAGAAGCTGAGCTCTATGATATATAGGGTTATATGATAGAGGGGAGAAGCTGAGCCCTGTGATATATAGGGTTATATGATAGAGGGAGAGAAGCTGAGCTCTGTGATATATAGGGTTATATGACAGAGGAGAGAAGCTGAGCTCTGTGATATATAGGGTTATATGATAGAGGGGAGAAGCTGAGCTCTGTGATATATAGGGTTATATGATAGAGGGAGAGAAGCTGAGCTGTGTGATATATAGGGTTATATGATAGAGGGAGAGAAGCTGAGCTCTGTGATATATAGGGTTATATGATAGAGGAGAGAAGCTGAGCTCTGTGATATATAGGGGGGGCTTTGTTATATAATAGAGGGAGAGAAGCTGAGACTCTGTGATATATAGGGTTATATGATAGAGGAGAGAAGCTGAGCTCTGTGATATATAGGGTTATATGATAGAGGGAGAGAAGCTGAGCTCTATGATATATAGGGTTATATGATAGAGGGGAGAAGCTGAGCCCTGTGATATATAGGGTTATATGATAGAGGAGAGAAGCTGAGCTCTGTGATATATAGGGTTATATGACAGAGGAGAGAAGCTGAGCTCTGTGATATATAGGGTTATATGATAGAGGAGAGAGAAGCTGAGCTCTGTGATATATAGGGTTATATGATAGAGGGAGAGAAGCTGAGCTGTGTGATATATAGGGTTATATGATAGAGGGAGAGAAGCTGAGCTCTGTGATATATAGGGTTATATGATAGAGGAGAGAAGCTGAGCTGGCTCTGTGATATATAGGGTTATATGATAGAGTGAGAGAAGCTGAGCTCTGTGATATATAGGGTTATATGATAGAGGGAGAGAAGCTGAGCTGTGTGATATATAGGGTTATGTGACAGAGGGAGAGAAGCTGAGCTCTGTGATATATAGGGTTATATGATAGAGGGAGAGAAGCTGAGCTCTGTGATATATAGGGTTATATGATAGAGGGAGAGAAGCTGAGCTCTGTGATATATCGGGTTATATGATAGAGGAGAGAAGCTGAGCTCTCTGATATATAGGGTTATATGATAGAGGAGAGAAGCTGAGCTCTGTGATATATAGGGTTATATGATAGAGGAGAGAAGCAGAGCTCTGTGATATATAGGGTTATATGATAGAGGAGAGAAGCTGAGCTCTGTGATATATAGGGTTATATGATAGAGGGAGAGAAGCTGAGCTCTGTGATATATAGGGTTATATGATAGAGGGAGAGAAGCTAAGCTGTGTGATATATAGGGTTATGTGACAGAGGGGAGAAGCTGAACTCTGTGATATATAGGGTTATATGATAGAGGAGAGAAGCTGAGCTGTGTGATATATAGGGTTATATGATAGAGGGGAGAAGCTGAGCTGTGTGATATATAGGGTTATATGATAGAGGAGAGAAGCTGAGCTCTGTGATATATAGGGCTATATAATAGAGGGAGAGAAGCTGAGACCTGTGATATATAGGGTTATATGATAGAGGAGAGAAGCTGAGCTCTGTGATATATAGGGTTATATGATAGAGGGGAGAAGCTGAGCTCTGTGATATATAGGGTTATATGATAGAGGAGAGAAGCTGAGCTGTGTGATATATAGGGTTATATGATAGAGGGGAGAAGCTGAGCTGTGTGATATATAGGGTTATATGATAGAGGAGAGAAGCTGAGCTCTGTGATATATAGGGCTATATAATAGAGGGAGAGAAGCTGAGACCTGTGATATATAGGGTTATATGATAGAGGGGAGAAGCTGAGCTCTGTGATATATAGGGTTATATGATAGAGGAGAGAAGCTGAGCTATGTGATATATAGGGTTATATGATAGAGGAGAGAAGCTGAGCTCTGTGATATATAGGGTTATATGATAGAGGAGAGAAGCTGAGCTCTATGATATATAGGGTTATATGATAGAGGAGAGAAGCTGAGCTCTGTGATATATAGGGTTATATGATAAAGGGAGAGAAGCTGAGCCCTATGATATATATGGTTATATGATAAAGGGAGAGAAGCTGAGCTCTGTGATATATAGGGTTATATGGTAGAGGGGAGAAGCTGAGACCTGTGATATATAGGTTGTATGATAGAGGAGAGAAGCTGAGCTCTGTGATATATAGGGTTATATGATAGAGGAGAGAAGCTGAGCTCTGTGATATATAGGGTTATATGATAGAGGGGAGAAGCTGAGCTCTGTGATATATAGGGTTATATGATAGAGGGAGAGAAGCTGAGCTGTGTGATATATAGGGTTATATGATAGAGGGAGAGAAGCTGAGCTCTGTGATATATAGGGTTATATGATAGAGGAGAGAAGCTGAGCTCTGTGATATATAGGGTTATATGATAGAGGAGAGAAGCTGAGCTTTGTGATATATAGGGTTATGTGACAGAGGGGAGAAGCTGAACTCTGTGATATATAGGGTTATATGATAGAGGAGAGAAGCTGAGCTGTGTGATATATAGGGTTATATGATAGAGGGGAGAAGCTGAGCTGTGTGATATATAGGGTTATATGATAGAGGAGAGAAGCTGAGCTCTGTGATATATAGGGTTATATGATAGAGGGGAGAAGCTGAGCTCTGTGATATATATGGTTATATGATAGAGGGAGAGAAGCTGAGCTCTGTGATATATAGGGTTATATGATAGAGGAGAGAAGCTGAGCTCTGTGATATATAGGGTAACATGATAGGGGAGAGAAGCTGAGCTCTGTGATATATAGGGTTATATGATAGAGGAGAGAAGCTGAGCTCTGTGATATATAGGGTTATATGATAGAGGGGAGAAGCTGAGACCTGTGATATATAGGGTTATATGATAGAGGAGAGAAGCTGAGCTCTGTGATATATAGGGTTATATGATAGAGGGGAGAAGCTGAGCTCTATGATATATAGGGTTATATGATAGAGGAGAGAAGCAGAGCTCTGTGATATATAGGGTTATATGATAGAGGAGAGAAGCTGAGCTCTGTGATATATAGGGTTATATGATAAAGGGAGAGAAGCTGAGCTCTGTGATATATAGGGTTATATGATAGAGGAGAAAAGCTGAGCTCTATGATATATAGGGTTATATGATAGAGGAGAGAAGCTGAGCTCTATGATATATAGGGTTATATGATAGAGGAGAGAAGCTGAGCTCTGTGATATATAGGTATATATGATAGAGGAGAGAAGCTGAGCTCTGTGATATATAGGGTTATATGATAGAGGAGAGAAGCTGAGCTCTGTGATATATAGGGTTATATGATAGAGGGAGAGAAGCTGAGCTCTGTGATATATAGGCTTATATGATAGAGGGAGAGAAGCTAAGCTGTGTGATATATAGGGTTATGTGACAGAGGGGAGAAGCTGAACTCTGTGATATATAGGGTTATATGATAGAGGACAGAAGCTGAGCTGTGTGATATATAGGGTTATATGATAGAAGGGAGAAGCTGAGCTGTGTGATATATAGGGTTACATGATAGAGGAGAGAAGCTGAGCTCTGTGATATATAGGGCTATATAATAGAGGGAGAGAAGCTGAGACCTGTGATATATAGGGTTATATGATAAAGGAGAGAAGCTGAGCTCTGTGATATATAGGGTTATATGATAGAGGGGAGAAGCTGAGCTCTGTGATATATAGGGTTATATGATAGAGGGAGAGAAGCTGAGCTGTGTGATATATAGGGTTATATGATAGAGGGAGAGAAGCTGAGCTCTGTGATATATAGGGTTATATGATAGAGGAGAGAAGCTGAGCTCTGTGATATATAGGGTTATATGATAGAGGAGAGAAGCTGAGCTTTGTGATATATAGGGTTATGTGACAGAGGGGAGAAACTGAACTCTGTGATATATAGGGTTATATGATAGAGGAGAGAAGCTGAGCTGTGTGATATATAGGGTTATATGATAGAGGGGAGAAGCTGAGCTGTGTGATATATAGGGTTATATGATAGAGGAGAGAAGCTGAGCTCTGTGATATATAGGGCTATATAATAGAGGGAGAGAAGCTGAGCCTGTGATATATAGGGTTATATGATAGAGGAGAGAAGCTGAGCTCTGTGATATATAGGGTTATATGATAGAGGGGAGAAGCTGAGCTCTGTGATATATAGGGTTATATGATAGAGGGAGAGAAGCTGAGCTCTGTGATACATAGGGTTATATGATAGAGGAGAGAAGCTGAGCTCTGTGATATATAGGGTTACATGATAGGGGAGAGAAGCTGAGCTCTGTGATATATAGGGTTATATGATAGAGGAGAGAAGCTGAGCTCTGTGATATATAGGGTTATATGATAGAGGGGAGAAGCGAGACCTGTGAAAAGGGTGGGGGAGAAGCGAGCTCTGGGATATATAGGGTTATATGATAGAGGGAGAGAAGCTGAGCTCTGTGATATATAGGGTTATATGATAGAGGAGAGAAGCAGAGCTCTGTGATATATAGGGTTATATGATAGAGGAGAGAAGCTGAGCCCTGTGATATATAGGGTTATATAATAGAGGGAGAGAAGCTGAGCTCTGTGATATATAGGGTTATATGATAGAGGGAGAGAAGCTGAGCTCTGTGATATATAGGGTTATATGATAGAGGAGAGAAGCTGAGCTCTGTGATATATAGGGTTATATGATAGAGGGAGAGAAGCTGAGCTCTGTGATATATAGGGTTATATGATAGAGGGAGAGAAGCTGAGCTCTGTGATATATAGGGTTATATGATAGAGGAGAGAAGCTGAGCTCTGTGATATATAGGGTTATATGATAGAGGAGAGAAGCTGAGCTCTGTGATATATAGGGTTATATGATAGAGGGAGAGAAGCTGAGCTCTGTGATATATAGGGTTATATGATAGAGGGAGAGAAGCTGAGCTCTGTGATATATAGGGTTATATGATAGAGGGAGAGAAGCTGAGCTGTGTGATATATAGGGTTATATGATAGAGGAGAGAAGCTGAGCTCTGTGATATATAGGGTTATATGATAGAGGGAGAGAAGCTGAGCTCTGTGATATATAGGGTTATATGATAGAGGGAGAGAAGCTGAGCTCTGTGATATATAGGGTTATATGATAGAGGGAGAGAAGCTGAGCTCTGTGATATATAGGGTTATATGATAGAGGGAGAGAAGCTGAGCTGTGTGATATATAGGGTTATATGATAGAGGGAGAGAAGCTGAGCTCTGTGATATATAGGGCTATATGACAGAGGAGAGAAGCTGAGCTCTGTGATATATAGGGTTATATGATAGAGGGGAGAAGCTGAGCCCTGTGATATATAGGGTTATATGATAGAGGAGAGAAGCTGAGCTCTGTGATATATAGGGTTATATGATAGAGGGAGAGAAGCTGAGCTCTGTGATATATAGGGTTATTTGATAAAGGGAGAGAAGCTGAGCTCTGTGATATATAGGGTTATATGATAGAGGAGAGAAGCTGAGCTCTGTGATATATAGGGTTATATGATAGAGGAGAGAAGCTGAGCTCTGTGATATATAGGGTTATATGATAAAGGGAGAGAAGCTGAGCTCTGTGATATATAGGGTTATATGATAGAGGAGAGAAGCTGAGCTCTATGATATATAGGGTTATATGATAGAGGAGAGAAGCTGAGCTCTATGATATATAGGGTTATATGATAGAGGAGAGAAGCTGAGCTCTGTGATATATAGGGTTATATGATAGAGGAGAGAAGCAGAGCTCTGTGATATATAGGGTTATATGATAGAGGAGAGAAGCTGAGCTCTGTGATATATAGGGTTATATGATAGAGGGGAGAAGCTGAGCTGTGTGGTATAAAGGGTTATATGATAGAGGAGAGAAGCTGAGCTCTGTGATATATAGGGCTATATAATAGAGGGAGAGAAGCTGAGACCTGTGATATATAGGGTTATATGATAGAGGGGAGAAGCTGAGCTCTGTGATATATAGGGTTATATGATAGAGGGAGAGAAGCTGAGCTCTATGATATATAGGGTTATATGATAGAGGGGAGAAGCTGAGACCTGTGATATATAGGTTATATGATAGAGGAGAGAAGCTGAGCTCTGTGATATATAGGGTTATATGACAGAGGAGAGAAGCTGAGCTCTGTGATATATAGGGTTATATGATAGAGGGGAGAAGCTGAGCTCTGTGATATATAGGGTTATATGATAGAGGGAGAGAAGCTGAGCTGTTTGATATATAGGGTTATATGATAGAGGGAGAGAAGCTGAGCTCTGTGATATATAGGGTTATATGATAGAGGAGAGAAGCTGAGCTCTGTGATATATAGGGTTATATGATAGAGGGAGAGAAGCTGAGCTCTGTGATATATAGGGATATATGATAGAGGGAGAGAAGCTGAGCTGTGTGATATATAGGGTTATGTGACAGAGTGGAGAAGCTGAGCTCTGTGATATATAGGGTTATATGATAAAGGGAGAGAAGCTGAGCTCTGTGATATATAGGGTTATATGATAGAGGAGAGAAGCTGAGCTCTATGATATATCGGGTTATATGATAGAGGAGAGAAGCTGAGCTCTCTGATATATAGGGTTATATGATAGAGGAGAGAAGCTGAGCTCTGTGATATATAGGGTTATATGATAGAGGGAGAGAAGCTGAGCTCTGTGATATATCGGGTTATATGATAGAGGAGAGAAGCAGAGCTCTGTGATATATAGGGTTATATGATAGAGGAGAGAAGCTGAGCTCTGTGATATATAGGGTTATATGATAGAGGGAGAGAAGCTGAGCTCTGTGATATATAGGGTTATATGATAGAGGGAGAGAAGCTAAGCTGTGTGATATATAGGGTTATGTGACAGAGGGGAGAAGCTGAACTCTGTGATATATAGGGTTATATGATAGAGGAGAGAAGCTGAGCTGTGTGATATATAGGGTTATATGATAGAGGGGAGAAGCTGAGCTGTGTGATATATAGGGTTATATGATAGAGGAGAGAAGCTGAGCTCTGTGATATATAGGGCTATATAATAGAGGGAGAGAAGCTGAGACCTGTGATATATAGGGTTATATGATAGAGGAGAGAAGCTGAGCTCTGTGATATATAGGGTTATATGATAGAGGGGAGAAGCTGAGCTCTGTGATATATAGGGTTATATGATAGAGGAGAGAAGCTGAGCTGTGTGACATATAGGGTTATATGATAGAGGGGAGAAGCTGAGCTGTGTGATATATAGGGTTATATGATAGAGGAGAGAAGCTGAGCTCTGTGATATATAGGGTTGTATGATAGAGGAGAGAAGCTGAGCTCTATGATATATAGGGTTATATGATAGAGGAGAGAAGCTGAGCTCTGTGATATATAGGGTTATATGATAGAGGGGAGAAGCTGAGCTCTGTGATATATAGGGTTATATGATAGAGGAGAGAAGCTGAGCTGTGTGATATATAGGGTTATATGATAGAGGGGAGAAGCTGAGCTGTGTGATATATAGGGTTATATGATAGAGGAGAGAAGCTGAGCTCTGTGATATATAGGGCTATATAATAGAGGGAGAGAAGCTGAGACCTGTGATATATAGGGTTATATGATAGAGGAGAGAAGCTGAGCTCTGTGATATATAGGGTTATATGATAGAGGGGAGAAGCTGAGCTCTGTGATATATAGGGTTATATGATAGAGGAGAGAAGCTGAGCTGTGTGATATATAGGGTTATATGATAGAGGGGAGAAGCTGAGCTGTGTGATATATAGGGTTATATGATAGAGGAGAGAAGCTGAGCTCTGTGATATATAGGGTTGTATGATAGAGGAGAGAAGCTGAGCTCTATGATATATAGGGTTATATGATAGAGGAGAGAAGCTGAGCTCTGTGATATATAGGGTTATATGATAAAGGGAGAGAAGCTGAGCCCTATGATATATATGGTTATATGATAAAGGGAGAGAAGCTGAGCTCTGTGATATATAGGGTTATATGGTAGAGGGGAGAAGCTGAGACCTGTGATATATAGGTTGTATGATAGAGGAGAGAAGCTGAGCTCTGTGATATATAGGGTTATATGATAGAGGAGAGAAGCTGAGCTCTGTGATATATAGGGTTATATGATAGAGGAGAGAAGCTGAGCTCTGTGATATATAGGGTTATATGATAGAGGGAAGAAGCTGAGCTCTGTGATATATAGGGTTATATGATAGAGGGAGAGAAGCTGAGCTGTGTGATATATAGGGTTATATGATAGAGGGAGAGAAGCTGAGCTCTGTGATATATAGGGTTATATGATAGAGGAGAGAAGCTGAGCTCTGTGATATATAGGGTTATATGATAGAGGAGAGAAGCTGAGCTTTGTGATATATAGGGTTATGTGACAGAGGGGAGAAGCTGAACTCTGTGATATATAGGGTTATATGATAGAGGAGAGAAGCTGAGCTGTGTGATATATAGGGTTATATGATAGAGGGGAGAAGCTGAGCTGTGTGATATATAGGGTTATATGATAGAGGAGAGAAGCTGAGCTCTGTGATATATAGGGCTATATAATAGAGGGAGAGAAGCTGAGACCTGTGATATATAGGGTTATATGATAGAGGAGAGAAGCTGAGCTCTGTGATATATAGTTTTATATGATAGAGGGGAGAAGCTGAGCTCTGTGATATATATGGTTATATGATAGAGGGAGAGAAGCTGAGCTCTGTGATATATAGGGTTATATGATAGAGGAGAGAAGCTGAGCTCTGTGATATATAGGGTAACATGATAGGGGAGAGAAGCTGAGCTCTGTGATATATAGGGTTATATGATAGAGGAGAGAAGCTGAGCTCTGTGATATATAGGGTTATATGATAGAGGGGAGAAGCTGAGACCTGTGATATATAGGGTTATATGATAGAGGAGAGAAGCTGAGCTCTGTGATATATAGGGTTATATGATAGAGGGGAGAAGCTGAGCTCTATGATATATAGGGTTATATGATAGAGGAGAGAAGCAGAGCTCTGTGATATATAGGGTTATATGATAGAGGAGAGAAGCTGAGCTCTGTGATATATAGGGTTATATGATAAAGGGAGAGAAGCTGAGCTCTGTGATATATAGGGTTATATGATAGAGGAGAGAAGCTGAGCTCTATGATATATAGGGTTATATGATAGAGGAGAGAAGCTGAGCTCTATGATATATAGGGTTATATGATAGAGGAGAGAAGCTGAGCTCTGTGATATATAGGGTTATATGATAGAGGAGAGAAGCAGAGCTCTGTGATATATAGGGTTATATGATAGAGGAGAGAAGCTGAGCTCTGTGATATATAGGGTTATATGATAGAGGGAGAGAAGCTGAGCTCTGTGATATATAGGGTTATATGATAGAGGGAGAGAAGCTAAGCTGTGTGATATATAGGGTTATGTGACAGAGGGGAGAAGCTGAACTCTGTGATATATAGGGTTATATGATAGAGGACAGAAGCTGAGCTGTGTGATATATAGGGTTATATGATAGAAGGGAGAAGCTGAGCTGTGTGATATATAGGGTTATATGATAGAGGAAAGAAGCTGAGCTCTGTGATATATAGGGCTATATAATAGAGGGAGAGAAGCTGAGACCTGTGATATATAGGGTTATATGATAGAGGAGAGAAGCTGAGCTCTGTGATATATAGGGTTATATGATAGAGGGGAGGAGCTGAGCCTGTGATATATAGGGTTATATGATAGAGGGAGAGAAGCTGAGCTGTGTGATATATAGGGTTATATGATAGAGGGAGAGAAGCTGAGCTCTGTGATATATAGGGTTATATGATAGAGGAGAGAAGCTGAGCTCTGTGATACATAGGGTTATATGATAGAGGAGAGAAGCTGAGCTTTGTGATATATAGGGTTATGTGACAGAGGGGAGAAGCTGAACTCTGTGATATATAGGGTTATATGATAGAGGAGAGAAGCTGAGCTGTGTGATATATAGGGTTATATGATAGAGGGGAGGAGCTGAGCTGTGTGATATATAGGGTTATATGATAGAGGAGAGAAGCTGAGCTCTGTGATATATAGGGCTATATAATAGAGGGAGAGAAGCTGAGACCTGTGATATATAGGGTTATATGATAGAGGAGAGAAGCTGAGCTCTGTGATATATAGGGTTATATGATAGAGGGGAGAAGCTGAGCTCTGTGATATATATGGTTATATGATAGAGGGAGAGAAGCTGAGCTCTGTGATCATATAGGTTTATATGATAGAGGAGAGAAGCTGAGCTCTGTGATATATAGGGTTATATGATAGAGGAGAGAAGCTGAGCTCTGTGATATATAGGGTTATATGATAGAGGAGAGAAGCTGAGGTCTGTGATATATAGGGTATATGATAGAGGAAGAGAAGCTGAGCTCTGTGATATATAGGGTTATATGATAGAGGGAGAGAAGCTGAGCTGTGTGATATATAGGGTTATATGATAGAGGGGAGAAGCTGAGCTGTGTGATATATAGGGTTATATGATAGAGGAGAGAAGCTGAGCTCTGTGATATATAGGGCTATATAATAGAGGGAGAGAAGCTGAGACCTGTGATATATAGGGTTATATGATAGAGGAGAGAAGCTGAGCTCTGTGATATATAGGGTTATATGATAGAGGAGAGAAGCTGAGCTTTGTGATATATAGGGTTATGTGACAGAGGGGAGAAGCTGAACTCTGTGATATATAGGGTTATATGATAGAGGAGAGAAGCTGAGCTGTGTGATATATAGGGTTATATGATAGAGGGGAGAAGCTGAGCTGTGTGATATATAGGGTTATATGATAGAGGAGAGAAGCTGAGCTCTGTGATATATAGGGCTATATAATAGAGGGAGAGAAGCTGAGACCTGTGATATATAGGGTTATATGATAGAGGAGAGAAGCTGAGCTCTGTGATATATAGGGTTATATGATAGAGGGGAGAAGCTGAGCTCTGTGATATATATGGTTATATGATAGAGGGAGAGAAGCTGAGCTCTGTGATATATAGGGTTATATGATAGAGGAGAGAAGCTGAGCTCTGTGATATATAGGGTTATATGATAGAGGAGAGAAGCTGAGCTCTGTGATATATAGGGTTATATGATAGAGGAGAGAAGCTGAGCTCTGTGATATATAGGGTTATATGATAGAGGAGAGAAGCTGAGCTCTGTGATATATAGGGTATATGATAGAGGGAGATAAGCTGAGCTCTGTGATATATAGGGTTATATGATAGAGGGAGAGAAGCTGAGCTGTGTGATATATAGGGTTATATGATAGAGGGGAGAAGCTGAGCTGTGTGATATATAGGGTTATATGATAGAGGAGAGAAGCTGAGCTCTGTGATATATAGGGCTATATAATAGAGGGAGAGAAGCTGAGACCTGTGATATATAGGGTTATATGATAGAGGAGAGAAGCTGAGCTCTGTGATATATAGGGTTATATGATAGAGGGAGAGAAGCTGAGCTCTGTGATGTATAGGGTTATATGATAGAGGGAGAGAAGCTGAGCTCTGTGATATATAGGGTTATATGATAGAGGGAGAGAAGCTGAGCTGTGTGATATATAGTGTTATGTGACAGAGGGGAGAAGCTGAACTCTGTGATATATAGGGTTATATGATAGAGGAGAGAAGCTGAGCTGTGTGATATATAGGGTTATATGATAGAGGGGAGAAGCTGAGCTGTGTGATATAAAGGGTTATATGATAGAGGAGAGAAGCTGAGCTCTGTGATATATAGGGTTATATGATAGAGGAGAGAAGCTGAGCTCTGTGATATATAGGGTTATTTGATAAAGGGAGAGAAGCTGAGCTCTGTGATATATAGGGTTATATGATAGAGGAGAGAAGCTGAGCTCTGTGATATATAGGGTTATATGATAGAGGAGAGAAGCTGAGCTCTGTGATATATAGGGTTATATGATAAAGGGAGAGAAGCTGAGCTCTGTGATATATAGGGTTATATGATAGAGGAGAGAAGCTGAGCTCTATGATATATAGGGTTATATGATAGAGGAGAGAAGCTGAGCTCTATGATATATAGGGTTATATGATAGAGGAGAGAAGCTGAGCTCTGTGATATATAGGGTTATATGATAGAGGAGAGAAGCAGAGCTCTGTGATATATAGGGTTATATGATAGAGGAGAGAAGCTGAGCTCTGTGATATATAGGGTTATATGATAGAGGGGAGAAGCTGAGCTTTGTGGTATAAAGGGTTATATGATAGAGGAGAGAAGCTGAGCTCTGTGATATATAGGGCTATATAATAGAGGGAGAGAAGCTGAGACCTGTGATATATAGGGTTATATGATAGAGGGGAGAAGCTGAGCTCTGTGATATATAGGGTTATATGATAGAGGGAGAGACGCTGAGCTCTATGATATATAGGGTTATATGATAGAGGGGAGAAGCTGAGACCTGTGATATATAGGTTATATGATAGAGGAGAGAAGCTGAGCTCTGTGATATATAGGGTTATATCACAGAGGAGAGAAGCTGAGCTGTGTGATATATAGGGTTATATGATAGAGGGGAGAAGCTGAGCTCTGTGATATATAGGGTTATATGATAGAGGGAGAGAAGCTGAGCTGTTTGATATATAGGGTTATATGATAGAGGGAGAGAAGCTGAGCTCTGTGATATATAGGGTTATATGATAGAGGAGAGAAGCTGAGCTCTGTGATATATAGGGTTATATGATAGAGGGAGAGAAGCTGAGCTCTGTGATATATAGGGATATATGATAGAGGGAGAGAAGCTGAGCTGTGTGATATATAGGGTTATGTGACAGAGTGGAGAAGCTGAGCTCTGTGATATATAGGGTTATATGATAAAGGGAGAGAAGCTGAGCTCTGTGATATATAGGGTTATATGATAGAGGAGAGAAGCTGAGCTCTATGATATATCGGGTTATATGATAGAGGAGAGAAGCTGAGCTCTCTGATATATAGGGTTATATGATAGAGGAGAGAAGCTGAGCTCTGTGATATATAGGGTTATATGATAGAGGAGAGAAGCAGAGCTCTGTGATATATAGGGTTATATGATAGAGGAGAGAAGCTGAGCTCTGTGATATATAGGGTTATATGATAGAGGGAGAGAAGCTGAGCTCTGTGATATATAGGGTTATATGATAGAGGGAGAGAAGCTAAGCTGTGTGATATATAGGGTTATGTGACAGAGGGGAGAAGCTGAACTCTGTGATATATAGGGTTATATGATAGAGGAGAGAAGCTGAGCTGTGTGATATATAGGGTTATATGATAGAGGGGAGAAGCTGAGCTGTGTGATATATAGGGTTATATGATAGAGGAGAGAAGCTGAGCTCTGTGATATATAGGGCTATATAATAGAGGGAGAGAAGCTGAGACCTGTGATATATAGGGTTATATGATAGAGGAGAGAAGCTGAGCTCTGTGATATATAGGGTTATATGATAGAGGGGAGAAGCTGAGCTCTGTGATATATAGGGTTATATGATAGAGGAGAGAAGCTGAGCTGTGTGATATATAGGGTTATATGATAGAGGGGAGAAGCTGAGCTGTGTGATATATAGGGTTATATGATAGAGGAGAGAAGCTGAGCTCTGTGATATATAGGGCTATATAATAGAGGGAGAGAAGCTGAGACCTGTGATATATAGGGTTATATGATAGAGGGGAGAAGCTGAGCTCTGTGATATATAGGGTTATATGATAGAGGAGAGAAGCTGAGCTATGTGATATATAGGGTTATATGATAGAGGAGAGAAGCTGAGCTCTGTGATATATAGGGTTATATGATAGAGGAGAGAAGCTGAGCTCTATGATATATAGGGTTATATGATAGAGGAGAGAAGCTGAGCTCTGTGATATATAGGGTTATATGATAAAGGGAGAGAAGCTGAGCCCTATGATATATATGGTTATATGATAAAGGGAGAGAAGCTGAGCTCTGTGATATATAGGGTTATATGGTAGAGGGGAGAAGCTGAGACCTGTGATATATAGGTTGTATGATAGAGGAGAGAAGCTGAGCTCTGTGATATATAGGGTTATATGATAGAGGAGAGAAGCTGAGCTCTGTGATATATAGGGTTATATGATAGAGGAGAGAAGCTGAGCTCTGTGATATATAGGGTTATATGATAGAGGAGAGAAGCTGAGCTGTATGATATATACGGTTATATGATAGGGGAGAGAAGCTGAGCTCTATGATATATAGGGTTATATGATAAAGGGAGAGAAGCTGAGCTCTATGATATATAGGGTTATATGATAGAGGAGAGAAGCTGAGCTCTGTGATATATAGGTTATATGATAGAGGAGAGAAGCTGAGCTCTGTGATATATAGGGTTATATGATAGAGGAGAGAAGCTGAGCTCTGTGATATATAGGGTTATATGATAGAGGAGAGAAGCTGAGCTCTATGATATATAGGGTTATATGATAGAGGAGAGAAGCTGAGCTCTGTGATATATAGGGTTATATGATAAAGGGAGAGAAGCTGAGCCCTATGATATATATGGTTATATGATAAAGGGAGAGAAGCTGAGCTCTGTGATATATAGGGTTATATGGTAGAGGAGAGAAGCTGAGCTCTGTGATATATAGGGTTATATGATAAAGGGAGAGAAGCTGAGCTCTATGATATATAGGGTTATATGATAGAGGGGAGAAGCTGAGACCTGTGATATATAGGTTATATGATAGAGGAGAGAAGCTGAGCTCTGTGATATATAGGGTTATATGACAGAGGAGAGAAGCTGAGCTCTGTGATATATAGGGTTATATGATAGAGGAGAGAAGCTGAGCTGTGTGATATATAGGGTTATATGATAGAGGAGAGAAGCTGAGCTCTGTGATATATAAGGTTATATGATAAAGGGAGAGAAGCTGAGCTCTGTGATATATAGGGTTATATGATAGAGGAGAGAAGCTGAGCTCTATGATATATAGGGTTATATGATAGAGGAGAGAAGCTGAGCTCTGTGATATATAGGGTTATATGATAGAGGGAGAGAAGCTGAGCTGTGTGATATATAGGGTTATATGATAGGGGAGAGAAGCTGAGCTCTATGATATATAGGGTGATATGATAAAGGGAGAGAAGCTGAGCTCTATGATATATAGGGTTATATGATAGAGGAGAGAAGCTGAGCCCTGTGATATATAGGTTATATGATAGAGGAGAGAAGCTGAGCTCTGTGATATATAGGGTTATATGATAGAGGAGAGAAGCTGAGCTCTGTGATATATAGGGTTATATGATAGAGGAGAGAAGCTGAGCTCTGTGATATATAGGGTTATATGAATTGAATCAGAATTTTTAAGTAGCAGAGTTAATCCTGAGAGGACTCCTAGGAGAGACAATAAGAGTCCTGTTTATTTCGTCCACATAGGTTGATTGACATCCTTTTGTTTACACACTAATACAAGGGGAGGTGTCAATCACTATGTGTGGGCAGGGAACTCAGGACTCACTGTCTCTCCTACTTTAGTAACTTAAAGTTTACTTTCAACTAAAGATAGTAGAGGTGAGGATAGATAATTTTGTAATATATCTTATTATAGAAAAATGCTTCTTTCTCCATTTATCAGGCTGCTTTTCAATCAAGCTGGAGATGGACTGTCAGGTTCACAGATCATGTTTTACTAAACCATAGATGTCTCAGAGTTGCTGTTGGAGGGAGACACGGAGAGAGTGATAGCAGAGTGAGTTAAAGGGGTTATCCAGGATGAGAAAACATGGCTTCTTTCTTCTTCTCTTGAGGAGATATTATGTGCATTGGTCATGTGGCAATGGTACAGCTCAGTCTCATTCATTTCAGTTACAGCATGACCATACGATCAACAAATGTGATGTCACTTCCTGAAAAAGAAGAAGCCATGTTTTCTTTAAGGTGAAAAACAGCCTGCTAAATGGAGAAAGAAGCATTTTTCTTTAATAAGATATATTACAAAGTTTCTTCTATTTGCCTGTACTATTCATTTATGTAGTGTTGTTTTATTATTGGAAGCACACTTTACTATAGATGCTGGTAACCACGTTAGACTTTCATGACCTATGCATGCACTTATATAATACTGCAGTTATTGCTAATGACCCCAATACTATACAGCGGAGGACACGTTATCCCATGTATTATGTGAATACTTGACATTCAGAGCAAGAAGCAAGCATGCTGCATATCTTGCCCCGTGATTTATAGAATTTCTCATCCATTTGAAGTACTGAAGGTGACTATCCCTGATACTGTCTGTGCAAAGTGGCAGACATATTCTGGGAACATACCATGAATAATGCATATTAAGGCACACATAGCTTTTATGGAGCAGAAATCGCATCCCTATTTACAAGACATCTGCTGTATATAAAACGTGTTAAAGCCTGCCTGCGAGTTTGTGTGCTCAGTCTGCGGGCAGGTTAACACGCACACAGTAGGGAGAAGCAGGCAGTTAATAGCTACGATCTGACAGCTCGTACATTCACATAACCATGGTGGCGTTCTCATTTAAAGCCAGCTCCCCAGGGAGCTCTTTGTTTGTTTGCATACCAGCTTGTTTTTGCATAGAAAGGTTACATGAATGACACACGCGCTGGAGTAAAATGCGAGCGTATCAAGCTGTCGGTGCCTAAAAGGGTATAACAAAGATGGAAGAGCGGAGATAAAAAGTCAGCTTTTATATCATGAAGTTATATTATGTTGTGAGTGATGGTCATATGCTGCCATCCCAGAAGAGTATATGATGGTCTCATCATGTGAAAAGAGAAGGGATGGCATCTTACATGGGAATAACTATCAGGGTAGGTGGCATGGCAGGTGCTATTAGGCCCAACAACTAACAAGGCCAGTCTCCATTCAGGTGCAGTTATGATGACTGGGAGTGATGGAAGGGGGCGTCTAATTTTTGCAGTATTTCCATACTGTGACATCACTGCATCATCTCTATACTGTTATATCCTGTATTTATTATACCATACATGGTGACATCATGATGTTTTTATTTACTATGCTGTAATTTCACATTGTACCTGGCGATGTTATTGTGTACATTACACATGTTATGATGTTATAATCTCGTTAAAGTATGCATGTCCTTCTACTGTGACATCACTGTACAATTCCTGTGATGTAACATCACTGTATACTGTATGTTATCCTTGCATTGTGACATCACAGTGCACTGTATCCAACTATTGTGACATATCTGTGTATGCTATCCCTGTATTGTGACATCACTGTGTGTATTATCCCTGTACTGTGACATCACTGTGTGTATTATTCCTGTACTGTGACATTACTGTGTGTATTATCCCTGTACTGTGACATCACTGTGTGTATTATCCCTGTACTGTGACATCACTGTGTATTATCCCTGTACTGTGACATCACTGTGTGTATTATTCCTTTACTGTGACATCACTGTGTGTATTATCCCTGTACTGTGACATCACTGTGTTTGTTATTCCTGTGCAGTAATCTTACATGTAACAATACTTAAAGGTACAATTACTTTGTCTTTTTGCTTATTAACCCATAAAATGACCTTTTCAAGCGACGTCTACATGACAATCAGTGTTTACTCTGAATATAGCATGCAGTCATTTTTCCTTTTCTTCTATTAGTCTGAGTAATCTCCAGTTTCTTATTATAAAGTGCATCTCAATAAATTAGAATATCATCAAAATGTTTTTTTTTTTTTAGTAATTCAATTGAAAAAGTGAAACCCATCTATTATATTGAATCATTACAAACAAAGTGAACTTTTTCAAGTGTTTCTTTCTGTTAATGTTGATGATTATGGCTTACAGCCAAGGAAAACCCAAAAGTCATTATCTCAGAAAATTAGAATATTATATAAGACCAACAGTAAAAAAATGATTTAACACAGAAATGTTGGCCAAATGAAAAGTATGTCCTGTAAATGCCCTCAATACTTGGTCGGGGCTCCTTTTGCATGAATGACGGCATCAATGTGGCGTGGCCTGGAGGGATCAGCCTGTGGCACTGCAGAGGGGTTATGGTAGTCCAGGTTGCTTTGATAGCAGCCTTCAGCTCGTCTGCATTGTTGGGTCTGGTGTCTCTCAGCTTCCTCTTGACAATATCCCATAGATTCTGTATGGGGTTAAGGTCAGGTGAGTTTGTTGGCCAATCAAGCACAGCGATACTGTGATTATTAAACCAGGTATTGGTACTTTTGGCAGTGTGGACAGGTGCCAAGTCCTGTTGGAAAATAGAAATTCCATCTCCAAAATGCTTGTAGGCAGAGGGAAGCATGAAGTGCTCTAGAATTACCTGGTAGACGGCTGCGCTGACTTTGGTCTTGATAAAACACAGCGGACCTACACCAGCAGATAACATGGCTCCCCAAACCATCACACTAGACCTCGAGCAGCTTGGATTGTAGCCTCTCCGCTCTTCTTCCACACTCTGGGACCTTGATTTCCAAATGAAATGCAAAATTTATTTTCATCTGAAAACAACACCTTTGACCACTGAGAACAGTCCAGTTCTTTCTCTCCATGGTCCAGGTAAGACGCTTCTCGCATTGTCTATTGGTCATGAGTGGCTTGACACATGGAAGGCGACACTTGTAGCCCATGTTGTGTCCTGGATACAATGTCTGTGTATGGAGGCTCTTGAAGCACTGACTCCAGCAGCCGTCCACTCTTTGTGAATCTCCCCCAAATTTTTGAATGGCCTTTTCTTAACAATCCTATCAAGGCTGCGGTTATCCCGGTTGCTTGTGCACCGTTTTCTACCACACTTTTTCCTTCCACTCAATTTCCATTAATATGCTTTGATACAGCCAGCTTCTTTAGCAATGAACTTTTGTGGCTTACCCTCCTTGTGGAGTGTGTCAATGACTGCCTTCTGGACAGCTATCAAGTCACCAGTCTTCCCCATGATTGTGTCGCCTACTGAACCAGACTAAGGGACCTTTTTAAATGCTTAGGAAGCCTTTGCTGCTGTTTTAGGTTAATTATTCAAATTTTCTGAGATAATGACTTTTGAGTTTTCCTTGGCTGTAAGCCATAATCATCAGCATTAACAGAAATAAACACTTGAAAAAGTTCACTCTGTAATGACTCAATATAATATATGTGTTTCACTTTTTCAATTGAATTACTCAAAAAAAAAAAAAAAAAAAAAAAAAAAAAATGTTTGATGATATTCTAATTTATTGAGATGCACTTCTATATAAGGTTGATATCTGGTTAACAAAATGAGGTGAATGAAGAAAAGAGAAATGTAAATCCCATCAATATTTGGTGTGACCTTTGCCCTTTGGAGGAGGAGTCCTGGAAGTGATGATCCGGCCCCCACAGGTATAGCCCTGATCTCATCGTCGTCCAGTCTGTCTGGGATGACATGAAGAGAGAGAAGGATTCCCTGTCATATTGGATGTACACCCCCTCTATGTAAACAGCTGTGTGTATAAGGCCTTACAAGTAGCAGAAAATGATGAGAAAATGGAGCATAAAAGACAGTGCAACATTTGATTTTGGTTGTTTTAGCAAATACATAAACTAGAAGAAACAAATAAATGTAATAAAGTAACAGAAAATACCATTTATTGTGGGGCAGGATATTAAGCCGCATCCATTGTGTGATTTAGCAATGCATCAGAGCCGCTGCCAGCAAGCATCCGATATAATGGAAACAAATATTATTGGAATTCCTGAGCCGGACATTGCTGTCGTTATTATCGGGATTACTGGGCCCGCGGTTCACAGATTTATCCATGTTATTGGCATTTGTTCACATTGCAGTATTCTTACCGATTTGAGACATGGCCTCATTTGTTTGCAAATCATTCTGAAAAAGCAAAGAATTTTCTGCGGAAAACTAGGCTAAAACTAATAATCATTCAGTTTGTATTAAATGTAAGTACTATCTGTGCTACACTATATTATCTAAAATAGTTAAGACATAGGGCCCTAAGTATACAGTTAAAGAGGTTCTCTAAGGAGTCTATCATCACTTATGTCCTCTAGAGGGTTTTGTAAGCAGATAACCCAGGGCTGGTTCCGACCCCAGGTAATGTGAATCAGGGCTGGCCTCTGGGTCGCTCCACCTCCTCCCTCTTCTTCTGTGCTCACCTGTATCATGTCGGCTGACCAAATACATCATTATTAGTGTAACTGTCTTGATAATGACTACAACTCTGTTTTTCTAATACAGAGCTCCAAATCCCCTGCTTTCCTTCTCCTGCTTACCCATAAGTTAGTAGTTTGAATTCTTAAAATTCTCTATGCATGCAGACACCACTAGGGGGAGTTTACTGAAAACAGATTTGTTCATATTATCACTGTTCAGTACTGTAGTATAATGCCCTATATGATGCTGCTGCTTCTTAGTGAGAGAGTTAGGGAGCAGATTCTCCTGTTATCTCCATGTGTCGCCCATTGGAGACAATATAGTATAGCAGCTAGTCTCCACTCATCATCTCAGGCACAACTGAGTATTAGAGATATTGCCTGTAGAGGGACTACTGAAAATACATAATAACAGTCATATAATGGACAGAAATAGTGCTGCTCCTCATGGTAGTCTATCCTGAAAAGTCATCCAAAAGGTTTCAACATGAGATATATAAATCCATCTTCCCTAGGTTTTCCCTACTGGTACTTTCAGGCAGTCAGAATTACATATATCCCTAAAAGGGAGTTTGTCACCAGCCCCCCCGCCCCCCCCGCCACCCCGCCCTCAAGGTTAGTGTCACCAGACCCCAGCATATCACCCCAGCCCTGCAGATAGATAGGTTACTGTCACCAGACCCAGCATATCACCCCAGCCCTGCAGATAGATAGGTTAGTGTCACCAGACCCCAGCATATCACCCCAGCCCTGCAGATAGATAGGTTAGTGTCACCAGAACCAGCATATCACCCCAGCCCTGCGGATAGATAAGTTAGTGTCACCTGACTCCAGCATATCACCCCAGCCCTGCAGATAGATAGGTTAGTGTCACCAGACCCCAGCATATCACCCCAGCCCTGCAGATAGATAGGTTAGGATCACCAGAACCAGCATATCACCCCAGTCCTGCAGATAGATAGGTTAGTGTCACCAGACCCCAGCATATCACCCCAGCCCTGCAGATAGATAGGTTAGTGTCACCAGACCCCAGCATATCACCCCAGCCCTGCAGATAGATAGGTTAGGATCACCAGAACCAGCATATCACCCCAGCCCTGCAGATAGATAGGTTAGTGTCACCAGACCCCAGCATATCACCCCAGCCCTGCAGATAGATAGGTTACTGTCACCAGACCCAGCATATCACCCCAGCCCTGCAGATAGATAGGTTAGTGTCACCAGACCCCAGCATATCACCCCAGCCCTGCAGATAGATAGGTTAGTGTCACCAGAACCAGCATATCATCCCAGCCCTGCGGATAGATAGGTTAGTGTCACCTGACTCCAGCATATCACCCCAGCCCTGCAGATAGATAGGTTAGTGTCACCAGACCCCAGCATATCACCCCAGCCCTGCAGATAGATAGGTTAGGATCACCAGAACCAGCATATCACCCCAGTCCTGCAGATAGATAGGTTAGTGTCACCAGACCCCAGCATATCACCCCAGCCCTGCAGATAGATAGGTTAGTGTCACCAGACCCCAGCATATCACCCCAGCCCTGCAGATAGATAGGTTAGGATCACCAGAACCAGCATATCACCCCAGTCCTGCAGATAGATAGGTTAGTGTCACCAGACCCCAGCATATCACCCCATCCCCGCAGATAGATAGGTTAGTGTCACCAGAACCAGCATATCACCCCAGCCCTGCAGATAGATAGGTTAGTGTCACCAGACCCCAGCATATCACCCCAGCTCTGCAGATAGATAGGTTAGTGTCACCAGACCCCAGCATATCACCCCAGCCCTGCAGATAGATAGGTTAGTGTCACCAGAACCAGCATATCACCCCAGCCCTGCAGATAGATAGGTTAGTGTCACCAGACCCAGTATATCACCCCAGCCCTGCAGATAGATAGGTTAGTGTCACCAGACCCCAGCATATCACCCCAGCTCTGCAGATAGATAGGTTAGTGTCACCAGACCCCAGCATATCACCCCAGCCCTGCAGATAGATAGGTTAGTGTCACCAGAACCAGCATATCACCCCAGCCCTGCAGATAGATAGGTTAGTGTCACCAGACCCCAGCATATCACCCCAGCCCTGCAGATAGATAGGTTAGTGTCACCAGAACCAGTATATCACCCCAGCCCTGCAGATAGATAGGTTAGTGTCACCAGACCCAGCATATCACCCCAGCCCTGCAGATAGATAGGTTAGTGTCACCAGACCCCAGCATATCACCCCAGCCCTGCAGATAGATAGGTTAGTGTCACCAGACCCCAGCATATCACCCCATCCCCGCAGATAGATAGGTTAGTGTCACCAGACCCAGCATATCACCCCAGCCCTGCAGATAGATAGGTTAGTGTCACCAGACCCAGCATATCACCCCAGCCCTGCAGATAGATAGGTTAGGGTCCCCAGAACCAGCATATCACCCCAGCCCTGCAGATAGATAGATTAGGGTCCCCAGAACCAGCATATCATCCTAGCCCTGAAGATAGATAGGTTAGGGTCAGTAGAATCAAACACTGTTTTCCCCTTGTGAATCGCTGTCTCTGTTGCAAGATTTGTCAATAGTCAAAAGAGCTCTTTGGAGCAACGAGGGCGTTTCCATTGCACCAAAGAGATCATCTGTATATTGACAAAAAAGGTGATATTTCAACAACGGAGGCAGCAATTCATAAGGGGAAAACAGTGTTTGATTCAGATGACCTCAACCTATATATTTGTTGGGCTGGGTTGATATGTTGGGGTATGGTGACAGCTCATAATGGATCATATTTCCTCAGAATTCTAAACTGTGCTGCCCCTGTTACTCATCCTAGAAATGTACATGGTGAAGTCACGACACAGATATAATGTGAACAGTGATGTCACAGTATAGGAATGAGGGACACAAGGAGCCACACCCATGCTTAGGATTCTACAGAACCTCCATCTGTACACTACCTTAAGGAACCCTCTTCATTTGGGGGACATCTTTATCTCCATACTTGCTATGTAGGTTCCAGACGGCTGTTTATGATGGCCTGTAGTCTGTTAATAGGCTTGCAAACTCCAGGTAAGATTAAATGGATGTGAAATTCCCCACAGCCCTGCATGTTATACCATAATACTCCCACCATGAGCCATTCTAACAGTAAATTACTCCATGAAATAGTAATTAGCCCCCATATTACAGCCTCGCTTCAGTGATTTTTTTTATTTTCCTTTACATCAATCATATATTAGCCTCGACATGTACGAGAACACACCTGCTGAAGTACCTCTTGCAATTACGCCTGAACATACATTATTGTAATACATATTCATAAAGACAAATATGGAATTGGCTGATTTGCTCTATATCGGGTAATTTGCTTCCAAACTGTAATTTTTTTTTTACCACAGTTAAAGTATTATCTTTTTTCCCTTTTCTAACCTTTTCACGTAAGGGAGGATTGAAATCCATCTAGACAAGCAGCATTAACGCGCACCAGTCAAGCCATCCATTCATCTCGATGAGCGAGTCCGCAGATCTGCATGATCATGTAGATAGATTTGCACTTTTAAATGTTTTTGAAGGTCAAATAATGTAACCGTCTACTTAATTCTAACGACATAAATTGGCTACAAATGTGCAAGACCTTCTGCCATCTTACGGTTCTCACCAGTCGTTCCCCCCCAAGTGGCACCCGTACCACTTGGCCTTTAAGAAAACCCTCCCGGCCTTGCGGAAGGTGTCATCACAAGGCCTCATTAGTGCAGAAATGACCTTTGATTGGTGACTATCAGGCCAAAGGCCCGGGTTCGATTAGCACGGCAATTTGTTCATTATATTTTGACAAGAACCTGAGACGATTCTGTTATCGAAAGGTCAAGATTTGATCCAGACGGGGGAGAAAAACATCTGTCGTAAAAATAGACCACCAAGACTAACAAACAGCATCAACCAAGAATCTCGTCGGCTTCTGGTTATCAGGATCGCAAGGCCGGCCACATAATGTTTTTGTGAGTCTTAAATCATACGTGATCATTTTTTTTTTCCGTAAAGCCTAAAAATATGGAAATTGCTGCTGACAGCATATTGCCTCAAATTAATTTATAGACAAGGCAGGAAAATGCTTTGTGCCGTTCCTTTCTGTGTTTCCCTGAACTAATTATCAGAGCCAAATTCTCGGAAATAATTAGATTTTGTGTTGCCGGATCGAGATACTTGCACAGAAAGTAGATCTTATCAGAGAAATTTAACAAAGCTATGTAGGCCAGCAGGAATGCACAGGAGCGCGCGTCCCACTGTTTTATATACTGCAAAAATGGCTTCAAATAACTTCTCTCGGCTTTTATCGAGATGTGACTCATATTTCAGCAAACGCTTCAAAACGAGCAGAATTAAGGCCTTCATCCTTTGCTTTTTCAGAACGGAGAAGATGAGGTAAATTCATCACCCAGCTGCACCGCTCACATGTAAAATTAATAGGCCTCCTCGGAATTGCATTTCATTAACTAATATTTAATTACAATTTTACAATATAAATTAAACGTTCATTAAAAATCTTCTCGTTCCGTCTTTCTTGATGGTCGTGTTCGCAGAGAAGGATTACAGGATATCCCTGCTTGTCAATGGCTGGGTTAATTAAAGGGATATTCCATTTCACCAAATGAAGCCGATTCGGGGTATACATTGCAGTAAAGCATGTTATTTTATAGTTTGGGGTTCAGTTCCTTGTTGTCATTGTTCCCATCTGTCCTGGTAATGCAATGGTTACACATGTGTGGCATACACTGAGCTCTCACGTGAGCTTAGATACTGCAATAAGCTGTGCACACATGAGCAGCAGTGGATTATGATATTGCATTTTTGGCCGACACCCTGGTGCCCAACACAACTGGGGGGCCCATGGCTCTCACCAACTTTAACCAGTGTATGCCACTTAGAAGTGGTAGAATTTTACATTGAAGCACTTGGGTCCCTGTAATGGGACCCCTACCCACCTTCTTTCATTTGGAATACTGGGAGAGTGACCTTTTTGGCCCCCTTAGGTTCTAGGGCCCTGTAGAGACTGTCACCTCTGCATCCCCTATAGCTACGCCCCTGTGTACCTATACATACATGCACGGATGCAGCTAGTTTTCCTGTAAGCAAGGGGGCAGCAACATAGTGGCAGTGTGTACCTACTCTCAGGATGGCGAGGGAGCCTGCTGCTATATCTCAATGACATCCTCCCTCCTGTACCCCGTGGCCATTAAAAATAAAACAGCATTCATCTACACTCATGCGATCTCTGGGTTTGGTAGCATCTTGGGTACATGTTGTACATATTGTATGCACAATGTATAAACCCAACCTAACACTGAAGATTGATGGAGAGATTCAGCTGATAATCGGCCCATTTACAAGGACCTGAAAACTTTAGCCCGTGGGGGCCACAGTCTCCATACAGCTCAGGGCCTATAGGGTAGTCTTAATCATCCCTGTCTGTAAGATTTTTTACTTTTAGTTTTCAGTTTTAAAACGACTAACACCCGATGGACCCCATTATAGTCCGCCGGGCTCCGTGTGTAACTGCTGTTTTAGTGGTCCGGCTCTCCATTGTTTGGGTGCCCGTATGGACCTAGCGTAAGAGACTCAGACAAATCTGACCATTGATTCAGCAAACCAGTTGCCTTCTTCCATTGCTCTATGGCCCAGTCCTGATGTTATATTCTCATTGTAGGTGTCTTTAGCACTGGACAGGCGTCAGCCATGGCTAATCCAAACACAGCAAGCTACACTGTGTATTCTGACCCCTTTAACTAGCAGTAATAGTTTTCAGCATTTTGTGCTAGTTAGCAATGGATGAACCTTGTAGGATTGGTCTCACAAATAGTCGTGAGGTTCCCTTGCAAGTTTCGGTTCGCAAGCATCATGACTTTGCTGTGGCCCACTCAAATAACCTAGGAGGCCAGAAGACACCGGGAAGGAAGATAGTGAGTATGAGCTGTTTATTCTTTTTCTGCACCTCCTCTAGTCTTCCAATTATTAAACCCTGGGTTCTGATGAAATCCCACAGTATAAGAAGGATTAGTTGGTGGTGAACCCTAAATATCTGAGATTCATTCAAACCCAAAATTTTTGAAAACTTAAACTTGTAGAGAGCCCGATTCATTACGAGTCGATTTGCTCATCCCTAGCTGCATTGAGATTGGATGACGTTGGCTAGCCTTTCCTCCCTTATGTGCATTCATGAGCTTTGGGTTCCCAGGACCTTGTGGCCAGTTCATGAGTTGTATTTCCTTGGACCACTTTTGGTAGGTACTAACCACAACATACTGGGAACACCCACCTGCCATTTTGGAGATACTCTGACCCTTTAACCTAGTCATCATTATTTATCCCTTGATAAAGTTGCTCAGATCCTCACTCTTGCTCATATAGCCTACATGTTAACTTCAGCAGCGGATTGTTCACTTGTTGTCTAGGGGATCGTTCACACTGAAAAATTGGGAGAGAAATTTTATGACTTCCCATTAAAAACAATGGTCCACATTTTCAAGCTAGATGTGCCATGAAAGTGGACAAAAATGCACATTTTTGGCCCACTATTGTGCACCACATTGCCCCCCAATTGGCACTATTTTAGACAGTGGGCGGAGTGGTGCGCGAATCTAGGTGGGGTGGTCCACCAAAACTCATGCTAGATTTGCGATCAACCTACATGCGCTAGAATTACTAATTCTTCCGAGTTTTCTGCCTGTCGGGGAATCTATTAACACTGGCGTAAGAATCGTCAGTCTTTATAAGTTCCTTCCCATGTGAGGCAAATTTTGACCAGACTTTGAAGCTGATTTTGAGGCTGAAGCCCCACATTGCGGAAACGCAGCTTTTTATGTTGCAGATTTTGTTGCGGTTTTTTGAGCCAAATCCAAGAGTGGCTACAAAATGAATTGGGAATTTATAGGAAGTTCTTATACTGTACTTCTCTCTTCTGCTCCGTCCACTTCTGGCTTTGGCTCAAAAAACTGCTACAAAATCTGCAACAAAAAAATCTCGGTAGCTGGGGCCCCACGTGGTGTAAACGCCACAGAAAAAAACGCAGCGTTTTACAGTCATTGTATAGTGGATGGGATTCTAGTGAATCCGATCCCCACACTGTGGGAAAATACGTGCAGTGGAGACGCTGCGATTTCCAAAACTGTTGCGGTTTTGTAAATCACAGCATGTCAATTATACTTACAGAAACGCCAGCGGTTTCCCTTCACACGGGCCCACGTGAGGAAGGAGATGAAAAAGATCAAGGCGAGGAAAGCCGCAGGGCCAGATGACATCAGTGCAAGGCTAATTAAGACTTGTGGGGACCAGCTGTGTGGCATAATTATATATATGTATAATATGAGCCTGAGGCAGGAAATAGTCCCTGAATTATGGAAATCTTCTTGTGTGGTACCAGTTCCAAAGAAACCTCACCCTATGGACCTCAACGACTACAGACCTGTAGCACTGACATCCCACCTGATGAAGATCTTAGAGAGATTGGTTCTCACACATCTCTGCCCTCTAGTGAGCCCCGCTATGGACCCTCTCCAGTTTGCTTATCGGCCGGGCATTGGGGTAGATGATGCCATCATCCACCTTCTGCACAGGGCTCTGCCTCACCTGGAGAAACCAGGGAACACGGTGAAAATAATGTTCTTTGATTTCTCCAGTGCTTTTAACACCATACAGCCCAGGTTACTGAGGGACAAGCTGGGCCTTGCTGGAGTGGACCACCACCTCTCCAACTGGATCCTAGACTACCTCACAAATCGACCTCAATACGTGAGAGCCCAAGACTGTGTGTCAGATACCGTGATCTGTAATACGGGGGCACCTCAGGGTACGGTTCTCGCCCCTTTCCTCTTCACACTGTACACTGCAGATTTTAGGTGCAACTCATCTAGCTGCTACCTACAGAAGTATTCTGACGACTCTACAATAGTAGGCCTCATCACAGACTATGATGACAGGGAGTACAGAGAACTGATCCGGGATTTTGTGGACTGGTGCCACCGGAACCACCTGAAGATTAACGTGGGGAAGACCAAGGAGATGGTGGTGGACTTCCGTAAATGCAGATGCCCTCCTAAACCAGTGGACATCCTGGGGACGGGCATCGAGATTGTGAACACCTATAAGTACCTGGGTGTGCTCCTCAATAATAAGCTGGACTGGGCAGATCACATGGAGGTCCTGTACAGGAAGGGCCACAGCAGGCTCTACCTGCTTAGGAAACTGAGAGCCTTTGGAATCCGGGGGGCACTTCTTAGGACTTTCTTCAACTTGGTAGTGGCATCAGCCATCTTCTTCGGAGTGGCCTGATGGGGGAGCAGTATATCAACCAGGGACAGAAATAAACTTGACAAGCTGATTAGAAGGGCCAGCTCTGTCCTGGGGAGCCCACTGGACCCAGTGCAGGTGGTGGGTGACAGAAGGATACTGTCCGTGGTGAGCTCCATGCGGGAGAATAAGTCCCATCCCATGCATGAGACTGTGATCGCGCTGGGCAGTACTGTCAGTGACCGACTGCTCCACCCTAGGTGTGAGAAGGAGCGCTATCGGAAGTCTTTCCTCCCCACCGCGGTTAGGCTGTACAACCAACACCGACCTAAGCGGAGATCATTACACACAGAGAACTGAAATATCTCTCTGCCTGTTAAATCCCCCCCCCCCCCCCCTGCTACGTCCTATCTGTCTGTCGGCTATCAAAGAAATGCCTCTCACCTTGGAACATTCCTGTACATGTTGTATTTGTATTTGTATCAGCTTATCTTTGCTGCTGTAACACACTGAATTTCCCCATTGTGGGACTATTAAAGGACTATTATTATTACTATTATTAATGGAAGCAGAAAGTCCGCTTTTTGCTGTGGTCCGCTACGTAGGGCCTTAGCCTTAGACAGATTCTTCTCCAAATTCCTCTGTGTGAACATACTCTTCTATATCCACCCTCCAACAGTCAATGCTATTCACTTCACCTGGTTTTAATGTTATGGCTGATGGTTCGTATGAACACGTTACATAGATTACTGGAAATCCCGGCACATTCACTCACATTAGACCTTAGCTGAACCTACGCCTCTACATTACCAGCAATCCCATAATATACATCTGCTAGATGAGTCATGAATGGAGGCAATTCAGGTAAAAGGTGAGAACAGCGAGCGGCTGACAACCATTACGACAACCTCTGTGATCTCTCCATTGACAGAATCCTGGCACCATAGATGAGACGGTATTGTACATAGCAGCTGCTCTCCCCTATTATTCATATCATTTGCCATTGCCAAGGAGCGATTGGGGCGAAACTATATGAATAGGGTGAATTTGGGTAATTTTTAATATACATAAAAAGGGTTTTAAAGGTGGAGCTTCAGGTTGATGAAAAAAATAAGTTAAAGATTCCGAGTGAAAACTCAGGCCAAACTATAAATTGCCAAACTGGAGTTTACAGGACATGAAAAATGGGAGACATTAGACTTTTATTCCGCAGCAATAACAAACACTAATTAGTTATAAAGCGGTGGTGGCGGCGAGCGCGGCCATTAATCCGTAATACACTCCTAACATTATATGGCTCTACTCTGCAAAGCATACTGGGGAAACCACATAAATAGGTCCAATCCTTAGCATTAAATAATGGCATTATCCCTGTAATCTCCCCACAATAATAGACTATTGCTTAAAGGGATTACATAAACCGGGCACATCATCAGTTTACAACATTCAAGGGGCACTGTAAATTCTAATAGTTTCCTCACCCATTAAAAGTAGGTGTTTTTTATGTTTATATTATTAAAAAAAACATTGTATAAATGAGTGGAAATTTTATAGAGCTGCAGTACCTATTAGTCACTAAAGGTGGTGCTGTGTGTGTTTGCATTGGCTGAGATACTTTGTTTATGTCCCAAATTTTGTAACTGTTTTTAATAGTTGCAATTCTGGGGCTTCTGCTGAAACATCCTTGGGTTATCGCAGGGTTTTAGGGTCATCTAAATTAATTTAGTACTAGTAATGTGAGATTTGTTTCCCGAATATATGCGGGGTTCACCCTATGTGTTATTATTATACTCTGGGTCTCTTCTATGGGAGGTGCGGGAACAGAACGAACACTGATACTCACTTTCCTCTCCTCTCCTGGGCTCCCTTGCAGCATCCATAGCTCCTGGGGCTTACTGGGTGACGTCAGTGGCCCCAAGAGGGAACCCTTAGACCTGTGATTGGGCCTTGGCGGTCACATGGAGAGTGCTGATGTATCGATGATTGACACAAGCAGTGGGAGGTCAGAAGAGAGCAGGAGATGACCAAGGAAGCAGCAGAAACTGCGAGAGCCCAGGGAAGGCGAGTATCAGTGTTTATTATGTTTCTACCCTGCCCCTGGGCCTTAGCTTATTATACTATAGTATTTTTGGAAAATTTGTAAAGAAACTGGCTTGTTATGAAGCGTTTCGCTCATCTATTACCTATACTTAGGAAAAGTCATCAGTTAGAGATCAGTGGAGGTCTGACAACTGGGACTCCGCAGATCAGCTGTTTGAAGTGTCATGTTCATCAGGCACATGGTCAGTTCTCAGCTCAGTCCCATTCACGTAGAATTGGTAACACCCAGTTGTCAATTTATTTATAAATTTCTAGGAGCAATAACAGAGGAACAGAACAAAGCAGAATTATAAGAAAATATAATTTAGAATTGCTATATTATGGTGAATACATTTACTAAAAAGTCAGGGCATGGTGGCTCAGTGGTCCTGGGTTCGAATCCAACCAAGCGCATGATCTGCATGAAGTTTGTGTGTTCTCCAGGTGTTTGCATGGGTCGTACTCCAATGACCTCACACTGACATGTCAATATTATACTGATAGGTAAATTGGCTCCTTGACCCTTGTAAGTGTTGGGATGCAGCAGCCACTAACTCCCTTACTCCACAACGTTTTCTGTGCTTTGAGTCCATTGTTAAGAAAAAAACGCATAACTTTGTAATTTTTTGCCCTCTTTAAGGCACTGTCCTTTTAAAGGGGATGTCCCGGGCTAGAAAAACTTGACAGTTTTCTTCCACAAACAGTGCCGCCACTGTCCATGGGTTGTGTCTGGTATTACAGCTGAACATCATTGTGGAGCTGAGCCGCAGTACCACACACAACCTATGGTCAGATGTTGTACTGTTTTCGAAAGTGAGCCGCCATGTTTGTATAACCCCTTTAATAAGAAATCGTAAAGTCATCCATTACAAAAATATTTCCACTAAGAAGATACAATTTGGGAAGTGTCAGTCATGAAGCCATAATTCTTAGCTACCTAGCAGATCATCCGCTTTTTCTATTATGCTCTCTTTTATTCTCCATGAATTCTCCATGCCTCAGCACACTTTGCAGAATTGTAAACTCTATAGAACATGTTATGCTCCATTATGATTCTATAGACACTATTTGGCATCCTGCCTCCACTTCTCCAGCCGCTCTCCAATCAGGACGAGCCCATTTTCCAATCCCCGTTTTTGGCCGGAGTTCCGCTTTAATTACATTAATTGAGGAGACTTGGTTTCACAGCTGGTCACTTGCAGGAGATATTAATAGCGCTCCATCAGCGCTGGTGTCTGAATACTGCCGGTCCAGATCTGCACCGCCAAGGTATTTCACTGATCAATCACACAAAACAAACAGCTCATTACGCATCATCTGCAAAGCATCCCCGAGTAAAATATCATTCTTATGAGCAATAACATTGATCTTTTCACAGATGTTGGGTCCCCGTTCAGCCATTAAAATCCAATGCCTGCCGTCTATGTGTCGCACAAAGTCTAAATCTAGAAGAATAACTGGTTATGTGCGCCCTGATCCGATGTGTAAAGCAGCAGGGCTCTTCCTGGATGACGGATATTATAACGCAAGTCGTAATTTATAAGGAAATTGTAGTCGGTGGCAGTGACAGGAATAATGGGATGCAAATGCAACATATTTCCTCTATATAATAGTGCAAGGTATCGGTACAGGACAAGAACATGACATGTAGCCCAGTTATTGTGCCGCAATCCAATACGAAGTATGGGACATAGACACGCAGCATGTATTTCTGTATGGAGTCATATGGTGGTGCATGGATTCCAATGTAGGTCCCAAATATGGAACCCACATATGGAATCTTGAGTGCCGCTACAGTCTCTACTACACTTTAGAATACCTTAAAGGGGTTGTCCAAGAATGTCTATTTATGGCTTATTCTTAGGATACAGGCCATAAATATCTGATCAGTGGGTGACCGACGCCAATACTATAAACTGCACAGAGCTGGAAACAGATGGCTCTGGTCCCTGTACAGTGACCAGGCACTATAACTACAGCTCAGCTCCCATTTAAGTCTATAGGAGCTGAGATAAATTACTGGCTCCTGGCCACTATACAGGGACCTAAGCCGTCCATTTCCGGCAAAATGAAGTGTATAGGGCCACTAGGGTAGGGGTTCACTCCTGTATCCCCACTGAGAACTCATGTAAGGTGGGGTTAAGAGGAACAATTGTCAGCTGAAGAAGTGTCTGAAGTGGTATGGGCACCTTAAGTTCCGTCTCCCAGTTAAAGCAGAGTCTATATGGCTACTGGTACTGTTTATATGACTTCTACAATGGTTGCCAACTTTTCTTGGCTGAACCCCCAGAGTCCCTGCACTGGAAACGCGATGTTAACATTTTTGCATGACTACGCTCCCTTTCCATAAATCTTTACTGCTTTATGGACATGATACTCCCCCTTTAAGTTATGTGCCATATTCCATTTTTGTGATGTGACAGGCACTTAAAGTGCCCACATCACATATAACATGACCAAAACCCCAGTGGAGGCAGAAACATTCTGCTGGACTCCAGAGATTTGCCCTCTCTTCTAGGATGCGTGAAGGTCATCCCTTTTTGTGGGAGCCTCTCGGACATTTCGGGAGCGCTGGCGAGTATGCTCTTTTTACTATAACAAACTATACTGCACACATACTAGAAGGACAGATAATAAATAGTTTTACTTGACAAAGCCCTTTAACAACTATATGGTCATAATATGAGAAGTTCTGCATTTTTCGGAATGCCAGAAGCCAAAGTGCTCCAGGAGATCAACTTTTACTTTAAGTTTAGTAGTCTTATAGTTGGCAGAAATACTGCCAGCTTGTACAGGGCAAATAGGTCAGGAGAAATAATTTGCAATAAAGGTGAACTGGCAGCTTGAAGATAAACAGCCAGTAAGATAGAGCCAAGAAGAACACCGGTCATAAGGTAAAAGCCTTATCTGATTTTTCCCTACCACAATTAATTCCCGCTGACCTTTCAAATATGTATCTTGTATATTTTAGAACCTTGAAGAACAGAGACACTCGCCTTGCCGGGTAAAACTTGAGTGGATGTAAGAAGAGAATAGAATGTTTTCCTTCGTAGTCCTTGCAATAGCCAAATATTGAGTCTTTTATTTGTCTAATGAGCACATCAATTACTATAGCCATGAGAGGGCATAGTCCCAGTAAAGGTTATTTCAAGGATGATGGTTATCATCCAGCCTTTATCCCGTAGATCTGTCTTACTGAAAGCATTTGACCTTTTAATAGATTCCAAGAAAACAAGAATCGGGAATAAGAGTTAATTTGGAAGTCTATAATGCACAAGAAAAGATGAAAGAGCATTCAAATCGATAAGAGAACAATAACAGGCTGATGAATGTTTCTACCCAATTTACTCATTTTGCTAACCGGGTTTTGAATAGTTTTCAAAGCCCATATTCTCTCTGTGGTGTGAAGTATGTGTTATTGTGTCCAAACAAAGGCAGACGATAATCATTACGGAGCGCTGAAAAGGTCATCTCGTTAGAAATGTCAGCTTTCAATGGAGCGCGCTGGACTTTCATACCCAAGTATCCAATTAATGGGCCATGCCGAGGTGCATGGAAACATCGAGGTGACCTGGAAAAAGGAATCCGGTTAGCGGACGCTTGTCGGAAAAAATAGACGTCGAAAGATGAACTTCTGGAAACTTCAAGATGTTCAAAAGTTTATAAAACATACAAATAGGTTTAAGATTCACTTGTATGGACCTTAAGAAACATGCCATATAGATGTAGAATGTTACAGAACAGTAACATACAGAAAGGCACAACACTAAGGGCTCGTGTACATGACCTACGTTCCGATAGCACAAATGTTTATAGAGCAGGTTCTATTCTGGTCCGTGTTATTGGAACAGAATGGATCCGGAAGCCCTATAGACATGAATCCGACAGTATTCCGTGATAAACCCGGCCCCCCAACTCGGATGCACACTCGGGCGTATGCATTGGCCCTCGGGCTTGCCATATGCTTTAGATTTCGGATGGTCTTCATGTGCCGGTCAATTGATGATTTGTATAAATTATCCCACCATCAACCTTAACATCTTAACTGCTCGTTCAGCAGTGAGACTGTGCAAGTTGGACCAACAGTGGGCGATCATGTCAAATACTAGTATTTTCGACCAACAGTTGGCTGAAAATATCCACCAGAGTAAATCTGTTTCCAGCAGACTACAGACTATTGTCAGTTGTTCGCACCATCTACGTGGCCATTTGTCAGCCGAAATATCAGAACAGTCCATTTCGACCAATCAAAATCTAATGTGAATGGCCCGCAAAGTCAACACATATAAGGTATCCCCATAGACTGCAGCCAAAGATCTTGGCTAGTGAATTTAAACTAGGACAGGACCATACAATGGGACAGAAGTGATCTTATTCTGGACTCAATGTGGAGTAAATCTTTTTCAAGTTCATTTATTGATGTGTAGGACCTAGTTGTGCCTATTGACTGTGAAGCAGGTGGTGTCCCTTTGGCAACACTCTGTACAGTCTTTACATACTACAGCTTTAGCCTTCTAGTTACATTGGGTGGGAAAACTCTGATATAAAAGGGAGGTCTTCCTATGCCTTTGGGTCTTCAATCCAGACCTCTGTTGCTACTGGTTAGCTATGGGGTGCAATTCTGGAACCAAACCTGTTGTATCCGAAGGTTACATTACTTACTTGGTATAGTCAGAGTTGGCCCCTACAATTTTGCAATACCAGACACAGGTCATGGACAAGGGTGGCACTATTTCTTAGGGAAAAAAAGACAATGGTAATAATGGTTAATAAACCACTTACTATTGTCTTAGTACAAATTTAACAAAAGATCAAAAGTAACATATCATTATGGGATTGCAGATTACGAGCACCCGCAGGCTGAATTATGCATATCCACGCGCCTTAAATTTTCCAAATTTTACAGCAATATTTGGGCATTTGAAGAAAAATATATATTTTTGGTGCCTAGGAACATCTGATCATTGGGAAGTTGTCGGTAATAGCTGGATGTCATCATTAGTTTTATTGCTGGGAAAGCATTGAGCATACATTAACTTGATTACTGGATACTGAATACGGCTAAAAGGCATAAAATGTTTCTATTGCCAAGGGGTGGGAACATCTGTCAAACTGAAGCAGCACTGCTAATGCACATTGTGAATTCTGGGCAAGGCTGGTATAAATGTGCATTGCCTTGAAAGAAGGAAAATGTGCCACCGATTACAGACTGATGCATCTTTAAAAGACCAGCACAGCTGAAATGCAAGTTTTGCAACTTTTTATCAATGTGTCATTCACATATATTAAGTACTAAAGTGCTTTGAACTCACTTGCAGTTAAGTACAGCATACACACACTAAGAAAGTTTGCAATATTATTCAAAAATTTTAGGCAGGTGTAGAAAATGCTGCACAGTATGAATGCTTTCAGAAATAGAAGGGTTAATAGTTTATTTTTGTCAGTGAACAACATGAAGTGAACAAAGAAAAGAGAAATGTTAATCCCATCAATATTTGGTGTGACCTTTGCCCTTTGGAGGAGGAGTCCTGGAAGTGATGATCCGGCCCCCACAGATATAGCCCTGATCTCATCATCATCCAGTCTGTCTGGGATGACATGAAGAGACAGAAGGATTGGAGCAAGCAACATCCACAGAAGATCTGTGCTTAGTTCTCCAAGATGGCGGCGAGAACAACCTCCCTGCCGAGTTCTGCCAAATACTGTCTGCAAGTACCGAGAAGAACTGATGGAAGGCAAAGGGCAAAGGTCACACCGAATATTGATGGGAATTACATTTCTCTTTTCTTCATTCGCTTCATTTTGTTAATTGACAAAAATAAAAATTTAAGGTTTCTATTTCTGAAAGCATTCTTACCCTGCAACTTTTTCCTAAAACCTTTGCACAGTGCTGTATATAACTATATTTTTGTGCCTCTTGATACATCAGTATCATATTTTGGGTTCATACACATGGCCAAGCCTTTGCATGGAATCCATATAGCACTACATGGATCTCCTATGGTTGTGCCACCATACGGTGCTCCCATGCATGCCTTGGAGCATTGAACTTGGGGTATAACAGCTGTGTAACATGGCAGTGCAACAAAACACACCACAGGTTTCCTCTTATAGGCTCTGTATGAATCCATGAAAAAAAAAATCCTTTTGCATCTGTATGAAACTGATCCATATATTTCTACTTCAACACAAATCTGTAATATTGCCAGAACTACTATTTGGAATTTGTTGGCCCCATCCAGTAATATAGTCATGGCGCCCTGGACTTCCTTATTTCTTCCATCTTCCATATCCCACTGTACACATTTGGTTGAGACACAGAATACTAGGATATTGTAATATGTGATTACCCATTATTATGTATTATATATTTAGTGAGGTCCAATAGAAGTTCAATAAAACAGAGAAGTGAATAGTGGGCAGTGGGTGATAGTTCTGGGCCCCTTTTTCGATTCATTTTGCCCTTTATAGAAATCGTCCATAGTACCATAATGGTGGCTTGAATATGACCGAGAGCATGAACTTTTACTTGGAGAGTTGTTGAAAAATTTCTTCTGCAAATTTATTTTTCTTCATCATATTATGAGATTAGTTACACTTTTTCATCAAAAACATAATCAGGTAAATTTATAAGTTACTTTCCCAAAATCACAACACCCATCTTCTGCTGTTGTCATCATGCTAATGTAACGAGCAGAAAAATAGTAACTTTCCGCACCCACTTCCCATTCGGCTGTATCATCATCAATAATATTAAATGATACATAATATAATAATGACAATAAAGAATATTACATATTGTGGACAAGTCACTGTCTGTAACAAAATCAGCACACTCCTAATCCGCAGCTCTGAACAGAAGATTCATAGGAGGATATTTAGCAAAATAAATTCAACAGAAAAGTGGAAAATTACGTTACCATCACCAGTCGTTCCATCTTTTTCCATTGCACCAGTCTTGGTACAGTAAATCCTCCATTATGTTCTGTAGTTATAACTGAGCCCATCTCCAAGGAACAACATATAAAAGTATCTACAATATGGCACTCTCAGAAGGAACCAGGCCCTAACCTGAGGATTTACAATGTAATTTTTTTTTTTTTTTTTAATGAAATACACATTTTATGGATTGGCATCTTGCCCAGCCCTGTTTGGCAACTAAAAATTATAGCACATTAAACTGACTGAGCGTATAGTTTTTCGTGGATATACTTAGATTTTTTTGGTTTTCTTTGCTTGTGTTATTGCAAATATAAAACAAAAATAATAGAAAAAATATCAAAATTACATTCAGTTTAACAGAAAGAAATTTTTGTACACTCGGATGATCAGACTTCCTGCAGACCTGTTATGCAGTTGTTCCCTGATACTAGACTGTGGGACGTTATATATAAAAATAAAAATTTTACAGGTCACATTAATATAATTCTATTTTAGTTTTTTTGTATGATTAATACAAAATAAGTAATTATTGCAAAAAAAAAAATTAAAAATTAAAAATAAATAAAAATCAAGTCATGAAAAACACACAAAAAAAATAGCATGTAAGAGGGGTCTAGATAATTCATGGCCTGTTAATGATATCAGTTTGGGTCAAACTCTCAGCGCTCCCACCGTTAAAGGGGTTGCAGAGCTCCTGTAAGCTCAGCTTCCCCAACAGCGCTATACGTTGAGTAGTGGCTGTGCCGGGTACTACATCTCAGTCCTAGTCACTTGAATGGGTCTCAGTTTCTTTGAGCACTAATAACAGGCACAGTCGCTACCAAAAGTTTGGTGCTTTGCCTGGTCACCAATGAAGGGGATCTTCATTCAGCTGATCAGCCAAGGCGCTAGGATTCAGACCTTCATCAATTAATTTTCTAGTTTTGTAAATCCCTTTAAAGAGGACCCATTACCAAGTCAGAAAAGTCCAATGATCTAATGATCTTATTGGTGCTATCCAGTGAGGATTTTAGCATTTTGTTTATCCAAATCTGTTCAGCCATTCCAAAGATATATTATTGTTGATGCAAATTAGGGGATACTAGCTAAGTGGGAGGTAACACTGTGCTTTCTCTGGGGTGGAGTCTGTGTCTCTGTGTTATGCAGTGTTCCCACCCATTTGGCTATGAGACCCTCATTTGCATCAATACTAAAAGGGCTTATATCTTTGGAATGGCTGAACAGATTTTGATAAAAAACACTCCATAATGCTCAGGGTGACAGCGCCGATCAGATGGGGTATCTCATTGGGTTTTTCACACCTGATGACAGGTCCTCTTTAAGTCTCAACCAAGCCTGAAATAATCATCTTATAATGAAGATGAAGCTTTTGGATGGTGTCAGGTTATGGGTTTGTTCTTTTTATTTTGGGACCCCTATGAGTAGGAGAGCAGTGCACAATGGTAATACACAATCCTTACATTGCATTATAGATGACATCAGAATCCAATCCAGGGACAAATAATTGTTCATCTCTACATATACGACATTCCTCTGCTGCTGAATCTTACCATAGTAATGCAGTACATGGAGTCTAGTCTATTAGTAGGTCACTTACTGGGGCTGGTGATCGTAAGAAGATCCAATCTTCGTTGTTGCTGCAATAGAAATAAAATAAAACTGTTATGTCTCTCGAATACCATCTGGACCTGAAGCAGCAGCAGATGCTCAGGGCTACAAGGGGCTGTCATGTCCACCACAGCTAATTCAGACCAAATCATGACTTACACTGTAAGTTCACAAAATATGAGTGTGTGTATGTGCACAGAGAGCTGTCAATCACTGAGTAGGACCGCCCACTGGACTCCTAAGTCTTGTATGAGCGGAAATATAAATAACTTATACTGGAACTTCTCTAACAAAACTATATATCATTCTACTCAGCTCCTTCTGCTCTATAACATGCCGCCTGCAGACTGGACTGCATTTTCAGCATGACAGTTCTTTTCGGTACTTGCAGACAGTATTTGGCAGAACTGGGCAGGGAGGTTGTTCCCGCCGCCATCTTGGAGAACTAAGCACAGATCTTCTGTGGATGTTGCTTGCTCCAATCCGTCTGTCTCTTCATGTCATCCCAGACAGACTGGATGATGATGAGATCAGAGCTATATCTGTGGGGGCCGGATCATCACTTCCAGGACTCCTCCTCCAAAGGGCAAAGGTCACACCAAATATGGATGGGATTCACATTCACTTCATTTTGGTAATTCACAAAAATAAAGTATTAACCCTTCTATTTAGGAAAGCATCCTTACTTTGCAGCATTTTGTTTTAAAACTAAAGCAGCATCTGCATGGAGTTTTTAAGTTCTCCCCATGTTTGTATGGGTTTCCTTCAGGTACTTCAGTTTCCAAAAATATAGTGATAGGTAAATTGACTTCCAGTAAAACAACTGAACCTTGTGGGTGTTGGGGATGAGCGCCTGTACGGCATCCACTTACTCCCCTACTACACTATACGCTCCCTTTTGTGTGAGAAAAGGTCATTGTCATTATTGCAGGAGATCACCTTGTAAATCCATCTCTGCTCAGCCTAAAATGGCGGCTTACAGGAAACAGATACTATGATGTCACTGTAACCCAGTATACAGTGATCATGGGGGTTAATGCAGATCTAACATTCCTCTCCATCATGGTCCCCTCCGCTTAGTCATTATTATGTACAAGTATTGTCTGTATACATTATATATTAGGGACAAGAATCTCTCACATTGAGGAGAGCACCAGTGAAGGTGTGTAGAGATTTTAATTGCCTTTTGCCCTCTACTTAGCATCTACATATCACAAGGCATTATGGGAAAGGAGCTGGGGAGCTCATGCGCCCTCTGCTGGATGTAACAGATCCTCAATTTGCTTTTGACTCACCGAGCCTTGAGACAGCAAAAGGGATTTTAGCCAAGCCAATTTCACTTATCTGCATACAGCGCTGTTTCCGGATTGTTGTCCTTCATCAGTACAGAGCAAAGTGAATTGGCTGGCTTAGTGGGAGGCAATGAGTGGGTTAGGGGCAAGAATCTCTCACAAGACAAGAATCCCTTTTGCTGTCTCAAGGCTCGGTGAGTCAAAAGCAAA
This sequence comes from Leptodactylus fallax, assembly GCA_947044405.1. NCBI lineage: Eukaryota > Metazoa > Chordata > Amphibia > Anura > Leptodactylidae > Leptodactylus > Leptodactylus fallax. The sequence goes on along the minus strand of CAMRHE010000076.1, from coordinate 1,422,527 downwards.
TTGAGGATCTGTTACATCCAACAGAGGGCGCATGAGCTCCCCAGCTCCTTTCCCATAATGCCTTGTGATACATTATATATTGTAAGTATAACCTGATTATTAATTGGCCATGATGTTTATATGAATGGAAACTGCTGAGATTTACATCACAGGAAAATTCAATACAACCAATCCAATCCAATAAAGCACAAGAGAACATTTCTATTCTGTTCTGGTGACTAGTAGTGACAGGCGAATCTAACAAGACTGCAGCATCTTTATGGATAGGCTCTTCGGTTTTATACCCTTCTCACACTAGGTATAAGTATATAGTGGGGTAGGCTTGGTCGGTGTAGGCATGGACCCTGGCTACTAGGTGTCAGGTGGCTGCCGACAAGCCATATAACCCGAAATAGTAACTACAAATATCCCATTCCAATGACAATCTGATTTTCTAGCTGATATATATCTAGTTGATATAATCCTTTATACACTCAGGCTGACCGTACTCAGTTGTTGTCTATATGCTGTGTCCTCCTGGAATACTTAACCAGTGGAGTGCTGGACCGGTCTTCTTACCCTACAGCTACACGGAAATATTGCAACTCAGGTTGTCACGACCATGACACAACAGTTACAAATCATGCCAGTTATTTTTAAAACTTCACCCCAAAATGGCTTACTTTTTAAATAAAGTTACAACACATTTTTTAAAAACGTTTTGGCCAATTTTTTATCTTTTAATTTCTATTTTACTATATATTTAACTTTTTTTTTTCCAGAACATTTGCAGTGGTCACAATAGGATGACACATTGGATGACACTTCCATATCTATTTTGGGAGTGCTGCTTCCTTGCTTTTTGTGTATATGTATATATACATATTTTCTCCGAAATAAGACGGGGTCTTATATTATTTTTTGCTCCGAAAGATGGGTTAGGGCTTATTTTCAGGGGATGTCTTTTATTTCCATGAACAAGAATCCACTCACCAGATCCCCTTACACCCAAAACAATTTAGAGTTAGTAAGTGCTAATGGTGGCTGGGCTCTCACACACAGATCTGTGTCACTCCTGTCTCAGGTCCCTTGCCATTGCAGCAGTGTAAGAGACAGCCAATGTTGTCTTAAGCTTCATTTGTCTGTATAAACTGTTAATGTTGAATGTATTTCTGTGATTCTGTTCCTTTAAGACAGCAGCCATTGTAATTGTGACATGATGCTGGAGTGAGACCCCCTTTTATGTCAGCTTGTCTGTTCTGCAGACAGCGTGTGAGCAGAGAAGCAGGAAGTGACGAGACAGAGAGCAGCAGCCATCTTGGCAAGTGTTGTATTGAACTGGTGTGGAGATTTTTCTGTACAGCTAAGCTGTATCTTGGTCCAGAGACAAACAGAGTGTAAAGAGACAACAGGACTAGTGAGTCCACGTGAAAGGAACTGTGCTCAGTGGCTGATCAGTGAGACTGACATTGTGACTGTGTATATGGATACCACAGATAGAGACTCGCAGTGCTGTTGATGTACTGGACGGCACCTGCTAAATCCCGCTTTACATCCCAGCTCAGTGTATGGATTCGGCAGGACTGTCAGTGTGCTGAGTGGAATCTGCTGTTGGATTACATTGCATTCAGTTGGTTTCCATGTCTGTTAAAGAGGACTTCATTTCTCCCAAGATCCTGATAACCGTGAGGAGGGACGCTTCACTATAAAAGAAAGGACCGACTTTGGGCCCCACCGCGCGCTTCTACGGACTGTAGCGGTCCACCTGGCCACTGGGGAAAAGGGGGTGCACCCAAATGTGAAGTAGGGTCAGTTAGGGATAGTTTTGAGTATATTGTTCATTCAGTGTCCATACTGCAGAAGTGGACAGAGTAAAAGTAGAAACCATTGCAGATTTGCCTTGAAATTGTTCATGCTATATTGTATATTTTGCTTGTCTTTAGCCCTGTCATTTTACCTTTAACTAGCCTTTATTAACTTATAGTAAATATATATTTTTTTCTTGAACTACCGCGTGTGCGTTCATTTCTGGTTGCGGAGTCCAAACCACCTGCCTTGCTCTCGGTTCACAATTGGCGTAGTCGGCAGGATCCGCTTACCAGAATGGACGGTGGCCCCGTTCGGGAGATGGTGCTGGAGGGATGCAGCAGGGGCTATAATGAGTCAGTTAGCTAAATTTGATGGCAATAATATGTCAGTGAGTATGTGGGTGGAACAGATACGAATGATACAGCGAATGTACCAGACCGCACCAGAGGTACTAGTAGAGCTAGCAATATTGACATTACAAGGGGATGCTAAGACCACGGTGATACTGAGGCCATTTGAACAAAGGCAGACATTTGAGCAAGTAGTCCAGATTCTAGAAACCATCTATGGAGAAACTGCATTGCTGGGGTCTCTGCAGGCTCGGTTCTTCCAGAGGGTACAACAGGAGAATGAAGCCTTCCCCAATATGCAAATGCCCTACAAGAACTGCTCCGAGATATTCAAAGGAAGGAAAGAGGGGGCTCGCCAGCCTTCTGTAACCCTGATCGGACTCTCCGTGACCAGTTTGTCCTGGGGATACGTGACGGCAGTTTAACTGTGACTATGCTGGATTTTATACGACGAGAGACTGATGCTAAATTCCATGATGTACAGGTAGAGGCCATCTCCCGTGCCAATAGTATGGTCCCGGGCCGCGCCGCAGTTGGAGTTACTTTGTCACAGGGGGCTAGTTCTGGCTCAGAGACAGTGAAAGGGACGGTTAAAGAAATTCTCACAGTAATGCAGAAACTGCAAGAACAATGGAACACTTGCACACTCGTTGTGATGAGCAGTCTATGAAATTGCAGACTTCCAGAAGACTGGAGATGAAAGGGTGAGCCATCCACACCCAGCAGTCAGATCACCCACCCCCCGCTGGGGGGTGGGTGGACCTACCGAGGGGTCCAAATCATTTAGTGCAGTGCTCAGGAGAATCGAGGGGCTTACCGAGGGGCCCAAACAGTGGCCAGCGACGGGGGATCGCTGCTGGGAGTGTGGACGGATGGGCCACGTTGCTGCTAGATGTCCAGAGCAGCGACAAACTTATGAGAGACCGCCGTTAAACTGAAGTCCCCTGCTGCTGAAGGGCGTGTGTGGGGAGACTGACAAGGAGACTATGTGGGGAGAATGCCCTGATGATGACCTGATCGCTGCAAGTCCTGTCATACAGGTGGAAATGGAGGGTATTCCGGTTACCGGGATGATTGACACGGGTTCCCAAGTAACGACCTTGAGTAGAGACTGTTATGAACGGTACTTCCGGCAACATGTGAAATATGATCCCCATACATTCGTACGAGTGGTCGCAGCTAACCAGTTACCAGTTCCGGTCGTGGGAGTGGCCTGGATGAATGTCCGGGTATGTGGCCAAGATCTAGGTAGGAAGGCATTGTGGTGGTACAGGAGTCACATGAAGTAAAGGTCCCTGTCATTTTGGGGATGAATGTGTTAAAAGAATTAGATCAGATCCTTTTTGAAAAGAAAGGTCACGGTTATTGGAAGAAACCACCACCCATCGGCCTACTCAAACAGCTTTCCAGCGGCTGATCCGGACATGTGGCTTACAGAAAGTTCAGATGCACAGCGTCCTCTGGCTCGAATTTCAGTTCCTTTGCATACAAAAGTTACACTGCCACCCAGTCGGGAGACAATAGTGTCCATGCCCGTAGGCACCTGTCGGAAACTAGAGGGCATAGCTGTGTTGGTAGAACCACTGCAGGCGCCGAAGGAGGTGTTGATCCGCTAGTGGCCCGTTCCTTGGCAATAGTTCGCAATGGAAGAGTACCACTTCGATGTGTAAACACTCAGGACCAGAGTGTGGACCTGACCCCAGGGAGGCTGCTGGCTAACATCTATGTGACTCCGGAGGAAGTAAGGAAAGTAACTCCAATGCAGCTGAAGCCGACTGAAAGGGATGAGTGGACCGTAACTGTGTCCATGGGAGAAGATGAGGAACCCACCTCTGAATGGAATGGCTGTGCAATTCGAGAACAGATGAAGATGGATGTAAGTTCATGTTCTCTGGAATGGGTGCAGAAGGTAGATGAGCTGTTGTGGGAGAACCAAGCCACCTTTGCACGGTATGCTGAAGATTTTGGATGTACCACAGGGATCTACCATGAGATTCCCACAGGAGACACCCCTCCAATTAGAGAGCGCTACCGACAAATTCCTCCACAGTTGTATCAGGAAGTGAAAGAACTGTTAGCTAAGATGCTCGGTGGGATCATCCAGAAGCCAGAGTCCCTGGCGCTCCTGTGGTGTTGTAGAGTGGGTCCATCCATTTTGCGTAGACTATCGGAAGTTAAACCTTGCCCGTACGAGATTCCTACCCCTTGCCACGGATTGAGGAGTCCCTCTCAGCGCTGGGAGGCCCGTACTTCTCCTCACTAGATCTGGCTAGTGGGTATTGGCGGTGCCTGGCCCAGACAGGGAGCGGCATTCATCTTGCCCTGGGACTATCTTTAACCGGTGCCCTTCGGGTTGACAAATGCCCCGGAACGTTTCAGCGGTTGTGGAGAAATGTCTCGGTGACTTCACTTTGAGTTCACTCTCATCTCTTGGATGACATTATAGTGTATTCTGCGACCTTTGAAGACCATCTCCACCAGTTGGGGCGTATTTCGAAGATTGCGGGAACATGGGCTCTTGAAACCCAGTAAATGTCGGTTGTTCCAATCTGAATTGATTACTTGGGTCCCGCGTATCAGGAGAAGGGGTGAGACCATCGACAGATGCGCTGTTCAAGATTGGCCGTACCGCTCCCTGCGAGAAGTGAGGGCTTCCTTGGGTAGCCTTACTATCGCGGTTTATTAGGATTTCCCGGTAGCAGCCCACTTAATGCTCTCCTACGAGGCCATCCGGTGGTCCAAGCCGGTCCGTGGTGGGGACCTGCGGAACAAGCCTTCCAGGCATTGAAGGATGCCTGCACGCCCCAATCTTCTATGCTTTCCCTTGCCGTTCCGCTTTCGTGCAGCCTGTTGGTCTTGGGCGTGCTTTCCCAGCTTCTGGCCGGGGGTCTCGTCGGCGCCGTCTTTGGAGATTCTGAGCCCCATTATGTTCATTTAATTGGGCTGTTGGCACTGGTATGGGCCTGACCGGAATTCTCTGATATTTGCCGGTGCTGGTTTTGTACTGACTGCACCCCACTGCTCCCTGGAAATGCCAAGCTCGGGCGTTGGCGGGTGGATAGCCCTGTCTACTTCATTCCGCTTAGTATCGGTCCAAGACAGAGAACCAGAATGCTGCGGACTTTCTGGGTAACTCCCGCCCCCACAGAAGACGTGGATCTGGTTGGAGCTGTGGGGTGCCCTTTCAGCTTTTCCGCCTTCCGCCCTATCGTTTGTGGGGGGCTGTGGCTCCTTTCTTTGGTCCCTCCGGCGGAATGGGCCGTCCGCCCTGGGGCTGGCCTGATCGTGTGTTGGCCGGCCCTGTGAGGGGAGACACTGCCGTGATATTATCTGTTTTGTCGTGGTTGGAGATGAAAATGGGTCTTCCGGTCTTTTACCTTCTGGATCGCTTCGTCCTTGTGGTGCCTGTGACTGGCTCGCTCCTTGGCGTTGGCTCTTGATGGACATTTTGGTCTGGAGACCTTCGTTGTTCAGCCTGTTTCTGCCCTGGTCTTCTCTGTCGGGTTCCCGCTTCACTTGTGGATCCATGCATGACGGCTCCCCTGCAACCATCGTGCCCGGAACCTTTAGAAATCGTCTGATGCTATCTATGGTGGGCCCATCCAATGCGGACACCAGTATTGCCTCGTATGGTGGTCACTTCCCTTTCTGGTCCGCCACCGCCGCCTGTCGCGCTCGTGCTCTTGCCTTTCTTCTTTGGTCCCCCACGCATCCCTCCCCGGGCCCCGGGCCGTGGTTCCTATCTCGGTGGTCCCCGACTCCTCCCCCTCGTGGGGCCTGTGGATTCCGACTCTGCTACTCTCGGACTCTGGGGTTACGTGGCCTCTTCTTGTCTTGTGTGGCCTTACAATCGTCCTTCTCCGTACTCCCTTATACACTTCTCTTTGGGCGGTCTGGGCGGTATAGAATTACGTTGTGATGTATGGGTTCCCTCCGGGGATCCACCTCTTGGTGCGGCGCCGCGAGACTTGCATCCATCGTTGGTCGGCCGCCTGCGCTCCCCATCCTGATGCCCCAGTGCGAGCCCATTGCCCGGCCCTGGTGCTGTTCGTGTCAGCCCCAGGAATTAAGCAGATGGCTTTGCCTTCGTGTTGTTGCCCGTTGCGTGGGCCGTGTCCGGTCCAGAAGTAACTGATTGTGTTCGTACTTCCCAATATGTTCCCTGTGTCTTCTGGGGACAAATCCTGGCCTCCATGTGATGAGCTCCCACAGTCAGGTGGGGTGCGGTGGGCCTCCCGGGTGTTGTTGGCCCCCTGCTCCTGGGGATGTTCCCCTTGACTCTGTTCTCCGGCCTGTGCCCCCTCTGTGCGGATCCCTGGTCCTTCTCGCCCTGCTCGCCCCCCCCCCCCGCGGCCACTGGCCTGCTGGTTTCCCCCTGTTCTCCGGTGGTTTGTTTGGCCTGCCTCTCGGTTCTCCCCCTGTGCTGTCACCCTCTGTTACAGTCATGGCGGGCTGCCACTTGTGGGGGGAATATGTAGGACAGCCTGTTGTCTTAAGCTTCTTGTCTGTATAAACTGTTATGTTGATGTATTTCTGTGATTCTGTTCCTTTAAGCGCAGCCATTGTATTGTGACATGATGCTGGGTGGCCCCCCCCCTTTTAACGCCTGCTGTCGCAGCGCGTGGCAGCGGAGTGCGACGCCGCCATCTTGGCGTGTTTTTGACTTGTGGAGATTTTTCTGTCGCTGCTTATCTTGGTCCAGAGCAACAGGTGTAAGAGCACGGACTGTGAGTCCCGTGAAAGGAACTGTGCTCGTGGCTATCGTGAGCTGACATTGTGACTGTGTATATGGATACCACAGATAGAGACTCCGTGCTGTTGTGTCTGGCGGCCCTGCTACCCGCTTCACCCGCTCGTGTTGGTTCGGCGGCTGTCGTGTGCTGGTGGAATCTGCTGTTGGATTACATTGCATTCGTTGGTTTCCATGTCTGTTAAAGAGGACTTCATTTCTCCCAAGATCCTGATAACCGTGGGGGGCGCTTCACTATAAAAGAAGGCCGCTTTGGGCCCCCCGCCGCTTCCGCTGTGCGGTCCCCTGGCCACTGGGGAAGGGGGTCCCCAATGTGGTCGGGTCGTTGGGATAGTTTTGAGTATATTGTTCATTCAGTGTCCATACTGCAGAAGTGGACAGAGTAAAAGTAGAAACCATTGCAGAATTTGCCTTGAATTGTTCATGCTATATTGTATATTTTGCTTGTCTTTGCCCTGTCATTTTACCTTTAACTGCCTTTATTAACTTATAGTAAATATATATTTTTTCTTGACTCCGCGGTGCTTCATTTCTGGTTGCGGGTCCAAACCACCTGCCTTGCTCCGGTTCCCAGTGTTCTACTGCAGCCAAGTGTAGCGGTTGGCTCCCCCTGGTGACCAGAGGCAGCCACAATGTAGTCATGCCAGCGGGACTACTCGATCTGTGTGTGAGAAACCAGCACTACCAGTAGTCAACCCTTATTGTTGTGGACAACTCACTAGTGCCATCTTGTACAGATAATTCCCTTAAAGTCAATGTGTGATTCTCTTGGGTGTGCAATTCTTTTTGGGGTGTCTGCTTTCATTGATGAAGGGTCTACTGTATCTCTTCTACTGTATTCTACTTACTTTTTTTTACATGTATAGCTGTCTGGAAACTTTTTTTTTTTTAATGAACTGAACTAGGGCTTATTTTCGGAGTAGGGGCTTATATTTCAAGCATACTCCAAAACTCCAGAAAAATCATGCTAGGGCTTATTTTTGGAGAAACACGGTATAAATGCATACACACAATTGGGGAGATTTATGTGCATCATTAATGACAAGGTACATGCCTTCTCATAAATCATGTGCACCCTTCACCGGGCCATGCGCCCGCACTGAAATCTATGCCTGTTTGTAGTAGATTTTAGGCATCATTTATACCGGTAACGCTAGGTTCACACCTGTGTTCGGGTTTCTATTCGTCAGGTTTCCACCTGGTTTCTGCCTGAAAAAGGCAGAAAAATGTGGAGAGAAAAGTCCTGCTTGCAGTCTATGGACTTTTCTCTTCGCAATTTTTAAGCGGATTCGGGGACGGAATCCCCAAACGGAGAGCAGGTGCAGGCATGAATCTAGCCTGAACTGGTGTACAGTGTTGAGGGAGGCATAAGAGAGATGAAAGTCGCAATTTTTTGCACAAAACCCAAATTGTGCAAAAATTTGCAAATGTTTCATGCCTTGTACACCAGAAGTCTGGCATATATCCCTCGTTTTATATATATATATATATATATATATATATATATATATATATATATATATACTTTACATAGTTTATTGTGCTATTTTCCAGACAGATTTGTAGCATTGCTTTATTACACGGCTATAAGATCTTTATTCAGATGCAAGTACAGCATCAAGGTCTTGTATGAGAATGTGCATATTTATGTACTTAACAGCAGGAATTAATGCACCTGCTCCCGGCATAAATGACTTATATTTTTCATTTTAAATTGGACTGTCTTGATAAATAATGCGCATTTCCTCTCGCCACCATTTTTCCTTACGTGCAATCTGTTACTATTTATTAGCTAAAGTGTCATAAAATAGGCAGATGGGAGAAGCCATTTTGTTTCTGCAGTTGAACTTGTGAAAAATGGAGGCTTGTCAGCTACAAACTGTGAGAAGTAATATCCTATTTCTTAAAGGATTTTTCCATCTCACATGGGAAGAAGACCGAAACTCCATGCAGATATTGTCCTTGGTTGGATTTGAGCCATGGACCTCAACATTGTCAACCAGTGATCCATCTATCAGGTCGATAAGGTTTTATGAGCCTTTTCCAACCAGGCGTTGCAAACATGTTCAGACATAGACTGAATGGAGAGCAGGGTACTTACGTGCTCCATGGCTTACTCCAGTTAAAGGGATTTTTCAAGATTATAATATTAATGACCTGTTCTTAGGATAGATCATCGCTATCAGAGTGTTGGAGATCCAACCCGCAGCACCACCAAGGATAACTATTTAAAGAGGCTGCAGCACATCAGGTCCATCAGTTACATGGCCATGCTGCAGCTCAGTGCTATTCAAATGAATGGGACTGAGCTGCAATTCCAAGCACAGCCACTATACAGTCTATGGCACTGTGTTTGACATGCAGCACTTGTACGAATGCTGCAGCCTCTTCAAAGAGCTGATTAAGGAAGTGCCGGGTGTCAGACTCTCACTCTGCCTCTTAAAAATGCAAGAGCATCTTGTGCTACCTGGAGACTCAAGACTGGTGTACAGAATGCAATTCTTAAAGGGGTTACCCCATGAGGTGAGACTGAGATGTCCTTTTTCCCCACTGCACATCTTGTGTGCAGCCAGGCTGTACTTCGGTTATCTCTGCCGCTCCCATTAAAGTGAAAGGAAGTGTCAGAGATAGCCAAGTGCTTTACTTCACTGTCTCCAGTGCTCTCATTGAAATGAATGGGAGTGACACCCACCACCAGTCATACCTACATTCATCCTGGCTGCGGTCAGGCTGAATGTACAGTGGAGGGAAAGGAGCCCCGGTTTTCGGGATCGGTAGGGATCTCAGTGGTCAGACCCCCACCGATGAGATATTTATCCTCCATTCTTTAAAAAATCCCCATTGATTTATTACTGAGCTCAATTTACTCCTTAGCTCCCTCTAGTGACACCTCTAGGCAGCCAAAATGTCATCATTAAAGAGAACCTTTCACCACTCCCACCATCTCCAGTATTTTGCATTTATTAATAGGTTCTGCTCCACTGATTCTGGAACAGTTGGATTTGTTTCTCTAGCCCCCACCCTTCATGAGCAATTGATACTGTCAGTTTTGGTGCTTGTTATAATAATAATAATAATAATAATAATAAAAATTTTTATTTATATAGCGCCAACATATTCCGCAGCACTGTACAATTTGTAAGGTTCAAGTACAGACAAAAAGATACATTACAAAGAAATAGTCAATTCACACACTGGGACTGAGGGCCCTGCTCACAAGAGCTTACAATCTATGAGGTAGAGGGGGTGACACAAGAGCTTACAATCTATGAGGTAGATGGGGTGACACAAGAGCTTACAATCTATGAGGTAGATGGGGTGACACAAGAGCTTACAATCTATGAGGTAGAGATTTAGGGGGCGCTGAGTGGGGTGACACAAGAGCTTACAATCTATGAGGTAGAGGAGGTGACACAAGAGCTTACAATCTATGAGGTAGAGGAGGTGACACAAGAGCTTACAATCTATGAGGTAGAGGGGGTGACACAAGAGGTAGCAGGGGCAGCATCGGAGGTAGCATTGCTTATACAATGGTCAGACAATTCTGTAATAGAGGTTACTGTCATTACGCAGATATAAAGCTGTATGAGCCGTCACCAGTCATGTCCTTTAATGTGCAGATGGTGCCTGTACATATAAAGTTAGTCTGTTATGCTAATTAAGATATCAACTGTCAAGTGGGCGGTCTTTGGTCAGAGCAGACAGTGGGACATGATTCTGAGCTCCTACCTTTCCAATCAGAGGTGGACAGAATCAGAGCTTAGAATCACGCCCCCTTGCCTGCTCTTGCCTGACACCACCCACTTGACATTAGAGAGTCTAGTTAACATATCAGATACCAAAACTAACTGCACTGATAGCTCAGCATTGGTGGGGGTTAGAGAAAAAAAATGACAACTGTGCCAGAATAAATGGACCGGCACCTATTATAGGGTGCAGACTGGAGTAGGTGGGGGTCAATATTTCTATGATTGGAGCTGCATTGTGTGTGTGTTAAGATTATGGATACAATTTGCTGTAGATTTTTGACATCACAATATGTGACATCGACCAAGTCAGTTTTCCTGTAGACATTCTGGGCATCCTCTTTCCACCTACGTCTAGAGATTCCTTTATTGCTGTCGCTCCAGCCATTATTTCATCCTTCTAAAGCATTTTAATAAAGAAATGCAGAAGAAGAAGAAACTCCCTCCAGCGCAGATTGCAATTCTTAATATGATCTGATTAAGTAAGTCTGGGATCTGATTTCCAAGGTATAAAAGCACCTGAGGAAATTCTGAAATCTTGCTCCATTTATTAAACCTAATGACAGAGGAGCGACTTTTCAGCGCAGTTATTTAGCCGACACCTTTTACGCCGCGCCGTTGTACATGTAGCTTTATTAGGCAGTATTTGCTTCACTTATACTATAGTTTATAATGTCATGCCTTAGATAGGATTCACTTACTTTGGTGCAAAATTCTCTAAGGAAGGCGACAAAAGACGTTGCTGCAGCTTAAGCGACTTGTTATAATGTAAATCTTGATATTTTGATGAGTAATTTTGCATATACTTTGACTCATCTGGTACAGATGTTCATGTCTTATGCACAGCCGCGCTTGAGACTCTGATGCTTCCTGTTACCCGTGGCACAGGTTAGGCAGCACAGCGGTGGTTAGCGCCACAGGCATAGCCATAGGGGTTGCAGACGTAGCAGTATCACCTGGGTTTTGGTGCCTAAGGGGGTGCCACAGGCTCCTTTATTATATAAGAAGACATCATTATTATAAATAGTTGAGGGACCCATTATGGATTTTGCAATGGTCTAATATACACCTCTGGATAATCTTGTTGTTCCAATCTTGTCCTGGCTTTATATCTGACAAATTTCATGAAATCTAATCAGTGGGCACCACCGGAAATCATAGGGGTGCAATCATGTGTCTGAACAAACAGAGGGAACATATGACAAAGAAGTCTAAGACACATAGAAGTTCACACTAGCGTTCGGGTCTCAATCAGTCGGGTCCGCTTGGGGACCCGAAAAATGGAAACCCACTCTGCTTAAAAAGCGGTTACCTGCGGAAACCCATGGATCCCATAGACTATAATGGGGTCCACTAGGTTTCTGCTCGAAAAATGCGGAAGAGACTTTTCTCTCCGCATTTTTCAAGCGAATTCGGGGACGGAAACCCCCGATCGGAGTGCAGGCGCAGCCTTAGACTTCTTTGTCACATTTTCTCATATCTGGCCAATGCCAACATCTACCTGATCCGATAACATACTGATCTACAGTACTTGCATGAAATGTTTCTTAGGCGCCATTCACATCACATTCTTTACATCCGTTTAGCAGATCTGTTACACAGATGTAAAATACAGATATATAAAGATCAATGTTAAATAAAAATGGCCATCTGTTTACGTTGCGGTCAATGTGAAAACAAAAAAATACGGATCCACTATAAATACAGATCTATTTCTGTCTGCTTTTTTTGATGGACACAAAGGTACGGTATGCTATGTTTTTGGTGAAAGGGATCCATTTTTTTTTTACATTGATCTCTATATAAATGGATGGCCATTTCTTGCATCTGTTAAATGGATCTGCTTAAGCAGTTGTAAAAGACTTAATGTACGACTAGTCATAGGTCGGGATTCTTTACAGTAAGAGCAGGGAGACTGCGGAACTTACTGCCACAGGATGTGGTGATGTCTGATAACTTGTCCAAGTTCACGAGGAGCCTGGATGCCTTTCTTGACTGCAAGAATATAAGTTATGGGAGCTAGATAATTTTGGGATAGGATATAGTCCACGGACTATTGCCATATTTGGAGTTGGGAAGGAATTTTTTTTTCCTTTGATGGGGCAATTGGTGTCAGTCTCATGGGATTTTTTTGCCTTCAAATAAAAGGGGTCAATCAGGTCCAAACTGCCTCCCAAACCAATAGTGTAGGAACCTTTGAAGGGGTTTTCCAGGACTTATATACTGATGACTCGTCTTTAGGAGGTCACCAATATGTGATCAGTGGGGGTCCGACATCCAGGACCATCACCAATCAGCTGTTTGAAGATACCATGCCGCTCAAGAGTTCTGCACCCTCTTCCCTATGCCAATGACATCACATTCATCAGTCACATGGAACAGCAGCAGCTCAGTCCCATTCAAGTGAATGGAGCTGACTGGCAGTAGGAAACACAGTCCCTACACAATGTATGGCACTGTGCTTGGTACTCAGTGAAGAGGACGCAGCATTCACGCGAACATTGTGGTCTCTTCATAAAGCTGATGGGTGGGGATCCCAGGTGACCTAAGGATAGGTCATCAATATGCAAGTCCCAGAAAATCCCTTTAATAGGGGTCGCCACAAACTGATGAAGCAATGCCGAGATAATAAACATATGATGGCGAGTTGAATTTGGCAAATTTTCATATAGACAGGTGTGGCACAAGCAAAAATGGCAACCATGGCCAGAGGGGCATCATTGGGCGGCAATTCCAGAGGAGAGCTGGAGCATTGACTGCTGTCTGTAGGCAAAACTGGCAAAAACTAGATGTGAATTGAGCCTTAGCTGGATTAAAATGACTGAACCTAGACAACAGCCTGATCTCGGAGGACTTTACAAAAACTTTATTTTCAGTATCAAAATGGATATGTCGAACTGTCAGGGTGGTATGAGTTTAGAGGGGAACATCAAGGACCTACAAGTGACAGTCCCACCTAATGTGCGCCCGAGCCTGGGAGAACCTGCTCTTGTAACGTTTTTACGAATCAAAGTGAATGTCACTCTGATATATTTTTTTTTCTTCATGAAAAGAGCAGAATAAGCAACAAAAGAGATAGACGGGAACTAACATGGTATTAAACTGTGAATGTCTAAAATGTGTGCCAAGCTGAGGAACGCATCAGCGGAGAACTGCAACTAGAAGGGAGCATTTATCAAAGGAATGGGGGGTTTTTCTTGTTGTGCCAATATTTCTATCAGTGATGTTAATGTGCATCGAGTAAACACAGGCAAACAAACTGACTACTGAGACATAATGCAAAATATCACAGCTTATCCCCCACAAAACACATAAACCACACATGTGGGCATCCCTGCTTAGATTGTAGCAGTCCCAGCAATCAGCTTCTCAGCACAGCTGCTCATATTCCCTGCAGCGGCCACTGAAGGAGAAATATAGTATTGCAAGGCGTCCACTGAGACATACAGTCATATATAGATGATTTCTTTGGGTCTGCCAGCGATGAAGCTGCTTTTTTCAAATGTTTTCCGTTGTGGTTTAGACTACATGCACACAACAAAGTGCATGTGCAGGGACCATGGTTGAACAATACGGATGTTCGGCCCAATTCACTTTATTCAGTGAGCCCAGGCTGTAAACAGACAAGTATAGGAGAGTTTTGCCCCTGGCTCATGGTCCCATACATGATAATACACAGTCGTGTGTATGGGGCCATAAAATATAGATGGTCAGGGTGCTAACCGTGAAAAGCATAGCTAGCACACTGACAATGCACACCTCTATTGTGACAATTTACGCCTAAGAGGGCACATGGACAGGGGATGTCCAGATGGTAGTTTTTATTGGTCAAGTTTCTATTTTATCTATGTTTTAAAAAAAACATCCTAAAACTCATGCAGTTTTGACTCTGCCCACTAAGCTAAATAATATGCTGAGACTTCCATTTTTCAGAAGGAGATTTCTTTGCAGCAGTCACCTCACACTAATGATGACAGCTATCAGATATATGTAGATAACACACAGAATCCACCTATGATGATCGTCCACAGTTTAGACTCAGGGATTCCAGAGGATGTACCCAATGTGTGATGATGCATGCACCTCACAAACTCTGGCGTTGGCAGAGCCAGTCTTGTTAAATCCCCCCCTCCATGTTTGCATGGATTGTGCTACTACTGAGTAAGCAATGACCATTCTATAGGGATCAATGGAGGACACATGCAACATATTAAATGAAGTCTGTCACTAGAATCCAGTATATCAATCAACCCAGCCCTGCAGATAAATAGGTTAGTGTCACCTGAATGAAACAATGTTCTTACCTTGTGAATCACTGCCTTTGTTGCTGAGATATCACATTTTTTTCAATATGCAAATTAGGTCTTTGCAGCAATGATAACGCCCTTGTTGCTCCAAAAGAGCTCATCTGCTCATCTGTAGGGCTGAGGTGATATGCTGGGTCTGATGACACTGACCGATCTATCTGTAGGGCTGGGGTGATATGCTGGTTCTGGTGACACTAACCTATCTATCTGCACGGCTGGGGTGATATGCTGGGGTCTGGTGACACTAACCTATCTATCTGCAGGGCTGGGGTGATATGCTGGTTCTGGTGACACTAACCTATCTATCTGCAGGGCTGGGGTGATATGCTGGGTCTGGTGACACTAACCTATTTATCTGCAGGACAGGGGTGATATGCTGGTTCTGGTGACACTAACCTATC
Organism: Leptodactylus fallax; assembly: GCA_947044405.1. Classification (NCBI taxonomy): domain Eukaryota; kingdom Metazoa; phylum Chordata; class Amphibia; order Anura; family Leptodactylidae; genus Leptodactylus; species Leptodactylus fallax. The sequence continues at coordinate 1,407,185 of CAMRHE010000076.1, read as the reverse complement.
TATCTGCAGGGCTGGGGTGATATGCTGGTTCTGGTGACACTAACCTATCTATCTGCGGGGCAGGGGTGATATACTGGAGTCTGGTGACACTAACCTATCTATCTGCAGGGCTGGGGTGATATGCTGGGTTCTGGTGACACTCTTTTTTTTGGGCTGGGGTGATATGCTGCTGTGACACTAACCTATCTATCTGCGGGGTTGGGGTGATATGCTGGGGTCTGGTGACACTAACCTATTTATCTGCAGGACAGGGGTGATATGCTGGTTCTGGTGACACTAACCTATCTATCTGCAGGGCTGGGGTGATATGCTGGTTCTGGTGACACTAACCTATCTATCTGCGGGGCAGGGGTGATATCCTGTTTCTGGTGACACTAACCTATCTATCTGCAGGGTGGGGGAGCTGGGTCTGGTGACACTAACCTATCTATCTGCAGGGTTGGGGTGATATGCTGGGGTCTGGTGACACTAACCTATCTATCTGCAGGAGGGGTGGGGGGGGGGGGTGGTGCGGGTGGGGTGATATGCTGGGGTCTGGTGACACTAACCTATTTATCTGCAGGGCTGGGGTGATATGCTGGTTCTGGTGACACTAACCTATCTATCTGCAGGGCTGGGGTGATATGCTGGGTCTGGTGACACTAACCTATCTATCTGCAGGGCTGGGGTGATATGCTGGTTCTGGTGACACTAACCTATCTATCTGCAGGGCTGGGGTGATATGCTGGTTCTGGTGACACTAACCTATCTATCTGCGGGGCTGGGGTGATATACTGGGGTCTGGTGACACTAACCTATCTATCTGCAGGGCTGGGGTGATATGCTGGGTCTGGTGACACTAACCTATCTATCTGCAGGGCTGGGGTGATATGCTGGGTCTGGGTGACACTAACCTATCTTCTGGGGCTGGGGTGATATGCTGGTTCTGGTGACACTAACCTATCTATCTGCAGGGCTGGGGTGATATGCTGGGGTCTGGTGACACTAACCTATCTATCTGCAGGGCTGGGGTGATATGCTGGTTCTGGTGACACTAACCTATCTATCTGCAGGGTTGGGGTGATATGCTGGGTCTGGTGACACTAACCTATCTATCTGCAGGGCTGGGGTGATATGCTGGTTCTGGTGACACTAACCTATATATCTGCAGGGCTGGGGGTTGCTGGTCTGGTGACACTAACCTCTATCTGCGGGGCAGGGGTGATATGCTGGTTCTGGTGACACTAACCTATATATCTGCGGGGCAGGGGTGATATGCTGGTTCTGGTGACCCTAACCTATCTATATGCGGGGCTGGATTGATATGTTGGGTTCTCATGACACGCTCCCTTTAAGACCATGCATGAAAATGTACAGTAGATCTGCGGTTTGCACAACTTACAAATCGTTCTCATGATGCCAGTCATTTGCATTATTTTTCCAATTGAGTAATTTTTATTTATGTATATTCTTCATGTTATCATCCCATTCCTGTCAATGACAATACAAGGCATAATTAATGATTTTTGACGGGGCATCTCCTCACGCACACGGTATCTTTTCTTCTGACTACACATCCATCCAGACCCTAAAACTGCCCACTGCCTGAGTCCCTGGGCATGCATATATCAGAAGAAAAGCTGCGAGCAGTTTGTTTTATGAGCGAATCCACATCTCTTTCTGCAAGTTACAAAAACACAGCCAGCCTGCGTTATTAATGTTTACTTGGGTATTAAATATATTGTGCTCAAGGGAGCTATACGTTCCCATACAGCTGTTACAAAACACTTCCACCTCTGTATTAGACGCCAAAAATGGAAACAGGCAGAAATCATTACAGCTTCTGCCTTTCAATTATTTTAATACAGGGTCACCTTGGTAGTGTCGCAATGCAGTATATAAAGGATGAGGGAGGATTGTGGTAGCCAATGTGTCAGTGTGTCTGGCAAGAAAGTCCTTTACTCTTCACAAAATTGCATCCTGCCAAAAGGGAATTCAGACTGGTCAGACCCCACAAACTACCATCAATGGCAGGACGGACTGGATCTGGAGGAACTATATTAAAGCGTATAATGTACTCTCATATTCAACAGTGCCCGAAGGCTCTTGGTATGAATACATTTCAGTCTAAAAGGTCTTGGGTCCCATTAATAGACAGACGTGCCAAATGTGCAATCTGAGCAGTCACACGGGGGACAGTAGGGAATTGGACCCAGTAGAAAAATATCAGTGCGTTTTATTGCCCACTAGGCTGCAGGCAAGGATTGTACTAATAGTTCCCAAGGCTCACATTGGAAGGACAGAGAAATTTTATAGAGAGTCACGATGAAGAGTAATGAAATTGTCAATTGGATGCCATTGGGCCGACATACTGTTGCAGCTTCTACTGTCTGCGTCCACCTCCGGATCTACTAAGTGCATTGAGCTTAAAGATCGATCATATCCCAATTCCGTAGACAAAGCTTACAATGTTTTATAGGACAAATATTTAGTGTGTATAAACCTCTTAAAGGAAATCTATCACCTATATGGAATTGTATCACCTATACAGAAATGTGTCAGCTGAATGGAAATTTGTGACCTATATGGAAATGTGTCACCTATATTTTTTAATAAATATAGTCACGAATATTTATCTATAGTCTGTTCTTAATTTATATTGTAGTTTTTTTATTTTATTTTCTGTGTAGGATTATGTGGGTGGACCACCCACCCAACCATAGCATAGGAATTATCCAAAAACTTGGGTTCAGCCCTGAGATTTTTGGGGTTTGCTACCTATGAATCATTATTAGACTCTGGGTTCTCTTCATAATAAGCAGAAGCCCAAAGGAAATAAGGAAAAATAAGAAAAGTAATACTCACCTTCCTTCAGCACTCCTGGGCTCCGTTCCACTGTCCAGTGCTCCTTCACTGGCAACCGTGGTCCTCTTCTGGCCACCCGGGTGATGACAGCATCCCTCGGGACTCCTGAGAACTGTGATTAGGCCTTAATGGTCATATTGGGCGTGCTGACGATGTGACGCTTTGATGCTAGTGTCATGATATGGGGATGCCCAATGTGACTGCTGAGGTTCCCATCACCCAGGAGACCAAAAGAACACCAAGAATTCCCTTGAAGGAACACCAGAGGGAGCCCAGGAGAGGAGAGGGAAGTTGAGTATGACTAATTATTATTTTTCGACACCTCCCCGGCCCCATGCATGCGAATGAGTTTGCTTACAATGTTGGGTCGACTTTGCAGCACAATGCATGCGAATGAAACTCAGAGTGACATCCAAGTGCATTCCATTATGCATTTACGTCTATGGGGGCTTTGGATTCATTCCATTCTGATGAAACAGAATGAATCGGAAGCTGCCATAGACATGAATGCAAAACTGAATGCTCTCAGAAGTTAGTGTCATCCAAGTGCATTCCACTGCAAACTTGGCCATACAGCGGATTCACACTTGGTCGTGTCCATGGGGTCCTAAGTATAATAATAAAATATTCACGAAACTGGTGGTTAATACCCTCATTGCTGTGAAAATCAAGGTCAAGCTAAAATGAGCCGCCTGGTGAACTTTCGGCATAACCACATCTGCCTTAGCAGCCATTTTCACCTTTGACCACCAAAAAGTGCCATCTTTAGCAATTTTACAAATGTAGCCAATGGTAGTCACTTGGACAGGAAGTCAAGTGGTTGCTAGGAAACCTGAGCTGACAAACCCAGCTAAATAATCTCAATGTAACTATAATTTAGAACATATATAATTCTAATTAAATTCTTATAGAAATCTAATTAAACTATCCATATTGATTTAGAACTTAATTGTGTATAAACTAGAAAAATAGGCAATGAAAACAAATTACGGAATGTCTCGAGCTGCAAGAAATGTAGTCACAAATCGAATGGGGTCATTTGAGACTTAGAATAATAACTCAATAACATTGAAACCTATTTCTCAGTGTAAAGTGTGATAACCAATTCTGCCTGCAGAAAGCAATGCCACAGCTCAGGGACAAGTTGGCAAGTTATTATTGTATTGTGACACTATATGTCAATCCATTAGATGGAATAAAACCATTTTAATCAATCACTGCTGGCTGAAGTCTGAATAGTGACCAATATGTGACGAACAGTCAAACATTAGGTGATATCAGTTTGACTACTATCATGAAATCCTTTGCATTTCCTTCTTGTATGTTTTACTTTCTATTCTTTCATTTTTATTTTGGGGCATATACAGTCATATGAAAAAGTTTGGGTACCCCTATTAATCTTAATCATTTTTAGTTCTAAATATTTGGGTGTTTGCAACAGCCATTTCAATTTGATATATCTAATAACTGATGGACACAGTAATATTTCAGGATTGAAATGAGGTTTATTGTACTAACAGAAAATGTGCAATATGCATTAAACCAAAATTTGACCGGTGCAAAAGTATGGGCACCTCAACAGAAAAGTGACATTAATATTTAGTAGATCCTCCTTTTGCAAAAATAACAGCCTCTAGTCGCTTCCTGTAGCTTTTAATCAGTTCCTGGATCCTGGATGAAGGTATTTTTGACCATTCCTCTTTACAAAACAATTCCAGTTCAGTTAAGTTTGATGGTCGCCGAGCATGGACAGCCCGCTTCAAATTATCCCACAGATGTTCAATGATATTCAGGTCTGGGGACTGGGATGGCCGTTCCAGAACATTGTAATTGTTCCTCTGCATGAATGCCTGAGTAGATTTGGAGCTGTGTTTTGGATCATTGTCTTGCTGAAATATCCATCCCCGGCGTAACTTCAAATTCGTCACTGATTCTTGTACATTATTCTCAAGAATCTGCTGATACTGAGTTGAATCCATGCGACCCTCAACTTTAACAAGATTCCCGGTGCCGGCATTGGCCACACAGCCCCAAAGCATGATGGAACCTCCACCAAATTTTACAGTGGGTAGCAAGTGTTTTTCTTGGAATGCTGTGTTTTTTGGACGCCATGCATAACGCCTTTTTGTATGACCAAACAACTCAATCTTTGTTTCATCAGTCCACAGGACCTTCTTCCAAAATGAAGCTGGCTTGTCCAAATGTGCTTTTGCATACCTCAGGCGACTCTGTTTGTGGCGTGCTTTCAGAAACGGCTTCTTTCACATCACTCTCCCATACAGCTTCTCCTTGTGCAAAGTGTGCTGTATTGTTGACCGATGCACAGTGACACCATCTGCAGCAAGATGATGCTGCAGCTCTTTGGAGGTGGTCTGTGGATTGTCCTTGACTGTTCTCACCATTCTTCTTCTCTGCCTTTCTGATATTTTTCTTGGCCTGCCACTTCTGGGCTTAACAAGAACTGTCCCTGTGGTCTTCCATTTCCTTACTATGTTCCTCACAGTGGAAACTGACAGGTTAAATCTCTGAGACAACTTTTTGTATCCTTCCCCTGAACAACTATGTTGAACAATCTTTGTTTTCAGATCATTTGAGAGTTGTTTTGAGGAGCCCATGATGCCACTCTTCAGAGGAGATTCAAATAGGAGAACAACTTGCAATTGGCCACCTTAAATACCTTTTCTCATGATTGGATACACCTGGCTATGAAGTTCAAAGCTCAGTGAGGTTACAAAACCAATTTTGTGCTTCAGTAAGTCAGTAAAAAGTAGTTAGGAGTATTCAAATCAATAAAATGATAAGGGTACCCAAATTTTTGCACCGGTCAAATTTTGGTTTAATGCATATTGCACATTTTCTGTTAGTACAATAAACCTCATTTCAATCCTGAAATATTACTGTGTCCATCAGTTATTAGATATATCAAATTGAAATGGCTGTTGCAAACACCCAAATATTTAGAACTAAAAATGATTAAGATTAATAGGGGTGCCCAAACTTTTTCATATGACTGTATATATATATATATAGAGAGAGAGAGAGAGAGAGAGAAAACTCTCACAAAAGTGCATACACCTCTCATATTTTTGCTATTATTTCATTATATATTTTCTTGATCTTGATGTTCCTTTGTCCACAGTGCGCAACATAATCAAGAAGTTTACAATCCATGACACTGTAGCTATTCTCCCTGGACGTGGACATAAGAGAAAATTGATAAAAGGTTGCAATGTAGGATAGTCCGGATGGTGGATAAGCAGCCCCAATCAAGTTTCAAAGAAATTCAAGCTGTCCTGCAGGCTCAGGGGGCATCAGTGTCAGCACCAACTATCCATCGACATTTGAACAAAATGAAACGCTTTGGCGGGAGACCCAGGAGGACCCCACTGCTAACAGAGACATAAAAAAGCTAGACTGCAGTTTGCCAAAATGTACGTAAGCCAAAATCCTTCTGGGAAAATGTCTTGTGGACAGATGAGACCAAGATAGAGCCTACAAAGAAAAGAACTCAGTACCAACAGTCAAATTTGGTTGCAGTTCAAAGATGTTTTGGGGTTGTTCTGCTGCCTCTGGCACTGGGTGCCTTGAATGTGTGGAAGGCATCATGAAATCTGAAGATTACCAAAGCACTTGGGGTCTCGTTGTAGGGCCCAGTGTCAGAAAGCTGGGTTTAAATCCTAGGTCATGGGTCTTCGAGCAGGACAATGGATAGAAACAAAGCACTGGAGAGTTCTGAAGTGGCCAGCAATGAGTCCAGATCTAAATCCCATTAAAGACCCATGGAGAGATCTTAAAATTGCAATTGGGAGAAGAGAAGGCGCCCTTCAAATATGAGAGACCCGGAGCAGTTTGCAAAAGAGGCTTGTTGGTTATAGGAAGCAATTGATTTCAGATATTTTTTCAATTACTAATACTAATACGTCCTAAATTACTCCTGCTCCTGATGTAATGTATATGTCTATGTATACTGTATATATACATTTGTATAAAGGACATATAGTTCATCCAATATTTTTATGGGCTATCTCACATTTTCAACACTCTTCAGATTTTGTAGCCCTCGGAATAACTTTTAGTAAAATAAGAAATCGATACTTTTAAAGTTTCAAGAATATCCCTTTAAGCTCCTTGAAGAAGAAATGTGGCAGCTTGGAAGCTGAAGCTCTGATTGTGAGAGGGGAATCTGGCAACGCCAAGGGACACTGATAACATGGAGAGACGTTTGCTGTTCACTGAGCTGAGAAAGCAGTAAAGGAAAGAGGATTTAGGTTTGTTGACTGATTTTAATTTTCTTTTGGGCACAAACTCTTTTAGAGCTAAAGACGGGATGTCGGAGAAATATTCAGGGGTTCTTTGACTTTTGACGAAAGTCGGTAATTTTTTAACAACAATCACCTGTGACTCCTGTCTCTAGGCCCCCTCTTGTTTGCTGTAACTGAGGACTATACAGCAGTACCGCTCTCTGCAGTGAAGGAATGGGGGACACTAACTGAAGTCATTGGATATCATGAAGCTGCATTGACATCTCATCAGTAAGGACAGGGGTTTTACCAGAAATGGACTGGCCCACAGGTGAATCCTTTCGGTAGGCTACTGAGCCAAGTGGGTCCCAGCTCACCCTGTTGTGGCACAGAACCGTTATTGTCCTTATAACTTACTGGGTAGATTATTTAAGAAACTACCCAGTTTATTTTTATACACTTTAGATGCATTGGGCGGCTGAGATAACATCTAGGTGCAGAGCTAGGCCAACCAATATCCTTCCTCCATGGATCCCATCCTCTAAATCAAACTGCACAGCCCAAATCTTCTCTTCTGCTGCTCTTTGGGCACATATCTTTGGCTCACAGAACTAAGAGGTCTCTAGTTCAAGGCAAGAGTCAGGTAGAAGGCTACTAAGAAGACCTTAGGACAGAAACAATAAGAAGACACTACGGAAGGCAGGAGGCTACTACTGAAAAATAATTTATATAGGAGACTGTTTAGGAACAAGTGTTAGATATTATTTACATGTAGCTATATAGTGGACCCCAGCATGAAAGTCACTGGTGGGCCCTAGGCACACCAGTCCGACACTGGTCCTGCAATACTCAAAGCTTGGTGTATCTCTTGTTTCATTTGACTTTTCAGGATAAGCTATTATGTGTGTATACATGAGGAGTAACACTATATCTGGCCATTATATGTCTTATAGTACACAATTTTTAACAACTATATCTAAGGTTTTCCCTGAGCTTGTGGGTGAAGACTAGTTGCCATACACTGCATACAGTAAGGAGAGGAGAATCTGAACTATAACAGTAAGGAGAGGAGAATTTGCACTATAACTGTCTCTCATTTAAAAACATCCCCAGAAGCATGCAGGATATATAAAGAAAGTTAGTAAAGAGAAGTACTGACCTGTACTGATGTAAATAAAGTACTTAGGTTATGATGGAAAGCTCAATTTAGATGCAGCATCAGACTATGCCTGTTCTTTAACCTAATGCATTTCCTGCTCATACCTCCTCCTCCCCTCTCCATAGATTTCTATATAAATTTGTAAACTGAGTCATGTGACCTGCAGTCTGATTTGAGATTTCTACAGTAGGAATTTTTATAATGAGTCAGATAAAGGCAGAAAAGGCATTTCTCTGTAATAAAATATAGTACAAAGTTTCTTCTAATCACCTGTAAAGTTTAGGCAGAGAGGACAATAAACCAATACTGTATAACTTTTAGACAGTGCAAAGTTAGCTTAGGCAGTCTTACACTGGTGTTTGAAAATGTGGCGTGCTTTTTGACTGTCTAGTCTTACTTTACACCACTTATTAGTTGGTTACATTTTTGGCACATTGTCCATTATTTTGGTACATTGCCTGGTGAACAATTTTGCATATTTAGCTCCGTCTCCTTTTCAACAAACCCTGCCAGCTTGTTGGAAAAGGTGTAGAAACTGTAAAAAAGTGTTTACACCTCATTTACTAAGTGTTTTAAAATACGTACGCCAATTTTTTGGCACAAATTACACCAGAATTGTGGTGCATTAGTTTTAGTTTATCTGCCCCAGTTTGTTTAAACAATAGAGACTAGTTAAGACTGAGGACACACAGGACAAATCCGCTGCTGCTGCTTCATTTTCATGGCAGAATTCCTTTGGTAAACTGAGGTGAAGACCCACAGCATAAATTGGCATGGTACAACTTGAAAGCTGTCATTATAAGTGAATGTGCTCTGCAGATTTGGTGAAATCTCATCCACTTAGCTGTTACTGTACATTGTAGTGGTTTAGTCCCCAGCAGGTCTGTGGCTGCTAGTCTCCTGTAAGAAAATCTTGCAGTAACTCAGCCTCAAACTCCTGGATCTTAATACTATAACGAATCTCTAACAGGGTCCCCCCACCATTCAAGTTGATCTTCCAGACAATGTCATGGGAGACCACCAGGGTCAAGGCTAACTCCTTCATTGCCAAATCTGTGAAAAACCCAAATTATTCATTACCACACATGTTTTGCCATTCGTTGCGAGGAGGTGTGTTGTCAGTTATGAGGAACATGACTACCAATAAACATTTATCTATATACAATGTATTCTTTATTGCATCTTTGCCTCTAAAGACTTACTAGAGCAAATTCAACCAACTGAACCAACTGCTTTCGACAGGACTGGTTGACTATCTTATAGGTGTAGAGACCTCCCGACTTGCAGGATCCAGCATGTTGATTTTCAACGCCCAACAAGTGTCTTGCAGCTTACTCAACTCTCACCATTTAGAACACATGCATGCTGGACTGAAGACGTATTGAAGGTATATGGGCTCCTTAAAATCTAAGTAAACTTATTTTTTATTCGTAAATCCATAGTGCAGGTGAAGGGAACACACTTTGAAATATACTTCACTAAAGAAACGTTGCTGTGTCTTTAAGTTTTACTTCTGTCTTTATTTTCTAACTGATTAATTTTATCCATACTCCATACGCAAGAAGTCTAAGTTCACAATAGTCTTTATGGAAGGGCGGAAGAGGAGAAAGACAGAGATATGAGGCCATCTAGAGAATTAAATGAGTCAGGGGAGGACTGAATAGTAATTCCTGACAACTGAGCTGTGTTGTGAAAAAGAATTGTCTCTCTATATTGCTGATATCTCTCTCTTTGAGAATCTCTCCACCCTCCCCTCTCCATAGATTTCTATTGTATAGATTCTGATCAATGACAGAAAGAGACAAATAAGTGAAGAAGCAGAAAATTTCTTAGATAAAGTATATCACAAAGTTTGTTACCTTTACCAAAACTATGGATTTATGGAAAATAAAACAAATTTTTACTCTTTAACACGTTATTGAGGGATTGTGTTTCTTGCATATTTTATCATCTTGTATCTTTAGCCAAGTTTTGCTTCTTTTGACTTGAAAGTCTACCACTAAATTGGATTTTTAATAGTGTTAGATTTTACCTGCCGGCTTAGAAACTAAGTAAGTATTTGGCAACTACATCCTGGTCATAAACCAGTCGTGATGTCAGATTATTGTGCAATAAAAGGCTGTTTTTATCTACGTTTAGCCTAAGAAGATAAGCATGTTGTGTGTACGTCTACATACTTTGAATAAAGCTTTCTGTAGGTACACAAGAGGGGGGTCCCCGATTTAGTTCTATTTTGTGCTCTGTTTAACAGCAAAAAAAGACTTCCCTAAGCTGAGAGTGCTGTCGACACAATGCATTTTACTTTGCATAAAGGCATCACATTGCTTCAATGAACAGCTTATCTGCGAAAGAGACACAGGCACATTTGCAATCCTAAAATGGAGAGAGCTTCTCCTGCAGTGTGACTTTTCCATTTATATACTAATCTTCCCTTTGTGTTTCCATGAAAGAAAAGATTTTCTGCCAATGCATTTCCGAAAACAAAATCTCCATTTAAATGAAGAGAAAAGAAAATAGTACAACCAGGGCCAGATCTGAGAACCACCACCTCAAGGGTACCGAACAGGTAGGTAACCTTTTGATCTCAAGCTGGGTGGAAAATGCATGTTCGAAAGTGCCCTGCTAGGACACATTGCTCCACAAGAGGACAGAACATGCTTAAAGGGGTGACTCACTTTTTAAATCCTTGTTTGTTAGAAGGTTCCCTCAAAAATAAGCTTATGATGTCTCGGTTGTCACACTGAACAATCAGCTGTTTTCTGCAGGGGAATCCTGGCAACAAATGTTCAGATCCCTTGCAGCACCACAAGAGAGGGAATGATGCATTGCATGGTAACCCTAAAATCAATGGTCTGCCTGTTTATTGTATGGATGTGCCAGGTTCCACAAAGAGAGAGACACTTTCAAGCTGTTCTACACTCTGGTTACTTAGTGGCGGTCCAAGCCAGATAACCATGTTCATCCGGTCACAGATATAAAGTAATTGTGGGATGAAAGTCCGCGATGACAGATGACAGATCTCCCCTAAAAAGTTTCAGATCTCTAGAGGCAGGACATGCAAATGACTGTCAAACGTATTGGCATGAAACGCTAGGAATCTCCTGCTAAGATCCAAACTGGATGATCTAATTTTTACCAGAATATACAAAAACATCATAGAATCTTGGCAGAAGTTATCAAAGACAGGATGAGTCCTGGTGATACATATTGCTGGCTTTGTATGTGATTTTTGTTTGGTTTGGTCTTTTGCATCACACAGGGATGGAATCCTATGTCATACGTAGCTGTCATGAGTAGGTAATACTATTTATGGCCATATTTCTTCAGTGTTCCCTCTTCATGAGCAAACGGGTTTGTAACAAGTTGGGTTCGTTATGAACTTTCAAACAATTTCAGGTTTGGGCAAACCTGACATTTTTGAGTTTTGCCACCCACAAATCATTATTATACCCTGAGGTCTCTGACAGTCATATCCTCACAGTCTTCAGAGGTCATTGGGGGCTCTAATGTCATAATACTTGCATCAAAGCGTCGTTACGTCAGCACACCCTACATGACTGCCAAAGTCACCCAGGAAGCTGGAAGAAGAACAAAGAATCCCACGAGGGAGTGCTGGATGCCTTAAGGGTGCTCAAAAGAGGTGACGGAAGGTGAGTATGACTACTTATTATTTTTCCACATCTGTCATGGGCCTCCACTTATTATACTCTGGGTATAAAGAGAGCCCAGAGTATAATAATAGCACTTCTGGTTTGGACCAAACAAGATTGGTCTTAAATGAAACTAGAAGTGAATCCTGTGAATATTTACCAAACAAATCTCGAAAAGCATAGCCCTTCACAAACTATGAGCTTTCTCTGAGATCTTTATGAAGTGGGTCTAGGCTAATTTCTATTATGTCTTCTAAATACAGCACTTAGCGAGGAGATGAGATTGTGCAGCAGCAGCACAGAGGACATTATACAGCAGTACTGAGCAGTGTAGATGTGAATCCAGTACAGGGGGGAAATAAATATACAGAGGATATTATACAGCAGTTCTGAGCAGTATAGATGTGAATCCAGTACTGGAGGCAGATAAAACACATGGGGCACATTATACAGCAGTACTGAGCAGTATAGATGAGAATCCAGCACTGGAGGGACTAAAATATACGGAGGACATTATACAGCAGTAGTGGGCAGTATAGATGTGAATCCACCACTGGAAGGAAATAAAACCTAAAAAGCATTCTTGTATCCACTAGCAATCTATAGAAAGTTTGTCAAAACATCTACAACCCTTTCAGCCAAAACTATGAGTAGACCATAAATACAGGAAATGAATTATAACAAAATATAATGGAAATATGTACACTTCTTTTTTTTCATGACCCCATTCTTGATCTACACTTAATAGTGATCAAAAATAGTGATCTAGACAAAATAGAGATCAAAAACTGAAGTGTGAATAAAGGTCAAAACACCACAAGTAGAATGAACACATATAAAAAAATAACATAAACTTTAAGTAGAATTCCCTCAAAAATGTTTATTCTCTAGCTTGTTAGAGAGGTACATGATGTACATATCAGTGTGGCTGTATTTGTGAGTTATCTACTCTTTTCTGGTCCACATTAAGGCTCTCGTAGGAATGAAAGGAGAAACTGACCGTCAGTCCATACATAAGATGTTGTGTCATTTGTAGAGTCTGATTGCTGGTCACATGACACAGCTGAGGACCAGAAAAGAGGGGATAACTCAACGGATGTCATACAACCATTAATCACTCGTGTGAATGTAACTTTATTGTATAAATCACATCACAGACCAGGCGGTCACATGGAGGGTGCTGTTATCCAAATACATCAGATTGGGATAATCTGCTGCGTTTCCTATGGTGACATGATGCAACAAATGACGACAATTAATGGCTGACAGGCGTTGTCACTTGCTAATTATTTGATTTATTGCTCATCATGACTTGACTAAGAATAGCTGTAGCCAGACTTCCAGTGCCAGCTGATTCTGGCTACCAGTGACGGGACAACAGGAGTGACTGCGCTGGGATCCCAGGGGCGTACTTTTGTTTTCATTATTTATTTTTATTAATTAAGATTTAATTTCTTTTTGCATAGAAAATAAATGAGTTTTCTCCGCATCTTGTTATCATTGAGCCGTGTCTGAAGATGACATCGAGGAGGGTACATGGACAGACCCTCCAACTGAACTCTGAACTGATGATAGCCAAGATGGAGCATGCTGGGAACCCCTGGGGATTAATGGGCCTGTTACTAATCACATCCTTATGATTTCATATCCAGCACCTCTGCCGACTTTCTTGCCTGCTACGTGGGGCTTTAGCCTAAAAGGGGTTTCTTTAAAGGGGTTGTCTTATGACGTAAAGTGAAGGTCCTTTAAGTATTCTGCCTTAAGTAGTAGAAGGCAGAATAAATCTATCGGTTTTTCATCAAATAAATATGAAACATTCTATAATTAAAAATTAAACACTTGTCTAATATACAGTACATACAGTATCAATTCCTCACAATTTCCAAGATCTCTGCTTGCTGCCATTTAGGCTAGGGCTATGCAGTAACTTTGGCTGCAAGTCCCGTTGCACAACCAACCTGAAGATCACTGTGTCATCCTATGACTCCTTGACCAATATAAGTGAATGGAATTGCACTGTGACCCTGAGGGTGCTGCAACTTATATTTCCAAAAAAAATCCAACAGTTCGTAAACTTTTTGTGACTAGAAGTTGCAATCGCAGCACCCTCTGGTCTCCACACACTTATACCAGTGAAGAAGTCATAGGGCAACACGGCACTCTTTGGACTGTGTCGGCTAAAGTCGCCATGTTGGTAATTTTCATTGCTTGCATCATTGTCAAACATCTGTCCAAGTCATGTGACTCATAAGAAGACACACCTCTAATAACCGTAATGAGCAATTCACTTTAGAAATGAGCGAATTTTTCAAAAGTTCAATTCGGCAGTTCAATTCGAAGTTCCAAAAAAAATTCGCTTCGATCCGAATGACTTCGCGGCGAATAAACAGCTATTTCCAGGCTGCAGAGAGCCAGGGTGGGCGGCAAAATGCCGGAAGCCCTTGGATGCCGCGGTCATGTCTCTCTCTCTCTTTAGCACGGACAACTTTTATTCATGTGGAAGGATCTGCTAACAAGGATATGCTAACAACCCAATCACATCACTAGAGAATATCCTGTGACCGTCTGATGTCACAAATGTCCTTACTAAATATTCATTACCACGAAGCATCAGGAAATCCGAAATCGTGGAGAATCGAAGATTTCCTGAAATTCGGATCGAATTCCACTTCTGCAGAATGGATTCGCTCATCTCTAATTCACTTCTGTGTCACATGACCAGGACAGATTTCTATCCCAGGGCAATAAGCAATGAACGTCAGTAAACAGAGATCTTGAAAACCACAATAAATTGATACATTGAAATCGAAATATTCTATAACTTTTCATTATACGAAGAATAACTTTTCTTTCCTTGACCTGTACTACCCCTTTAATAGTTACCATGTGTGGTTCTAGATACCTGGCAAAGACCCATTGTCATCTTTTTTTTTTTTTAATCTTCCGCTCCTGTTAATGCTGCCTTGATGGTATCCTGTATACTTCATCAAAGACGAAGCAATCTTATTTTACCGATAGCATAGCAGGGCCGGATAAATCATTTCATCAAGATAAGGCTGTACCATCCATTATAAAAGCGCAGAAGCCGTCCAGCACCGCCTCGCCGCGTACACAGAGGAAATCTAATAATATGCTAGTTTTTTTTTCTTCCTTCTTTCCTTAAGATTCAGCGGTTAAAAGCTCTGATTGAATTTCATCTTGATTTCATTAAATATTCATAAAGGCCAATTAGAAGGGCAGCTAAGTAGAAGCCAAGGCTCCTTTCCATCATCCTGTCAAAGAGAGTCCATCCATCGGCCTGTTTGCCTTAGGACTCTCCAGTCAATATCCTCATTCAATCATTTATAGAGCCGGCCTGCAAATCACTGTTCCCTTCCAGTATATGACTTTATAGACAGATAAGGGACGTACGGATGGAGGTGGGGGTCGGCGTTGTAGGGGAGGGGGGGGATCTAATCATTTGTAAAGGCAATATGCTTACTCTGTAGAATGCAAATCAGAGGGGGGAAAAAAACACACTCAATCAAAGGTTGGAATGAAAATCTTTCTTTTTAATGAGCAATGACATTGGTACGGCCCTGATTACATTGAAGAAAAACTGCTTAAAATTCTCAGTCAATCACACAAGTTTATTTTAACCTTTTTTTTTTTTTTTTTTTTGTGAAGAAACCGCGGGGTTACGGTTTAATTCACGGAGGGCGCTTATCTCTCCCTGCAACTGCTAATTTTAAAATTACTACCCGTATGGAATGTGCTGAGCCGCGTCCCTCCAATATATATTGATGTTTATATTCAAAGCAGCCTATTAGCCCAGACTGTTTTCCCTTTGCTGATGCAAGGACTTATTAAAGCCGCCGTTCTGTTTATAAGGTTAAGATGACGACGAGCCGCCGTAATGAAGGACAGATAATTTGCTGCGTGGGTTTTATTTATTTTTTTTTATTTATCTTTTTATGGTAATTTATTGAGATGTATTTGGATTTAACAAGCTGTGAACGTCATGGGAGTTATGTATCCGACTGGAAGAAATGGGTCCGAAACAGGTGCGGAAGATGAGCACGAGAAGCAAGCAGTGCTATGTTTTTTTTAGGTGAAATTATAGATGCATAGAAATACATATGAAATATTAAAGGGGTTATCCAGGATTAGAAAACATGGCTGCTTACTTTTAAGGAAGTGACATCACGTCTGTTGGTCATATGGTCATACTGCAGCTTTGTCATATTCAGGGGTATAGCTATGGGGGGGGGGGAAATGCTACCAGGCCCTGTAGGCCGAAGGGGGCCCTACACCATAAAAAGACAGCACATGGTAAGTGAGGGCTCTGTCACAGTAATGAGACAGAGTTGCATGGCCATGTGACCAACGGATGTAATGTCACTTCCTGAGAAGAAGAAAGCAGCCATGTTTTCTAATCATGGATAACTCCTTTGAGTGCCTTATTTTCAGACATCGCTCACTTTACTGTATTCTTCTGGATGTGTTTTTTCAAGTTGCCTAGCAACCACTCGACTTCCTGTCTCGATCACTATCACTTGATTACATGCTTGTAAGCATGTGAACTCTATACTCTCCCTTTGAAGCACCTGGACTGCAGTTTAGCCACCCCTAGACTGTCCCATATCACCCTGGGAATGTTGGAGAAACTGAATTTACCAGGACCGTTCCCAAAAATATGGGACAATCCCTTAAAATTTGGGACTGTTGGCAAGGAAACATTTTTTTTTTCTTGTTTTAGACACCCGGAAGTGAAGCATAGCAGGGACCTTGGCAAGGTTTGGGACCAGATTGGTGGGGGATCTGAGATAGGTATGGTTTTTGTTTAGCCATTTTAACTATATTTTTATTCCCCCGAAAAGCCCCTATAAAATAGCAGTCCAGTAATATTTTTTATTAAGTACCTATTTCCCCAATATATAATATTCAGCTAGTATTACCTTATTTAGTTAGTTATTGCTTTCTATATAGAAATTCATCGGATTCTTATTTTCACCTGTGTCATGTGATCTCATTCTGATGGGCTGTCTATGCTCTGACTTCCTGTATGGTGGGTGTACCCCGCAGTCTCTCCACAAGGGGAACACACTCCTATCACTAGCTACTGCTGATGACTAGACAGCTCCTGTCACACAGTTATAATGTAGAAGATGACAGCTCAGCCTCCCTGACTGCATACTTATAAGACCTTAGATTTTTTAGGACAATATAGAGAGAAGGATAAATACAATGTCCTCTACAAGGCAGAGATGGCACTGTCTCTAGCTGCAGACAGAAGGCATCATAGGATTTATAGCAGAGCACAGAAAAAGAGAAATCTAAAAACCAAGATGGTGTGTGATCAGAGTGGAGGAGAAGCAGGACTGTAGGGATATGAGTGCAATATAAATAAAAAAAATCAGATAGACAATCAGGTGAAAGGTGCATTAAGGGAAAAGTGTTTTCATCAGACTGATTCTTAAAGGGGTTTTCCAGGACTTATTTGATGAACTGTTGTTAGGTTTGGTCATTAATTGTAGATCAGCAGGGGTTTGATACCTGGGACCCCCCACAGATTACCTGTTCGAAGCAGCAGTCTCACTCCCTACATGCCGCTTCTGCTTCACAGGTCACGCAACGACACCTTCATCAATCACATGGCCTGATCACAGCTCAGTCCTCTTCATACTAAGCACAGCTGCTATACCTATATACAGCATGTTCTTGGTAAGTAGTAAAGGGTTGCAGTGCCCACCTTTTCTGATCTTCAATTGATGGCCTATCCTAAAGATAGGTGATCAGTTATTAAAGGGGTTATCTAGTATCCAATCAAGATTAGATCTGCGGGGGTCCAACACCTGGGACCCCCACAGGCCACCGATACCGAGGCAGTGCGTGACAGCTGCGCTGCTCACTTGCAGTACAAATTGTAGTAGCAAGTGTAGGTACCCTATATACAGTGCTACCCTATAGCCCAATGGAACAGTGCTGCGGTACCTACATTCGCTACTACAGCTCTCCCATTCTGCCTTGGTACCTTTGATTTGCAGGGTTCCCCAGTGTTGGAACCCCACATATCTAATATTGATGGCCTATCCTAAGGAAAGGCCATCAATCATAGACACTGGATAACCCCTTTAACCCTTTAATGAACTATAGTGCTTCGTAGGTCTGCATAGGAACGGTGTATACAAAATAGATTTCTCTTTCTAATTCTATTTGTAAATCTTCTCCATTTTTAATTTTAGATGCAATATAGCAATAAAAATGTTTGCAGAATTCCACACGGCCTCAGATTTCCCTGCCATGATATCGAGCTGGAAAGTCTCTGAAATGTAGATACGTGAACAATATAAAGATTTCCCTCTCATTTTTACTGCTCTCTCACATAGAACATGCTAAAGCTCATTACCATCGGAGTTCACAGCCTGTAGTTTCATAGTATGAGTCTTAAAAGATTTATAGTTCCCTATACAGGGAAGGAGCGGAATAATAATGGCATTATAAAAGTGCGCTGCCTGCAGATCTCTCCCTCACAAACCTTACAGTACTATCCTGCTATCTGTGTAGCGCCAGGATTATAGCAGCCAGGCTTATCCATAGATTTATATACAGACCCCCCACCCACACAGGAAGACAGGTCTTATGAAAGTTTCTATTATTGGAAGAGATGTTACACCCCGCCATGATACTTCCAATTCTCAGTCACTAGTTTTATAACCACTAACAGACCATGAGTAAGAAAAATGTGAATATTCCAGAGTCTTCTTTATAAAGAGTGCTTATTGCTCTGGAATACATAGTTATTTACTGTATTATTTAGTCATCTATTCTCGGGCTGGTCTTAAAGAAGACCTTTCACCATCTCCAACACCTCCACCTCTTTGCATCCATTAATATCCCCTGCTCCACTGATCCTGGCACAGTTGGAATTTTTCTCTAACTCCCACCATTCCTGAGAAATCAATGCAGTTAGTTACAGCACCCAATATGTTAATCAGGCTCTGTACTGTCAGAGGGGCGGTGTTAGACTGGAGAAAATAGACAGAGGCCAGCTGACAGTAAATGACCTAATTAGCATATTGGGTGCTGAAACTAGCAACTGATTGCTCAAGAATGGTGGGGGATAGAGAAAAAATTCCAACTGTGCTGGAATCAGTGGAGTGGAGCCTATTGAAAGATACAAAGTGTTGGAGGTGGTGAAAGATCTTATATTTATAGGGATCTCCTGACTCTCCCCCGACAAATGGTGCCGGCAGAAGAAAGGATCAGATATTTTGAATTTATCACGTCTGATCCTTTGTGTCCCCAGGACACAACCCACCACCGTGCGCATTTTGCTCTCCCCATCGAAAACGCATGCACTCCTGGTTGGACCGAATGTGCATGTGTATGGGTAAATTGGTAAGAATATCTGTTCATCAGATGAACTAGCAGCTATTAAAGGTGTTGTCACTCTGAGCATTTTGGTATTTTGCTTATCCAAATCTGTTCAGCCATTCCAAAGATATAAGCACTGTTAGTGTTGATACAAATTAAGGTCTATTACTAAAGTGGGTGGTAACCCTGTGATTTCTCTGGGGGCGGTGTCTCTGTGTGCTGTATGTCATGCAGTGTTATCGCCCACTTGGCTAGTAGAGTCTAATTTGTATTAACACTAAAAGGGCTTATATCTTTGGAAAGGTTGAACGGATTCAGATAGACAAAACACTAAAATGTTCATGGTGACAGTGCCGATAAGATGGAGTATGACAATGGGATTTTCAGACTTACTGATGGGTCCACTTTAAATTTCATGTTAACATTTGCTAGATTTGTAAGTTGTCACTGTATGGTTCTATATACATTTCATGATCTACAGTATATGCGGAGGGGCAAAAGAAAGCATCGGACGTCAACCAACATAAGGCTACCCCTGACCCATTGACTTGAATAGGTTCTGTACAACACTACGGAGGCTACAGACATGTCCCCGATGTGGTATCAGCTATTTGCAGGGATTTCAGCTGTATCCTTAAAGGGGGTGTATTCGGCAGAAACAAGCATGCTTTATGAAATTGACCTATTTACAGATTTTAAGGAACCCAGTTAACTTGAGGTCATGGAGCCAGGTCGTGGCACAGTTCACATACGCCTGGTTCGTGAGTTATTTGCGTTCATCCATCGCTGCCTATGAATTCTAGTATTGAGCAGCTCCAGGGCCACACCCCGGTATTTGTCTTAGCTAAAGATTTCATTCCATTGATTATACATTCCATTTTCCAAAGAGCCACTTGCCTGGATGAGCAGGTGGTGTTTGCAGTTCCCATTTAACTGATATATTAGCCATGTTTTTCACGCCATCGGCAGGCAATATTCATCAATTTAGTGTGAGATGACAGAGAAAATCACTCACTGCATAACAGCGAGGACAAAGCGAGATAAACACAGAATGAGAGAAATAATGATCACTAAAGGAGAACATGAACAAGGCATTAAGCCGCCATGAGGGCTGTCATGTGTGTGCCACATAATCTGGGATCAATAGGATTCGCGAGTTCACCCAGGAAAAAAGGAGTTAACTATACCAGTCAATTAAAGGGAGTCTCCATTCAGAAACGTATCTGAAGAGTGTCAAAAGGAGATTATTGAGCTTTATCAAAGCAAATGCAAAAGAAAAGTGGAGTGGTTGTCCATAGAAAGTACTAAGGGGCCGTTCACATGGCGGAAAATGAAGAGGAATTGAGGAGGACATTTGGCTGAGATTCGTCTTCATTTTCCAGCCCTTTGGCTGCGCATGGCTTTCTGCAGATGACTAGTCCCAGATGAATGGTGATTCTTCATGACGTGGAATCTGCAGCGATATTGAGCAGTACGTTTATTTTTTCCTGCTTCGGTCTTGAAAACAATGGGAGGGAGAATCAGGGCAGAATCTGCCGCTGATCTTAGGGTGGAATCTGCCTAAAAATCGACACCAAATTCTTCCATGTGAACACTCCCTAACATGGAATCTCTCCCTAAAGCAACAAAGCAACAAACTAAAATGGTAAGCAACACTGCTGCTGTTTTTTGTATACTGCTGAGCTATACACAAGTTAGATCATTACGTGATCGGTGGGGTTCCAAAACCCCAACCCCCACCGATCAGCTGATCTGTTGATTCCTGGTGGTGGAAGCTACTACAGTGGTCGGGTTTGGAAACAGCTCTGTGCCTCGTTCCACGGTATAGTGGTGGTACATGGGTACTGCAGATTTGTGCCTATTACTTGCACAGGTGCAGAGCTGCTTCCAACACTCATAGGCAGCCGGATAAGCTGATTGGTGCGAGATCTTAGCAACAGGCCATCGCCAATCACATACTGATGAATTATTCTGTGGATAGGTCATCAAATAAAAAAATCACACCGGAGAGACTTAAATCCCCTTTAAGAGGCTCCCTACCACAATTAAAATTATATGACACATGTGGGTGCTAGGTCGCATTCTGTGATGTTCATTTTATCTGGATGATCATGCTGGATGTGTACACACAAGGTCTGTGATGGGGTTGAAGTACACAGGTCTACATCTGCTGCAATCCGGAGATGTCTCTGTAAATGATGAGTACAATATCTAAGGTGTTTGCTCCCTCTGTCTGCCCAATGGAGCCCCATGATGTGATCCTGGGTTACTGATCGGTTACCATGGTCTCTAGACTAGCTATCTGAATCTGATCATTAGACCATGCCATGTGACCCCGACTCACTCCGAATCCCAAAGCATTATATAAAAGTTTGATCTCTCCCCTAATGAACCAAAACATCAAAAAATTAAATTAACGCTTAAGAACATTTTATTTTTATTTATTTATTTATTTTTATTCTCCCCTCAAAAAATAAGAGATAAAAATTATTAAGCAAAAACTATTTTATTTAAAAAAAAAATAGTTCACTATAATAATACATATTTGGTGCCATAAACTTAATTTAGGATTAAATATTGGTAAGTGCATAACATTAAAAAAAAGATGGGACATTTGCAGTTTTTTACTTTCCCAGAAAAAAAAAAAAAATTCTAGTAAAGTAGTCATAAATAAGTTAAATGCATCCCAAAATGATACTAATAAAAACTACAAGGGAAGTCCCAGATCATAGAAAGTTCCTGCAACCGATGAAGACAAAAAATCTGCCACCACTAAGATGGTTAGAGGAAACCTTCAAAATACTGCAAAATTTTGTAATGATTTATATTTGTAAAAATGTTTAATTGTCTGCAAATGTTAATATTTTATGTTCATGGGGAAATCCCTTAAAGGTCTTGTGCATACAGTGACATTTAGATAATACCTTGCATTAAATACAGAAACAAATACAATGGAAATATTTTTTTATTTTTTATAACAGCCACTCTTGATTTCAGCTTAAGGGTGGGTTCACACTTGTGCTTGAGTCCGTCTGCTGCCAATCCGAGTGAAAATCTTGGGGAACTGGATTGGCATCGGATACAGACAGGTTAGCGATGCATTGGTTAAAAACCCATTCATTTGAATGGGTTTTTAAAGCAATGCGTGGGTATGCGCTTGCACCCTCTGCGCCGCAAAGCCGTTTTTTTTCGCCGGACACAAAGTCCTGCATGTCCGACTTTGTTTCCGACAAAAAATCTGGATTCGCAGCGCAGAGGGTGTAAGTGCACGCCCTGCGCATTGCTTTAAAAACCCATTCAAATTAATGGGTTTTTAACCAATGCGTCGCTAACCTGTCAGTATATGATGCCTATCCTGTTTCCCAAGATTTTCACTCGGATTGGCAGCGGACGGACTCAAGCGCAGGTGTGAACCCACCCTAAAAAGTGGATGCAAAACACTGACAAAATATGTCCTGTCCATGTCCAGCACTGCCACCCTGGTTGTCCATGCCAGTCCTGCAATAATGACATCACTGGCCTCTGTGGTCACCGAGACCACCATTCAAGTCAATGTGACTTAGCTTGCAGTACCTTTGCTGGCCACTACACAGTGTATGGAGCTTGGGCATGCGGCTGATAGGTGGGGGTGCTGAGAGTTAGACCTCCAATGATCTGCTATGGATCATCTATCCTAAGGACAGGTCACCATTAGTGAAGCCCTGGACAACCCCTTTAGCTCTCTTAACCCCTCAGCCTCCCCCTCCAGCTTCGGTACGCCGGTAATTCAGTGCACTGTGATTATACGCAATATAACATCAGCCTAATGACAGCAGAACAACCTCCACGCTTACATATTATTTTTTCCCCAATATCTAAATAAATTGTCTTTACATTTTCTTTCCTAATATTGCATACTGACATGCTCCAGCGGTTTTCAATTTCAGTGAAATACTGATGTAAACAGTTTTTGCTGGGTTTGTTAGATACGGTCACAATTACTCATTTTATAACAATTGTCTTCTAATGGCAATCAGTGGCCTCCAGCGGAACGCATCGCTCTTAAAATGGGAATTATACCTTACGGTAACAAAACAGGAGTCATCTAATGCCGGCGCGCTTCATATTTATTCCTGGAATTTAACTGCAAGCCTTATGATCTTCAGGGTGTAAATTTACAATCCTGCTTTATGAGTCTGTAGCTGTCACAGTAAAGATGTTGCAGATGTATATTATTCATGGTGGCAGAGAGAGGATGAATAAAGGCAGGAGAAAAAAAAAAGTTAAAATGCAAGTGATCTGCGTTCAGTCGAAACAGCCATTTTAAGGCCAAGCCGCTGTCATCTGTATGTTCTGGATTCTATACTTTTTATATTATGCTATATCCTTTCTCTATATACATTTATAAAGTTGCAGATGTGCGATATAATTCTATTAAGGGGAATATGCACATAAAACATTCAGGGACTGTTGCATAGCAAATGCCTACATGCCTGCAAAGTGACCACTGTAGGTGTGCTTAGGTCTGACTGTAATGTGGTGGTCGGCTAGCTAGGTGGAGCAGTGCATCATTTTGCAAACATAATATAGAACTTATACACTTATGGTGTGGTCGTTTTCAGAATTAGTTTTTGCAAAATTGGAGCAAAACTGGTGCTGGGCTGTAATTTTGGAAAACTGATTTTGGCACTTTTGTTATTTTTTTTCTCTAACCCCCACCATTCCTGAGCAATCGGTGCTGTTATTATTAGCACCCAATATACTAATTAAGCTCTCTACTGCCAGGTGGGCGGTCCTGGGCTGGAGCAGGCAGTTTGGGATCACCCACATGACACTAGAGAGCCTAATTAAGGCTGAAGGCTAAAGCTAAAGCTGTATTCACACAAAAGGAAGGTGGAAGGAAGGAAGGAAGGAAGGAAGGAAGGAAGGAAGGAAGGAAGGAAGGAAGGACGGAAGAAGGAAGGAAGGACACAATGGTTTGAACACACTGGGACAGATTTATATACAGTATATAAAATGCCAGTCTTAATAAAGGCCCCAACTGGCACAGGGCACGACTCATTTTTTTTTCGGGTTTGAGTGGTTAGGTGGTATAACAAACAGTTATATTCACCTTCCCTCACCTCTCCTAGGTCTCTCAACATTCTGGCCTCTCCTACTCCAGGGTGACATCGCATGCCTGGGATTAGACCTCAGTGGTCACATGGGTTGCACCAACATCAAGGTGGTTTGTGGGCGGCGAACTCCTAAAGTTTTGGGTTCAGGTCAAACCGAAATCTTTTGGAAAATTTGGATCACATCCGATTTGATCTGACTTGGTTCACTCATCTCTAACTATAAGTGGAATGACCATGTGGCCCCTAAAGAGATAATATTCCTATCACTAATACTACATAGACTAGTAATGGAGGAGGTCACAGAGTTCTAACAATTGGACATTGGTGACATGTCTTGCCATTATGCCACCAATGTCTATCCTGAAACATCCACTTTAAACCAGATGTTCATCACCCAGGAACCAGATTAGATTAGGATTAAGTAGATGGTGGAGTGGGTTAAGCTTCGTAGCAGTCTAAATGGTAGATCCTAAGGGAAAAGAACAATAAGAGTAATGTCACTCTAATAGGGTAGTATGTCTTTGATTAAATAGGTGACTCACCAGGTCATGGCTTATCCTTTTCATGGGTACCTTGCCAAACCTAGGACTGACCTGTTGCTAGATCAATGTGGATGGATCAATAATACAGAGAAGAAAAGCAGGACAATTTTTCTGGGTGCCACAATGACCAGGAAGATGATTGGTATTGAAAACATTGCATTGTGGATGATACATTTCGCTCTTGAACTGTGTCATTCACAATAAACCTTTTTCAGTACCAATCTTCTTCTTGGTCATGGTGGTGTCTAGTAGAATTGTCCCGTTCTTCTTCCCTTGATCGTTGATCCATCCACATTATCTACATGGTAGGTAGATCAGGACTCACAGTATATTTTTAATATTTAGTCTGCTACAATATATAAACTTATACAGGATAAGTATTTGGATAAGACAGAATGACTTCATATTGCCATGTACCCTGAGTCTTCTGCATGAGATGCCTTGTATATTTTACTTTCATTAACTTCTGGTTGCCTCTGTTTTAGTGCCTTGAGGCTTTGATTAATGTGGAATAATTGAACATCTTGCGGGAAAGATAAAGTTCCAAAAGATCGATTGCACCTGGCAAATTCACAGGATGACAGCAGGAGACTCACAAATACACACACATCCAGGGCTTCTCAGCCAGCACAGTCTGCCATTGGACAGGAATTATGGATGGTGCTCGTGGACCATAAAATAGACCTGAGTGATGCATACTTTGGACAAAGAAAATATTAATAAGAAGCTAGGAAAATATCATAAAGTTATGTCTGTCATACAGAACGTCTTCAGATGTTCTCCAGACTCATCACTACCGCTTTTCTTAAAATATCACCCATGCAAACAATATTATATAGACATCTATGCCCTATAGAATGGGTATTAAATGGCAAATATCTATAAGTTCTCCTCAGACCTTAAATATTATCAATGTTGTTAATTCCTTTACAAATGGTGGATACCCACATCCTATGACTTATAGGACTTTCACTTTTGGTTGATAGGGTTCCCCTATGATGTCCACTGGAATTCCCTATCTGTGAAGTGTCTTGGGCACACACCCGCGCATTGCTTTAAAAACCCATTCAAGTGAATGACTTTTTAAGCAAAGCGTCGCAATCCTTTCCCTATCCAGTCCCTATACAGTTTTCTGACATTTAGGTCGGATTCGCGGCGGATGGAGTGCCGGCGCAAGTGTGAACCCATCCTTATTTGTATATCCTTCCAGTGAAGGTAACAAATGAGTAAAACTGTCCAATGTTTTATACTTGCCTGGAATATTCCTTTAAGATGTAAGGTATCATTCCGTAGGGTTTAACTGTATGGGAGATCATATCTCCAGAGATCATACTAATGAAGTTCTGCTGGGTTCTGCTGGATGTCTGTACCTAACACCACTGACTGTACTGCAGTTTCCTGCTCGGACAATGGAATTTTGTGTTCATACAGATTTGCAGTACAGGAACATTCTTTTGTTTTAGGCAATTACATGGTTGCCAAGGAAACTATTAATGGGAGTTAATATAAGTGTAAATTAAGGACAGAAGGCTCCTTTAATGGTAATTTTCCATCTATATAGAGAAATGTCTCCGCAAAAAAGACCTTTTGTTCATTCGGATAATTTAAGCTTTGCCTGGAGTTTTAACACAGAATTTTTTTTAACACTTACTTAAACAGAGGCAAGACTGGCAAGACTGCATCAGGGATTAGGAAAGGTCAATGATGTGGGTCCATAGGTTGTGTGTGGTATTGCAGCTCAGTCCCATTCACGTCAATGGAGCTAAGCTGTAATACCAAATGCAACCAATGCACAGGTTTGGCGCTGTTCCTGAAACAAAACAGACATGTTTTTGTAACATGTCCCTCCTTCTGCAAGGAAGGTAAGAAGAGATTATATTGTTAATAGAGATGGGAGAACTTCTCAAGATTTGTTTAATTTCGTGTTCAAGAGGCTCAGGTACCTGATTCGTTTCGGGATGAACAAGTTCTGATAGAACCAGAAGTGAAATTGTTATACTCTGGGGTCTCTTCAGAGGGCCCAGGGGAGGTGTAAAATTATACTCACCTTCCCTCACCTCTTTTGGATATCCAAGCTGAGTCCGGCACTCTCTCTTGGTCTCCTCTGTGACATCATGAAGCTCGGCAGGCCCGATCACAGGCCTCAGAGGTGACCCCGGGCATATGACATCACCAGGAGAGCTTCAGACATTCGAGGAGGCCCAAAAGAGGTGAGGGAAGGTGAATATAAATGTTTTTTTATTTTTTTACACCTCCCTTGGGCCTCCCCCCTATTATACTCTGTGGTTCATCCGAAACAAATCTCCAAGTGGGATATTTGTACCGAAGCAGTTCGCCCATCTCTAATTGTTAGCTGCCAGAGGGGAAAGTTGACTGATTCTGTCCAGAGCTAGTAAAATAAATAGGGCCCTCTTATTGCTAGGTCATACCACCTTTTCTTCTCATACTTAGAAGAAGTTATACTATAGGATTTACAGTGCCTTGCAAAAGTATTCGGCCCCCTTGAACTTTTCAACCTTTTGCCACATTTCAGGCTTCAAACATAAAGATATAAAATTTTAATTTTTTAGTGAAGAATCAACAACAAGTGGGACACAGTTGTGAAGTGGAACGAAATTTATTGGATATTTTAAACTTTTGTAAATAAATAAAAAACTGAAAAGTGGGGCGTGCAATATTATTTGGCCCCCTTAAGTTAATACTTTGTAGCGCCACCTTTTGCTGCGATTACAGCTGCAAGTCGCTTGGGGTATGTCTCTATCATTTTTGCACATCGAGAGACTGAAATTCTTGCCCATTCTTCCTTGGAAAACAGCTGGAGCTCAGTGAGGTTGGATGGAGAGCGTTTGTGAACAGCAGTTTTCAGCTCTTTCCACAGATTCTCGATTGGATTCAGGTCTGGACTTTGACTTGGCCATTCTAACACCTGGATACGTTTATTTGTGAACCATTCCATTGTAGATTTGGCTTTATGTTTGGGATCATTGTCTTGTTGGAAGATAAATCTCCGTCCCAGTCTCAGGTCTTTTGCAGACTCCAACAGGTTTTCTTCCAGAATGGTCCTGTATTTGGCTCCATCCATCTTCCCATCAATTTTAACCATCTTCCCTTTCCCTGCTGAAGAAAAGCAGGCCCAAACCATGATGCTGCCACCACCATGTGTGACAGTGGGGATGGTTTGTTCAGGGTGATGAGCTGTGTTGCTTTTATGCCAAACATATCGTTTTGCATTGTGGCCAAAAAGTTCGATTTTGGTTTCATCTGACCAGAGCACCTTCTTCCACATGTTTGGTGTGTCTCCCAGGTGGCTTGTGGCAAACGTTAAACGAGACTTTTTATGGATATCTTTGAGAAATGGCTTTCTTCTTGCCACTCTTCCATAAAGGCCAGATCTGTGCAGTGTACGACTGATTGTTGTCCTATGGACAGACTCTCCCACCTCAGCTGTAGATCTCTGCAGTTCATCCAGAGTGATCATGGGCCTCTTGGCTGCATCTATGATCAGTCTTTTCCTTGTTTGAGGGACGGCTGGGTCTTGGTAGATTTGCAGGGGTCTGATACTCCTTCCATTTCAATATGATCGCTTGCACAGTGCTCCTTGGGATGTTTAAAGTTTGGGAAATCTTTTTGTATCCAAATCCGGCTTTAAACTTCTCCACAACAGTATCACAGACCTGCCTGGTGTGTTCCTTGGTCTTCATGATGCTCTCTGCGCTTTAAACAGAACCCTGAGACTATCACAGAGCAGGTGCATTTATACGGAGACTTGATTACACACAGGTGGATTATATTTATCATCATCAGTCATTTAGGACAACATTGGATCATTCAGAGTTCCTCACTGAACTTCTGGAGTGAGTTTGCTGCACTAAAAGTAAAGGGGCCGAATAATATTGCACGCCCCACTTTTCAGTTTTTTATTTTTTACAAAAGTTTAAAATAACCAATAAATTTCGTTCCACTTCACAACTGTGTCCCACTTGTTGTTGATTCTTCATCAAAAAATTTAAATTTTATATCTTTATGTTTGAAGCCTGAAATGTGGCAAAAGGTTGAAAAGTTCAAGGGGGCCGAATACTTTCGCAAGGCACTGTATAACCCTTGTTCTCTTAACTTTCAAGACAGTGGGGAAATTTAATAAGACTGGCATTTCCTATACTAGTCTTAATAAAGGACCAACTAACATGAGGGACACCCGAATTGTCGAAGCAGCTCCGACCTCTTAACCAGACACCAAAATGGATATCTAAGTCAGTCAAGAACTGGTACAGATTTCCTGTATAACACACTCCAGCTATCTGGCATGAGTTGTAATAAATATGTTGGGCTGAGTAATCCCTGCCCCAGCCTGTCAAGCAGAAAGAGGCAAGTTAGGTTCAGAATGGGAGATGTGGCATATCTTTGGCACAAGAAAACTGGCGTCGATGGGTTCTTAAATTACCCCCAGTGTCTATTGGAGGAGGGAGGGTACTGCATTAATACACAGGTATACATTGCTCCATTCATTTAAATGGGGACCGCCCAGTTTGCACTTGGCTATCTCCGGAGATCCCAATTCAAATGAATGGAGTGGCTGGTGCTTTAAGACCAATCGCGTTGGTCAAAACTCCCCCTACAGTGGGAAACCCAACAATCAACAAAATACCCTCTATCTTTTGGATAAGAAATAACTTGCTCTAACAGGAATACCCATTTAAGTAAAATAAAATAGCATGGCGCAGTTAGTTGGGGAATTTCAGCGTCTCATTTCCTCTTGACTAATCCGAAATAATGGCTGATGGTTTGCTATGGGTTATCCGAGTAAGCAAAACTAATACAATAGATCAATAATCCCAGCCAAGAATCTAAGATCAAATGTTAACTGCAACACTTATACACTAATGGAGCCAAAGCAATGCAATGTAATATGGACAGATTGATATCTCTGTGTTTCAGCCTGGTAGCCTCTAGGCAGCTGTCGATTCTTGGCAATGTCATCTCTGACAGAGGAGGATTTGTAGATCAAGATTTATTTTCAGACCTGGATCTCATTTGTCTGGATAGAAACCCCGGACCTGTCATCCTCAAGTAAAGCAGTACTGATGTCTTTAAAAAAGTCAAATACAGACACGTCTAGATGACTGAACGCTTCGAGCAGGAAGGAACTAATGTCATTAGATTTCTGTTATTTCCCTAAGCAGAGGGCTCTACGTAGTTTCTATAAGATCCATTGCCCCCTTTCCGGTGTCTCATACAATAGACATCCAAACTCTTCTACACTTTCCCCATTCTGTATTGTTTTTAAAGGTGGAAAATAAAGATGAGCAAATTTCCTGAAATTTGTCTTGGGTGAAATGTGCCCGAATCTGCCATTGGATTCAATTCAGTCTACATAAATTCAGTCCAAATCAAAAGAGTTGTTTATTGGACTTTTTGGACAACAGTTATAATGCCACAGGTACAAAAAAGTCCATGACTGCTGCATCCAAGGGGTTCCGTCGTGCCAAATGTCCCCCTCGGCACCCCCCACGTCGAAATCGGGGGGTGCCCATATGTATCTTCTGCAGCCTGGGGTCTGGCCAGTGACCCCAGGCTGCTAGGAGCCCCCAGTACCTGGTTGATCCTGTCAAGAAGAGAGGAAGTCAGCCTATGCACCTGCACGTGTATTGCAGTCTATAGTGCTGAACCAGTGATCAGTATATCACACTGGTTCAGGTCCCATGGTGGGACATCACTAAAAAGTAAAAAAAAAGGTTTAACACCCATTTTTGGGTCACAATGTTTCAATGGGGTTCAGGTTCGGGTCAAGTTCGGGTACCCGAACCGAACTTTTGGGCAAAGTTCGGCGGAACATGTCAAACCCAAACTTCAACGGGTTCGCTCATCATTAGCCTTAACCTTTTGTTAACCATGGCCATAGTTGTCTACTCCAATAAATACAAAAATATAATTTCTGTATTCTTGATGATTTCGGTCGCTGTACCTTGACAGTGAAGCTCTCCTTGTCTAACAACCACTGGGAGAAACATATGTTGCAATGACAGCCATCGTTCAGGCAGATGCAAAATGAATTTAAATGACTGTAAAGTAGCCGAGGAGCGTGCGGGAGCACAGTATCTATATCTGTCAGTGTTCAGGCCAGTCTGTTTAGGTATGAAGCCGGAGCATTCCCTGGAGAAATGTAATAATGCTAGGATATTCTGCAACAGTAAGCTGGCAGCTCTCCGGGACTGGCGCATCACAGAAGGTCGGAGAACATTACAACTAAATGATAGGAAGGTTTTCATCTGATATATATACCATTAGAAAAGTTGCCCAAAAGTAATGCAGAATTTTTGGCATGGCTGCCTGTGCATTTATTGATTGATGGATCTAGTCTGTATACAATTCTGAATGGCCGATATGTTACAGACTTGTTCCACCTCAATATCCAGTTCTTGTAATTGACAAACATGGATGTAATAAAATGTCCAATAGGATGACTATGATGTCAGTGGTGAAAAATGAATTCCAGCGCTTCCCCACTCTAATCTCTTTAGCGCCCCTATAGGAAGCTACCCTGAACATCAATGTCTAACCCATTCTACAGCATAAAAATATGACTTGGGTTATTAGCCAAACCAGAGGATTCTCCGGGAGGAAGAAAACTTTCTCTCTAGTGCCAATTTTAGGTGGCTACCATGTGAGTAAATATCTTCTGCATTAAGGAGCCTTAAAGGGGTTTTCCAGGACTTTTTTTAATTTATGACCTATCCTTAGGATAGATTTATTAATTAAAGATCCATGGGTCTGACACCCAGGACTAGAGATGGTCAAATTGGTTCATACTGAGCGGGGTCTGATCCGAATATTCCAAATAGTTTTTTTTTTTTGTTTGTTTTTTTGTTTTTATATGAAACTAAACAAATGGAGATTTGTCTCAGACAAACTAAAATGGCCGCTTCATTATATTCTTCAGACCTCAAAGTATAATACTGTAGATGGAGGCCCAGGGGAGGTGAAAAAAAAAACAAAGCATTCATATTCATCTTCTGTTACCTCTTTTGGGTCTCCTCGCAGTGCCCAATGCCCTCTTGATGACGTCCAGTGCTTGGCATGCCCATGTGATCGGTGGTGGCCCAATCACAGGCCTCAGCCATGAGCCCAAGAACAGAGAAGAGCACCGGACACAGTGAGGAGACCCAAAGATGTAACGGAGTATGAATGTTTTTTTGTTGTTTGTTTTTACACCTCCCCTGGGCCTCTAGCTATTATACTCTGGGGTTTGAGAGACACAAGACTATGGCAATGTCACTTTTCTCTTTGCATGTGTTTGCCTGAAAGCTAAAAATTGGATAGATAGGAGCCCTGATAGTGTTCTACACTATGTATTATAGACAGGTTCCTAGGAGTCCTGACAGTATTCTACACTATGTTTTATAGATAGGTTCCTAGGAGCCCTGACAGTGTTCTACACTATGTTTTATAGATAGATTCCTAGGAGCCCTGACAGTGTTCTACACTATGATTTATAGATAGGTTCCTAGGAGCCCTGACAGTGTCATACACTATGTTTTATGGGCCTTGGGTAATTTTTAAAAAGGGCAACCCCAAAATTTAAAAAAAAAAAAATAAAATTAAAAGGGGTGCCCAAACTTTTTCATATGACTGTAGATAGGTTCCTTTGAGCCCTGACAGTATTCTACACTATGTTTTATAGATAGGTTCCTAAGAGCCCTGACAGTGTCATACACTATGTTTTATAGATAGGTTCCTAGGAGTCCTGACAGTGTTCTACACTATGATTTATAGATAGGTTCCTAGGAGCCCTGACAGTGTCATACACTATGTTTTATAGATAGGTTCCTTTGAGCCCTGACAGTATTCTACACTATGTTTTATAGATAGGTTCCTAAGAGCCCTGACAGTGTCATACACTATGTTTTATAGATAGGTGCCTAGGAGCCCTAAGAGTATTCTACACTATATTTTAAGAGAATTTACAGTGTGGTTCATAGAGAACTTTTTCGACCCAAAATGAATCATTGACCTGAACCACCAAACCCGAATTCAAAACGAATCTTGAGAGGTTCGCCCATCTCTACCCACCTCACCCAGGACCCATGATTGAGCTGAATGGAGAAGCAGCGTCATGTGATGTCACATTCATCAGTCACAAGGTCAGTTACTGTACAAATGTACTGAAGAGGCTGCAGCCATTTCAAAGTCCTGAATTGTGGAGGTCTCAGGTGTCTGACCCCTGCCAATCTTTAATTGATGACCTATCTTAAGTCTTCTTCGGAAGGAAAAGACACTTTGGTTTGGCTGATTTTCTAAGTCATATTCCAAGGTTTTGGTTGGTTGAGACACTGACTTATTGTTCATGGTAGCTACCTATAGGCATTACAGTGTGTTTTCTACCTTCTGGAGGAGAGATAATTTGCATATTCTTTCCCAGGTAGCATTGCTTGTATGACTTCTTTCACCACTGGTGTCTATGCAAGGAAATTCGTACCCTTTCATAGTCACCATCTTCACCATCACATATTTCTGCCTGACCCGCTCACGTCCTGTAAATTCCTTCAGTGTCCCGTTTTCTAGTAATTACTGCAGACGCGTCATGTGATGTAGGGTTAAGAATTATTTACCTTTGTGGAGGAATCAAAAACTGGAGGTAAACAAAGAGCGGAATAGAGATCTCGCTCCCAAACACCTTTCCATATATCTAGACCTGCAGCTCTCCCTTCTGTCTGCTTTTAATTTGCTTTCACAGTGCTTTGAACAAATTGAATTTGTTAATTAAAGCGGTAAAATGAAATGCTGAACATTATTGACTAGATGCTAATTACATTAGCGGAGGGATCGGTGGAAAAAGGAGCCCTTGTTTTCTATGGCCAGGACAAATCATATTAAAAGAGACAAGCGAGCAGCCTAAGCTGGAACTCTGCAGGGATAGAAATCCTGTTTACATGTTCTGCTTTCAAATTTATCATTCAGCGTGGAACGCCGACAATACGAGCGGAAAGTAGATTATATGGCTGCCATCTTACCTGGATGTGGTCCTGCCCTATCTGGATGTTCACAGACGAAGGAAAAATGGCAGGAACACACTGTACAGACCTGGATCCCTGCTTATTGTATACAGAAGTATTTAGCTGATAAAATATGGTGGATGATGGTGACGTTGGTGGTCCAAAGCAGCGGAAAGCTTGTGTTACACTACACGACTAGAGATAATGCATGTCATGCTAGAAACAGGATCATCATATATATTCATTGCCGATAAAATGTATGACTTACAGGGAACTTATATGGTGGAATATGGTGTCTGAGCTGTGAGCCAGGAGGAGCCGAGAAGATCGATGTAGACAATAATGTGCAAAAGTTTAGGCAGGCGTGGAAAAAATGCTGCAAAGAAAGAATGCTTCCAGAAATAGAAAGGTTAACAGTTTATTATTTTATTACTTATAAGAAAAGAGAAATGTAAATCCCATCAATATTTGGTGTGACCTTTGCCCTTTGCCTTCCATCAGTTCTTCTCGGTACTTGCAGACAGTATTTGGCAGAGCTCGGCAGGGAGGTTGTTCCTGCCGCCATCTTGGAGAACTAAGCACAGATCTTCTGTGGATGTAGGCTTGCTCCAATCCGTCTGTCTCTTCATGTCATCCCAGACAGACTGGATGATGATGAGATCAGGGGTATATCTGTGGGGGCTGGATCATCACTTCCAGGACTCCTCCTCCAAAGGGCAAAGGTCACACCAAATATTGATGGGATTTACATTTATCTTTTCTTCATTCACTTCATTTCGTTCATTGACAAAAATAAACTATTAACCCTTCTATTTCCGAAAGCATTCTTACTTTGTAGCATTTTTTCCACACCTGCCTAAATTTTTTTCACAATACTTTAGTTTTGTGGAAGAACTTTCAATATAGCTTTATGTTCCTGCTCACTTAGGAGTCCAGTGGGCGGTCCTGCATGGTCATTGACAGCTTTCCTTGTGTAAATGTGTACAGAGAAATAGGAAATTGTGTTGTGTATTTTGTAACAGCGAGCTCTTTTTATGTTACGATGATATTTCCAACCATGTTACTCCACATCAATATAAAGAGCTTTTGTGGTATTTTGTGAAACAGTGCTATTGTTGTCTATGAGTTATGTTTACTATTGCTGATCAACTGTACTACAGATGGGAGAACCTCGGGAGATTCATTTTGTGAATATTCACAATCTTTGTTCACCATTTTGGTCCATCTTGTAAATGGTATTATTATTTTTGGGGCTTTTCTAACCCCAGAGTATAATAAGTGGAGCCCCAGGAGAGGGGTGGAAATATAATAACCACTCATACTCACCTTCCCTCACCTCTCCTGGGCTCCCTCACACCATTCAGCATTCCCTCAGGTCCTCTTTGGTCTGGCTTCCTGGGGATGTCATGGGTCACTGGGGCTTTTACTTGGGCATCAGCTGTCACTTGGGGCAATGTCGTAAAATTTTTTTCTGCAAACTCTGTGACATCA
This sequence comes from Leptodactylus fallax, assembly GCA_947044405.1. Taxonomy (NCBI): domain Eukaryota; kingdom Metazoa; phylum Chordata; class Amphibia; order Anura; family Leptodactylidae; genus Leptodactylus; species Leptodactylus fallax. The sequence continues at coordinate 1,371,816 of CAMRHE010000076.1, read as the reverse complement.
GTGTGCCCCATGTGACTTCTGTGGCCCAATCACCGACCTCAGTGATCCCTAGTATCAATGACATCAGCCAGGAGATCATAAGACTACCAAACAGGACTGCAAGGTGAGGGAAAGCGAGTATCAGTGTTTATAACTTTTTGTACCTCCCCTGGGTCCCTGCTTATTATACTCTGGGGTCTGAAGATACTCCAGAAGCTAATAGTGATTTATAGGTAGAGAACTCGAAAACTTCAGGATCAGTCGAAACTGAAATTTTGGAAAATTTCATAACAAATCTGGATCGCTCATCTCTATTCATTACAATGGGGATGAGATGCAATACCAGGTGCAGCCCATAGACAGCAGTGGCGCTGTTTCTTGAAGTGATACGCCATGTTTATCTAAGCTTATACAAACTCTATTCATACTAAAAATATACTTTCAGCAATAACAATGAAGTGAAATGCGACTTTTCACTGTTGAAAACATATGAAAGACCTTGCCAGAGTGTATATGAAATACACTCATTCTCATTTTCTATAGCATGCTATAATTTATGCCATTTCCTTCTTTTATCTTGATAATTCTGCTTCTCAATTGCACGCAATTCACACATGATCTATTGACACCTGTCTACCTGCTTTTAATAGCACGGTCTGCACTTACGTGATTCTTATTGAGCAGTCAATCAAAGTGAAGGGGCAGATGCGTGTAAATCATAGACCGCCCGATATACAACATCACATTATACAACCAAAATGTTTTCTCATTAACATTCTCAGGGCGCCATTGTAATGCTAATGTAGAAAGTTTAGCAGCTCGGGTTGCCATGGTACGACTCCTCTGTCCACTATGCAATACTGATATCCATACACCAATTTATGGCAGTGATTTCTGTAAGAGGCATTTAACATATCCACGTACACCAAGAGTAACAATACAAGATGGCGGCATCAGGCATGATACCAAAGGGAGGTATCTGAGAGGTACAGAGATAGCAAGAGATTGTGCATAGACATCTCAACATAGGATGGAAAGTAGGAGGCCAAAACATCAAGGGTAACATTAGCCCACAGAGTCGTAGCTACCATTATATCTGATAACTTGCTGCAGCATGGACTCACAACAAAAGCCACTGAAAAATACAAGTGTTTACTTACAAGACCAGTGCGGTTCCACCACCCAGGACCTCCATAGAACTACTGTAATGCAACAGGGGTGCTCCACGACCTCCACTTCCATTTTATAGACTATTTGACATCATGCACATTGGTCACATGGTCTGTTTGACTGGGGCTGAACCACAATATTAAGAACAGATTCTGAACAATGTACAGTGGGGAAAAAAAGTATTTGGTCAGCCACCAATTGTGCAAGTTCTCCCACTTAAAAAGATGAGGCCGGCCTGTAATTGGCATCATAGGTAGACCTCAACTATGAGAGACAAAATGAGAAAATATATCTAGAAAATCACAATTAAGAATTGATTTGCAAATTATGGTGGAAAATAAGTATTTGGTCACCTACAAACAAGCAAGATTTCTGTCTCTCACAGACCTCTAACTTCTCCTTTAAGAGGCTCCTCTGTCCTCCACTCATTACCTGTAGTAATGACTCCTGTTTGACATTGTTATCAGTATGAAAGACACCTGTCCACAACCTCAAACAGTCACACTCCAAACTCCACTATGGTGAAGACCAAAGAGCTGTGGAAGGACCAGAAACAAAATGGTAGACCTGCACCAGGCTGGGAAGACTGAATCTGCAATAGGCAAGCAGCTTGGTGTGAAGAAATCACCTGTGGGAGCAATAATTAGAAAATGGAAGCCATACAAGACCACTGATAATCTCCCTCCATCAGGGGCTCCACGCAAGATCTCACCCCGTGGGGTCAAAATGATCACAAGAACGGTGAGCAAAAATCCCAGAACCACACGGGGGGACCTAGTGAGTGACCTGCAGAAAGCTGGGACTAACGTAACAAAGGCTACCGTCAGTAACACACTACGCCGCCAGGGACTCAGATCCTGCAGTGCCAGACGTGTCCCCCTGCTTAAGCCAGTACATATCCGGGCCCGTCTGAAGTTTGCTAGAGAGCATGTGGATGTTCCAGAAGAGTATTGGGAGAATGTCATATGGTCAGATGAAACCAAAGTAGAACTGTTTGGTAGAAACACAACTCCTGGTGTTTGGAGGAGAGTGAATGCTGAGTTGCATCCAAAGAACCCCATACCTACTGTGAAGCATGGGGGTAACATCAGGGAAAGGCTTTGGGGCTGTTTCTCTGCAAAGGGACCAGGACGACTGATCCGTGTACATGAAAGAATGAATGGGGCCATGTATCGTGAGATTTTGAGTGCAAACCTCCTTCCATCAGCAAGGGCATTGAAGATGAAACGTGGCTGGGTCTTTCAGCATGACAATGATCCCAAGCACACCGCCAGGGCAACGAAGGAGTGGCTTCGTAAGAAGCATTTCAAGTTCCTGGAGTGGCCTAGCCAGTCTCCAGATCTCAACCCCATAGAAAACCTTTGGAGGGAGTTGAAAGTCCGTGTTGCCCAGCGACAGCCCCAAAACATCCCTGCTCTAGAGGAGATCTGCATGGAGGAATGGGCCAACATACCAGCAACAGTGTGTGCCAACCTTGTGAAGACTTACAGAAAACATTTGACCTCTGTCATTGCCAACAAAGGATATAGAACAAAGTATTGAGATGAACTTTTGTTATTGACCAAATACTTATTTTCCACCATAATTTGCAAATACATTCTTTAAAAATCAGACAATGTGATTTTCTGGATTTGTTTTCTCATTTTGTCTCTCATAGTTGAGGTCTACCTATGATGACAATTACAGGCCGGCCTCATCTTTTAAATGTGGGAGAACTTGCACAATTGGTGGCTGACTAAATACTTTTTTTTCCCCACTGTACGCTTGGTTTCAATATAGAGGCTGCAGCGCTCATCCAAATGCAGCAGTCTCTTCAAAAAGTTTATCCATAGGGTCTTGGGCGTTGGAACAGTAGACATATCCATCAGTCAAGTTGAAAGAGGAAATTTGGGGAAGGATTGCTAATGGAAAGCTGGGCTGAATAAAATATATTTTATTATTACTAAAAAAGACAAACCTTTTCTGAAGCATTTCAGACTTGCTATTTTTTACTCATGATCTCCAAATTGACTGGTCTGAAATTCATCAACCAACAACTCTTTTCACAATGTAAAGGAATGGATGAAAATAACACAAAAGAGGAACGCTTCCTAGTGCAATGTGTTCCATAACCAGAATTTGCAGGTGATAAGGGCTTAAGCATACAGTGTCCATATTAGGACATCCTCAGATATCAGTGTCAAACATCAGATTAATAGCAGTTTACAACAGTGACACCTGACTTTGACTTTGATTCTGACAACGACTTTGACTTTGATTCTGACAACAACTTTGATTCTGACAACGACTTTGACTTTGATTCTGACGACTTTGATTCTGACAACGACTTTGACTTTGATTCTGACAACGACTTTGATTCTGACTCTCACTTTGATTCTGACTTTGATTCTGACTCTGACTTTGACTCTGACTTTGATTCTGACTCTGACTTTGATTCTGACTTTGATTCTGACTACTGACTCTGACTTTGATTCTGACTGACTTTGATTGTGACTCTGACTTTGATTCTGACTCTGATTTTGACTCTGACTTTGATTCTGACTCTGACTTTGACTCTGACTTTGATTCTGACTCTAACTTTGATTCTGACTCTGACTTTGATTCTGACTCTGACTTTGATTCTGACTTTGATTCTGACTCTGACTTTGACTTTGATTCTGACACTGACATCTGCAGTTTCTGATTGGCCAACAGATGAGGTCCGCCCCCTATATAACTGTACTTTACAGGGCTTCAGACTCTTCAGACCTCAGTCCTCACAATAGTGGCAGAAGAATCATTTCAGTGCATCAATAGGTACAGACATTTCTGACTTTTACTTATCCTAAATCATACTTCATGTTTACTGCTCCCTTAGGGGGCGTTCACACTACTGTTGTATGTCTGTTCTGATAGGGTCTGTAAAAAAAAAAAATGGACACCTATCATAACAGACCGTAACTGATGTTAATGTGTCCGTTTTTTAGACTCTCCGTTTTTGCTTATTTTTTTGTTCTTCTTTCTGAGCATACGCAGAAAAAACCCAACAGTATAACGGACTACCGTCCATTACTTTCAGTTAGCCATAGACATTAATGTTAAAAAATAACGCACGGTTAATGCCTGCACCCCGCGTTATTCTGTCCGCAAAAAAAAAAAAACATGTCATGGATTTGGTGAGAAAGGACATTAATGGACAACATATCAAATCCCAGTGAAATCCCCCTGGGCTATCTACAAATTTGCCAGTGGCTAACTTGTGGCAATTTACTGGCACAGCATAGTGAATGGCATCTAAACAGGTCCCATTCACACTGTGCAGTTTCTGGGCTGGTAGAAAACCTCAGATGTTCTCTGACTTTCATCTGTGATTGAGTCACAAGTCAGCAGCCAGCTATGAAGCACATACAAAGTTACACTGTGATTGGCCAGGATGACTGACCTCTGAGTGACATCACTGCTCACACTCAGCAGTACAAGATACATTGTATAAGGCTGCAGGCTGAGAGCTCCATGAGTCTGATAAAAAGTTGTCTGTCACAAAGTTGTCTGATACCTGACTGAGTCAGAGATCAGACTCACATATCATCTGAGTTTTTCATATACATACAAGCCAGCCAGCACATACAATGGTGGAGATTTATCAAGTAAAATGCTCCACATTTCTGGTATCATTTTCACCAAATATCCTCTCTAACATGTTGTGTGCCACATTCATCAAGTGTAATAAATACTTTTATTACTTGTACAAAAAGGGGTGCGCTTACACCCTCTGCGCCGCGAATCCAGTTTATTTCGTCGGAAACAAACTCCTGCATTTCCGACTTTGTTTCCAGCGAAAAATACTGGATTCACAGCGCAGAGAGTGTAAGCGCACACCCACGCATAGCTTTAAAAACCCATTCAAATGAATGGGTTTTTAAGCAATGCGTCGCTAACCTTTCGCTATCCAGTCCCTATACAGTTTCCTGAGATTTTCAGTCGGATTCGCGGTGGACGGACTCCGGGTTTTTTCTGCGTATGCTCAGAAAGAAGAACAAAAAAATAAGCAAAAACGGAGAGTCTAAAAAACGGACACATTAACATCAGTTACGGTCTGTTATGATAGGTGTCCATTTTTTTTTTACAGACCCTATCAGAACAGACATACAACAGTAGTGTGAATGCCCCCTAAGGGAGCAGTAAACATGAAGTATTATTTAGGATAAGTAAAAGTCATAAATGTCTGTACCTATTGATGCACTGAAATGATTCTTCTGCCACTATTGTGAGGACTGAGGTCTGAAGAGTCTGAAGCCCCTGTAAAGTACAGTTATATAGGGGGCGGACCTCATCTGTTGGCCAATCAGAAACTGCAGATGTCAGAGCCAGAATCAAAGTCAGAATCAAAGTCAGAGTCAGAATCAAAGTCAGAGTCAGAATCAAAGTCAGAGTCAAAGTCAGAATCAGAATCAAAGTCAGAGTCAGAATCAAAGTCAGAGTCAAAGTCAGAGTCAGAATCAAAGTCAGAATCAAAGTCAGAATCAAAGTCAGAGTCAGAATCAAAGTCAGAATCAAAGTCAGAGTCAGAATCAAAGTCAGAGTCAAAGTCAGAGTCAGAATCAAAGTCAGAGTCAGAATCAAAGTCAGAATCAAAGTCAGAGTCAGAATCAAAGTCAGAATCAAAGTCAGAGTCAGAATCAAAGTCAGAGTCAGAATCAAAGTCAGAATCAAAGTCAGAGTCAGAATCAAAGTCAGAGTCAGAATCAAAGTCAGAGTCAGAATCAAAGTCAGAATCAGAATCAAAGTCAGAGTCAGAATCAAAGTCAGAGTCAAAGTCAGAGTCAGAATCAAAGTCAGAGTCAGAATCAAAGTCAGAATCAAAGTCAGAGTCAGAATCAAAGTCAGAATCAAAGTCAGAGTCAGAATCAAAGTCAGAGTCAGAATCAAAGTCAGAATCAAAGTCAGAATCAAAGTCAGAGTCAGAATCAAAGTCAGAGTCAGAATCAAAGTCAGAATCAGAATCAAAGTCAGAGTCAGAATCAAAGTCAGAATCAAAGTCAGAGTCAGAATCAAAGTCAGAGTCAGAATCAAAGTCAGAGTCAGAATCAAAGTAGAGTCAGAATCAAAGTCAGAGTCAGAATCAAAGTCAGAATCAAAGTCAGAGTCAGAATCAAAGTCAGAATCAAAGTCAGAGTCAGAATCAAAGTCAGAGTCAGAATCAAAGTCAGAATCAAAGTCAGAGTCAGAATCAAAGCCAGAATCAAAGTCAAAGTCGTTGTCAGAATCAAAGTCAAAGTCGTTGTCAGAATCAAAGTCGTTGTCAGAATCAAAGTCAAAGTCAGGTGTCACTGTTGTAAACTGCTATTAATCTGATGTTTGACACTGATATCTGAGGATGTCCTAATATGGACACTGTATAAGCACTCACCTTCTAGAGTTGTGCGAGCATAGGCATATCTCTACTGAGGGCTTGGAATGTATTGGGTAGAGAACGCAGCTCTGTACAGGGTCGACCATCTAGATATCCCCCAAGATATCAAGGAGAACCACTATAATGTATCAGCACAAGCTGGGTTCAACAAGAAAATCCCAATTTGTTGCTTTTTAATGAAAGCAAACAATTTGTGATTCGTCTGGAACTAAAATGGCCGCTCTGTCATGCACTGGGGTAAGAGACCCCAGAGTATAATAGGTGGAAGCCCAAGGGAGGTAAAAAATAAAAAACATTTATACTCACCTTCCCTCACCACTTTTGGGCATCTGACGCTCTCCTGGTGCCATCATGCATCCGGGGTCACCGCTGAGGCTTGTGATTGATCCACAGTGGTCACATGGGCATGCTGAACATCAGGCCTGTGATTGGGTCTCAGCGGAGACCTAGAGGGAGGACCGGATGTAGCAAGGAGGCCCAAAAGAGATGAGGGAAGGTGAGAATAAATGTTTTTTTTCAATTTTTTTACATTTCCCCTGGGCCTTCCGGTTCATACCAAACTTGTTTGACCCAAAACAAATCAGGGACCTGAGCTACCTTAACCCAAAATGAAATGAATTTTGGGAGGTTCACCCATCTGTAAGAACCACACAGGTGAATCCAAACACTTCACCGGACCCTTCCAGTGACAACCGCTGATCTCTTGGGGATAAAGAATATTATTGGCATCTGCTCAGGAGAGGAAGTGAAATTTTCACAATGTAACATTTCGTCTCACTCTTTTTAGACATATGAAATAAAGAATTTTAGTTTTAATTTAGTTTTTTTCCGTTTGTACTTATCTGGCTCCAGTAAACAACTGGCTCCAAGCACTTGGCTTGATATGCCTATAAAGTCTGATACATATCAAGTGACAGTCATTTCCCTGACTGTTTACTGCCACAGGTAAGAAGTGGTGTAAGCGTCTGCCAGAACTTCAGTGATTTTCTCCATGGAGGAAACAATCTGTGTACAGCAGAGAATCTTAGAGTGAAACTTAACCTTATAAGTAATTGTGTTATATTTTTTCCTCAATTTTATACATTTTTTTTTCTCTTGTCATAGAATCATTTTCATTGGTCAGATTGAAAGAAGTTGGATGTAAATATATGTTTCATTTATATTAAACTATGGGGACAAAAAGTTGTGTGATTTTGCCAAATAAAAAAAAAAAGTTTCATCATCGCTACATAAATGTAAATTATTTTGGCGGAGGATTCCTCTGATCCCTCCAAATTTGACGCTCTCTGGCGACCTTGGGTGGTGTTTCAGGAGTCGACTGAGTTCTCCTCTTTCTTCTCCTGATCCGGAACTACTCTACTCTACTATTCTCCTTCTCCTTTCCTCTTAAGAGGTTACTGGTCGTTCTACCCTCCCCCTAATGTCTCCCCTCCTCACTTCCCCACCTGTGTCTACCTGTGTGTTGTTCCTGCTGTGTTTCTCCTCTGTTTGTCTGTCTGTCCCTCGTTTCTCCGCAGACGATGTTATTCAGCTTCCATATACCTGGGCCTTTACCCCTTAGTTTGTACATTGTGTCCTCAAACTGTGGGCAAGGTTCTTCCCTAGCCTCTTAAGTTTAGGCGAGGCCTGCGTGCCTTTGCACCTCTTGCTTGTTTATAATATTGTTTTTATTGTTTTGTTTCTTTTTCTTTATTTTCTCCCGTTTTGTATTGTATTTAAAACATTTTAATAAACATTGATTAAACATAAATGTACACTATTTTGTGTAATGCTTTCCCAGATCTGTACTGTAGATACCGACTGATGCACAGTAAAAGTTATTGGCACCCAATTACTAAGCATGGTGTATTTTGTGCCAATGAAATAGAAAAAGACACAATTAACATATAGGTAATTTTTCTTTTCATAAATCTATAGTGCAGGTGAAGGGAACAAACTTTGTAATATACTTCACTATAGGAAAGTGCCTTTAAGTATCACTACTGTCTTTACTTCTTATCTGAGTGATATTGGTCTATTCTCCATACACAATCAGAATAGTTTACAATGAAGTCTATGGAGAGGAAGAGGAGAAGGAGTGAGACAGAGATATGAGGCTTACAATGTTAAATGAGTCATTTCTGTCAGGAGAAGACTAGTAGTAATTCCTGATAACACAGCTGTGTTGTAAAAGAAAACTGTCTCTCTATGGTGCAGATGTCTCTCTGCTTTGAGGAGCTCTCCACCTGCCCCTTCCCTCTCCATAAACTTCTATTGTACCGCCTTGATCAGTGGCAGAAGGATGCAAATAAATGAAGAAAAAGGAACCTGTCTTTAATAAACTATATTACAAAGTTTGTTCCCTTCACCTGCACTATGAGTTTATTAAAAAATAAAAGTATATTTACACTTTAATTTATTAAAAGGCATCCTTCTTAATAAATCTGGTGAATTGTCTGACTGTATGAATTTCCTTACAGACATAAGTTTTTAGCCATTGCCTTTGCTAAATGTATCTAATAATATGTTTACAGATTGACCATGGTGCCTTTTTCCCCCTTTTCATTTGTTGGAGAGAGAAGACAAATTTTGCAAATATGGAGCAATTTTAGATGTTACTTTTTTACCTGTGCTGTTTCCGCCAAACTCAGGTATGAACCAAATAATAAGTGTGGATCAATGTAAAGTCCTGGCGAGTGTCTTACTGCTTTTCTACTTGCCACAAATGTCGTATTTGCTAACATCAACATTTTACATAAATTTTCAATTTTGTAGAAGATACATCTGGCCATATAATATGACTTCAGAAGTTTTACTGTGGGAAGCCCACTCTTACCCCTTTTACAATTTCCTCTGGTTTGCCTCTGTCACACCACATTGCTTGCTGTCTGACCACAGATTTCTACATAGCCCAAACTAGACAGAGAAGCTCCACCAAACATCCCAGAAGCAACTATGGAAGATGATGCCCATTCTTGGGATAAATTGTGAAGACCCTTGCTCAAATTAGAGGATGAGCAGTTTATTAGACAGAAATTGGGTAATTTGGATAAAATGAAGGTGTTTTAGTAGACTGAAAGCATTGGTTGTCCAGCTGGAACAAAAATATTTTGAAGAGTTGCAGTTGAACAAAATTTGCAGAAAAGTCCATATTTACCTAAAAAAATTCTTTAGCACATCAGTGCCAATAGTCTTGTGATGCCCACTGGTCTCTGTTTACATTGGTTATACTAGTCACACGCCCTACATACTGGCATCATCAATGGTTGACTGCAGCAGTAGGCTTGTACGGCAGAGTGGGCACACTTGACCATCATACCTGTCATGGCAGTGGATTTATGGATTTTTTTTTAGTAATTTTCTCCCATATGCAGTTAAATACCCCTTTAATAAATAATTGTTTTGCAGGAAAATTAAACTTTAGATGTGTCAAAATAATGTAATATGCATTGGAAAAAAAAAAACAACTATAGAAAGTTATACAAGATGATGCTTCGAGAGTGCAAAGAGTTAACAGTCATCTTACTGATACATTGCTATTTATCTTCTTAGAAGCATCTTGAAACACTTTCTGCCCTTCTCACGTAATTACTTGCCTAATTGGGCAGCGCCAGCATCTAAGTCATCCAACATTATATGAAAAAAATGCATTTATTATAGGAAAATATTCAGAAGCTGATTTCTACTTGGTGCCGAGAGTCCGGACCTTCTCATCGGAGAAGCAATCGGGTTAACAGAGGCAAGAGAGGCGGTGGTGGAAGTAAGAAGACCTCTCTAGAAGAGATCAATACATGTGACTGATCACAGCATGTAATGGATATTAATGGTGTAGATGGGAAAAAACCCGCGGTGGGTTCCATGAAGTATTTAGTGTTACTAATGACCTACTCTTGAAACAGCAAACACAGCGGATACAAGTTGCAAAGTAGCTGACAAGGAAAGCAACTAACTGGTATAAAGTATCCTAAACATTCCTCCGAGGGCAATTAACCCATGCAAAGTAAGACGGAAACGTTAAAGGAACTGGTGAATAACGAAGATGCTTCAGGTTGTGATGGAATGAGAGTGTACGGCGAAGACGCCTCCTGTATTGGGGGGCTGGTAGAGGGTTGTGCGCTAACAAGAAGATGAAACACAAACTTGTTCCCTTTGTTCAGACAAATGAGTTTTGTTTTCCTGTAGATCGTGACTTTGTTTTTTATTACAATATGAAAGCAAAATGAGAATCTTTGTGGTTAGGGTGCCAGGCTGCTAAGTGGAGTTCCTGGCAGGAGATGTAAAGTGTTTGCGGTAACTATTCAATATAACAACCAGCTGGCGTCATGTGGCAAGAGTTGACTCAAGTCATATTTATTTTCAAAAGATCTAACCAAGAATACATCTATTCCTTTTGTTCAGGCTAATGATCCTTATCATGGATGATAATGATAGTTAAAATGAAGATGTAGCAGGGGTGAGTTTGTCTTTGGCACAAGTCATATTATCTGAGGTTCTATAAAGGGGCACAAGTACTGCATTACTTTAAGGCCTTGCTCTGTATAACTCATAGGGTGTCTCAGAACCAGAATTGTACAACCTACATAAAACTTCTATATGTCAAAATACGGCACTCCTACAAAGGAATACATATACCCAAAGATACGTAGAACAATACCAATGGACTACTAAAATATATTGGATTTCTTAATGATCAATACATGTAAAAAAATATTATACTGTATAAAAACAGAGACAAGTACAGAGTGAGTATGATGGAAATATACCCCAGATACAGAATCTTCCTCCAAAGAACAGTCGGCGTTCACAAATCACCAGAATGGTTGAAAATCATGGATACACCTACAGAAAGGTCTAAATATATAGAATAACACCTCATAGTCAATATAGCAATAAATAAATCAACTGATAGAAAAAAAATCATAGCTAAATCCTACAAAGACCTAAATATATACCAAATAGACCATTGAAAAGGTGAACCACAAATAATACAACAGCACTGAATGAAACATATATAAGCAATAGAACAATAGGTAGAAAAATACAATAGTTCTATGTTCTAATGCAAAATATGAGGACATATTGGCCGTAATAGTAAAGAGGTATTACATACCCTAATACATAGTGGCAATAGGGAACCCCAACAGTGATGCTTCAAAGGAAGGGAAATGTCCTGACGTGCGTTTCGCCAGTTAAAGGCTTGTGTTAGGACCTTTGGGTAAAACTAAGGCCAGGTTCACATCAGCGTTTGTCTCTCCATGCGAAATCAGTTTTTGAACCATTTCAAGATCCTAAAAAACTGATTTGAATGTTTCGATTTAAAACCTATTGATTTCAATGGGTTGTAAAAACGATCCGCAGGTGTCTGTTTGTACCATTTCCATCTGGTATCCACTCTTTTGGGGGGAGAAAAAAGTCGGACTTGCGGGACTTGCTCTCTGTCCAAAAAATAAGGATAGCAACATGTAACTGCCTGTTCGGGTCTCTGCGCCACCCTCCGCTCGCACGCTGCGGCGAAGGAGGCGTGTTCCGTTTGATTCCTTGCGTAGGTTTCTTGTTGCTCAGTGTGAACACTGTCCTAGACTATGTAATTGATTTTCTGCCACACCCGTCTCCTTCACCTTGGTTTTCCTCTGCTCCACTAATAGTTAATATCAGCCTTGTCTGTGTGATTGACAGTCTGTCTACCAATCCAGTCTGGGGCTGGTCCAGACTTTCTATAAACAGGTTGTCGGCCCTCACATGGTCGCTGGTTATTGCTTCGTGCGTACTGGCTATTACTCCTTGCTGTTTGTTACCTGTATTCCTATTCCTGACCTCTGGCCTTGACTTTTGACTATTCTCATGGACTTTGATTCTGTACTGCATTGCTCGTCTATTACCAACCCCTTGGCTAGCCGACCTCCCTTTTTGTTGTTCGTCCTGTCTGCGTTCTGTGTTGTCACCTATTTTAGGTAAGGCCTGTCGACCAGTTGCTGCTGTCGCCTAGGACAGATAGGCAAATTAGCCAGGGACAGCGGGGGGTTCAGCTTAGGGCTCACAAGCAAGGAATATGCTGGAAAAAAGACATACATAAAAATTCCTGGCCAACCCCTTTAACTCAATACTAAAATCATATGCAATAGGTATGTAATTAAGGGTATGTCCATAGGGGTCGGATACACTGCAGGTTTTCTGTTCAGATTTGTGAGTGGGGTATTACAATGGCAGCAGAATGGATGAGTTTTTAACAAATCTCATCCATGCGCTGTAGACAAGATTTAGATTTGCAGTGCAAAGTATAGTGTAAATTCAGTGACACACTGCATGTAACTCTTTTAGGTTTAGTAGATATGATAGATAGTGAAAATATGGTTATAGTGGAGCAACCAGTCAGTAAAACCAGTAAGGTTATTGTGTGGCTGGAAGAAAGGAACAAAAAAATTCAACTTAAGGACTGTGACGCCCATCATTGATTTCTTAGAATGAGAGGTATCACACAGAGTAACAAAAGGTTTCCCCCATTGTCATAGAGAGGTCTTCTTTACTGTAAGAGCCAGTGGCGTAATACAGCATAGTGGCCCCCACACACAGTATTATGCAGCATAGTGGCCCCTGCACACAGTATTATGCCCCATAGTGGCCCTTGCACACAGTATTATGCCCCATAGTGGCCCCCACACACAGTGTTATGCAGCATAGTGGCCCCTGCACACAGTATTATACCCCATAATAGCCCCTGCACACAGTATTATGCCCCATAGTGGCCCCTGCATACAGTATTATGTCCCATAGTGGCCCCTGCACTCAGTATTAATCCCCACAGTGGCCCCTGCACACAGTATTATGCCCAACAGTGGCCCCTGCACACAGTATTATGCCCCATAGTGGCCCCTGCACACAGTATTATGCCCCATTCTGGACCACTCATGAATGAGTATCTGAAAAGACCCCAGAGTATAATGATCGGAGACCCAGGGTAGGATACAAACATAAAGAACAATGCTACTTACCTCTCCCTGGCTCCGATGCACTCTGGTTCGCTACTTCGGCCATCTTCAATGTTGGACCGGATCTCGCGTGAGTCAGGCCGGTCACCAAAGAGGCCGGAAGCCTGCGGAGCGTAGGAGAGGTGAGTTACAGTGTTTTTTATGTTCCCTCATCTCCCCTGGACCCCCGATCGTCTTTTCAGACCCCGGAGAATAACGATAGCAATCTTTGTGGGGTTCACTAGCGCTGCTACCCCAGTATTTATGCCTTTGGTAAAAGCAGTGAAACTATGGAACTCGATACCTTGGTGGGTGACAAATTGTAGTAGTTCAAAAGGGGACATTATGACTGTATTTAAAGTAAAAATATCACAGATTATGGAAAGTAGGATTTTTTGGGATAGGACGTTGATCTAATGATTTATTTCAATTACCATAACTGGAGATGGAAAGAAAAAGATGCAATTGGCATCTTTTTTTTGCCTTCCTCTGAATCAATATGGTAGACTTATAGGACTTGTGTATTTATCCAACCTTAGCAAGTATGTTATTATGTAAGATAGTTTTTTTCTTCCTTTATGGATAATTTTTCCCATTCTTTTACTTTGTTTTCATCTCTTCTTCCAACCTCCCAAACTTTTTATTTTCTTCAATACATAAGGCATTTCGTAGCTGAACTCTAAGTATTTCTAAAAGAACATTGTGTTTGTTTAGTGGTAGACGGATTCGGTTTCCTTAGAAAATAGTTATTTAGAAATACAACTTATCTTTAGGACAACAGATCAGTTCCACCTTTTTACATCAAATGTTCTGTGTAAAGAACATAAAATGTCTTGTGGTCATATCGCCCTTTACTTAGAATGTCAAAGCACTACAAACAGTCAAAAAAGTGCCAAAATTCGAGTTCAACCTGATCTCAACCGAAGTGGAAAAGTTCTATCAGGTTCAGGAAAAACACACAAAAAAAAACTAAACCTGTACAATGGTCCTCTTGACCTTTTCTTGATTATGCGGATTTATTTTCTTTCGTGTTTTTCCCAATTTCTAAGGTCTTTTTTTTTCCCTTCCGCAGCTCACGCCTTTTACTTCATTAGCTAGCCTTTGTTATGTGTTTTAATTAAATTGCCATTGAATCCCGTACACGGTCGTAAGATCATCTTCCAGAGAGCAGTGACGATGATGGATGTGATCATTAAAAGGACAGAGTATCTTTTCTGCACCGCTGTGTATTATTGGATTGGGAAATCTATTCACTTAGTCGATGGATTTGTCTTTTTGCATAAACTCATTTTGGGTCATGTATTCTGAGCCGGCATGTGTAAAGTTAGATGTAAATTATATAATCTGTTGTCTTTAATATTTTATTAATTGGTTTGTCCATTAGAAAATCCATATTCATATACTCTATTAGATTATTGTGTACAGTTTCAGATGGACATAATGCCTAATGCCGTACTCCAGGACTTTTTAGGCCCCATGCACATGGAGGAATATAGACTGGAATGTCTGGTAAGTATATTGGCCAGATTTCCAAGCCTGGTCTCAATCCCAGACTCTCTGCAACATAGAGATGCTAGGACTCCCTTTCTCACTATGGTTCCACTGTCCCATATTGTATATAGTACAGGACAATGGGGCTGTGGGGAGAAGGGGTCTCATGCTGATGTAGGTCTTGATTCCTTCATTTGCTTGGGGCCTCATAGTATTTTTGTTCCAAAATTATATCACCACATGGTTCAATGGTAATGTAACCCATTTCAACCCACCCCACAAAAATAACCTTCCAGGTTGTATTAGCTAAAGGGCAAGAGGTGCAACTGCACCTGTTTGGGACATCTGGTTCTGATTTCTACTCTCTCTGTGTTTTTTGAATTTGAATACAATGGTTGAGCACAGATCCATCAGCTCCGTGCTCCGCCATTCAGGATCTGGCTGATGATGTCTGTGGCAGGGAGACACGAGGAGTGGCAGCCACTAATAAATTAAATAGTAACAATTGCTTGGTTTCTACTACCCAATAATTTGTTCTTATGGGAGATGAGCCACTTCCAGATTAACCATATTAACCCCTTCCGATATCAGCCATACTATTGCTAGCCATAACTACCGGGTCTACGCTGTATTGAATCAGAGTTTACTCTGATCATGGACATTGCTAGTCAGGACCCCCCCTCCCCCCCAAAGTAAAAAAAAAAATGTTCCCTGGGACCAGTCCCCACTGGCCTTCTACCTTTAATGCTGCAGGACAGCTCCCTAGGGGGGCTAATAATAGTTAAAATTTAAAAAATATAAAAAATAAATAAAAGTTCTAATCGCCCCCTTTCCCTAGATTTTAAATAAAAGTAAATAAACAAAACAAACATAAACATAAAAATATTATACATCACCGTGTCCGAAATTGATCAGTCTACAAACATATAAAAATATTTTTCCCATATGGCAGGGAAAAAAAATCAAAAGAGCCAAAGTGATCAAAACATCAGTCATCCCCAAAATAGTATAACTAAAAAGTACATCTGGTTCCGCAAAAAAGACACCCTATGCATCCCTGTACATGGAAATATAAAAAAGGTGTTTGTTTTTTTTTTTTTTGCAAAGTTTTGGATTTTTTTTTTTAAAAGATTAAAATGTAAAAAAACCTATAGAAATTTGGTATCCCTGGAATTGTACCGACCCATAGAACACAGGTGACATGTCATTTTGGCTGCACAGTGAATACCATAAAAACAAAGCCTTTAAGAAAGTTGCACAAGCGCAGTTTTTCTCCAAATTCACCCCATTCTGAATTTTTTTCCAGCTTCTCAGTACATTGTCTGGAATATTAAATGGTACCATTACAAAGTACAATTTGTCCCACAAACAGTAAGCCCTCATATGGCTCTATGAACTGAAAAATAGCAAAGTTATCGGGTTTGGAAAGCGGGGAGTCAAAAATGAAAATTGAAAATCGAAAAATGCATGCGGTGAGAATTAAATGCACGCTTGGTTAAATGCACGCTTGGCCAAATCGAGGTTTCTCCTGACGAGACACATGAATTTTGTGTTTCTTTTAGAAAGACGCCCTTAGAAGAAAACACAAACTGTGGATACATCTTGAGGCTATTTATGCTTCCTATGATCTGTTGATCTATGTTCTGGTTGGCCCCATTTAAGTATGACTGGGGTTGATGTTCTTCTTAGATCACCAGAATTATTTTGGTAAGGAAGTCAATGATTTGTTTGCTAACTTTGCGTTGCATTGCTCAACTTTAGTATAGTCACTGGCAAGAAGAGTCACAAGGAAGTTATTACAGTGTTTGATTTTACAGAAAATCTTTTCTGTTCTCATCAAGTGTAATCCCTTAAAGGTTACCTGTAAAATGTCAAGGAGGAAGTAGAATCTTCAGAAGAGCTACAGGTATTTAGAGCCCTTCACATACACAATGTTGCTTACAGATGATCTGAACATACTGTATAAATAAGGTATGAAAAGTGAATCTTCACCTTTGTGCATAAAGTTCTATTTTATGACATGTCAGACGACCGTATATGTTGTAGGCCTGGTTCAGAGTCTATTGGACTGTTGGTTGGCATGTCAGGATGAGAAGCTCTTGACCTATTATACTCTATATGTGAAAGAGTTTACATGATGCAAAATATAAAATATAAGTACAATATGTATGAGTGACTACTACTGTAAGGTGGTGCGGACACATACTTTAAATAGTTGTCTGTTCACCCCTTGGTCCACATGAAGTGTAAAACGGGTGAACCTCTAAAAATGTGTTTTGTTTCAGGTTCAGATTATTGTTATTATTCATAATCACTTTCATTCCCCATTTCTGGACCTCCTCGTGGCATCCTCGACTCTCTCCAGGTCCTCTTCCGGGCTTCTGGTGATGTCATGCACCCAGGGTCATTCCTGAGGCCTTTCGGTTCGCGGGTGACAATCCCCCAAAGTTTCCAACTAAGCAATGACACTGATTGGTCCCGTTGTGTCTCCAGTATGTGTTTCTCCCTGCCTCCACTGGTGAATGGCTCCAGTAGGCGACCTGAGAGAGGGCTGGTGTGGCTAGGTGACCGAGCAAGCGATACGTAAGCTGCAGAGGACTGCTGTGCTGGGCATGGCCAGGTAACTTCCATATTGTGCACTATCCCACTACTACATGGAGAAGTACTGTTGTGTGCACTGGTAACAGTACAGTAGGAGAAAGGAACCTGCCCACAAGGGCTTAGAATGTCTAGTTGGATATGATAAAAGAGTGGATTAGCAATTGTGTTGACTCAAGGCTGAAGAAACAGCATCTTCAAGAAGTTTTTTATTTAGGTGGAAACACTAGAAATAGTAAGGACTTGGATGTTAGATTTGAAAGATAGGTCAAAATTCAAGGTTACCCCAAGTTGATAGACATTTGAGACTAGGGAAAGTGTGGAGCTATTAACTGTGGATGATAGTTCAGGTGTGGCCTGGGTGAATTGGGGGGAAATATAATAAATTCTGTTTTATCCATGTCAAGTCTTGGAAAGCAAGAGGAGAAGAAGGTAGATATACAGTAGCTCATAGATTCTAGAACAGGGGTTGGCAACCCCTAGCACGAGTGCCACTCTTGGCACACGAGGCTTATCTCCCTGGCACGGCAGCAGAGTCCTCACCCAGCAGATTCGATCGGACCAAACATGGCCAAAACGAAACTGTTATTACTATACTGTGGGGTCTCTTTAGACCCCGAGTATAATAAGCGGAGACTCAGAAGTGATGAAACATAAAAAACAATGATACTCACCTTGCTCTCTGCGCTCCGCGGCAGCTGTGAGATCAGCAGGCGCTTCCGACAGCTGACAGGGCCTCAGAGGTCACGTCTGCTTCAGACGTCATTACGCATAATGACGCAACGTGACCCCAGAGACTCAATCTGCGGTCGCTGACTACAGGCAGAAGCGCCGAAGAGAACACAGCGGCTGCGGAGCGTGGATGGTGAGTAGCATTGTTTTTTTATGTTTGCCATCTCTCTTGGTCCTGCACTTATTATACTCGGGGGTCTGAAGAGAACTATGGAACATAATACCGTGTGCAGGGACCGCTATGGGGCCTAATACCGTGTGCAGGGGCCACTATGGGACATAATACCGTGTGCAGGGACCGCTATGGGACATAATACCATGTGCAGGGGCCACCATGGGACCTAATACCCTGTGCAGGGGCTGCTATGTGACATAATAACGTGCAGGGAACGCTTTGTGACATAATACCGTGTGCAGGGACCGCTATGGGACATAATACCATGTGCAGGAGCCACCATGGGACCTAATACCCTGTGCAGGGGCTGCTATGGGACATAATACCGTGTGCAGGGACTGCTATGTGACATAATAACGTGTGCAGGGAACGCTTTGTGACATAATACCGTGTGCAGGGACCGCTATGGGACATAATACCGTGTGCAGGGACCGCTATGGGGCCTAATACTGTGTGCAGGGACCACTATGGGACCTAATACCGTGTGCAGGGAACGCTTTGTGACATAATAACGTGTGCAGGGAACGCTTTGTGACATAATAGCATGTGCAGGGGCCGCTATGGGACCTAATACCGTGTGCAGGGGCCACTATGTGACATAATACGGTGTGCAGAGGCTGTTATGGGATATAATACCGTGTGCAGGGGCCACTATGTGACATAATACTGTGTGCAGGGGCCACTATATGACATAATACTGTGTGCAGGGGCCACTATATGACATAATACTGTGTGCAGGGGCCACTATGTGACATAATACGGTGTGCAGGGGCCACTATATGACATAATACTGTGTGCAGGGGCCACTATGTGACATAATACGGTGTGCAGAGGCTGTTATGGGATATAATACCTTGTGCAGGGGCCGCTATGTGACATAATACCGTGTGCAGGGGCCACTATGTGACATAATACCGTGTGCAGGGGCCACTATGTGACATAATACTGTGTGCAGAGGCTGTTATGGGATATAATACCTTGTGCAGGGGCCACTATGTGACATAATACGGTGTGCAGAGGCTGTTATGGGATATAATAACATGTGCAGGGGCCGCGATGGGACATAATACCGTGTTCAGAGGCCGCTATGGGACATTATTCTGTATAACTGTGTGTTCATGTGAACGCAGTTTTACATTGAAGTAAAAGTTCCAGTCATCTAAGACTATATCCTAAGACTATATCTGCATCCAGATATATAGTTTGTTTCCACCATAAGGATGCCGCCATACGGTGCTCCTGGACACATTTACCACTAATTGGCGGCTGCAGATGGACTTTAGTTGCTTCTAATCAGAAAGTACAGGAGCGTCCCAGGAAATAGAAGTAAACGCATGTGTCCTAAGGCATCTGGTGGCAGCACTTCTGTGTTATGGTTTGTGGTATATAACTTTAGTTTAGAGGTCGTCAGACTTACAATTATTGACCGGCACTTCGAGTACCTCATCTTTGATTTTTTAATTAAAATCGGCACGCCGAACAAAAAAGGTCGCCTACCCCTGTTCTAGAATTTGAAGTCTAGAATAATCACCACTTGGTAACAAGAGCACTAAGTGAACTGTATCATAGCCAATGCCTTCAATGGGATAATAGACTGCATTCTTATTGGGGTTGTCTTACGAAGATATCACCTACTTATATGCCCCATTAGAGTACATAAACATCATAGAAGGAGATCCCTTGCTAGGGACCCATCGCTATGAGACACAATGCCTCTTTCTCCTCTTATCAGGTTTTTTTCCTCCTCACCCTTTTCTGTTAAACTGACTTTCACTCTGAAATCACTTCTGTATCCATCTTGAAATGGACTGCATGTATCAGATGACCTATGGTCAGGACAGAGAGAGGAGTGGACAAGAACTTAAAGAGACAGAAGCAGAGAGAACATGTTTAGGCTCACACTGCAACTGGAAAGCAATTTTCTATTACAGCCCAAGTACCTTATTCACGTCAGTACATGTCAGTACTTCTCTGCATGATCGTGGGTGAGAGAGAGAACCTTAGGAATCAGATTATCCTCTACGTACTGTGTGCAGTGTATGGCAGCTAGTCTCCAACCACCATCTTAGGGAAAACTGAAAATTACAGATAGAGCAGGCACTGGGGAAACCTGCTAAAATGCAAGATACAAATTATACAATGTCCAGACATAGTGTCACTTCTTACATACACCGACATGGTGCCTGAAATGATTGTATAACATGGACGGTTTATTATCTTGCTGGTCACAGCTTCTCCCATTAAAATCCACTGTTTGCCTTGGCTGCACAACCTGCGGCATTCAGCTTATTGCCATGGCAGTCACATAGAAAAAGGGGTAGAGTCACAGTATATAGCGGTAACTAGTAATTTCAGAATATTTGCTTTAATGTATCCCTTATGTCAATGGCTTTACAATTCGATACAGCGTATCAATACCAATATGCTCAGGGCCTAACCCCAGCTTTTAACATGTGAATGTGTGTTTGCACTCGCAGTATTGTTCTCTATGCCCCCCCTTATAGATCTATGTCATAAGTCTAATTTATGTGCATTTTGTTTGGGATGTTTTATGCTAAGCCTTAAGTGCCGTGATGAGACTAATTATTTTTCTGACAATGGTGTTGAGCAAACCTACGCAATTCATTAACGGTTTGTTACAAAACAATTTCAGGTAAATGATACGCTAATTACATTAATTTGATCCAGTTAGCAACAGAGTCATTGTCACCCTGTATCCTCTGTTGTACCACATTAATGGAAGAGACTGAATACCTACTTAGAAACAAGCAAAGGACGCACAGAGAGAAACTTCAACCTCGCAAAGGCTTTTAGTTTCAGCTTGAAAAGACTAATTTGTTTTGAAATATGAAATCTAAGTACAATACACAGCGCATTAGAACAATCTAGAAATGTAAGTGATGCTGGAGTAGAACCATAGCTAGCGATCATATATATTCATACATACACTCATGTATCATTCAGATAAACAAGCGCTGAGTAACTTCTGCAAGAACGCTGTAAAGAAAAAAAAATAGACTGGACATACATTTATGTCTGAAATGAAATTCTGATGTTCATTGGGTTACTGTTTGAGATGAGGAAACTGGTTCGTTACAAATTTTCCAAAAATTTCAGGTTTGGTAGAATCCCACATTTTTGGGGTTCACCACTAACAAAGTATCATTATATTTGGGAGTCTCTTGGAGTATAATAATCGGAGGCCAGGGAGGGTGCATAAACATAATTCACTTATACTCACCTTTCCTGAGCTATGTCCTGTCTTCTTCCCCAACCGTATCCTTAGTGTCCTCTGCTGTCTCACTGATGTCATCAGACCCAGGTCACTGCTGAGGCTATGATTGGACCTCAGTGGTCACGTGAGGAGACATCACCATCATGAAGCTTTGACGTACACTGCACAGGTTCCACTAATGGTATGTCCATCCCTTCCATGAAGTAACTATCCTGAAGCATCTTCGCCTCGTATTGGGCCATTAATTCTCCTGGAAATGTATTAATAAATTGACTATATAACTGGGTATTACCACTTCCTTTGTAAATGGGGGTATTCCTGCTTAGTCAGATACAATGTAATTAAAGTTTCAGACTGTATAGGGACACACTTTATTGACAATGGGAATGTCAACGTCTAGTTATCAATTGTTTTTATATGTAACCAGGAGGAATAACAGAGGTAGGTAGTGGTAAAGTCTTATTTTAGAGATACAGCAGTTTATACTTGATACTATTGGTGTGTCTTTTCCAGCAGCCTCCTCCTCCCCCCCTCTCCTCTCCATAGACTTCTATGTAAAAATTAACTCAGCCTGCTAAACAGAGAAGTAAAGATTTTTCTTTAATAAGAAAACACAAAGTTTCTTATAGTCACCTTTATATGTTATATATCTGTAGGGAGACTTTAAGATTATCATCACTATTTACTATATTCTGATTAAAAATGTAGGCATCATATTTTAATAAATTAATATAAAAAATTGAATTAAACAGTTAAAAACAACTTAACAATTAATATATACTGTATTCAACACATGGCGGAAATACCAGTATAAGTCACATGTACTGAATGAGAATGAAGATGACTTGCACATGACAGCTGGCGACAGTCCACTGCTGGGGTTCTGCTAGGACCAAGTTTAATAGATGAGATTTTGCAGCTAAAAAAGTTATTTTGTCCATTGGCAAAGGGTTTGTCAGCAGCTGATGATGTGATATCTGGACATGAGTTATTCGTGTGCCAGACTGAAGATGTATCAGGCTCCCTCACATGGCAAGGTAATATTAAAGCACACAGGATTACCCCCCTCTCCTTGTACTGCTTTATACGATTCTATGAATGCTTTCCAGAGCTGCAATGCAAGGAAGAGATATACATAGAGAAAAGTACAGGAGTCATTTCCTTTCCCATTGATAAGCATCTCTGGCATGTAGGTCCTATCACACAATGCTGCCTTCTCCACTGATACCCGGCTAAATACACTATAAATCCTGCTGGCAAGCTGGTCGGCTGGAATAGCGGAGAAAGCTTGGCAAGCCAGACTGAGCTGTAATTCAGACTCATCTCCTGCAACAACTGAAGAGGGACCCACATGGTCACAGAACTCATATCAGCGTCTGAAAGCCATTAAGCATCTTTCTCTGGCTCCTGCACCAAGGAATATATGTTGCCAGGGCCTCAGTGCCAAGGAATACCCAGAGGGAAGGCATATGGTCTAGCTTGCCTCTCTCTGCTGTAGAGGTTTTCTCTATGTCTACTGTAAGGGTTTTCTTTTCTTGAGTAGTTTTCATTTAAAGCAGACCTGTCCTGTGCAAACCTAAGAAAAAGAGACATTTTGTGGAAATTACCACGATTACATGTGATAATTTAGTGTTTAATTCGATTGTGGAATCTTAGGCCATGTTTAGGCTACGTTTTTAGTGTAGGTCCCAATTCTCCAGACAGGTTGGTTGGCACACTATTTTTTTTTTCTTTTTAGTTATGGTATATAAAAATTTGATGGGCATCAGTAGAGATGAGCAAAATGGTTTGAATCAAATCAGGGTTGACACTAATTTACCAAAATTTTGAGTTCAACGCAAACCAAAAACTTTGGGGGTTTGTCACCTGCAAAACAGAAGTGAAATGATTCTCTTTAGAGTAATAGTTGGGGATCCAGAGGAGGTTTGGAAAAAAAAACTGTTAGGGTGTGTTCACACAGCGGAAAATGAAAATCATTTTCCGCCGCCGGAATTTTCACTGCGGTCTGCCGCGACGGGATGCCGATGCAGTGCATCAGCATTCCGTCGCGGCATCCCGCTCCTGATTAGGTCCGGATGAATGGGCCTAATCAGGAGGGGAGTCTCAAGCCGCAGACACCACAGGCAGAATCCGCGGCAAGATCGAGCAGGACGCTTCTGTTTTCCGCATCCTACTGCGAGCTCTGCCTCCCATTGAAAACAATGGGAGGCGGATTCGGGAGGAATCTGCTCCGGATTCGGGGGCGGATTACATACTGATTACAAACTGATAGCAATCAGTTTGTGTCCGTTTTTGACCAATCTTTTTTTTTTCACCTTCCCCCTTCTTCATTCTGAGCATGTGCAGAGGGAAAAACAGATTGCAAAACGGACACAAACTGATTGCTATTAGTTTGTAATCAGTATGCTATTAGTATGTAATCCGTTTTCCATAGACCTCAATGTTAAAAAAAAACGGATTGGTTGCTGTCCGTCTGGAATCCTTATTTTCAGTACGGAGAGAAAGTACTGCAAGTTCTACTTTTCGCTCTGCATGAAAAAGAGGAAACCAGATGGAAAAGACACATGCGGATACATACGGAGTGCTTTGAAAACCCATTGAAATCAATGGATTGGTACAAAATCAGTTTTTGAAAATTTCAAATACTGATTGCGAACGGAGTTGTGAACCGGGCCTAACCTCTCCTGGACATCCTCTGCCTCTGGCACTCCAGCTGGGTCGTTTTACAGCCCCTTCTGGCCTCCTGAGTGGCATCAACATCAGTGGACCATCTTTACTGTTTTAATCAGATGATGCAGATGTGAATGCCTCCTTAAACAGGTATAATTGTCTTTCATTGGTCAGTAAAAACATTTCCCTCTAAAATAAAAGAAATCTCCTCTTAAAGGTGTATGTCATTTAAATATGATAGTCTATCAGTCACTGCAGAGTGAGGCAGGGAGAGGTAGGGGAATATTCCTATCATGAATATACCAGACTCATAAACTATGAGCCTTGTGTATTCTTTCAGCGCTCCCAGCAGTCAAATGGCACCACATTTTCTTATGTTATTTTGGCTACTAGGAGTCTGGATCTGTAGTAAATTTGGGTATCAATTTGGACCCCATAATCTGTTCCTGTACTTGCCCCTAACCCTCAACTGCCTTTACCCATGAAGTCTTGACTAAAGACTGTGCTTCTAGGACCCTTGTCTTGGAAGAACATGGTCTGCTACTTGCCTTGCTCCTTCTGTAACTCCCATAAAGTTCAATTGAACTGATCACAAGCATAGCCACTAGAGATGGGCGAACCTCTCAGGATTTGTTTTGGGTTCAGGTAGTTGGAGTCCAAGATTTGTTTTGAGTTGAACAAGTTTGGTACAAACCACACCTTAAATTCACTTAAAACATAGTGTATGACACTGCCAGAGCTCCTAGGAACCTATCTATAAAACATAGTGTAGAACAGTCTTAGGTCTCCTTGGAACCTCTCTATAAAACATAGTGTATAACACTGTCAGAGCTCCTAGGAACCTATCTATAAAACATAGTGTAGAATACTGTCAGGACTCCTAGGAACCTATCTATAAAACATAGTGTAGAATACTGTCAGGACTCCTAGGAACCTATCTATAAAACATAGTGTATAACACTGTCAGGGCTCCTAGGAACCTATCTATAAAACATAGTGTAGAATACTGTCAGGGCTCCTAGGGACCTATCTATAAAACAAAATGTAGAACACTGTCAGGACTCCTAGGAACCTATCTATAAAACATAGTGTAGGACACTGTCAGGACTCCTAGGAACCTATCTATAAAACATAGTGTAGAACACTGTCAGGGCTCCTAGGAACCTATCTATAAAACATAGTGTAGAATACTGTCAGGGCTCCTAGGGACCTATCTATAAAACATAATGTAGAACGGGCCCCGGGCCTTCTTAACAAAATGTAGAACACTGTCAGGACTCCTAGGAACCTATCTATAAAACATAGTGTAGGACACTGTCAGGACTCCTAGGAACCTATCTATAAAACATAGTGTAGAACACTGTCAGGGCTCCTAGGAACCTATCTATAAAACATAGTGTAGAATACTCTTAGGGCTCCTAGGAACCTATCTATAAAACATAGTGTATAACACTGTCAGGGCTCCTAGGAACCTATCTATAAAACATAGTGTAGAACACTGTCAGGGCTCCTAGAAACCTATCTATAAAACATAGTGTAGAATACTGTCAGGGCTCCTAGGAACCTGTCTATAAAACATAGTGTAGAACACTCTCATGGCTCCTAGGAACCTGTCTATAAAACATAGTGTAGAACAGTCTTAGGTCTCCTAGGAACCTAGCTATAAAACATAGTATAGAACACTGTCAGGACTCCTAATTTCTAGTTCTCTAAGACTAACACAGCCAAAGTTGTGTTAAAGTGAGTGTGACTTATTAAACTCTGGGATCTCTTTAGACCCCAGAGTATAATAGGTGGAGGCCCAGGGGAGGTATAAAAAATAAAAAAAAACATTCATACTCATCGTTCCTTACCAATTTTGAACCTCCTCAAGGTGTCTCCTGGTGACGTAATGTGCCTGAGGTCACCACTGAGCTGAGGTGATTGGGCCTAAGCAGTGACATGGGCATGCCAAGCGTCATAATGACATAAGTATAATGCTGCGGACATTTTAGTTCTCCCGAGATGAATCTCCATTTGTTTGGTAAAAAAACCCAACAATTTGGAATATTCGGGTTGGTACAAGTCTGTTTACCCATCTCTAATAGCCACGTATACATTGCATTGTATGAAGAATATCATTGCTGGATATTAATAAACCAGGGTCAGTGGACTCCATTCTCTAGATAAGTTAGGTTCGCGCCTATCAGGGACTTATGGAATATCCTGTGAATATTCAAGAATTGCCTATGATGGGAATACACCTTTAATACAATTAACCAAAAGCATCATAAACCTGAAATCATTTCCTCCATTAATCAATTCAATTTAACCTGGAAAGATAATTACTGTGTATAAAGAAATGATAGTGATCCCCGGCCTGTACTTATTCAGCCCACTATAATTATACCTAATATCACCTCTTCTTTCATTATACCAGAAATTTCCTGACCTGGAAAAAGCTATAACTGGTGCATAGATCAATACATAAATAGAAAAATAAGGCTCAAAAATATAGAAATGTCCGCATTATAGACTTCTCCCGGGAAAAGAAAACAGAAGCTAGGCATGCATGGCGGATGTCAGAACTTTCAACATGGTGCCCGCTCAAGAGCTGAGGTTACACTGGTTTTACACAGCAGAGACCTGGCAGCAATGCTCAATATCAGAGACTATCTGATTGAAGGCATTTAACTCTTCAAATGCCTCAGTCAGATGCAACCAAGGCATCTGAAAGTAATGGTGCATGGGAGCTGCCATCTTACCATCAACCACCAAGCCCCAGAGTAAGATTCGAGGGTGGTGATATGTTGCAATGACAGCTAGATGTCTATTGCCGACCTGTCATTACTGTGCTGTTATTACAGGTTGCATAGGCCATAGAACTCAATGAATTTTACAATATACTGCAATACATTAGTATTGTAGTATATTGTATGGGTGATCGGGGCCCGTAGGGTCTAAAATGAAAAATAAAAAACAAAATGTAAAAGTTTTACAAAATATTTTAAAAATGTAAAAAATTCAATTCTCTCTTGCTCTTTCTCTAGATCACTTAAAAAGAAACAAAAACCCATAAACCCATCAGGTATCCCTGCTTCCTAAGATGCCCGAACTATAAAGATATAAAAACGATTATCTCATATGGTGAGCAGCGTAATGGGAAAAAAAATTCAAAAACTATTGTTTTTCACGCTGACCCCCCACCCCCACCCCCGCACCTACATAGCTCTGTACATATAAAAAAGTAATGGGTGCCAGAATATGGTGGCTCAAATAATTTTTTTTATTTTTTTCAAAGCTATAAAATTTGGTAGTACTGTGATCTGACCATTCCACAGACCATACTAAGGCCAGTTGGACAAGACCGTGTGCTAGCCGCGATATCATCCGTGTGCCACCTGTGCACCGGCAGTGCTTCCATGGCCCTATTCATTCAATGAATAGGAGCCACAGCAGCACGGCCGCAAAACTGGACAGGAATAGGACCTGTCCTGAGTTCTGCGGCCCAGATTGTTGACCCGCACATGGGACCATGTAATTCACAGTCGTGTGCGGACCGACAGAAATGAATGGGTCAGTATGTTATCTGGGAAAAACCCAGAAAGTACATTGAACCACGCCACAGTCATCTGCAAGGGGCCTTAACATGTTATTTCTGCTTCACTGTGTAAACTGTAAAAACAAAGCCCATAAGAAAATGGCACATATGCAGTTTTTTCCTAATTCTACCATATTAAGATTTTTTTAACATGCTTCCCGGTACAGTGTACAGAATATTAAATGGTACCATTATGAAAAACTATTTGCAAAAATAATAGTAATAATAATAATTCTAATAATAATAGTGTATGTGTTATGGTAAATATACACCTACTGAAACATATTGAGTTTATTTTAAGCTGTATATATCACTCACAGTGCACAAAGACCCATAAGGGTTCCTATATTATTATGGTACATATGACTATATACTCCACACTGGCAAGCAAAAAGTTAAGCTTCAGCTGGACTACCCAACTGGAAACTAATTGCTATATCTGCTTTTATCATCCTTTTTTCTATGTTAAACCTGCGCACCTGTCTGCAGCAGAGCAGCCGCTCATCTTTGACTGCTATTGGTCCCTATGCTAATTTGCGCTGCTATCCACACCATCTGTGCTGTAGAAGGACGTGGAATTCTGGAAATCTACCTACACACTGACAAAACAGTGAAAATGTCACTAGCTGAAGACTGAACCCCCTGGGGTGAACACAGCAGGGGGTCCTGAATACAAGGCCCAAAGCAAGCAATATTAGATAGCCTCATAAATATACAATGTCTGATTGGATTAATAATGCCTAACTGGATCGAGACTTTTTGTAGACCAGAAAGGGTTTTGTTTTTTTTTTTTACTGTCCATCTGTGATCTGCACAGGATTGTTAGAAAACACTAAGGGAAATATATAAATAAATATGTAAATATATACTGTATATACACATTGACTTTCAGGTTCCATATCTCACCATCCACTACAGCCTCGAGCATGAGACTACCATCATTTTATAGACAATCATCTTGGCTTTCTCATACATAATTTGACTTGTAACTATTTAGCATATTATTAGTTATGTAGGTTCTTGTCATGTAACTGCATTGTTACTGTTTTGCTCTTAAAAATCCAAATTTAGATTTTTATTATTTTGTAAATCCATCTTTGGCTTTCAACACTGCCGGAATCCTTCTGGGCATGCTCTCGATCAGATTCAAACATGTCTCGACCGAAATCTCATCCCAGGTCTCTTCTACATGTTCCCAGTGTTGGTGCATACTGGTCGACTCACTTGGGTACGAATACAGCTTTTTCATCAACTCTATCCACAAGTGTTGGATTAGGTTGAGGTATTGGAACTGTGGGGGCCAATCCAGCACCTCTACTTCATTGTCATTGAACCATTTCTTTGCTAATCTCGACGTATGCTTCAGGTCATGGTCCTGCTGGAACACTATGTCATCCTTTTCATACCCATAGTGCTCGAGTGTACAAATCAACTCGTCTTGTAGGATACTCGCATATAGATCAGCATTGAGAACACCATCGATTCTGGTCAAGTATTCAACACCTTTGGCTTCCTCCACCAAACTTGACAGTTCCTTCAATTTCTCACTCCGTTAGCCTCCTTTTCCCTTGTTTCCTCAAGATCCATTTACACTCATCAGAGCCCAGTATACTGACTTTCGTCTCATCGCTCCAAATCACCAGTTTCCAATATTCTATTGTACACTTTTTGTACTTTTTTGCAAACTGAAGCTGACGCTTCTTATGACGTTATTGAAGTCAAGACTTCTTCACCTTTTTTCAGGCCCTCATTTCCACGCGTTGCACGGTGCTTGCATGAACATCTGTGATCTCACTATTACGAAGCATACAAGCCACCTCCACTGCTAGACCTTGGAATGAGCCAACTTGTTGATTCCGATGTTTTGCCTGGATGTCCACCTCTTGGCTTTGGAATGGATGGCGGACTTTATTCTTCCAACAGTCATGGTACAATTGTTTTGTTTTTTAGACAGTGGTAGGGGAACCTTACAGTGCTGATGTCGTATTGACTATAAAAGGTTGTGCACTCATTATCGTCTTTAGTTTCTGTAATTTTGCAAATACATCTATGAACCAGCTTCTGAAAATTCTAGGAGGACTAGGAGAACAATCAAGCAACTACACAGGCAGGTATATTAGTGCTAAAAATCAATAGAGAGGATAGGAATAGGATCATATGAGTGATGGGGAATCTGTGCTGCTGCTTACAAAGACAAGACAGTTAACCCTTTGATTGCCATTAATCTAATTTTGTCTGTCTGATGTGCAGTACAGCAGTTTCATCTATATACTTATTCTTTAAAAATACTTTTTACTGACAAGGCCATACTGTTAGTGAAAAATGTTTTGTTGAGAAGTTTCTTGGGCAAGAGTTTACATTTTTTCATTAAATACATACTGCTGTTCTAACAGCAAAGCACTGATTCCACCTGCACAAATCTGGAAAAAAAAAACAAAAAACTGTTATATATGTGTTTTTCGTTGTCCGCACAATATGCAGTCTAGTCTGCACTAATTTGAAAAAAAAAAAATTGTAATTTCATGGGTTGTTTTTTCTGCTCTGGTCTCCAAATACACAGGGTATGGTGTGTTCTTAATCTGAAAAAAATATTAATTGCTTAAACATTTTTTTTTGCTTTGCAAGCATACATTTTTATTAGAGATGCAGTAGTGCAGTCTCTAATAAAAATAATCTCTGTAATTTCAATGTTTTTTTGCGTTTACCCAATATAAAGTCTAGCCTGTGCTAATCTGAAACAACTCTTGTTATTTAATATATACTGACTGACACTGTTCTATTATAATACCCACTGACCAGGTTACCCTTGTAGTACTTTGCTATTTTTTTTAAAATATTTTTTGTTTAAAAAGTGGATAAAAAAAATACACATTGTCAGAATTGTTTCCAAATCACTAAGCAGTGTGCAGTAAAATGACTGGAAAAAAAAACAGAGCTGGGGAGTAGGAAACACTTGTGCAAGCACTAACAATAAGAATGTGAATGGTAACGCAACACTACTTGTGGCCTTGACAGCCCCGCTAATAGCCGCAGTGTTGTCCTACTTTCGGAGAATAAAGAGATTTTTGAAAGCAGTGAACCACAAATATTGACTGAAGGTTCTGTGTGCTCCTCCTCAACATGTAATTTACCATGCTGGCTTTATGCACTGTCAAATATGTCTTCTTCTTTATCTTCCAATTGTCTAGTAGTCATGTGGCATCTGCTGATAGAGATATTCTTCATTGCCCAAGACTTCCTCTTTTTCCTCTTTTGATGAGTTGGATGAGAACTGCCATTGTTTTTGAATTTAGAGGAGATAGAGGAGGAAGACATGAGTGTTTGAGGAGATAGTAGTGGCAGGGGGTGTGCTAGTGGTAGCTGTGCTGATAGGGGGACTAGGGAGAAATCTGTTAAATTGTGAGGACCTACAGGGATCCCATTGCCTTGATGAGTCATAAAAAAGTGGGGAAAGTGATGACATTATGGAATTAAATGATGATTCTGCTAAAGATAAGACCTGGAACCCGGTTCAGGTCACAAAATGACATCACAGGAAGAGGGTGGTGGCAACTGCAGTAGTTCCACCCAACGTGCAGCGTCAACATCCAAAAGACCTGCCTAGGGTAGTTCAAATGCAACCTCAGTTGGTGGCACTGGTAAACACATTTCTGGTTTTGGTGGAAGAATGAAGAAATCAGGCGATACCTTTTAGAGGCTAACTGAGTATATTTGATAAGTAAGCTTTCAGAAGACTAGCTTCCTTCATCAGACATGGTGTTATACAAGAACTGAAAATTCACAGATTTTTTATATACTTATACACTGGTCTTCAAAGGATTTTAGAGTCCTTAAAAAAAACTAAAACAAAATGCAATCTAAGTAGAGAAGTTATTTACAACCGGTCAAAAAACAATCTGGAAAGTTGTGGTGCGTGACAGAGGGATCTGTTATCTGTTTGCTATCAGAAGGTGATTTGTGACCCTCACAGTTCATACATAGTGTGACATGAAGCTGGCATGAATATTAAGTCCAATTCACGGTTCATATATAATGTGACATGAATTTGGCATGAATATTAAGTCCAAATTGCAGAGTTTTAAATTTTTGCATGAACTTGTACTCCCATTGTTTCCTCTCCTCCTGCATCTTAAACTGTCCCATTAAAACCACAACCCGCAAATCTTCAATAGAGTGGTTTTCTCCAGAGAAATGTGCGGCCACTGGGAGATCTGTTCTGCTGTTATTAATATTGGATCTATGTGAGTTCATTCGCTGACTAAGTCTCTGCCCTGTTTCCCCCACATAGAGGCCTGTGGTGGGACATTGCACACACATTATGAGGTACACCACATTGGAAGACCTACAGGAGAATGTCCCCCTAATTCTGTGCACCTGTTGTGACTGTGGGATAGGTACACTGTCAGCGGTGTGGATGTGCTTGCAGGTCATGCACCTTTTTTGTAGGCAAGGTGAGGTGCCATTTTCAGTTGGGGCCTTCAGGGCACTCCGGACAATAATATGCCTCAGGTTTGGTGGTTGTCGAAAGGAAAGGAGAGGGGGGACTGGAATTATGTCCTTGAGTCTGTTGTCCCTATGTAGCACAAGTTGAAGTTCCTTGGCAATCCTTCGTAGGATTTCCAGCTGAGGGTTGTAGGTGACAACTAGGGGCACTCGGGCTTCTTTCTGGGTCTCTTTATATGTGAGCAGACTGTCTCTGTTAATGGCTGCTGCTTTGTTTAATTGGTTGTCTGTCACTTTGGGTTTGTATCCCAATTGAAGATTGGTTTTGGTGGCAGCAGCTACATGCAGTCATCTCCTGTATGGGAACATATTTGGCAAAATGGAATTAGCAATGGCACCAAGTGAGCAAGACCATTCTATTCCTCCTCCCCATAATCGTCTTTGTAGGCAGGCCACATCCATTCCACACCTAGCACATGGTCATTGTCACATTATCATTCATTATCATCTCCATCTGCTTTTCCTCCTCCTCCACCCAGTCATCCAGCTGGTCTGCAACTTTAACTCCCACCTGGCCAAGTTACTGGTGGTTCAGGTTCTATCATGCCACTTAGTGGAATCCACTGCATTTTGTCAACTGATCGTATAAGCAGAGTCTCCATGGAGAAATCTGCCATTATTTCTCAAGAAAAAGTTCTCCTGGCTTGTTGGTCATGTGGGCTTCTCCTTTCAAATGACTCCTCCCTCGTTTCATATTTGGAAGTTGAGACGCACATTGACTGGTAATTTTGTGCACACTCAGAGCATCAGTTTGAGCAGCAGTATATGATTACTGCATGCAGCAAAACACAGACACAATGATTACTTTTGGAACATAGTCCAACTTTTTCATCTGGCAGGCCAGGCACGCTGATAGCGCACCACAAACTATTCTTGAAATTCTGTCAATTGTCATTCCACCAACACAATGTTGATGTGGCATTTGCTCCCATACAGGGATAACTGGCAGGATCATCCAGGTTCTTTTATGCCTCACAAGTGTTGTTCACAGGGTCATAGAATCCATTTCAGAAGATATTCTAACTTTTTCTAATGCTGGCTGCTACTCCTAAACAGCTACCACCACTGTCACCCATCAGCCAGACATGTCCTGCTGTCTGGTCCATCATATTATGCTCTGCTGCATTGCCACACATGATGCCACAGCTGCCACCACTCAGCGAGACATGTTTTGTGGCTTGGTCCATCATATTACGACCTGGCGCACTGCCACACAATGTTACCACCACTGCCACCACTCAGGCAGACATGTCTTGCGGCCAGGTCCACCATCACATTCCACTATAGCACACTGTTGTTGCCACTGCCGTAGTGTGTTGGTATTTAAAAAAACAAAACCATTTTGATCTCACATCTACTCCGATCACGAGATAATTTTTGTTGGCTTTTTTTTTTTTTTTAACAAAAAAGCCAATTATTCATCACTTTTCAACTTGGTTCACAGCCACAAATTTGTCTCCCAAAGAACAATAAGCCCCTGTAGCACTTACAAGCCATCGAAACGGGCTAATTTTTCTACAAAACCATTGATTTTTGCAATATAACCATCATGTGTATCTTAATAACCATGGGCAAACCTCCTTTATCCTCATAAAAGTAAATTAAACTTTAGGTATACTGCCTGGATAATTAATTGAAAAGAAATTTGCTATATCCTATATATTTCCACTGTCACAGATTAAATTATATCTTGTTGTCTGGATACAAGTCCTCAAAATGATGAGAAATTCACTCAGTTATATAAGAGACTAATGTGCTAAGACACCAAAAAAGTACCTAAATAGCTAGTGAATAGTCACGTGAGCTAATGTGAAAATGATCTATTTACCATATATGTAACTCCCATTTAAGTGTGAATATGTTTGGTTAAGTTATAGCCTGTAAGAGGCGGAGCCTCAGGACTGTACTATAAAATAAATGCATGTTTACTTTTACATGAAGATATTCACTGTTTTTTTTTTTGTGAATTAGAGGAGCTATACTACGTCTCTGTGACAATGGCTATTTATATAGGAATCCAGGTAGAAGTTGGAGTCAGAATCAGGCTGTGAAAAAATAGAGGAGATGGTGTTAAGGCTTTAGTCTACCAACATCATATCCTTGTATATTACAGTTCCATGCAAAAGTAGGCAGGTGCGGAAAAATTGCTGCAAAATTAGAATGTTTTCAGAAATAGAAGGGTTAATAATTTATCTTTGTCAATGCAAAAAATGAAGTGAATGTAAATCCCATCAATATTTGGTGTGACCTTTGCCCTTTGGAGGAGGAGTCCTGGAAATGATGATCCGGCCCCCACAGATATAGCCCTGATCTCATCATCATCCAGTCTGTCTGGGATACCATATAGAGACAGACGGATTGGA
This sequence comes from Leptodactylus fallax, assembly GCA_947044405.1. NCBI lineage: Eukaryota > Metazoa > Chordata > Amphibia > Anura > Leptodactylidae > Leptodactylus > Leptodactylus fallax. The sequence continues at coordinate 1,336,984 of CAMRHE010000076.1, read as the reverse complement.
GCAAGCCTACATCCACAGAAGATCTGTGCTTAGTTCTCCAAGATGGCGGCGGGAACAACCTCCCTGCCCAGTGCTGCCAAAAACTGTCTGCAAGTACCGAGAAGAACTGATGGAAGGCAAAGGGCAAAGGTCACACCAAATATTGATGGGATTTACATTTCTCTTTTCTTCATTCACTTCATTTTGTTCATTGACAAAACTAAACTATTAATCCTTCTATTTCTGAAAGCGTTCTTACTGCGCAGCATTTTTTCCATACCTGCTTCAAACTTTTGTACCACATTATATGGATGGAATCAAACTGACAATATAGGCAGTATAAAATCTGACAAATACTAAAATTCCTGCAATAAATGTGTGATAGTCCAATTGGAAACCAGTAGCAGGATTATGGTGTATTTACATCTCACATCACAAACAAAAAAAATAAAATGTTACAAAAATATCAACATTTCAGTTGCTAAACACTTTGAGTGGCGTTATGTATTGTGCCAGGTATTCAGCACCGCCATTGATAACTTTTGATGATGATTTTTTTGCTACTGTTTCTCTCGGTTCCTTTCATATCATATGACCTTTCCCAGAAACTGCGGCGATAAATATAAAAGCCACCGTATTTCAGGAACAAGAAGAATCATACAATGAGTAAACAACAAAATGATAGCAATTTCTCCGCCACCTATGTAAATCGACACCATGCTCTCGCACTTCGCCTGCCTGCAATGCTTGTAATGTTCATTTTACGCCTGTCCCTCATTTGTAACCAGCTTACATTTTCAAGGCAAAGAAGTTCAATGGACTCTGAGCTGCAAACTGCAAAGAGCGGAGTGAAATCCTTATCAAGAAAGGATACGGCTTGAAGGGTTCTTGAGGATGAAGTGTGTGTGTGTCTCAATCATGGCCACAGCAATTGTTTTAATGAGGACAACCTATTCTGGATCCATCATTAAAGACTGGCACTTTGTTCTGCCTTCCTTTGACTGAAGAGAACAACCTTAGAAAAAAAAAGTCATTATCATATGCTAAGGTCAATTGGCACTAATGCTACAGACAGATAATGATGGTGTAACTATGTGGCGGTATTCAGACAGAGGTGTCTTGTGATTTGCACTCAGGCTTCTATAATCAGGACACAAAAAAAGACGCTCATGCTAGTCAATTAGCCACAGCCAATAAAGCAAGAGCTTTCTGCAGTTTAGAATACTTTAGTCTGAAAAGGTCTCGGGAAATGTGCGGAGGATAAATCTAAAGACATAGCACAAGATAATTGTAGAGAACTAGCTGTGACTCTAAAGGTGAGATGCAAAAAACATGTTCATTTAACTTGTTTGTGCCAAAATTGTACCCCAAAGTTTCACAACTGTGGAAGAATAAAGAGCCCGTACACATAAGAATCAAATCCCCAAATTCACAGTTTCCCCTTGGACCGATCATCCTACCCCTGACACATAATGTTGGGGAAATAGAAAAATCGGACATGTAAAATTTAAATTTGCGGGTCCTTTGTTTTTAAAGGAGACAAGCTGTCACCAGGGGTGTCTGACAGTGACCCCTTTACTCACGCCAGGGGTCACTGTCACCAGGGGTCACTGTCACCAGGGGTCGCTGTCACCAGGGGTCACCAGGAGTGTCTGACAGTTCCCTTTACTCACCCTATGAATTAAGCTCCATTGCACTTGTGTAACTGGTGCTCTATTCTTTTGTATGGGGCTGCCAGAACTTGCAGTCCCGGAAGTCCAATAGACATGAATGGAGTGCTGGGCATTGGGGCTTCATTCACAGGGAGAATGATTGGACTTTCGGTGCCCCGTGCTCCTGATCGCTGGGGGACACAGCAGTTGTACCACCAGCGATCAGACACTTATCTCCTATCCTAATGATAGTGGCTACGGGTCTGTAATGGCACAAGCCCTTTAAACTCTTCTTCCCATTGAGAACACATTTACACCTGACTGATCCAAGTGTGCATGTGTGTGGTCAGGAGGTCGGGAACAGCTTTTGAAGGTGTATGGCTACCTTTAACCTCTTCCCAATGGTGGCTGTCAAAACTTTAAAAAATGGTGCCCACTCAGGACCATACTCAGGGCAAAGACTGTTTGTGGACGTTCTTCTTTTCAGAAGCATTGAAAAGCTCTGGAGTATCTAAAGAACAGAAGACACCATGTTAACAATGATCACTGTCCCCTGGAGCGATATTTGGGGGTGTTGATCCATTACTACAACAGCTGAGAGCCTATTGAAGGCTCCCATGCCTGTCACTACTGTGATTCTATTACACTCTGTCATAGGCAATGGATTTTACAATGTACTGCACTACATTAGTATGTCGTATGGGTGATCAGAACAATCAACAAAAAATCTAATCACCCCCTTTCACTAAATCCCGTATAAGAATAAACAAAAACAAACACAAGAATGTTAGGTATTCCCGCATCCAAGATGCCCAAATTATTAACACATAAATATATTTATCCCATACTTGAATGCCATAGTGGGAAAAAAAAAAGTAACTAAAACATCAGACAAACCCTAAAATGATATAAAAAAACTACACCTTGCTTCACAGAAAAGCTCTCTATATAGAAATGTAAAACAGTTGTGGATGTCAGAATATGGTGACTAGAATTTTTTTTTGTTTTTCAAAGTTTTAAAGTTTTGGAAAGCTATTAAAACATAAAAAACTATATAAATTTGGCAGTGCTGTGAATGTAATGACCTGCAAAATATAGGTAACAAATAACTAATTCCACCCAATTCTAATTTTTTTCCAGCTCCCCAGTACATCATATGGAATATTAGATGGCACCATTACAAAAAACAACTTGTCCTACAAACAATAAGCCCTCATATGGCTCTGTGGACAGAAAGGATAAAAGATTATAGCTTTTATAATGCGGTGATCAAAAATGAAAACGCTAAAAAGACAAATGGTTGCCGTGGAATGGGGTTAAAAAGAAATAGAGGAGAGATGGAAGTTGGGGTATGTGACCCCAGGGTCTGACTACATATAGTTTGTTTGTAGTCTGTAAGCGTAGAGACAATGACATTAGATGTGATAGGAACTACAGTCACAAAAATGGCAGGAGATTTTTAATCAAAACATTTTGTAAAGTTACAAATCAGATTTGTCTTACGTAGGTTTTACTTCCTTAGCCAGGTTTTAGACACGGCAAATAAGCAAATGGTGCAGTTGACCTGAGGACCGTAGGAGAACTTCACCATCCTGTAGCTAAAGCCATTGTGCGAGTGTTGATATTGATAACCTATCCTATGTCACCATCAATATCAATCTTAAGATAGTTGGAAATGTAAAAACCCCTGACAGTTAATGACTATACTTAATGTATGTTTTTTGGCACGGTAAGGCTGCTAATATTGTTTTCCCCCCAAAATGTGTCTAACATAAAAGTACAGAGAAATATGAAAGAAAAAAAAAACCTTTGTGGGAAAAAAAGCTAAATGCAAGTTTTTTAAAAAAATTACACATTTGCATTTGCTCTAATGAGGTGTATTTACTTATTCATTGTGAAACCAGAGGTGTAACCTGGAGCTGCTGTACCGAATGCAAAAACTGCAACTGCAATGCTCAGATGGAATTTTTTTGGCGCGTTAAAAAAAAAAAGTGACAGATCACTTCTTTATTGTATTTTATGCACTGAATAAACGAGAGGTAGAAACATGTCACAATGTACATGAAAAAATTAAAAAATTGATGAAAAATTAGATGCTTAATTCTCTTTCTTATAATTTTCAGCCTGTGAAATGTCCCAAAGTGCACATACCCTAACAGAGCGCCATTGACCATAACCTATTTATAAAACTGATCTCTTTTCATGTGGCAGAGGAACCTTTGGATAAGCACCTGTGTGACCTGTATAGCTACACTATAATGGAACTATCCACCAAAGAGTTTTTTAAGTTTTTGACAATCAAGGCTGAGGCCCCACGTCGCGGAAACGCAGCTTTTTTTGTTGCAGATTTTGTTGCGGTTTTTTGAGCCAAAGCCAGGAGTGGATTGAGCAGAAGGTAGAAGTATAAGAACTTCCAATATATTTCCCATTCCTTTTGTAGCCATTGTTGGCTTTGGCTCAAAAAACCGCAACAAAATCTGCAACAAAAAAAGCTGCGTTTCTGCAACGTGGGGCTATAGCCTAAAGGAGTTTTCTGGACTCTTTTTTATGTAATACGGTTTTTCAATTATTTTTTTTAAAGCAACCTATCCACAACCTGAGCTGCCAGTGCTCGGAAGGCAGTGTACAGAGGGAGTTTTTTTTTATACAAAAAGTAATTGAAAAGCCCTCTTACTGTTCATAAAAATATAATAATAAAAAAATCTTGGAAACCACTTTAAATTATGAATATTTTGCCAAGATTGCATCTTGTCATATTTAAACATTACCAATTTCAGAACTACGGGGCAGGTAGTAACCACCCAGTTAGGCTTCAAAGTGAAATTTTTGTGACACCCACACTCAAGTGGCAAATGGGAATAGAGATTTGTATTCCAGGACTGAATACCTACCAAAGATAATGTATTTTTGATTAAAGCACCTTGCCACCTTGTTATCATGGACCAATTCCGAAGTCATGATTTTTTTTCTTTTTTTTTCCTTTTTCAAACTGACCCATTGGAATATGCATGTAAAAAAACAGTAGTTCTTTTATACATTTCCATAATTGTATGCATTTAGCCTTCAATACCACACAATAACACAAATGAGGTGCCAACTTTTTGTAATTTGATATCTTCTCATCTGTAACAAAAAAAACTAAATTATACTGCAGATTTCCCTAACTAAAAGCCACAACACTATGGCAACGCATCAGGTCCTACATCAAGGCTTTCTCTGAATTAAAACAAAGGGAAGAGATCGCATTGGTAAAGAATCTTTTGGACGCAAGCTCTCCTCGTTTCTACAGAACAATTTGCAACCTGGCGTCCTGAGTCGGCAATTCCTTGCCCAAAATATTTAGAATTTAAATTGCGTGTTCGCCATTTGTTCTTTTACAAGAAGGAGAAAACATCCTGGCTCTCCTCCATTACACTAATGAATGTCTTTCTAAAAACCACTTTTCGACAGTCTGTTGCTCTATAATAAAGTAACTGCATGATAGCTCACATTATCACAAAAGGAGCGATTATTCTTTAAAATCAGAATCCATACTAAAAGTCATTTAGAGTCTTATGGGGGACATTTTCAGAAATTGAATTCTTATGAAGGAACCAATGTAGTGGCTTAATTTTCTCTATTTCGCAAGCTCATCTGAAATAAAATGATGTGGAAGCCTAGCTGAGGAAGGTCCATGTACAGAACTGGGAAATGAGGCAATGTGCTGTTCTGTTTTCATATTAACCTCTTTATGACTTGAGTTGGTGGCAAGCGCAACTCGCACAGCACAGTTGGGAAAGCTGGTGGCCAAGGCAACATTTGCCAAAGGACCAAATGACTTACCAGGTGTTGGATTGGGTAATAGAGCTTGTCAGGTGTCATATGAAATCAGGAAAAAAAAAATATCTTTCTTCATCTTGAAAGGGATGTCAGCCATAATGAAAGAAGACCAGCTGACCAGGCTGGATAATGAAGCCCATACATATAAGTGTAAAGCCAAATCCCAAATTTGGTGGGACCAACTGACTCTCCGCCATTGTCATGTGAAAGATCAAGCATGTTGAAAATGAACACCAAGTGCTTTTGTTCTCAAGAGATGTAAGCCATTATCCAAGATGTCTGGCAGTGGCTTACTGCTTTCTTTGACATTATGAACACATGCATGCTCAGGAAACTAGCTAGTGTAAGAACATCATAAGGCTAGGGCTACACGGCAACTTTAGCCATGACTCTTATAGTAAGACTAAAGATCGCCATGTCACCCAGCAACTCCTTCACTAATATAAGTGAAAGGAGCCAAATTGCGGCCCCTAGGGTGCTGTCACTGTGAGATCAAGAAGTGCTCAATCATTTTGAGACTAGAAGTCACATTTGTATAACCCTGCGACTCCATTCACTTACATTAGTGAAGGAGTTGCCGAACAACTTGATAATCTTTGGTCGCACAGTGGGAGTTGCGGCTAATTCGTCTTGTAGTCCTAGCCTAAATAGTTTCTTAAAAAAAAAAAAAAAATCATTGCTAGAGAGAGCAAATATGTTTGGCATGAATTAAATTCAATATGAACTTCCCAAAATTTTTGGACTTACGAAAATCCAAAAATTTGGCATTGGTCCCACCAACTCTCTTAAAATACTCTTTGATACAGTCCTAGGCAAAGGTATAACTAGGGGTTCAGCATAGGGGAGGCAAACATGTCCAAGTGGGCCCCCAACTGAGGTATGTCAATTTTATCAGTGACTATATCGTGGTAAGTGTCAGCTCTACACAGGGCTCTGGAGTCCGATGAATATAGTACAGGAAACATTTAGTGACTTACAAGTGACATCTCTGACTAATTGTTCACATTTCTCGCCTCTTCCATCCAGACCGCCATGATCGCTTCTTCCAGCTGTGACTTGTCTCTGTAAAGTTTGCAACACTGATATCTTTGGCTCCTCACTTTTCCAGGCATCCAGCTCACATTTTCCTCACCTACACAAAGTCCCCATCCTGCTGCTATCCCAAAAATATAAAATATATAATATAAAAATCCCCTAGAAATGAGTAATATCCCCGTGTGTCTTTTTAATCTAATAGTGCTCCCATGTACCCCCTTAATCAATAAGTCCCCTGAGTGCCACCAAAATTAATACTGCCCTATTCTCCCATTATTAATAATACCCTGTTACGTCTCCTTGTGTTAATTATGCCCCTAATGCCCTCTTACATAAATATTAGACCCTAATGCCCCCCTTGAATTACTAATGCCCCCCTTGAATTACTAATGCCGCCCTTGAATTACTAATGCCGCCCTTGAATTACTAATGCCTCTTAATAACTCCTTTGAATTAAAGGAGTTATCCAGGGAATAAGAAAGCTTACAGGTGGATACCCTGCACTGTTTAATCTTTACTACTAATAAATACCCCGATCCCCCATTTACTACATTTGGAGAGGGCAGCTGGGGAGGCCAGAAATCCCCAGGGCTCTGGGGCATTGGGGTGTATATTATTAATAAAGTTTAACCAGCACAGGGAATGCTCTGGTAAAACATTATTATTTCCTCAATACCCCTTTAATACCACCCAATGCCCCCAATATTGTTATTACCCCTTATATTGTTATTCCCACCAGTTGCCCTCTCTTAGAAATTAAGGCCCCTAATATCCCCTATAAACTCTCTAACGTGCCCTTGCATTAGCCATGCCCCCTGACGTTATTTCCCTCAATGCCACCTTATAATGTAGTAGTCCCAAAAATCCATAATGTCCCCTTTATATTAAAATGCACCAAACTCTATAATAATAATAAAAAGGTATACTCACCTACCTCTGATGCCCCTTTACACTGAGGAGCCACAGCCACATCTTTCTCTCTTGTAGACTGTAAGCCTGCTGCTTACAAAGACGTCTGCATCTGGCACGGAAGGTGCAATACAGTGATGTCATTGCACCGGGCGCAGACATCTCTGGGCTCATGGTAGGCCCAGTTAGTTACTAGAAGAGTAGGAAGTCAAAGGAGTTCTCCTCTACCATGCATCCAACTGCATTGGTGTCCTGCAGATTCCAATGCAGTTGAATGTGTAACTGCCCCTGCTAGTTACGTCTTTGGTCCCAGGAGACCTCATAATGTCATAGATGACTTTCCAGGGCAATTGGTGCACAAATTTATTGGAAATGGAGTCAGAACAAATTTTGGGAAATTTGCTCATCTCTAGTCAATACATTTCTAAAGTGTATTAAAAATCAGTTAGCGCTTCTATAGCAAAGATACAGTAGCCTAAGTGTCATAGGTGCATGAGCTCTTATCTCGGTGACTCCCGAGTATATGTATATGTATTTGAGACTCTGCTAACATTACTGTCATAGCTAACATGACTGTCATAGTTTCTGTTTACTAATAGAATACTAGTAGACTACATGAATACTATGCAGGATCCACTTTGAAAAGATTACCGCTAAATCCTCATGGACTTCTCTGCCTTATAATGAGGTTTGTCAGGTTTCCGGTATTTCTAGCAGCAGGAAATGTGTAGACTGCATACTTTTACATTCACAAATACTTGAAACCCTGATGTTCTGGCAAAAACTCCAGTGTACTGCAAACACGGCCACGAAAGCCGTGTCAGATCTATTTTTGAACAGATACTGATGAGTTTTGATAGATCCGACTGCCTTATATTGTGGCAAGAATAGCACTACTTTTCGAGACCTATTATATATAGCCATGGTGTTTTTACAGACTCTGATGGACTGGAAATATTGTGAACGTGAAAAGAGCCTAAAGCTAGCCAAAAGCTCATCTTGACTTGACTAAGTGTGCATGTGAGTTGAATGGGAAGATAGAAGTAGTCCATGCCAGGCACTGTTGGTGGTGAGTGGTGACTTTTCTCTACTGACGACAAAATTGAAATCCAATTTCCTGAAATCCAATGTCCACTTTGGTACATCAATATACATTTCAATATCAAACAGAAATGACAAAGTTATGACATAGACGTCTCAACATTGAAATTGCAACACCAAGAAGAACTAGGTTATGCAAATCATGGAAGTAGCCAGGGTCACTAAGATCTACAAATGATCACATTTTCCAGCCTTTCACTCCAATCTGTGGCATGTGGGAAGGGTATAAAGACCAGATTAAATACAAAGTGTGTTAACCACATGAAATCTCAAATTTTGGATCAAGTGATGGGGGATGATTGTGCAATGTCTCCTGCCTGTTCATTGATTTGTCATTTACTGCTACTTATTGCTAACTGAGAGGGTCAAAATCCTTGAACCTAGAAACTTTGGTTTGTCTGGATGATCACTATATGCCTAGGTAAAGATGACAGCACTGTTCAGCATTGTATGCCTTGGAGGTTAGGAGAACAATGATGATCTAGAAGGACAAGAAGAGGTGCGTGAAGGTGAACTTCTATATGGACAGATCTTCTGATTAGAAGAACTGCGTATAGTAATCCATTCTGTACTGCAAGTTAAATTGGATCCACATCCTAAGCCTAGAGTGGCAAACAATGTCGACAAAAACCATCAGAAGGCGTTTGCACAACATATGGTTACAAGTCAGATGTCCACTGACCTTACACCACCACTCTCAAAGGTTATCATGGTGCACAGTACGATGACAGCGGAGGATAGAATGGAGGTCTGTCATCTTCAGCGATGAGTTTAGCTTTGTCTCAGATTTAATGATATTCGGAACCTGGTCTAGAGACTATGTGGACAATGCCATAAAGCGGCCTTAACAATGAAACGTCACACCAGTCCTACTCCTGAGATTATGGTGTAGGGTAGCCTAATGTATGGTAGCCAGATCCCTCTAGTCTTCATTTCAGGTACACTAACAGCTCGGTGTTTCTTTCATTTTATTGTAGAACCATCCGTACGGCCATTTTTACATCAAGATGTTTTGATTATTTAGTTTCCATTTTTTATCATATGCATATCATTAATATGACTAATCATCCTGTGACTTCCATAATTCCAAGACTTCTCTTCCTTAGTCTTGCAATTGCAATTTTGAGGAGTCTAAGATGGGCAGCTTCAAAAGAGGAACAGGAACAACTTTGTGGGTCATGAAGGACACATGCCGTGTCTCCTTTGCCGCTTTGTTGTATCCCTATACACATTACTTACAATAGAACAACTAGGTATATTCAGAATATAAGAGGGTCAATATAGTTTGTACAATGCCTATTTTAATGCCTATGATGTCCATTCCATACTTGGTTCCATACAGTATATTCAAAAATGGGAAACACAAAGATGTCCACAGTTTGGTCTTCAGACACCATATCAGCGAGGAATCATCCTATTATCTTACATTTCCATTTTCAACTTAGAGAATAACAAGGTTATTATTTAGAAAATATCAGCTTTTTAGTAAATTTTACACAAGGTTTCAGTTTTCACCTATGATTTGCTTAGCTGTGTCCCTAAGTCCTTTCACTGAAGATCTAACAAGATAACTGCGACGGGCATGACTTTAAAAGCAGGTTAACTTTGTTATTCTGAGCCATTTGCTGAAACCTAAACATGGATTACACAATGAAATGCCCATTAAGCTGCAAAGGTCACAGAAAGATTTGTATCAGCTGAATAAAATTACATTGGTCTATTCTAATACATTTTCCACATTTTGATAACACAATTAAAACGGAAGATGCAGCCGCTCTTCGCTCTATCTGATTAGGAACCATCCAAGCAACCCTCGGAATGACTCGCTGTAAATAAGAAGTGTGTATGCTCCATTTCACTATTACAATATAGCCATATAATGTACCGCGTCATATTATAATACAATAAATAACAACCAGTCTAATAGAAAACAGCCGATATGGCCAGTGAAAAGATTCTGGGTTGCAATATGAAAACTGTAATGATGCCTACTATCAAGTGCCATTTGTAGGACTGGCTTCTTCCTATGTAGCAGAAGAGCATTTAGGCCACCCTAAGCATCATGACTCTGTAGATGCTACTAGTGCATAGCAATAAATTAGAATATCATCAGAATTACCCTCCTTGTGGATTGTGTCAATGACTGCCTTCTGGACATCTGTCAAGTCAGCAGTCTTCCCCATGATTGTGTTGCCTACTGAACCAGACTAAGGGACCGTTTTAAACACTTAGGAAGCCTTTGCAGGTGTTTTGGGTTAATTCTGGGTTCTAATTTTCTGAGATAATGACTTTTGGTTTTCCTTGGCTGAAAAAGTTCACTCTGTTTGTAATGATTCAATATAATATATGTGTTTCACTTTTTCAATTGAATTATTAAAAAAAAATAACTCTTTGATGATATTCTAATTTATTGAGATGCACTAGTAGTAACTAGCGACTTCCATTGCTACCCCTTGGGATGCACTGCACTGTTAGCATTGTCACTCACTGTTCCCTCTTGACAGGATGCCATTTGATCCTGGTGGTCTGTTCTAGTTTACATTTGTTCCTGAGCTATGTTGCTCTGTCTTCATTACTCAGACACATTCTGCTATACTGGCAAATTATTAGGTCTCACTTTTTCTAAGCTCTGTCGTTATCAGGATTTTCTATATACAGTATATCTGGCTAATTTTCATTCCTTAGCCTTAACCTTTGTGCACATTTCACTAAGTAGTTCCTAATATAGTTTTGTCTGCCTGCTGCTTTTGTAGACCCTGGCTCAAATCTTCCAAGTTGTTCCTGGTATTTGTAGCCCTATCTGACTACTGGCTGTTCCTGACTGTGATCCTGCTTTGATCCTTGGTCAAAGATGTAACTTGAAGCTTTTGGGCCACAATGCAAAATCAATAATGGGGCCCCCATTTATTATGTGCTATGTATAATAGTGGTGTCTTCTTATGTTGTAGAGAGGAATTTGGGCCCTCTCAAACTCCAGGGCCTGGTAGCTAATGCTACCTCTGCATTCTCTATAAGTATGCCCCTTGTCCTTGTTACTTCTGAACTGCTCTTGGTGATGGCCCTGGCTATACTCTACCCCATGCTCCAGTCCTTCTTCTGTGTCTAAACGGCAGCCTGTCTGTATTTCTGGTCTAGTCTGGTTCTCGGTCTGTTCCTGATCTGGTATCCATGTTCCTGGTCTGTCTTCTTTCATGGTCCATGTCTAGTCCCTGCCCTGTCATTGCTGCTGTGTCTGGCTTCCAACTGGTAACTATTCTGAGGAAGGCAACCAGGGGATCCTGCAGCTAAGCCAATATCTCCATAGATTTAGGTTGTGAGCCTTACCGGAGACAGTGAGTGATGACAAAATCTGTAAATAAATAAAGCTCCTGGTTGGCTTTGCATAATGCAGTGTGAACAGTGTCCCAAAAGATCTTGATTCTATTTGTAGAGGAAAGAGGAAAAAAAAACAAAAAAGGAAAGCAAGCCGCCTTAGGTGTATCTTAGAGGGGTGGCTGGTTCTCATTGAAGAGACAGTGGTGTATGGAGACTTATTTTTCAGGCAAAGTTTCATGGGAAGAAAAATATGCAAATTACCTTATACCATCCAAATCAGGGACACCTTTGGTGTATGAAATACAATGTTTACCAGGTTTACACTAACTCACAAGGAATACTTGTGACTGTGAATAGTCTGCCATATGCTTTTCTCACTCTGAACAATTAAGTGTCACCGATAGAACAAATCTTGTAAGATGCGCCAGACACCGCCGCATATTTACTCACACCCTATTAAAGTGAGGAAAGGCCCTGACCAGCCTTCTGTCTGTTTTATGTAACAAGACTGACAGTTTTCTCACTAAAATTACTAAACATATTGAAGACAAAAGTTGAGAGTTTGCTAAATAATTAAACAGCAAATACCACTTTGTATTCTGCAAAGCCGAGGATCCATCGGAAATAGATAACAGGAGGATGGACTTCAGGTCGCCACCATCTCCTTTATTACTTTCATCAATCATTCTGAGACAGAAAAATATATTTTTGTCAATTTGTGTCTATCGATCTTAAAGGGAAGGAGTCATCAGTAAATATGTATTGTTTAAATCGGGTTTTTATGTTAAATACATTTTTTTTATGATTTTTTTCATGAAATCCTGCAGTTTTTCCATTGATCACTAAGCTTCATAATAGACTGTCACTTCCTGTACTGCAGAGATCACTTTTCAATGGTCCCCTTAGACAGGACTATAATTAAAGGAAATAAAGTATAGGCAATAAATTGCTTTTAAAGGGGGCTTAAACTGATTTCCATTATATGAAGAGCCGAATATAATCTATTGTTGTCTGTAAGTTCACAACTCAACAACTCCTCTGTGTGGCTGTCTGTCTCCTAGTTTTCCACCTAGATTGTGTCACTCTGCTAAAGGCTTACAGTCATGTACCAGCTCCTATTCAAGAGTTTCACATCATTGAGTCTGTGATTCCTAACCCTCTCCTTTGAAGCTGCAGCTCTTAGTTCATCTATAGATCGTATCTGCTGTGGGATACAAAGACCACTCTGAAGGAGGCAACCAGGGATTCCCTGAGGGAAAGTCCATACCTCCTTGTTTAAAGGGTATTCCACTATCAAGAAGTTACCATCTATCCAAAGGGTAGTGGGGTTTGACAGCTAGGACGCCCACCAATCACAAGATCTGGAGTATTTTGCATCTCGGTTTGAATGGAGCAGTGGGTCAGAAATGTGCACCACCACTCCATGCATTTCCTTGGGGACCACTGGAGATTGTCGAGCATAGTACTTTGGCTATCTCCAGTAGCCCCCATGGAAATGAATGGAGTGGCAGTGTGCATTACTGATGTGCTACTCCATTCAAACTAGGGTGCAACCCCTCCCCCAGTTCTTGGGATCGGTGGGAGCCCCAGTGGTGAAATGCTAGACCAGTAAGTTACTTCTTGTTACTAGAATCCCCATCTAACTTTAAGTGTAAAAAACAAACAATATCTTAGACTCCACTTTCTGTTCTAGCCATAGGCCCAATCTGTTGACCATTGTTACAGTAAGTAGCTTTTTAAGATGGACATAGGACAATAGGACATCCAAAATATCTGTTCAGAAATGAAGCATTTGCCAAAGAAACTTCCGTATTGTGTTACAGAAAGTCAGTTTTGTGTTGCTAACACTGAAAGTGATCATACTATGCAATTTACATGTGTAGGGAACTGCCATTTCTACTAGTATATAATGTATCTGGCTTCTTTGCCCCTGCAGTTTGGCTTCAGAGACCCCAGGCATTTAGTGCAAGTTTTGTTTTGTAAATACAGTGAGTCAGACACATGTGAGGCAGAGCTGCTGGGGGGAGAGATGTGAGCAGAGCTGCTGAGCCAGACATGTTGTGTCTGGGGGAGTCTAAGAGCCACTTGTTCCTCTTTACTTCACAGTATATAGTTAGGTATGTGTTACCCCCTATATACTCACAGGACCTAGCTAGTAACCGTAGTTAGGGATCCATATATATATACAGTTCAGGGCAGTGATAGGTTAGGCTTCCGAAGGCCAACTAGCTAGTTAGAGGCCCGGTGGCACTAGTAGTTTAGCTGGCAGGTTAAGGACTCAGTGTTAGGGTAGTCAGGCCTGCATCTACTGCCGTCACCGTCGCCCTGTTTGCTGCCTGTGAAGAATCTCACCATCATCATCATCATCTCCTGATCGGCTGTCTGTCATCTCCTGGAAGAATCCGAGGATCCACAGTCATCCACAGGGGCCCCTGCATCTCTTCTGTTGCCTGGAGGTATTGTGCACTGGACTCTTGCTATATATCTATATATATACCCGGGTATATAACCTAAGACGGTTGAGGACTTGCTGGTTGTTGTAGTATTGCTGTGTTCTGAGTATATTGTATGTATGTATTATTACCCTGTTGATTCTTATAAAGCTACTGTTATAACCTTATGTGGTATCTGTATGTATTCTTCAGACTGTGAGATTAATACAGTGATCCTTGTTAAGGCTACTAACTGTACTTCATGGGTAAGTCCCAGGAAGAGATCCTCCCTGTAATACAGAGGCTCTATCCTGGGTGGAGGCACTGATATATTTCATATATGTTCCCACTCTTCCCTTCAGCGAAGGCTTCAGGTCCCATTATACACACAGGTCAGCGCCAGAGTCTGTTGCGGGAGGGATAATACTCATACCCCCCCCAAATAGGGCTACATTTGGAGGCACTGCTGAGATTTAGAAGTGGGAATAGTCATTGATATGGAGAAGCGATATAGCTCAGAGGGGAACCTCCCACTAGCTACTACATGGGATTACCGACCGCCTGTTCCTCCCCTGGTTCAGGTAAAGGAAGAACCCCGCTCAGCCAGTTACCCCCCCAGTATGGCCGTCGCTAGCAGTTCCTCTAGTGACAGTGCTATTAGCACTTTAGCCAGGCTGACTGAAATGTTAGCTCAGGGCCTGCAGGCCACTCACTACAAGAAACTAAAAGTATTCTCTGGTAATGTCCCAGTACCACAAGGGGAGGAAAACTTTGAGATATGGAAAGAACATACTCTCCAATGCCTGAAGGAATGGTCTTGCTCTGAAGAAGGCAAGCG
This sequence comes from Leptodactylus fallax, assembly GCA_947044405.1. NCBI lineage: Eukaryota > Metazoa > Chordata > Amphibia > Anura > Leptodactylidae > Leptodactylus > Leptodactylus fallax. The sequence continues at coordinate 1,321,904 of CAMRHE010000076.1, read as the reverse complement.
GCAGCGTATCAGTGAAAGTTTGCGGTCTCCTGCTGCAGAATTGATCCGCTTGTACAGAGACTCTCATGAAGGAGTGAGTGCATTGGACTATATACAAGTACTGTCTGATCACTTTGAGCCATACTATGACCTTGCCCAGATGGTTGCTGATTACCGAATGGTTCGTCAAAAAGAAGGGGAAAATGTCTCTACTTTTATTAACCGTTTACAGCTACTTCTTTCACGTCTGGTGTACCACGCAGCTATATCTACTTCAGAGGTAGACGCTATGAGAACCAGTCAGTTGGTGAGAGGGTTACAACCTCATCATCCTCTTGCTCAAGTACTCAAGGTCTTACTATCTGATAGAGTCCTTCCATTTCCTGACTTAATGAAGTTAGTGAAGAAACAAGAAGCTGACATTAGTTTTAGTACCCCTAAGAAAGCGAAAAGCATCTCTAAAGAAGATGTTGTTCCTAATTCAAACAAGGACAAACCAGCGGAGCGGTCAGAACTTAGACAGTCCGCCACTCCACCCACTGCCACTCAACGGAGGAAGGATGCTAGAACCTGTTAGAAATGTGGTCAGACGGGTCATACTGCCAGACAGTGTACAGAGGACAGTGAGGGATTGGGACACAGTGCTGTCTTCTCTATTCAGAATCAAAGACACCAAAGGAAGGCGGGCCGAGTAAAGACCAGAGGCCAAATCGCGGGCTCCAGGTCCGTTGTCAAAGTCACTGTCAATGGTCATGCCGCTCCTGCCCTGTTTGATACAGGATCTCAAGTGACCCTGATTTATCGCTCGTTCTACCAAAAGTATCTGAGGGATATACCTCTTCAGTCTACAGGACAAATGAAATTGTGGGGGCTTAATTCAGGATCATATCCTGTAGATGGCAGCCTACAAGTAGTTATAGCTGTCCCTGAATTAGAAGATCAGAGTGTCGCTCCCATGAAGATTACGGCTCTTGTCTGTCCTGATACAGGGGATTCTTGTGCAGCTCCTGTGATACTTGGCACTAATTGTCCCGCAGTGCATTATGCTTTTCAGAAGTTTCTTGGAAGAGATTGGAACCCTGCAGCTCAGCCGGTGAATATATCTTCTGATCTTAGAGAACTCTGTGATGCCCTGTCTACTGGCTATCGACATGGAATGGTATATCATATCGGTGAGAGAACCGTGGAAGTTCCTGCCGGCGGGGAGAGAATTCTGAGAGTAGCCTCCAGCATTGCTCCCGATTTGCTTGAAGGGGGGAGTTATGTCCTTATGGAAACCCCTGAAGAAATGATTAACCAGAATGGCTGGATGGTGATCCCAGAGAGAAAGGACTGGAGAAATAAAGTGGAGTTATCTACCTGTGTGACAGTGAGGAACTGTTCACCGCATCCGATCGTAATTGGACCATTCCAGAATGTGGCCCACTGCTACCCTGTGCTTGGAGTAAATCCATACGCTGAAGTGTGCAGGATTCAAATCCGAGATGCAATCCCTAATCTCAATCTTGACTTGAGTGATCCACATTTACCAGAGGCCTGGAATCAGCGACTGACACAGAAGTTGTCTGAATTATCGGAAGTGTTCTCCATGGATGATATGGATGTAGGTTGTGCTAAAAGTGCTCAACACACTTTCCGATTGACCGATTCTACTCCCTTCCGGGAGCGACCACGGAGAGTTGCTCCAAAGGATGTTGATGAGTTAAGACAGACTCTACAGCAAATGAAAGGTCAGGGGATCATTGTGGACAGTAAGAGCCCCTATGCCTCACCTATTGTGGTGGTAAGAAAAAAATCTGGAGCAATTCGCCTATGTGTGGATTACAGAACTCTGAACCGGAGAACCTTACCTGATCAGTATACACTGCCGAGAATTGAAGAAGCTCTGGAAGCTCTGAATGGAAACTGTTGGTTCACAGTGCTGGACCTAAGATCGGGATACTATCAAGTCCCAATGGCACCTGAGGATCAGGAAAAGACAGCTTTCATATGCCCCTTGGGTTTCTTTCAGTTCACTCGTATGCCGCAAGGTACAAAAGGTGCGCCAGCAACGTTCCAAAGGTTGATGGAAAGAGTGTTAGGTGATTTAGTGCCCCGGGAATGCCTTGTATATCTTGATGACATTATTGTGTTTGGAAAGACGCTGGAAGAACATGAAGAACGACTCATGAGAGTACTCCATCGCTTAAAAGAAGAGGGGCTGAAGTTGTCGGCTGACAAATGCAAATTTTGTAGATCTTCGGTCACTTATGTAGGTCATATTGTTTCTGCTGAAGGAGTTGCTACCGATCCTGGTAAGATTGAAGCTGTGGTGAATTGGCCCCGACCGCAAAATATTACGGAGTTGCAATCTTTCTTGGGGTTTTGTGGATTCTATCGACGATTTGTGGAAGGATATTCAAAAATTGCTCGAGCCCTCCTCGACCTGTTGAAGAGTGATGCAGGAGATCCGGGAAAGAAGAAAGGGTCTTCCAAAAGCCTTTTTGGCGATAGGTGGACTGCGGATTGTGAAGAAGCATTTAAGTTGTTGAAGAAGAAATTGACAGAAGCTCCCGTTCTGGCTTATGCTGATGCACAGAAGCCATATGTGCTACATGTAGATGCCAGCTTTGAAGGATTAGGTGGCGTGCTGCACCAAGAATACCCGGCCGGGTTACGGCCCATAGCTTTCATAAGTCGAAGTCTTTCTCCCAGCGAGAAAAATTATCCAGTACATAAATTGGAGTTTTTGGCGCTCAAGTGGGCCATTGTTGATAAATTACATGACTATTTATACGGAGCCACGTTTGAAGTAAGAACAGACAACAATCCACTGACATACGTTTTGTCAACCGCTAAGCTCGATGCTACAGGACATCGCTGGTTGGCAGCTTTATCCAACTACCAATTCACACTCAAGTATAAATCGGGGCCTAAGAACATTGGGGCAGATGCTCTATCAAGACGGCCTGGATTACCTAGTCCGGAAGTAGTGGATGAATGGGAAGAAGTGCCAAGTCCTGGAGTAGGAGCTTTGTGTGCCATGGCTGCTGTAGTTGAAGACCGAGTAGCCTTTTCTGAAACTCGGCTTATTGACTCTATTGGGGGAGGTCCCGAAGCTGTACCAGACATGTTTGCCTACCCTGCCGCTTTAGGATCCTTTGAGAGTTGTTCTATATCTTCAAAGCGAATGATCTGGAGTCAAAAGACTGATCCTTTAATTGGACCTCTTTATCAAGCAGTGAGTTCTCAAGACAGAGAAATGTTAAAGACATCCCTACCCTCTGAATGCAGTCAACTTCTACGAGATTGGGAGAAGTTTGAAATAGACAATGGCCTACTTTATCGTGTGGTGCTGTATCATGATCACCCTGGAAGGCGCCAACTAGTTATTCCAAGCTGATTTCAGAAGATGATTTTCCGAAGTCTGCATGATTATCATGGTCATTTGGGACCTGAGAAGACTTATGGCCTAATACAAGACCGATTCTACTGGCCCAAAATGAGAGATACCGTGACTCGTCTGTGTAGGTGCTGTCGCAGATGTTTGCAGAGGAAGACTGTCCCGGTTCGAGCGGCCTTCATGGGACACTTGAAGAGTTCGGGCCCCATGGATCTTGTCTGCATAGACTTCCTTTGTATTGACAACGACTCCAGAGGATTTGGAAATGTATTGGTGGTGACTGATCACTTCACACGATATGCTCAAGCCTTTCCGACTAAGGATCAAAAAGCAGTCACTGTTGCAAGAGTGCTTTGGGAAAAGTATTTTATCCATTATGGCTTACCACACCGGTTGCATTCTGATCAAGGCCGGGATTTTGAGAGTAACCTGATCAAAGAGTTACTTCAGTTGTTGAACATCCGCAAAAGTCGGACGACGCCTTACCATCCAGAGGGAGATGCCCTTCCTGAAAGATTTAACAGGACTTTACTTGATATGCTTGGTACCTTACGAATTGAGGATAAGCGATCCTGGAGTCGAAAAGTGGAGGCTATGGTGCATGCCTATAATAGTACAAGGCACGAGAGCACAGGATATTCACCATACTTTCTGATGTTTGGAAGAGAGCCTAGGCTACCTATTGACATCTTGTTGGGAGTCTCTACCGATGGTATCAGTCATCGAGATCATTACCGATACGTGGCACGTTTGAAAGAAACGCTTAAGAGTGCTTATCAGCTGGCTGAGGAAAATGCGGCCAAAGTGAATGAAGGAAATAAAAGGAGATTTGATCTTCGAGTAAGATACCGAGAATTGAACCCTGGGGACCATGTTCTGCTACGGAATTTGGGAGCATCTGCAAAACATAAGCTGGCTGATCGATGGCGGAGTGAACTCTTTACAGTGGTAGATCGGTTGCCTGGAATACCAGTCTACAAGATAAAAGGACGGGACGGGAGGATCAGGACTTGGCATAGAAATCATTTGTTGCCTGTACCTCAGATTGATGGTATGGATATCTCCAATGATGGCTCGGCCTGCGATTCTCCACAGTCCTTAGCCGATATTCCACCTGACCTTCCTGAAACTCCTGAGAGTGATTGGACTGTGGCTCCTGAAGTTCCTAGATCACCAGTATCTTCTCCTTCAGGGAGACCTATGAACCCTCAAACTCCAGAATTCGTACCTAGATCTGTGTCTACAGATGAGCAGGGATCTAGCTCTCCTACGCCACCAGCACCATCCCCTCCCATGGCAGACAACCCTAGTTTAGGGCCTGGACATGCTAGTTTACCTGAGAGAGAGGTACGGAGAGGAGAGAGAATTAGACACCCTCCACCTATGCTGACATATGATAGTTTGGGGGACCCCAGATTTACTACTCAGCCTCATTTATACCATGCTTGGGTGGGTGCAGTGTCCACTTTGGTCAATATGTTACCAATTTTCGCTCCTGCTGGCATGTATACCTATTAACCTGTTGTGACTCTGTAAATGCAAAAGCAACCATATTGATATTGTCATTGGTAATGTTGACTGTATACTATGACTTTGTATGTCTTTGACGTGACGTAAAGATTTCACCAGAGGGAGAGTGTAGGGAACTGCCATTTCTACTAGTATATAATGTATCTGGCTTCTTTGCCCCTGCAGTTTGGCTTCAGAGACCCCAGGCATTTAGTGCAAGTTTTGTTTTGTAAATACAGTGAGTCAGACACATGTGAGGCAGAGCTGCTGGGGGGAGAGATGTGAGCAGAGCTGCTGAGCCAGACATGTTATGTCTGGGGGAGTCTAAGAGCCACTGGTTCCTCTTTACTTCACAGTATATAGTTAGGTATGTGTTACCCCCTATATACTCACAGGACCTAGCTAGTAACCGTAGTTAGGGATCCATATATATATACAGTTCAGGGCAGTGATAGGTTAGGCTTCCGAAGGCCAACTAGCTAGTTAGAGGCCCGGTGGCACTAGTAGTTTAGCTGGCAGGTTAAGGACTCAGTGTTAGGGTAGTCAGGCCTGCATCTACTGCCGTCACCGTCGCCCTGTTTGCTGCCTGTGAAGAATCTCACCATCATCATCATCATCTCCTGATCGGCTGTCTGTCATCTCCTGGAAGAATCCGAGGATCCACAGTCATCCACAGGGGCCCCTGCATCTCTTCTGTTGCCTGGAGGTATTGTGCACTGGACTCTTGCTATATATCTATATATATACCCGGGTATATAACCTAAGACGGTTGAGGACTTGCTGGTTGTTGTAGTATTGCTGTGTTCTGAGTATATTTTATGTATGTATTATTACCCTGTTGATTCTTATAAAGCTACTGTTATAACCTTATGTGGTATCTGTATGTATTCTTCAGACTGTGAGATTAGTACAGTGATCCTTGTTAAGGCTACTAACTGTACTTCATGGGTAAGTCCCAGGAAGAGATCCTCCCTGTAGTACAGAGGCTCTATCCTGGGTGGAGGCACTGATATATTTCATATATGTTCCCACTCTTCCCTTCAGCGAAGGCTTCAGGTCCCATTATACACACAGGTCAGCGCCAGAGTCTGTTGCGGGAGGGATAATACTCATACCCCCCCCCAAATAGGGCTACACATGCATTAAGTTAATAAGGAATATTCACATGTATTATGGCCCCATACAAGTACTGAGAGCCACAGAGCGGTAATACAGAATCCTTTACTATACAATACCTCAGATTTCATATGGAGACAAAGGAAGATTTTGTTATGCATTCTGTATTTTCAGAGACATTGTTTCTATGGAGAATATATGGCACCCTGAAGAGCCTCTATGGGGGGATATGGCCACGTATATGCACCTAAGGTCAACATTAGGAATGGATTTAAAAAAGTGAGAAAAAAAATGTCTTTATATTTTCTCTTTAGCATCCACTTCTGGGTTAGTCCTGAAAAAAATGGATGCAAAATACTGATCGAATACTATAGCGTGAATGAGATGTTAAAAGTGAGTTGCAGAAAATATCTATGGTATAATATGCATGTGTTATGTATGGATTTTACCCTTGGTACATTTTCCTGCAATCAGCTGTGATAAGTGGGGGGCCCCGCAGAGACACCTCAGGGAAATCGAAGCATTGCACAGTGACCATTGAAATCAATAGTGTGTCCTTGTAATACATAGATGTTGGATCCTTCAAAGCAACAGATACTCTTTGAAGCCGCTCTTCACTACTTTTCCAGAATACACAGGCAAAGGTATAATGCTTCATTTATACTATATATAGAAATATACATAAAGATCTGTGCAGGGGTATAATATGAAGCCTTGAGGCTCAATGCAAGATCTGTAACAGGTTCCCCCACCTACCATGTGGCATTTATAATTTTGATGTCTTTGCTACCTCTACAAACAGGCACACCAGCTGCTATAACACCCGACTACAATGGGGCCGGGGGCATTTTTTTCTGACATAAGGTGTAGTTTATACCTTTATGACATTATTACATGTTTTCACTGTGTGAATTAACCTTGTACTGTGACATCATTGTGTACATTATTCCTGTACTGTGACATCACTGTGTATATTATCCCTGTACTGTGACATCACTGTGTATATTATCCCTGTACTGTGACATCACTGTGTGTATTATCCCTGTACTGTGACATCACTGTGTGTATTATACCTGTACTGTGACATCACTGGGTGTATTATCCCTGTACTGTGACATCACTGTGTGTATTATCTCTGTACTGTCACATCACTGTGTGTATTATCTCTGTACTGTGACATCACTGTGTTTATTATCCCTGTACTGTGACCTCACTGTGTGTATTATCCCTGTACTGTGACATCACTCTGTATATTATCCCTGTACTGTAACATCACTGTTTATTATCCCTGTACTGTGACATCACTGTGTGTATTATCTCTGTACTGTGACATCACTGTGTGTATTATCCCTGTACTGTGACATCACTGTGTGTATTATCTCTGTACTGTGACATCACTGTGTGTATTATCCCTGTACTGTGACATCACTGTGTGTATTATCTCTGTACTGTGACATCACTGTGTGAATTATCTCTGTACTGTGACATCACTCTGTATATTATCCCTGTACTGTGACATCACTGTGTGTATTATCCCTGTACTGTGACATCACTGTGTGTATTATCTCTGTACTGTGACCTCACTGTGTGTATTATCCCTGTACTGTGACATCACTGTGTGTATTATCTCTGTACTGTGACCTCACTGTGTGTATTATCCCTGTACTGTGACATCACTGTGTGTATTATCTCTGTACTGTGACATCACTGTGTGAATTATCTCTGTACTGTGACATCACTCTGTATATTATCCCTGTACTGTGACATCACTGTGTGTATTATCCCTGTACTGTGACATCACTGTGTGTGTTATCCATGTACTGTGACATCACTGTGTATATTATCCTTGTAATGTGACATCACTGTGTTTATTATCTCTGTACTGTGATATCACTTTGTGTATTATCCCTGTACTTTGAAATCACTGGTTGTTATCCCTTTACTGTGACATCACTATGTGTATTACTTCTGTACATTGACATCACTGCATGCAGTGACTTGGTAACACATAACCGAAGAATACCTCATACATTACCTTCGTGGTAACATAAGATATTTTCACTTCCTAGTAAAAGCAAGGCAAAATAGTCTGCCCTACACTCCAGGATATCATTTTTTATAAGTTTGCTCCCTCTGTAAAACTTGGAACATTTCTTATTGCGTTCTGACCTGCATCCTGTTTTGCGAAAGAAACAGAATAAGAAGCAAACAAATAAAAAACGAAACACGGATGTTATGAAACAGGAATGACACGAGCTATCCGTCTTCAGGCTCAGGCACTAGCTGCTCGGGAAGGAAACCTGTTCGATATTAGATGGCCTTTCACTTGTACAAATGATGCCACAGCAAGTTTTTACCAAGTTATAAAAATTGCAGCAGTACAATAAATTGTAAGACAAAAAGGAGAGAAATTCAATTTAACAAGAAACTTGTAACTTTTCACTTAAGCAGCTCTTACTTGCAGGACCAGGCAGAAGGAATGGGCGCTATGTCAAACATCAATACCGTATGCTGCTCCTACAAGATTGCCCTCTGAATCAAAACTATATTTTATAACCCCAAGGGAAATTTAGTACAAGTGTAGCAAATTTTCCTTTCATCTTGCTGATAGCGCGTTTTTTCCGAAGCCAAAAAAGTCTAAAGATTATTTATACAGTAGAACATATATTATTTTTGCTTTGACAGGGAAGCATTTTGATGGCAGGACGTGCTTTTGTATTCAAACACGTGCGAGGGGGACAGATGCCGAGCTGAGCTGATCGATGAGAAGCGTCCATATTCCAGTGGTTTTATAGCCGTGTGGATTTATGCCTGCAGCACACATGAAGACCCGGAATATGAATATATTGGAAGGCAACCTGCTGTGTGAAAACGCAATATGCAATTTAGGAGAAATATATACCCTACTTATAAATTTATTTTACCCTTAAATGGACACTAAAATATAGGGATGAAGAAGAAATATGTGCAAAGAGGTTGTCTCCGCTGTATAGTTGTCTGTAAATAGGACAAATACAATGACTTACTTGTCGGCTTGTTTCACAATCAAGTTGTGGAAGATGAAAATGCGTTGGTATGGAAGTCAATAAATGGAGGAAAAATATAAGGATCTGTACAGAGGTGTACAAAGAAGAGGTGGCATGCCATAGCAACAATGAATAGAGTAAAGAAGACAACCCCCACATCTAGACATGATTTCATTTCCACCATTTGTTATGATTACTATAACCATCTCCTTTGAGAAGACTATTTTTTCTGTTGGGTGGTCATCAGAGGTGGGCGAACCTTGTACTGGTCCAAAATGGAAGTGCTACTACTAGACTCATGGGTCTTCTCAGACTCCAGAGTAAAACAAGTGGATGACCAGGGGAGGTGCTGAAGAATAATAAACAGCCATTCCTTCCATCACTTCTCCTGGGTTTCTTTGTGGCATCTTGTGCTCCTTTACAGGTGTATTCAGTCCTCTTCCAACTTCCTGTGGTCCTAGGGGACCTCTGAAGTCTGTGATTGGTCTTTAGCAGCCAAGTGGAGCGCACCAACCTCATGACTCTCTGACGTAAGCGTCACAACGTTGGATTCGGTGGTCATCGGAGTTGGGTGGACCTTGTGAGGTATTGGTTCAAACTGGAAGTGCTATTATTATACTCTAGGGTCTTTTCAGAATGTGCTGAAAATTAATAGACAATAATACTCACCTTCCCTTACCTCTCCTGAGCTTCTTTGTGGAAGCTGGTGTTCATTTATGGATGTCTTCAGTCATATTCTGACCTCCTGAGGTGCAAGGGGACCTCTGAGTTCTGAGATATGGGGTGCACCAATATCATGACGCTTTGACGTAAACATCATGACGTTGGCTTGCCCAAGGGGACTGGGTCTCGGTGAGGCCTCAGCAATCCCTCAGGGCTGCTGATGTCACTCAGGAGGCCGGAAGAGGGCTTAAGATGTGAGGGAGTGCAGGAGAGGTGAGGCAAGTTGAGTCTGACTCTTTATTTTTTTTTATTATTTTTTCTCCCCTTACAGACATTCAAATTTTTTTTTTTTCCCTCCTTTTTGTTCTTCTCTCCTCCCTTTTCCTTCCCTTCTCTTCTCTTTTGTCCACTGGAGAACTGCATAATCAGTAGTGCATCATCCACCTTAGTAAGGGCTTGGTGTTGTGTTCGGGGGGGGGGGCCCCGGGCCCCCCCCCCCTCAATAGAACGCCCCCGTTCCATGGATTTGGGATAACTTGTTAGGGGCGTTATTTACAAGTCCACTTTTAGTGGACATGAGTGTCCGTTTAAATCATGGACTACATGTGCACCCATTGATTTTAACCATTGGTACGTGGAAGAAGACTGGAGACATACTCTATTTTTGTCTGTTTTGAGATCCACAAAGCACCATTCTAGTCTATGGGTCCCTGAATACCATAGACAGTACATGAATGCCATTTGTGAGCTTTACATTTTTCACCGACCCAGGGGAAAAGAAAAGTAAAAAAAATTGTTTTTAAAGTTGAGCCATTTTCATGGACATGAAAAAAATGGATCAACCATGTACAGGAGATGACCTGAACATGAGAAGTATCGCATGTGCTATCTGTGACATTATACATCTGCTAAAATAAGGTGTCTGAATAGTCCCCTTAAGATGGAAACACCCCTTTAAACATCTATATTTTACCAGCCTAAATGTTGGTAAGTCTGTCAAATCCAGACGGAAAATCAGCACTGTATCTGTCCTAAGTGTACAGACCCAAAAAATAGTTCCTAGTGTCTAATAGAGTGCACATAAGAAAAAACTCGTACATTTTATAGCTCAAAATTATTGGGGTATGTTCAGACTTTGGAAAATGAAGAAGAATTTGCAGGGACATCAGCCTCCGAATTTTCTTCATTTTTGACCACCTACCCCAGCCGGGCTCCCTGCGGCATAATCTGGGGAGGAAGAGTCTGCAGCTGATACTGAGGTGGAATCTACCTCAAAATCAGTAGAGAGTCGGCTTTCTGAAGAGCCTGATTCTGCTGTGTGAATAGACCCTTAGTCTATAGTTAGAGAAACATATGGTGGTGCTTTATTACAGAACAATTGTTATGATAGCACCACAGGAACAAATATCAGAAATTACAGGAACTGACAGACAACAGAGAGCAGTTAAATAAACTGTTTAAATCTCACACAGCACTGAGACATAGAGCTAGGGCACCTGAACATCTTCACCAGTGCTAGCCAAGAAGCCAGATGGACTTGTGCTGAATTTGGTACCCAAGTTATCACCACAGGAACGAAATAATAAATAATAATAATAATAATAAATGTTAAAACCAGAACCCACAACAAACTCACTAGGCGGATCAAAACCAGGGGGATGAATTATAAGCGGGAACGTGCCCAAGCTAAAAAGTCAGTCCGAGCGGTATCGTTAGAGCCAAAATCATAAGACAAGTGAATATCCAGTAACAAGAAAAAGGTGAGTAATAGAGCAGTCCAGCACAAACAATCAAGGTTTAGGATCTCACTAAAGTACAAACTAATTGCAGGTACATGGATGAGCTAAAACAGGGCTTAAATATCCCTCCTTAACTGCTGATTGGAACAGCATAGGAGAGGCCTGAAGATTGCAGAAGCTTCATATGTTGGCCCGGTAAGTTTACGGCAACAGCAGCTAAACTGAGATTCCTGACACCAATATACTACTCTTGCATGCAGACTCAGGCCGTCTGTGTTCACCCCTAAGGAATGGGGTTGTCGTGTGAGTAGCCTGGTGGCTCAGTGGTTATCACTGATCCCTTGCTGCACTGGAGTCCTTGGTTCAAACTTAGTCAAAGACAACATCTGCATGGAATTTGTATGATTTCCCTTGTGTTTGCGTGAGTTTCCATCGACACTCCAAAGACATACCGATAAGGAATTTAGATTGTGAGCCCTATTTGGGACAGTGTTGGCCAGATCTCTGTAAAGTGCTTAATAAGTAAGAGGGGCCTCTATTTTGCTGTACATACTCCTGCCTATGCTATAACTAGCACTATCTTTAACTAGTAAAAGTCATCAGTAAGCACACAGCATACAAGCAGCACTCTTCACACCAAAACAGTACAAAACGCATCGACTAGCAGACCGGCTGTGAAAAATTAAACGCTCGGACCAAAAACATTTAAACTGTTCTCTTTTATGAATTTCAAGGGCTTTCATTTTTAATCATTTTTTTTTTCTCCAGCTACAATCATATCTGCTTTAAGGGCACAAAGGATTAATGAAAGCAGACTCCAGCAATGTGACCTTTACTTTGCATTAAAAATGCTTACTTGAGCAGTCTTCTGTGGACCCTGAGAGCAGATTTCTGCTGAATACTAAAATCTGATACCATGTAATGTTTCACATGGATTTGTTCATAAAAACGGGGACATTGCTCTATAAATTCCCTTAGATTAAAAACTAAAAAAAAAAAATAAAAATCTTTTCTATTCAGGGCAGAGATCAAACAGACTGGAAGTTGCAGCTGATATTGCGTAACGTTGGCGCGTTCCATGTTCTAGATGAGAAAGGCACAAAATGAAGTCTGGTTATACCAGATGTGTCTCCATGCTGATTGTCACACTTGCTCAAGATCAGAGTTCGGTTTAGCTGCAGTGATCTCCGTGGTCTGAAGTTCTCTTCCAAAAAAAAAAAAAAAAAAAAAAAAAAAAAAAAGGTTTTTACGTATACAGTGAATAATCCACAATGCAATTTCTCCAATGCAAGTGAAGCAACTGTAAAAATAGTCTCTATTAAAAATCTATTAAAAAGGTCCACAGATCCTATGCCGATCTATACGCTTCTATGGTAATAGATAAAAAAAAATTGTATATTCTAATATTACAGGCATGTTACATTATCTATTGCATTCCCCCTATATCTTCCTTGCATATAATTGACAGATTAGCAAAAAGTAAACTAGAAATGCAAAGGAATATAATTACAGGATCAGACTACACATGGTTTATTTGTTGTCTGTTGCCATGGGGACGCTTAGAATTGAATAGAAAATGCAACTACAAAACAATAGGACAATTTAAACGCAAACTATTTGTGAAGTGACTTCATATCTCATTTTAGATATTTCGGAACAGTAACAAATGGTTGCAAATACCCTTTAAATGTTGTGAATCTAATGAAATGTCAGGCTCACAAAAGTTCCATGGTGTATCTAATCAAATATAAATGGGATCATCTCAAAGGGATCTTGTTCACCTCGTCCTGCCTTCCATCACTTGTGAGAGAAAAGAATGGCATGACCCTGTGGTCAGTTTCCTTGGTTTACAAAAACTTTCATGTCTTTAAAGAGAGAGAAGTGCACACTGGGAAATTTGATCTTTTGCCCCTCCCTCCAGGAGCCTCATGAATGTTGCAGGAACTGCTTCTATATTGCATGCTCCCACATGCTGGAGATCTGACAGCCTGTATGTTGACTCATATTTAGTTGTGATAGCTTTTGTGACAGCTTTTGCTATGGTCGAAACAACATTTCATGCCATTGTGAAACCTCCGTGCCTCTCCAACTATTGCTAAACTACAACTCCCATCATGCCAGGGACTATTGGGACTTGTGAATTTGCAGCAGCTGTAAATTTACCCATAGGACAACCCTGCTGTAAGTGTTACATAAAGGTGAACCATAATTTACAAATGGTGTGAATCTTAGGATGCTTGATCAGACCCAAAAAGACATTCTAGTAGAATTTCTCAGCTTTGCAGGGGTCTATTTTGTATGTTTGTGTGTGTCACTAAAAACTTTGCTACTGATATGAAGTCAACATCTTATAGAAAACAAAAATGACTAGATCATTGTGGAGATCTGGTCTAAAACGGTGCGTATGTCAGTGAGGATAAAACGACCTGCAAACTTCTATTGGTTAATAAGGGTCATGTGATATGATATGGAGGAAGACCCTTGATGTGGTAACCAGTGGTCAATATTTGCTTTTGTTAACATGTTGCTTGGTTGCATTGGAAACCTGGTCTAAAACAAAAATGGATTGTTATGAAAACCTGGTCTAAAATTATGTGTATGTCAGTGAGGCTAAGCATGAAGGAATTATGGGCTTATATCGGCTAATACAGGCCATATGATGTAATATAGAGGAAGGCACTTCATGTTGAAGTCAGAGGTGCTATATTTGGATTTGTGAATATGTCACTGGGTTGTTATGGAGACCTGGTCTAAAACAAATTGTCTGGGTTGTTATGGAAACCTGTGTGTATGTCAGTGAGGCTAGGAATAAAGGACCTGCAAGCTTCTATAGGCTAATATTGGTCATCAGAAGTCCATTGATGTTGAAGCCAGTGGTGTTATATTTACTTTTGAGAATATGTCAAGAATAGTAGGTACTAGAGAGCCGAAAGGTAGTCTAAAACCTTTGTAAACATCTGATTTTTCTATGGGCCAGAACAGACTATATATATATATATATATATATATATATATATATATATATATATATATATATATATATATATATATATATATATATATATATATATATATATATATATATATATATATATATATATATATATATATATATATATATGATAAAGCAGGGTTTCTTGTGGCTTTTAGAGCCGCAGGTTGGAGTGCGCAGGTATAGATAAATATTCCAAATAATCCTCTCTCTTCATGGTATTTTATCTGCATTGATATTGCTCTAATCTTGGTAATGTTGTTTGAAGACTTGAAAATTAGAAACTGAACAAAGGAGAAGCCGAGAACACGAGGACTGAATTATGATGTATGTTTCCAGCAGCATATATCATACGGGGCATATTTATATTCCCATCAGGTCCCATCTTGGCACTTCATTGCTCTGCCTAATCTGAGTGGTAATGGCCCTTAAATGGATGATTGAGCTGAGTTGTTACCAAGTGGAAACCAGTCAGTAAAATATCATTGCTGCAGATATTAACCCCTTCGCCAACTTGTTTTCAGTTTAGTGAAGTTGTTCTTTTCAGAAAACATACTTTTTTTAGGGATGATTCACACTTATGTTTCTCTTTATGCTTTATTAACAAACAGCCCTAATTGCGAATCCCATTGTCGTCAGGTTTCAATGGTTTTGAGTAGACGATTGAATTGTCAATCCGTGACATCTCAATCCTAGTTTTCAGTCTGCCAAAAAATGAAGAATTCTGCAAAAATAATTTGCCAGCATGGAGAACAAGCAGATACATAAATCTTTATAATATGCTGCATAGTAAGAATGCTTTCAGAAATAGAAGGGTTAATAGTTTTTGTCAAACAACAAAATGCAAAGTGAATGAAGAAAAGAAAAATGTAAATCCCATCAATATTTGGTGTGACCTTTGCCCTTTGGAGGAGGAGTCCTGGAAGCGATGATCCGGTCCCCACAGATATAGTCCTGATCTCATCATCATCAAGTCTGTCTCGGATGACATGAAGAGACAGAAGGATTGGAGCAAGCCACATCCACAGAAGATCTGTGCTTAGTTCTCCAAGATGGCGGGAACAACCTCCCTGCCCAGTTCTGCCAAAAACTGTCTGCAAGTACCGAGAAGAACTGATGGAAGGCAAAGGGCAAAGGTCACACCAAATATTGATGGGATTTACATTTCTCTTTTCTTCATTCACTTCATTTTGTTACTTCCCAAAAATAAACTATTGACTCTTCTATTATTGAAAGTATTCTTACTTTGCAGCATTCTCCACACATGTCTAAAACTTTTGCACAGTATTGTATTCTAATTATGGGAAAGGACAATTTTCTCCCCCTCCCGAAGTCTATAGTTATTTCCTTTCTCTGCTTAAAAGCTTAAAAGCAAATGAGTCAGCAAAATATTAGACAAGGGAAATATTATAAATACTAGAAAAGGGGAATAGGAGAGGAGGGGGATGCAGCTGCAGTAAAGCTAGCCATACATATGAGAGTCCCACGTTCATCTATTGCTCCTGAGCCAAATGTGTCTGTGTGGGGACAGACAAGTAAGTCGCTGCCAGACTCCTCTCCTCAAGGACAGATTGGGTATAAATCCAACATACCCAACATGACCCTTTTTCTGCCCAGCCTTGTGTCAAATTCTGAGGGATCATTGAGATTAGCAGGTTTACCCTATTCACATGAGGGGACTAATCCAGTGACCGGATCATTAGGGATCCCAAATAACCCTCAAGACTTCATTATAAAGCAAGGTTGGTCAGGTGAGATGCTTTTCCGGGAATACTTCTCCTTCTTGTGGAGATCCAGGAAGACTTACAATAATCCAGCACCCTGCAAAAGATGGGAAGAACCTCAAAAGAACTGTCTACAGATGGGTGTCTGGAAATGACTTTTTCTGGACTTTTATTTTGATGACCCATCCTCAGTATAGGCCATAATAAGTGATCAGTGGGAACCCAACATCCAGGACTCCCATCAATCGAATGACTGAAGAGGCTGCAGTGTTTGGGTGCAAACATACATATCATAGGGGCTGTGCTTGAGTTTGCAGCTCAGGTCTGAGCTAGTCTTGAATAGGACTGAGCTGCTGCTGTACCATGTGACCTATGAATGTGATGTCACCAACACAAGGAAAAGCTGATCAGCAGGGGTCCCAAGTGTCGGATCCCACAGATCACATTCTGATACTGGTCATTAATATGTGAATCCTAGAAAAAACCCTTTAATGGGTCATTGTCTATAGATGGTACTTTCTGCAGGAGGGCTAATTTGCATCCTTTTTTCCAGGGAGCGTTGTATGTAAGTCTGTCCACACCACATGGATCGCCACCAGGAGAACTAACATTCTCCCAGAATTATATTAGTTCAATAAATGGTATAGTCAGGAGCATAGTTAAAGGGAATGTCACATTAAAATTGCCTATTATTTAAATCACATTTTTATATTAAAATGTTTTTTTTAAAGAATTTTTGGTGATGTTTTAAATTTTCCATAATATTGTCCATATTATATATTTAAAAAAAAATTCTAAAAACATTGCAATTCCAACTCTTGCCACTAAGCCTAAAATATTTTATTACTTCCTATTTCCTGGAGATGAACCATGGGCCATAGACACAATGATCTGGAGCAGACCCTATGGGGGAGTTTTCTAGGCATGCTCTGTGACCTGTACAGAGGTCATTGGAGAGAGGGGGAGTTGATAAGACATGAAATCCTCTACTGTGACTGCAGGACTCAGTGTCTTATCTATATATACCTGATAGCTGTACTCATCAGTGTGCTGTGAGTGAGGGGACTGCTGCAAAGAAACCTCCAGAAAACTGGAAGTCTGAGAATATTATCTGGCTTAGTGGCCAGAGTTAGAACTGCAGGATTTTTAGCCACCTTTTAAAACGTATATAATAACATGGAAAGTCTTTAAAAACCTCGCCAAAAATTCTGTAAAAATATGCTGATCCTAAAACCTGATTAAAAAAAAAAATAGGTAATTTTCTGACAGCACATTGCCTTTAATGGGGGTACAGAGGTAGCAATTGCACCAAATGCCTGAGGGTGCCTAATGGTTCCTCTGCAACATTAAAGGATTCCAGAATTGTGAATGGTAGGTAAGGTTACAGATCCTGCACTGGAGCAGGTTATGCCTTTGCCTTGGGTTCTACATCCCAGAGTGATTATACGGGAGTCAAAGGTCATCATAATCGCACGCCATTGACGTTGATGAGAGAGCCGCAGACATCCAGCCTGCAGAGCTACACAAGTTGTTGTTACTATGTGGCAGAAAGTTAAGTCAGAAAACCCAAATGAAACGCTTTGCACTGCAAGCTGATTTCCCCCGGGACCAGATACATCAAGTAAGAAACTGCATCAGTTTAATGGAACCCTTTCAGAGGATGAAATAGTTCACTGATAATCAAAGATTTTTTTTCTTTTAAGACATTTGTAATTATATTCTTGTTTTATTTAGTACAGTCGATGTAATGCACTACACTACAAAGGGAATAGAAGGCAAATAAAATGGGTGAGCCTGTCATTGTGTTAGATTGTGGCGGAGGCAGCAAGATGGAAGAAAAGCTTACAAACACATTGCTGCAAAACTTGTTCTCAGCTTCTTCGAAGGGAAATGCAATTAGAATTGTAATTTCATAATGGAACTTTTGTTACTGTTGTCTACGGGGATATGTACATTGTGGCCGAATGAAAAGATAAACTAGTGCACTGGAAAGAGATGAAAATATACAGCATGATTCTCATACATAAAGAGGAAGAAGAGACATTGAAATGGAGATGAGATGAATTACTAGAGATGAGTGAACCATCTCGTATCGAACCAGATTTATTACAGATTTTCTACAATTTTGGGTTCTACCAAATCTGAAGCTTTTGGGGTTCACCAGCTACAAATCATTATTATACCCTGATGTCACTCCATATAAGCGGAGACCCAGGGGTGATGTGCACACACAATAAACTTTGATACTGATCTTCGATCACCTGTCCTGGCCTCCATCCTGGTCTTCCTTGGCTGTCTTTTGGCCTCTTCTGGCATACTGAGTGACGGCACAAGCCCTGGGGGACCGCTGAAACCTGGATTGGACCTCAGCAGTCACATGGGGCACGCCTTAATGACACTTGATCTTGGAGCAGCCCACATGACCCAATCGCAGTCCTCAGCAGTCCCTCAGGGCCAGTGACGTCACTCAGGAGGCTGGAAGAGGCCTGAGGACAACCAAAGAGGACGCTGCAATAGAGCCTAAGAGAGGTGAGGAAAGGAGAGCATTAGTGTTTATTATGTTTCCACACTTGCTCTAGGCCTCCACTTGTTATAGTCTGAGACATCAGAGAATAATAATAGCACTTCTGATTTGGATTGGATAAGTGCCGTCCAAAACAAGTGAATGAACCTCGTGAACATTTCTAAAATGGGTCTTGTGAGTTTAGCCCATATCTAATAAAGATGAATGGATTTACTCATACAGAGATCTAGCATTACTGCCTGAGAAATATTCCTATGTTACCCTTAGGCCATCCATACACACAAAACAACTGTCGACTGAATGCCCATGTGGCCAACAGGTATTCCTTCTTCCCCCAACAAGCTCAGCTTGGCAAAGAATATACAGATTGTTTTTCTTGATGCAAAACTGTAAAGCTATGACTCTAATAACACCTATTGGAGGGTAGCTTCCTATAAATCGGTGTCTGACTTTCAAGAAGTCTTGTTAGGATATAAACCAAACCAGAAAATCTCCTCCCAAAGACGAAGACACATATTCACAGGCAGTTGTTTCAGTATTTTTGCCCCGCAATAGTGTAGAGGATACTGTTTGGCTAGGACAGATTGTCATTGATGTGGGTTGGGAGGGATACTATGTCTCCTTGCTGAGATTGCCTTGTACAGAGACTTAAATTCCATTCATGATCTGCTAGGAATTCTCAGAAAGGATACGCAAATAAGTTTCCCTTGCTGAAATATGAAAAACTGTGTCTCTAGGGCCACCAATTGGAAGATAGTCACCTATAGGTCATTGCTTGACTTTTAAGAAGCCTTGTGTAGCCCTATTTGGGGGGGGGGGTATGAGTATTATCCCTCCCGCAACAGACTCTGGCGCTGACCTGTGTGTATAATGGGACCTGAAGCCTTCGCTGAAGGGAAGAGTGGGAACATATATGAAATATATCAGTGCCTCCACCCAGGATAGAGCCTCTGTATTACAGGGAGGATCTCTTCCTGGGACTTACCCATGAAGTACAGTTAGTAGCCTTAACAAGGATCACTGTACTAATCTCACAGTCTGAAGAATACATACAGATACCACATAAGGTTATAACAGTAGCTTTATAAGAATCAACAGGGTAATAATACATACATACAATATACTCAGAACACAGCAGTACTACAACAACCAGCAAGTCCTCAACCGTCTTAGGTTATATACCCGGGTATATATATAGATATATAGCAAGAGTCCAGTGCACAATACCTCCAGGCAACAGAAGAGATGCAGGGGCCCCTGTGGATGACTGTGGATCCTCGGATTCTTCCAGGAGATGACAGACAGCCGATCAGGAGATGATGATGATGAGGTGAGATTCTTCACAGGCAGCAAACAGGGCGACGGTGACGGCAGTAGATGCAGGCCTGACTACCCTAACACTGAGTCCTTAACCTGCCAGCTAAACTACTAGTGCCACCGGGCCTCTAACTAGCTAGTTGGCCTTCGGAAGCCTAACCTATCACTGCCCTGAACTACATATATATATGGATCCCTAACTACGGTTACTAGCTAGGTCCTGTGAGTATATAGGGGGTAACACATACCTAACTATATACTGTGAAGTAAAGAGGAACAAGTGGCTCTTAGACTCCCCCAGACATAACATGTCTGTCCCAGCAGCTCTGCTCACATCTCTCCCCCCAGCAGCTCTGCCTCACATGTGTCTGACTCACTGTATTTACAAAACAAAACTTGCACTAAATGCCTGGGGTCTCTGAAGCCAAACTGCAGGGGCAAAGAAGCCAGATACATTATATACTAGTAGAAATGGCAGTTCCCTACACTCTCCCTCTGGTGAAATCTTTACGTCACGTCAAAGACATACAAAGTCATAGTATACAGTCAACATTACCAATGACAATATCAATATGGTTGCTTTTGCATTTACAGAGTCACAACAGGTTAATAGGTATACATGCCAGCAGGAGCGAAAATTGGTAACATATTGACCAAAGTGGACACTGCACCCACCCAAGCATGGTATAAATGAGGCTGAGTAGTAAATCTGGGGTCCCCCAAACTATCATATGTCAGCATAGGTGGAGGGTGTCTAATTCTCTCTCCTCTCCGTACCTCTCTCTCAGGTAAACTAGCATGTCCAGGCCCTAAACTAGGGTTGTCTGCCATGGGAGGGGATGGTGCTGGTGGCGTAGGAGAGCTAGATCCCTGCTCATCTGTAGACACAGATCTAGGTACGAATTCTGGAGTTTGAGGGTTCATAGGTCTCCCTGAAGGAGAAGATACTGGTGATCTAGGAACTTCAGGAGCCACAGTCCAATCACTCTCAGGAGTTTCAGGAAGGTCAGGTGGAATATCGGCTAAGGACTGTGGAGAATCGCAGGCCGAGCCATCATTGGAGATATCCATACCATCAATCTGAGGTACAGGCAACAAATGATTTCTATGCCAAGTCCTGATCCTCCCGTCCCGTCCTTTTATCTTGTAGACTGGTATTCCAGGCAACCGATCTACCACTGTAAAGAGTTCACTCCGCCATCGATCAGCCAGCTTATGTTTTGCAGATGCTCCCAAATTCCGTAGCAGAACATGGTCCCCAGGGTTCAATTCTCGGTATCTTACTCGAAGATCAAATCTCCTTTTATTTCCTTCATTCACTTTGGCCACATTTTCCTCAGCCAGCTGATAAGCACTCTTAAGCGTTTCTTTCAAACGTGCCACGTATCGGTAATGATCTCGATGACTGATACCATCGGTAGAGACTCCCAACAAGATGTCAATAGGTAGCCTAGGCTCTCTTCCAAACATCAGAAAGTATGGTGAATATCCTGTGCTCTCGTGCCTTGTACTATTATAGGCATGCACCATAGCCTCCACTTTTCGACTCCAGGATCGCTTATCCTCAATTTGTAAGGTACCAAGCATATCAAGTAAAGTCCTGTTAAATCTTTCAGGAAGGGCATCTCCCTCTGGATGGTAAGGCGTCGTCCGACTTTTGCGGATGTTCAACAACTGAAGTAACTCTTTGATCAGGTTACTCTCAAAATCCCGGCCTTGATCAGAATGCAACCGGTGTGGTAAGCCATAATGGATAAAATACTTTTCCCAAAGCACTCTTGCAACAGTGACTGCTTTTTGATCCTTAGTCGGAAAGGCTTGAGCATATCGTGTGAAGTGATCAGTCACCACCAATACATTTCCAAATCCTCTGGAGTCGTTGTCAATACAAAGGAAGTCTATGCAGACAAGATCCATGGGGCCCGAACTCTTCAAGTGTCCCATGAAGGCCGCTCGAACCGGGACAGTCTTCCTCTGCAAACACCTGCGACAGCACCTACACAGACGAGTCACGGTATCTCTCATTTTGGGCCAGTAGAATCGGTCTTGTATTAGGCCATAAGTCTTCTCAGGTCCCAAATGACCATGATAATCATGCAGACTTCGGAAAATCATCTTCTGAAAGCAGCTTGGAATAACTAGTTGGCGCCTTCCAGGGTGATCAGGATACAGCACCACACGATAAAGTAGGCCATTGTCTATTTCAAACTTCTCCCAATCTCGTAGAAGTTGACTGCATTCAGAGGGTAGGGATGTCTTTAACATTTCTCTGTCTTGAGAACTCACTGCTTGATAAAGAGGTCCAATTAAAGGATCAGTCTTTTGACTCCAGATCATTCGCTTTGAAGATATAGAACAACTCTCAAAGGATCCTAAAGCGGCAGGGTAGGCAAACATGTCTGGTACAGCTTCGGGACCTCCCCCAATAGAGTCAATAAGCCGAGTTTCAGAAAAGGCTACTCGGTCTTCAACTACAGCAGCCATGGCACACAAAGCTCCTACTCCAGGACTTGGCACTTCTTCCCATTCATCCACTACTTCCGGACTAGGTAATCCAGGCCGTCTTGATAGAGCATCTGCCCCAATGTTCTTAGGCCCCGATTTATACTTGAGTGTGAATTGGTAGTTGGATAAAGCTGCCAACCAGCGATGTCCTGTAGCATCGAGTTTAGCGGTTGACAAAACGTATGTCAGTGGATTGTTGTCTGTTCTTACTTCAAACGTGGCGCCGTATAAATAGTCATGTAATTTATCAACAATGGCCCACTTGAGCGCCAAAAACTCCAATTTATGTACTGGATAATTTTTCTCGCTGGGAGAAAGACTTCGACTTATGAAAGCTATGGGCCGTAACCCGGCCGGGTATTCTTGGTGCAGCACGCCACCTAATCCTTCAAAGCTGGCATCTACATGTAGCACATATGGCTTATGTGCATCAGCATAAGCCAGAACGGGAGCTTCTGTCAATTTCTTCTTCAACAACTTAAATGCTTCTTCACAATCCGCAGTCCACCTATCGCCAAAAAGGCTTTTGGAAGACCCTTTCTTCTTTCCCGGATCTCCTGCATCACTCTTCAACAGGTCGAGGAGGGCTCGAGCAATTTTTGAATATCCTTCCACAAATCGTCGATAGAATCCACAAAACCCCAAGAAAGATTGCAACTCCGTAATATTTTGCGGTCGGGGCCAATTCACCACAGCTTCAATCTTACCAGGATCGGTAGCAACTCCTTCAGCAGAAACAATATGACCTACATAAGTGACCGAAGATCTACAAAATTTGCATTTGTCAGCCGACAACTTCAGCCCCTCTTCTTTTAAGCGATGGAGTACTCTCATGAGTCGTTCTTCATGTTCTTCCAGCGTCTTTCCAAACACAATAATGTCATCAAGATATACAAGGCATTCCCGGGGCACTAAATCACCTAACACTCTTTCCATCAACCTTTGGAACGTTGCTGGCGCACCTTTTGTACCTTGCGGCATACGAGTGAACTGAAAGAAACCCAAGGGGCATATGAAGGCTGTCTTTTCCTGATCCTCAGGTGCCATTGGGACTTGATAGTATCCCGATATTAGGTCCAGCACTGTGAACCAACAGTTTCCATTCAGAGCTTCCAGAGCTTCTTCAATTCTCGGCAGTGTATACTGATCAGGTAAGGTTCTCCGGTTCAGAGTTCTGTAATCCACACATAGGCGAATTGCTCCAGATTTTTTCTTACCACCACAATAGGTGAGGCATAGGGGCTCTTACTGTCCACAATGATCCCCTGACCTTTCATTTGCTGTAGAGTCTGTCTTAACTCATCAACATCCTTTGGAGCAACTCTCCGTGGTCGCTCCCGGAAGGGAGTAGAATCGGTCAATCGGAAAGTGTGTTGAGCACTTTTAGCACAACCTACATCCATATCATCCATGGAGAACACTTCCGATAATTCAGACAACTTCTGTGTCAGTCGCTGATTCCAGGCCTCTGGTAAATGTGGATCACTCAAGTCAAGATTGAGATTAGGGATTGCATCTCGGATTTGAATCCTGCACACTTCAGCGTATGGATTTACTCCAAGCACAGGGTAGCAGTGGGCCACATTCTGGTATGGTCCAATTACAATCGGATGCGGTGAACAGTTCCTCACTGTCACACAGGTAGATAACTCCACTTTATTTCTCCAGTCCTTTCTCTCTGGGATCACCATCCAGCCATTCTGGTTAATCATTTCTTCAGGGGTTTCCATAAGGACATAACTCCCCGCTTCAAGCAAATCGGGAGCAATGCTGGAGGCTACTCTCAGAATTCTCTCCCCGCCGGCAGGAACTTCCACGGTTCTCTCACCGATATGATATACCATTCCATGTCGATAGCCAGTAGACAGGGCATCACAGAGTTCTCTAAGATCAGAAGATATATTCACCGGCTGAGCTGCAGGGTTCCAATCTCTTCCAAGAAACTTCTGAAAAGCATAATGCACTGCGGGACAATTAGTGCCAAGTATCACAGGAGCTGCACAAGAATCCCCTGTATCAGGACAGACAAGAGCCGTAATCTTCATGGGAGCGACACTCTGATCTTCTAATTCAGGGACAGCTATAACTACTTGTAGGCTGCCATCTACAGGATATGATCCTGAATTAAGCCCCCACAATTTCATTTGTCCTGTAGACTGAAGAGGTATATCCCTCAGATACTTTTGGTAGAACGAGCGATAAATCAGGGTCACTTGAGATCCTGTATCAAACAGGGCAGGAGCGGCATGACCATTGACAGTGACTTTGACAACGGACCTGGAGCCCGCGATAGCGCCTCTGGTATTTACTCGGCCCGCCTTCCTTTGGTGTCTTTGATTCTGAATAGAGAAGACAGCACTGTGTCCCAATCCCTCACTGTCCTCTGTACACTGTCTGGCAGTATGGCCCGTCTGACCACATTTATAACAGGTTCTAGCATCCTTCCTCCGTTGAGTGGCAGTGGGTGGAGTGGCGGACTGTCTAAGTTCTGACCGCTCCGCTGGTTTGTCCTTGTTTGAATTAGGAACAACATCTTCTTTAGAGATGCTTTTCGCTTTCTTAGGGGTACTAAAACTAATGTCAGCTTCTTGTTTCTTCACTAACTTCATTAAGTCAGGAAATGGAAGGACTCTATCAGATAGTAAGACCTTGAGTACTTGAGCAAGAGGATGATGAGGTTGTAACCCTCTCACCAACTGACTGGTTCTCAGAGCGTCTACCTCTGAAGTAGATATAGCTGCGTGGTACACCAGACGTGAAAGAAGTAGCTGTAAACGGTTAATAAAAGTAGAGACATTTTCCCCTTCTTTTTGACGAACCATTCGGTAATCAGCAACCATCTGGGCAAGGTCATAGTATGGCTCAAAGTGATCAGACAGTACTTGTATATAGTCCAATGCACTCACTCCTTCATGAGAGTCTCTGTACAAGCGGATCAATTCTGCAGCAGGAGACCGCAAACTTTCACTGATACGCTGCCGCTTGCCTTCTTCAGAGCAAGACCATTCCTTCAGGCATTGGAGAGTATGTTCTTTCCATATCTCAAAGTTTTCCTCCCCTTGTGGTACTGGGACATTACCAGAGAATACTTTTAGTTTCTTGTAGTGAGTGGCCTGCAGGCCCTGAGCTAACATTTCAGTCAGCCTGGCTAAAGTGCTAATAGCACTGTCACTAGAGGAACTGCTAGCCACGGCCATACTGGGGGGGTAACTGGCTGAGCGGGGTTCTTCCTTTACCTGAGCCAGGGGAGGAACAGGAGGTCGGTAATCCCATGTAGTAGCTAGTGGGAGGTTCCCCTCTGAGCTATATCGCTTCTCCATATCAATGACTATTCCCACTTCTAAATCTCAGCAGTGCCTCCAAATGTAGCCCTATTTGGGGGGGGGGTATGAGTATTATCCCTCCCGCAACAGACTCTGGCGCTGACCTGTGTGTATAATGGGACCTGAAGCCTTCGCTGAAGGGAAGAGTGGGAACATATATGAAATATATCAGTGCCTCCACCCAGGATAGAGCCTCTGTATTACAGGGAGGATCTCTTCCTGGGACTTACCCATGAGGTACAGTTAGTAGCCTTAACAAGGATCACTGTACTAATCTCACAGTCTGAAGAATACATACAGATACCACATAAGGTTATAACAGTAGCTTTATAAGAATCAACAGGGTAATAATACATACATACAATATACTCAGAACACAGCAGTACTACAACAACCAGCAAGTCCTCAACCGTCTTAGGTTATATACCCGGGTATATATATAGATATATAGCAAGAGTCCAGTGCACAATACCTCCAGGCAACAGAAGAGATGCAGGGGCCCCTGTGGATGACTGTGGATCCTCGGATTCTTCCAGGAGATGACAGACAGCCGATCAGGAGATGATGATGATGAGTGAGATTCTTCACAGGCAGCAAACAGGGCGACGGTGACGGCAGTAGATGCAGGCCTGACTACCCTAACACTGAGTCCTTAACCTGCCAGCTAAACTACTAGTGCCACCGGGCCTCTAACTAGCTAGTTGGCCTTCGGAAGCCTAACCTATCACTGCCCTGAACTACATATATATATGGATCCCTAACTACGGTTACTAGCTAGGTCCTGTGAGTATATAGGGGGTAACACATACCTAACTATATACTGTGAAGTAAAGAGGAACAAGTGGCTCTTAGACTCCCCCAGACATAACATGTCTGTCCCAGCAGCCCCCCCCCCCCCCCCCCCCCCCCCCCCCCCCCCCCCCCCCGCCCCCCCCCCCCTTTTTACAAAAAAAAAAACAACACAAAACCCCCGGGCCCCCCAAACCCACACCCCGGGGGAAAAAAACCCAAAAATTTTTTTTAATAAAAAAAAAGGCCCCCCCCCCCCTCTAAAACCTCCTCGGGGAATAAAATAAACCAAAAACCCCTCTTAAAAAAAAAAGGAGAACACCAACCAACACCCACCTATATTAGGCCCCCCCCCCCCCCCCGCGCCGGGGGGGGGTATGGGCGGCCAGGTTTAACAACAGGGACCGCCTACATTTTTATATTCTCTTTGGTGATATTTAGAGCCCATCAGCAGGTAAAGTCAACTTCAGTCTACAGTCCTAAATAAACCATACTGCAGCCTGCTGGCAGGCTAAAAGAGAAGCCACAGGAGATTAATTTACTCCATTTCTTAATAACATCTCCTTTTCTGTGCAGTGAACAGAGGCAGGGGCAGGGACTGTGTGGTCAATGGTTTCTGGGTGCCCTGCAAGGCCTTGCTGCTGGGTCACAGCAGATCCAGATGAGCTACAGTATGTCTATGACTATTGTCACTATAAGGGGCTGCTTTAACTGTAACAGTGGTCTCTATGGGGATGTTCCAGTAACAGTGAAATACTGCACTATTAAAAATAGATACAAAGCCTGAAAATCACCCAGAGGTCCGACATGATCTAAAAAACAGAGCATATGAAAATAACCAAAGCAAAATGGTGGGGCAGATTTATTAATATTGTCTAAAATAAAGGCATAAACCTAAAGTGGACGGGCAGAAGATGTGCTAGACACTTTTCTATTCCTTACGCTACCTCTTGGCTTACTATAGACCAATATTCATGACCAAAGTTTTGGAACAATTTTGTTACAATTTGCTACAATTTAGGACTTCTCTAAACCACGTCCCTTTTCTAGACTATTCAAAACTGTCTTGTTGGTGCCTTGTAAGGTGTATAAAGTGTGTAAAAAACATAATAAATTTGCCATAACAAAGGTATTTGGTGCAAATTAAGCCAGAATTGTGGTAGATTTAAAGGGGTTCACCATAGAGTCTATCATCACTTATTTCCTCTGGGGTTTAGTATGCAACAAACTCAGGGATTCCAGGCTGGTTCCAACCCTGAGTCACATGATCGGAACCAGCACCTGGTTGAATACATCATTATAATAGTAAAACCAGACCCCATGATGCAGGTAGCTAGCAGTAAATATGGGAGAAGAGGGAGGAGTAAGAGCGACTAGGGGGCCGGGGGCTGGTTTTGATCCTAGGGTGAAACCAGCTGGAAAATGTGACTTAAAATAATCTTTATAACAGCATTACCGGATATTCTCGCCATAAGGATGGGGCAATTCTAGTACAACATAATGGCTGTACCCTTATACCTAGAATGATGAGCAGTAGAGATTGCCTACTTTGCCCCCGACCATCAGAAACATGATGAGCCTTTTTACCACTGGCAGGCCTATAATGCAGTGCAGACGCCTGTGACAGTGGAAGGTGGAGGAGGGGGATGTGAATGCACGGCTCTCTTCCATCTTCTTTATACAGTAACACATGTTCTGACTGCTCCGTCTTTGCTTTTACCATTTTGACAGAGCCTGTCACTACACAATCAGCCACGAGACGCCGACAGGAATGTGATATAATTATCTTTTATCATTTTAAATACTCTTCGTCTCCAAGCAAAATGCAGAGGGATTTCACAGGAACGTCATTGTAAGAAAATTTAGTTGAAATTCACAGTGATGTGCGACGCTATCGGCACCGTTCATTATGAATATCATCCTATTGTATAGAATGTAACAGTCATTGTCTGTATTGTAAGGAAAAAGCGAGGTATGTGTCTGATTTCTGATGGAAAACTGGATTTGTACCGTGCTACAGTGTCTTATGTCTTATCTATATATAAAACCACTGAGAAAAATCATGGTGCCAAACATAGAGGACTTTAAGCGGGGGCGTAGCTAGGGAGGGGCTTACAAGGCATCTGTTCTGTTTCCTTGGATCTAAGGAACAAGTCATGTTTGTTTTGGTTCCTTGTTATTCATAGAAATATATGAAATAAATTGACCTGTGGATGTTACAAACCACCTTGGCAAGGGAAATGGTAGTATCCAGTTGTAGATTTATTCTTACATTTCTACGAGGAGTAACTGAGGAATAGCACAATGTAGAGTTATACCAAAATACGCTGTAGAATTATTGTATGGAGATACAAGTATAGATATGTAAGGAGAGGTGACTGCTCTTTGTAAAGTCTTCAGTCTTACCATGTATGTGATTTATTTTGGAATAGGTGACTCCTTAGGCAAAACTACACTTTCTTTTGTTGGTTATTTCTTATGTCTCACAAACTTTCTACTGCATGTGTAGCTCAAGAGTAGAATTACGAATTTTCATCGGGTGGTACAGATGCCTTCCTACTTGTGGTTGATATTCCCTCCAGGCTTTGGCAGATGCTGAAAAGAGTTTGGTACTGAGTTACACCTCTGGTGGGGCTGTCCTAAGCTTAAATCTTCACTATAGACCAGTGGTTAGCTGCATCAGGATCAGAGATGAGCAAACTAATTTTTCCCCAAATTTTTGTTGTTCGCCATTCATAAATCCACTAAAGCTGATCATTATACCCAGAGTTAAATAATCAGAGTCTGTGGGGAGGAGGTATAAAACTAAAACAAAAAAACCCCAAAAACACTCACCATTCCTGGGCTTCACTGCAAACCTCCTGTTCTGCTGGGAGTCCTCAGTGTCTTCAGGCTTTGTCCCTGACATCATCATCCCTAAGTCATTGGTCACACATGAGATTGGGCCTCAGCAGTCACATGGGGGATGTCAACATCATTGACGATACGGACTATGTTATATATTCATCACATCAAGTGACCTGGGGCTCATGATGTTAGGGAGAAATCTGTAAGACACCAAGGACACCAGGGGAAGATGACCAGATGCTACCAGAGCCCAGGAACAGAGAGTATAAGTTTTTTTTTTTTTTTAGTTTTCATGTATCCTCCTTGGTCTACAATTATTATACTCTGGAGCCTGAAGAGACCCCAGTGTATATTAATAGCACTTCTGGAAATGAATCTTCCCAGTGAACCTCACAAATATTCTGGAAATTAATCTTAGAACATTCGCCCATCACTAAACCCGAATATGCCCCAGTTGGCTCTCTTAACTATGATTCCTGGTTTTGCCTTATCTGCCAAAAAAGAGATCCTTGGGCACTGCCTCATGGCAATGAATTCAGTCATTTCGTGTCACTAGAGAAAATCCCATTTTCTCTTGGTGCTGGAATGGCTCATGATGGAGGCGCTGTCAACTAAAGATTCTGGGGCTCTTCCAAGTGTCTGAGGAGTTGGTATGCTTGGTAATGTTTTCAGGCCTATCCTAAGTCTCAGACTAATTTTCTTAGGCTAGGGCCCCACATTGTGGAGACATTGCTTTTTATTGTTGCAGATTTTGCGGCGTTTTTTTTAGTCAAATCTAGTAGTGGCTGCAGAAGGAATGGGAAATATATAGGAAGCTCTTATACTTCTCCCTTCTGATCAATCCACTCTTTGCTTTGGCTTGAAAAACCACAGCAAAATTTGCAAGAAAAAAAGCAGCTTTTCTGCAACACGGGGTCTCAACTTTAAGTTTAGGATAACAGAGATCTTTAGATAGGCAATAATGCAATATTCATAGGTTACAAATTGATGGTCTTCATCTACTACATTTAGGTTTACTTATTTGTTACTTTTTTCTTCTCCTGCTGATGGCTGCGACCATCTTTTTAGATTTATGGCGTTTTTTTTTTTTTGTCTGTTTTTGTTAGATATATTTGAAAACAATAAAAATAAATGTAAACTAATTTTCGAAAAGGTCCAATATTTTAGAGGTGAGATTGTCTAAAGGGTCACAGAAGCCTTGACCTAGCACAAAGGACAACATCATTATAGTATTATATACAGCTGAGGTAAAGGGTTAAACATAGGTAAGCACATTCCACATAAAAAATGCTGATTTGGAAAACTTCATAGTGATCGATCTGGTTCTTGGATGCAAGGATACCATATAGTGGTCCATACCACTGCATTTCCAGCTAATTTCAAGGCCATTATCCATATCCTGTATGTCACAGTCATCTACTTGCTTCCGGCACAGAACTACTATAAATAGTTCTCCTTCCATAATATTTCATGACAGTATATGACTTAGCAGTCTATGAACCACACATGCACTCCCATTCTTCTACGACTGATGGTAAGACCACCATAGTGAATGTTTTACGACTACTATACCACGGTGGAAAATCTCTTTAATCTTAGGTAATAACTGACTAGATGTTACAAAAACCAACTTATGATAGGACATTTTCATCAGGCACAAAAACTTCACATAAGATATCCAACTCCAAAAGTCATGTGACATTATGCTGCTAACAAGATAGAAGAATACTAAACCCAAAGACTAATGGTTTGCCATGGGTACTCACCACACTTAAGCCAAGCAGCTCTCTTTGAACATAGTCCAGATTCAGTCTGTCAAGGTTTTCCAAGTAATGCTGTAGGCGGGTGTAGGTGTACGGGTAACAATAAGCAAACTGGTAGATATCATCTTCTCGGTCAAAGCAGAAAGCAAAAGACATAACATAGTTTTTGCGATGATCTGGGCACCGATAGTAGTAGACATTTTTGGAGGGCAGTCTCTGCCTGCAAAGGAGAAAGGAATATACAACATTAAGTAGTTCTATATACTTTATATACTTTCATATTCTGTAAGGGGAACAATTTTTCTTTACAATTTCCAAGAAAGTGCATTTTAGAAGGGTTTTCTGTGCTTTGTTTGATGATCTATTCTAAGACACCTGATATCCCGATCAGCTGTTCTCAGCAGCCACTGATGCTAGAACTACAAAGCAGATGAAGCCAGAAGCAAACAAGTGAATAGGGGCTGATCTGCAATAATCACTAGACAGGGGGGGAGTCATCTGATTCTGCTTCCATCCACTGTATAGTTTTTGAGTATAATAAAAAGAAAAACTTTTACTCAACTTTGATAAGCTCTACCATGGCATCCTTTGGCATTCTAGTCTTCTTCCTGGGTGGTGTGCCATCATCTTCTTCCCTCGGGTCACCGTTTTAGTGTCAAAGTGTGATTATGTCGAAGCCCTCCACGTGTCCACTAACGCCTAATCTTCTTATGGGGGCAGAAGAAAATGGTGCACAACCCAGGAAGAAGATTAGAATTCCAGCATATACTGCTGCAGGGGTGCAGAAAAGGTGATTGCAGGTTTTTCATTTTGCACGCCTTCTCTATGCCCTAAAAGGTACAGTAAACTTATGGCCAGCCATCTGTGATCTTGTTGGTTTCATGCCAAATCCAAAATTCTTGGAAACTTTGTAACAAACCCAGCTTATTATGAACCAGTTTGCCCAACACTAAGCAAGAGTATTGCCACCATTTTGGCCGATTTCTGCAAAATTAATCACAAGAGTTTTAGATTTGTTGGAATCTAAATCTTTTGGGAAATTTTCAACAAATTTGATGTTTGCAGATTTGCTCATCTTTAGTTCGCTTTAATAAAGCTTGAATGTTGAAAACAATCAGATTTTAAAGGAACCCGTCTAGCAATACTGTGTGCCTAATGTAGGGCGTGAGCGGGTGACTCATGACTTTGTCATGGATTGCCTTCTCAGGCTCATCACTAGACAATGTCCATTGGTTTTACTTGGTTAGTCCCTTTTAATGTGAACTGCACATTTCAACGGAAATGGCATTTTCCTATACTAAGCATTCGCATAGCAAATGTTAATACATTTTCATAAAAGTAAAAAATTATCAAATTAATAAGCGACCCTATAACAAGGTCATGAATTGTGGATGCATTTACAGTAATTGGGCGTAAGCAGAGCATTTTACAAGGATTATTCCCGTAAGTCTGGTGTAAAATGCATAGACCTGCTGAATAAAAGAGATTTTTATTGATTTTTTTTATGTGTTTAAATAACCAGGATTGCTCTCCTCTGAGTCAGCAGATCATGTGGTTCTCAGGCATGACAGGGGAAATGCAGGTTGTAAGCGAGTCGTTTTAGGAATGTAAATATTGGTTTAGAAAATTGGCACTGAACACTTTAATTCTACTCAACACCTTCAATTTATCTGCCTGTGTAATGCCGAGCCTCAGACATACTTATTCTTGTAAGAGAGAAGCGGGGACTGAGCCAAACAAAGGAGATGAGGTTCTGAACTCATATCTTATCTCACTATACAAAGTCGATGTTGAGTAGCAATGTACGGTAGGCAGTCTGGAATTCTAGGTGTCAATATTTAACAAAAAAAAAAAAAGTTTTTAAATAATGATCAGGCATGTAAAAAATCACCAGTGAGAGGGATTTTCCCACGAACATAACCAAATTTAATTTATAGACAATTACAGGTTCTCATACATGTAGTGTCCCTGCCTGATAACCTGTCCACAATAAGGACATCTGGGTGTCTGACAAGTCCCAGACCATAGAAAGTTCCTGCATTCATGGTTGTATCCATTGGCAACTGATCAAAATAGAAGACTGTCCCCACAAAGATGGTTAGAAGAAATCTTTAAAACCCTACAACATTTTTAACTGTTTATAGTTGCAAAAATGTTTAACTGTTTAAGTGTCTATAAATTTAAATATGGTTATGTTAATGGAAAAAATCTCATAAATATAAATCCTTGAGATGTCTCTTCAGCTAAGTTTTCAGCTAAGGGTGGGTTCACACTCAGTGCCGCGAACCAGTTTTTCGCTGGAAACAAAATCCTGCATGTCCGACTTTGTTTCCAGCAAAAAAACCTGGATTCGTGGCGTAGAAGGTGTAAGCGCAAACCCGCGCGTTACTTTAAAAACCCATTCAAATGAATGGGTTTTTAAGCAATGCGTCGCTAACATTTCACTATCCAGTCCCTATACAGTTTCCCGAGATTTTCAGTCGGATTCGCGGTGGACGGACTACGGCGCAAGTGTGAACCCACCCTAAGAGACACAAATTTTCTAGAATATTGAAAATGTTTTCTAGAGGTACTTACTAAAAATGGTTGTCTCGTGAACACAACCCCTTTTGAAAATGAAGTCCAATCTTTAGGCACCATGTTTTAGAACACAATCTGCTGAGCAGATTGATATATAAATCTTTTTTTTTTTTGGGGGGGGAGTCAATAAAAGTGGTGATTTCTTCATTTAAACCTTTGATCATTCTGGGCTTAGTAGTCCACTAGGCTGTTCTACTTAGTGTGCATTTACATGGTTGTCAATCACTATATAGGACCACCAACTGGACATATAAGCCCAGAATGTCCAAAGGTTTAGATGGTCACTGTCATTTCAACGAATTTATGCTCATGTGCCAATGTGATCATCATCAAAAGGGCAAATAACATTACCTAAAAATATGGTGTAAAAGTACTTCAAATTGCTTTCCACTAGGAGTCTGATTTCTCTCTTACTAGTTGCCCACTACCTGTTGTCAAGTTTATCTATCTCTAGATACAAAGACACTGATATGGATTGAAGAAAGTGGAATCAGGGCTTTGCTTTCATAGTCACCACTGCTCCTTTTTTCTGTATAGCCACCCTTCTTCAGAATACAGACTATTGCCTCTAATATTAACTCTTTCCTGTACCCAATTTGAAGCCAGTTACAGTATGCTGGCTCTGTCTGCAGTCATAACTATCCTGTGTGTCCTAGATGTGCAGGACACATTGCACTGGCATTGCTATTACTAGGGTCTATAGCATCACATTTGTGGAGACTGTGAGACAATGCAGCAAAGTTATGCACACAGGATTGCAGTAATGCCTTACAGTAACCACACATAGGATGCTACAGACAAGAGTAATAGTAATGCCAGTATAATGTTTCCCGAATATCTAGGACTCACAGGATAGTTATGACTGCAGCCACACCTGACGGACGGCATCATACTTAATAAGGTCCCTTGGGATTCAGTGTTGTCTGTCAAAAGATAAACCCTTTTTCCATTCTAATCCTTAAAATATATATTTTTTGAACTACTGAAATTTTTCACTTTCTTCTTGTGGTTGTCAGTCTATTCAAAATCGTGTAAAAAATAATCAGGCATTTCAGACATTTGAGTGATCCAGCGTGTGCCTTTAGTTTTCCGTTTTTATTACATTTTACATTTGCAGAATTTATTTTTCTGATGTTGGGCAGTGAGAAAATGTTTCCATATTTCAGCCACTCTAAGACCTTTATCTTCAATTTATTTTACCTTTCAGTGCAGAAGTTAAACATCTGCTTTATTACCCATCATGACACTAGCTCTATCCCTGCCTCTGGCTAAAATGTGCAAGTCTGGTTCCCAGGCCATCTGGCTTAAATATTTGTCTGTCGTACGTGTGACTCTGAGGCATTTTCTGCTCCTAAATGTCTTAACAACTCTCTTCTGTATCGCGGTGAAAAGAAAATCTTATTTAAAAAAAAAAAATGGGCACAAGGTAGCAGATAAAATCCAGTGGTTAAAAAGTAAAAACTACATACTGTAGTACAGGAAGGTTTATTAATCCAACATCTACGAGATTAGACATATGGCCAAATTATGATTAATATTATCATTATTATTGTTAGCTTGTAGGCAGGCCTTATCCCAAACAGTACCGTGTCCCAATATTTTTCTAAGGATGTTTGAGGTGCCCTTAAGGACAATCTTCTTCACCTCTCAGGCATTGTGATGCATGGAAGCTCTCAACGATTTTTTTCTTATTTTTTATTCATTATTATTGCTACTATTATTTTATTATATTATTATTATTAATAATATTATTATTATAGCTATTATGCCGTATTAATTAATAGTTATGTAACAAAATTACCATATACCCCTGTGCACAATATAGGTAAAATAACAAGAGTAATGGGAAGATACTTTTCACTTACTTAAAGGCAAAATTGGACAACCCCTTTAAATTTTAAATCAGCTTGGGGCAGTGAAAAAAATGCATACTCACCTGTCCCTGATGCTCCAGTGTCCTCCCAGCGCGTCCCTGTTCTTCTGCGGCTTCTCCCGGGTCTCTTCCAGAGTTCCATTGAATCAGTGGCCTCAGCAGGCCTAAGGTAGGAGGACCTATGATGTCACAGGTAGTGACATTGCATGCCATTCACTGATTGGCCTCAGCGGTCACTTGACCAGAGGCCAAACAGTGGCACTCTGAAAGAATCCCGTTTGGCAGAAGGATCAGAACGTCCTGGGCGGACACTGGAGCATCGAGGACAGGTGAGTATGAATTTTTTTTTAAATTTTTCAGTGCCCCCGGCTGATTTAAAAGTTAAAAGGGTTATCCATTTTTATCTGGACAACCCCTTTAACTGCACACTTTTTTGGGAAAGTTAAATATACAGGAAATATTTAGACCTCAGAGTATAATAGGTGTAGGCCCAAGGGAGGTGTGAAAAATAAAAAAAAATTAAGGTTGAGGCCTCACATTGCGGAAACGCAGCTTTTTTTGTTGCGGATTTTCTTGCGGTTTTTTTGAGCCAAAGTCAAGAATGTCTACTAAAGGAATTTGAAATATATTGGAAGTTCTTATACGTCTCCCTTCTGCTCAATCCACTCCTGGCTTTGGTTCAAAAAACCGCAACAAAATCTGCAACAATAAAAGCTGCGTTTCCACAACGTTGGACGTGTAGCCTTACCTCTTTCAAGCCGCCTTGCGGCATCTGGCGATCTGTGTCTTACTCCTCTGGGCACTTCTGGGGTCAGCAAGCACCATGACGCTTGGCGTGCCCATGTCACCACTGAGGCCTGTGATTGGGCCTCAGTGGTGACCCTGGGAGAATGACATCCCAGAAGAGCCCCAGACGCCAGCAATTCTGTGACATCACATGCCCAAAGGAGGAAGACAAAGATTGCCAAACGCCAGACCCCAGAGTATAATAATATCATATTCAAACAAGTTTGGAAAGAAGAAAATTGGAGGATCGCTTTGCCCGAACACCGATAATGTGGTGCATATTGAACACTTGCCTTAATAAATACCCCACTGCCCCTTTAACCAAACCATGGTACAGTATTTTCTACTGAAAAGTTCTATACAGAATAATACCTTGTAAGTAAGGGGTTAGCGGCAGGATCCCCTGAGTCCCAATTCAGACCTCAGCTTCTAAAAATAATGATATTAGGATTTTTTTTTTCCTTGCTAATCTATTCTTATCTCTCCTAGCACTTTGTAACCACTAATCTATTTAAGTGAGTCATGGGGAGACAGTGAGTTTAGTGTTCTGATACAGGCAGCAATAGTGAAAGCTAATAAGATTTTGATCTTATCCTGGAATTACGGAGGGGGTGGTTGCATCTCTATTTTAGATCTTCCTTTCTGCTTTCTGCTAAGCCAAAGACATCGCTTGGTTCTTGAATTAACCTTTATTGTCCTACACAGTGCACTATTTACTTTTTTTCCCTCTTTATTACTTATTTTTTTGCGCTCTGCCTTCTGGAAAAGGACACCCACACACTGTGACAGCAGCTGCTCCTATTAATTTAAAGCCATTACAAAAATTAAAATTAAAACCAATTATGTTGGCTGGTTTATAGCCGGAAAACCGCTTCAGTGTGATTGTTCCCTCTGGTTATGGACACACAAATAAATAAATAAATAAAATTCCCAACCTAGAGCCGGCTGCCAGCGGAATACTAATACACTCGGAAGCTGGCAGGACACAGTCACATTCCAAGCTGAAGAAAATCATCAAGTGTCGAAGAACTGCAACAATTGCAGAGTTTTACATGTGCGGAGCTTATGGTCGAAGGAAAGTCACGACATTAAGAAGTAGAGACCCTGGGGTGACAATCAAGATAATGTGCTTGGTGCTGGCATGTAAAGGATATTACACAACTTCTACTTAGGGGACTTTGTATGTGGTAGACAGGGGCAGGACGAGCCCTATAGCTGTGGTTTCAGAATGCACATGCTGCTTTCGGTCCCTGGGGTACAGGATGATAGATGGTGACTTGGACAATCATTAATTTAGTTGTCCTCAGTTGCACCTTACAACACCAATGTGAAGTGTTCTTATTCAGGATGGGATATGCTGAAGAAAAATCAATTAAAGGCATTTTTTTTTTTAATTCTAAATTGCCCCCACCATCCAATAGTGCCCTAGGTGATCGCATATTGTTTAACCCTCACTGGCTTTTTTTACCTGGAGATATAAATTCTTTAAGCCATCATCCGTGTTGCTGGATGGACCGGGGTGCAAAGTCTAATCAATCCCCTGATTTTCACTCTTAACCTCCACAAGGAGGCGAGCTTGCTGAAGGAAGAACCCAAGGTCACGGTCTCTAGAATAATCATGGATTTTGGCAGTTGCAGTGCTAGAGGTCAAATGGTGATACAGAACCCAAGCCAGGACTGAGACAACAGGTGCTAAGCAAACAATCAAAAGGACAAGACAAGAGCAATATACAGGATCAAGGCTGAGGTCAGAATCAGGAGCCAATCTTTGGATCAGGAGCTAGGACTTGGTATGACTCACAGCACACTGGCAATGCATGGTAGTATGACTATCCGTAAATAGTTCTACAGTCCTGACATCATTTCTAACCATCACTTACCATAGGAATGCCAGAGTTGGCTTGTAATAATCCATCCTGGTCTGTGTGATGTCAGTCAAGGTGAGACTGAATGACTCCTCAAGAGTCCGGGACAGCCCACATGACTCTTGTTGGGTAATTTATCTACTACAGGTGGGGTATTATAAACTCTTTTCTACATAATACTAAAATGGCAATGTTTGATGGGGGAATGCTTAGAAGGCTATTACCCAGCAGTATAAGAACATGGCAGTGGTTTAGTGACTAAAAACCAGGCTCCCTATAATGGAGAATTGGCACTAATGCCAATTCTAAGACATAGGTTTACTCTAGATCAGTGTGTTCCAGTAGTTGGACCTAAATGTTCACACTTTTTCTGATGCTGCTACTGAAATGAATGAGATGGTACGTGTACCAACCTGACTGCTGCCCCATTATCAATGAGGGACAAAACTCCTTAGTTATTCCGATCAGTGGGTTTTAAGCAGTCTGACCTCCACAAACCTGAAAGTATTCCCCTATCCTATTGACAGCGGAAAACTTGTTAAGATGAGAATACCTGGATTTATAAGAAAGCTAGTTATATTGATTGGGAGTAAAGCCAAATGAGACCCATCAACAGACAGCTTTTTCTTGGTTATTGCCCATCATTAGTGCAAAGCACGGTACTGGTTTGACTAGGAGAGAGGTCATATATGTGGCTCAGAAGCGGTACTAGGTCTCCTTGGGCAGCCGTCATTTTTGCAGGCCATCTTGAAGTATGTAGTGTTTCCATAGATGTTGGTCCATGTCTCCTTTGGAGGAGATGCTCTTATTTGGTGTTAATCCCAATCGATGTCACTAGGTTTCTTAGAAAACCAGGCATTGACCTATAAGGAGCTACCTTCCAAAAGGTGGCACTCCATCAAGGGGAACGTATTTGCATATTACTTTCCCAGAATTCCTAGTGGAAAATGCTTGGCCGATGAGACTCTACACACCATAGGGTGGCCTGCAAAGGCAACGTCTCTGTAAGGAGACACAATACTCCCTCTGATCCAGAATTATATTGGTGATGCAAAAAATCTGTAAGACTGCTACTATTAGTCCTACCCAGATGAAGAAAGGAAGTTGTCCCTGTCAGCGTTATTGCCATCTGTAAGCAATGCTGCGTTTGTCACTGTAGAGCGATTTCAGGAGCCTCCAAGTATGGCTTTATAAGAACTGTCCAGAATCCTTCATTTGCTCCCGCAAGCATCTCTTTTCTACCAGCCAAGCTGTATTTCAAGTTTAGTAGTCCTTTAAGTAAAAATTGAGAATTCAATTATTGCTCTATCTCTAATGTATGTCATTTCGCTAAAGCTTGACTTCGGGCATGTACTGAAGATGTCCAGAATCTAAGAAAATTGTAAACCGGTTTGACCAAAAATCTCTTATCTGCTGCTAAGCTTTATATTAAAATACAACAATTTCCTCCTGCTAATATCGGCCTCGATTGCTTAAGAGCCTCTGTATTTAATGGTCCTGTCTGGTTTATAATGGTTATATAATCAAACCCGTTAAAATCGTTTCCCAACATCATCTTCTTTCTGCCTCTACGGCTCTTGTCAAAGTCAACAGAATTCAAAGTAATATGACGGTCTGGTGATAAAACAAATAAAACTGCAGGAACTTTAGAAGATCGATGGGAAAGAAAATTAGCAATGATGTGGTCTGAACCGAGGCAGTGACAGCGAGAGTGATTGCAATCCAGCGCTCCAGTCATGGCGTAACGTGTGGTGATAACTTTCAAGCGCTATTGCTTTTCAATGATACAATGGTTAAGTGATTTGATATGTTCTCCATAGCCAAGAACAAAGGATTGGAAATATGGGGTCGCGATAAGGCAGCATATACAGTATGAGGGCATGGATTAGGGCTATATAGGATTATATTAGATTGGCATGGCTAGGATGCTTTTAGGTCCACATTCTGTGTTTATTGATTTCTTAAAGAAAATGTATTGTGAAAATGACTGATCAACATTTTATTGTTATACATGTTTTATATATTTCCGTGACTTTTTACTGTTTTTTTCATATTATCATAGATTTGTATATTATTATTTTATTGTATATTTAGTTTTTTTTATATAGTTTTCACTCTCACCACTGAGACTCATAACAGACTGGCACTTCCTGTTCTGTAGAGATCAGTTTTCAGAAGTCATCTCACTAGCATCATAAGCAGGATTATAATGACAAGTATCAACACAGGATCCACCATTTACAATAGGTTACAGCTCATTTCCTCTCCCTCCCTGCACAATGACCTCTGCACAGTTGAGCATACCCACAGAATACCCCCATAGAAGTCAATGTCACCTCCCGACTACAGGCTGCTATGGTCTATGTGCCTGCTGTTAAAGGGAACATGGTTATTCCACTATAAACTGGCCCCACCAGGTACAGAATGAAGTTCTTAGCTTTCCATTGGTGCGCTCTGTAATCTTTCTGTTGTAGCAAAGTGAAGTTATAAATGACAGAAAGCATAAAAAGTCATGTGGAATTTATCCTAAGTAGTCACAGTAGGTGGGGAGCAGCTTTAGCTGTCCCCTTGACATCTCACAGTCCCCTCCCTCACTGACATCATGACGGAGATGTCAATCACACCCAGGCAATGTGTGATTGATAGGCTGAAGTTGCTCCCCACTCCCTGTGACTACTTAGGATAATTTCCATAGGACTTTTTATGCTTTGAAACATTTATAACTTCACTTTGCTGCAACAGAAAGGTTACAGAGGGGCAACAATGGAGATGAAAGTACTTCATCCTGTACATGATGGCGTCAGTTTATGGTGGAAAAAACACTTGACTGGTTCCCTTTAAGCAGAGCACAGCAACTATTCAGGCAAGATGGCTGCCCCCATAATCATGTTAAAAAAGTTCAATAAACAAAATACAATTAGAAAACAAAAAAACAACTCTAAAAATGATATACACACGTGGACAAAATTGTTGGTACCCCTCGTTTAATGAAAGAAAACCCCACAATGGTCACAGAAATAACTTGAATCTGACAAAAGTAATAAATATATAAAAATTCTATGAAAATGAACAAATGAAAGTCAGACATTGCTTTCCAACCAGGCTTCAACAGGATTTTTAAAAAAAGAAAACTCATGAAACAGGCCTGGACAGAAATGATGGTTCCCTTAACTTAATATTTAGTTGCACAACCTTTTGAGGCAATCCCTGCAATCAGACGATTCCTGTAACTGTCAATGAGACTTCTGCACCTCTCTGCAGGTATTTTGGCCTCTCCTCATGAGCAAACT
The DNA here is from genome assembly GCA_947044405.1 of Leptodactylus fallax. Lineage (NCBI taxonomy): Eukaryota > Metazoa > Chordata > Amphibia > Anura > Leptodactylidae > Leptodactylus > Leptodactylus fallax. Next base: position 1,280,312 of record CAMRHE010000076.1, on the reverse strand, counting down.
GATTCAGTTGTCTCAGGTGTGAAGGGTGCCTTTTCCAGACGGCATGTTTCAGCTCCTTCCAAAGATGCTCAATAGGTTTTAGGTCAGGGCTCATAGAAGGTCACTTCAGAATAGTCCAATGTTTTCCTCTTAGCTATTCTTGGGTGTTTTTAGCTGTGTGTTTTGGGTCATTATCCTGTTGCAAGACCCATGACCTGCAACTGAGACCAAGCTTTCTGACACTGGGCAGCACATTTTTCTCTAGAATCCCTTGATAGTCTTGAGATTTCATTGTACCCTGCACAGATTCAAGACATCCTGTGCCAGATGCAGCAAAGCAGCCCCAGAACATAACAGAGCCTCCTCCATGTGTCACAGTAGGGACAGTGTTCTTTTCAAGATATGCTTCATTTTTCCGTCTGTGAACATAGAGCTGATGTGCCTTGCCAAAAATTTAGATTTTTGTCTTATCTGTCCATAGGACATTCTCCCAGAAGCTTTGTGGCTTGTCAACATGTAGTTTTATATATTATTACTTTTGTCAGATTCAAGTTATTTCTGTGACCATTGTGTTTTTTTTTTTCATTAAACGAGGGGTACCAACAATTTTGTCCACGTGTGTATTTCAGTGTCTGATTTTTATTAATATAAAATATAGGTGGTACCAGTATAGAGTTTAATGGTCAAATTCTGGTTTCATCGTCCACTAGATGAGTTGACTGCAAATTGTTATTATAGTCACCATACAATATAAACCGTATAGTTCCTAAGAAATAAAACTTTAGATATAATAGTCACTTTAAGTTGTTTAATACAGGTCTTTGTCAAACAGCAGTGGATGAGTAGATATGCTGTGACTAGTGCTTAAAGGGATTGCACAGCCAGGCAAATCATCACTTCCAGGACTCCTCCAAAGTGCGCTCACACTGAATATTCATGAAATTTACATTTCTCTTTACTCATTCACTTCATTTTGGTAATTGACAAAAATAAACTATTGACATGTCTATTTCTGTAAACCCTCTTACTGTGCAGCATTTTTCCACACCTGCCTAAAATTTTTGCATATCATTGTATATCTGTTTTATATATCAACACAGGTTCCTAAAGTCCCATTGTGCATTATTGCCTAATTAATAAGAATTATCTATAGTCCATGTGCTTGGTATAGTTCTATGGACAGACGTATGACTGTTTATGGAAAAGGCAGACCCTTTTTAATAATCCTGGACAATCCCTTGAATGCTGGTATGAATTTAGGGCAAAAATACACAAAAACTCAGCCAGAGTTTCTAAAAGTACACAGCCTTTCCAAAATAAACCTCGCAGACATATCACATCACAGAGCTGTGAGGCCAAGAATATTTCTCATCCGAGATTCAATCCTTCTTTAAGTGCTCTATATGGAAAATACAATCTTTTTGGCACAGTTGAGTGAAGTCAATGCAGTCGTGGAGGATTAATAGTATTGCTTTTGTTATTGCCAACATTAATTAGAGGAGTCATCGGAATATCCGTCATCTTTTATAGCTAAGCTGTGTGGCATAAAGTCTCTGCCGCTACAAGGATGCAGTTTGTTCCTTCAAGGAGAAAACAAAAACTATTCCACAAATTCCAAGAAATTTCAGATTGGAAAATTTGTTTTGTTGATTAAAGACACAGAAAAAAAAACTGTTTGAATATTCATGAAATTCTGGGAAAATGTTAATCCAAGTATTTACAAAGATTTTATAATTTCACTCTTGGATGATTTCTGGGTTGTCAAATCTTTGGTATGAAATATCCTTCAATCATTATCTGTTCGGTCGGAAAAAAGTTGCTGATTCCGGCCAATAAAGCAGCTCCACTTCTTGGGTAATAGATAAGAGAGCTGAATGGGGTGCTCAGATATATTAACTCATAATTTTCTTGTAGGAAATGGATTTTCTAAATTTGACAACCCTTCTAAGGTGGGTTCACATCTGCGCTTGAACACAGTTCACCGTTTGAGGATTCCGTCCCCATTCCACTTGAAAAATGCTTGCAAGACTTTTCTCTCCACATTTTTCAGCTGGAAACCAAGCAGACCCCATTATTGTCTATGGCAGTGGTCCCCAACCTTTTTTGCACTAGGGACTGGCTGCTGTAGAGCATGGCCCAGGAGGGCGGGGTGGGGTGGGGCAGGGGTGGGGCTTTGGTCATATTGGGGTGGGGTTATAGGCGGGCTCCACCGTGTGGACGGAAAGACTCTCCGCCGGGATGCTATGGACACCGAGGCTGGATACTTTGTGCTAGGCCACATTGCTATGGTAATGTGTAAACTATCGGGTAGCACGGCATCCTTACCAGCTACAGAATGCCACGCTACGCGATAGTTTACATGCTACCATAGCAACGTGGCCTAGCACGAAGATTCCAGCTAAGACTGAGGTCATCCCGCCGCCCCACAGACCGGCAAAGAACTCCCAACGGCCCGGTCCTGGTCCGCAGACCGGTGGTTGGGGACCCCTGGTCTATGGGATCCATGGGTAGCCGCTTTTTAAGTGGATTGGGTTTCCGTTTTTCAGGTACCCAAGCAGACCCAAAGAACGGAAACCTGAACGCAGGTGTGAACCTAGTGTAAGTAACAGCCCAAACTTTACCTAGGCTACAATATTGAATTTCCCCATTCCACACTGTGTAGACTTAGAAGGTTAGTCTGTTATCTGTAATGTTTAAGTAAAGCCAGAACTTTTTTATTTTTCCATTCACATGGCTGCATGAGGGCTTGTTTTTTTTCCTGGATACGATGCACTTCTGAGTGGTACCATTTAATATTTTATATAATGTATTAGGAAGCTTGAACATAATGTTAATAGGTTGGAATTGAAAAAAAAAACACACCTGCACAATTGTTTTACAGGTTTCAATTACCAAAATGACTCTACCTTTATTCGGTGGGTGAGTACAATCACATTGAAATCAAACTACTATAGTTATGCTTTAAAATTAAAATCTTTAGAAAAAATTTTCTTTGCATCGCTATGTTCTGACGTTTTTTACCTTTCTATTCACATAGATTTCTATGGACTCTTTTTTTGTGGGATAAGCTGCATTTTTATTGGTACCATTATGGGGAACATAAACGTTTTTGGTGACTTTTACTCCTTTTTTTTGTTGTACTGAAAGGATTAAAGGATTCAAAGAACAGAGATTCGGGGACTGTGATTTATGTTTTTTCCTTTAGGCATGTGTCATGCGTCCCTTTGTATTTTAATAGTTTGAACAATTATGTTAAATATATATATTATTATTATTATTATTATATTATTATTTATTTATTTAGCTTACTTATATAGTGCCATATAGCGCCACTGTCCCATATAGGGCTCACAATCTACATTTCCTATCAGTATGTTTTTGGAGTGTGGGAGGAAACTGTAGTACCCTATAAATATATATATATATATATATATATATATATATATATATATATAAAGTTGCTTTTTTAAAGTTTATTTTACTTTTCGTTACATTTATTTTTAGCCCCAGTAGGGCACTTTAATATCTGTCTGATGGCTTGTAATAGCTTCCATGGAACCCTATGCCATATTTGCCCTTTTGACTTCAGACATGGATATACAGTGGATGTTATCAAGGGGTTAACAGCGCTTTATAGCTTTGCAGCCCATTTGTGGTAAATTAGGCCATAGTAGTCAAGTATGTAATGCTTTTTGCAAGTAAGACAGTATAATGTTCCCCAGTGGAGGCCAGGTATAAATGTTGCATCACCAAATGTCTAGGTCAAAGGTTGAAGCCTGTAGGGAGGCGGAGACATTGATATTTGTTCCCTGATCCGTCATTGTCTAATTTCCCAGTTTCCATTGGAACACAGATTTTTGTATTGAAAAGCTAATGCATTGTTTGACAGCGCAGGTATCATTTCTGTTTTCTCTGGAAATGGTACATAAAAAGCAAATGCATCCATTGTTTCTTAAGCTGTCTTTGTGTATCTGACACAAGCATTCAACGTCTCCATTAAAATCAATAAGATCCCCTGGTAAATAACTACATTCAGGCGGTATGGAAAATAGCAATTCATATAGCTATATGAAAAGGAGGAATCGATAGCTCCCCTTAAACGGGATACCTCGGGGGTTAAGTGTATACTTTGTTACATGTGCATCAATACGTCTCACTCATTACATAAGATGACAGACACCGCATTGATCGATACGATGATCACAGGCATATTGCATGCATGCTGCAATCCAGCCAGTCCAATTATAGCTAAACACAAACACAATGGCTTCACTAGAACACACTGGAGAGATGATAAAAATAATAAAAAAACTTATAATGGGTTATATGTATTTTATTTAGTTGTTTATGTCAATTTTAGATGGGCAGAGTAATATAGTATGTTCACTTTAATGTCATTTTATTATAAGACATAAAGTGATAATATTAATACATACATGGTAAAAGAATACGGACTAGAAACAGTCCGAAAATGGAAACCGTGACCCTATCCACTCACATTGAAGGAGAGTAGTGAACTGCGGGCAGCAGACCATTATGGGTGATGTCACAGTACAGGTATTAAGCATACAGTGATGTCACAGTATAGAATTATGTACATAGTGATGTCACAGTACAGGAATTAAATACACAGTGTGTTACGCCCGCACCTGTTCGAACTTGTGCACCATCCGGCCGCATGCTGCAGCACAGGAGGCGGGTCCAGCTGTGATTCTTTCCTTTGGGTTTTCTTATATTATCTGAACACTGTCCTATTCCTCACCTCCTTATTTGATTTTCCACCACACCCATCCACCACACCACCCTTGTTTCTTTCTGTTCCTCAATAGTTAGTCTTAGCCTTACCTGTGTGATTGATAGTCTATCTTCCTATCAGGTCTGGGGTGGGTTCTTCCTTCCTATTTATTGTTTGCTCACATTCACATTGGTGCTTGCTATTGTCTCGTGCGTACTGGCTATTACTCCTTGTTGTTTTGTTACCTGTATTCTTATTCCTGACTTCTGGCTTACCATTGCTATTCTCTTGGATTTTGATTCTGTACTGCATTGCTCGACTGTTACCGACCCCTTGGCTAGCCGACCTCCCTTTTGTTGTTGTTTGTCCAGTTCAGACAAGTAGCCAGGGACAGTGGTGGGGTTCAGCTTAGGGTTCACAGTCTTGTTATGCCCCTCCCCCCAGGGATCACCAGCAGCTACTGGGGAATCGCTCCTCTAGCAATTCCCTTACACAGTCATGTCACAGTACAGGGATAATACACACAGTGATGTCAGAGTACAGGGATAATAAATACAGTGATGTCACAGTACAGGGATAATACACTCAGTGATGTCACAGTACAGGGATAATACACACAGTGATGTCAGAGTACAGGGATAATAAATACAGTGATGTCACAGTACAGGGATAATACACTCAGTGATGTCACAGTACAGGAATAATACACACAGTGATGTCACAGTACAGGGATAATACACTCAGTGATGTCACAGTACAGGGATAATACACACAGTGATGTCACAGTACAGAGATAATACACACAGTGATGTCACAGTACAGAGAAATACACACAGTGATGTCACAGTACAGGGATAATACACACAGTGATGTCACAGTATAGGTATATTTACTTGATGACATTAAAGAACCTATATTGTACAGTACAGTGATATCATATCACAGGGATAATGCACATTAGGATATCACAGCACAGACATAATGCACTCAAAAAAGTCATGATACACAGTAACATCACAGCACAAGAATAAAATACAGAATTATGTCACCATACAGCTATAATATAGAGGCCCAGATTTATGAAGAATGGTGTTCCTTATGCCAGTCTTCGCCTCTGCCAGCAGAGGGTGTGATTCATTCATGAGGAGACACACACCTCATCATGAATGACCAGCACCCCCCGCCGGTCCTTGCTCTTGGAGGGGAAATGTATGCCAGCTCGTAGTTGACTAGTCCCATATCAGAAACTTATCCAACTGTCCCATCAAACTGCCCATATTTTGCGGTGAACATTAAGTCTTTATGTACTTTATATACTGGGGTGAATGATATGTAGGATAAATAAGCCCTTGTTTTATGGGATGTTGGGTCCTATAGTACAAAAAACTCAGACTAAGAATGTACTATTGTATTGTCTTTTTTCCAAGGTTTACGCCCAATATTGGTTGACTGCATCCATGGACTTTCCTAGTTAGTGTAGATATTGAGATGGTACCAGCGCCATACCTCCATCTGCCTATATTTTAATGAACCACATAAACCCCTTGGCTGAACCCTGGAACGTAGGTTGAGAAGACTTACTCTAAACATGTAGCATCTTGCCTTCTATAGTAACTTTCACATCAATGTGAAATATCGAGAACCAGGTAGAATGCACAATGACCTCTGAGCTAGCCCATCAGCTCTCGAGCTGCGCGCCAATCGCCCGAACAATACGCCAATCAGTGCTCTGCGTTAGATACTTGATGGAACAAATTAATGACATAAACGTCAGTATCAGGTTCTACACGTGAATAGGAAGCGCAGAGAGGTCAGAAGGATATTGCTGATCTGTCCGGGTCGGGAGTCAAAGAAAGGAGAGTCAATAATGAAAGCAGACAGGAAACAGCTGCGCGGCCACAATGCGTCGGTGGAGCTGCCCCTTTAAATCACAGGCACATTAATCTGCTAACCCGCACAGGCCTCACCTTTTTTTGAGTTACAGTAGCAGCAGGTCCATGACTAGTGATTATATTATTGAGCGGCACTAGCCCGCCAGCATTCCCGTCATTATAGTTTCTCATTAAATGTTCTTCCCACAGGAAAATATAGCATTTACTAAGCGGTTCGAAAAAAGGAATCGACTGCCCTTGAATCTAAAGTACATAATCCCACAAGCATGCACTGTCTAATACCAAGGTGCGTGGTCAATACTACGAAATCTGAGGATAAAGAAGAACTAGCCTCACAAATTAGACTGTCAGCTCTGCGGGCAATGATTCTGTTTTGTTACTCCCCCGGTAGGTTAATTTTCTTCTATCGCATTTTTTAGCCTTTTAATATATGATTATTGTGTTATTGGCCATGTACATATAGAAAATACCAACCATACTGCCGAATTAATGTGGAGCGGTCATCTATCTATCATCTATCTGTCTATCTATCTATCTCTCTATCTATCTAACATCTCATATCTATCTATCTATCTATCTATCTATCTATCTATCTATCTATCTATCTATCTATCTATCTATCTATGTATAATCAATCTCTCTATCTTTCTATCTATCTCTTCATCTATCTACTATCTATCTATCTATCTATCTATCTATCTACCATCTATGTATATATAACATCTACGTCTATCTAAAAATATCTATCTATCTATCTATCTATCTATCTATCTATCTATCTACTCATAACCATTTTCTATCTATCTATCTGTTATCTATCTATCTATCTATCTATCTATCTGGATCTATCTATCTATCTATCTATCTCCATCTATCTATCTGTTATCTATCTATCTATCTATCTATCTCTCTATCTATCTATCTGTTATCTATCTATCTATCTATCTATCTATCTATTATCTATCTATCTCTCTATCTATCTATCTATCTATCTATCTATCTATTAACCATTATCTATCTATATATCTATCTATCTATCTATCTATCTATCTATCTCATAACCATTTTCTATCTATCTATCTATCTATCTATCTATCTATCTATCTATCTATCTATCTATCTATCTATCTATCTATCTGTTATCTATCTATCTATCTATCTATCTATCTATCTCTCATCTCTAAACAATATCTTGAAAACATGATAAATTCTACTCCCATGGGCTATGGCAATCTATTTCCCCATGATGACCACTTTCCGTATCTTCCATACTGTACCTTCATGTGACTGACCTCACCCGCACATCATATAAGTGTATCGCTATTATGTATATTTTAGTTTAACATTCTTTTAAATGAATTGATCCCTTAAATAAAACTAACTGGCCAACTTTCCAGAAAGTCAGCAGACCCTGAGGGGCTCCCCTTTAACCTCAGCAGATCAGACCGTCCATCTGAAATGCAAAAGTCTTAATAGTATTTCTTCTATAGATCAGAGAAATCAGACTTCAGGATTTCCGGGCGCCTTGGTATTACAGGATTAAGAGAGATTTTCTCATTTAAGATAAAATTAGACTGATAAATCCAGGTCTGTGAAGCACTTTACAGAACATTAGGGGTGGCGGGCAGGAGTCAGGAGATGCATTCATTAAAACTGAGTTAAAACAGAAATACCGCCATATGTGACCGAGGTTAACCTGCAGTTAATACCTATTCTTATTTAGGATATGCTCACTTCTATCAGAAATGTTAGTTCTTAAAGCTGCATCAATATCTCTGTGCACAAGTCTCTGGAAATGTTCCCATTAAAATAAAAAAAATAAAAAATCTAGCAAGTGTTCCTAAGTGACAACCAATATGATCACAACTGCAGCTCCCAGGGGGTTGTCACCCAACCTTCTACAGGTCTGAACAAAACTGTCTTATTGTGCAGGTTCCTGAACCTGGAGCTCAACACGTGTTGTAAAACAGCAACTCCCAACATGCCCAGCATAGCCTCTCGCTGTTATGGCCTGCTTGGAGTTGTAGTTTTGCAAAAACTTCAGAGGTACAGGTTGATGGTCACGTCTAGTGAATGTTGTCACCCAAGTCATACTGTCAGTGTATGCTAGGAGTTGTAGTCTCACAACAAATAAAGGGCCATAGAGTGGGCGGCCGTTCTCTTAAATGTTTCTATCCAACTGTGATTAGAATATGATAGGAGTTGTAGTTTTGCTGCGACTGCTTTACTGGGTAAGGCTGAGGCCACACGTTGCCTAAAAGCTGCATTTTCTGTTGGGGATTTTGCTGCATTTTGTTTTCTTTTAGCCCAAACCAGATGTGGTTTCAAAAGGAATGGGACATATCTAGGAAACTCTTATACTTCTCCCTTCTCCTAAATCCACCCCTGGCTTGAGCTCAAAAACACTGCAGCAAAATCTGCAACAAAGAAAGCTGTATTTCCGCAGTGCGGGGCCTCAATCTAAGATAGATTTGCTTTTCAGGAATCTTCCAGAGGTCATATCTACAGGAGTGCTAATTCACCCTACAGAATTTGGAGAGGTATTTGAGGGGGTTTTCTGCTTTGAATTCTTATCTAAATTCTGGACTTGTGTATCGCCCCAGGGTTTGGAGTCTCACGTTGCCAATTCTGCAGCTGAAACAGCCTCAGAATCCAGGAGCAGATCGAGCAGTCTTGAAACAGAATCATCTTCCACTTCCTCCCATTGAAAACAATAGGAAGCAGATTTCGGACAGAAATTTGGAGCAGATTTTGAGGCAGAATTTAACTTCAAAGCAGCTGCAAAATCGACTGTGTGAACAGCCCCTAATTGTTGCCATACTGGCCACCGCTTATGTGAATCATTGCATAAAGGTAAGCTTCACACTACTTTGCAGCAGAGAGATAGGTTAGTGTCACCAGAATCAAATATTGTTTTCCCCTTGTGAATTTGTTGCAAAGATACCGCTGTTTTCTCAATATGCAAATGAGCTCTTTGGAGCAATGAGGGTGTTACCATTGCTCCAATGTGGTAAGCAACAGTCCTCTTATTACTGGAAAGAATTCATTGAGCAGCAATTCACAAGGGAAAACACTGTTGATTCAGGTGACACTAACCTATCTATCTGCGGGGTTGGGGTGATATGCTGGGGTCTGGTAACACTAACCTATCTATCTGCAGGGCTGGGATAATATGCTGGTTCTGGTGACACTAACCTATGTATCTGCAGGGCTGGGGTGATATGCTGGTTCTGGTGACAGTAACCTATCTATCTGCAGGGCTGGGGTGATATGCTGGTTCTGGTGACACTAACCTATCTATCTGCAGGGCTGGGGTGATATGCTGGGTCTGGTGACACTAACCTATCTATCTGTGGGGCTGGATTGATATGGAGCGCTTAACCTATCTATCTGCAGGGCTGGGGTGATATGCTGGTTCTGGTGACACTAACCTATCTATCTGTGGGGCTGGATTGATATGGAGCGCTTAACCTATCTATCTGCAGGGCTGGGGTGATATGCTGGTTCTGGTGACACTAACCTATCTATCTGCAGGCCTGGGGTGATATGCTGGTTCTGGTGACACTAACCTATGTATCTGCAGGGCTGGGGTGATATGCTGGTTCTGGTGACACTAACCTAGCTATCTGCAGGGCTGGGGTGATATGCTGGGTCTGGTGACACTAACCTATTTATCTGCAGGGCTGGGGTGATATACTGGTTCTGGTGACTCTAACCTATCTATCTGCAGGGCTGGGATGATATGCTGGGTCTGGTGACACTAACCTATGTATCTGCAGGGCTGGGGTGATATGCTGGTTCTGGTGACACTAACCTATCTATCTGCAGGGTTGGAGTGATATGCTGGGATCTGGTGACACTAACCTATCTATCTGCAGGGCTGGGGTGATATACTGGTTCTGGTGACACTAACCTATCTATCTGCAGGGATAGGGTGATATGCTGGTTCTGGTGACACTAACATATCTATCTGTGGGGCTGGATTGATATGGAGGGGTCTGATGACCTTAACCTATCTATCTGCAGGGCTGGGTTGATCTGCTGGGTTCTGATGATACTCCCTTTAAGACCCTATATTCATGGCAAACACTTCAGATGTTGCAGATTTGAACCCAGGACCCCAGTTCTGCAAGGCAGCATTGCTAACCACTGAGCCACCATGCCGCTCTTGATGGAACCTGATATTCTTGTTTGTCATGGATTTTAATGGAACAAAAATAATGAGTAAAATCAGTTCCATGTGGAGGTACAGTATGGGCCCATAGTGGTCTACCACCTAGGTGCTTTGAGGCCATTTATTGGAGTCGGGGTCTTGGACTATAAACATTGTCCAGTCCCTGGTCTATGACCCAGATCCATGGTATAACCACGGCTCATTATATTTGCAGGTAATTTGTTGGCTTGTTCGGGGAATCGCTCTTTGATGATATTTCGAAGCTGCGGGAAAGTTCTGAATATGATTTAGATTTTCTGCAATATGCTCCCCAGCAGTGTGCTATGGCGTCGTATGACCTTTCTGTCTAGCTGGTGTTTTGCTATTGATTTTAATTACTCAGTTTAATTTACTGCATGCCAACACAAAGCTGTTTACTCGTACTTGCCAAAATGTTGTCATAGTCTCCCAGAGGAAGAGAGAATGAGAAAATTGTATATGTTTTGGAGTTAGAGGCTATTCATTAGGAAGGAGTATCACTCGGCCGCTCTATAAAATGTCACTGGAGCAGCATGGAGACGCTAAGCATTTCCACACACAGTAAAAGAATAAAATGTCAGTGGAGCCCGGACGGAAATAAATCTTCGCATTGCTGCTGAGCTTTATTGGCCTATTCTGTACTGTACTTATACAAGCTTCATCAGATCAAGTATGTAATGCCCTGTCTCATCTCTTCTTGCTGTGTCATTAAATGGAGGAAGATTTGTTAGGACACATATTATATGTGATGTAGATCGATAACCGGGGGCTGCACTTTGACAGCGGAACATCTCACTCATAGTTACGGTTAGTTGATAATATGAAAAAATGCAGGTATTGCTCCAGCAACAGCATTTAAAGGGTTATTTGTTTAATTAATTATTTATTTTTTTAGTTTGTACTTGGTCAAAAACTCAGTATAAGAAAATGTATCATTAGGCCATGTTCACATCTAAGTCACATTCTCTGTTTCAGTAAAAAAAAATGGACACCCTTCGGTCCCCATTAAAGTCAATGGGATCTGTTGGGATCCTTTTGTGTCCAACATATCCAGGATCCTTGGCTGTCCATTTTTCAGTTCTTCTGGAAGAACAACTTTTGATTTTCTGGCAGCATTTGCAACATTAATAATTGTAATATATTTTATTAACAGATTTCGGCTCATTTCCATGACACCCAGTGCTGAAATCTACTTTCTGTCCCTTCTGTATTCTTTCCCTTGTTTTTATAATGCCAGCAGATATCTGTAGACTGTACACTTCTCTTCTCTAGAAGTAAGGATGTGTAATGCAAGGAAGCTGAAGCTGGGGGAAATATTAAAGACAATGGTTCTGGTTTCATATGAAACATAAGATTTTCCTCTTTCATATGACACCAAGATTGCAGTTCTATCTATATTATTTCCATAAATAATAAGTTTTCACAGTCAGTTTTGGCATATCCATATGAAGTTGCAGCTGCTCCCGAACCTAACTGTGTTTTCAATTGGTAATAACCCTGGAGATAAAGAACTACAATGAGAATCTCTTCTTTCATATGACACTAGAAGCACTGTTCTAAGTTTTATAATGCATGAGATATAACTGTTTGAAGTGATACTTACCCGGCCTCAACTTTCCTGCCTTATACAAGAGCTCACCCGCCTATTGAAGCAAGTTACAGATTTCAGCTAGCAATAAAGAAACAAGTGAAAGAATACTGAAAGGTGCAGAAAGTGGATTGCAGCACAGGATTTCATGCAACGGAGCCAAAACCTGTTAATAAAGTATATTACATTTATTAGTATCACAAATGCTGGCAGAAAATCAAAAGTTGTTTGAAAGTTTAGGTAAGGTGCTTAAAGGAGACACCATATGGCGGCACAGTGCCCAAAAGCTTCATGTGCTTTGCACAGCCAATGTACACACTTTTGAGGAGTTAATGATACATTTCTTATACTGACAGAATTTTTGACCAAGTACAAATTAGAAAAAATCAATAAATTGAAATAAAAAAAAAAAATAAAATAACCCTAAATAACCCTAAATAATAAAATAATAAAATTATATATATATATATATATATATATATATATATATATATATATATAATAATTTTCAATAGATGCCAACTCTGTTCTTCCTTATAGGTTTATCAGATGGATAGAACTAATAAAACAATAGGAACCAAGATAAGTCATAGCAATTCCTAGAGCCTGACAACAAGGGTATAATACACAAAACAGCTGGATAACCCATTTTGCTCTGATTTCAATCAATGCGAGTTGACTGTGTCCCAGACTCATTCAATAATTATATTTCTTATGCATTCTTAATTAGATTGACGGCTCATGATTAGCTAAACAATTGCCTCTAGCATTTAAGTAATAGCTATTAAGTTGCAATATAAACAATTTATGGCTAATATTTTTTAAATACCCTGCAAAGTGTATTCTGCCAATAAAAGCCCGGAAACAAGAGCCAAATTAAAAGGCTTTTTATATCATTTGGAGCAATTATATCCGTCGTTGTACGTGTTATAAAAGATTAGGCTTTGTAAATAGTCCTTTGTGTCATTTTGATGATGGCCTTATTTTTAGTTTGGATTCGGCTGTGTGACCCTTCATATAAGATTTATCAGGTGTGAATAACAATACTGGGGCTGATGTGTAACAAGGGCCATTATGGGAAATGTTATCATTCAGGCTTTATACAAGGGCTGAAAAACATGAAAAACAAACAAAAAAACAAACTTTTTCTAGTGCACAGGAGTGGCAAAGGCAATATGTAAAGCCGGGGCATGAAAGAAAAATCTCTATAAGCCTGGTTGTACGCGACCGTGTGCTTACCGCTGGCTGTGAATGAAAGGCACGGCCGGCGCAAGGGGCGGCACACGGATATCATCCATCGTGCACTGGCCGTGCTTCTGCGGCCCATTCATTCAATGAATAGGAGCCACAACATAGGACAGGAATAGAAACTGTTCCATATTTTGCAGCCCGGATTGTCGGCCGACACATTGATCCGTGTAATTCACAGTCATGTACACGGGCCCATAGAAATGAATGGATCAGTGTCCTATCCAGGAAAAAACCCAGATAGCATACTGACCTTTCACACGGTCGTCTGCAAGGGGCTTAAGGGTCCCAAAATACCACCTAGTATTTAGCATGTTACTGTTACAGAGGAGCCTCTATTGGCCTAAAAGGCAGAGCTGCTTTATCCATAGGGCAAATGGGGCATCTGCAGCAGCCCCTATGGTAGTGAGAGCTCCTCAGCCAACCCAGATTGAATGGGATAGTCTCGCATTTCAGGTGTTGTCCTGCTTTCCAGCAATTTCAACTCTATCTAGTTCCTTTGGATGCAGATACAGTTGAAAACAATGGTGGAACATGGAAATATCAGCTTCGTGCTCCAGTATTCAGGATACGATGAGCACCATGCCGGAGACATCACTACAGCCATAGCCTGCAGGCAACTCTGTGGGAATGGAGTTAGATGAGTTGCATGTGCAGAGCCACTCGGAATAGAATCAAGATGGCCGCTGGACATGTGCAGAAATGGTCTTGTATGGGATATAATCAAGATGGCCCCCGGACATGGGCAGAGCCGCTCATGAAGGAATAGGATAAATATGGCCGCCAAGAGCGGTACTGTGCATGTCTGCTGGCAATCTTGATTCTATTCCGAGCGGCTCTGCACATGTCTGGCGGCCATCTTGATTCTATTCTGTGCGACTCTGCACATGTCCAGCGGCCATTTTGATTATTTTACTACACGAGCTAGGAGGACCAGGACAACGCAGGGGGCGTGATGCAACGGCAAAGGTAGGAGTAGAATAGCCTTTCTAAAGGCTATTCCAATGTGTTCTTAGTTTAAAATGCGATTCGATACCACAAAACGTGAGGAAATCCGGATTCGATGCAAATCGAAGATTCTCTGAAATTCGTATTGAATTTCACTTCGTCAGCTTCGAATCACTCATCTCTAGTGGTCTCATTCTCAGAGACCCCCCCAAAAATCACAAATTTTTACAACTGAGAGTTATGGTCACTCCAGTCCCATTCACTCACCTTACTGCGATGTTGCAAGGTGACATGGCGACTTGGGTTTCCTCTAAAATCACCATGTAGCCCCAGTATTATACGGGGTGCATAAAGTTGCGGCAATATAACTTTGTCGCCCAATAATAATATTAAGTGTAAATGTAAATCCCACTTACAGATCCAGACCCCGGAGATGCTGAATATAGAAATGCTATAATACTGTCTTATTGCATTTAATTCACATCTATTGGAGAATTTCTCGGCCGTCTTCAGCCTTATCCATAATTAACGAGCATCAGATTCTGTTTACACAATAAAAACGTATAAAACACAAACTAACAGAATAAAAAATAATAACATTAAAGGCAATCTGACTCTGTACAAAGCATGTAATGTCCAAAAATAAAATTAGCGCTGGGTCAGACTGGCTCCAAATTCGCTCCCATGGACTCATTTACTCATCAGCACTTTCTGGACTGTAAATCTTATTTTTACATCTGATACATTCCCTGTTTGTTAATGCAAGCAGAACGCGCTCCTCTGATATCACTGACAACAGGAATAATAGCGCCTGCGATGCAGAAATTGATATGTTCCATTACGGCATAACTCTTCTATCTCCAATTATTGATCCACATAAATAGTTTCAGATTACATCCCATATCATTCACAGGAGCCGGGGAAAGTTTACCAAGATGCATTAACTGTAAGGAATTTATTTTGTATACAGCTCTCAATTCTGCAGCTCAATACTAAGCTATAAACAGGCAATTACATGTATCCATCCACTAACCACACACCATAACCAGCTCCAATGGTGTAACCAGGGTATAGCTACTCAATGAAACTCTGAAAGGGGTTGTCCCTGTTAATGTATTTACCTGTCCCAGGTTATTACTGCCGATGGACCCGGGGGTTCTGGCCATGTCATGACCCCCAGATCATTTGGTCCAAAGCAGCCTCCAGAGTTGCTCTACCTCCCAACCCACAGGTAATTATGTGACATCATTGGGGGGAGGGCAGGGCAACCCCGGAGGCTGAAGGCCGGGCCCATCGGCATCAATAACTCGGGACAGGTAAGTAAATTAGCAGTTCCAGGAGAATCCATTTAAAAGCTCTTTCCACAAAGGACATTTATAATCTACCCACAAGGTACAATATTATAGCCAGGACCCCCACCAATGACTAGAATAGGGATCTTGAGATTCATAGAGAGTCAGTGCACATACCTGACCGCCACTCCATTCAATGTCTATGGGGTTGTTGGAAAGGATAGGCCCCCAGTTATCAGATATTTATCATCTATTCTATGGAAGAGACAGGAAAAAGTTGTAGTCAGAGAAGCGCAGAGTACATTCTGCATGGTGGTTAGGCAGGAGGTCAGGTCAGGCAGCATAGGTTCCGAGTCAGTATACAGGCAAAGGTCAGGACAGGCACCATCGTTTCAGGTATGGCAAAAAATGCCAAGGACAGAAAGTAGGTGCACAGGCAAAGTACAGAGAAACATCTCTGGAACACACTAGCTAGCTAGGAACCTTTTTGCTCAGGCACCTTCCAGTGGGGAAATAGCCCAGATGTGCACGAGATTGGGAAAAAAATACAAGGTTTACAACTTCTTAACAGACCAATGCACCCAAAAGGCAAGGACTGGATGGCATGAATGGCAATAAAGACATTTGTCCATATTTGTATCCTCAGACTATGGAGCAATCAATTGTTGTCAAAGACTCATCACAAGCAAAAAAAATGTTGTCTTGTGACACAGCCCCTTTGATCCATGTCTGCTTGACCATGTCATGAGCACCATGGGGCAGATGTATTTTGGAATCTGCGCTAGATTTGAAACTTTTTAAACATTATTGTCGCAACCAGAGTTTTTTCGCTACATTTAATATACTTTATGCCAGTCTATTGGTACAAATAATCACTGAAATCTATAAACTGGCGTAGATTTCATCACATATGTACAGCCCAGCGGAGGAGCCACGCCAGTCTTCATAAATATCCCCCTTTATGTCCAGCCTTCTATCACATTTATGTAGCTGCAAATTTGCTTAAAGAAATATATTCGTCATACGTAGTTTTGAACACAATGACCTAGAAGCTGATTTACCTCCGTGGGCTGGACACGCCGTCAATCCAAGGCTCTGTAAGAAGAACGTTACAAGAAGTGAAAGCCTATAGTGAAGCGCAATGTTATTAAAGCCATCTTTCTTGTTCGTACTGATTCTTCGATTGAACTTTGTTATGTCAAAAAGTTCCCTCCTTATCAAATTATCATCTGGGAATTGTAATTTGCTGCTGTGATTGAACTGTTTGGAATTCAGCATAGAAAATCCTATTAATCTGGAGTGCCTAATTTCAATTCTGAATAATTGCGGAGGTAAAGTGCTGCCTTCATTTCACACGGGTTAAATAGAATGGATTATAGAGAGGGGTGGCAAAGAAGGACGTTTAGTGTGACACGTCTTGTGTTGATGCTGTCGCAATGTGACACTCTAAGTTGTTAAGTACCTGTGTCTATGGGACATCAAGGTCTTAAAAATAAAACTGGTAATGGACGGATTCTGAACAGCGCTGAGTTCAATTGATCTATAACAATACCATCTGATCATCGTATTATTCATGGCAATTTTATTTGATAAAACTATTCAGAGGCAATAATTTTTGTTTGTCATTTATGAAAGTTTTTTTTTTATTGGACTTGATGTTACTTTGGGTAAGAAGCTACTTGTGCTATTGTGCCTTTTGACATGTCATAGAGCTTCACATGTCCTTCCTCCTGGCTTGATATATCCCTAATTGAACCAAGTAAGATGATGAACTTTTAAAAAGAAACATGATTTCATGATACTTAAAGGGATAGTGATTTTATACTATTTGTGTCTGTATAGGGTCACCAAGTAGTTGTTATGTGAGTTACAGCCTGTTTTGCTGGCATGTTTCAATAATGTATGGAATATGTATCAAGAGAAAGGTAATGGTGGATATGACTATATGTGTGAAGATTTCATTGGAGTAAGATTGATTAAGTCATCAGCCAGCTGTAAATTCAAAAAGAGTATCCTTGGTCTGCAGAATAAAATGTGTGCATGATATGTATGTGAGTTATGTGTATGTAATGTTTATAACTATGTATGCTATATGTGTGTAATGTGTATAAGCGCGTGTGTTATGCATGTGTTTAATATGCATAAGTATTTGAGTTATGTGTATGTAATGTTTAAAACTATGGGTTATATGTGTATCATTTGTACAAATATGTGTGCATAATATGTATAATATTTATGTGTGTTATGTGTATGTCATGTTTCTAACTATGTGTGTTATGTGTGAATGTGTATAAGGATGTGTGTTATGTCTGTGTAATGTGTATACGTGTATATGTGTTATATGTAGGAATGTATATGTGTTATATGTAGGAATGTATATGTGTTATATCTGTGTAATGTATATAAGTGCATTATGTCTGTGTAATGTGTATACATGTATATGTGTTATATGTAGGAATGTATATGTGTGTTATATCTGTGTAATGTGTATAAGTATGTGTGTTATGTATGTGTAATTTATATAAGAGTGATATGTATGTGTAATGTGTATAAGTATGTGTGTTATATGTAGGAATGTATATAAGAGTGTTATGTCTATGTAATGTGCAGAAGTGTGTTATGTCTGTGTACTGTGTATAAGTATGTGTGTTATGTATGTGTAATGTATATAAGTGTGTTATGTGTGTGTAATGTGTATAAGTATGTGTGTTATGTGTGTGTAATGTATATAAGTGTGTTATGTGTGTGTAATGTGTATAAGTATGTGTGTTATGTGTGTGTAATGTATATAAGTGTGTGTGTGTGTGTGTAATGTGTATAAGTATGTGTGTTATGTGTGTGTAATGTATATGTATGTTATGTGTGTACTATGTATAAATATGTGTGTTATGAGTGTGTAATGTGTGTTAAGTGTGTAATATGTGTGTGTAATGTGTATAAGTGTGTTATAGTGTGTAATGTATATAAGTGTGTTATGTGTGTGTAATGTGTATAAGTATGTGTGTTATGTGTATGTAATGTATATGTGTGTTATGTGTGTACTATGTATAAATATGTGTGTTATGAGTGTGTAATGTGTATAAGTATATGTGTTATATGTGCATAGTGTGTATAAGTATGTGTGCTATATGTGTAGAAACCGTGAACATGCATATCATATAGCAACACTATATATTTGTTCTGTATACCAAAACTATGTATGTTATGTTACGTTTATTGTTTGGTGAAGGTAAAATGTAATTTAGTTCTATGCGCATGTTTGTACATAGGGGTTACATATTGAATTTTTTGCCCTGTGAGAAGAAATACCTAACAACTTAGTCCACATCAACTTCATGGGAAGTATTAGTTGACTAATTTTTGTAACTCCTTTAATATATCTTTTGCTGGACAGTCTATGACCAGACAAGAAGTTCCAGATTCAGACTCTAACCAACCAAATATAAAATCACAGGCGAAAAAGTTCTGCTGGCAGGACTTCTCACGAGGAGATGTGACGGCAAAACCAATGGATACCAGACGGACCCCATTATAGTCAAATGGGTGTCTCCAGATATGTTTAGATGTTTAGTTCGTTCTTCTGTTCCTATAATGGAGCATAGGAATAGATGAAAACAGCGCAGGTGTGAACCTGCCCTAATTCAGCCAATATATACACACAGGTGCAAAGACTGGCCAGGAGAGTGAAGGCACCATGGCTCTTTTGTATGCAGACAGATCTCATATCTGTCCAAGCAATTTCATGGACTATGGACTGGTTACAAAAAATGTCATAACCAATGTATTTTCTCCAAGACCAGCCAGGCAATTCATTTATGTTATTGTTTAAGTCTCGATATTTTCTGCCTGAACAAAACAGGGAACATTGGGTTCAATGTTTAACAAGCACTTACATGGTACCATGATTCTTTGCTTGGAGTCTGTAGTGTCACATCAGTTTTAACACCCCGTGGTGTGTTATTATCTCTATCCAGAGGGTACTATTTGTACAGGGAGAAAATGAAGGTTTCATCACACAGTTTGTTAACCCCTTCCTCTGTCAAAAACGTTGACATCATCACTCAGGATGACTAGAATGGATCGATAGGACTTCAGAGAATACACTACCAGCTCTTCACTTAGATATGAGTCACATAAGGTTTCCACCATTTCCAAAAAAACAAGTCATAAGAACTCAAAACCCATGACAAAATAATCTTAATTCCAAAATAATCTAAAATATAAATTTTGATTTCTCGATTTTATTTTTAAGAGAAACTACACCAGAATATAGTTTGGTCCATTCTGCAAAGATGACTGTATTGTATGTTACTTATACTGTTAAAGGTGGTGTCTCATCAAGAAATTCCCTTACTTACATTTAAAGGGGTTGGGATCATAATGTTGAGAACCACTTTGTCTTCTCAGGCCAGTGACATCACGTCTATTAGTCTCATGGCCATGCTCCAGCTCCGTCTCCTTCAAATGAATGGGCCACAGATGCAATACCAAGCCCAGCCACTATGCAATGTATGGCGCTATGCTTGGTAAGGAGGCCGCAACAATCAATATTTTAGTCCCAGATAAAACTTTTAAGTTGGCCGGACAACTAACCTATTTAAGTTGTAACCTGGATTAATTATAGTATTACACGGACAGCACAGGCTCTCCATTATGGACCGCTCTATACTGTAACTTTCACATGTCTTCAAGAGGCATATGTAAAGTGGTTGTCTTTATCAGAGAACCTCTTTAAGGCCGGGGCCACACGTGGCGCAAACACCACAGAAAAAACATGGCATTTTACAGTCACTGTATAGTGGATGGGATTCTAGAGAATCCCATCCCCACAGTGCGGGAAAATAAGTGATGCGGACATGCTGCAATTTCCAAAACCATCGCAGTTTTGGAAATCGTAGCATGTCAATTATATGTCAATTACCTACAGAAACGCCGTCAGTTTCCCTAAAGATATAATGGAAGCAGAAAGTCTGCAGAGAAAACCTCTGCAGACTTTCTGTGAAAAATGCAGAGAGAAAAATCGTTTTTTTGTTGCGTCCCGCTATTTGGGGTCTTATCCTAAAGGTTACTGTCCCACAATTAATTTCCATGGTATAGTCCCATTTGTGGAGGTCTGGTAGCTGGGACCCCCACCTGATCTATAGTCCTCTTAACCAGATGTTTTTGGTCAAGCCATGACTTTACACCACCCAAGGCTGCTACAATTCATATAAAATGTAATATAAGTCACCCTTGTAAACAGTCTTCGTTAAAATCTACTGTTTTGTGTCTACAGCCGCTCTTCAGATATACAGTATGTGTGTCTCTATGGTAAGAGACAACAAACAAACCCTGAATAATCTGATTCTGCAGTCATAAGCCCTTCTATCTGTCCTCTTCTTCTTAATATTTCATATCTACAGTATGTTAATATAGGAAACAAATAGAAAGCTGTGGATCAGACTACAAAGGGTTTGTTTGTTGTCTGTCACCATGGAGATGTATAAGTCTGTATATAAACACTTTTTATGAAGATTTTTTTTTGCAAGTTTGCTTCTTCACTATTGATACATTAAAGCAATACTGTAGAACAAGTGAAGAAGCTATGTATAGCCTTTAAAAGAAGAAAAACACACTTGTTCTTTAAAATAGTTTGCAAAACCAACTGAACATGGTGCAAGAGCTGTGTTGTATATGTTGTAGTGCTATGTACCCTGGGTTCATTGCTGAGGGAGTGGGAATGATATCTGTCACACAGTAATAGTTTATCACTGTTACTTGTGACATTGTGGGGAAATATAAACATTCCTAGACGCCTGCCTTAGGCACCAGCAGAGTTTGCCCCACCCTTGCTTAGAGAACACGCCCCTGCTTTGCAGTAGGTTGGAATTTCAGGGTTTAGGATGGAATTTCAGGGTTTAGGTGCTTTGCAGAATATCCTGCAGTCTAAGGACATGGCTCACTAACAACATCATCGTATGACATGCCAAGTTCATTTTAGGTGGCCTTCCCCTTTAATTATAATATTTTCTGCCAAACTACAAAATAGAGCAATAGCAAAACTCTTAAAATATGAGGCAAACAACCAAAGGGGTGTGTAGTTAAACTCTGCACTAACACAGTCTTTCTCAGCCCAGCCTGCCAGGTTATCTCCCCACTGCACAATAAGTCACTAACTGCGTGGCACCAGCCTGTATTACATTCAGATTTCGTTCTTTATGGAAAACTTGTGCTTTTCCAGAGCTTGTAGAAATAAATCTGTTTCTTGTGTTTATCCATTTATCTTCCCTCCCTCCCACACAGCCGTGCCTGGGTGCAGTGAGGCAGGCTCACTTTTTCTTTGCTAAAAGTAGGCTAACTGCCAATTTCTCGACCTTTTCCTCTTTTTTTTTTTGCGGCACGTTCCGTTTGCTTCATTTATGTTTGTTATTTTAAGTGGAGCGCATCTCAGTAGAAACAAATGCGAAGGGCACCGGCAACTACAGCACAATTACATATATTATATGATTTCATTTACAATGGTTCCACTTCAGTATAATGAGACCAAGGTCTGGCTAGTACTTTCTCTTTTTTTTATTTTCTTAACCAGAAGGAACAATTATTCAGATATTCACCGTTGTGATATGGTTTCCAATGAAGAGAAGCTACTTGATGCTCTTCAGGAATGGAGTGAAAACAAAAGATTGCAGGATAATGAAGAGGGAGCAAAGAGCATCTCCGGCTGTGGAGGACCTATCTTGTTCTGTATTGCACAGATGATGTATTGGTTTAAATGGACAATGAGTAATGCTTAATGTCCCCTGTGGTGGCGCTGCAGGAAAATCTAACACTTACTGACAGGTCTCCCAACTGATTACAACTTATTTTTGGGGATCTGAGAAGCATTTTGTGACAGATTAATGAAGAATAGAAGAAGAGGACTCCATTCATATTATCTCGCCCAATTCGAAATTGGATATGGAAGGATGCAACATCATGCTGGGTGGTTGAATGGCTGAGCCAACCATTCCATTGAGTGTCTTACACTGGAACTTTTTTAATTGATAACATCCAGACATGATTCTCACTGGGCATGTCAGATAGTTGCCTTACAAACCTACTAGCCAGTGTGCAGATTTCAGATCAGAGTGGAGATCACGCATGGACAGCCCCATTAAAGAGTCACATTGATGTGACAGTGGCCAATGCTTCATAAAGGTACAGATTTAGCAATCTTTACAAATGTAATGCTACTATGAGAAGGTGAGGGGTTAACTTCTTTAGTAAGCAACCCTAGGTGAGGATCCATAAGTGGTCATACGTAGTCCCTACCCAAGACCATAAGTGGACATACGTAGTCCCTACCCAAGACCATAAGTGGCCATACGTAGTCCCTGCCCAAGACTGGTTGACATTGCTTTAGAAACAGTGTTTAGTTGATGTCATGTTCATTTGCTATTGTTTTACGGTTGTGTACTACCAGTACTGTGTGGGAGGTGTAACACTTAACCTAACAGTAAGCGTCCAATAGAGTAATGCAACATTTGTAAACATGGCGATTCCTACATCTGTATCGATAAGTTATTTGACTTCCTGTGCCAATCGGCCAAAGTGAGCCTACTTTATGTCTGAGATAGGGAATTTTCATTGTGAGCGTGGGAATGGCTGCAATCTCTGTACAGGGCTACAGAATACGTTGGTGTTATATCAACATAAAGGAAATACAATTAGACAAAGTATTTTTGCATTATATTTGTCTCTCTTTCCTATTTACTCTTTAGCAGTCTATGTGCGCCTAATGATTGCAATGTGTGGACCTAATAGCCTGACACCTAATATATGTGATGTGTGTCAGGCCGGGATTGTATTGGGTGTGTTGGCACCAATAGCCCACCCGCGGTGGTGTATTTTCCACCACTGCATGACATGATGCTGTACATTTCGAAGTAGAGTAGAGACTGTTTTAGCTTCAATGAAAGCCGTGCGGAGTCCTGACAGCTAGGGCTGCCCGCACTGCCTGCCACTTGTTTGTTAGCAACACTTCCTCTGCTTGATTCTGTCATCTTGGATACTTCTTTCTTCTTACACCATCTTTTCCAACTGTGAACCTCTCCTTGTCCTCTGCTGTAATGTTTGCTCTTTACTGAATTAGCAGACGGGTCACATAGCAGTGGGGTTTTCTCACTGTTGTTCTCATACTAACAAGCAGCCATACCCACCAGCTCACTTTGATGCTCTCCACTTAGTTTAATGCTCCTGCCCAAGTCATCTCTGTTGACAGGTTTATACTCAGCAGTATATTTCACAGCAATACTCTGTTGTGTAACCAGCTCGAATCGATGTGCTTTACTGGAATGTGAGGAGCTGTCCAGGTGCTGAAATGGGAGAAAATATTGCAAAACATAATGTGCATTGAAATGGGTTGTCTGGCTTGGAAAAAATATTCTCATACACCCTATTAAGGAACTCTAACCTACCCTCTATTCAGATGACTGGTCATAAAATACGGACATTTTTCGCAGCTGTTTTGCATCCATGTTGCAGCCGTTTTCATGGATCTCTCATAGACTTCAGACAATAGAGGGATATGTGAAAACAGTCAAAAATAGGCCATGTTTTTGCCCATTAAAAAAAACCATCAAAAAACGGTCATGTGAATAACCTCATTGAAATCTACTGATTTTAACGCAGTTTGTGTGAATATAGTCTTAATAGAAGAGATTCCTCTGTTCCAAATCTCTTTCCCAGACTCAGGAGTGGTTACAAGGTGTGTCACTGGCTCTAGAGGATGTGTTCTGTACTACACAGGCAAACTGTTGATTTAAATGGACACTAAGTATTTCTTAAATTCTCCTGTGGTGGAGCTGCAGGAAAATCTAACACTAAACTATCTAGTCTCCCCAGATCATTGATCCATAGGCATCATAAAAATATGGCTTGGAACTCAATGGGGAGAGGGGAGTAAGCTGCCCTCAGATACCTCTGATGGTGACTTATCTCTCCTGAGAATAAAGGATTGGATGTGTCAATTACAGCTCTGAGCAATAATGCAACATGGCTACTACACAGTATATGAAGACAACTTTAGCCTTGGTTAAACCGGACCCCTGAATATTAATGACATATCCTAAGGACAGGCTATCAAGATTGAGTCTTGTGAAAGCAGTTTCCTCCTAGCCCAGTGGTCATGTGATCTGCAAGATGCCAATGGAGAACCCAGACAAACTCTGTAGTGTATACTAAGACTGTATTTCTCCTTTAAATGGGGCTAAAGTGACAATCCCCGTTACAAAGGAAATCAGAAAAAAATAGATGGAGATACTGGAGATGGCCAGAGCCCAGCAGCACCATGATAGGCTTTCACCAACCGTTATACATCTCAGATACCAGATATATGCACTCATTTCTGCTACCTGAGGACAGCGCTGTTAATCGTAAAGGGGACCAGTGTTATGTGATATAGGTACAAGTGGCTGGGCCTCTTTCCAATAGAAGCCTGTCCAAGGGAAGTGATTGAAAATAACAAATACTTATACTCACCTCTCCTGGGATTCCAACAGTCCCCAGCATGCTCTTTCAGACTCTTCCAGCCTGCAACTGATATCATGTGACTGAGGGGTCAGTGCTGAAGCCTATGATTGGGCCTCATTGGTCATGTGTAGCGCGCTGACATCATTACGCTGGCAGGCTTTACGTGACCACTAAGACCTAATCACCCCAGTCATTCTCAGTCCAGAGAGGCCCAAATAAGATTCTGGAGAGAGATGGGTGGAGTGAGGATGCCCAGGAAAGGTAAGGCAAGGTGAGTATAAGCGTTTCTTATTTTTAATCACCTACCCTGGGCTTCCACTTATTATGCTATGGGGTCTGAGGTGACCACATTGTATAATAATAGCACTGAAATGAACTGGAGGGTCAAATATCACAAAAATTCATTGAAACGAATTTCATAGGGTTTGTATATAGTGGCTCGAGTTTCTAGAGCATATTATACTGGGGGGCTCTTGAGAGCATTTTATAGTGTCTGGGGCCTCTGTGGGCAGCATATTATACTGTGTGCGGCCACTGTGGAGAATTATACAATGTGGGGCGTCGGGTAGAATATTATTACTGTGTGGGGGCCACTGTTTGGAGCATTATACTGTGGGGGGCTCTGGGGAGCATAATATACTGTGTGGGGGCACTGTGGTGCATTATACTGTGTGGGTGGCTCTGGGGAGGCTATTATTCTGTGTGGGGTCACAATGGAACATTATACTGTGTGGGGCTGCTGTGACACATTATATGATGAGGGGAGCTCTGACGAGTATATTATACTAAGTAAGGCACCTTCTCTATTTACATTGCATGCCATCTGTATTATAGCAGCCATGCAATGTTGTTACAGGCTGTAGTTAAATTGCATGGTCACTATAAAACATATACTGTGCAATGTAAATAGTGAAGGGTTCATGGCATTCACAAAAGCCCCACAGTCCCTTCTAACAGATGATAGGCAGGGGTCTTAGGTGTTGGACCCCCACTGATCTCTTAGGATCCCAGCAGATTAGCTGTTTCCCTGAGCACTCAGCTCCCAGTATTGTTTCCATGCCGGGTGCTGAGCTGCTCATTCACCGTATTGTTGATAAACGCAGTTATGGGTACTATAGTTGTATCTTTCAAGTATCTGATATATCGCTGCAGCATCCATAACCATCACTATCAAGAAAAGAAAACATTAAAAATGTGAAAAAATTGCCTTCAAAACTACATATCACAAAAATAAATGTATCTAGTCATGGACCAGGGAAAATGGAAAACCATAAAGTGGATAATTTATTTTGCATAGTTTTGTATTGTCTAGTTTTTACTGCATAAAAGGATTTTTGACTCCGGTGGCACCTTGGAAAACTAAGGAAAATAAATCATGGAAAGTAATGCTGCCCCATTTCTTGAGTTGCCATGGGCCTCCAGTCTAGGTATATCTGCTGGAAACAGCTGTAGACTTCTTTTTTCTGTTTTCATCTCAAGAGTTAAAGACTCCACCTCCTTCGGAGTTGGTAATGGTATATTTGTCCTTATGTGATTATCTGACTTTGAAGTTGGATCGGGAGCGACTGCTACAGTTGAAGCAATAAAAAGCTTATCTTAAAAAGGCCAAACATAGGAAATGCTATGACCTATATACAGAACACAGAAACAATATATCCCCTTTACATACACTGCTTATTCTTTACCAATGATTGCAGTTATTTTATAGAAAACTAAATATGCATCTCATTGGATATGTTTACTGAGTAGAATATTCATCACCCAAAAATTCCAGGATCATACTGCTCCTCATGTGCCATTATGACCTGGACAAGACCAGTGATACTATCAAAAGTTTACTAATGGCCCACATATGCATAAAAGTCAGCCAAAACTGCCCATTTAGTCAGGACCAGTTGACCATCTAATCTACATGGACACCTTTGGCTCTCCACTAAGGAACATTTTGTGGAGGTGAAGATGGGGCAGTTGGATTTCAACACGTCTGATCCTTTTTTTTCTGGAAGATAATCTGCAGTCAAATGTTTTTGGCAGTGACTTACCCCCTTTCTACATAAAAATACATAAATGCCTGGCCAAATCATGATGTCTCCATAAGGGATGGGAATTTTAATGTAAATCCTGCCCACATTCAATTTAATGCTCCATGCACATGAATGTGTACCTAGCCATGTTTTTTATTGCTAGTACACCAACCCTATTATATTATAGTGGCCTCATACACACTGTTGTGTATTATTAGCGGTCCATGTATGAGGCCATGAATTCAGACCAAAGCTCAGAACAGGTCGGTGAAGACACAAGCAGCACATGGATATCATCCATGTGCCATGTGTGCATTTTACGATGAACCCAACACACGCACACATGTGCATGTACCCTAAAATAGCCAAGGGTAATATAAATACATACAATGCACATACTAAGTCCAAAAAGGCAGGTTACACTTGGGACCCATCACCAAAACCATTTTCCAAAGATTCAAAATTTCAGCGAAAATTTCTATACCTGACTATAGCATAAAGTGAGGTAGATTTACTAAGCTTTTTGCATCAGAACTCTGGCTTAATTTGGATCAAAAATACTGACCATATAGGGCATAATGTTAGCTAGTCATATGGCTAACACTAATCTCCATTAACCCAGTACCCAATGCACTAGGGGTGCTGGAAAGAGCTGGGTACCATCAGACCAAAACCATCTAAATTGTCGATCTAGTTCTAGACCAATGGTTGCCGATCTGACATAGTCCATTAAATCTGATAGGATACTATAAAGCAGCAGAGAGAAAAACAAATGCGCACACATAAGACAAAGATTTAATAGCAGGTTTAAAATCAGTTGCATTGTTGCATTTCCATCAGTGAATTTATCATTAAATGCCGTCCACTTTCTATTCCACCTAGAGACCAACATAAAATTGCAAAATGTGCAACTTCTTAAAAAAGTCACAGATCCTGAAGCCTAGGTTATACCCACAATGCCTGACAAAAAGATAAAGTGCCAGGTTTGGTGCAAATGAGGGTAAAATGATTCAAATTCTTGATAAATCTGTGTTACTACATTAACAGATCTCAAAATTTCAAAATGGCACCAAATTTGCACTGTCTGGAAATTGGACAGGATTAGTAAATCTACCCCTTTATCCTTACTATGCATATCTAACTACACAGTCTTGAATACTTTCCTATAATGTAAAGGTAAGTTTGTGAGCATTGAGAAAGGGTATCCACTGTATACTTTTGCTTGTTTGTTTTTCCCAGATACAGCACCACCTTCATCCATGAGTTGTGTCTGGAACTACAGCTCAGTCCTATTAACTTCATTGGAGTTGCAATACCAAACATAACCCGTAGACAAGAGTGGTGCTGTTTCTTCTTCAAAAATTAAAAAGCAGATACTTTTATATAATCCTAAACATCCCCTTTAAAATAGGCTCTGGAATGCAGTACAATACACGTATCTATATTACAATCTAGTTGTTAATATTGGGCCCATAGATTTTTATATTACTGCAGTTCTGAACCAGCCCTATCATCAGAAAGGATGACATTAACATATCCAGTTATTGTGTAATACTTATTGTTTCTGCATGGTATTGTTTCTGCACAAAGCAACCATAAATGACAATCTGGGGTATAATAGAAATGAATATTTTAGTTAACTTCTATGAGAATGTAGCTGAGGAATGTGATTCTCCCAGCCTGTGGAGTTTTGGATAACACAGCTTTGCAAGTACTGTAACTATATATTGGCTGAGTCAAGCTAAAGAGTTGGGCATCGTTCTGGGTTACGGAAATTAAAGTGAAGCTCAGATTGTTTCCTTTTTAAGAGGTATTATATGCTTACAAAAGCACACGGACATGGCACAACATATTAACAAGTCCTTGGCTAGTCTACTGTCTGCATATTTGCTATATACATGCTGTTAAAAAAATTATCTAGAGAGAAGTTATGAAATTTACTTAAAAATGATGATACCTATTGTCAATGTGCATGTCCACCTTTTGAGCTGCGTGCTGGTGGACGCACATGCTCAGTTACTCTCCTCATGGTCAGGTCTCTGAATAGCGATCCTCTGTTTACTGGGGATGTTATGCGATTCCACATAGTGCCGAGAACTGCAGTAGATTTGTGGGGCACAGTTATGTCTGGGAAAGGCCCATTGGACAGAAGCATCCCATTTTTTTGGGGATTGCCTTCCAAATGAAACCTTAAAGTGTAAGTAAACTTTTTTTTATTTTTTCATAGCTCAATAGTGCAGATGAAGGGAAGAAACTTTGCAATACACTTCACAAAACAAAATGTGCCTGTGTCTCTAAGTAGTTCTTCTGTCTATTACTTCTGATCTAAGTGATTTCAGTACATTTTCCATAGCAGTGTCAGTTTACAGTGAAGTCTATGGAAAGGGGAAGTGGAGGAGAGAGACAGAGATAAGAGGCAGTCTACAGCATTAAGGGAGTCATTTCTGACAGCAGAAGGCTGGATAGTAATTTCTGATAACCCAGCTGTGTGGTGTAAGAAAACTACCTCTCTATTGTGCAGATGTTTCTCTCTTTGAGTAGCTCTCCTTTTCCTCCCCCCTTCCCTCTCCATAGATGTTTATTGTACAGATGGCAGAAAGAGGCACTTTCACAATAAAGTATATTACTAAGTTTATCTTTACCTGATTTTTAATATAGGAAAAAATATAAAAGTTTCGTTACACTTTAATGAACAACATTAATGGGGTTGTCCAGGAATTAGGGGAAACTCTGGGTGGCTAGGGTGGGTGTAAAACAACAACAAAAACCCCTCAAACTTACCTATACCCTACATTCCCTTTCCCTGGGACATGGGGTAGAAGCCGTGAGGTTCACATGACTGCTGGGATCAATCACTGGCCTCAGTGGTTGCTGGTGAAGGATCGGTGACGTTTCTTAAAGACATCAAAGGTTTCTTACCAGCAACTGCTTAGTCCACTGATTGGTCTCAGTGGTCATGTGAACTTGCACCTACGGTAGCAGTAAATGCAGGTCTAATAATAGCATACATGCACTTGTCAATCCCTTTGGCTATCATTCCCATCTGTTACTAGGTTTCTCGGATTATTACTCTCCACCATCCTTGAAATATATTATTGAGATCTGTAGGTGAGTCGTTCAGGTTACATCATTATATTAGGTGCGCTATTCATGCCGTTACCTGATATATTCCATAGGTGGTGCTCCACTTTATGGCTACTAACCGAAACCTACAAGGAGACCTCTTATGAAGATGAACTGTAAAAGTTGGACATCTGCCTCCACTTGCTTACTATACAATGCAGATAAAGTCACATTTATGACCTCGCCGTCCGCTGCATATTTCATGAATGCGAATTTCTGTTTATGTAGCAGGCTTGTGGCAAATGCAATCGAATCATAGCAACAGGCAAGAGTGGGAGGCCAAAAACTCATTTAATGTGACCGAGTAATGTCAATTCCAAGAACAAGACAGAGACCTGTGTCTTCAAACTTTCAATCTGCCTCCATTATATGTGATCAAGGTGGATCCACAGGGGATAGGAATTACTGGCAGGGCCAGGACAAGTGAAGAGGCAGTGAATCTATAAGACATATTAATCATCTTCCCCTTCCCTTCACTGGCGTCAGCCTCTGCCTTCGACTCCCCGGCGCCTGGAAAATGGATTCTCTGTCCCCACAGGTACAAGTGAGAGCTTTCCAGGGGCAAGCCATCAGAATAGTAATTACTGACACTGCTAAGATCAGCCCTAAACAGGCCAAAAGGGAGCAGCGGTGCATTGTGGGGAGAAAGTGTTGCTGTTTTTACTTTGCTAAAATGTATCAAGCTTTAGTGTAACCCGCAGTTTACAAAGATAGGTTAATACACAAAGTCAGAAAAATAATCCACTGACCATTTTAGTGGTTCGCTGACAGGAGACGAAGCAACATCTGCTGTCGATTTCACATGCAGTCAGGAGGAATATAATAAATGCTGCAATATTGGATTTTCTGTAAAACCACATGTCAGATATTTATAGATAAGAGTTAATAACCAACAGCAGCATCTACCAATGAGATTTACCACTAGGGGAAAAACAACTTCCCGGCTCCAGCATAGGCACATTCATATTGTCATGATATATATAGAGAGAAAGAGCTGACAGGTTGTCATTTGACACAGCACATGTGATATTATAATATATTACCTGTGCTTTGCAGGTATGAACATTATATTATATTATTTATTACCTTCCAGCATATAAGTACCAGAAGGATTTTCAAAAATATGATAATGGACAAAGGTATAATTATATGGGGTGCAGAGATAAAGTTACATCTGATCCCCACATTGCTATATCCTTCTTTATTTACGGTACTATCACATCCCTGTGTTTAGCGCTTCATCGTGTCATTATACAGTTTATTGTCCATGTACTGTGACATCACTGTGTGTATTATCCATGTACTGTGACATCACTGTGTATATTATCCCTATACTGTGACATCACTGTGTACATTATCCCTGTACTGTGACATCACTGTGTACATTATTCCTGTACTGTGACATCACAGTGTTTATTATGCTTGTACTGTGACATCACTTTGTATTTTATCTCTGTACTGTGACATCACTGTGTGTGTTATCCCTGGACTGTGACATCACTGTGTGTATTATCCCTGTACTGTGACATCACTGTGTGTATTATCCCTGTACTGTGACATCACTGTGTGTATCATCCGTGTACTGTGACATCACTGTGTGTATTATCTCTGTACTGTGACATCACTGTGTGTATTATCCCTGTACTGTGACATCACCGTGGGCGTTAATTCTGTACTGGGACATCATGTTGTGCATTATCCTTGTCCATTAGTGAGCCCAAAACAGTCAACCCTTTCATGTTCTGAACTTGCTGCTCAAATTGATCGTGATGAACTGGAGTCCCATTCCTAGCTTTGCTATGGAGCTCTATGGTTACGTATTCTGCTCCTGATCTATAAAAAGAAAAAGATCAGAGCCCCTTTACTTCATATAGTGCACAGCTGCCCCATCTTGTACCCTGCTCTGTACATTTTGTATACACCTGAGGATGACTGTTATATGTCTTCTCAAGAACAGTGACCTGCTATGAATTTACACGTTATGTGACTTGAAGGCTATCATGTTGGGCACTCATGCACCAGGTTGGTGGTTGCCTACAGGTAAGTTTGGAGCACTTATTTCCTTGGCCCCGGGTGCTGTATCACCTGTACTGCCTTGATGGCAGCGATGTCTGGGACAAAGGCATCTTGAGAAATTGAGCTGTAACTTATACAAATGTGTCTACAATCAGATTTCTATAGTTTACAGATTTCCTGTTTTCCTACGCACTCACTTGCCTGCTATCATATTAGCTAAGAAGCCGCAGTGTCCTCTCCTGACACGGAGCACCATTGTTCTCTATGCCTGTGCTTAATAATAGGGAATCACTGTGTGTATTATCCATGTACTGTGACATCACTGTCTGTATTATCCATATACTGTGACATCACTGTGTGTATTATCCCTGTACTGTGACATTACTGTGTGTATTATCCCTGTGCTGTGACATCACTGTGTATATTATCCTTGTACTGTGACATCACTGTGTGTATTATCCCTGTACTGTGACATCACTGTGTATATTATTCCTGTACGGCATGAATATACATGATGCAGAGTACGCTGTTGCCTCTGGTGTCTGATGTGGCTTACTAGTTCCTATGTCACATAAGAGGATTTTGTTACTATAAATTGCATCAAATTTTTTTCGCTCTGTTACAAGTTTTGCATGAAGACCTTTCGATTTCAAGTTACGCCTCACCTGGATGGCTTTAGTATAATGTTGTACCGTGATAGCCATTGAAAGTAGTGGAAGAGATTATATCCAGGAAGCAAACAGGCAACTGTCAAATCCCATCCATTACTCCAAACTTGGAAGTGATCCCACAAAAGCCTATATGAAAGAACTAAAGAGTATGATCAAGAAGTTTCCAGTCCAGATCCAGAATCAGGTAAAAGGACTTATCCCACAAGATCCCAGGCCGGGCTGCTTCTATATGCTCCCAAAGATACACAAAGATGGCAACCCTGGGAGGCCTATCATTTCTGGCATTGGGACACTGACAGAAAACATCTCAGGTTGGGTGGAAAATCTCCTAAAACCCCTTGTCAGGGATACTCCAAGCTATATCCAGGACACCACTGACCTTCTTAACAAACTGAATGCCCTGGGCCCTCTACCTGAGGGTACCATTTTGGCCACCATGGATGTGGAATCCCTGTATACCAACATTCCCCACAAGGATGGAGTTGCAGCATGTCGGGTACACCTGGAAAAACAAAACCTCCCAACAGAACCAGGAACGCAGCTCATACAATTCATCCTTAGCCACAACCATTTTACCTTTGGAGAGGATCTATATCTACAGCGAATGGGAACTTCAATGGGGACCAGATGTGCACCCCAATATGCAAATCTCTTTATGGCAGAAATGGAAGGAACATATTTATCAACATGCACCGCCAAACCTATGATTTACCTTCGTTATATCGATGATATTCTTGTCATCTGGACTGCAGGTGAGGAGGCCCTACTTCAATTCCATAATGACTTCAATGACTTTTACCCGACCATCAACCTTAAACTTAGATATTCAGGGAGTGAAATTCACTTTCTGGATACCACAATATACATTAAAGACCACCGGCTACTCACATCAATATACCACAAACCCACAGACAGAACGGCCTACCTGAGAAACGACAGCTTCCACCCCAAGCACACAAGACAATCTATAATCTACAGCCAGGCTATACCATACAATCGTATTTGCTCCGACAAAGCAGACCTGGACAAGCACCTCCTGGATCTGAGGATGAAATTTCTCAGATTGGGATACAAACCAAAAGTGACAGACAACCAATTAAACAAAGCAGCAGCCATTACCAGAGACAGTCTGCTCACATATAAAAAGACCCAGAAAGATGCCCGAGTGCCCCTAGTTGTCACCTACAACCCACAGCTGGAGATCCTACGAAGGATTGCCAAGGAGCTCCAACCTGTGCTACATAGGGACAACAGACTCAAGGACATATTTCCAGTCCCCCCTCTCCTTTCCTTTCGACAACCACCAAACCTGAGGCGCATTATCGTCCGGAGTGCCCTGAAGGCCCCAACTGAAAATGGCACCTCACCTTGCCTACATAAAAGGTGCATGACCTGCAAGCACATCCACACCGCTGACAGTGTACCTATCCCACAGTCACAACAGGTGCACAGAATTAGGGGGACATTCTCCTGCAGGTCTTCCAATGTGGTGTACCTCATAATGTGTGTGCAATGTCCCACCACAGGCCTCTATGTGGGGGAAACAGGGCAGAGACTCAGTCAACGAATGAACTCACACAGATCCACCATTAATAAGAGCAGAACCCATCTCCCAGTGGCCGCACATTTCTCCGGAGAAAACCACTCTATTGAAGATTTGCGGGTTGTGGTTTTAATGGGACATTTTAAGACGCAGGAGAAAAGGAAAGAATCGGAGTACAAATTTATGCAAAAATTTCAAACTTTGCAATTTGGACTTAATATTCATGCCAGCTTCATGTCACACTATGTATGAACTGCAAGGGACACAAATCACCTCCTGATAGCAAACAGATAACAGCAAGAATTACTGATCCCTCCGTCACGCCCCACAAGTTTCCAGACTGTTTTTTTGACCTGTTGTAAATAACTTCTCTACTTAGATTGCATTTTTTTTAAGGACTCTAAAATGCTTTGAAGACCATGTGTATAAAAATCTGTTAATTTTCAGTTCTTGTATCACACCATGTCCGATGAAGGGAGCGAGTACTCCTGAAAGCTTACTTATAAATATACTCAGTTAGCCTCTAAAAGGTATCGCCAGATTTCTTCACTCTTCCACTGGATGGCTTTGTCATTGTCATACAAGTTTCAACTCTGCTACATCTAGAGCATGAACATAATTCAAAATGGTAACTAGAATATCATTACAGAAGTTAACATAGGATAAAAACAGTAAACGGCTGAGAAAAATACAGTCCAGGGGTGCAAGTAGAGTTACAGATCAGAGGTACAAATAGTGTTTCTACTTATTTTTGTATCTTTTGGG
The DNA here is from genome assembly GCA_947044405.1 of Leptodactylus fallax. Lineage (NCBI taxonomy): Eukaryota > Metazoa > Chordata > Amphibia > Anura > Leptodactylidae > Leptodactylus > Leptodactylus fallax. The sequence continues at coordinate 1,244,807 of CAMRHE010000076.1, read as the reverse complement.
GCAGATTTATCAACAGAAGTCTGACACCTTTCTGTCTACATTCAAAATTTATGGTGCACGGCATTTACAACATATTTATGAACAATGTTCGCCAGAAAGTACAGAAAAATGTGACCGGCTCGACGCTTTTGAAAATTGCCCAGAATTACCTTTTGGTGCATCATAAAAGAGAATTTTGATGCGTCGGAAAATGAGACAGATTTATGAATGTCCCTACAACAGATGTATAAATATGTCTAAAACTACAAGTGGGATTTGCAAAGTTTGATAGGAATGATATATATGCCCCTTTGTCTACTTCGTATTCATACTTTATGGTTCAAATGCATTTTGCAAAAGTTCACAAAAATACCTGACAAACTTTCCTATAACTTTTTTTCACCCATCCACCTCCCCAGCCCCATTTTCTCTCCCTTGATACTCCAATAATATACATTACTATTGCAGGTAATCGTGCTTTTCTGATTCTCACCTTTTTTCATCTCCTCGTCATTGCAACATTTTTTCTAATTTTAACCCCTTTAAATGTATTTTGTCAATTCTTCCTACTTTTTCCTCATACCTAGACAGTAAAGTTAAACCTGCATTGAGTCCATCATTGACCACTAGAGGTCATTGTTTTCCAGTGGCCTTACAGAACGTGCTTTCTATTGCCCTGCCAGTCATCCAGCAGCTCAGCATACAGCTCCCTCCAATCTGTACAGTATGAGAGGTGGTGCTGCATAGGAAACACAACATATCATGTATGCAGTGTGTGTATGGCAGGGGTGTAAAGCAATGATCACTAGAAGATCCAAAATAACAGAATTCTTAGACGTGACTAATAGAGCTGGATATGGAGATGCAAAAGGCAGAGTGTCATATATGTTAGAATATCTTCTAGAATGGACTCAGAGGGAATCTAAACATACTTATAGATTAAAATGAGGCTGAAGAAGAGGATCAACCTGTGGGTCTATACATTGTTCTTTTCACTTTTTACCCTTGTCATTTCCAAATATACCAACAAAATTTCCCAGTTAAAAGGAGTCTGTCTGCAGAACCCAGCATATCATCCCAGCCCTGCAGATAGATAGGTTAGTGTCACCAGACCCCAGCATATCAACCCAGCCCTGCAGATAGATAGGTTAGTGTCACCAGAACCAGCATATCACCCCAGCCCTGCAGATAGATAGGTTAGTGTCACCAGAACCAGCATATCATCCCAGCCCTGCAGATAGATAGGTTAGTGTCACCAGACCCCAGAATATCACCCCAGCCCTGCAGATAGATAGGTTATATTCACCAGACCCCAGCATATCATCCCAGCCCTGCAGATAGATAGCATAGTGTCACCAGACCCCAGCATATCAACCCAGCCCTGCAGATAGATAGGTTAGTGTCACCAGAACCAGCATATCACCCCAACCCTGCAGATAGATAGGTTAGTGTCACCAGACACAGCATATTACCCCAGCCCTGCAGATAGATAGGTTAGTGTCACCAGACACAGCATATCACCCCAGCCCTGCAGATAGATAGGTTAGTGTCACCAGACCCCAGCATATCACCCCAGCCCTGCAGATAGATAGGTTAGTGTCACCAGACCCCAGCATATCACCCCAGCCCTGCAGATAGATAGGTTAGTGTCACCAGACACAGCATATCACCCCAGCCCTACAGATAGATAGGTTAGTGTCACCAGAACCAGCGTATCACCCCAGCCCTGCAGATAGATAGGTTAGTGTCACCAGACCCAGCATATCACCCCAGCCCGGCTGATAGATAGGTTAGTGTCACCAGACACAGCATATCACCCCAGCTCTGCAGATAGATAGGTTAGTGTCACCAGACCCAGCATATCACCCCAGCCCTGCAGATAGATAGGTTAGTGTCACCAGACCCCAGCATATCACCCCAGCCCTGCAGATACATAGGTTAGTGTCACCTGAATCAGTTTTCCCCTTGTGAATTGCGGCCTCCATTGTCGATATATCACATGTTTTGTCAATATGCAAATGAGCTCTTTGGAGCAACGAGGGTTTGACTATTGCTCCAAACAGGTAAGAGTTAAAACCCTTGTTGCTCCAAAGAGCTAATTTGCATATTGACAAAACATGTGATATATCGACAATGGAGGCCACAATTCACAAGGGGAAAACAGATTCAGGTGACCCTAACCTAGCTATCTGCAGGGCTGGGGTGATATTCTGGAGTCTGGTGACACTAACCTATCTATCTGCAGGGCTGGGGTGATATGCTGGGTCTGGTGACACTAACCTATCTATCTGCAGGGCTGGGGTGATATGCTGGCTCTGGTGACACTAACCTATCTATCTGCAGGGCTGGGGTGATATGCTGGGGTTTGGTGACACTAACCTATCTATCTGCAGGGCTGGGGTGATATGCTGGTTCTGGTGACACTAACCTATCTATCTGCAGAGCTGGGGTGATATGCTGGGGTCTGGTGACACTAACCTATCTATCTGCAGGGATGGGGTGATATGCTGGGGTCTGGTGACACTAACCTATCTATCTGCAGGGATGGGGTGATATGCTGGGGTCTGGTGACTCCATTTAAGGGTTAGCTACTTCATTAATACTGTAATGTTTGCAATATGTAATTTTGGTTGGGTTCACACTGATTGTTATTCCTGTTTTCTTCTGTGTCTTAGAAGCAGAGTAACAAAAATATTGGCAGTTCCAGTTCAATCCTATGATGGATGCCGACGGCATTTGATGGACCACATTGACTATCATGGGATCTTCGGGCTTCCATTGCATTGTCCATCATTTTACCAGAAAAAATATGGCTTGGTATAACACTTTTATGTAACCTTGTACTCCAGGATACAAGCACATGTGCAGTTCATTACATCAGGAGAACATGGAAGATGAAGTTGCATCACCTATCCTTGTACAAGATAGATGACAAACGGGTGGTGCTTCATAATGTAGAAATTGGTGCAGAAATTCTAAGCAATATAGAGGTTAATTTATCAAGATTGGAGTTTTCCACAGCGGTTTTGATAATCCCTGTGCCAACAAAGTTTTCTCATAACTTATGACGAGGTACATGCCTCATCATAAATTAGGTCCATCCTCTTGGGTCCATGTGCCTAAATAGGAATGTATGCCAACTGATAGGGCTGATGACCACGCCCACCATCACGCCCCACCTTTGAGGAAAGTGGCCTGTGGGACCCAAACTTGAAAAGTCACATTTTTGTATAAAAATTACAACTCAGCAGTCATCTCAGTCACATGAAGTCACCGAGGAGGTGGAGAGAGAGCGCCGAAACCCAGGTGGAGGCCCAAAAGAGGTGAGGGACGGTGAGTATAAATGTTTTTTCCACCTCCTGTGGGCCTCCGCCTAATACACTCTGGGGTTTGAAAAGACTTCAGAGTATAATAATTTCAATTCCTATTCTATCTGATCTTGTTCAACTTGAAATTAATCTAGGACCCGTGCCAACCAAAACTGAAACCAGCCCATCTCTACTTTTTGTCCTTATCCTCATCAAAATGGCTGCTTGTGAAGATTCTTTAGGGTTCCTTTCCTTTTACAATACATCATTTAGCAACGTTCTTTTATCAACTTAGCAACTGACCCATCATGTAACCTCCCATTCATATGGTCAAAGTCAGACGCTCCTATCTCTCCAGACCCATTCAGAGATGGCCACACCCCTTAGACTCATTTACTGAAAAACATAATCAGGTTACAGGCCTCATATATTAAGCTGAAAATACTGGTTGTCCATAGCAACCCATGAACTTTCATCTTCCATTTCTTACTCTTCTCTCTAAAAATAAAATTTGTGCTGTGATTGTGGTTGCTATGAGCAACAAGGCCAGTCCTACCGTGAGACAGTTTTAATAAATGAGGCCTAGAGTTTCCTTAACTTTATCTGTAGCCATATTAAAAAAGAAAGGACAAACTACTTTTAAGTTTCTAAAAATTAACACCACTTTGTCTTATCTTTCTCTTCAGATCCTTTGGGTAATAAAAAGTTCTATATAATCATCACATTTTTGTTTATTAAAATCACTTGTATTACAATTTGTTGCCCACAGTGCGTTGGGAGCCCGTAATATCCACCTCAATCACAGCCTTTGGCCTCGTTTTGCAGCCACCAGCTACAATACTTAGCACAGTCATCACCAGGCGACCCCCATCGAGTCCCGAGGAGTCTCGCTATCTCAGAAACGCCGTGAAGCAGAGCGTTATGCAAATTCCAAATGTTCTGTTCAACATAACGATGGCAATTAATGCTAAATATCAACAGTGTCCCTTGGCATTGATTGCATCTGATTTCCATAACAACTGGCTGCTGGAGTGAGAAGACACAGGATTTATCATGAACAATTTCTAATTATTTGCCACGGTAACGCAAAAAGAAGATAGAGCTGATCAGAATGCCTGTCAAATCTCTGTGGTCTTCAGAAATTAGATATTGACTGTTTTATTTCACACTTATTTCTTGCCAGAGTAGATGGATCTTCTGATAGTACAAAGTGTTAATGTAACCATTTGGTGGTCGGAGGTTCCTCCAAGACCTTTTCAGGTTTGGAGATGAAGTCTAGAGTATGAAGAGTTCAAGTTTTCTGATGATGTCATAGGTCAAGTCTTTTCAGAATAATATGTAGGACTTCATTATTAGGTCGTTCGTCCTTAAAGTTACCCTAGTATTCAATCAGGTTTGGCACAAAACCATCAGTCCATGCCCTTGACTGAATTGTCCCCACCCCAGACACAGATGTGAAATGAGGCTACCGAATATATATTTTTTATTGTGTACATTCAGCAAGGAACACTTGCTGAATGTAGGTGGATTTTCCTAATGTAAATGTAATATAAAGTCCTAATGTAACCATTTGGTTTTTGGAGGTTTCTTCTCCGGCTTTGAAAGTATGAAGAGTTAAAATTTACTGATTATATCATACCTCAAGTCTTTTCAGAATAATATGTATGACCTCATCAGTAGGTCTTTCGGCCTTAAAGTTACTTCAGTACTCAATTAGGTTTGGGGGCCTTCAGATGAGGTGAGCCAACGACCTTAACTGAACATCCCCAGACACAGCTATGAACTGAACAGTAACATGAGGCTAGTAAATGTATATATTTTATCACTTACATTTAGGAAGGAGCACTTATTTCTTGCCGGAGTAGATAGATTTTCTCAAAGTCCTAATGTAACCGTTTGGTTTTGTGAGGTTTCTTCTCGGGCTTTGAAATGAGGTCTAGAGTCTACAGTATGTAGAGCTAAACTTTACTGATGATGTCATACCTCAAGTTTTTTCAGAATAATATAGAAGACCTCATCAGTTGGTATTTCGGCCTTATAGTCACCCCAGTATTCAATTAGACTTGGTGGCCCTCAGATGAGGTGAGCCAATGACCTCACACCCAGATACAGCTATGAACTGAACAGTAACATGAGGCTAATAAATTTATATATTTATACACTTATTAGAAGTAGATGGATCTTATAAAAGTCAAAGTGTTAGCATAACCATTGGGTGGTCAGATGTTCCTCAAAGAAGACCTTCTCAGGCTCAGAGATGAGGTCTATAGTATGAAAGGTTCAACTTTACTGATGATGTCATACCTCAAGCCTTTTCAGAATAATATGTATAACCTCAACAGAAGGTCTTTTAGCCTTAAAGTTACCCCAGTATTCAATCAGGTTTGGTGGACCTCAGATGACCTTGACTGACAACCTATTCCTCAGACACAGCTGTGAACCAAACAGTAACACAAGGTTAACAAATATATATATTTTATTGCTTATGTTCAGGAAGGAAGGATTAAAGGAGTGCAGAATGTGCTCAGTTTTTTACATTGCTAATTTGGATTTGTCTGGAAAGTGCATAGCAACCGCAAATGAAGTCATCCAATGTGACCATTCCCACTTTTTTCCCCCTTTTTTAATGCAGCTGCTCTTTAAAGTCAATGTGCCGGCCAATCGGCTGCATCTAATGATTTTTCCACTGGCTTTAAGTGGCTTTGGACATTGATCAATGATTTTAAAAGAGAAATACTAAATCTTATGGATGTGAAGGAACACAGGGCAGCCTGTGATAAAAAAAAAGGCGGCTGAATAGAAGCGGAGAAGGAATATTTAACGTTAGGCTGACGGGATGTGCAATGAAGATTCGGCTAATGGAATTTTGTAACTGTATTTCTTGCAGAAATGATGCATGTATGAATCAGAATTTGTAAGCCCGGTCATTTTTGCACTTAGTAGATTTGCTTTTGTTGTATTACTGTCGACTAGATATACTGTAATGTGAGCTCACTTTATATATGATGTCATTCTAAGATCCCATCATCCCATTTGTTGTATTTGAGGCACAGATCGGAAATTCTGGAACTGGTTATTTTGCTTCAAAAGTTGAATATATAATAAGCAAAACTGTTATATTCTATCCTTTTGGAGGGATAATGCCCAGTTCAAAAATTTCTAAACAATTTCTAAATTGGTAGTTCAGAGTTGTACTTTCTGTGAAAACTTTCCACCAATTCTAACTTGCCAATTTCCTCAGTGTTTTTCAGCGAATCGGAAGTCAGATATGACTGTCTTGATCTGACTCTCACGGGAACGATTTGCAACTCCTGATTTCTGGTCACCGGAGTTGCAAAAATATCTGAGGTGCACTGGCATAAATATAGGATTGCAACCAGGCCCAGAAGTCAGGGGGGCCCACAGGTCACCCTCAACACACTAGGGTTGGCAGCCTGTGCATCATAAATGCGTTACCTCTGCCCTCTGGTGCACAAGCGTGAGATGAGTAATGAACAATTATGATGCATTCCCTTCCACTGTCAGAAAGGAGAAAATTAACCCAACCCTGTCAAGGCATAAAAATAGGATTTGGTAAGCAGCATAAAGTCATGGACAGATTCTGTGAGGAAGGCTGTGGTGCAAATGGTGGCAGGATTACTATGTTGGGGCACTGACTGGGGATCGAAATGATGGAAAGTTTGTGTGTACAGACATGTTGTGAACAAGTCTTAATGGAGGTCTGGGCACAGATAGAGAAGGAGCGGGAAATGAAATTGCTCTTAAAATGTACATGGCTGGTGGTTGTCGCATGGGGTAGAGGGGGAAAATTGAGCTTTTGCACCAGGCCCGTGAGCCTTTAGTTATGCCCCTGCCAAGGAAATAGTCTTGGCTATTTTTGGAACTCCTGTAGAAGTGAATGGAGGCAAAAAGGGATATATATTGGTACATGGGGGAGTAAGAGCAGGAGCCAAAGTTGGTGACTATGTTTTATGGTTAAATGTTGCCATGCGGTGGCCATTATCTAAGAAGAAAAAAGTAACAATGGGAAATGTTGCCATATTTGTTGTCAATAGTAGCTATAGCTATTAACTGAATAGAGAATTACTTTAACTCTTTTTTTCCCAACATAAATAGCTTTGAAGGAACACTAATGGCAGTATAAGGGCCCCTCAACTACAACCGATGACATCACACATGTGCTTAAAATTGACACACAGTGATGCTTATGATAGTTTGGGGAAGGATAGAAATGTATTGTCTCACGTCTCTCTGATACGATATGGAGTCGTATTAACTACACAAATCAAGTGGCTAGCTTCTAGCACATGATAATTACCGCAGCACTTAGTGGGTTAACTTGACAACGAAAATCCTTAGCTTTCCTATCCAAATGTCAAGGGAAAACTCCCTCTTCTATTGTTGCAAAGAGCAGATGCTGCCAATTAACTTTATACTACGTCCAAGGAAGCCTTTTGTTGCTTTTTGTAGCATTATGCACAGTGTCACCTTTGCTAGAAAGGGAACAAGCTGTTTTTTATTATCATTCAATTGTCCCCAATCAAGTTGACAAGTACAACAGTAAAAAACACAAGAAAGAGCAGCAAATCCAGTTATGGTGGGTGTGAGCATCGAACAGCAAATGCAAAAAATATGGCCAATATTTCACAAAAATAGCCAGTGTTTAATGGGTGGTCTTAAAACATTTTGTAAGAGTTACATTTCTGCCATGAGAAAGTTGCAAATATTTGTGCAAATTTGTGCAATTATTTTTATTTTTGAACTATCCTTGCTCTTTGCTGGAATGTGCAAGATTTATGAGGGATATTAAGAACTGAAAACACCCCGGTGTATCAAGGAGTCCAAAGACAATACTGAACGCATCATACCACACCACAGATGTGCCAGGTACATGGACAACCACTGGAACTCTACTTAGTTTCGTCACCCACAGTCTAGTTATAGGCACATTTGGTATCACATGGTGTCACGTGTTGGTGTCACGCATTCCAAATGCCTGGTTGTTTTCCCCAACAAAGTCAGAAGAAAGTAATTCCACTGGTTTGGCCAACTTTGCTCTAATTTGTATTAGTCCTTTAAGGGGATATTGTTAGAGGTGAATGCCTCCATAGTCAAGATTTATGTTCAATTGAGGATGAATTAGAAGGCATATGGAGGTCCTGTACAGCATAGCTCCATAAACTGCATTTCTCTGTACAACTCAAGGGATATATGGGGTCATATATGGTCATTCATGTGGACCCTACACACTAATGACAGGTCAAGAAGTACAAAAGTCACTTTACCCAATGCTAAGATGGTCACTGGAGATAGGTTGGAGGCTCTTCTTTACAATGAGTTCTAAACTACTAGTTATGAATATATATATGAATACGGTTATGATAGTTTGTGATTTATATTTCATCTTTGTCAACTTTTTGTTATTTGCAAAACTCCCTGTAATCTAATTCTATATCAATTGATATAGAAATCAACTTTAAAAGATTTTCGCCAATAAAAGAATAAAAAAACCCCCATAAAACAATGATCACAGATCAAACTGTAAGTAATAGAGGTTGCAATAGATTTCGACAGGGGAAGCGCAGATCAGATGTGAAGGATGCTCATATAACGAATAGGTCAGTGGGTCCTTTTCTGACATTTTGAGTTTTTCAACTTCTGAGCACATGTGTCATTAATGCTTTAGTCTGGGATTCAGGACTCTTCAAGGTCACTTGTACTCCAGTGTGCACCTTAGTGCTGTTTTTTAAGAGCTGTCCAACCCAAGCCATACTTTCAGAGGGATATGTGACTTAATGGGGTTAGTAAGAAGGGATGTAGTCCCCGTGGAGACCTTTCAAGGTCACAGAAAATCAAATCAAGGCTCTTGTCTATTCAGAGCTGTCGCATCCAAACATTTGGATTGAAAGCATTTGCACTTGATCTCACCTTCTGCATTTTAAGACTTCTCTTATTTTAGAAACTTTTGCCATTTACATAAAGCTCAGAGATGAAAAAACAACAAGCTCCCAGTTCCGACTGAGACAAGCGTGTGATAATGAAGACCTCTGACGTATCACAACGACGTCGACTCCAAATCACAAGCACTAAAGGAAGATCGCAAGTGTCCTAAAATAGCTCTTTCAGAGATTTCTATTCAGATTGCTCGGTTCATGATGCTAAAACAAACAAATGAAGACGTCTCCACGGCAGCCATCATGTATGGTGAAATGGCATTCATGAGATGTTTCTGGAAGGCATTATCATATGAATATTGTTCATAAAATGCCCTGGTAAGGGTGACATATGCTTCAATTAAAGGGACGGCTGCTCTCATACAGATTAAATCAGCTACAAAATGGTTAACTGCACATGGAAGGGAGAAAGGGAGGAAGTAAGAAAGAGAGAGAGGAAGAAAGGAGAGATGGAAGATAGATAAAAGAGTGGAGGAAGGGAGGAAGGAAGGGAGATTAAAGAAAAAGAGTGGGAAGGGAGGGAGAGGAGGTATATGGAGAAGGAAAGGAAGGAAGATGGTATGGAGAATAAGGAAGGAGGATAGGGAGATAAGAAGGTGTATGGAGAATGAACAGAATGAAGAAAGGGAAGAAATACAAAAAGAAGGAAGATACTGACAAAGGGGGAAGGATGATAGGGAAAAAGAGATGGAAAAGAAATAAAGGAAGTAAGAAAGATAAGAACAGTGTCAGGAAAGACTGTAAGGAACATTGGATGAAATAGAGGGTACAGAGGAGGGGGATAAAAAGGAAATAAGATAGGGAAAGAGGTTCAGAGAAAAGAAATGAAGGAGAGAAGATAGGTAGAGAGAAGGTACAAAGAAAGAAAGGAAGGAAAGGGTGGTACAAAGAAGGATAAAAAGGGTGAAAGGGATAGTACAGAGGAAAGAAGATAGGGAGAAGGAGGATAAATGGAAAAAAAATCAAGGAAGGAAGGAAGATGGAGAGAGAGACAGAGAAAGAGGGTGCAGAGAAAAGAAAGAAAGGAGAGTGCAGAGAAAGGATAGAGAGAGAGTCAGAGACAGGAAGATTGGGAAAGCTATAGGAAAGAGAGAGGATACAAAAGGTAAAGATAATGGAGAGAGTGGATGTTAAAGGATGGATGGAGGAATGAAGGAAGTAAGGAAGGAATCAATCTGACCAAATGGTTGGTTGGTTGGTTGGTCAAACAACATCAACCGTTTGCAGTGCTGCCATATTGCCAGGACAACTCAGACTGTTCAAGGATAGATGGTAATAATAGATAAAGCTGAGTGTGCACATGACTCCATAGCCTACCCTTCGTGTGATTCCTTGGTGTCCCACCAATAATGGCCCCTTCCCAGTTGCTCCAGACACAGTGGTGCCTTCATATGAATCTGTGCCTAGTACTGCAGTCCAGCCCCATTCATCCAAATCATCTGTAGGCTTTTCATATGACATATACTATAGTACAATATGAAGTTTTGGATGGTATTATCCATTTGTTCATTACTTTCTGCGTGTATATCTGTAACATGGACATCTTAACACATTATTATAGGGAACACATTATAAACAGTCTTTACATTTTCAGTTCCAATACCTTCTGGGCATGTCAGGCTCTAGGACAGATTCTGCATGGTATACCGTATATTACATTGCTGTCCATCTGGGTTTCCTCAGTAGGTAAAATCTATAATTAACTTGCTGACCTTAACAGAACAGAATTATTACTGTCTTATAGCACAAGACATAGATTAGTCCTTAACACCAAGTATACCAATGGAAAAAAAAATGGACCAAGAAAAGTTTACCCCAAAATTTCATAAATTGGCAAGAAAATAGAGGCTTAAACAATTTCTACCTTCTGAGGCATGGCTTATTACTTCAATGTACCATAAATGTTTGATCTATGGGGTTCTGATCTCTGTATACCCCACCAACCCCAAGAACTGGGAAGCCCATTACTAATTTCTGTAGAGAAGGTGACCAGGCATGTAGCATTATAATCTGCAGGAGATACTAATAATAGGTTGCAGTATTTTTGCATATTCTGGGTGCATGGGGACCTGGATACATTCTCTGTCTGCAAAAGTTTCTGTGACGAAGAAACAAAGAGTAAATACATCCTTATTTTCCAAAGAAAAAAGAATATGGGACTGGATTGTTCTTGAGAATGTGGTGGCCCAACCACTGCAGTTGGCCCACTGAAGCAAGTGGAGCTCTGAGAGTGTTATAACCTGGTTTTTGGCATGTATTGGGTTGTTGGTACGCAGTCTGCTGGAGAGCAGCGTGGAACCTACAGTTTGGTGAAGAAGATTGAGAAGGAACCCAGAGGAATACAGGTGAGAAAACCAGACTAGAGAAGTGTAAGCTGGCTTCTTAAATCCTGGCATATGGACAACACAGTCCACAGTGTGGAAGTGGACCCAGTGACATCACAGCAAACTCCATGATAGGGAGACTCGGCTTGCACTGACCAGGCAGCTGAACTTACTACTGTAAGACACCTATGTTACAAATCTTTTGGTTGCAAATTGTTTCAAGGTGTTCAACATACTCCAGTTAAAGTAAAAACTCCAACCCAGTTGGCCAATACCTGAATGTTACACATTCTACTACTTTTATAAAACACTTAGTCTTAGATAGCATTTTATTGGCCATTCTTAAATCAGTTGTCCAGGATTATAGGAAACTCAAGGGTGGGGGTCATTGTAAACCAAAAAAGTCATACCTATCCCTGGCGCGCCTTAATGCATAAGGAAGGTGGTGGGCTTCATTACAGATTTTGCACTGGTATCCAAGAATTTCAAGATACGCCTTTGCTGGTAAGTAAATGGTGACATCACTCACATACATTACTAGTTCCTTACTAGAGACCACTGAGGCCTACTGGTCTTAGTAGTCATGTAAGCCTCTCTGATTCTGACCTGGTGAGTCAAGGCATGGAAGACAAAGAGGACTGGAATTATACAACACCAGGGATAGGTGATTATGACTTTTTTTTTGGTGTTTTACATCTACCTCCATCACCCCTGAGTTTTCTATCATTCCTGGGCAACTCTTGCAACATTTGGAATTCCAAAGACTGGTTCGGATCACTGTTACTACTTTAATTTTTCCCTTTCTGCACTCTGCACTGCTATTATCGCCATCAAAAATGCCAGGAACCCCAAAGGAAACCTTATATTTCAATGGCATCTGTCAAAATCCATTGAGATCCCCATAACAATGTATCAGGAATAGCAGTCACTGTACCTTTATAAACTTTTTTATTAAAAGTTGAATCATTTGGGTCTAGATAAGTGTTCCCAGAAAAAAAAAATTGGTTAAACAATAAAGGACAAATGGTGTGGTTGCAAACAAGAGCCTAACGCATTAGAGCTTCAAGCTATTCCTGTATCTCCATTGTCATGGGACTGGAACTGGTATGTTGCGGTATCCTGTATTGCTATCAGATGTCAGTGCACTCAGCTGAATAGACAGCAACATACGTTACATTGGAAATCTGAGCGACAATGTCATTACAGTCGTCTGGGAGTATGTACTAAAAACAAACTCCAATTTAAAGGCACATTGTGTTCAGAGCAGGATTTCAGGCCTGTGTAATATAGTGACATAAGGGAAGAGACAGCTTCTAATGGAAAGTTCCATTCTGGTGGGGATAAGTGTCACTTGAAAGTTTGTCTAAAGAAACTTAAAAATAGTAGAAGTGCATTCACTTTACAATACTGTAGCTAGATGACTGTGGTCACATTGAATATGATTAAAAGGAGTCTACAAAATGTCTTCTAAAACACTTAGAGGCTGTCGTAGGGGAGAATCGGGATATCGTGCACATTCCATTTTTGTGCCAAAGTGCAATCATGCTGTCGAGAAAGTCAACTTTCAATCTGTATGCAAATAAGTAGAGATGAGTAAACCAGTTTGGAACAAATTATATTTGGTCCATATTTTCCAAAAGTTTTAGGTTCGACCTGAAACTTCTGGGGCTCCCCCCTACAAACCACTATGAAACTCCAGGGTCTTTTTCTCCTTAACCTAAGCAACATGATGTTGGTGTGTCCCCTGGGTCCCGTGAGGCCGGAAGAGAACGTAGAGGGACCATCAGACACTGCGAGGAAGCCAAGGTTAGTGTAAGGGTTTATGTTTCCTCACTTCCCCTTGGTCGATGCTTCGAAGACCTCAGACTATAATAATAGCAATTCCTGTTCGACTCGAAACAGCTACAGATAAGCGGTGGCGACCACAGGCAAAAACAGGTGCGCAGCAGACGTGATCATGCCCTAGTGGACCCTCAGGTGCTCCATCCGAATGGTGTGGTGACCACGCGTGTGCAATTCATATGGAGTGCTCAGCGTCACTTCCAGACCTACGTTCCCCTGATCACTAGGGGGTTACAATGGTCAAATTTGTTCAGAAATACCAGACCCCATGATGGAAGGCTGACAGATCCCAATATAGTAAAATGGGGTCCGTCAAGCTTTTATGTTATTTTTCATATCAGGGATATACAGTATAAGATGACATGACAAAGAAGACTATCTAAATAACCAGGGTAGATGTGAACAGAGCTTTATACTGTAATGGATCCATAGTTTGCATCAACATCATGAAGCTTGCATTAAAAGGGTGACCCCAGGGCATGCGATCTCAGCCAGAGGCTGGAAGATAATGCGGGGGATCAGCTGGACACTTCAGGGAGCCCGGGAGAGATGAGGCAAGGTGAGTATAACTGTTTATATCTTTCTACCTCCTCTGTACCTACTTTTGGAAAAATCAGGTTGAATCTCTACATTTTATTGACTGAGGTTGAACTGCAATACCACACACAACCTGTAGATAGATGTGGCACTGTTTTTGGAAGAAAACATTTTTTTCTTCTAATCCTGAACAGCCCCTTTAAGAACCATAAGGCTTTTAGAGGAGGGAGGTTTACCTACTCCCTAAAATGTTCTGACAAAATGTTCAACACATGAAATAAACTTTTTGAAAGGTTGAAGCCATTTTCAGGCGACCGAATGACCACTAAGTCTCAACCTTCCATCTCACAAAACAATTTTTATACACAAACAAAAAACAAATTGAAATTAGCCGAGGAACAGTGGCAGAAATTCTCAGCGAACAGTATTTTTTAATATAAATCCTGATCCCCTGAAGCGAGAGGCAGACATACAGTGTGACTGTATTTATATTTTTCATTAAATGTAATGTGATTAATTTCACAAGTTAATTTACTTCCCCTGTCGGAAGAGGAAAATTTAAATTAAATATTTTACTGCTTAGAGATATTAAAAAAAAAAAAAAAGCTCTTTTACTGAAAAGAGAATTTCGTTTTAGGTATTCGCCGGTTGCGATGAACAGTCTAAAGAACCATTAGAGCTCCTAAAGCTTTCTGCTTAGATGAAACAAATGTGACTTTGAGTCTTACATTAGCTTGTCGACAACTGTGTATACTGCTGGGCCAGGGGTGTAACAATAGGTGGACTATGGGTTATAATCATGGACCGCTGCCATAGGCTGGCCATATACTTTACATAGTTGTTGGTTAGAGTTGGAAGAGATGGACTCGGAACTCCAGCACTCGGAGTGAGGTGTCATGTACATCACCGAGTGTGCAGGCCAAGGGGCGTCCAATGTTTTTAACGGAATGCACTCAGATGACATCTGAGTGTCATCTGCGTGCCATCTGTCTTCCACTGATTTCAATAGGAAGGGGTCCATTCTGTTCCGATCCATTTTCACAGAGCAGGATAGGACTTGCTCTATAAATATCGGAATAGAGCATAGGAACCCCTCTTGGAAGAGCCTTGGGCTGCACACTTGGCTGAGGCATACAGACATCCAAACAGAAGGACTGGTAGCATGGTAACATACATGGCAGAAGGACAAACAAAACCACACAAATTTAGTCGATTTATCCAATATGTATGTTCAACTTTAAGGGGCCACATAAGAACACAAAGGTATAATAAATGGCACATAGTAGGTGATGGTGCTGCCCCAAATTTTATATTGGGGCACTAGTGCTTAAAATTACACCTTTTTGATAGGAGCACAAATTAATCAGACACAATTAATGACATTCCCCTCATCCCCACCCATAGTTATGGCCCTGTATGGTTGGTCATTGCCACATTTCTATAATAATAGGAATTATATTTCATGTTTCAATATTTCCCTTCAAATGTAAATTCTATTCATTGGTAGAATTCTCCAAATAATTTACATTTTCTAATGGCGTAGCGCTGATTCGAGAACTTGAAATGCTTGAAATTCAACCGTCAAACCCTGCAAAATTACTCTAATTATGGTGGTTTTCTATTCCCCTAATAAATTTGGATCATTAATTTGATAGTGGATGAGCTTCAGGAAATTGTAAGCTAAGACATGAATGGTTAGGTCCTGTGAGGAAACCATAAAAATTATATTGCTTATCTTGTTACAGGCTAGTCATGTGTCACCGAAATAGACCACCCCACCATTTCAATTAACTCAGTCAGCCCCGCTGTGTGCGATTCAAGGCAGATTTAATACGAGGAGATCCCCCAAAAAAGAATTTTATGAAAGTATCTCGAAAAACAGCTTAGCTTTCTATGAATAGTGTTACAGGGGTGTGGGTCTTATTTTTCTACAAAAATATTTCTACACAACGCACTTTTTTACTAAAAAAGTTTTCTTACTTTTTTGGGCATTTTGTATGTTACTATTCATATATAAAAAATGTTTGAAATATTCAAGTTTTCACACCGGCCACTACAGCAGACAAAATAGACTCATGCTTCCTATTTTTGTCAGCTTTGTTGTGTAGACTGGGGCAGGATGACAAAAGTCATCTCAATATCATCTCATTATAAGGGGAGGGGGGTTTATAGAACTCTTAACGTACCCCTGAGGCCAAGAGTAAGCCTTATAGCAACACTATACTAGTCAATGTTCTACTAAGGTATATTTTCGGTTTCTGGGGAAAACGGCAGCAATAGTCTATGACATTTATCTGTTAACTAACTACCTTTCTTTGCAGCTGCCACAAAGTATGCACACTGTGATATACTGTCCATACAGATAATACAGGACTTATTTTGTATGGTTTATCATTAGGATAGGCCATTTATATCTGATCAGTGGGGGTGCTGGGGCAGCCACTGCACAGATCAGCTGTACAGGGCCACTTTAGACACCACCCATGTTATACACTATACAGCATAGCTGGGCAGAAGCCAATGGGACCTGAGCTGCAGTGACGACATTTGGACACTATACAGGGTCGGAGGTGGTCCCATACAGCTGATCCATACGGGGGCCAACTGTCATCCTAAGAATAGGCAATACAAAAATAAATCCTGAACAACCCCTTTAAGCAGCGTTATTCGAAGGTGACTGGTGTACTATGAAAATGCTGTAGTCAGTAACATTCCTGTGTATATTACAGAATATAAAAAAAATAAAACTGTTTCTATTTTATTTTATTTTTTTGTTGTTGTTTTGAGTTTACATTCTTAAATTATTTAATAACTTTTTGAATCTTTTCACATTTTTATTAGGATATGGGTACTTGTATTCTTTAAAACTTAAGATGTTCCATAACTGAGGTAACTCAATCTTTATCACAAGAGATAACTTTAATATAGAGTCTGGCTCTTTTCCATGAAAAGCTTAGGGCCAAGAACACAAGCTACAAAACAACAAGGGAAGTTTTGCTGTGACCGGCCAACTGTTTAATTGCATTCAGGACTGATCAATAAGTAGTTCTTGCAAAGAAATATTTACAGCCTATTTAGATTGAGGCGGTAGAAGTGGCCAGAGAAGAAGCTCATTTAGCAACGTCTTCGAAATGCAAAACTTCGTCTCGGAGGCTAGACTTGTAAAAGTTACTGTGTTATAATGTTGCTTATAGATCCTGCATGTATTGAAGGGACTGATGGACCTTAGTTAAAGATTCATGTAGGCTTAGCCAGTGCAGTCATTTACAAATCTATACATGAAGTGTAATTCATTCATTTCATTTTTTGGCATTGCTATAAAATTGCAAAATGCAAAAACGTTAGACTTTGTAACAGCACAGAGCTTCGGAAGGACCTTTTTATTTATTCCACAGAAATAATACAAAGCCATTTATGATTTATGCATGCAGTATGGTGCAATATGTTGCAGGAGATGCTCTCCAAAAGTTTTTTGAACATGCGTCATCATGACATTATAGCTGCAACAGAGCAACTATGCCACCTCCACCTCCAGAAAAGTAAATCCCATCAATTTTTGGTGCGAACACCCTTTGCCTTCCATCAATTCTAGGTACACATGCTGACAGTTTTTGAAGGAAGTCGGCAGAGAGGTTGTGCCAAACATCTTTTAGAACTAAGTACAGATCTTCTGTGGATGTTGCTTCCTCCAATCCTTCTGTCTCTTCGTGTCATCCAAGACAGACTGGATGATGTTGAGATCAAGGATCCATGGGGACCATATCATCACTTCCAGGACTCTTCCTCCAAATGGTGCTCATACCAAATTTTAACAGTCAGATGGATGAAGACCCACTGTGTTACCAAACTGGTTTGACTTTGGGCCACTCCTAAGGGCATGTTCTAAGTAGCCTCCCTGGTATTCACCCTTTAAACCCTATACAGGAATCTGGGAAGAGTCCCAGGTTGCTTCCTCTTGGAGTAGCCCCGGAATTTGTGACAGCTGGAGTAGGGCCAAGAGACACTGGTGCGTGGTTCCAAGGGTCAGAACAAAGAGTAGTCCCGAAACAGGCTAGAGCTGAGTGGATAGTCAGCGCAGGTGGCTCAGGTGCATAGGTCTTAAACAAGCCAAGGTCAAACATAGGTATGAAGCAGAGCAGAGTTCATAAGACAGGGATGTAGTCAAAGAATGGGCCAAAGGTCAGTACTAGAGATGAGCGAATCGAAGCTGCAGAAGTGGAATTCGATCCGAATTTCAGGAAATCTTCGATTCCCATGGAATCCAGATTTCCTGATGCTTTGCGGTAACGAATATTTAGTAAGGACCTTTGTGGCATCAGATGGTCACAAGATGTTCTCTAGTGATGTGATTGGGTAGGCGTGTCTTTGCTTGTTAGCAGATCCTTCCACATGAATAGAAGTTGTCCGTGCTGAAGAGAGAGAGAGAACATGACCACGGCATCCAAGGGCTTCCGCCATTTTGACGCCCACCCTGGCTCTCTGCAGACAGGAAATAACTGTTTATTCACTGTGAATTAATTCAGATCGAAGAGAATCATATTGGAAAATTCGGCGAAGTTGCCAAATCAAATTTTTGAAAACTTCGCTCATCTCTAGTCAGTACACAGGAATATCAGATATACAGCAGCAGAGCAAAACACCTTCTTAAGATCCTGCAAGCTAAGAATCCTTTGATCCTGTGCCATAAATAGCACACAGGTGCAGATGATTGGCTGGGAACAGACTACACAGATTACAGCTTCTTAAAGGGCTAACACACCCTACAGGCAAGTAGTGAAGCATAGTGCTCACAGTATGGGAGACAAGTGCAGTGGACAGAGAAAGCATGCTGGCCGCCATGGCCAGGAGGCACTACAGTAGTAATACAGTAGTGTGGTAAGCATAGACAGAATGCCTGCAGCCTTGGCCAAGTGATACTACACAAATATTGATTTGATTTACATTTCTCTTTTCATCTTCCACTTCATTATGTTCATCGACCAAAATAAACTATTAACCCTTCTATTTCTGAAAGCATTTTTATCTTACCGCATTTTTTTCTTCACCTACCTAAAACTTTTGCACAGTACTAAATCCAACCCAAAATGTTTCCTCCATTCCATAAACCAGTCTATCCTTTCTTCTCGGTCACGTACAGTACATTTCTATTTCTGCAACATTTTTTATATTTTCTGTAGCGGTTTATTCTCTTTCTCGGATATTTTCAGTTGTCCTCCGTTCTAAGTGCTATGTTATACAATCCTTTAGTGTGCCGAGGCAATATATATATATAAACTGTCAATTGACTGAATGTACTAGAGACATCAATGATGTTGTAAAGATTTCAGTGTTTTGTATTTTTTACTAACTTGACATTATTCATTCTTATAGATCTAGACTCATCCTGAAAAAAATGGCTGCCCCCTCCCCCCTACCACAGCATTCATTAACAGGAGGGAAATCTACAATATTGTTCAATTTAATTGACTTTTATCAAAGCTTAAAACCTCAGAGTTACATTTGACTGCTATGATTTTTGCACATAAAAAGTGCAGTGGATAGTTAGGCAGCCTCTCTCCCAGGATGTGTAGTGTTTGCTCTTTGAATATCAAGCCTCAGGATTATAAGATGGAGATACACAGCTGTCGGGGGTCCACGATTCCTGCCGGCACACCTTTCAAATTTCCGAGATACCTACAGAGGGAAACACACTGGTAGCCGGGAAAAATCATCTCTCTAATAACCACTTGGAGATGTAAATTCACAAGTTGAATTCATCTTTCTTATTATAGGAGTCTTTTCTACCCACTGATAATAAATTAGACATTCAGCTAGCCTCGCTGACATTTTCAGAGCCATGGCTGTTACATTAACTCATCACTGTCAGGTCTTATCAAAGGTGGAATAACAGAATCATTAGATGCTGTCTTGGCACAGCATGGCCTTCCCGGGAATAGAACAGTTAATAAGATGTACAATACTCATTATAGAGAGACACCCTGCAGTATAAACCTTTACATTGCTTCCCGCATATGTCAAGAGGGACCCACCCTGACCATTGTAATGGGCTAAGAAGTCTTCAAAGTATATTCTTGAAAGAGTTATGGAAAATGACTTACAAAGATCTGTATATAACATAATGCGAAAAGATATGGAAACTAACAAAGCAACAAATATAAAGGGGGCAAGAACGATCCAGAAAAACAGACCTTCTTCCACAGAACCGTTCTGGAAAAACCATTGGACCAAATTAATTACTAACACTAGGTTCACACCTGCATTGGGGTTTCCGTTCTTCAGGTCTGCTTGGGGACCCGAAAAATGGAAACCCAATACACTTAAAAATCGGTTACCCATGGAAACCCACAGACCCCATAGACTATAATGGGGTTCACCGGGTTTCAGACCTGTTTCCGCCCAAAAAATGCGGAGAGAAAAGTTTTGCTTACATCTGCATTTTTCAAGCAGAATGGGGGATGGAATCGGAAAAGAACAGTCATCGAATGCAGATGTGAACCTAGCCTTAGCCAGTTTTTGGCATAAAGGTCTCCTTGTTTTTTTGTTTAAGCCCTTGAGCTCATTTGTTGTCCGTTCCACATAAAGGAGGAATTTTTTTTGGTACATGACCATTTTGCACCAAAAAATGTACCACTTTCCGACTCACTCATCACTTTTTAGAATAGTGGGTGGAGCAGGGCAGAGATAGAGTTGGACCAGGGCAGGGACAAATTAGCCAACAAATTCATGCCAGAAAACTGGTCAACATATTTATTGTTAGTTCCTGGCACAGATCTCCATTCTGGTGCAGGGAAGTGTGCCTGATTTATGAAGAGGCTGGAGACTCTTGATAAATCATTCATTCCGTGGGACCTTTATTAAGACTGGTGTATGATACGCCAGTCTTAATAAATCTGTCCCTATGTCTCTATCAGGTGAGACACAAAAATAAGTCTGTTGCAAGGCATGTACACCATTTTTTGGGCACAAATTGTGCATGAATTCTGGTGCATTAAAATTTTTAAGTTTCCCGCGTGGTATACTTATTTATTGTTGAGTCCAACGCAACTAAGTTGCCACCAGGGTGTCTAACAGTGCCCTACTCCCCCTATTAAAAACACATGTGTATAAGGATTTTCTTAGGAATAGCCGTCAATTGCAAGAGTGTTACACTGACACCTACTGAAATTGTAAGGCCAGCTTTAGTCTCACACATGTCTCAAAAATCTCTAACTTTGTCCCACGCTGACAAATGCTGAAGCAGATGGCTCCCTCCATTGTGTAGTGGCTGAGCTGAGGATCTGCAGTTTAGCTCCCATTCACTGGACCACCACACAATGGACATGACCATCTACTTCCATCTCCATCCACATGTAGTTCTGGTGCCACTGGCTGCTGTGAATAGCTGATGGGTGGTGGTTCTTGGGGTTGGACCCCCACCGATCTGATATTGATGACCTATCATAAAAAATAACTCATCAAGCGACTTCTATTAACACATATAGCATTCAGCTCTAAGGCTGACTAAGACTAGACTAAGGTTGTGGTGAAGAAGAATAATGTGATTCAGTTTGTGCATTTTCCCGCAATTCTAAGCCATTGTATACCGTATTTTCTTTGTCTTTCTTTTAAATCTTGCTTGTGATCTCCCGGGAATTTCATATACATAACTGAGACGCCGAGTAGCGATGATTTTACCACCGCGTCTTTTTGTTTGCTTCATACTAGTTAAATTATCTTGACAATTTCACAAAAACACTGTCTGGGATGATTTTCCGGATGTTGTTTATGTAGTTGGTTTACAAGTCAGTGGAGTTTCCCCTGAATGTGCTTTATGTGATGTTAGTTTAATGCTTTCTAACAGATGAACATCACAAATCTTGCAACGTAACACAGTTTTGTCGTATATCGCAGGGTCCGGTATTACTGCTGGGTACAGTTTGGCTTTGAGTCTTTTACTGCAGTTTTTATGGTACAAATGCTTCTATAATTGATGTGTATTGACACGGTGAACTGGATTGTAACTCAGGGGCCATTTCTCAACCCACTTATTTCCATGCATTGCCATTCCTGTATAAATATATCACTAGGCATTAAAGAACTAGTAAAAGGGCTGAAAATGGTTTGCCACCCGAAAATTAAAGAACATTGGGTAAATTTATTTATAATGGGGAGAATTTACTAACCCATCCATGCAAGTTTTCTGGTGTAGATTGGTGTAAAATAGGAATGAGCGAACCAGCTTGTAACAAGCCAGGTTCGTTACGGATTTGTCAAAAATTTCAGGTTTGTCCGAATCAGAAATTTTTGGAGTTTGTCACCCATGAACCACTATTATGTTCTAGGGTCTCTTCAGACCCTAGAGTATAATAAGCAGAGGCCTAGGGGAGGTGCGTAGACAAACAGTCATACTCATATCTCCTGGACTTCACTGCAGCATCTGATGTAGGTCCCCTTCTATTCAAGCCTCCTGAATCATATCAGCAGCTCAGGGGACCATTGAGGTCTGATGACAAGTGGGGGCACCTCAGACTCACAAATTTACTAACTTTTTTATATTGTTAATAGACACGTAAGTGATACACGATGGACATATGACTGACTGGCAATAGTCCACGAGAGTGTGTAAGGGGTACGCCCCAGTTTAAAGAATTTCCTCAGGCAGGGTGTTCGGGCTACATTGAAGCCTTAGAAGTTTCCACCTGCGCTGTAGTCATAGACTGTTTCAGATGCTACAAACCTGACTCATCTGCCATATGAGAGTGTACATCTAACCAAAAGCCATTGTGAGTTCACCTACTGAGGAGTAAGGTGCCGTGGCAGAGTTTTTGAGCTGATATCTGAGGGTGAAGAGTAGAGGAGTGCCACGTCAAAGATGGCTAGTAGACAAAACTAAGTGTGAAAGACTATCCCACTGTGACTATGTGAGATAGTCTGAAAAGAGAGCCAAAATAGAGCAGCAATAGAGTGGCAAAACGTCACTGAGAAAATCAGAAAGTTCCTCAGGTTTTACAGATTCAGGGATCTCTGTGAACAGCACATTGTTGCTCCTCGAATTATCCTCGAGGTCTACGATTTTTATCTTAACAGCATGCATTTCATCCTCCACATTATTAGCTATATCCGCTGGCTCATCATAAGCTGCTGTTATTTCAGCCATCTTGTTTTTGATAAGTGAAGTACGGTCCCCTACGGATGTCACATTACGCTGAATGTTATGTACAGCTGTAAGGAGAACCTTCTGTAGGGATACCTTAAGATTAGCAAGTAGCATTCTTAAAGTGGTCTCAGTGATAGGGCCAGTGGCAGGGGATAGATTGAGAAGAGTAAAATCTAAGGCTGTATCAGGCTGTATCCCATCACTCTGGGATGACCACTGTTGAGGAGTGGAGGAAAAGATGGTGGTGCCATAGGGATCGAAATTGATGGTAAAGTGTGAGATAACAAGAAGCTTGTCATGTGCCATCTTCTTTCACAGGACAGTGAGCACCTTCGGAGACCCATCAGGAAGATTTAGGGCTTCTGATTGCCGGTAAGTGCCACTAAACTGCTGACATGTACCAGAGCAAAAAGACTAGACTGCTTCCTCCATGCCGCATAGACTATGACCCCCACCCCATATGTTTTTAATAAAAATCTGATTTACTATCTGTAGACATTACGTAGACATTAAATGATTTATAAAGTCACAACACAATTGTGACCAAACCATTTCATGCTTATAAAGAAACTTTATAGCAGACACACAACTAATACCCACCCATATACCAGTGAGGGTTGAGACTTTTATGGAGTTTGTGGCAGTGCCAAGTTGAGTGAACTGGCAAGCCTGCGATTTGTTATTGAGCCGATGAAAACCAAAGTCTGCCAGGCAGCCAAATTATCCTTGGGTAATTTGACAGCTGTGAAAGCAAAGCTCCCTGTCTCACATCCACAACATATATTTGCTCTGTTCTGTACTACTGAGAAGTTGGCGCTGCCAATTCTATCTTTTCAGGTTGGATCTAAAAGCTAGTGACACAAATGCTGCATTAGGAGGACGCTGCCCGGCTCTTACTACTAAGCTAACGGATTTTAGGTCTCTGTAAACTAAAGTTTTGATCAAAGTCTTGAAATAAAAAAAAATTAAGTTAGTATAACTAGGTGAAGGTAAAAGGGCGTCTCTGATTATATTAATGGAGATCATTAAGACAGTATAAGATACGCTCAAGTTTTCTGATATACTCACCTGGATTGTGAGCTACTTCCTTCGTAAGTTGATTTCTACCAGGAGAATAGCTATTTTCCAAAAGCCAATACACCGACATCTCTTACACCCAACTAGTATAATTGTGGTAACTGTAGTCAAGCTTCACAGCACTTTAAAGGGACTCTGTCACCAAAACCCAGCATATCATCCCAGCCCCACAGATATTTAGGTTAGGGTCTCCTCAATCAATGTTTTCCCCTTGAGTTTTGGTGCCTCCATTGCCAAGATATCACTGTTGTTAATATGTAAATTAGCTCTTTGGAGCAATGAGGGCATTGTCATTGCTCCAAAGAGTTAAGCGGCATTGCCCTCATTGTTTCAAAGAGTTCATTTATAGATAGGCTACAAATGGTAATATCTCAGCAACAGAGGCAGCGATTCACAGGAGGAAAACATTGTTTGATTCAGGTGACTGTAACCTATCTATCTATGGGACTGGCAGAGAAAACCAAGCACCGGACTTTTCTTCCACAGTCTAATTGAGATGAAAGAAGTGGAAGTGTGCATATGCTGTCATTGCTCCATTTAAAAGGAGGTACTTGGGACCATTGATGTAGCTATAGGGATTTCAGCAGTCGCACCTCCTAAGTCAGGGAGCCCCACAGGCCACTCTTGCCATGCTATTGCTGCATTCTATAATGAATTGTATACTTACCTTCTGTCCCCATAAAGCACTGATATAGCATGTGGGAGTCTGTGTGTCTCTTCTGTTCTCCTCCTGGCTCTGCTTTCTCCTGCTCTCTGAACTTGTAATACCATAGAGCAGAAGACAGGGGAGCTGGGAGGTCAATAGAAGAAATGCACACTGCTGCATGCATGTTAGCCCTATGTAGGGAGAGAAGGTAGGCATACAATTCAATAGTGTGGCCTGGGTAGTAGATGGGAGGAAGAGGAGCACTATTACCTTTAGGGGTTAATTGGGGTGCTATTACCTATGTGGTGGGAATTATAAGGAAGTATTTCCTGTAGGGGGCGCTATTACCTATATGTGGTACCATATCATCACTTGCAGGACTCCTCCTCCAAAGGGCAAAGCTCACACCAAATATTGATGGAATTTACATTTCTCTTTTCTTCATTCACTTCATTTTATCCATTGAGAAAAATAAACTATTAACCCTTCTATTTCTGAAGAATTCTTACTTTGCTGCAATTTTTCCATATCTGCCTACACATTGTCTATACTACTGCAGTCCAGAGCTGCATTAATATTTGCTCCAGTGCAGAAATCTCCCAGCATTCCTATTGGACCAGTGAGACGCTCTATTCAATAGAACTTTTAGAATTATTTTTCAGCCCAGGTGAATATTTTTGTTTCAAGTAGACCCTGTAGGAGTGCACACCCTCAGTTATACACTTGTTGGCGATTCATGACACCGTCAATGCCATGAGCCTCCATACTTTAATAATGCCATGCGAAAAACAAAAGGCTGTTCCGACACAACAAAGTTAACCAGGCACTGGGGAAATAACGCTAATAGTGTACATGTCGGGCCGTTGTTTTGCTCGCTTTATCATATAGCAACATGATAACAAGGCCTCCTAATTGACTACATCTCATGGACTTTAAAAGTGTCAGAGCAATTTAGCCTTTAAAGAAGCACATAAAATATTTTATCACATCTCTGCCTCAGTAAGTTTAATAAACTACACAGCCTTCGGGGACCAAGCTTCTTATAAATTAACTGCCTTCAACTTGGAACACAAGGGTCTTTATCTCTTGTCAGCTTAATTATGTGTTTAATTTTATTTTTAACATTTTTTAGAATGACCCACACCACGAGAAGCCAAGATTGTTTAATTAAACAAATGAATATGCGTATATCTAGCATGATCAAAGCGCTAATTTGTCATGCTAATGTTCTATACAGAGATGATAGCTCCATTGTGGTAGCAATACAATAGTTTATATTAAGGTTTATCGCAAAGCAATTCTTGGAATAATTTTGTGCATTTCAGGTTGTTTTTTTTTTTTTTTGCAGGGATCATAAATTGCCCTGTTGCACGACCTAACCGCAGGTAAATAAATAGCACAGTAAGTAAATCACAAGTATCAAACTGGGAACAAAACGGGATCTTGGTGTACGCAGGTTTGAAATATTTATAAGAGAGTAAAATAAGAATGTTAACTTTAAAAGCACAAACAGAATAAAAAAAAAGGTATAAAACCATCATCTTGCATACTAAAAATTTGCTAATAATAATCCTAAATAATTTTTAGTTTTGTGCATATGCACATCTGTTACTTGTAATAGATATACAGTATATATTTATTGATTTATTTTCTTATTTATATTAATATATTTATATGTGTGTGTGCCAATGTATTTTATTTTTTTTGTAAATTTTTATTTTTGTTTTCAAATGCAAAGAGAAAGGATAGGATGGGTAACTCCACCATTGCCGATGTATTTTAATATCTATGAGTAATGCACAAGCATACAACATTTTTAGGCTGTTCATACCCCTGGCATCTGACATCTGGATTTTAACATGCCCACTGAGTCAGGCATTGGCTTATTCCCCTTCTTCATTGAAATAAACATGCACACATACTCAAGGGTACATGTTTATGGGAAAGTTAGAGGGGATAATTGTTGGCCAAATAAGCGTTTGGCCTATTGCTATTTACTCTGCACGGCCAGCTTTATTTTGGAGCTATTTCAGTAGGAAGCCTAAAAACTTGAAGGGATTTACCATGGACATAACTATATTTTGATTTATAGACATTTAAAAGTTAAACATTTTTGAAAATATTTTCTTTTAAAATGTAGCAGTTTTAAAGATTTCCTCTAACCATCTTAGCAGTGACCTCTGTTGTCCTGATCAGTTACCAACTTTCTATTGTCTGGGACTTGTCATTAACCCAGCCATGATGTCCGTATTGTGGACAGGTTATCAGAAAGGGGCACTACATGTATGAGAAGATAACCTGGACACAATAAGGACATCATAGCTGGTTATCAGAAAGGGGCACTACATGTATGAGAAGATAACCCGACCACAATAAGGACATCATGGCTGGTTATCAGGAGGGACACTACATGTATGAGAAGATAACCCGACCACAATAAGGACATCATGGCTGGTTATCAGAAAGGGGCACTACATGTATGAGAAGATAACCCGACCACAATAAGGACATCATGGCTGGTTATCAGAAAGGGGCACTACATGTATGAGAAGATAACCCGACCACAATAAGGACATCATGGCTGGTTATCAGGAGGGACACTACATGTATGAGAAGATAACCTGACCACAATAAGGACATCATGGCTGGTTATCAGGAGGACACTACATGTATGAGAAGATAACCTGACCACAATAAGGACATCATGGCTGGTTATCAGGAAGACACTACATGTATGAGAAGATAACCCGACCACAATAAGGACATCATGGCTGGTTATCAGGAGGGACACTACATGTATGAGAAGATAACCCGACCACAATAAGGACATCATGGCTGGTTATCAGGAGGACACTACATGTATGAGAAGATAACCCGACCACAATAAGGACATCATGGCTGGTTATCAGGAGGACACTACATGTATGAGAAGATAACCTGACCACAATACGGACATCATGGCTCAGTTATAGAAAGTTTCTGCATTCATGGTCGTATCCATTGGAAAGTTTTCAAGACAACAGATGTCACCCCTAGGATGTTTAGAGGAAATCTTTAAATCTGTACAAAGCAAATCTTCTGGGGTTTGCCCATCTTTAGTAGGAAGGTTTGGTATACAAAATGTACATAGTGTGCCTAAAGAAAGACGTCAACACAAACGCTTTGTGGCTATATTGCTTCCTGACACAATATTGGTCTCTAGATGACATCATTGGAAAGTCCAGACCAGTTGGCAGCTGGTACATATAATGACAGTACATGTAACACCAAGTGAATCATATCACATATGTATCTTTAACATTCAAGGACCAAGACTTTTTTAGTATTTAATATTGAACTATGAGTCCTTAAATCCAAAAAGGAATCCTAAGAAAATGTCATATCGCCACTTTCTCATTCTTCTGCAACAAAGTGAAGGTTTCCACCAGCTATATGTCTGTTTTAGTGGTAAGTGAAAGACATAATGGAGGAGAATGAAAAGGTGCTGATTTTTCATAGAGGGAATTTATGACACTGGCATTTTATTCCACTATGTAACTGATCAAATGGATGATAAGGTAGTGTCATTAAAATACAGTGCAGTTCTCCAGAAAGGTTTAACCCCTTCATGCTAGAAATTAGGATAGACCTTTAGAAGAAAACAAGTTATGTGTAGTACCTATGGTATGTATCGTATGTGCTGCTCCATGAGCCTACTGATTTAATTCTGTAAGAAAACCAATGGGGGTTGAGGGGTTGTAGACCAAGTACTATAAGATTCAAAAGTCCCCAAAATGTCCAGGTAGTGCTACCTTATTACCTTATTATCACCTTATTAATACATATCTATCTATCTATCTATCTATCTATCTATCTATCTATCTATCTAACCATAGATAGTATGCCATTTTAAGGTGTTAGATGTTTGGTTGTTTATGTATTTATTATCTGTATTTTTTATCATACTCCTGGCACTTGTATGCTCTTGGGTTTGTATTATTATTTATATTTTGTTTGGTATTCATTGTATTTGTCGTATTTGCTTCTTACACAAGGGTATCTTTAAGATGTCCATTAAAGGGATTCTGCAATAGGTTGATCAGCCTACTGATATAGATGCCGGTCTGGAATTCTTCTGATTCAACCTGCTGTTAGTCCTTCGACTCTTCATGACCTGACCAAGCCTGCTCTACTCGGAGTAGATGGGGCCAGTCACATAACAAAGAGTTAGAGCGCCATCAGAGCAGGCTGAAAAAGCAAACCTCCAATCCCCCAGAAACTCTATGAAAGGTTTTGTATTGGTGCTCCAAGGGATCGGCATCTATATTAGTAAGGCTAGGTTCACATCGCATTTTTCTTTATAGTGTGCCAAAAAAAAAATTGAAAAAAATGCACCAGTGAAAAGGCATCATTTTACATAGACTTCAATGATAAAGAAAAACATCTGTTGTATGTCTCTATCCGAGACAGAAAAGTCTAGTCTGCCATGCTCTTCTGTCCTGTAAGAAAAAAAAAATTGAGAAGAATCCTTTTTTTTTTAACAAAAATGGAAGCCTTATCCATGGAATCTGTTTGCAAAAATTTTTGTCCATACTTTATTTTCAAAAACAACAATGAGGCTCAATGAGGGCGTGGCCATTGCTCCATAGAGGTAAGTGGCCACACCCTCATTGCTTCAAAGAGCTCACTTGACAAAAATGGCGATCTCTCGACAACGGAGGCACCAATTCACAATGGGAAAACACCATTGGATTTAGGTGACCCTAACCTATCTAGAGGACTGGGTTGATATGCTGGGTTCTGGCGGCAGACTACCTTTAAGCTTAGCCATGAGACAGAGCAACACATTTATGTGTTATTGAGGCATATAACTAACCTACATATAAACCACTAGGTAAAATCACCACCCCTGTTTCCCAATGGGAAATAAATCCAGACAGACTGCGGGATGATACATTGTTTCCAATGCATACACAATAGAATTGTGCATTGAATTAATGTATTTCAAGCTGAGCTGTATTTGACAATCTCGTCTACGAATATTGTGGAATTCTTAATTCATTTTGCAGTCCCCCTCAGACCTCTAGCAAATGACTGCCAATTTTCCCTGGTGCTTCTCTTAGGCCAGAATGTAATAGGGTATTAGCAAATTACTAATGTACTGCAAGCATTCATGCATATCCCGAGGATACTGCTTGTTTCCAGAGTAAAACAACTTGCATTCGGTTCACTATATTATTCAGTGTTATTAAAAAAAAAAATAGGGGGGAAAAATATCCATAAAGCTTTGTAGTTAGAATCTGCAGGATGATGGACCTGTTTGTTAATGTGACTAAGTTAGGCAATCGCTCTTTCAAGGTTGCTACCATCATTACAAAATATAGCCAGTTGCCCAGGGCTTGAATCAAGCACATATTGCAAATGTAGGCTATGTCATTTGCATGTGTACCATATTATTTCTAGGGAAGGAGTCAATAATGTGGAAAGAGCAGAAACAAAAATGTTGATATATGCGGTTTCCCGAGAAAACAATTCGGAATAAGCTTGGTGAAGTAGCAAAGCAGAAATATATACAGTAAGTAGAAATGAATGGGTCGAAAATTGGGCCGTGTCCAGATAAAGTCCAACAATGGAACCTTGAAGCAGAAACCTTGAAGCAGTCAGTCAATGGAGTGGATTAGTTTGCTTTCTGACAACTTTTGACTCCGGCGGGTCAGCTAAGTGTCTTACACTAAATATGGTGATAAAAGTCTTAGCCTAGGGGTTTGGCCATAGCTGTTTCTTCTATATACAAACATAGGGGGAGAGTAGCCGTGTTGGGGAGATCAACATGTTGAAATCCAACGGGCCAGTCCTTCTTTTCCAAGACATCAGACATTGGGAGAAAGTCAGGACACCTCCATGCATATCATATGGTCATTGCTGCTGAATTCAATAGATATGGTCAAAAATAATCTAATGTGCATGGTCACACATAGTTTCTCCACACTCCGGGCTATCCCAGCAGCCCTCCAGAAAGAAAATGTAAATGTTTCTTAAGAAAAAAAAAATATTGTACTAAGTAACAAAGAGACATCCCTCATTTAGGATCTCTAGAGCAGAGTAGAGTAGCTAGAAAGTAACATCTTTTACTCTGGAGGACCTGAAAACCAATCTATTATATTTTGTATAATACCTCTTGATTTTGATTTTGTGCAATACCTCTTTTCACCTGTAGGAGTGCTGCAGAGATTGCTGTCGATCACTGGGGATCTCAGCAGCCTGCCAACCTCTGATCAGCTCTTTTTGTCTTTGAGGGGTCCTTGTAACAAACTACTATTGTCCAAAGACACCAATTTTAGCTAAAAAGAAAATATCAAACACTCAGTTGCCAGAATTTTACAGTTCAATATGATACACGAGGTTGAGATCTGCAGTCTTTGTCTTTGACTGGACATTAAAATCGTCCAGTAATTTGCTTGGCACCATGACTCTGCCGGTGAATGTCATCTCACTACGCAATATACTGTATGAGTTAAATGTTTAAAGGGGATGTTCCAAAAAGATTCTGGTCAGAAGGCAGATCAACTGGGGAAGGTGCAGCGTCTGAGAATGAGCTATTCAAGTAATAGAAACAGAGCTGCAGTATCCCTGAGCCACCACTATACATTGGACAAGGCTGCAGATCTATACCTATTTCTTGAATAGAAGCAGAGCTCCTTCCAGTTCCTTCCTGTGCAGTAGCTTGTGGCTTCGGGAAGTGGGCAGATCAGCTGAGTGGTGTGGGGTCATCACTTAAAAAAAAAAAACACACGGGGCCCCTAAAACCTCTTTGAATGTCTACTCCCCTATTTTTTTGCCCTCAATGGAGATAAGTGAACTCCAGTTAAGTCTGACAGTACCTTACTTCCCTCTCCTCATTGACAACACATGCACTCTCAGCCGGGCCTAGCATGCATGTGTATGGGGAAATCAGGAAGAGTAGCTCTTAGCTGAACAACGGTGTATGGATGGAATCCTGTACAAATATTGTACAAAGACATGGCTGTAACCCGACAACTCCGTGTCTTATGCACAAAGTCTATCTGGTGTTACATGGATTTTTGAGTACGCTGTATGAAGCCTCCATGTAGCACCAGTCTCCTGCTCCATTCTTCCCAAGATCTTAAAGACCTATGTTGTATTCATAAATTTATGAGCAATGACTGTGACATGGTATCTGGGAGACATAGAGTTAAACTGAAGGCCTATTCTGTGCTCAGGCAGAGGCTGTTAGAGTAGGAGGCTCTGAATAATTAATTCTACGTTTGCAGAAGGCATATTATATTCGCAGCTCCGCAATTCACATTCAGATTTTTCAGTTGCATTTGGATAAACATCATTTTAGAGACAATCTGTATGAAAGTGGAGTTCATTTCATAAAAAATGACAAAATTACCTTTCCTTTCTTCCCCATTTTTATCCAGATTGCCCACTTTGCTGAAATCCCGGCTATTCCATTCCATTTGCGCTAGACCGTTTTCTCCATTTTAGACTTTCTTTTAAATTATTTTTTCAGACTTTTTGAAAATTTTACCAGCTTCAGGAGAATGACATCCCCAGTTTTACATAAAATTAACCATTGAAACCAATAGTCTAAAAAATGGAACCATACAGTATTTTGTTCCTTATAGTCCTAAAAAAGTAATACAGCCCGGTAATACTCGGAAATTTCCCATCAGGAAATTGTAGCAAATTGAGAAAATTTTTATTCATCTGTCTAGACGAATTAAGCCGTGAACATTTATTCCATATTACTGTTCTCTACAACTTGAGGATAATTGGCAAAAAAGTCGATTTTCCAGGAATTACAAATTCCACACGTTTCCGGGACGCAGAGTCCGTTTGCAAGGTTTTTCTAGACATCTCTTAATGAAGAAGACTGACACATTTAAAGTCATTAATCTGAGTTTTCCCAAGGTCCGAACTTGGTGCCAGGTGAGGTAAAAAGCTTTTAATCTTTTACTAATCCACTTAAGCTTTCTTGCATTTAAAGTCTTAATTCCCAGGTTACAGCAAAAATGCAAATGCATACTTTCCAGAATTCAGATTTCTGACACTTGGCCAAGTAAAGATTTATTCCACTATTACAATGTTAAGGCCAATTAAAAAGATGGAGGAATCTTAAAGGAAACTCTTATTTTTGTTTTCCGTGTTGGTAAACTACTTCATGTTATTGCAGAAATATCTTCTCCATTTGCATCCAATGTTTCATCAGTCCTAAATGGTACTGTTAGTCTGTCTATGGAAGTCCATGAGACTCACATTGACACTCTTATAGGCTTAAAAAGAGAGTTTGAAGTCTGGTCCACACAACAGACACTGTAGGATTTGGAGGGTCGGTCTTCAAGCCAATTGATTGCTTGACCAAGCAGGGTTTTCTGAAATGAAGAGGCCTGTAAGAAAATTCCTAGAACTACCTTTTATCCAAAGTAGTTTACCAATATTTTTTTTTTTTTTTAAATGGCCGAAGTGGTCTTTAAAGTGAACCTGTCTGAAAAGCAATATATGACAATGGGAGAGATCTGAACTCTGTGAGGCTTACATGATAGTAGGAGAGAAGCTGAACTCTGTGATATATAGGGTTATATGATAGAGGAGAGGCGGCTCTGTGAAGGGTATTGGGGGAGGCTGAGCTCTGTGATATATAGGGTTATATGATAGAGGGAGAGAAGCTGAGCTCTGTGATATATAGGGTTATATGATAGAGGGAGAGAAGCTGAGCTCTGTGATATATAGGGTTATATGATAGAGGAGGTGTTTTGGGTTTTTGGGGAGAGAAGCTGAGCTCTGTGATATATAGGGTTATATGATAGAGGAGAGAAGCTGAGCTCTGTGATATATAGTTTTTGATAGAGGAGAGAAGTGAGCTCTGTGATATAGGGTTATATGATGGGGAGAGCTTAGTTGTGATATAGGGTTAGGAGAGAAGCTGAGCTCTGTGATATATAGGATTATATGATAGGGAGAGAAGCTGAGCTCTGTGATATATAGGGTTATATGATAGAGGAGAGGAGCTGAGCTCTGTGATGTATAGGGTTATATGATATAGGGGGAGAGAGCTGAGCTCTGTGATATATAGGTTATATGATAGAGGAGAGCGAGTGCGTATATATAGGGTTATATGATAGAGGAGAGAAGCTGAGCTC
This sequence comes from Leptodactylus fallax, assembly GCA_947044405.1. Taxonomy (NCBI): domain Eukaryota; kingdom Metazoa; phylum Chordata; class Amphibia; order Anura; family Leptodactylidae; genus Leptodactylus; species Leptodactylus fallax. The sequence goes on along the minus strand of CAMRHE010000076.1, from coordinate 1,210,858 downwards.
TGTGATATACAGGGTTATATGATAGAGGAGAGAAGCTGAGCTCTGTGATATATAGGGTTATATGATATAGGAGAGAGAGCTGAGCTCTGTGATATATAGGATTATATGATAGGGAGGGTTATATGATGGGGAGAGAAGCTGAGCTCTGTGATATATAGGGTTATATGATAGAGGAGAGAAGCTGAGCTCTGTGATGTATAGGGTTATATGATATAGGGAGAGAAGCTGAGCTCTGTGATATATAGATTATATGATAGAGGAGAGATTGAAAGCTAGAGCTCTGTGATATATAGGGTTATATGATAGAGGAGAGAAGCTGAGCTCTGTGATATATAGGGTTATATGATAGAGGAGAGAAGCTGAGCTCTGTGATATATCGGATATATGATGAGGGGGGGGCTCTGTGATATATAGGGTTATATGATAGAGGAGAGAAGCTGAGCTCTGTGATATATAGGGTTATATGATAGAGGAGAGAAGCTGAGCTCTGTGATATATAGGATTATATGATAGAGGAGAGAAGCTGAGCTCTGTGATATATAGATGTATATGATAGAGGGAGAGAAGCTGAGCTCTGTGATATATAGGGTTATATGATGGAGGAGAGAAGCTGAGCTCTGTGATATATAGGGTTATATGATAGGGGAGAGAAGCTGAGCTCTGTGATATATAGGGGTATATGATAGAGGAGAGAAGCTGAGCTCTGTGATATATAGGGTTATATGATAGAGGAGAGAAGCTGAGCTCTGTGATATATAGGATTATATGATAGAGGAGAGAAGCTGAGCTCTGTGATATATAGGGGTATGTGATAGGGGGGGGGGGGGGGGGGCTGGCTATGTGATATAGGGTTATATGATAGGGAGAGAAGCTGAGCTCTGTGATATATAGGGTTATATATGAGGAGAGAGGCTGGCTCGTGTTTGGGTTATGATAGGAGAGAAGCTGAGCTCTGTGATATATAGGGGGGTATAGGGTTATATGATAGAGGAGAGAAGCTGAGCTCTGTGATATATAGGGTTATATGATAGAGGAGAGAAGCTGAGCTCTGTGATATATAGGTTATATGATAGAGGGGGAAGCTGAGCTCTGTGATATATGGGTTGGAGGAGGAGGGCTCTGTGATATATAGGGTTATATGATAGAGGAGAGAAGCTGAGCTCTGTGATATATAGGGTTATATGATAGAGGGAGAGAAGCTGAGCTCTGTGATATATAGGGTTATATAGATATAGGGAGAGAAGCTGAGCTCTGTGATATATAGATTATATGATAGAGGAGAGAGGAGCTGAGGCTCTGTGATGTATAGGGTTATATGATAGGGGAGAGCTGGGCCTGTGATATATAGGGTTATATGATAGAGGAGAAGCTGAGCTCTGAGATATATAGAGTTATATGATAGAGGAGAGAAGCTGAGCTCTGTGATATACAGGGTTATATGATAGAGGAGAGAAGCTGAGCTCTGTGATATATAGGGTTATATGATATAGGAGAGAGAGAAGCTGAGCTCTGTGATATATAGGATTATATGATAGAGGAGAGAGAGCTGAGCTCTGTGATATATAGGGTTATATGATAGAGGAGAGAAGCTGAGCTCTGTGATGTATAGGGTTATATGATATAGGGAGAGAAGCTGAGCTCTGTGATATATAGATTATATGATAGAGGAGAGAAGCTGAGCTCTGTGATATATAGGGTTATATGATAGAGGAGAGAAGCTGAGCTCTGTGATATATAGGGTTATATGATAGAGGAGAGAAGCTGAGCTCTGTGATATATAGGATTATATGATAGAGGAGAGAAGCTGAGCTCTGTGATATATAGATGTATATGATAGAGGGAGAGAAGCTGAGCTCTGTGATATATAGGGTTATATGATGGAGGAGAGAAGCTGAGCTCTGTGATATATAGGGTTATATGATAGGGGAGAGAAGCTGAGCTCTGTGATATATAGGGGGTATATGATAGAGGAGAGAAGCTGAGCTCTGTGATATATAGGGTTATATGATAGAGGAGAGAAGCTGAGCTCTGTGATATATAGGATTATATGATAGAGGAGAGAAGCTGAGCTCTGTGATATATAGGGGTATATGATAGAGGAGAGAAGCTGAGCTCTGTGATATATAGGATTATATGATAGAGGAGAGAAGCTGAGCTCTGTGATGTATAGGGTTATATGATAGAGGAGAGAAGCTGAGCTCTGTGATATATAGGGTTATATGATAGAGGAGAGAAGCTGAGCTCTGTGATATATAGGTTATATGATAGAGGGAGAGAAGCTGAGCTCTGTGATATATAGGGTTATATGATAGAGGAGAGAAGCTGAGCTCTGTGATATATAGGGTTATATGATACAGGAGAGAAGCTGAGCTCTGTGATAAATAGGTTTACATGATAGCATGAGTGAAGCTGAGCACTCCAATATATATAGTCGTGAGAATTTTGTCCACCTTTCTGATTCCATAGGAATTAAGGGGATAAGTAGCAGCCAAGTGATGCTCACAAAATGTTCTCAATTAATTTATTATCAGCAAGCATGACCACCTCGATAAAACCAGATGTTTTGGCAATTTGCTGGTCTGGAGCAAACAGAATGCGAAGGAGGAAAGACATCAGCAATGATCTTAGAGAAGCAGTTGTTGCTGCCCATCAATCTGGAAAGGATTATAAGGCCATTTTAAAGTCCAATTTGAAGTGTATCATTCAACAGTGAGAAACATTATTCACAAGTGGAAAATATTCAAGGCAATTGACAATCTTTCTAGCAGTAGATAATCCAGCAAATTTAGACTGTGCAATGCTCAGACAAATTGCAAAAATGGCTACATTTAAGACTCTAAAGGCCTGAAAGTGCATGTGTATGGGTTAGTAAGGAACAAGGGTATGGACAGCTTAAGTGTATTTTCTAAGAACTTTCAGGAGTTCATTATTGGTAATAGCTCCATGTTAAGGTCCTTTGAAACCCATGTCTTCAGATCCCATTACTGATGTATCACTAACAGAATCCACAGATCGCTAAACTAACTTCCCAGAAGCAATTAGACTAGTGATCTGTCAAGCAGTGTGGTCGAGAATATATAGGGCGACATTCATTTCTGTTCCTGGGCTCTCCTCTCATCTCACTTATTGTCATTTTTATGTAGAATCACTATTTTTTAGTCAGGTGGAAAATGAAATAGCTTTTTATTCTAATACACATGGATACTCAATTGATCTCTGTGACAGATAAAAAATGTAATTACAAAAGTGGAATAAATTGCCCACAGAACAGCACAGTAGTACAGATGGGAGCAGTACAGATGGGAGTCGGAACTTGGAATATGGTTAGGAGATGAGTGCGAGCTAATCTGAAGGATCTGGGGGAGCCTCGCTGATGTCTGAGAGGTGATATGAGTTGACCATGCACCCTGCTGGGATTTTGTGGATTAACCGGGCTCTATGTTGGTTTTATTTATTGAAAGGTAAACTTTATCTATCCACACAAATTAACGGCATGATTTCTATGGCCATCTGACCATCTAATGTGTGTGCGGGTGTCCTGACTCTCACGATACTCGATACTTTGTTCTTAGGGAATATAATGCGTTGCCAGAGATGTCTCACTCTGCTCCCCCCAATGAGAACACACACGTTTGGCTAAGCCAAGCATGCATGTATACAGAGGAGAATGGTTGGAAATAGCCAAGTGTTAGAAATAGCCAATACCAATAAGCAGAGGCGTAGCTAGGGGTTCAGCACAGGGGGGGCGAACATGTCCAAGTGGGCCCCCAACTTGGACATGTTCGTATACCGATACTATCAGTATACGGTGACCGTATAGTGGTATATAGCGGCTCTACACAGGGCTCTGCAGACGATTTAGGTGAATACAGGGCAGTAACATTTAGTGACTTACCGGTGACGTCTCTGACTAATCGTTCAAATTCCCCATCTTTTTTTATCTGGACGGCCATGACCACTTCTTCCAGTCTCTGTAAAGTTTGCAACACAGACATCTTTGGCTTCTCACTTTTCCAGGCACCTGACCCACATTGTCCTCACCTGCACACCCATCCTGCTGTTACCCCAATTATAAAATATATAATATAACCCCCCATAATGAATAATACCCCCAAGTGCATCTTTAAATTAATAACTTCCCTGTGCACCCCTTTAAATAGTGCCCCTTATTAATAATGCCCCAGGTATTTCCTAATTGAAAAGGGAAAAAAAAAAAACAAGGGAAAAAAAATTATTGGGGTTCCAATACCCGGAACCCCCAGGATCAGCTGTTTGAATAAATCGTGGTACCTGTGTAAGCGCCGTGACCCCTTCTCTGTTTACATAGTGTCATTCATCTCATAGTGGCCATGTCATGTAACTACAGCCTCGTCCTATACACGTCTACAGTCATGGCCAAAAGTTTTGAGAATGACACAAATATTATATTTTCACATGATCTGCTGCCCTCTGGTTTTTATGTGTGTTTGTCAGATGTTTTTATCACATACAGAAATAGAATTGCATTCATATTATGAGTAACAGAAGCTTATATTGACAGTTAGACTGAGTTAATGCAGCAAGTCAATATTTGCAGTGTTGACCCTTCTTCTTCAGGACCTCTGCAATTCTCCCTGGCATGCTCTCAATCAACTTCTGGACCAAATCCTGACTGATAGCAGTCCATTCTTGCAGAATCAATGCTTTAATTTTGTCTGAATTTGTTGGTTTTTGTTTGTCCACCCTTCTCTTGATGATTGACCACAAGTTCTCAATGGGATTAAGATCTGGGGAGTTTCCAGGCCATGGACCCAAAATCTCTATGTTTTGTTCCCTGAGCCATTTAGTTATCACCTTTGCTTTATGGCAAGGTGCTCCATCATGCTGGAAAAGGCATTGTTGAGCGCCAAACTGCTCTTGGACGGTTGGGAGAAGTTGCTCTTGGAGGACATTCTGGTACCATTCTTTATTCATGGCTGTGTTTTTAGGCAAGACTGTGAGAGAGCCGATTCCCTTGGCTGAGAAGCAACCCCACACATGAATGGTTTCAGGATGCTTTACAGTTGGCATGAGACAAGACTGGTGGTAGCGCTCACCTCTTCTTCTCCGAATAAGCTGTTTTCCAGATGTTCCAAACAATCGAAAAGGGGATTCATCAGAGAAAATGACTTTACCCCAGTCCTCAGCAGTCCACTCCCTGTACCTTTTGCAGAATATCAGTCTGTCCCTGATGTTTTTTCTGGAGAGAAGTGGCTTCTTTGCTGCCCTCCTTGAGACCAGGCCTTGCTCCAAGAGTCTCCGCCTCACAGTGCGTGCAGATGCACTCACACCTGCCTGCTGCCATTCCTCAGCAAGCTCTGCACTGCTGGTAGCCCCATCCCGCAGCTGAAACACTTTTAAGAGACGGTCCTGCCGCTTGCTGGTCTTTCTTGGGCGCCCTGGAGCCTTTTTGGCACCAATGGAACCTCTCTCCTTGAAGTTCTTGATGATGCGATAGATTGTTGACTGAGGTGCAATCTTTCTAGCTGCAATACTCTTCCCAGTTAGGCCATTTTTGTGCAGTGCAATGATGACTGCACGTGTTTCTTTAGAGATAACCATGATTAACAGAAGAGAAACAATGATGGCAAGCACCAGCCTCCTTTTAAAGTGTCCAGTGGTGTCATTCTTACTTAATCATGACAGATTGATCTCCAGCCCTGTCCTCATCAACACCCACACCTGTGTTAATGGAGCAATCACTGAAACGATGTTAGGTGGTCCTTTTAAGGCAGGGCTGCAATGATGTTGAAATGTGTTTTGGGGGATAAAGTTCATTTTCTAGGCAAATATTGACTTTGCAAGTAATTGCTGTTAAGCTGATCACTCTTTATAACATTCTGGAGTATATGCAAATTGCCATTAGAAAAACTGAAGCAGTAGACTTTGTAAAAATTAATATTTGTATCATTCTCAAAACTTTTGGCCATGACTGTATGTGACAAGGCTGGAATGACATCACCCGGTCACTATAAAAAGACAGCATATTATATAAAGAGACGCCATAGCCCCTTCATACAGCTGATCAGTGGGGAATCTCTTATCTCTTATTGATGTTTTATTCTGAGGATAGATCATCAATAAAAATGAGCTGGAAAACTCCTTAAGGCTTAGGCTGTGTTCACACAGAGTTTTTTGGCAGCAGATTTTTACGCGGAATCCGCCTCAAAATCCGCCTGAAAAAACTCCTCCCATTCACTTCAATGGGAGTCAGTAGCGTTTTTTTTCCGCTAGTGGAAAAAAAAATCAACATAACCTATCTTCCCGCGGATTCCGCCCGCGATGTCCGCGGCTCGAGCCGCGCTCCTGATTAGGCCCATTCATCTGGGCTTAATCAGGAGCGGTTAGGCACAACAGAATGCTGATGCACGGCATCGGAATCCAGTCACGGCTGACCACGGCGAAAGTCCGGGGGCGGAAAATTTTCCGCCGTGTGAATACAGCCTAAGGCCCCATGTAGCATCCCGCAGCAAAAAACAACTGCGGGAAAAACCGCGGCGGTGACGCATCAAAGTTTTTCCTGCAGCATTTGCGGACTTTCTGCTTCAATTATATCTATAGGGAAACCGCTGGCGTTTCCGTAGGTATAATCGACATGCTGCGATTTCCAAAACTGCGACTGTTTTGGAAATCGCAGCGTGTCCGCTGCGCATATTTTACTGCAGAGTCGGGATGGGATGGGGGCCCCATGTGGCGAAAACCCACAGAAAAAAAACGTGGCATTCTAGCAAATCCCATCCACACATAGCGGGAAAAATATGTGCAGCAGACGCACTGCGATTTCCAAAACCGTTGCAGTTTTGGAAATTGCAGCATGTCAATTATGGAAATGCTGGCGGTTTCCATATAGGTGTATTGAAAACAGAAAGTCCACAGAGGAAACCTCTGCAGACCTTCTGTGAAAAGCGCTGTGTGAAAAACCACAATGTTACCGCCATGGTTTTTCCTGCAGTGCTTTTTTTTTGCTGCAGCCCGGTACGTGGGGCCTTAGTCCTAATAAAGCCCAAGTGCCACCTTAATTAAATTGACCCCTCATATTATGCCCCTGATTCCCCCTGACACACATACTGCACCTCTAATGACCCCTTATATCAATGACCACCCCCTTATGTTCATAATGCCTCCTAATATAAAAGATGCCCCCTAATGGCTCCTTATATAAATAACCTCCCCCTTGTATTAATAATACCCCCTAATAACCCTTATATAAATGACCCCCCCATCGTCATAATGCCCCCTAATGAATCCTCCCTTATAGTCATATTTCCCCCTCCTAACCACCCCTTATACTATTAATATACCCACAAAAAAAGTCATACTCACCTGCGATGCTGATGAACGGAGCTGTCGCTTCCTCCCTGTCCACGCACAGGACGTCTGTGTCTGAGCGCGGGCGGCGCGATGTTGTGACGTCATCACGCCCTGGGGTGGGCCCCCGAAGACACATTGGCCCGGGGCAGCCGCCCCCTCTGCCCCCCCCGCTAGCTACACCTCTGCCAATAAGTCTTAAAGGGAATCTGTCAGGGCAATTTGAGACACTAAACCACCCACACGTCCATATGGACCTGGGGTTTAGTGTCCCAAATCACCATGTTATAACGCAATCCATGGCCGCATTAAAAATAGAAAAGCTTTATACTCACCCTGCCGCTGTACTCCCCACACCTGCGCAGTTCTTCAATGAGGAGTACACCTCGGCTTCAGTGCGCATGTCCCACAATTACGCAGTGAAGCCGGGGTGTCCATCTTTGGCTTCACTGAAGAATAGCGCAGGCGCCGGGAGACGTGCCAACGAAGAAGCTCATGAATAAGCCGGAATGTTCTCACCGAACAGCGCTCATCGGACCCTTCTCTAGGTAAGTATAAAGGTTTTTTATTTTTAATGCGCCTGCGGATTGCATTACAACAGGGCGATTTGGGACACTAAACCCCAGGTCTATAAGGACCTGTGGGTGGTTTAGTGTCCCAGATTGACCTGACAGATTCCCTTTAAGGGTTGACTTGTGTTGTCTAATATTAAGAAAAAAAGTCCTGCCTTCTTTTCCCCAGAAACAGCAGCTTATCCATAAACAAGACTAAAGTGTAATGTCAGACATGATCCACAGATAGCTGTGGCGCTGTTTTTGAAAAAAAAAAAAAGGTGATTTTTTTTTTTTTTATAATATTGGATATCTCTATAAGACTCAGAAATAAAAGGTCCACATCCAACTCACTTTCTACTGTACTATTGGGACATAAAGACAAACCCAACTTTACATTTTGTTACATTGATAGTGTTTTTTTTTAATACATTGTTTATGCCTCTTATATCTGGATCACTCACAACCCAGTACAAGAAAATAGCATTTGTCATTAGCTTTGTATGCAATTTATATAGCCGTCTCTGTTCATTCAAGCCATAGATGTTCCACTAGTAAAACACCAGTGATGGAGCCACAAACCCCAAAAATATACATAGAGTTCAGTTACTAATATGGAATAACATTTAGACTGGAATCACATGTGAGATATTTTTGCTGCAGAGTAAAGATTTACACCATGTATTCCAATGGAAGGAAAAATAACTCTGTATACAGATAAGGGTGGGTTCACACCTGCGCTTGCTGTCCGTCCGTTGCCAATCCAGTGAAAATCTCGGCGAACTGGATTGGCATCGGATACAGACCGGTCAGCGGCGCATTGGTTAAAAACCCATTCATTTGAATGGGTTTTTAAAGCAATGCGCTGGTGTGCGCTTACACCCTCTGCGCTGCGAATCCTTTTTTTTTTCGTCGGACACGAAGTCCTGCGTGTCCAACTTTGTTTCCGACGAAAAAAAAGGATTCGCAGCGCAGAGGGTGTAAGCGCACACCCACGCATTGCTTTAAAAACCCATTCAAATGAATGGGTTTTTAACCAATGCGCTGCTGACCGGTCTGTATCCGATGCCAATCCAGTTCGCCGAGATTTTCACTGGATTGGCAACGGACGGATAGCAAGCGCAGGTGTGAACCCACCCTAACACATACAGAACACGGTGTAAATTTTTGTGCATAAATTCTCAGCTAGTGATTTACTACCGTATTGTAGTGCACTCTATATGTGTTGCAGATTTTGGCTGTAGACTTCAATGCAATGTGAAATTTTGCACTGAAATCCAATCGACAACACAAATCCACAACTAAGCCATGAAATCTGGAAAGGTAATTCTGCAGGAAAGAGTAGAAATGAAATTTAAGTACAGATTATGTAAAATATTTTTATACCAATTGTGAATCTAGCATGAAGGTTAGCTTTAGATGTCAGCACGTGATGGCGCCTCCTGCAGGAATGTATTGAGTGCACCTTAATGTCATAGTCATCAAAGTCATAGTCAATGGGATGTGTCTTGGTTATTTGTCTGTTCTGAGCAATTGGTTTTCCAACTCAAGAAAGTCCATGCAATTTGACCCAATTATAATAAGTAGCGATGTAGGAAGTATAAGTCAGAGTTTTTGCGGCTATTTTCATAGGACATAGGAAGCTTTCTCTTTCTGAAATCTGCTATTGCTGATATTAAGAGTTACCCATAAACTTTTGAAAATCTGCTGCTCCCACTGAAAACAGTGGGTTTATAGGACTTTCATGTGTATGGTCAGCTTAAGTATTTCAAGACCAGGCCATTTTCAGGTTTTTTCGTTCATGCGGTTTTGAGGGCTATGCTATTTTTTATGGTCATGGATACAGTCACTTTTACAACATAGGTGATACTTCTCGTTGTGTTGGTGGGTGTGGGGCTAGAACCTGTGATGTGGGAATGGTAGTGGCATATATATATATATATATATATATATATATATATAAATATATATATTACACATTGTGCCAATATAAGGTTATAATTAGAGATGAGTGAATTTTTCAAAAAATTCAATTCGGCAGCTTCGCCAAATTTTCCAGTGTGATTCAATTCGAATTAATTTGTGATGAATCCCTTTAAAAAAAACAGCTTTTTCCTGGCTGCAGAGAGCCTGTATAGTGGAGTAGAATCGCTGGTTCAGCACTATAGACTGCAGTACACGTTTAACCCCATTGTTTAACCAGGTACTGGGGGATAATAGCAGCCTGGTGTCACTGGCCAGACCCCGGGCTGCAGAAGATGCATATCGGCACTCCCGCTCACTGCAGGGTGTGCCAAGGGAGACATGTAGCATGGCGGAACCCCTTGGATGCCGCAGTCATGTTTGAACGCGGCATCTAAGGGGTTAAAATCTGCAATCGGAGTTGTGCTCTGACCGGGGGTTATGGAGCAGGGTGTTAGCTGTCAGTTACAGATGCCGTGGGTGGTCGCAAAGGGGGTTAAAGGGCTGTGACATCACAGGGCTGGCTGGCTGCTGATTGGCTGCACACATGGCATTGTGGGTGATCCCGCCTTCCTTGCCCCATATCCTAACGTGCAGCAGCCATTTTATGAAAAAATGCGATTCGTTACCACGAAGTGTGAGGAAATCCGGATTCGATGCAAATCGAATATTTCATGAAATTCGGATAGAATTCCACTTCGTCAGCTTCAATTTGCTCATCTCTAGTCATAATAGACCTTGGGGGGGGGGCATTTTAACTTTTTTTTTATTTTTTTTATGTTGATTTTTCCTGTAATTGGGGCTGATACATTAGCACCAATTACAGGAGGAATGCAACCTACACTATACTGCAGAGGTGATCCAGGTGACCTAGCAGCTCATACAGTTCCCGACTCCCGGCAGTCATGTGACCGCAGCATCGGAAGTGTAGCCGTATCATGGCAACTTCCAAAGCTGTGTACACAGCGCTCATTAAGCAGTTTAAGGGAATGTACAGGGTGGTCCAAAAGTATGGAGACACCTAAATACATGGTGGTACAGTGTGGTATGTTTCTAAAGGGGAGGGGGGAAATTTATGTAGGGCAGTGTCCAACATGGTGGCCATTTTGAAAGCCAAGTCAATTTTTTGAAATGGGAAGGGGTGCATGTGACATATGTATCTGATATGTATCACACACATACATAATCCTAGCAAAATGCCACACACAGGATGGTGTTCCCAGCAACTGTGCTCCATTTATTCAGGTGTCTCCATACCTTTGGACCACCCTGCAAACTGTTCATCTTTAGAGTTAAATTGGTTTCCACAATTTTTTTTAAAAAAGTCACCATTTTATTTTTCCAGACTTTTGTGTTTTATGCCATATACTATTCACTTATGAAGAGTAGTTTTATAACTGCAGGCGCTCTTTACCTGATACCAGGGGCAGAGAATTGTTTCACATACAAAACAGCATAGTATATAGGTAAAATACTGGAAATAACCCCAAGACTGATATTGCAGAATAGACAAGGGTCCAGCATGCCATATAATCAGAAACCATGCTCACAAAGCAAGGAGGCTGCTTAGGTTTGCAGACCAAAATCAGAGACATACTTTTAGCAAAGATTATGGCTCATTTCCAAGAGTCTGATTCACGGTGACGTTTTTTCGAACACAGTTCATTGTATCCATGTAACTTATCATTTCTCCACCCTAAGGCAGCGGTTGTACTGGAGTTCTACAAAGTATAGGCTACGTGTTCTGTCAAACAGATTGAGACGACGCTTGCGTAAGATCCTTGTGGACAGGTAATGCAAACACGCAGTGACATTTGTAAAAAGCATCCCAACAGTAAGCCATTACAACCCCGACAAATGGAGAAAGCTAGTTAACAATTCTGTGAACAATCACAACTGCCAGCGCACTCCACATGCACGGCTGATGTGACACCTTCAAGGCATCCCAACAGTTGGGCGCTGTCAAGAGCATTTCTGCATCTCAGACCCTAAAGCACGGAAGCCTTGATAGGATATTTGAGATGGAGAGATGTTTTTGATCGACAGATCTTGAAATCCCTGCAGCAAATGTCAGCCTTACTTGCATCGTTTTGGAAAGAAGTAAACAATTTGAGCAAATTTAGATATAATTCCTTAAAAAGACTCTTTACAGCAGACCTCAGACATCTGTCTAGTCCACCTGTCAGCCAAGAAGACTTCATATGATTAGTACTGTATAATATAATGCCTCGTATTCAGAACTTTTTGAAAGGGAACCTGTCATGTTGAAAATGCTGATCATTCTGCAGGCAGCAGGTTATAGAGCATGAGGAACTAGTACAGGTACAACTCATTGTACAAAAATCAAGGCCCCCGCCCTGGAGAAGTGCAGTTCTGAGTGACAGCTGCAGTTCAGAGGTAAAAGTCATTTCACCCTATAGGTGCCGCTATCAGTAGTTTTATCATGGGAAGGAGGTACATGACAAATAAAATGGAGGGGGACTTACTTTGTCTCTCTATGTCACTGCTGGCATCATTATTGTAAGTGCTAGAAGTCCATTGTCATTGACTGCTTTAATCTCCTAGTGGATTGCCAATACCTAAAACTAAAAATGTCAATATTCTGGTCTGCAAAAATCTACAAATTCTTCAGGTCTTGAAGGCCAAAAAAGATCAATGTCCTACTATTTTCACCTTTTCAAGTGACTGCAGCCTAAGCTTATAGTAGCGAAGCCTGGATCCTAATATAAGAAATTAGAAAAAATGACAACCCCCCCAAAAAATGGAAAGTAGCCAAGTAAGTTTGGAGAGGCGAAGCCCAATGAGATTATGGTCTTGTAATCAGCCAAGTTTATTATATGTTGTTGTAATATTTCATCTCTACGTTGTCCCCTAAGAGAGAAACAGCTGCTGGAGAGTTGTAAACTCTAGAAATGGCATCCATTAATCTGACAGTCAATATGCATCCGATAGATAGGGTTGGATCTAGGATCCGGAATGCCACATTGATGCATAAAAGCTGTTAACAAATACGAGGCTGATTTATACCAGACCAGATGTCTACATTAACTCCTATAATGCTGGAGACATAACATGGTCCAATGAGAGCGCAAACAAAAGCAGACTTGTATTCACATTGTGGACTCATGTTCCTGCAAAATATCTACCAGCATATAATTGGTAACAATAGGGTCTGAAGGTGTCTTGTGGTATCTTGCACGAAGACGTTGGCAACAAATCCTTTAAGTCCTGTAAGTTGAAAGGTGTGACGTCCATGGATTTGTTTTACCAGCACATCCTCATGATTGATGCCTGCACATGGTGTTCAACAATGTTTGGTAGGTGGTTTGTGTTAAATTTGCTCAGGAATGGTGGGGGCTAGAGAAAAATTCAATGGAATCAATGGAGCTGTGTCTATTGAAGGATACAAAGAGTTGGAGTTCTTGGAGGTCGTGAAAGGTCTTCTTTAATCAGTTCAAGACCTGGCCATTTTCCCCAGTTTATAACCAGGCACATTTTGATTTTTTTTTTAGGACATGTGGCTTTGGAAGCAATACCGGGAGTTTTCATTGGGTTATGCCCCTAAAATATTGTTCACAATTGTTTCCCTTTCCATTACAGTCATCTTTATGTAAGGTATATATGGTTTTGGGTCTCTGGAGCTGTTTATGGGTGGAGCTCCTCCTTTTTATTTAGTTTTTATTTAGTTAATTTTGTTTTTGTTTATTTTTTATTCTATTTATTTCTTTTGTCTTTTTTTCTTGTTTGTTTTTTTTTTTTTACTAAAGAGGCAGATTTATGAAGTCTGGCATACGTCTCATTTATGACATGGTGCACACCTCCAACCTTCGCCCGGGTTTCTGCAGGGAAAATCTACACTATTCCATAACTGGCGCAGATTTCCTGCATCATTTACGCCAGATTTATGGCAATCGACCCTTCTCCCTGCACACCCTCGCCACATACCTTTTTTTGGAAAGTGGGGAAGGCGGTACAGAAATGAAAAAAAGTCACAATTTATTGTTGTGCAAAAAATTGTAACTTTTTATCTTGTACTCCTGAAAACTGGCTTACAAGGCATAATAAATCTGCCTCATTGTGTCTTCCAAAAGATCATATAAGACCATTGGGGAGCATTTTAATATTTTTAATTTTTTTTACTGATATACAGTAATACCTCGTACACTCGCGTTTCCGAATTTGCGAATTCACAGATTCGCGATATTTTTATTGGAACCTAACATATATAGATTTTGCTGTTTTTTTCACAGATCTGCGCAATTAAAAAAAAACAAAAACCTTCGCTATTGGGAAGTAGCGTCCCGTTCGTTACGTACCCAGTAACTGGTTTCATTTTACTGTGAGTGTATAAGAAAAATGAATGAATGTATTAATATACAGTACTGTACAGTATACTTTAGTATACTGTACAGTACTGTAGGGCAAAGTTTATTGATATTTAGGGGTTAAACTTTAGAAACCGGCATTGTAAGCGCTTCTAAGCGCTTGTACCAAACATTCGCGATTCCTCGCGATCCGCGACCCGCTCTGTAACCTAACCTCGCGAATGCATGAGGTATTACTGTATTAGCCCCAGTTACAGGGGAAATACAGCCTCCTGAGAAACTGTAGTGCCGATTCGGCTTTCTAAAGTTGGCCATATATATTAGATTTTAGACTGTCATCACTTGTCTGAAATGTACTGTGGTTGGTTGGTCATAAGCCCAACAGTCCCAAACACATGAACAACCTCGAAACTTTCAACGAGCCTTCAACTATTACAAACACTTGGAAAATTAACAGATGAAAGTCATTCAGTAGTAATGAAAAGTTGAAACAACAAATGACGGACACTTTGTGGGGTTTTCAGTAGTACAAACACCTGCCCACAATACAAAAATCTCCCACAGGTCTGTCGGTCTAGCCCATATATAACAGATCATGGTAGACAGATGGCATAAAAAAAATTCAAGACGACAGATTTTGGTTCTGACCAATTTTAGTTGATAGTTGGCTGTATGGGACCAAAGGTTTATTTATGACCAACCAAAAGTAGACAGTCTAAAATCTAATATGTATATGAATACAGTGATCAAGATGACAGGGACAGTAATAAGCCAGCTCTGCCTTGTCTTTGGGGGGGTCTAAACATATCCAGAATGGTGACAGGTCTTCTTTAAAGTCTCTCTATATTACTATATTTATTGTCATCATAGCACAATAAATGACAAATATCTAATATCTGCTCTACATCTAAGTTGCTCTTGTTACCTGTCAGTAAAGGTATATGTAGGGTTACATGACTTTCATTATGGCTTCGATGGAGGAGTAAATAATTCAGTTTTAGAGAGTAGTGGGGGTTGTGGGTAAGTTACAGAACACGCCATAAGCCAAGTGCAGTAACTTTCCAGTGTATTTTAGTGTTCCTGACACTCAGGTGCCTCTCCTCGGGCATGAGTGATCATAGAGTTGGCAGCAATGAAAGCAAATAGCTATTGTCAGAAGGCCATTGTCCAACTATAGAGCTCTCAACAAAGGTATCAGTCGAAGCGACACAAGAGGTCACCGTGGCTTTAAATAAATGGCCCACTTTTCTGTACAGTAACAGAGAAAAAAAAGTTTCTGCAGTTCTTCCTTGATCAATCTGTTTTCCTGTTTGTGAAAAGCGCGAAGTCTCCTCCGAAACACAAAACACCGTCATACAATAAAGGTGCATTGAAGGCGTTCTTCCTCTCCCCGGTTCCCTATTAATAGGCAGCCATTTTCCGGCTTTATTATAAATTATCATACCAGCTGTCTCCTGCTCCTGACTGGTATCCCCACAATATGCCTTCTTGTTTCTTTTCAGCTTCGAGCATGTATACTAATGAGTTTTCTAGAATGGGAAAACCCTGTGGAATATTAACACTGCAAAGAGCGGTGCTCGGAGTTAATTTTACAAAAATACATTTCCACCAAGTGTGGTGATCGTACAAGTGAATTTCCTCCCAGGAATTCATTTGCAGTAATATTAATTCAAACAAATATTGCTGCTCTTTTAACATGGGCAAAGCCTCGTGTAGTCGCCGATCGTGTATAATTAGCCACTCAAAGTGGCTGATGACTAGTGGAAGACGGTGGAAGATGGTAGGTGTCTGGGAATCCTCGCGTCAGGATCTATATAAAATATGTCTGGAAATGTTCAACACTTTTTGAAAAGTGGATGTGGCAAGGGAATCCTGGGGGTGGAGCCATCATCTCTGCCAGATTTATCATCATTTATGTCATAAAACTCAAGTTAATGATGCCTGAATATTACACCAGCTTTGAGCAATCAGCAGTGTCGACGCATGGCTCGACAAAGGTTGCACCTGATTCACATCCGGTGCCATTGGTCTTCATAAATCTCCCCCATGGTCTGTAGTCCTGTTGTTACTGGAAACTTGAAGGAAACCTGATGGCCACACTAAAACTGTAGCATGCCTTGCACATGGGGCCAAATTCGTTGGTAAGTTATAGGGAGAAATAGGGTGTCCTAAGGGATCAGCTTTTTGTAGTACTGCCCTTGTAAGTGGGGAGTTATGGGTTGTTCAGGGTGAGATGCAGTTGGTCTCATCTGTCTAGGGATATGACCCTGAACTGCTTGCCTATATCTTCTGAGACTGGTAAGACCGTTCTTATTTGCGGGTGAACTATTGTTCTCCTATTGGTTATTGAGCCTAGCTACCGTCGGCTTTAGCAAAATGTAATTACAGGTTTTGGGGTGTATTAAATATGACTTTGTGGAATTCAGAAGTATATATGGAAAATGTTATATTTTCAGATATGTCATTATTGACTGCTGAGGACTTTTTTTTTTTTTTTATAAGTAAGTAAAAGTTAAGTTTTAAGGGTTTCTACAGAGGCAAGTGGTTGGCCTCAACAGTTATGTGAGCCTTTCCTTTTCTGGTTTGGCAAGTCTGGGCATGGAGGTGAATAAAAAACAGGGCAGTACAACTAAGCACCAAGGACAGGTGAGTATAACTTTTTTTTTGCTTTACACTCACCCTGACTGCTTCTGAGTTTGGTATAGTTCTTGTAGAGCCCCTTTATCTGATCTCCAGCTTTGTTAAGAATTACAATTTGTCTTAAAACCAATTCAACATGATATGTCAACATGCTAATAAAATCCATGAATGGGCGCAGCTCACAACACAACCACTGGGTGGTCACACATAGACACACATAGTATAGTTAGCAGCACTTTGTGATAACTTGTCAAAAGACCATGTCAAGTTTAGATAATCTGCTTAACATGTGATATACATATCTGGACATCTTCAGACAAGAAATGTTTTTTCCAAACTGGACAACCCCTTTAAGGTTGAATGTAATAATAGTAGTGTGAACATAGCTTTAAATGGGTTGTCCATAAATATCTGCATGGATCAACTGTATGAGGCTCAGACACTCGTACTATACACAGTATAGAGACAAAAGCAGCTGCCTCCATGCCCTGTATAGTGGTCAGATGCCGCCATTACATCTTAGCTCCCATTGACTTCAACGGGAGCTGAATTGCAGTATCAATGCCCAGCCACTATACAGGAATTGGATCCCACTGCTTCTACCTCCATGCTGTGTATACCAACGGCATCAAAGGCAACCCCATATACTTGACCTGTGCAGGGGTCACCTGAGAGCCCCCCAACAACCACATATTTATGGCTTATCTTAAGTATGGGCTATTTAAAAAAAATTCCTGGCCAACTTAACAACTCAAATTCTCACATTACTCTAGACCTTTTACTGGAGCTCCTCAATGTACACCGCTCTCTAACATAGAAAACAGCGCAATCCATATCTACCAAGGATCGAAACAAGAACTGGCGCCTTTAAAGTCTCTACAAATAAATATGTTTCTGATATCATTGGGTAATTTTAGTAATTTCTTTAGCTGTCAAGAATCATCTCTAAGGACCAAAGGGAAAAATGTTCCTAACACTGTGCTTACTGATGTGTAAAAACATCTGTGTTGAAACAAATAAGCAATTACTTTTTCATTCTTATTCAAAATGCAATGACATTTAGTGGCTGCGCCGGCAAAAAAAAAAAAAAAAAATTTGCAGAATGACATTCAAGAAGTCATTAAAAGATTCCTCACCAAGGAAATTCACTTAAATTTTCAAGTTTAAAGTTGAATCCATAACCCTGTTTAATTAAGTAATCTTCAACTCAATTCACCAAGCGGTTGCGATTCCCGACTCGCTCTGCTCGAGGGCTGCTGAGATTTGAGATTCATTTTTATCACAGTTTTCAGGCTTTTTTTTTTTTCCTGCCTTCTCGTCTTGTACTCCAGGCAAAAAAAAAATCCACCTGTTATTAAAGCCATACAAGGGCTTGTCTCTAGTAAGAGGTTGAAAAAATAAAACAGAACACGTTGGAGAAATGTACGAGTGACATTCCCTGAGGACACGTCATGAGTCGAGGGAAAAATCTTTAGTGCTATAAAAACGATGTCTTTGGCTGTCAGTGGGAGCTGATGATGTTCTATAGTTATGACTTTTTGCTGTTTGAAACAGTGTGTGTGGGAGAAGAGAGTCTTCTTGGAGTTAACGTTTCTGCGGATGCACAAAGTCTGGTGACAGTTCCCAGCATCTCGCTTCTTGGAAGAGAGAAGCTAAAGAACAACTTGTGTTATTCCAACAACTTGAATGTTACAGAAGGTAAAATAGACGGCTGCCTACACTGGAACATCATTTCCAGAAGCACTTAGAGTCATTCCCATCCTATAAGTGACGGAATATTGAAAAGATATTGTTATTACTTTCCAACCATTCAGGATCCAAGTACAGAGATCCCCTGAAGGCAGCCGCTCGCTCAGTAGGAGGAACAGGTCACACCACTGATGGTGAAGGTCTCTGGAGGTGGAGTTGAAAGCTTGTTAAAAATTTTTAGGCAGGTATGGAAAATGCTGCGCAGTAAGAATGCTTTCAGAAATAGAAGGGTTAATAGCTTATTGTTTTGTTAATTAACAAAATGAAGAGAAATGTAAATCCCATCAATATTCGGTGTGACCTTTGCCCTTTACCTTCCATCAGTTCTTCTCGATACTTGCAGACAGTTTTTGGCAGTACTCGGCAGGGAGGTTGTTCCCACCGTCTTCTTGGAGAACTAAGCACAGGTCTTCTGTGGATGTAGGCTTGCTCCAATCCTTCTGTCTCTTCATGTCATTCCAGACAGACTGGATGATGATGAGATCAGGGCTATATCTGTGAGGGCCGGATCATCACTTCCAGGACTCCTCCTCCAAAGGGCAAAGGTCACACCAGATTATTGATGGGATTTACATTTCTCTTTTCTTCATGTACCACGTTTTGTTCATTGACAAAAATAAACTATTAACCCTTCTATTTCTGAAAGTATTCTTACTTTGCAGCATTTTTTCCACACCTGCCTAAAGCTTTTGAACAGTACTGTAACATCGCTTGTTTGAAGAGGTCTCTGGGAGAGGGAGAACTGAAGAAGACATGCTCCTCTCTAGATCCTGTAGCGAGTACTCTGAGATTGTATGATCCTGTGTCCATCAGTTTCTGCACATTACACCTGCACCAATTCTGAGAACGAAGAATTTCAGTGCTAGTTTACCACTGTGTCTCATTTACAGCACTTTCCTACACAGTGCCACTAATAAACCCCCTGCTGTTTAGGGAACTTCAGCATACCTCCAGTGCTAAATGGCCACTAATTTTTTCAGACAACTTAGTTTCATTTCATACAGCATGTCATTCTGGACTAAAATGTAATGCACTTTAAAAATATTACTGCTTTCTATCTGAGAAATCTCTCTAACATTCCAGCCACTAGGTGTCTCCTGTCTAGCTAATTTGCAGTTCACTCCTTTGTTACCTGGGAAGTACGTCCATACAAATGTTAGACAAGCAAGACAAAATTGCAGTGAGTGGAGGAGTGGTTCTCTTCTCTCTTCACACAGAGAGTGGAGAGGGAAGAGATTGAGTCTCCTCTCTCACACACACACACACACACACACACACACACACATCTGCAAACTGTGGCTCTGTGCAAAGGACTGAAGATTCTGCAAATCTCACATCTTTCTTACAATGTAAAAAAAATATTCTATTTACTTGTATCTATTTCTGGTTGTTTGTGTGATTACAGATGAGAAAGCAGCTTTCCTGACTGACCTCATAGATTGATCTTTTTTCTGTATTTTATCTGCTTGCCTGCATGTATTTGCCCTGTTGTTGCAGTTCAGTGTTCCTGGATCTGCTATATTATGGTCACTTGAGCTTTTCTCATCTATTTGTTTGCTATTGCATAGTTACTCCTACTAGAACTGCATATAAAGAAAAAAGTAGCATTAGTAACACATAGGAAAGGGCGGGAAGGGTGACTAAATGTCAAGTTAAGGCTTGCTGAGTATATAGCACTAATACTGTGCAAACTTTTTAGGTAGGTGTGGTAAAATGCTACAAAGAAAGAATGATTTCAGGAATAGAATAGTTAATAAAGAGAAATCTAAAAGAATGAAAAGTGTAATCCAAATCCCATCAATAGTTGGTGTGACCTTTGCCCTTTGGAGGAGGAGTCCTGGCAGTGATGATCCGGCCCCCACAGATATAGCCCTGATCTCATCATCATCCAGTCTGTCTGGGATGACATGAAGAGACAGAAGGATTGGAGCAAGCCTACATCCACAGAAGATCTGTGCTTAGTTCTCCAAGATGGCGGCGGGAACAACCTCCCTGCCCAGTTCTGCCAAATACTGTCTGCAAGTACCGAGAAGAACTGATGGAAGGCAAAGGGCAAAGGTCACACCAAATATTGATGGGATTTACATTTCTCCTTTATTGTATAAAATATAATATAAAATAAACTATTAACACTTCTGTTTCTGAAAGCATTCTTACTTGTCATATTTCCCTTCATACTTACATGTCATATTTCCCTGTATATATATATATATATATATATATATATAGGTCATATTACCCTGTATCCCAAAAATATAGTAGTCCGCCATATATTGTCAGGTTGTCTTCATACCCAGACTACGCAGGGCTAAGCATTTGTTTGCTTTCTAATTTCTCCCTTGATAATTCCCGACTCTAAGGAAAATATTACAAGAGCAACATAGTGCAAAAATGATTAACCTTTAAATAGTGCTCAATCATATAGTATGTGGCAGATGAGCGCTCCTGGGTGCATGACATGGGAAGTGACTCATATCACATATCCACAGGTATTTGTCATGCCGACCTAATAATGCCCACATGTTGATGAATTTCATCATCCTTTAAAATGTCTCAAATATCAAAGTCTAATAAAAACTCATTATGGCTCTCTGCGATTTTCAATTAGGGCTCCTGTTCCTCAGCCCCGGTTATTGCAGCGGCCCAGCGGGAGAGCCAGCTCACTTCTCATCTTTCTCCCAGCAGACATGATGAGAGCAAAACAGAAAAACAATCCATCCTTATAACTCTATCATGTAAATTGTAATAGGTTAGATCCCTGTTTTATCTAGCCAGCCCCCTGGGGTTATAGGAGTCAAGGAGGTTCAGTGCCTTAAAGAATTCCATTAATGCGTAGCCGCTGTGCTTTTATATAGATCCTTGTTTAGTCAAGTATTTGTATATGGTCCTAAACACATTCCAAGGTAACATCTTTAACTATTTTTGGAATGCATTTCCTTTTTCATTAATAGTTCTTGACTTAGACTATGTTCACATCAAGATAATGGTCTTCATCTGACTTATATACAGGGAAAAGCTCCCAACATATACAGTACCTCTGATGATAGCCTGCAACATGTCCCACTATATAGGCATGCATTGGAATAAGTCACTAGAGATGAGTGGACCTTTCGTCGGTTTTCTAGTTAGGCCTACAACGCGTTATTAGTTTGTTACGAATCAGTACTGCAAATTGCATTAGTGTTTTGTACTACACACCCTGTTTAAAGGGGTTGTGCAGGATTAAATCATATTTCTAAACTAAACTAAACACCCTCCCGCTGCCTAACTTCTAACTTACTCACTTTACCAAAAATGTATATTTACCCATATTGCCCACCCCATCATACTTACCTGTCTTCCTGTCTGGATCTTCTGGGCATGGAACATCACTTCCTTCTGGTGGGCCAGCTCCTCCTCTTCTTGATATCTGCCAGCCTCCCATGCCTGCACGGTTGCCAGCGCTCCAGCTCTGTTGCGCAGGTGCCAGCAGACGGCAAAACAAGGAGGAGCTGGACCCACAGAAAGACGTGATCTCCGGTGCCCAGAAGATCCAGACAGGAAGACTTGCAATGAAACAAAATGGGGTGGGAAGGTGGGCTGAGTTAGTTAGTGAGGAAGGGCTAGTAGTGGGCGGGATCGCTACGGAAACAGGGAGGGGGTCTGTGAGAGTGAGAGAGGGAGGGGGAGGGAGTGAGAGGGGAGGCAGTGTGAG
This sequence comes from Leptodactylus fallax, assembly GCA_947044405.1. NCBI lineage: Eukaryota > Metazoa > Chordata > Amphibia > Anura > Leptodactylidae > Leptodactylus > Leptodactylus fallax. The sequence goes on along the minus strand of CAMRHE010000076.1, from coordinate 1,188,611 downwards.
TGAAGAGCAATGCATCATGGTAGTTGTAGGATAAAAAAAACAAGAAGCTACATCATGTAAACAAATATAGAGGATGCCAGGAGCTCCCAGAGAAACTCATAAATCACTCAAAACACTGCTAAAGGTATTTGTGTGCACTTACTAACCCATTAATAGCACTAATAGATCTTTAAAAAAAAAAAAATTGCCCGGAAAACCCCTTTAATAACACAAGAAATAACAAGTCTTATTCATCACAAACTTAGTCATTAATCCGAGGAACACTGATAGTACTAGCGTTAGTGCAGCTAGTGTATAACGTCCCTATTTCTGGGAGTGACGCTGGGTTCACACCTGCGCTTGCACTACGTTCGGGGATTCCATTCCCCTTTCCACATGAAAAATGCGGAGAGAAAAGCGCTGCAAGCAGGACTTTTCGGGTGCAAACCACACGGACCCCATTATAGTCTATGTGGTCCGCGGGTTTCCTAGGGTAACCGCTTTTTTATGCGGATTAGGAAACCCGAACGCAGATGTGAACCGAGCCTTTTTGTAACTTGTATGTAACTAATGTTTAGCAATGAACAAACAGGACAATTTTTAATGAACAAACAAGCTTAATGTAGCAAAAATTAAATTATAACACAGGGAACGCCGGCCAAGCTAGGGTAAGGCTGAGGTCCCACGTTGCAGAAATGCAGCAGTTTTTGTTGCAGATTTTGCTGCCGTTTTTTGAGCCAAAATCAGAAGTGGATTTAACATAAGGGAAACATCTAAAAACTTCCTTTATACTTTTCATTCCTTTGCAAGCCACCTAATTCTTCTCCAGTTCTAAGAAGACTAATCCCCAGAATTCCCCTCCACCACATCTATCTCATTCTGACTGTCTGAGACCCTATCTGTCTAATCTCTCCCCAAAAATTGAACACTTTCTCTATCAGTCTGGGCTTTTTATATTGCCATCAGTGACCTTAGACCTAAAGTCTCTCATGATTGGTGGTACCCTGTCATAAGGGCTCCTTGCAAAGCATTATGGCGGAGACCCCTAGTTTCTGAAGTCATGGGATCCCTTTCTCCATGCTTTTCACATGGTGGCCTCTAGTTTAGTTGGTTTATAGGAATTGAACTGCAAACTGTTCAGATTCAATCTAATCTGAACGGTTTCAAAAGTTCATAGCTAGAGAAGAGTGAACTGGTTCATAAGAAACTGGGGTTATTATGAATTTTCCAAAAAATTTTGGGTTTATCAGTCTTCATTCCCAGTCTTCCAGCCTCCTATGTGATATCTGTTGACCTTGGGTCAACTCTGAGGCATGTGATTCGGGCCTCTATCTATATCTATCTATTTTACATAGATACAGTCATATGAAAAGTTTGGGCACCCCTATTAATCTTATCATTTTTAGTCTATCTATCTGGGTGTCTCAACAGCCATTTCAATCTGATCTATCTAATAACTGATGGACACAGTAATATTTCAGGATTGATGAGGTTTAGACTAACAAAAAATGTGAAACATTAAACCAAAATTTACCGCTCAAGAGGCACCCAACAGAAAGTGACAAAATGTAGACCTCCTTTTGCAAAAAACAGCCTCTAGCGCTCCTGGCTTTAACGTCCTGGACCTGGATGAGGATTTTGCCCCCTTACAAACATTCCGTTCGTTAGTTGTGGGCCGGTGGCCCGCAATGTCCCCAGTGTTGTATTGGTGGGGTGGGGGGCTTTTTGTTCCTCTGCTGTGTGGGTTTGGGTGGTTGTTGTCTAGCTGAAATATCCATCCCCGGCGCATCTTCTAAATTCGCCCTTACATTATTCCAAGACTGCGCTGAGTTGCCTGCGCCCTCACTTTAACAGTTCCCGGTGCGGCTTGGCCCGCCCCGCTGTGGCCTCCCCTTTTCGTGGGTGCCGTGTTTTTCTTGGTGTGTGTTTTTTGCGCCTGCCGCTTTTGTGCCAAACAACTCTTTTGTTTTGTAGGCCTTCTTCCAAAATGGTGGTGTCTGTGTTTTGTCCTGGGTCGTTTGTGGGTGTTTGCGGTTTTTCGTCCTCTCTCGTTCTCCTGGCGTGTGCTTTTGTTGCCGTGCCAGTGCCCTCTGGGTGTGCTGCGCTCTTTGGGGTGGTCTGTGGTTGTCCTTGCTGTTCTCCATTCTTCTTCTCTGCCTTTCTGTATTTTTCTTGGCCTGCCTTAGTTTGCAGGGTAGGTACTGCATGACTGAACTCCTGACCTGCTAATTTTGGATCATGTGCCATTACGGGGCTCCCATTCCATTAACAACTATTTTGGTCTCCATAATACACTGGAGCACAACTGTGTAATAGCGAACTCTTCATTTCACAGAAACATTTAGCAAATGATTGTAGCTGGGAGGAATGCTCTGACTTGCGGAAGCAACTGACTGATCTATACAGCGATGAAACTCAATTTCTGCTTTTCTGGCTTCATCGGAGAAACTAAAACCTATTAATGAAACACTTTACTTTTTGGGGGAAAAGCGGTTAAGCATTAAAGTGCATTGAATTGCCAGGAAAAGGTAGAGTCTCACCTAGAAAAAAATATATCAAGGGAATTTTAGAACAGAGCATAACATATATATTTGACTTGTAATGAAACAAAATGTATTTGTATAGAAACAGAAAAGATAGATAGATAGATAGATAGATAGATAGATAGATAGATAGATATGACATAGATAGATAGATAGATAGATAGATATGAGATAGATAGATAGATAGATAGATATGAGATAGATAGATAGATAGATATATAGATAGATATGAGATAGATAGATAGATAGATAGATAGATAGATAGATAGATGAGATAGATAGATAGATAGATAGATATATAGATAGATATGAGATAGATAGATAGATAGATAGATAGATAGATATGAGATGATAGATAGATAGATAGATAGATAGATAGATAGATACGACATAGATAGATAGATAGATATGAGATAGATAAAGAGATAGATAGATATGAGATAGATAGATAGATATGAGATAGATAGATAGATAGATAGATAGTTAGATAGATATGAGATAGATAGATAGATAGATAGATAGATAGATAGATAGATAGATAAAATTCCAAGTACAGAGCAGCACCAGAAGATAACCTGACCCGATCAGTGGGTGCAAATCCTAAAGATCCAGCATGTGATCCCAAGTAGATAATGCAAAAATGGACAGCACTCCAGGTTAATAAATCAAATGGGTGAAGATTTATTCCATGGCAATGTTTCGGTCCTAGTAATGGAGGACTTTTCGCTATTACTAGGACCGAAACGTTGCAATGGAATAAATCTTCACCCATTTGATTTATTAACCTGGAGTGCTGTCCATTTTTGCATTAGATAGATAGATAGATAAATAGATATAAAATGATAGATAGATATGAGATGATAGACAGATAGATAGATAGATAGATAGATAGATAGATAGATATAGAAATTATTATAGGGGCTTTACTACCAGGTGGGAGATTTACTGTAGGGGTATTTGTGATGTTGTTGCTCATTGTAATCTACTTGGCATCACTAGGGTTGTCAGTCTGCTACCATAAAATCACTGGTCTAGCTGATAATCTCTCAGAAGGCAAATTCCAGGAAAAACTATTTACCCGGAAGAAGTTGCAAAATTTCAATGTGCAATAATCCCTAGACACAGTTGTATGCAGGAGTTGCAGGACCTTCACAGATATGGCCACATGATTATACCTTATCGGGTGGTTAAGGCTCCATAGTGAATGAACTATACGAATGTAAGTGCTATGTCTGGTTGTGTGAGCTGTGCATGTGATGTATTTGGGGTCTGTGGTTATACTGGGGGTTGTGTTTAGGGGACCTGTTTTAGGGTCTGTAGTTACTCTGGGGTCTGAATGTATTTTCAGTCCTCCCTAAGGTTATTCTAGGTTCACTCTAGTTTGAGGTTTTCATTTACTTTGGAGTCTGTATTCTGGGGTTTAGGTCTGGAAACACATTGGTGTATTATTATGCGGTCTATAATAATTTTAGTATATGATGAAGGGGTCATATGCACAACTTGTGAACATATAAGTGTTGTGGGCATGGTTTGTGTAAATGGGGTAAATTCTGTATTTCCCTGACGTACTTCCATGTGCAACCACAATCCAAAACTACACCCCAAAACAGAAAAATGCAAATCATAAATGTACAATTTATTTTTTAAATTCTGACCTACTGAGATGGAAACATTTACGTAAGGGAGCACATAAGGGGTTAAACCATATTCCAATAATTTTCTGCATACCTGTAAATAAATAAGACATTTATTTAAGCAGTACAAAATACTGCTGTGAAAGGTCATGAAAATGTGAGAGCAAATTTGGGCCAGATTTGGCTTTCCTGAGTACGTATTGCAGTTTATTTGTACATAATTTAGCATCTCACAACTATTATAACCACATCTGTTTACTGACTATGGCAAAATGTCAGCCAAAATAATTTACTGGAGATCAAGAAAAGACCTCTTGAGACTACACTCAAACTGTCAACACTTAAGCTTCTTTTCCTGGCTTCCATTAGTATTTGCATTGACAAACAAACTGCAGGCGAGAAGGGTCAAAAATGAGTAATCGGAAAGTCAACACAAAAAAGTCTAGACTTTGTGGCGCAAAAAAGTTTTGCATGCGGTTAAATGAGGATAATGAAAAAAACAAATTTATATACAGTTGTCTATGTCTGGAGCGTCTGTTCTATAGGTGTTGCCTATTACACAGCCTCAAACAACTGATGATAAGTGGCCACATTTTAGTATCCGTTTTATGGCAACGTTAAGCACATTCTACTAAACCAAATCTGGGCAACACCTTGTAGGTCTAATGAACCAAAAATAGGTTGCCATAAGGTTTTTGATATTCAACGCACCATTCAATAAAAATCGGAGTGATGCATGCCCTTAATACAGAGGCTAAAGTTGCATTAGATTGACTTTAGTAGCAATAGATAGTGTTGACCACTGGTGGCCAAAGAGAAGACATCAGAGTGGAGACCTTTAGCTGTGAACCAAACTCTGGTGTGGTCTACAGCCTTCCTCTCAACTCATATATGTGCATGCCCAAGTCATCCAAGGGTACATGCTTTCTTAATGGGGAGAGGAGAGTAAACCATTGCCAGACATCTCCTGTATGTTTCAGTGAGGATATCAGTACATTGAGTTCCTACATATGGGTAGAGATGGGTGGTGCTCTATTTACCGTCTTTCAACTCTATTTCTGAGCTGTCTCTCTTCACACAGCTCAAGCATCAAGAACGTGTCTCTAGAGTGTACGGCATAGTTAACCTTAATGCAATGTAACCGTCCCCATATAACTCTCTCCTGGGACAGCCAGCCTTTACTGGTGGATTTAATGGTGCGTACTATATACCAATGAACTGAATCTCTTTCCAGCTCATGTCTTCTATAAACCAAATGCCAATTATCAAGTCTCTGTAAGTTACATTTACTAATCACAGGGCAACTTACTGATAGTGGTATACTACTGTATATATATATATGTGTGTATTATATAAGATAGGTAGATAGATAGATAGATAGATAGATAGATAGATAGATAGATATAGATAGATATAGATAGATATAGATAGATAGATATTGTTAACAAGCCCGATTAGATCTAGAACAAATGGATAGTGGATTTTTATCCAAGATTACTTTTTATGGCTTTTGACTATTTTAATTTCTATTTCTGGATGTCAAAGCCTCCCTTAAAAGGGTTGTCCGGGGAGTATCTTTTCACTTACCTGATCCAGTGAAATGCTTTTGATGGACCCGATGTCACAACCCCTGGGTCATGTCATTGGAGGTAACATTCGGCAGGCCCATTTTGCTCCACTCCCCTTCCTTCCCCGATCTCACATGTAATTAATTACCTGTGCTATGGGGGACTGGACTAACCAGTTCAGGGGGACCCGCCAACCATCTAATTTGTATGGGGATGTCCAGTTTGTTCCTCAACAGCAAATGTCAGGAGAATCAAGGATCAGGCTGTTGGATATCAACATACCCCATCCTTTTGGTGTCAAAATCATTTCCAAATTCTGGAATCTTCCTCCAATTTGAAAAAAAGAAGCATCCTGCTCAATCTTCCCGTGGATTCTTCAGTTAATTTAGACTATTTTAGACTCATTTAGACCATTATATCTGTTGGTCATCAGGGAGCAATCCCATGGTGGAAATCCAATCAGGGAGCAAACCCATGGTGGAAATCCAATCAGGGAGCAAACCCATGGTGGGAATCCACCATGTTCTGCTTTGGCTTTTTGCCATGGATTACACAGGCAGGAATTTGAAGAGGAATCCGACGCAGAAGACCTCCACTACGTCTACTCCTCATTCCTCCATTTGATTTCCCCCTTAAATCTGCTGTAGTTCCATTCACTATTTAGAAACATGTTGCACATGATACTTATTTATATATTATGTTTCTATTACCTTCTGTTTTGGGGCATGTTCAGATGATGTATTTTTGAGGATGAAAAATCTGATACTGATCTGAACAACAATCCACAGTAGAAATCCAAGGTTGACCCTCCGACCTCTGTGCCATTTTGCATTTTGCCCTGCCATGGATCTGTATATGAATTAGTCCCATTCTACAGAGTTTATTGACATGTCGCTACCCACTGTAGTTTCTGCATGGTTTCCACCTCAAGAATTGAAATGTCAATTATTTTTTTTTCCGTGACTCGGATTTGAAAAGCTGCGCAGATTTCCACTGATGTATGTGAACATGGCCTTAGACTATGAACTAGATAAAATGATAATTTCCATGTGTTTAAAATACTGCTAAAAATAGTTGTAATTGTGGGGGGGGGGGGAAATAGCAATCCACTGTACGAACGAGGAATGAGAAAATAGAGAGAGTTTCCTGTTAGCAGCTATTCTGGTGTTCTAGCTCATTGTATCATCCACTTGACCCTTCCTTCTGTTATTTTTACTGCCTCACATGCTTTTCATTGTCAGATGGAGAAGCGCAGAGATCTGTGACCATCACAGTAAAATAGCCTTTCAATGCTAGAGTAGAAATGACAAATGACAGATACTGTAGATGGTGAATGTGCCATCAAACCTCCATCTTTATTGTTTATATAATTCAATCCTGAGACAAAGGAGGGCAGAAACCGATGCTCATGCCAGGCGAGAAGTATTCTTTTATGGCATCGGACTAAGAATTATGTCTGGATAAAATTAAACGTCTACCACCACCAAATGTTGTAGGGGTAGTTAGTGGCATAGTGAACAAACCTTTTTTTGTGTCATAGGGTGGTCTTGCTGCCCAGAAAGTCAACTTTTAATTTGTAAGCAAATGAGCTGCTTGCTGCACCTGTGGCATGTCCATAAGCTCTAGCACATTGGAATATTTCAATTGGTATGTTAAGAGAGACCACAGGGTGGTGACCACAGTGATGTCACGCACAGATAGGACTATGTGTGCAATGTGATAGGTTCCCTTTAAAGAGGACTTTATAGCACTTCCAACAATTCCAACTCTTTGCATCCTGATACCGGTTCGGTTAGAATTTTTTTCTCTAGTTGCCACCTTTCCTGGGCAGTTGGCGCTGCTAGTTTCAACTCCAATACTCTAAGTAGTCTCTACTGTCATGTAGGAGGACCGGAGCTATCTCCTCCACCTCAGAACCCCTCACTTGACAGTAAAAAGCCTACTTAGCATATTGGGTCCTGAAACTAATAGCATCAATTACGCCAGTGCCGCTCTACTGTCCTGGAATAAGTGGAGCAACACCTCTTAAAGAATGCAGTTAAAGTTGGTGGAGGTGGTGAAAGGTCCTCTTTAAGATATCCTTTGCTATACAAGAAAGGAAAACAGACCAAGAAAATATCCCCACAACTGCAAGACAAATGTAGGATATCACAATCACCTCCTGAAGGCAATGATGTCCCCAGAATCTATATGGAGTGCTGAACAAAAATGTGACTTTTTGTATACTACTAAATTGTTATTGGTTACTCCAAGATAAAAGGATAAAAGATGTAAAGTGGATATTCCTGGTAACAGGAATTTGCCCTTCATCCAAAGGTTAAGGGGTAACTTGCTGATCATAGGGTCCAACTGCTGGGATCTCCACGATCATAAGGAATGGGTATTTTACACCAAAGTTTGAATGGAGTGGTAGGTGAGGCAGACAGTTTGCCTAAAGGAGTGATGGAATGAATGGAGTGGTGGGATCATCGGAGACCGTCGAATCAAAGTGCTCTGCTATCTTAAGCGGTTCCCTACCAAATGAATGAGTGATTCAAATTGAAAAACACCCATTTTCGTGATCAGTGAAGGTCCTAGAAGTTGGATTCCACCAAGCAGCAAGTCTTAATGCAGCTGAGCTATAAAGTGGCCAAGGAGCAAAGTCTGAGAAAAATAAATAGCAGGTGATCATCCTCCTGTAGGGATTGACTTACATATTAGTTTTAAGCTCCAGACTAGTGAGTTGCTTTAATTACAGATCTCATTAGCGTTATTAGCTGGAAAGAGAAGCTCCCCATAGAATCTCCAGCATATCCACCATATTATTACTCAGTACACCGTAACACAAACCAATAAACAGCTAGATATATAACACATCCAGATAGAAATGTCGGATTTCTGAAAAACTCAGCCCGCAGTTATGTATCGGGCAGATCTGTAAATCATAACTGGCATGGTCTTATTAGGCTCTGGGTCTTGCTACAAAAGAGCATAAAAACACTTTCTCTGCTGCCCTATAAAAAATCTCTCAGAGGCTACTTTTGGGTAGTCTACATGTTCGTGAGAGACATGCCTCAACAACACACACAGAGACATTCTGCCCTGTTCACTGACTTTGAGAGTAGGCGCATTATTGGACTGAGAGAATCAGGATAGTAGTTTCTACCAATCTGTGAGTTTGCCTCTATGCCCAGTCGTATCCCCTTTTATTTCCAGGCTGGAGGTGGTGCAACAGAGTACAAGAGTCTCCTTTCAATTGTACAGTTTTCCCAAAAAACTTCTCCTTTTGCTCAAATATTGGACTCACTTAAGATATATCATCATATAGTAGTTATCAACAAGTGTGTACATGTGTTATAAGATATATGCTTCACTTCAATAAATGTTTCAGTGATTCCATCACAGTTGGATTTTTTTCTATAGCCACCGCCATTCCTGAGCAATTATTTCTGATAGTTTCAGTACAATTATTCTTGTTACTGTCAGGTGGTAGGTCCTGGGCTGGAGCAGAAAGACAGGGACCACCCATCTGACAGCACAGAGTGCAATTCTGCTGAAATTAACAGCATTTGATTACTCAGGAATGGTGGGGGCTAGAGAAAAAAAAAATCCAACTGCACCAGATTTAGTGGGACAGCATCTATTGAAGGATTGGACTTGGTGGAGGTGGTGAACGGTTTTCTTTAAGAAGACGCAATATCATGATATCATGGTGTACCATACTGCTACAATTGTATATATATATATAAATCTAGATATATCCCTTGCCCTACATCTCTTTCACCATACATCTACTGTATATATTTATGTGGCAGTAAGCCTTTAAGGATGAAAAGGATATAGAGTAGGGTCTGGCAGGTTCTTTATAAGTGTTTCTTGTTCTTGAAGCACAGTATTCAAGGTTCCATACTATTTATATAACTGACTTTTATTGCTATCTGGAGAAAAAAATACCACATTTTATTCCAACCTGTTATTTCTCTAGCAGTAGGAAGCGGAGTGATTGACAAGGCAATTACTGGCGCAAAGCTGCTGCTCCGGTAAACGACATTTAAAACAGAATTTCAATATTTTGATGTACAGTAGCTGTTGGTTATAAAACTGGTTTTCTATCGTAGGCTGTGAAAGTCTCCGGAAAAAAAATAGATAAGGCGTCTTACTCGACGTCTAACTTCCCCCCAAAGGTGACTTTAAATGACTGCAAATTTCGTCTTAGAGCTTTCTCTGCAGACTTCACATCATAACTGTCCAATGCAGGTATACTTACTTACAATGCTTAGGCTGAATTGCAGCTATTTATACCCCGCATGTATAGATTGTCTTCCCACATACAATGATGCGCTGCTCCATATTTATTCATATTACTCTTTACACCATCGGGAATTGGATGTTCACTGGAAATCAGGCTAGATAAATTATAAATATGGGCTGTGGTCAATACGGAGGAAATTTAATAGAAAATGTGGGGTCATATGGGGGAAGAGTATACAAATAGTCTGTTTTATATAGTCGATACGTTCTATCAATACTTAATTTATTGCTTGGATAACCGCATAGATACTTTTCTTTACAATAAGGAAGAAGAATATTAACATTAAGGTCCTCATAGAGCTAAGACAAAAAAAAAGTAGCTATAGAAACCTTTATAAACAGATTATAATTTTATTGCACAAACCTATGCTTATGAAAGAGACTATAGCCAGAGAGAACTATCATCTCTTGTTGGCTCCAATGCACCACTTTGGATTCTCATTTGATCCAGCATTGACCCGGGAAGGTGACATCTCTCTTTTTCTAATATAAAAGGGAGTCTGTCAGCAATTTAGATCCTGCAAAAGTGCTGACAGTATCAGATAAGAGACCTGGCGACCTATTTAAGCATATGCCTTAGTGGAGAATCTTACTAGTAGTATGATCAAGAAGCATTAATCTGATGTGTGCCGCTATTGCAAATGCAGACCTTTGTGTTGGAATGCCCTTGACTCCACTTTGAGCTTGTCCATAACCTCTCCCTTATGGAGGGCAGTATGGTGGCTTTGTGGTTAGCATTGTAGTCTTTGCAGCCTGGGTTATAATCCAAGCAAGAGCAATTATGCATGGAGTTTGTATATTCTCCCCATGTGTGTGTGGGTATCCTCCCACATGCCAAAAATATACTGATAGGTAAATTGGCTTACTGTAAAACAACTGACCTTTGTGGGTGTTGGGGATGAGCGCCTGTACAACAGACACTGACTCCCCTACTCCCTGCATTTTGAGTCCCTTGTGTGAGAATGTTTGTCATTGCCCCCTACACTCTAGGTGATACCTGTAGCGGTCTCCCTATGCTCTGGATCTCACAGCCATCGTTCAGATCAGAAGGTAAGGCCCCAGGCACACAGGCAAATACAATCTGCTAGCATTTTCTGGAGTGAAAGTCCACTGACATCATGACACTTTAATGCAAGCATTTGGGTCAAACCCTTAACTTTTAGAAACTTGGGTCGTGTGGTTTGATCCAAACCGTTTTGCTCACTTCTGTTCGAAAGGGCAACATCTACATGAAATCTGCATATTCCGGGGCAGCACGGTGGCTCAGTGGTAAGCACTGCACCCTTGCAGCAGTGGAGCCCTGGGTTCGAATCCTGCCAACATCTGCAAGGAGTTTCCTCCCACACTCCTATAAGGAATGTAGATTGGGAGCCCTATATGGAACAGTGACTGTCTTTAAAGCACTGCGGAATATGATGGCGCTATACAAGTAAGCATAATAAATAATATGTTCATCCAATATTTCCTCTGGTTTTCTTGCATACTCAATCCATGCCCATAAACAAGGACCAATGTGATGACAATCTCTGTACAGCACTGCAGGTTACATTAGCATTATACAGATGAAGTAAGTAATAACGATAAACTAAATTTTGCATTAAATAGAGATTAAAATTATTAGTATTTCTAGTGACAGTGAGTGATGACGGTTGAGACTTTGTAAAAAAAATCCATTTTACAGTTTTACAAATAATCCCCCTCCGGTTCCTCCTTCTCTTAGAAACTTGACATTCCTTCTAGGTTTGACCTTGGATAAAGAAAGTGTATAATATCGAAACCTACATGTAAAAAATATGTGATGCAAATCAATCAATTTGTTAACCAAAAGTCTCGTACTGGCGAACATTTCCTTACTTTACAAATGTTACTCAACGCTAATAAGTCTACGGCACAGGGAGTCATCAAGATTCTGCAACGCACAAGCACAAAAAATGCTGAGGTTTTGCAAAAGCCAAAAGAAAAATTGATTTCCCCCCAAAGTTCTAATTAACCTTTTGTTGTAGGGGAGAGATGAGAAAACTAAAATTGTCCCTATAGGCAAAATAGTTCCCTCCCACTGCCAGTAACTACCATGTTCTCCATCAATTTAACAACTAATAAGAGATTGATTCACAGGGATTCCCAAATGCTACTGTAGTTATACAGAGAAATTCAGCAGCTTATAATAAGGCACTATGCTGTCTCAGGTAATTAGATTTTAACCTACATTGCTAAATTTTACTTTCCTATTGGGTTTTTCCATAAAAAAGTCCAATAAAGTACTAAATCTCAAGAATGAGCAATTATAAAATGGATCTATACACCAAGACAAATACCAGCAACAGTTGGGAAAGCAACACAAACACTATAGACAGAAAATACAATATAATAACAAGTAACCATAAAAATATAACGTAAGTTGACTATATGGTAGAGATTTTAGATGGCCAACCAGTCATGGTTGATTTGTGAAGGTTGGCTATCTGGATGACAAGTCGTTGGTTAGTCTCTGTCTTGATCTGTGACTATGACCTTAAGCGGCTGTTGTTGAAGGGGTGCGAATTTATCAATTGGCACAAAAGCCCTTGGAAGTGTTTCCAACAACCTCACTCAACAAGAACCAAATAGCTGCCTTCAGTCAACACCTGTCACATTTAAGTGTATAGCGAAAAAGTAGAATATGCCTTTCCAACCATCCAAAATATCTACTGCAAAATCAAGGGGTTTGGCCACGAATCCAACTTATCCCCTATCCAAATTTCTATGGGACTGCCAGAGATAGTCAAGTACAGCTTCAGTTGTCATGACTGGTGGGTGTCCCAACAGTGGACTGCACTAGTCTACAATGTATCACCTATACTATCAGTAGGGTATAAGTTTAATTGGTGGACAGACACCTTTAAAGGGGTTGTCCAGTTACAGACCTATATTGACAAATATTGTTTGTATAATGAAAAATTATACAATTTCCCAATATAATTTCTGTATTAATTCCTCACAGTTTTCTAGATCTCTGCTTTCTGTCATTCATTCTGTTACTTCAAATGGATACAACTCTGAACATGGTCATGTGATATATAGTCCAGGGTCATGTGATATATAGTCCATGGTCATGTGATATACAGTCCATGGTCATGTGATATACAGTCTATGATCATGTGATATACAGTCCATGGTCATGTGATATACAGTCTATGATCATGTGATATACAGTCCATGGTCATGTGATATACAGTCTATGGTCATGTGATATACAGTACATGGTCATGTGATATACAGTCCATGTTCATGTGATATACAGTCTATGGTCATGTGATATACAGTCCATGGTCATGTGATATACAGTCCATGGTCATGTGATATACGCACAGGTGACAGCCCATTATCAGGCAGTGGTCTGAATACTGTGCTGTGACTATAACAAGATGTGCACCTGTGTGCTAATCATGGACTGTATATCACATGACCATGGACTGATTTTTATCCACTTGAGGTAAGCAGAATGAATAACAGCAAACAGAGATCTAGAAAACTGTGAGGAATTGTACTTTTCATTATACAAACAATAACATTTGTCTCTCAATATTGGTCTGAAAGTGGACTACCCCTTTAATGCATTCTACAATTACATATAGTTATATAGTTGATATGACTGATATAAGATATACCTCTATAAAGTACAACCTATAAACTGTAGCCAAAATGTTTTTCCATCCTTTGACTTATATTTGGTGATGGGAATTATAGATATTTCATTCGTTAGTAGTAGAAGTGTCGTTGCTAAAAGGGGTGTCAATGGAGTTTTCCATTGATATAGTAATTTTTTTTTGTATGTCTTGGTATTCTGTGTTGCTGGACAACCCCTGTGTAAATCATAGTATGGCCCAATCCTCAACAAGGAATTTGAATATGGAAAAGAAAAACTACCGTACATTTTACCTTAGTGATTTGGAAAGCCTAACAAGGTGACTGACTGTGATGGTCTGGACATGGTTCTACATTACTTGGGAATTTTCCAAAAATGATCTGGGCAGTGTAACTTACTAATGGTCATTGACCGACTTTCTAAAGTCTATACATTATACTTGGTCACTGCAAATAGGTCAATGACCAGGAGTTAAATGGTATCAGCTATTTATCTAGGAAACAGTCAGCCATCATTCTGAGCGATTAATCAGAAATGAATGTCAAAAGATTTGAGAATTTTAGCATGTGGGTCAGAAGGGGTACTATATCTCATTAGGGAGAGACTGTACAGGGACTTATTAGAGCATGCATGGTCTGCTAAGAAATCTGGGTAAAGAATATAGAAATTAGATCCCCTTGGTGCAAAAGAGGAACGTGCTCTAGCTCCACCTTCTGGAATGTAGCTGCCTATAGATCAATGCCAGGTTTTTCATAAAATTTAATAATAACCAAGCCAGAATAACTTCTCCAAAAGGAAGAGGGACCTATCTGCATTCAGCTGTTTTGAGGTCGTTGCCTCTCATCGGTGCAGAGAATTTTAGAGCAAATTTTATTTGTTCCAAAACAATTCGCTCATCTCTAAAATTAGTTGTATAATTTCTAAGAAATGTGTCTTCCCTCCTACAGTTTATACAACTTCAAAAGCCTTGGTTCCTACCATGGATTCTTTCTTTCCCTCTTCAACTACAAGTTACTAGAAGGGAAATCCAAATTCTAAATTCTTCTTTCCTCTTTTTATTTTATTTATCGTTATATTATTGTACAGTATGTGTGAAACATCTAAAAGTAAAATGGCAAGCTCAATCTCTTTAAGGGGAATGAAATGGAACAGATTTGTAGTACAGCACGAGGACTGCAGAGTATAATAGCATTAATATTAACACAAGTTTCGGGTGAACCACGGCTTCATCTTTATCAAACCATGCTCAATAATTAAAGCTCTGGAATAATTTTGCGTCTTGTGTGTGTGTTGTAAAGAGGCAAGCGGTACTTTAGGTACTTGTCTGGATACTCTTAGAATACAATCCACGTCTGCTTTCTGCTTAACTCTCCTTCTCTAAGGACCCAATTAATTGCAGCTTCTTCTTGCCCTTTACACCAAGTTTGTTCTCCGAAAAATGAAATGGAAATTTGAAAGTGATTGGTTCAGCCATCCAACTGTTTCCTAAACACAATGGCTTGTTGGTGTATATAGACATATATAATACATGCATGTCAGTGTAGACTGGAGGAAGCCAATTTACTTTTAAACAAGAGATGTTTTCAAAGAAATATTTTATCCTTCAGCCTCTAATAATATGACATTCTACATGTGAATTCCCACAGCGCCCAACAGTACCCAAACTTCAAGGAGATTATGTGCTAAACTTTTGTCAACTATGTCTTACATTAAGAAAAACAAATGGCCCTACTTAAAGTGTACCTAATGCTTTGTGCTTATAAATCTAGAGGTCAATGAATCATTTCCAGACTATAGTTTCCTATGGTCCATGTGGATGCTGTAAAGCATATCTTTCATGTCTGTCCCCATAATCATGTACACAAAATAGATAAAAATCATCAATTAGAAAACAACAATTAGAATTAAAAATATGTGCGGTATCTAGTTAGTAACAAAAAAGGTATTCCCTTTAACTTCTTGACATCTTCTGTATAAGTACATGGATTTGGGTCTTTAAACATGGCACCCATTCAGGAGCTGTGATTACACCATAACTGGTTGGTTTCTGCTCTTTTACTTTAATTCTGAGGGAGGGGCTTTCGGTGACAGACCCCTTTGGTGAGATCTCAGTAGCTGTTTGTTTCTATGGCAGCTGTGAGTCTTGTGAAAGTTCCCAGGTCTGCCACTGACTCTGTTACTAGTAAGTCCTGTCTGTGGCAGGGCTTAATAGTAACAGAGATTTACCATACACAGAAATTCTACAGTAGT
This sequence comes from Leptodactylus fallax, assembly GCA_947044405.1. NCBI lineage: Eukaryota > Metazoa > Chordata > Amphibia > Anura > Leptodactylidae > Leptodactylus > Leptodactylus fallax. Next base: position 1,172,722 of record CAMRHE010000076.1, on the reverse strand, counting down.
TCTGCCTATGGTATAAGTAATCTATTGGTTCTGTGTTCAAACAACCTAGCAGAGCTAAAAATAAATTTTAAAAATTAAGGAATTAAAAATTCAAATCACCTTTACTTATTTAACAAAAAAATAAGGTATTGCCATATCTGAAAATACTCAATGTTAAAATACAAAAATAATTATTCCTTACAGGAAACAATGTAAAGGGAAAAAATCCAAACACCCAAATATTTTTTTTCCATTTTCCCTCCCAAAAAAATTCAACAGAAATCAAACCTTGTACATTCCCCAAAATGGTATCACTAAAAAATACAACTTGAGCACTAAATTAATTTTAAAAAAATACTATGTTTTACATGAAGAAATTCAATCATGAGACAGCGCAGTCAGTTTATACACTCTCACAACCAAAATACTATCATTTCACTATCATTAAACATATATTTTTTGGATATATTTTTTGGGGGTGTGGGGTTAAAATAACAGCCACTTCACCATGTTTTTTTTTTTCTTTTTTTTATGCCATTTATTGTTTAGTAATTGTGGTACTTTGTAATAAATAAACCTCACTGAATGTTTATACTGTATAGAAAGCCTATAAACCATATGGGATATTATATATTTGCTTAAAGGGAACCTGTCACATGGAAAATGTAGTGAAATCTATAGGCATCATGTTATAGAGCAGGAGGAGCTGAGTGGATAGATATATAGCTTGGTGGGTAAAGATTCATTACAACTCTTTATCTCATGAAATCTTTGCTCTTTCTATGCTAAGAAGTCCAGGAGACGGTCCTATCAGTGACTACAGAGATGGCTGTCAATCACTAATAGCACCACCCCCTTAACTTATCAACTTAGAAAAAGCAGAGATTTCAATGGATAAATGAGAAGTTATTCTGAATCTTTACCCACTAAACTATATATCAATCTGCTCAGCTCCTCCTGCTCTATAGCATGTTGACTGCAGTTTTCACTACATTTTCCATGTGACAAGTTCCCTTTAGATTAATCAGTGATACAAGAGCATGACATACATGTTGGGTTCTCGACTCCAAAAATCTTATGTCAATGAAGATCTATCAGACCCAACTGGGCCAGCTTGACCCCACTGAATTGTAAAATTCTATAGTTCACTTCTTCCTAGTTCTATGTTGGTTGTGTTTGGTGTAATTGTTTCTTTTTTCAACGACAGTTTATTTCTTTACTATGTTTTTAAACAAACATCAAAATTGACACTTTTTTGAATTTTTGGAATTTGGTACACAAGCGACACGGCATACCTTCCACTTGATGTTCTAGATTTTACAGAATCTGTCACATAAATTAATGAGATATCGCTATCTAACAAATGAAAATAATAACCCAAACATCTGTCCCCTGTCATGTTGCCACCATCCATCAGTTTACTCTAGATTACATTCTATAAATGTTGCATGAAATGTCCTCTAGTTACACACAGATGTGCCATGAAAGCAAAGCTCTTGATAATATGTGGCACTCTATAACAACTATTGGATTAAAATGGCTGAAAAAAACATCCGAGGATCATTCAAAAATGTTATATTTGTTGTGATCTGGTCATTGCAATGATTTATGGTTGTATCTCTAGATAGTATAAGCATAAGAAACTCTCAAAACAAGCTACGTGTCTGAAAGCATTTTATTGATTTATTGATATAAGCCATTGATCTAAAAGATATTCTGGCCATTTATGCCAATTACACTCAGAGCCAATTATGTAAAGCCAAATGGGCAAATGGGTGATGTATTATTGGACCCAACAGCAACTGACACTAATAGTTGAGTTTTATAGATTTATTTTCACTAGTCTTAGTGATCTTCCACGTAGTAGCAATGAATTGACAGTTCAGTTTTCTAGTAGATGTTCTGCAAAGTAAAATTACTAAAAAAATAATTTGTGATCGACCTTCTAGCTCCCCCAAAGCAACGATATTCATAATTACATCTTAGATGGTAGAGAAAAGACAAAATAAACTGTATTTAGGACCACCACAGTTCTGGCCCAAATGTCAAAGGGACTAGGCGAAGGAGCGATCCCCTCACCCTGTACCCTCCTCCTGCCTTGTTTTTTTTTTTTTTTCTTTTTCCCATTTTTTCTGTAGTTCCTTTTCTTTTTTGTCCCCTTTTGTTTTGTCTCTCCTCTTTGTTCCCCCAGGTTTTCCATCTCCCCTCTAGCTGGATGTATAAGTAATTGTTTGCCTTTTCTCTTTTAACGGTTTGTGTTGTATTGTTCTCTTTTTTTGAAAAACCTAATAAAGCTTTTGACTGAAAAAAAGAGACTAGGGGATACAGTCTATAAGAGCCTAGACAGCCCTGGTACATACAGTACCATTCAAAAGTTTTATGCAGGTGTGTAGAAAAAGCTGGAAAATAAGAATGCTTTCAAAAATAGAAGGGTTAATAATTTATTTTTCTACCTTCCATCAATTTTTCTTGGTACAGAATCCCTCCTTGACTATATTCTGACATTCAGTTCTACATTTGGCATTAAATATTGAATTTTCTCCTTTCCGACAGTGGAAGGCTATGTATCATAAATCTTCGCACTCAAGTGCACCATAGGGCAGTGATAATACATTTACAATGTTCAGACAGACAGCCATTCAAAGAAATCAGAAAGAAGATTAAACCAGTTCCATCAGCCCTTGTGTGGTAAGGTTGACCTGTGAGCCCCCCTGGTTTATGGGCCAAGTTGTCCTGCATCATAATTACACCAGTGCTTGCTTACCATGGTCGGTGCTTGATATTTTTGACATATAGAGAATGACCCACACCTAACTTTTTGAGGGTATATTTTAAATACAAGCAGGGTATTTGTAGCCCCATATAGATATATATATATATATATTTTCACGTGGACAAAATTGTTGGTACCCCTCGTTTAATGAAAGAAAAACCCACAATGGTCATAGAAATAACTTGAATCTGACAAAACTGGAATTTGCCAAACTACATGTTGACAACCCACAAAGCTTCTGGGAGAATGTCCTATGGACAGATGAGACAAAAATAAAAATTTTTGGCAAGGCACATCAGCTCTATGTTCACAGACGGAAAAATGAAGCATATCTTGAAAAGAACACTGTCCCTACTGTGAAACATGGAGGAGGCTCTGTTATGTTCTGGGGCTGCTTTGCTGCATCTGGCACAGGGTGTCTTGAATCTGTGCAGGGAACAATGAAATCTCAAGACTATCAAGGGATTCTAGAGAGAAATGTGCTGCCCAGTGTCAGAAAGCTTGGTCTCAGTCGCAGGTCATGGGTCTTGCAACAGGATAATGACCCAAAACACAGCTAAAAACACCCAAGAATGGCTAAGAGGAAAACATTGGACTATTCTGAAGTGGCCTTCTATGAGCCCTGACCTAAATCCTATTGAGCATCTTTGGAAGGAGCTGAAACATGTCGTCTGGAAAAGGCACCCTTCAAACCCGAGACAGCTGGAGCAGTTTTCTCATGAGGAGTGGCCAAAATACCTGCTGAGAGGTGCAGAAGTCTCATTGACAGTTACAGGAATCATTTGATTGCAGGGATTGCCTCAAAAGGTTGTGCAACAAAATATTAAGTTAAGGGAACCATCATTTCTGTCCAGGCCTGTTTCATGAGTTTTGTTTTTTTTTTTTAATTCTGTTGAAGCCTAGTTGGAAAGCAATGTCTGACTTTCATTTGTTCATTTTCATTGAATTTTTATATATCATTACTTTTGTCAGATTCAAGTTATTTCTGTGGCCATTGTGTGTTTTTCTTTCATTAAATAAGGGGTACCAACAATCTTGTCCACGTGTGTATATTTTAGATTTTCCCCTTCAAAATGTCGGCTTCAATAACATTTATGAGTAAGATATTATTTCGTTTTTTTGCTAATAACTTGATATTACAATTACGATTTATGAATTCCTTAAGTTGAAGTGTTCACAACATCCATGACAGGTGCACTTTAATACCTACGGAGATATTAGGCTGCAACAAAAGATCTGTTTAAATAGTAAATTGCTGACAGTAATCTAACAATATTCTTCATAAAAAGCTAATACAGGTTTTCTGCAATTTCTTATGATTTAGTTTACAAATAAAATGTCTTGTCATATATCTTCATAAGCCCAATTTTCAGTCTTTTCATGTGGCAGATTGGTCCTTGGGTCCTCTGGGGCACCAGGGCTCAGGTGTGACTACTGCCACTGCATACCCTATATCTACATCATTCTTAGTAGATGTCTACGCTCTTAAAATGCTCTGTAGTTTCAGATTGCATAATCATCATTTTCTTATGGTTGAAGGTTGAAAAAAGATAATTCTTCCTTCAAAGCGCTGGTAAAATATGAGCTAAAATTACCTAAGATAGGATCAGGCAATCAGGAGGACGGTAGATAGAACTAAAGAAAAGAAAGATAAGAGATTTTGATGTATGTGTTTTAGATGGCATTGTGTTCTATTGGAACCAAAGATTGTTACAAAAACTTCAGTCAGTGAGAGGTGACTATTACATTAAAAGGGTTGTCCAGGAATTGTAGGGAACTCAGGGGTGGCTGGGGTTGGCGTAAAAAAACAACAAAAAAATTTTGATACTCAACTATCCCTAGCTCTCCGTTGCCCAGTCCCAGTCCCCTTTCCCGCCCATGCTGGGACTTCCCGATCCAGAAGAGGAGAAGCTCACATGACCACTGTGACCAATCAGTGGCCTCATCGGTCACTGGTAAGGAAATGGTGACATATCAAAGTGAGACCAGGAATTGGTCTCAGAGGTCATGTGAGCTTCTCCAATTTGGCTTCCGATAGGAATGGGAGAATGGATCAGAACTATACAACAGAGCGCCAGGAGTAGAAGAATATGACTTATAATATGCAACAGAGCCATCCCTGATTTTTCTAGAATTTCTAAAAAACCTCTTTAATACCATTTTAGATTTAAAGGTCTCCATACATATTATATTAGCGTGGCTAAAACCACTGACTATCTGATGTACATGAAGTCATCTAGGAGAAAGAGGGATCAGGCATGTAGAATTATACATGCCCGATCCTTATTCTCTAAGTGGAGATAGAGCTTATTTCCCTCCTCCTATTCAGAACATGCATGCTTGGCCAAGTTGAGCGTGCATGCTTATGGCTGGCTCAGCAGTAATAGCTTTTGTCCAAAATAAATCCTAATCTGACCACAAATCCTTCCAAATGCCAAACCCTCTAACCCTAGTACAACACACAACTCTATGCACATTGCCATGACATTAATAATAAGTCTGTTTTGGTATCATGCCAGCCAATAGTCCAGTTTTTTTCTGGATTGTCTTGCTAATGGGAACACAAAAACTGATTTGGAAAAAGTGAGTCATTCCTGCATTTATCAGGGGTTAAGGGTACGGTCACACTAACGTTGTGTAACTGTTCGGGGACTCCATCCCCCATTCTGGTTGGAAACCCAGTAGACCCCATTATAGTCTATGGGGTCTGCAATTTTCTGCGGGTAACTTCTTTTTAAGTGAATAGGGTTTCCATTTTTCAGGTCCCCAAGTGGACCTGAAGAACAGGAACCCGAACACTAGTGTGAACCTAGTGTAACAGGGAACATAAACTGGACAACCCCTTTAAAGGGCTTTTCTAGCATGATATAATATTTTGTAAAGGAAGCAGAATTAGTTAAAAAATAACTTTTTGCCAATGCTTACTAGATTCTCACTGGTCTACTTTCTCATCTTATCTCGACACACAGGAAATGGTTAAAAATGTCTGCTCGTGAGCTGAGGCAGATCTCCTCTTTGGCTAGTGATTGGCTTAGCCATTATTTCTTGGGAGGAGATAGAGACCAGCAGAGACCCCGTGAGCATTGGAAAGGCATCTGTGGGGAATCATTGAGGTGCGTAAAGCTTACTTCAATTTATAACCCATTTTGTCCCTTTAAAAAAACATTATGGACAAAACCTTTAAATCCTCTAGTTGACTCAAATGAGGCGGCATTTGCATGAGATTTCGGATAGACCTGATACAGACAGATTCACTGAAAGCAAAGTTGAAAGAGCATGATCTGAACGGTGACATATTTCACTGGCACATACACAGAGAGCTTTGAAGCTTTTTAACAAACACTTCCCAACCTACAAAAGAAAGGTCACTTGTTCTTGTTTAGAGGTGTCAAAATGACAGAATAAATGCATAATCTTCACCGTGTGGCAAACGAAATAGTTTCCGTATAATTTATTTAGATTATGCATGAAGTACATGCGCCCTGTTTGGCAGCTTGCTCTTGGTTCCTTTCTTGTTAAGTCACTTTTCATATACTCGACATCCTCCCCGACACAATGACTGGGAAAAAAATCTTCCTCTTCTGTGCTGAAAAAAATAATAGTCTCTAAAAAAAACACCACAGCCTTGGTCAATCCACAAAACACCGGAACTAACCTAAATCTGGCAGCAACACGGTAGGATCTGGGATATATCAGATTAACATTTTTTAGGCTCACAATAGAAGGATGTAAAAAATTCCCTGTAAAATTGATTTATATGTCTATTACTGATACTATATAACAGCTCTATTCTGTGGTTGTAATGGGGATGAGCTGCAATACCAGATGTAACCCTCAGACATGAGTGGCGCTGTTTCTCAAAAAAAAAAAAAAAAAGACACCTCTTTTAACCCCTTCCTGCACTGAACTGTACATTTACAGTACTGTCAGATGGTACTTTCTCCACACACCATAAATGTATGGCACAAGTAGGACAAAGCGACCAAATGCTGTGCCATTAGCAATAAGAGCTGCAACCTGTTAGCGCTGATCCCAGCCTTTTAACTACATCGATGTCATGGCCAGTAACAACTTTGAGTTCGACTCCCTCTGTCAATGAAATGGGGACCTCTGTGATGAAATTGAGGGGTGCTGATAGGTTGCAAATGCCTTTATATCTGTCAAAGACATGGGTATGTGTGACCAGTTCTCATTCATCCAGCAGCCACTTCACCAGGCACTCTGTTCTGAAATTAGGAGTGGTCCCAGCAAGAAACCCACTTCTACCAGCCATGTATGACATATGTGGATGTCATAAATGTTTAAGGGGTTAAGTTCTAATGAAAGTCCATGGCATTATAAGAACAAGTCTCCAGTTTGCCCCCTTTTTCCATCATATTTGTCTAATTTCCTAACATTTCACCCCATGGTTCTTAAGTTACTTAGATTGCCTAAATCAAAGGTAATTCATAAATACTTCAGTTGCTTAGACAATATATTTGATCCTAATGATTGATGAATTCTTTATGTTAATAATTTAATGGACTTTATTTTTAAGTTAAAAAACTTTTAATAATCCAAAAATATGGTTTAGACTTGGTTTCGGATACCGTATTACCTGTGAATGAAGACTACCCTACTGGGCTCCTGGGCCAGGCTACGCCATTCAAGTACTGGAGGATTCTCCGATGGGCCAGACACAATGATGAGCTCCAAAATTGCAGCAGAGGTCAATCCCAATTGGAGGTGATTTTGGAGCTTATCACTTGCCCTCAATCTATTTGTTCTTGAATAACCCATCTTTACTGATGTGACATGTCCTATGTATAAGGAGCTCAAGGAACCCCAGTCTGATACCCGTTGCCTCTCACTGGGTCCTCATGAAGCATATCTGAGTTTTGAGATGTTTCTGGGTAAGTCTACTGATTCTGATTTTCAAAATGTTGGAGCAATATGAGGACACGGACTTCAAGTAGAACACAGTAGAGCAAAGTTTTGAAAAGTTTAGAAATTTTCTAGCCAACTTCAGTTTATGTATCTTAGACAAACATGAACCTCTGCATGCCGTGATAAGTGCGGTGCCCCCCATTGGTTTGTACTCTCACAGATGACCTTTAGTGCCTGCTCCCAGTATTCCTATAACAAATTACATTAAATTCTCCACTAGGAAACTGTATTTTATGCTGTGCTCATTTTCTGCAGGAACATTATATCAGATCATTTCAAGCTTAGAGAAAATATTTGTTTTAGTTCTTCGCTCTCTTTCTAAGATAATGTCAAACAATGAATAATTGGTACTAAATTATAAATGGAATTTTAAATCCATCAAATTTTTTCCCATTTTACCAAACCAACAGGCTTCTGCTTCAATATTTGAACATTATGGGTTTAGATGTCACAGCTTTTTTTTTTTTTTTTTTTATAATCGTATCCTTTAGATCATTGCACACTGAGATATAGGATTATGCATATACACACAGTATAGGATTGCACATATATATATATATATATATATATATAACACACACGTGGACAAAATTGTTGGTACCCCTCGTTTAATGAAAGAAAAACCCACAATGGTCACAGAAATAACTTGAATCTGACAAAAGTAATAATATATAAATATTCGATGAAAATGAACAAATGAAAGTCAGACATTGCTTTCCAACCAGGCTTCAACAGAATGTTTTAAAAAAGAAAACTCATGAAACAGGCCTGGACAGAAATGATGGTTCCCTTAAGTTAATATTTTGTTGCACAACCTTTTGAGGCAATCCCTGCAATCAAGCGATTCCTGTAACTGTCAATGAGACTTCTGCACCTCTCAGCAGGGATTTTGGCCACTCCTCATGAGCAAACTGCTCCAGTTGTCTCGGGTGTGAAGGGTGCCTTTTCCAGACGGCATGTTTCAGCATCTTCCAAAGATGCTCAATAGGATTTAGGTCAGGACTCATAGAAGGCCACTTCAGAATAGTCCAATGTTTTCCTCTTAGCCATTCTTGGGTGTTTTTAGCTGTGTGTTTTGGGTCATTATCCTGTTGCAAGACCCATGACCTGCGACTGAGACCAAGCTTTCTGACACTGGGCAGCACATTTCTCTCTAGAATCCCTTGATAGTCTTGAGATTTCATTGTACCCTGCACAGATTCAAGACACCCTGTGCCAGATGCAGCAAAGCAGCCCCAGAACATAACAGAGCCTCCTCCATGTGTCACAGTAGGGACAGTGTTCTTTTCAAGATATGCTTCATTTTTCCGTCTGTGAACATAGAGCTGATGTGCCTTGCCAAAAATTTAGATTTTTGTCTCATCTGTCCATAAGACATTCTCCCAGAAGCTTTGTGGCTTGTCAACATGTAGTTTGGCAAATTCCAGTCTGTCAGATTCAAGTTATTTCTATGACCATTGTGGGTTTTTCTTTCATTAAATGAGGGGGTACCAACAATTTTGTCCACATCTGTATATATATTATGAGTCACTAAGAGAAAATATTTTCACATAAGGTATCCAGGCATAGCTATTGGCCCATAAAGGGCACTTTGGCATCCATTGAATTCATTCATAAAGTTCTGACCATGGTCATGTGATATACAGTCCCTGGTCATGTGATGTAAAGTCCATGGTCATGTGATACATGGTTCATGGTCATGTGATGAGCACACAGATGCACAGTTCGTTACCATGCAGATGTCTGATTACTGTGCTGTGACTATAAAGAGCTGTGCATCTGTGTGTTCATCACATGACCATGGACTGTATATCACATGACCATGGTCAGAATTTCATCCACTAGAGGTAAGCAGAATGAATGACAGCAAGCAGAGATCTAGAAAACTGTGAGGAATTGATATAGAAAGTATATTGGAAAATTGTATATCATTTTTATTATACAAACAATAATATTTGTCTCTCAATATTGGTTTGAAAGTAGTCAACCCCTTTAAGTAACAGAGTATAAGAACCAGAGGTCAGAGAAGATGTGTAAAAATTAAAAAAAAAAAAAAAATCACCCACCTTTCCTGGGCTTCGCCATGGCATCTTCCAGCATTTCGGTCCTCTTCCCAGGCTATTTGGTTATTTGGCTTCCAGGCCTGTGATTGGGCCTCAGTGATGATATGGTGGATGACAAGATCATCACATTGTGCCCCACCCCTTATTTGTGACTTGGGAGCCAAACAAGATGGTGGGTAACCATGGAAGAGGACCATAACGCTGGAGGATGTGACGGCAGAGCCCAGGATAGGTGAGTAATTTTTTTTTTTTTTACACAACTTTACCATGCACCAGAATTTCTCTGACAAAGGTACCAGGACCAGAGAAGAAGAGGGGAGTCCTAAAAGCGGTGGGTACCACAAATAGTACTCACTGCTCACTCCCCGGGCCCCATACTGTGTGGTCTTGGGGCATTGGGGACATTATACTATGTGGGGGCGCTCAGGGGATAATTTATTGCATGGGGTCACTAAGGACAGCATTATACTATTTGGGGGACACAAAGGGAGCATTATACTATATGGGGAAAAGCTCCCTCTGGGCACCCTTCCTCCAGAAAATTCTGTGAACACCCTAGCTTCTATATTACTTGCACTAAACCAATACCCGAGTGCCCCTAGTTGTCACCTACAACCCACAGCTGGAGATCCTACGAAGGATTGCCAAGGAGCTCCAACCTGTACTACATAGGGACAACAGACTCAAGGACATATTTCCAGCCCCCCCTCTCCTCTCCTTTCGACAACCACCAAACCTGAGGCGCATTATCGTCCGGAGTGCCCTGAAGGCCCCAACTGAAAATGGCACCTCACCTTGCCTACATAAAAGGTGCATGACCTGCAAGCACATCCACACCGCTGACAGTGTACCTATCCCACAGTCACAACAGGTGCACAGAATTAGGGGGACATTTTCCTGCAGGTCTTCCAATGTGGTGTACCTCATAATGTGTGTGCAATGTCCCACCACAGGCCTCTATGTGGGGGAAACAGGGCAGAGACTCAGTCAACGAATGAACTCACACAGATCCACCATTAATAACAGCAGAACCCATCTCCCAGTGGCCGCACATTTCTCCGGAGAAAACCACTCTATTGAAGATTTGCGGGTTGTGGTTTTAATGGGACATTTTAAGACACAGGAGAAAAGAAAAGAAATGGAGTACAAATTTATGCAAAAATTTCAAACTCTGCAATTTGGACTTAATATTCATGCCAGCTTCATGTCACACTATGTTTGAACCATGAACTGAACTCAATATTCATGCCAGCTTCAAATCACACTATGTGTGACCTGTGAGGGTCACAAATCACCTCCTGATAGCAAACAGATAACAGCAAGAATTACTGATCCCTCCGTCACGCACCACAAGTTTCCAGACTGTTTTTTTTGACCTGTTGTAAATAACTTCTCTACTTAGATTGCAATTTTTTTAAGGACTCTAAAATGCTTTGAAAACCATGTGTATAAAAATCTGTTAATTTTCAGTTCTTGTATCACACCATGTCTGATGAAGGGAGCGAGTACTCCTGAAAGCTTACTTATAAATATACTCAGTTAGCCTCTAAAAGGTATCGCCTGATTTCTTCACTCTTCCACTACTTTCAATGGCTAACACGGTACAACATTATACTACTATAAACCAATACCTGTCATGAAATAGTCTAAAGTTGCAGACCTAATATCTTCTTATTTCCTCATAGCACCAAAATATAGCATTATCACTATGTCCTATGAACAGTAGGTCTTAATATACCCTGGTCTTTACAAAGAAACATGACCAGAAGTTGCTTTGTTTCCTTATCTAAGCATGACGCGGGCGTAACAATTCACCCATATAAAGTCTCTTTAGCTGCTCTGAACCAAGTATTTCCAGCTGCAGATCCTGGTCCGCGGGGAGGATCCATACTCGATAAATACTAATTAGGAATGTTCATATGACTGTAGTAAAAGACCTCAGGTGATGAGTGGTCAGTACTTACTCATAACATATTATCTCCTTCCATAGCACTAATGTCCCCAACGTGATAATGGGCTTGCTGAATAGTGAAGAGTTATGGCGCTTGCTATCCCCACCTGGAGTATTTGCAAACTTTATCATTTAATAGGTCAGATGCTTCAACAGCAACTTGCTTTGTGCTTGGGAAGAGTTTGCAAAATTAGCCTTATGCCTGTCAGATTGTCTTGGTTGCTTGGTCTGATTACAAGAGACATACAGGATAGAGGAACCCCCCAACCGCACTCACTTTAATCAATCAAAAACTTTATTGCAAAAGCTGACAGTACAGCAGACTTGTGCTCAGTCGGCTTTGCAAGAGAAGGACAGGCTGTCAGTTTCCTGCAAGGCTATGACTAAACTTTTCTGTTTCCGCTTAATAACTGCTCTTCTTTTCTGTAACAGCAAAATATAATCTATCCATACCATGGCTGGGCAAAGAAGCAGAAAATCAGGAAATATTTAGAGTAGAACCGAATTTCCAAGGCTCATTTACATCTCATATTATTACTTCATGTGCCCAAGACGTAATTGTCGAGAAAACAAGAATCCGGGAGGTCCTCCAGAAAATCAACTATGTAAGCTCAGCTGTATAGACAGATATAATGCAAAGTTACTTGGACCCAATGCAAAATCTAGAACAGGACCCATCATCTGTGGTATATATTTTATAGTACTTGTCACTGTGTAGAGGAAACTGTGGCCTCCCGAGAGCTCTTGTACTCGGGGGTAGCATTAACTTTCGCATCCTGTGGCAAAAAAGCAATCTGAATCTAAAAAAACTACAGATATCCAAACAAAACTTTCCAAAACCAAAGCCACCTCTTTGAGAAAACCATCCCTGTTGCTAACCAGGCTTTCAGTTCCTTTATGTCCCATGTATTTTTGGGTGGTCTTTTCGATGAAGTTTCATTGAACATATGTATTTTTACACCAGAAAGCCAAATAAAATACTGGAATCTATCAAATTTGCAATTGGAAGCTGTTTAAATTCTACCGTATAGAAAGTATGACATCTGACACGTCATGCTCTGGAATTAGGGGGATCTACCTGAACATTCATCCCTGGATATTCTCCTCTTTCCTTGTTGTCAATGATAGGGTCAGTTAAAATGGTCCACATTGTCAATGAAGCATGGCGCATTGGCATAGTCAGCATAGAGACATTTCAAGAGATGTGATAGGCAAAGTAGTTATATTTAGACTAAACACCACAATTATCACAATGGCGGGTGCTGGATGGTAAACCTGGTACAACTTTAGATTTTGTATTTTAAGTTTATGCCACCTATTTGTCAGCTTACTATACACCACAATTGTGGCAGAATTTTGGTGCACGTTTTTGCATCTTAAGTTCTGTGCTCCTCCCTGACAAAGCAAGCCTTTTCCAAGGAAGTGCCACCCTCTTGTCAGACAAGGCAGAAAAAGTATTGAAATCTGCCCCATTGCCTTCCCAATCATAAGTGTACCACATTGTTACAAGCTTATCATACAACCCTGCTTAGGTCAATGGAAAATGTCTTACCACTTAGGACGACTGGTGGACTTCACGACTGGAGACATGCCTTCTCTGTAAAGACTTTTCGTTTTGCTAAAGTTGACAATGTTGAAAATTACTCTCTGGAAAAAAACACAAAAGCAACAAACATGAATTTTTGTGCATCTAAAATTCGGTTCATAGGGTAGACTCTAGAGACCTACAACTTCCACGGCTACCTTTAAAAGTACACATTTTGACCTTCATGTGGTCCATGTATTTCCTTTGTCTCCCAGTTATGTTCATTCCATTTTTCATTAACCCTTTTAATATCCCTTCCAAACCATTTCATCTTCCTTGACTGCTGGGCCCCACAACACAACAACTGAGGAAGTTGCACCCAAAGACAAACCATAACTTTTCAGCAGTTTGCTTCACGAGATCTGCAGCTTTTCACACTGTAGCATCCCTCACACTCATTGAGCCCGTACTACTTTATCCCTAATGTATTTATTAAAGTTTTACATTTATGTAATAAAAAAAGAAAACATTATAAAAAACATTATAGCAATGTAAACTTCCCAGGAAAGGGATCAATCCAGTGCAAACTTGCAGGGTATTCTGTAAGAAGGATAACAAGCGAATAAATCACAGTTTAAGCTTGCAGTCTCTACGGTTCATGAACAGGCGATCAATGTTTCCTAGGCACATTAACACAAAGGGGAAAACAGCAAAAATAAAAGGAATAATAAAAACATAACATAAGCAGTCAAAGAGATGCAATATCCACTGTAAGAAAAGATGATTGTCGGCGGGTCCCACCGCCCCATCTCCAGGAACAATGACACCATGGAAGACCCACACACCTACAAGATTTGGACAAAATAATTAGAAGAGCCTTATATTTACATAGTCAAGTTTAACTCTCTCACATACCTGTCACCACCAGTAATGCCCTTTTTCGCAGTCAAATAGCTTACATAATTGATAAACTTTATTACCTGTTCTGTTCTAAAAATATGTTTGTGTTAGGGGCTTGATATATTGTCCTGACAGAGTACCAGAGTCCAGGGACTGATTGTTGGTGTGTGCCTGGTAGAGACATCTGTGACCCGAGTTGATAAGTGTGCCAAGGTCTACTGGTTTCATAATCCTATCTTAGTATGCAAAGATTGGCAAAACATCTGCAGAGAGTAGCAGCTGTGGTCAAAAGTCAAAGCTTGGCATGATTGATAGAAGAGAATTTTGTCATATTGTAGACAAAAGACACAAAACTACAGCCCCTCAAATGACTGCAGAGTTGAATGCAATTTAAGGGCAACAGAATCAGTGAAAATTGTCACACATGCACTATACAAAGATGATGTCTGTGGTGGTCCTGCAATAGCCAAACTAAAGTTCACGCTTTGAGTTTCAACCACAGCTGCTTCTTTCTGCAAATGTTTTGCCGGTCTTTGTACACAAAGATGTGATCACAGAACTAGTAGCCCTAGACACACCTATGAGGTCCCAGACCTTGAATAAGCATTTCATTTTGTTGTCCTTAAATATATAAACACCCGCCTAGTCTATTTAGAAGTGGTGGGCCATTGCGCAAGATGACTGAACTGGTTTGTAATAAGCCTGGTACATTGTAAATTTTCCCAAAATCCCTTGAACCCAAGATTTTTGGGGGACATCAGGGGCCCAGTGAGATTGCTGCAGCCTGTGATTGGATCTCAGTAGTCACAGGGTTGTGTCAAGGTCATGACAGGCCTCAGTGTTCCCCTTTAGTCACTGATGTCACCCAAGAGGCTGGAAGACACCTGGGGGAGAACACCAGACACTACAAGTAAGCCCAGGAGAGATGAGGCAAGGTGAGCATGATTGTTTATTATTCTTCCCCACATCCACAGGAGTTCAGAAGAGACCCCTAGCTATAATAAGAGCACTTCTGGTTTAGACCAAACCTAACAAAATATGCTTCCCCTAGCATATGTATATTCAGATGGATCTATTCAGCTAAAGACCCCTCACTGAGAACAAAGTTTGCAAGGTGGTCAAGGATAAAGACCTGACCATGCCCCAGAATATCTGGAACTTGTAATGTGGCGAAAACATTGATATCAATGTCAGAGAACACTCTAACACGGTACAACATTATACTACTAGAGAACACTCTTTGTAGGACATTTGTGTGTTGATCGAGCTGCTTTTATTATACAGTAAGCTCCTCCATGTGTTATACCTGCCAATTTGAGTTTCTTTATTTTCTTTTTTTTGTGTGTGTTGTGATTAAATTTCACAAATTGCTGTACCATGGAGCAAAGATCAAAGTAGAAGTCACTGCAGTCAGCTGGGCATTTGTTTTTGTGCCATTGCTTAGTGTGAAAATTATGGATTATGTTACAGCAAAACAGTAAAATGAATATGCACTCAGAGCACAAATAATAAGCAGTGTACTGCAAAGGGTACAGCAAACATGGAAATCACTAAAGCGTACCAACTACATTTTACCTTGAACTGGTATTACAGTAGAAATGTTTACTATGATGAAAAATGCATAAAAGATGTATCTATTTACAGAAAAACAATAGGTACACGTCAAGGTTATTGCTCTCGAAACAACAGCTGTGTCCACCATCACAAGTTTACTTGTGGAGTATCTAAAATACATAGTGAAGCACATTTCCTTCAAATTGTCCCCAACATTTTGTGTATGCAGCTCTAATAAAGGCCTATAAGTCTCCATGGTAACAGACTACAAACTCTTTGTAGTCTGATCTTACAGGTATGGTGGTTTCCATCCATCCATATGTTCCTTTTTCATGCATTTGGTAGATGTCAAGAATCAGGGATCAGATAATAGGAAATATGACTGTAGGATCAAACTACAAAGTTTGCTTGTTGTCTGTCACCACTGGAGATACATAGGTCTGCACAGGAGTTGTAAATGCAGAGTGGTAGTAAAATTTTAAGGTTAAAGGAGTTGTACCAACAATTGAAGTTATCCTTTTTCTCCTTATATCCTATCTGGACTCCCATATTGATAGAATAATTGGCGGGAGTCCAACCAATGATCCCAAGAACGGGGATCTAATTCCCAACATCTTGATGGTACGACAGGCAAAGCATGCACCCTGCCTGACACTGAAGATAGGTAAGTACAGCGTTTGGCAGGAGGCTTCCAAAATAGCTGATCTGTGTTAGGTCTGGACATCAGACCCCAACAGATCAGATACTGATGTGATGACCTATCCTGTAGATAAGTCATCAGTATGAAAATGGGGCCTAAAAACATTTTTTAAGAACAAACTGTATTGCAGTAATTAAAAGTAATCCATTATCCACTGGATACAAAATAATAACCTGACTGGTGGGGGTCTGACCCCTGGGACCCCCAATGATCACAAGAGCTGAGGTCCCATTATGAACAGAGCTGCTGGTTGCACGCATGGCAGCTTTATTTTATGGAGCAACAGTGCACATGCTTCACCTGTTACTCTATTCAGACAGGGAAACAAGACCCCTAAAAGCTCCAGTGGTCTGGCCGCATCAAACATTTGCCCTCTACAGAGTGGAGAATTACTGGGATACCCCTTTATTGTCAAATACTTTTATACCTACTTGCCAAGGCGAAAGCAGCTATATACTGTGATGGACTTAATTCCAGCGGACTCATCTAATAGACGGGATCTGCCAAAGCAGATGAGAAAACCCCTTTAAGAACATGTTTACAAAAATGTTGGTGGCTTGTGATTTAGAGCCTTTCAAACTGTGAAATAACAGATTCTGAGACAAATCCATAAATTGACATATTATACCTATCTGTCAGAAACACCAACATTTCTCTAAAGCACCAAGGTGCAAGACGAAGTCTGATGTTTTCTTTTATAGTTGTTTCAAAATTGTTTCCTGTGGGTTACAAATTGTCTCAAAAACAATGTTTATCTAACCTATCAAGCAGCAGCCCCGCACTGAAGATAAATTTTTATCGAAAATCTGTGACAATTGTGTGTAAGTACACCAAAGTGTTGAAAGACATAAACCATTAAAAGTAAAGTGTCTGAAGTGTCACAGATCCAAGTTTTCTTTACATTTTTGAAAAAAAAAGATCGTTAATGAAAAAATGAAAATGGAATTAGCCCACAAGCAAAGTAATGATATTGCTCGAAAAGTTTTTGGTATTTACAAAAAAGGGCAAAGAATTGAGTTATATATATAAAAAAAACTATATTCACCCCTTTAACACCCCGTTGCAACAGTATCATGATGCCAAGGGTCCCCACAGGTCTCTGCTTACATCCTGCATGTGAATTCAGCAGAGATGTTGTTGCTGTTGGTTTCGGCACCAATATCACTGCACAGAAGTATGCTCCCCTTAAAGTACAAGGCTATTGGATATTGTCAAGGGGGGGTCTTCCTCACCAGCCAGGGATGACACTGAGCTGTAAGGCGGTCCCTCTGACAGTGCAGTGATATCGGTGCCAAAACTAACTGCACCAATATCTCTGCAACCTGGGCACATACTTGGAAAGCTGACGGCACAGTGTCAACTTTCCAGCGGTATATAATGCCACCAATGTTATAGGACATGAAAGGTCCTCTTTAAGACCGGAAATAGGAAGAAGTGGTCACGTATGCATGGACTGCAGGAAGTAAGCTTGGATTGTCAGGGATCACCATAGAGGGAGTGCTTAGAGCGGAAGGGGACTAAAGAAATTTTTGTTTTTTAGCTTTTTGTATATTTAACCCCCATTTCCTGCTCCTAAGAATTTTTTTTTTGTGAATCCCAGACAATCTCTTTAAAGGAATTGTCTGCTTTAGATTATCTTTTTTTTTTAGATTACCCCTTTTATTACGAGGATAGCAAGACCTGGTCAGATGCATTACTTATCCTGAGACTCCCCATGATCAACTGTACGCAAAACTGGAATTTGGCAGAAATTGTTCAATTCCTGCAGCGCCACTAAAGGGCAAAGAAAGTATTACACAGTGCCCAAGCATTACCACATACTAGTGGGTTGTCCATGTAATGGATGAACAAACTGGGTTCTAGAGTGAAATTTTTCTTTGTAGTCAATCTCCATGATGTCACCTAACCTCTTTTCTATTAAGCTAGAATTCCATAAAAGAGTTTTCTAAACATCCCTTTTAGTGATCCATTAGGTATTTGTTAACATTCTGTTAGCATTTGGATTATGATAGGTTGTATGTAATTGGCGTCTAGAGGTAACATAGATATTTGCTATTTTTGTGGGTTTTCAAAAATATGTTTCAATATTTTTGTGGTTTTTCAAAAATATCTTTCAAAATATTTTTCAACATCTTCAGTTACATTTTACAGACAAAGTTCGATAGTACAGCCAAGTAGATACAATATTTATTTATCTGAGGATAAAAAATAGTACAAAATGATAAGACGCCAAATTTCCAACTGCAGCAAACTCAAAATCAGTAAATATCTGTTTGGTTGATATCAGCAACATCACTTTAGCTCTTACACAAGTCTTAATAAATAATCCAAAATATTCTCTGTGATCGGCTCTGATCATGTAGTGGTCATCATGGATTATTGAAAGGCAATCATTAAAAATATAGCAGTGTACACGTACTGCACTGCACCGTCTGATCGACATAGCTCATGCTCATAGTATCTCAATGTAGAGTCAAACTCAACATTCAAGAACTTTTTGGATGAAATCATTTTATTTACCGATGGAGAATGATTTGTTCAGCATACAGATTATGGAAGTGAGTTTAGTGATAGCAAAAACAGGGAACAAGTAGTACATGTATTTTTAAGGTAGAACTTGCACAAAAATTATATATTCTCTGGTCTGAAATATACATGATTTAAATTGCCTTTTACCCATGGCTGTATATGTGAGTTATGCACTCTCTTCTGGTCCTCAACTGTGTCATGTGACCTACAGTCTAACTCCCCAATGGACACAGCATCTTATGTACGGACAAGAAGTCAGTTTCCCCTTTTATTCCTAGGAGACTTAGACTAAAGCTCTCATCGCAATTAATAGAGAGACTTAATTGTTTTCCACACATAAGAGGCGGCATTAGTAGAAGAGTCAGATTGTTGGTCACATGACACAACTGAGGACCAGAAGGGAGTTAATAACTCACAAATAAATCTGTCATTAAGAAAATTACCTTGACAACCATTTACAACTTTTTTTTTTATTTTATTTTTTTATTGTTAGCCGTTTATCTCAATTGCTTCTATTTATTTTGCTTGCTTATACAGTGACAACATATTTTGTAGCACTTTACAGATCATCACTCATTGCCTCGGTAGGAACCACAATCTATGTTCCTTATCAGTATGTCTTTGGAGTGTGGGGAGGGAACCCACGCAAACATGGGAAGAACATAGAAACTTCATACAGATGTTGTCCTTAGCTGGACTCAAATCCTGGACTCCAGCACTGCAGGGCGCGGTTTCTTCTAACCACCTTTCAGCCATATTGTGTGATAACTATCACTAGCTGTCATAAACAAGCAACAGACCTGGAGGACTATTCTACCCTCTTTGCATTAAATAAATTTGCATGATCTGTCCTTAGGATAGGCCATAAATATCTAATTGGTGCGGGACAACAGCAGCACCCGGCATGGATCAGCTGATCGTAGGTGCATCCAATATGTGCATTATACATTGCATTGCACAAAGCCATAGGTCGTTGGCTCCATGCCCTGTATAGTGGTCACGCGCTGGTACTGCAGCTCAGCTCCATTGAAGTCAATGGGAGCTAAGCTGCATTGATGGCATCCGGCCACTATATGGGGCACAGATCCAGCTGTTTCCATTGTGGCATCAGGTGAGCCTTGCAAGGTCAAGCTATTGGCCTGCACCGATTAGATTTTTATGGCCTATCCTAAAAATATGCCATAAATAAAAAAAATTGTGGTCAACCTTTTCATTTTTCATTCATGATAATTCATTTTGCTGTATTATTATTATTTATATAATGGATATGTAACCCATGAACAACTCTTTCTTTCTTATGGGCACAGGAGTGTATCACAGCTCTGAGCTGTATAGAGCTATAATATGGTATGCATAGACCTCTATAGAACCATAGTGCATCTTTATACATCTCTGATACATATGGAAGACACAACATTTCATGTTTCACTGGATATCCCTCAATAGAGATGTTCTCTGAAAGCTTTGCTTCTACTGCAGAATACGTCAGTAATATGGTGCTATGTAGAGGCGCTACTGTATATAGCAGCACATAGAGAAGTACAAAACCACAAGAGCTTTGCTGAGGCCTTAGTGACATGTGGACAAAAGTTTCAAGTTTTTTTGTTCAAACACATTCCTTTCCAGAGTCAGAAGGGATTCACCTTTAAATGGACTTTGCTTTAATAGGGGAACATCTGCAGAGCAGGTGTTCAGCATGCTGCGAAAAAGCATTAAGACTGTATGCATCATCAGATTTGCTCACAACTGACTTTCTCTGCTGTGTTTTCACATCAGGCTAAATTTAGTCCGGTAATTGCTTTTTGGATCAGCCATAAAATGTTCACAGAAGAAACAAGAATCCTGCACATTCCTTTTATCACCGAGTCCAAAAGTCAGGACAGGAAATTCAAACTTCTGTGCCCTTTCCTTTAAGTACGTGTGGGAGGCTGCGGAGAGTTAATTACATCACACAAACTCTAGCAATTTGGGCGACATGCTTTGCATCTCAAGTACTTTTTAAAGTAGACTGGAAGAACATTGACAAATACTGGACTCGGATGTCGGAACTTGTCAAGGCAAATCATGAAATAACAAATGTCGTCAGGATTTTTGGAAGACAACTATGCTGTCACGATTTTTTTTTCAAGATATGTGTTTTGGGGGATACTGATTCTCATTGACGAGACTTACCAAAAGGCAATGCTTCATGAGCAACAAGGTATGCAAATTAGCTCTCCTTCAGAATGAAGAAAACCAGATTAGCCATCTGGTTAGCCAAACCAGATTCCCATCTGTAGACAGTTGTTTCGGGGTTCTGGCAAAAACTGTGAAGCGGGTGTCTAGCTTGGCTACTATGGGGTATTTTACTTCCTTCTAGAGAAGAACTAATTTGTATACTTTGTTTCCCATGATAAAAGAATAGTAAATGTCAAAAGATAATATATTGACACTTTAAGTAGTATTTCCATCTTAGGTAGGGATACAGAGCTCCTTCTCCCGATCCCTGGGATGGGAGTTATGAAGATAGCTAAACATGGCTCTTCTATGCTGTTTTTGCAACTTCCATAGAAGTAAATGGGTGTTATGGAAACAGTGCGCTACTGTGCTACCCTCTTTCTGTGACTCCCAAAGTTACAGAAACAGCCTAGCTCGCTCTGCTATAGTGTTTCCACAACTCCCATTCACCACTATGGGAGATACTGAAACAGCACAGATCAGCACTACTCAGCTAGTCCCATAAATCCTTCCCTAGGGGTTGAGATTTAGGAGCAGTTATTCCCATCTCTGCACTAGAAAGAGAAAAAGAAGTGCTCCATGATGTAAGTCGACATTGGTGCCCACACAGGAGGGCATGAGAGGGTGAGATATTACCCAACTCTTTAAAGGGGTTGTCCAGGAATTACAAGTTTCGGGAAGGGAGGCCATTGAAGGTGAAAAATAAAAAAATAGAACCCATACTCACCTGTCCCCGATGCTTCGGTCTCACTTACCAGTCCCAGTTCCTTTCCTTAGGCCTCTGAGGCCATTGACTGGCCTCAGCGTTCATGTGCAACAAGGGTTTCCACCGGAACAAGCCCCAGGACTCCACTGGACCAGACCATGGTGGGGCACACCAGAGCACCAGGGACAGGTGAGTATGTTTTTTTTTTTTTTTTACCTTTCCTGACCTCCTTACCAAAACCTGTAATTCCTGGACAACCCCTTTAAGGCAGATATAAAGTATATTCACACTTGTCAGAATATCAGTATGTTTTTAAAGAGTATAAGAAAATCAAAGGAAACTTTTGCAAACACAAGGAAAATACACCAACCCCTTGCAGACAAGCTACTGATCAGATGTATACCTAGCACCCAGTGGCACATGTTAACACACGTAATCCCTGAGCCCATGGTTTATACATATGTAGACTCAAAATAGCAAACATTTACACTTCACTGTAGAAAATAGAAAGAAATTGCTTTCAGCACAATGAACTGATAGGTCGCAGGCGAGTTCTGTTGTCTAAAAGTAACACTATGTTACTAATAGAAGTAATACTAGTCACTTGCCATGGTAAGACTGCCAATTACACTACAGATAAGTGAGTATGCTTCCATTTAATACATGTACAAATATGAACATACCCTGCTGCTTCAGGGCCTTGGTCAAGCCTGTATGGGGCTGAATATTTCTGTACAATTGTTGTACATTAGGGGATGTTACCTGCAGGACAAGCGACGGCCCGCTGATCGGTTAATCGGCAGCACCTGTGTCTTGTTAACTGCACAGCGGCAATTTCTTCTGTTTTTATGAGAAGGTTTACAGTAATGAAAGAAATATAAAATGCTCTGTAATATTGATCCTGCTCATTAAACAGCTGGAAACAGAGGCAGGAGCTGGCTACAGCAAACGCTTATCGTGAGTACAAGCCAGTCTGGGAGCCATACATGCATCCTCTGGCTGTTTATACCGTAACAAAATGTGGCCGTACACATATTTACAACAAAAAGATTGTTTTGTTTACTAATGATGATATTGGTTTTGCATATACCTGTTAGTATTTGTATAACTACCCCATTGACAACTAAACCAAACACCCCTTGATGTTGCCACTAGAGGAGTTCTAGTGGCAACAACAAGGGGTGTTTGCTAATGTTCCTAGTCATTTTTCAAGGCTCTTTTATAGGTTGGACAAAGAGCCTTGAGCTAAAGGGATATTTATTTCTACTAGAGGAGAGCTAATTTGCATAATTTTTCCCCATGCAGCATTGACTGTGAGTAAAGATGGGCAAACCTCTCAGGATTTGTTTTGCTTTAGGTTCGGGTGGCTCGGATCCAAGATGTACTATGGGTCGAAAATGTTCCGTATGAAAAACACCTCAAATTGGCTTAAAACACAGTGTAGAACACTGTCAGGGCTCCTAGGAACCTATCTATAAAAAATAGTGTAGAACACTGTCAGGGCTCCTAGGAACCTATCTATAAAACATAATGTATAACACTGTCAGGGCTCCTAGGAACCTATCTATAAGACATAGTGTAGAATACTGTCAGGGCTCCTAGGAACCTATCTATAAAACATAGTGTAGAACACTGTCAGGGCTCCTAGGAACCTATCTATAAAACATAATGTATAACACTGTCAGGGCTCCTAGGAACCTAACTATAAAACATAGTGTATAACACTGTCAGGGCTCCTAGGAACCTGCCTATAAAAAATAGTGAATGACACCATCAGGGCTCCTAGGAACCTATCTATAAAACATAGTGTATAACACTGTCAGGGCTCCTAGGAACCTATCTATAAATCATAGTGTATAACACTGTCAAGGCTCCTAGGAATCTATCTATAGAACATAGTGTAGAACACTATCAGGGCTCCTAGGAACCTCTCTATAAAACATAGTGTAGAATACTGTCAGGGCTCCTAGGAACCTAGCTATAAGACATAGTGTAGAACACTGTCAGGGCTCCTAGGAACCTATCTATAAAACATAGTGTAGGACATTGTCAGGGCTCCTAGGAACCTATCTATAAAACATAGTGTAGAACACTGTCAGGGCTCCTAGGAATCTAACTATAAAACATAGTGTAGAACACTGTCAGGGCTCCTAGAAACCTATCTAAAAACATGTGTATAACCTGTCAGGGCTCCTAGGAACCTATCTATAAAACATAGTGTAGAATAGTGTCAGGGCTCCTAGGAATCTATCTATAAAACATTGTGTAGAATACTCTTAGGGCTCCTAGGAACCTATCGATAAAACATAGTGTAGAACAAGAGTAGGCAACCTTCGGCACTCCAGCTGTTGTAAAACTACAACTCCCAGTATGCATATTTGCTCTGCTGTTCTTGGAACGCCTATGGAAGCGAATGGAGCATAATGGGACTTGTAGTTTCACAGCAGCTGGAGTGCCAAAGGTTGCTGACCCCTGGTGTAGAACACTCTCAGGACTCCTAGGAACCTATCTATAAAACATAGTGTATGACACTGTCAGGGCTCATAGGAACCTATCTATAAAACATAGTGCAGAACCTTCCAAAAGGTGGTACTAGAGCATTTTTTTTCCATCAAGAAATTATTTGTATATTCCTTTCTCAGATTCCTAGTAGAGCATGTATAGTCTGTAAGACTCTACACACTGCCCGATTGCCTGAAAAGGTGACATCTCCCTAGGGAGACATAATATAATTTCTGACTCACATCTACGTATCTAACGTAGCCAAACCAGTACCCTGCTCTGCACTGATGAGGGGCAATAACCCCAAAGCAGCTGTCTGCAGATGGGTCTCTTCGGTTTGCAAGAGATGTGCTGGTTTGATGTCAATCCCTATTTTCTTAGAAAACCAGCCATTGATTTAGACTAGGTAGCTACCTTAAAAAGGTGGCACTAGAGCAAGTTTTACTTTTCCCATTTGCATATTATATTGCATACTAAGAAGTGAAAGCTGTACTGTTATTGGTTGCTATGGGCAACTAAGATGGTTTAATAAATCTACCGCATTGACTCTACCAGTATGTTTTTTAGTTGGCTCCCCACAGATGTGACCCTATCCTAAGGGTCATCAATATAAAAGTCTTAGAAAACCTCTTTAAAAAGAGCAGAAAACATGAAACCTCTTTTCTCATCTTGATTGTACCAAATATATGTGGTATACATTGGGAATAATTCCCGACTTATATTAGGGCCGGTTCACATCTGCGTTCGGTTTCCGTTCGGGGAGTCCGCTTGGGGACCCCCCCGAACGGAAACCTATATGCATAGAAAAGCGGGTTTTCCTAAGGAAACCTGCGGACCCCATAGACTATAATGCGGAAACATGCGGAGAGGAAAGTGCTGCTTGCAGCACTTTTCTCTCCGCTTGCTTCGTGCGGAAACCGAGTGGAAATCACATGGACCCCATTATAGTCTATAGGATCCGCAGGTTTCCTTAGGTAAAGGTCCCTAAGCATGGTCCCTAAGCGGACTCCCCGAACGGAAACCAAACGCAGATGTGAACCGGCACTAATATAAGTCGGGAATTATTCCCAATGTATACCACCAAATGTAGATCTGAACCGGCCCTTAGTGATGGAAGGATGTGGAGTATGTTGGGAGTTAGGTCTTCATTAATCTAACATTGATGGCCTATCCTAAGGATCGTTGCTGATAGACTACTCCAGCTAAAAACCAAATGACCCATGGACATTCTCATATTGTAGCCTCAGCACCACAAAATTCTCATTTTATATAGCTCAGCATGGATACTGAGTAAACTGGTGCACGTCACCCCTCTACATAAGCACACCAAGAAACTGATACAAGGATCTCACTACTTACAGTGGGGGAAAAAAAAGTATTTAGTCAGCCACCAATTGTGCAAGTTCTCCCACTTAAAAAGATGAGGCCAGCCTGTAATTGTCATCATAGGTAGACCTCAACTATGGGAGACAAAATGAGAAAACATATCCAGAAAATCACATTGTCTGATTTTTTAAGAATTTATTTGCAAATTATGGTGGAAAATAAGTATTTGGTCAATAACAAAAGTTCATCTCAATACTTTGTTCTATATCCTTTGTTGGCAATGACAGAGGTCAAACGTTTTCTATAAGTCTTCACAAGGTTGGCACACACTGTTGCTGGTATGTTGGCCCATTCCTCCATGCAGATCTCCTCTAGAGCAGGGATGTTTTGGGGCTGTCGCTGGGCAACACGGACTTTCAACTCCCTCCAAAGGTTTTCTATGGGATTGAGATCTGGAGACTGGCTAGGCCACTCCAGGACCTTGAAATGCTTCTTACTAAGCCGCTCCTTCGTTGCCCTGGCGGTGTGCTTGGGATCATTGTCATGCAGAAAGAACCAGCCATGTTTCATCTTCAATGCCCTTGCTGATGGAAGGAGGTTTGCACTCAAAATATCACCATACATGGCCCCATTCATTCTTTCATGTACATGGATCAGTCGTCCTGGTCCCTTTGCAGAGAAACAGCCCCAAAGCATGATGCTGCCACCCCCATGCTTCCCAGTACGTATGGTGTTCTTTGGATGCAACTCAGCATTCACTCTCCTCCAAACACCACGAGTTGTGTTTCTACCAAACAGTTCTACTTTGGTTTCATCTGACCATATGACATTCTCCCAGTACTCTTCTGGAACATCCAAATGCTCTCTAGCAAACTTCAGACGGGCCCGGATATGTACTGGCTTAAGCAATTCTTAAAAAATCAGACAATGTGATTTTCTAGATATGTTTTCTCATTTTGTCTCTCATAGTTGAGGTCTACCTATGATGTCAATTACAGGCCGGCCTCATCTTTTTAAGTGAGAGAAGTTGCACAATTGGTGGCTGACTAAATACTTTTTTTTCCCCACTATATCTACGAGATTCTAGACTAAAACTAGGACCATGTTCATGACATAAGGTAAGTGATGGTGCAAATCAGCAAAATTTAGATTTTTGTCATGGGGCTCATTCTGCTTTACCTCTTATGAAGGGTTTCCCACCAATTCTAACCTAACCTTCTCAGGTATCCTTAAAATGTTGTCCTTAGCTTCTCATGACAGGACTAGAAACAAAATCCACAAGCTTGTTGAACCTTTTTGCTCATATAGGCAAAAAGTTTTGCAATAGGCTGTAGCGAATGTCTGAGCAAAGCACTGGAAGGAGGTGACACTATTTGGGAAGTCAATGAAGTGAGAAAATAGATTGAACTGTAGAAAGTGAGCGATTATGGCAGAATATGGAAAAACACTTTACAGCAGAACACACTAAATCAAAACCCCGGCTTAATTATTCCTCCTCTAAAAGTATCTCAATTAAATTTACTCATTAAAACTCGATGCTGTTTTTTTTTTTTTCTTGAAAACTCATAAAAAATAATAAGTTATTGAGGATCTCAACATGACTGATTACAAAAAAGAGAAAAATGGGGATTGTGGAATAATTGTAAAATCTTTGTGTTCAGAAAGTTGCTTTATGTCGAGAAGAAAGAGACACATCACAGATTAGATCAATGAGCTACATGTATCAAAGAAAAAAGTGACCCCTTATGACCCTTGACCTTAAACCCAAAATAATTTTTATGTTTAAAATTTCTAAATTTTATATCAACCTTCTATATTTTATTTACCCTTATTGCCAACCATTGATACAAATAACACCCTTCATAGCCAAATGTGGCTCGCTGGTAAATAGACAGATCTTTATAGACAGAATTCTTAGCAGGGCATGCATGGTCTAGTAAGTTCCTGTACACCACAAGGTTGTCTGATAAAGGCAATGTCTTCTTAAGGAGGCATAGTACCCCCTTTGAAATAACAAAGTGGCGCTTCTTTACTACAAATATGGCCATGCTCCAAAGACACACCACTTGTATGCTGGCATAGTAAATTCCTTCCTAGTATATGTGTTTTATTTAAAGGGGTTATTCACTAATTTTAAACAGTCTGCCAATGATAAGAAGACCATAGGATATGTCATTGCAGGGAGCCTGAGATAAAATTTGGGTAGAACCTGTCAGCAAGTGTTCAGTTCCTCTGCAGAGCTCCCCTCACTGATTACTTAAATGGGGTTTCCTATGTCCCCATTTTAGTTGCGCATGCGCGTTGCCGTAGCTTTCAATGTCTATGGCTTGGATGCAGATAGTCAAGTGCTATTTCCACCAGTCCCATAGACTTTGAATAGAATGGAAACGTGTATACACATTCCTGTGATCAGTAGGGTTCCAGAGGTAGGACCCCCATCGATCATATACCTATAACCTGTGGATAGGTGATAAATATCAGTTGTGGGACAGAATTCACCTTAATTCACCTTACACTTTGTGATCTTTAAGTCGTAGTTGTACATTTCTGTTTGTGAGTCAAACAACATCCTCCTTTGCTCCAAGTCAGGTCCCCTTGAGATCTCCACGTTGTTCCCATATTTACTGCACGAGATCAAGCTACCCGAATGCTTCTGCAGATTAATATCCGTGGCTGTGATCAAGGTGCTCGCTTCAACCGTTACAACATCACTGATCAAGCCACCTATTTGAAGTGCGAGACGTTCCCTACATTTTAATCCTGATGGCTTTGCTCTTTGATGTTGGGCCCAAGTCTCATGTGATGCATTTGTTTTGATTCCAACCGTGAGCCTGCTGTTCTTTGCTCCTTTAATATTACCCGCTGACCTAAAGGGATATGACTTTGCTGAGTAAAATGAGTTTGGCAAAGACTAAGCATTCATTAATGTGGCATGGGTCAGGAGATGTCAATTCACTCACTTTCCTGTAAGTAGGGAAATAAAAGGAACATTTATCAGTTCTAAGCATGTAAGGGATAATAAACAAAGCCAATCTATTATAATAGTAACAGGAAGCTGCAGCCGTCATCCCACTGGAAGATCAAGAATTGGCCCCACACAGTTACGGATATGCCATTGCCTAATGGTTGTGCAAATAGAACACCCACATACTGCATAGCGCTGTACATGTTATAATCATCCACAATGGTCCCTGTCCCCTATGGGGCTGGCAATCTAATTTCTCTATCACACAAATACGAGAGCCAATGTTATTGAAAATTAATAAAGCTTTCAATATATTTTTAGAATATGAAAGAAAACTAGAAAATTTTGAAAAAATGGAAACTACAATGATATTACACTGTTTGTCTGACCACTGCCCAATGCAGAACAGGGATCAGAACTACCCCATTCTCGTGATTTGATACAAGATATGGACACCTTTAGATCAGTTTTTGAAATTTAATGTTATTGCTAGAGATGAGCGAATTTCTCAAAAATTCGATTCGGCAGCTTCGATGAATTTCCCAAAACGTTTCGATGTGATCCCTAATTAATTTGCGGCGATTCGCATTAAAAAACAGCTATTTTCCTTGCTGCAAAGAGCCTGGGGATATGGGGATATGGGGATATGCACTTTAAACTAAGGACACGTCGGAATAGCCTTTAGAAAGGCTACTCTACTTCTACCTCTGCCGTTGCATCATGCCCCCTGCAATGTCCTGGTCCTCCTAGCTTGTGTAGGACTAGAAAAAAGATGGCCACCAGGCATGCACAGAGCCGCTCGTGTAGGAATAGAGTAAAGAGGGCCGCTGAGCATGCGCAGTGCCGATGTGTCCTTAGTTTAAAATGCAATTCGATACTACGAAGCATGAGGAAATCCGGATTCGATGCGAATCAAAGATTTCCTGAAATTCGGATCAAATTCCACTTCGTCAGCTTCAATTCGCTCATCTCTAGTTATTGCATGCATTTTGAGCTAATTTTTCTATTTTTGGAATATTATTATTATATTATTATTTTTTTTATTAATAATAATAATAATAATAATAATAATAATAATAATGATAATAATAATAATAATAATAATAATAATAATAGTAATAATAATTTGGGCCATTTGACTTCTGCAACTTGCATGTATTATAATACATAGAAATCTGCAGAATGCCATTCACTACAAAATTATGTCCAATTGTCTATGGGAAGGGACACCACCACTCTATTTACATGGGACACTTGACGGACAAACTCCCTAAAGATCAGACACTTATCCCTGTGGATAGGGATACATGTCATTAGTATAAAAAACTTTTAAAGATGACCTTTTTACTAACTCCAGTTCTTTGCATCATTCAATAGGCGCTGCTCTACTGATTCTACCACAGTTGGAATTTTTTCTTTACCCCCACCATTCCTGAGCAATCATTTCTGCTAATTTCATCACCAAATATGCTAGTTAGGCTTTCTACTTTTAGTTGGGCAGTCCTAGACTGTGTTCTCCAGCATGGGACCGCCCACCTGACAGCAGAGAGTCTAATTAGCATATTGAGTTCTGCAACTAACAGTTCTGATTGTTCAGGAATGGTGGGGGCAAAATAAAAATTCCAACTGCACCAGAATCAGTATAACAGTACTTATTGAAAGCTGCAGAGAGTTAGATTTTGTGTAGGTGATGAAAGATCCTGGTGGAATGTGCTACCAAAATGGCCTATTTTGTAAACCACATTTTTATGTTAAACATATTTTTTTAAGAATTTTTGATGATTTTATTTTTAATTGTTCATGCCACTATCTATATCTAAAAAAATTGACTATATCCTTTGGTTTATGTTATGGCAATTTTTTTTTTAATCAGCTACTACCCATTGGATTATTTTAATAGATAGCAACCAATATTTTGCTCACTCATCCCCGCTCCTGTCCAGTCCTCAGTTTTGGCCTCCAGGTGGCGCTGCAAAGTATATCCTGATGTTGAAGAACGTCAATACATGATATCCAAGCATTCTTCTGCGGCAGGATGCAATATGGCCGATGCTGAGGAGGCCTGGTCTGGAGCAGGGATGGGTGAGTAAAATATTGTCTACAACCTGTTGGAATAATCCAATAAGTAGCGACCTAACCTATCACTGTGTGGGGGTCAAAAAAAGGGGGCAGAACACTGTGTGAGGACCAGTAAAAATATACTGTGGGGCTAATACTGTGGGAAATATGCTGTATGGAGGCCAGTAAAGGGGTAATATACTGTGGGGACCAGCAAGGAACATTATACTATGTGGGGTCCAATAAAGAGGGGGGTGGTTCCAATAAAGTCAGACATTGCCTAAAAATTTTGATTAAGGGGACATAATTTTGATCGCAACACCCAAAATGGCAAGCCTGCCCCCAATCACTTCATCCATTACAGACAATAGATGATGTCACCGCTTATCTTCTCCCCTCCCTGCACTGAGTATGCCTAAAAAACTCACCCATAGATCTCAATGAGTGGGCTCCAGTCTATAACTATGCTGTAAAGCAAATCACTAAATGCTGTTAACAGAGCAGAAGAGAAGATCGGGCAAAATGGCCGCCCCCATGATCATGTACAGAAAATAGAATTAAAAAGTCTACAATCGGAAAATAAAAACAGATCAGACAAAAAGGGATAGATTTTACTATCTGGTTTTAATAAATAAATGAAAAAAAAAAAAATTGGTGACAAATTAATTTTAAGTCCATGTAAAATACGAATATTATAACTGATTTACTTTTGCTTGCCAAGGTCTGGATTGTCTTCCTGGTCAGGACGGCTATGTTATTGGAATAAAACCAATAGAATAAGGGAAGTCTGAGGTGTATGAGGACATGTCCTGATTTATATGCATGCCTATCAAGATAAGTCTGGAGAACATTGTGTTAAGCAGACAGCAGATCTACAGCACATTGTCTGACAGAGTAATACATTTGTACGAAGGTTTTATAAAGCAGAAGAATATACGGCACATCCTGTAATAGATGGCGCTTACATTTACTACTTCACATTTTTACCTACATGGTAACCCATGCAACCTCTGCGGTCCCGGTAGGGTTGCCAGCCCTCAGGCTTTATTCTGGGGTCTTCAGGAATAAAAGATTCCTCTAGAATTCATCTGCTCTATGAGCAGTCTGGGAGAGAGAAGGCAGAGATTTCTCTACATGAATGCTGCATAGTGAGTCCAACGTGCTTGCAAAAGGTTACACTGAAGGTGCCAATAAATTCCCCAAGCAGTATGTTATAGAGCAGGAAGAGCTGAGCAGTTTGATATATAGTTTTGTGGGAAAAGATTCAGTATAACTTGACATTTCTTGCAGGGGCATACCCATAGGGAATGCAGAGGTAGCAATGACTATTGGGCCCTGGAGCCTCAGGGGGGCCCAAAGTCCTCTCTACAACATTATAAAACACCAGTATTATAGATAGCACATGGTATTTTGCATTGTTTCAAGTTGCTTTTCTTGTTTCTTGATGTAAACCTTTGCTCATTCTTGGTTTAGGAGTCCAGTGGGAGGTCCTACTAAATAATTGCAAGTTATTTTGTGTTAAGGGAGGGTTGTCAATCACTGGTCAGACCACGCATGGAATACTGTGCACAATGTTGGGCACCTATATAGCAAAGACATAGCTGAACTCGAGCTGGTGCAGAGGACCAAGGTAAGGGGATGAGTGGATTAGAGTATAAAGATTGGTTATTAAACATAGGGTCGTTCATTTTGGAAAAAAGAGGTCTTAGGGGAAACCTAACTACAATGTACAAATATACATTGACAGTGCAGAAATCTTTCTGATGGTCTCCTTACCCCTATGCCTGTTATGGTGACAACAGATGGTCTCCTCTACACCTAGAAGTAAAAAGGTTCCCCATAGTCATAGGCAGGGCTTCTTTACAGTAAGAGCAGTGAGACTATGGAACTCACTATCACAAGATGCGGTGATGGTTGATCATTTGCCCCATTTCAAAATGGGTCTGGATGAGTTTCTTGAAAACAAAGACGTCACAAGTTATGGGAATTAGTATTTTGGGATGGGATGTTGATCCAGTTTGGAATCAGCTGTTCATAGTGACAGAGGTAAATGCTGTTTCCACTTCCTAGGCCAGTGGCATCCCTTTCATCGGCCACATGACCTGTTTGTAACTCAGTCCTATCCAAGTAAATGAGGCTGAAATGCAATACCAAGCTTGTCCACTATGCAATGTACACGATGAGCAGTAATGAGGCTGACACACTCACCTGAATGCTACACTCATGTCAAACATCTGACTGGTGGTAAGGCTGTGTGTTGGAAACCAGTGGTCTGATATTGATGACCTATGCTAAGAAAACCCCTTTAACGGTGTTGTCTGGCCCCAAATGGAATTTTCATACAGATGACCTATCCACATCAACACCCGGACCCCACAGATGTCATCTGTTCTAGCAGCCTCTAGGTGCTGGAAGCTGCTAGTGGATATGCAGCGCCGATCCTATACAAGTAATAGGAGCAGCACCGCAGTTCACCAGAACCACCACTATGCTGTGGACAGGGTTGCTGCACATCCCACTTGTCCAAAAGCACCTTCCGACACCTGGAGGCTGCTACAAGAGATGATTTTTGTAGGGTCTGGGTGTCAGATCACATACTGATGACATCTCCTCTGGATAGGTCATCTGTATGAAAATTCAATTTGGGACCGGACAACCTTTTAATGTTTTGGAAGGAGAGTATCAGCAAGGCAAAACCGAACATTGACTGAAATGAATGACAACAATCTAACAGGAGGCGTATGAGAGTCCTACTAAAGTACCACAGAACAGAAGACTTCTTTTCAGTCTTATTTTACAATACGTAGAAGAATTTGCTGCTCCTTCTTCATGATGGTAGATCTCAGATCTCGGGGTTGGTTTTGGCAGCTTTTGATCATTTGATGTCCAAAAAGCTTTCAAATGAGAAAAAAAAAATGTCTGAGGCTTCCTTGCCAACATCCAATGTGCAGAAACCTCAAAAGCGGCTTTCAGTCCCAGAGGTGAATTACTGAAGCGATGTAAACAAAGCCGAGACGTCACCAAATGATGAATATCTCAACGAAATGTCTCTGTCAGATGTGTGACAGGTCCGAGTGGCAGACAACATCCTGAGAGCTTTTACCAGTCGTCTCATACAGTGCTTACTTTTGCTAAGTGAGAATAAAGCAGAGTCATCTGTGTCCTGCGTTACCACCAGAAAAAAAAATCTGCATGATGGGAAATGTCTCCAGAATGCTGATTTTTGTCTAGTATAGAAAATAAGATGATGACCCATGTCCAGGGAAAGAAATTAATCACAAAAACAAACTTTATTCCATTGCTTGGGTGGCCCTACTGGCTGGGACTCCTGCACATGGATGAGCTACATTCTGCAGTTGACCATCTCCATACCAGGTAACATGGAGATGAGGGAACACTTAAAGGGATATTTTGGGATTTAGATATTGATGACTTACTCTTAAAGGGGTTGTCCGGGATAAACTGATCTTTCTTATCTAAGCTACTCTGCATGTCGGCACTCCAGCTCTATTGTGCAGGTGTGGGCAGCAGGCAGATGTCAAAAAGAGAAGGTGCTGGTCGCCCAGAACAAGTGACGTCCCGTGCCCAGAAGATCCAGACAGGAAGACAGGTAAGTATGATGGGGTGGGGGGTGGGGATTGAGTTGATTAGGAAGGGCTAGAAATGGGTGGGCTAGCAAGGGAAACAGGAAGGGGGTGTGAGTGAGAAAGGGAGGGAGAGGAAGGAGCTGTGAGTCAGCCCTGAGTAAAGCCCAAGACATCATGATAGTTGTAGGAAAGTAGAAGAGGAAGATGCCGATGTAAACAAATGCAGAAGATGCCAGGAGCTCCCAGAGAAACCCAGAAATCACTCAATACATTGCTAAAGGTATTTGGTTGTACTTATTAACCTATTAATAGCAATAACACCTTTTTTGAAAAAAAATTTTTTTTTTTTGCCTGGAAAACCCCTTTAAGAGAAGTCATCCATATCAGAACAGTGATATCAAGATGAGCGAGTTGATTTGTCATTAACATTCATTACAAGTTTCAAAAAGTTTTAGATTTGGCCGAAACCGAATCTTTTGGAATAAGTTCCCCACCAATCGGGCAAAATGGCGGCCATCTTTTTACAGATTAGAACAGACAAAGACAAAGGCTCTCGTGATTTTAGGGGGCTTCTCCATAATGCCTTGCAGGCAGCCAGTCATGATGGACTATAGGTGCGAGTCACCGGCCAAACAACCCAACCGAGAAATGCTACATTTGAAGATACAGAAAGAAGACTTCAGACAGAGAATGAGGGATAGCAAAGCACAGAATACAGACAGATAGTGGATTAGTGTCAGTGTTTTATAATGAAGAGAAGAGAATAGATACATTTGTTAGATTTACAAAGAATTGATAGAGCGATAGATTTTAGAGAGAGATAGGAGTCAGTGAATGTGTTAGGCAGGCACAGGCAGCCATTGCGGGGAGTGCCACTGGCAGCTATATATTTAACCTTGAGGGCAATTGGTGAACTTTTGATTTTGACCTAATTCATTCAGACTGAATCAAATCTGATGGCAAATTCAATCAAATCAGACTCGAAAAAAATCATTTCAAAAAATTTGTTCATCTCTAATTCTTAACTTTGTAGTGTTCGGAGTTCTTTTTATTTTATGCAGAGCTCCAAATCCATGGACCAAAGACTTATACAGAAGGCGATGAAGATAACATAAAAAGACCAGTGGTCTCATATTAAATATACTGAATGACCGGTTGGAAAGTTCTTAATAAATGACCACTGTGCCCATCTGGACCAGTGTACTTATGGAGTCCTTAGTAGGTAATCCTGTAAAGTGTAATATATATTAACACAACAAGGGGAGTTGTTTCATCACTTTTTGTAGAGGTCACCACATGCAAGAGTCTGCAAATACACATGAAAGTGACTTGCAAGCAGAACTGACAGAAAACGTATGATGCTTGATGTCATACAGCTCCCATCATTCCAGTACAGCTTGCAATCTGGAGTCAATAGTGCTAGACAACATGCTGGTTTATCATGCACTCTCTATGCCTCAGGGGCCTCAGTACTTGGGTTCGTGACCTGCTTCAGTGACTTGGGATTCATATTTTTTTCTGTCTGTGCTGCACAATATTGATCTTCATTTTAGATGATGCAGAAAGTTGGCTATCTGCTGGGAGTGATGGCTTCTAGTGTATTCACTACTATACGTATACAGTTCTAAATGAAGCTTGTATTGTCAGATGTGTCTATATTCATGGGTCCATGCTGACGTAAAAAAGACTCTTGTTCTGCAATGATGATGTGAGTATTAAGATGCCACGCCAGTTCACATTGAGCAAATTGGTTCACAATGAGCCTAGTTTGTTTAGAATTTTCCAAAAACTTCTGGTTCGATTGAAGCCCAAATTTTTGGAGTTTACCCCCATAAATAATTGTTATACACTAGTGTTCTTCAGACTCTAGAGCAGGGGTCAGCAACCCCTGGCACTGGTGCCGGAGTCGGCACCCAAGGCATATCTACCTGGCACAGAACTCTGTTGCTCCAATGCTCTCCAATGGAAATGGAAATACAGTCGGGGGAGAGTATGCACAGTGGGCAAGCGTGTGACATGATGCCCTAGTGTCCGGACTGTTGCAGAGTGCGATTGCTGGATGTGGCAGAGTCAAAACCAGATAGACAGCTGTATATAACAGGAACAAAACTTTAGTGAAACATGAGTGCAGTAAGAGAAGATCACCTCACATGGTGAATAACAGATCCAGTTCAGCACACACACTAACAAAAACAGGATGTATATACAGTGGCGTAACTAGGAATGGCTGGGCCCCAAGGCGAACATTTGACATGGGACCCCCCCAAACGCCACCCCCAACCCCCCACACAAACCACCGCCCAAACACCCCCCACATAAACTGCATTCCTGCACACACTATTATGCGCCATAGTGGCCCCTGCACACAGTATTATGCCCCATAGTGGCCTCTGCACACAATGTTATGCCCTATAGTGGCCCCTGCATACAGTATTATGCCCCATAGTGGCCCCTGCGAACTGTATTATGCCCCATAGTGACCCCTGCACACAGTATTATGCCCCATAGCGGCCCCTGCACACAGAATTATGCCCCATAGTGGCCCCTGCACATAGTATTATGATCCATAGTGTCCCCCTGCACACAGTATTATGCCCCACAGTGGCCCCTGCACACAGTATTATGCCCCATAGTGGACCACGCATGAACGATTACTCTGGGGTCTTTTCAGACCTCAGAGTATAATGATCGGAGACCCAGGGGAGGATACAAACATAAAAAACAATGCTACTTACTTCTTCCTGGCTCCGATGCACTCCCGTGCGCTACTTCGGCCATCTTCAATGTTGGAGCAGATCTCGCGTGAGTGAGGCCGACGTCGCGACGCATAATGACGTCGGCTGACGTCTGGGATGTCACCAAACAGGCCCGAAGCCTGCGGAGCATAGGAGAGGTGAGTTACAGTGTTTTTTATGTTTCCTCCCCTGGGCCCCCGATCATTATACTCCGGGGTCTCAAAAGACCCCAGAGTATAATAATAACAGTGTTTGTGGGGTTCACGGTAGCAGCTGCCACAGGGCTCCGGGTCCCGGGCCCCATAATGTTCCGGGCCCTGTGGCAGCCGCTACCGCTGCTACCCCGATATTTACGCCACTGTGTGTATATATCAACAGCATAAAAACAACAAAAGTACAGAGTGTCTACAGATAAACATTTAGTAACAGCTACATCTAGTGTCATAAATGTGAACTGCAGTCAATCCAGCAAATATAGAGACAAAACTGGCTGTTGTATATCTCCAACACGGACCAGTACTCTAGTCAGAGGACAGATACTGCCTTTGCAAACTACAATATGGCAGCTAAATTTGCCTTTATCCATTTCAACAAGGCTAGAAAGATGTGTTTGGATTTCTTCAAGAAAAAGACTAGGCTGTGTGAGGGGCATTCGCTTAGCCCCCTGTTCTGCCGAAATTCATATCCAATAAAAAGGAATCATTTTGCTAAAAAAAAAAAAAGGCAGGGACAAGGATCATATTCAAATTTAACTTTAGTCGACAAGCTAGTTGGTTGTTGATAACATCATGACGACAACATGCCCCAAGTGCCCCAGTCACACACCTCAGTGGTTTCCTGGGGCTACTGATGTCAACCAGGAAGCTGGAAGATGCCTGTGAACAAACAATGGATGCCACGAGTGAGCCTAGTAGAGGTAAGGAAAGGTATGTATGACTATTTAGTATATTTCTGCACAATCCCCTGGGCCTCAAATTATTAAACTATGAGGCCTGAAGCGTGGTCTGAAACTAAACTGGCGGAAGAACCTCATGAACATTAACAAATCTAGCAAGTTTCACTCATTTCTATTCACAAATTTTTTTTTAAAATAAATATATAATTACCCTAAAATACCTGGTTTCTCCTTTTTAATCTTTCTGGGGCTATTCCCTTAGTAATGTTTGCAAAATTCCCACTAGCTTCTTATACTACTCTATGCATAGTGTGCTTTAGTAGTGTAAGACACTCCCCCTGCTCTGGGCTAGACCATCTAAAAACAGGGGGGAGTGTCCCAGACTACTAAAGCATAATGGGGCAGATTTATTAAAGTAATTTATGAAGACGCTCAGAAAACATGCAGTATGTACTTGTTGTGCTCACTAGTGAAAAATGTTGATTAGGGGCCCCAAAATTAAGACCCCATCTTAACCTTTTTTTGATTTGTAAAAGTGATTTTTTTTTTTTTTCATTAAACGATGAAAATATACAATTTCCACAATGACCTTTTAAATACTCATACAAATATATTAGATGAGATAACAACAATGTACCCTATTTACAGCTATCACATCTGGACTGCGTGGAAAGTGAAGAGGAAATTAATTTAGAAGAGTACTGTAGAGGACGAGCCTGCAGTCATGTTTTACTCCACCCCCTCTTTCGATTCTTCTAGAACAGTAATAAAGGCGGTAGAAGAAAATAAGTAACACCTGGCTTCAGTGTCTGACTACAAAGGTTTCTTTGTAGTCTGTAACCACGGAGACACATAGGTCTGTCTAAAATCTGTTTACATAAAATAGTGATATATATTTTTAATCAACCCAATTTATTTTGTATTTTAGATGCCCACTAAAAACTGCAAAATGCTTATACATATATACTAGAGGAGACAAATATTTACCCCATATACAGCTATCACATCTGACTGGAGAACAAAGTGAAGGGAAAATCAATTTGGATGAAGAGTACTGTAAGTGACAAGCTTGATGTATGGTCAGATCCTGCAGTCATGTGTTACTTAATAGAGTGGGTAGATGGAAGGAAGCAACACACGACTACAGTATCTGACTACAAAGGTTTTTTTGTAGTCTGCAACCCTGGAGACACGTCGGTCTGTCTATAAACTGTTTAAATAAAAGTAGTACATTTTTAATCAAACTGCTTTATTAGCTTTTAAGCACAGAGTGAGGATTTCCCGAAGGAAAACTTATTCTGCTGTTTGACCGATTTTGTATGCAACAAAGCTATGAAAGTATCACGAATACCAGCAAACTTGCTTTTTTTTGTAATTTGAGGAATTTTGCTCCAAAATATATTATTTGCAGGTTTTAGTCATTTTGCACCATTCAACAACCACTTTCCAGCAATAAGGACTATTCTATCAAGTCGATGAAACCAAACTGGATACAGAGACTATTTATCCAAGTCAACACCACTTTAGTTTCCTATGCTCCATTCAACTGGAAGTACAGTAGACTAACTCGAAGAGTCTATTAGACCCATGATCTAAAGGAAGCCATACACATTCGGCAGCTTCCCCACTGGCATGCACACACACACCCACACTCAGTATGCATGTTCAATGGGGAGGGGGATTGTTGCCATACACCTCCGTTGGTGCCTTATCTTTCTTGAGAACAGAAGGACTAGGAGTTGGTAGTGGTGGTGAGTTCGGCCAACTTTAGGCACCACAACTAGCACTCACAGGCTACAAGTTTGTAAATTCGCTATAGATCTGTTTACATATGGACAATTGCACATTACATTACAGACTTTCACAGTTGAACCTCAATAGATAGTTTTGATCACATTTTAATTAATTCCCAATGCTATCGATGTCCTATGTGTCCTCGCTTCCTGACGGTACGAGTCAGGAGTTGTATGTCAATATATTATATTATTAACCATTATCCCCAAACTGATTACATTATCTTCCATCTATATACAGTGTTTGCCATTTAATCCAGAAAAGATCTGCATAAACACTGGTAATAACTACTCTGCCTCTTACGTGTCAATGGAGCAGCACAGAGAAAAACTCATTTTGAAAGGATTAAAATGTACAAACAAGGCAGCAAAAAATGTGTAATATAATATTTACCTAAGAAACCGACTAAATGGGCAATTTTATTTCAGAGATAATGGGGATGGACATGAATATAGTATTAATGGAGTTTTTACCAGTTAAGTCATATACTATAGCAATGTTATGGCCCTTCAAAGCTTTCATTATAAAAAGGCTACAAATTTATCAATTTCGAGAATTTCTAAAGGCAAGTTATATTACAAGTTTAATCGATAAGTCTCACCACAAGAACGAAATAGGCAAGTAGGTGATAGAGAGACTCAGTAGCTATCAATATGTATAAAGCTGGGTATACAACTACGAGTCAGATTAACATCAACTAAACTGGTTTCAGTGGGACTGGCCAACCACCAGCATATCAACCCAGCCCCGCAGATAGATAGGTTAGGATCCCCAGAATCAAACAATGTTTTTTCCTTTGTAAATCGGTACCATTATTGTCGAGATATCATTGTTTTTGTCAATCTGCAATTGAGCTCTTTGGAGGGTAGCCACTTACCTCTTTGAAGCAATGACAACACCCTTGTTTCCCCAAAAAGCAAAAGAGATGATCTCCCAGCAAAGGAGACACCCATTCAGGGGGAAACACCATTTGATTCAGGTGACCCTAACCTATCTACCTGCAGGGCTAGGCTAATATGCTGGGTTCTG
The DNA here is from genome assembly GCA_947044405.1 of Leptodactylus fallax. NCBI lineage: Eukaryota > Metazoa > Chordata > Amphibia > Anura > Leptodactylidae > Leptodactylus > Leptodactylus fallax. Next base: position 1,132,008 of record CAMRHE010000076.1, on the reverse strand, counting down.
GTGACAGACACCCTATAATGTTTTTGAGAACCTCACAAAGCTCTCCCATGAAATTATGTTGCTTAAACTAAGATCAAATATGTTGAAGTTCAGTGCTCAAACCTAGGGACAGCCCCATTAAAGTATATTTCTTATATGGTTCCTAAACTAGACAACCCCATAAACAAGTTAGGGATTGAAGATCTAGACTAAGGCTTCTGCCAACCCTTCTCTCCTGGGAAAGAGGGATTAAGGATAGTCCAAAGATGGGCAAGGATTTTGATCTTTACTGTAACGCCACCTAATTTCGCCTGTGAGTATAAGGCCGCTTTCAACACAGAAGGAACATTATAGCAGAAAGAGATTTCAGACAATAAGTAAGACACATGTTGAGGTAATATCAAAGTCTTTGTGATCTTCAGCACTAGAAATAGGTGATAAAATGTAGAAGTAAAGGCACCGCCATAAGTAACAACGCTAAATGTCTGCATCTCCAAGATGATCCTGGCCTCCCTTTTATACGTGACTTTTTTTAAAAAAAAACTTATGCCCTTGAATCAGAAGAAGAAAACTCTCCATCCACTTAAAGCGAGTCTTTCTCTGACACCGGAGAGTCAATTCACTCAGCTTAGCAGCATTCAATTCTCAACAACAATTTGTTCTGTGTCCCTGTCAAGTTATTCCAGGCTGTGAAATTGTCAGCAATGATGGATGGCCCTCAGCCTTCTGCTATCTCTCAGCTTTATCCTGGGAGAATTGGGGCTGCTTCTCTCTTTTCTGTACCAGACAATATTTGCGCTTGCCGTGTACTGTACACCGAGCGGTGGTGGTGATTATGATGAGGCCTAAACTGCCATTGTGGGACGCCGGCCACTCTGGAGTGCAATGCACTTGACAGTAACACATGCAGCTGTTTTCCTTACAAGCATAATCTCAACATAATTTTAGAACAAAATTGTCAGTAATATCCTTTGAATGTCCTGTGAGCCTCTTCATATGTTATTGTATTATAGGGAAGGATTGTGGATGCAGTGATTTAGATGCCTAGTTCCATTTTGAGCTAAAAATCGCCATCTGCTATAGAATGTGAATGATAACACAAAACACAATGTGACTACCCACCTTGACGGTAGCCCTGAGAAGGTCATTTGGTGGCATGTTGAATTTCAGCCAGCTCCCTTGAGTGAGAATCCCTACCCTCCCGGTACTAGAGTCAAGCAATGATCTCCAATTGTCCACTGAGCCTTTATAACGGTGTAAACATACCCTCTTTTCTACAACTTTAGCTTTTCTCTCCTGTCTATGTTGAAATGTTTCTCCTTTCTTTTAAGATGGAGAGGAAACAATGAGGAATTAGGTTGAGTGACAAGATGATATTATAAGACATAAAATGGCCATAGAATTTAGATAGCAATTGGTAAAAACTTGTTAAAAGCAAGGGTTATGATGTTGGTTCATCTCACATGACTGAGGTCTGCTGATGTTCAGAAGGTCGGAAGACGCCCGAAGATGTTGTGGACCGGCATCAGATGCTGTGAGTCCAGGACAGGTAACACAGTTTGTTACATTTACTCATCGCCCGGGTGGTGAACATCCAAAATTTTTGGAAAATTCCTAATAAACCCACTCAGTGGACCCACTCGGGTGTGGCTGTCCATGGTATAACTGCTAGTCAGAATAGAGAAGCTGGATTTGAAGTGATCCTGCTTTTCTGTAAAAAGGGGTTGTCTTCATTCAACAAATCATATCAGAGCCAATCAATTACTACTACAAAGGTTCTATTTTTGTGGGTTGATTCCATAATAAAATATTAGGTGACATCTGATGAGGTGTCTTGTAAGTGCACTAATAAAATACATTTACCTAGTGGGTTCATGAGAGTCGGTCTTCAGCATAATTTTCTTTGGAAGACCAAAGAAACCCAAATTAAGACAACTGTCTTCATATGATATTGATGGATATGTAATCGTATAGGAGTGGGTGGTCAAAGGAGGACTGTCCTTGAAGGAGCAAGACCTGACATCTCAGAAACCTTCTGATGATTTGTTGGTTTAACACTAGAAGTCCCAGAAATTTCGAGCTCCCCCTTCAAGTCCTGAAAGAGGGTCAAATGACCCTTAGTCCAAACTGACAACTCTGATGGCTCCAATTAGCATTTCCTTTCATTTGTAAATGTGGCCATTGTCTGAGGAATCTGCAGGGGGAATTGTGTTGATCCACCTCAGGTCTTGTAAGAGAGTGTAAAGAAAAGAATGTAAGCTGCTCCTGAGTGTCTGCCCACCCCCCAGCTGCATTGTTGTGCTGGGAATATTTGCTAACACCTTAGCAAATTTGCATGCAGCCTTTTGTGCTGTGGGGGATGTGACTGCTTCTCAAAGTAGTCTGTGACTTGAAATCAAAGTACATCTGTAATGTCCTCCCATATCTTGGCAAGGACCCCAGTCGTCCCAGCGGGGAGAGACTGTCCGAAACTGTAGTGATGAGGCTGATGGAATCATTCATGGACAAGGGCAGAACTGTAACCACGAACAATTTCTTTACATCATTGTCACTTGCACAATGACTGCTTAGCCGGAAAACCACTATCCTCGGCACAGTCAACAAGAGTCGCCGGGAAATTCCTCAATCCGCTAGACAGATGGACCGCACTGAATTCACCACTCAGGTGTTTTCAACCACTGATGCCACACTGACAGTGTATGCACCCAAACGAAAGAAGGCCGTCTACATTCTCAGCAGCATGCACAGCGTGGTTGAGACTAAGGATACCAACAAAAGGAAGCCAAACACGGTCACACAATACAACCACACAAAGTGCGGTGTGGATGTAATGGACCAAATGGTGCGGGAGTACAGCCTGCATGCAGGAACACGGAGATGGCCATTCGCCGTGTTCTACAACATGATTGACATGGCAGCACTGAATGCTCATGTTCTTTATCAGGCATGCACTGGGGTGCAGGAGAGACGGGTGGACTTCCTGGTTGAGCTTGCAAAAGAGTTAGGTGGCTCTCATGTGACTGAAAAGAAGGCACGCAAGGAGAAACTCCTTCGGCAACAACCTTCCACACCCAGCCCTGGCAAAAGGGCGAAGTGTCAGGTCAACCATCGATGCACGAACAATTGTGCAACTGAGAGATGTGTTTACTGCTACAAATACACGTGTGGCAAATGTACCAGGGACATACCCAGGCAGTGCCAGGTATGTTCCGACAGTGCAGACAGACTGCTGAGTGAGTGCTGAAATGCTAGTCACACAAGAAGGACATGCCACTCACACACACACACGCAGCCCCCCCACAGCAGCCTATTGTAAATATGTGTGGAATTGTTTTATTCCTTGTATTTTTTTTATTACTTTCATAACAAAAATAAAAAGCATAGAAACAAATAACAGTTGTTCTTTTGTATATTTACATTTTTGTATATTTAGATTCAAGTCAATGGGTGCAGAAAAAAAAAAAAAAAATCGCAAAAAAAATCACAGCTACTTGCGATATTTTTGTGATCTGTCCCATTGGTCATATAGATCACTCCTCTGGGATTTTTTCGCACGAAAAAAATCGCACAAAAAAAAAAAATCGCAGGAAAATCGCACCTATGAAAAAAAATCGCACGAAAAAAAATCGCAGGTGTGCTTGGTGCCATTGAAATACATTGGCAAATCGCAGAAAAAAATTGCATCGCATTGCGATGCGATTTTCGCGCAATTTTTTTTCGCTAGTGTGCTTGAGGCCTTAGACCAGGGGTCGGCAACCTATGGCACCTATGGCTTATTCCCCTGGCACGGCAGCGGACTCCTCACCCAGCAGTTTCGATCGGACCAAACACGGCCGAAACGAAACTGCTATTATTATACTGTGGGGTCTCTTCAGACCCCCGAGTATAATAAGCGGAGCCCCCGGGGAGATGATCAAACATAAAAAACAATGTACTCACTATTCCACGCTCCGCAGCCGCTCTGTACTCTTCGGGCGCTTCTGCCTGCAGGGGCCACTATAGAGCATAATACCGTGTGCAGGGACCACTATGGGACATATACCGTGTGCAGGGGCCACTATGGGACATATACCGTGTGCAGGGGCCACTATGGGACATATACCGTGTGCAGGGGCCACTATGGGACATATACCGTGTGCAGGGGCCACTATGGGACATATACCATGTGCAGGGGCCACTATGGAGCATAATACCGTGTGCAGGGGCCACTATAGAGCATAATACCGTGTGCAGGGACCACTATGGGACATATACCGTGTGCAGGGGCCACTATGGAGCATAATACCGTGTGCATGGGCCACTATGGAGCATAATACCGTGTGCAGGGACCACTATGGGACATATACCGTGTGCAGGGGCCACTATGGAGCATAATACCATGTGCAGGGGCCACTATGGAGCATAATACCATGTGCAGGGGCCGCTATGGGACATATACCGTGTGCAGGGGCCGCTATGGGACAAATACTGTGTGCAGGGGCAGCTATGGGACAAATACCGTGTGTAGGGGCCGCTATGGGACATAATACCGTGTGCAGGGGCCGCTATGGGACAAATACCGTGTGCAGAGGACGCTATGGGACATAATACCATGTGCAGGGGCCACTATGGAGCATAATACCGTGTGCAGGGGCCGCTATGGGACAAATACTGTGTACAGGGGCAGCTATGGGACAAATACTGTGTGTAGGGGCCGCTATGGGACATAATACCGTGTGCAGGGGCCGCTATGGGACAAATACCGTGTGCAGAGGCTGCTATGGGACATAATACCGTGTGCAGGGGCCACTATAGAGCATAATACCGTGTGCAGGGGCCGCTATGGGACATATACCGTGTGCAGGGTCTGCTATGGGACATATACGGTGTGTAGGGGCCGTTATGGGACATATTGCTGTGTGCAGGGGCCGCTATGGGACAAATACTGTGTGCAGGGACTGCTATGGGACAAATACTGTGTGCAGAGGCAGCTATGGGACAAATGCCGTGTGCAGAGGCAGCTATGGGACATAGGATACCATGTGCAGGGGCCACTATGGGACATTATTCTGTATAACGGTGTGTTTTCTATATTAAGGATGTGTTTTTGCACAGAAAACTCCGGCTTTGTTTTTTTTTGTGCAAAAATGCACCAGTTTTACATTGAATGAAAAAGTTCCAAATATAGCTGCATCCAGATACATAGTGTGTATTCACCATAAGGATGCCGCCATACGGGGCTCCTGGACACAATAAATTTACCACTAATTGGGGGCTGCACATGGACTTTCATTGCTTCTAATCAGAAAGTACAGGAGTGTCCCAGGAAATAGCAGTAAACGCATGTGTCCTAAAGCATCTGGTGGCAGCACTTCTGTGTTATGGTTTGTGGTATATGACTTTAGTTTAGGGGTCGTCAGACTTACAATTATTGACCGGCACTCCGAGTACCTCATCTTTGATTTTTTTATTAAAATCGGCACGCCGAACAAAAAAGGTTGCCTACCCCTGCCTTAGACAAATGCTTCTGGTCATTACTCACAGCTGTACCTTGCTCTAAAATTTCTAATTCTATTTAAAATATATAAAAAATGATTAATTGTTTCAGTGCTTTTTTGCTCAAATAAAACTAAACTTAATACAATATGTATAGTCTTTATATTATCAAATACAATAAACTGAATAGAACTAACTAGACACTAAATGGCTAAACTCAATGGAAAACAACAACCTCCTGTGGTGTGACAGTAATGGCCTTAATTACAGAACAAAAGACGGTGATTATAGGATGTTAGATAAAATCCTTCAGGTCATTCGACCCGTCTCTGGGTTCCAAAGGTAGAAATGTTAAATGACCCCTCTCTGGGACTTCTAGTGATAAGAAATCTTGTCCTTACATTGACACAGGACATACTTTAATATGGCAGAAGATCAGTCTGACATCAGTGTAGCACGATTGGATGAGAAGAATCGAAAAGGAACTAAGAAATTCTAATTACATCTACTGTGATTGTTGAACCAGCAGATCAACCAAAGTGAGAAAGGTCAACCACTCAGACTGTATGCTATGGTATAAGGACAATTTATCAAGAAAATGCAGCCCTTAATGCTGATTTCTAGTGATTTCATGACAATTTGACAATTATGTGACTCATTGAAAAGAAAAATTGCCAAGCAGATTTTCTTATGGGTTGATAAATATAGGTCTATGTGACTCATACCCAGAACCCACTTGAATGATATAGCGTTATGAAGTGGTGCTTATTTGTTAGCTTTTTAGTAATACATTATTCATACAGTTGTAGGAAAGTTGATTTTGCCCTTTGACAGTTTCTTCATGCACAACTTTTTATAGTGAAGTTTATCTACAGATGTGGCCAAGTTTAACATGAATTTTACTACGTTAAGCAAATACTGCTTTCAATGGCTTTTATTGTAAGTTATCATGGGGCATTAAGTTATCAGATTCAAGTTGGCTATATCTGTATGTTAAATAACAATGTTACTTTAGATATCATAGTCAGTTGGGACAAACTGAATGCTACTATGGTAAATTCACAAGGACCATTGCAGCATTTTTACTAACCAAAAGAATAAGGGATAATGCATTGAAAGTTTGTAAACCTAAAAGTGCTCATACACCTTAGATTAAAGGGGTTATGCGGTTTCTAACATTGATGGCCTATGCTTAGGATAGACCATCAACACTAGATCTCCAGGGGTCCAACCCTGCAGATTACCAGTACCGAGACAGCGCAGCTCTCGCTATTATTTACATACCCCGAGCCACGCTACTCACTTGCTATACAAACTGTAGAAGCGAGTGTGGGTACTGCAGATCTTCCCCATTAATTTCAATGGCACAGTGCGGCAGTACCCACACTTAGCTACTAGGCCATTGATGTTAGAAACCAGATAACTCCTTAAACCAAGTGATTTTGGATGACTATAAAATGTGTATAGGATGTCCCAACTCTCATCCAACAGATGACAATGCGGAAAGAATGTTTGGGCAACTTAAATTTATATACTCAGTTTTCTTGTTCTCAGTGGAAATACTTACTCCTCTCTATGCATTCAGAACATATTGGAGTTCGGCTAAGCTGAATGTACAAGCATATGGAGTGGTTGAAAAGAATTACCTTAGGCCCACAGTTGTTGAAGGCACATGGCCACCCTAACACAAACAGAATAGCAGAGGTTCTACCCAGACTATGAGCAATCATGCTGAAAGGCACCACCACTAAATTGGTCCCCATTTGGTGAACTTAGAAGGGTTTTTTGGCATCAGGCAAAAGTTCCCCAAGGTAGGTATGGGATAACATAATAAAAGAACAAGTATTCACCTCCCTTTGTCATTCCATTGTTGCCAATCCAGTGCTTCATGTGTACCACTGAAGCCATTGGTAGTGACCACGTGTCGTAGATGGCACATCATCGCTAAACAAAGACTACGGGGAACATCAGAATTGCTGGTCAACAATGGCAGGTACTTGTTTTTTTATGCCATATTCCCGGTTGGGCAAACGTTTGACTGTTCATGAAAAACCATTTTAAGACCTCTATAACTTTACCGACACCCTGTAGATGCTGGGACAGAGAAATTGATTGATCTACTCATTTACTCATCTATATATACAATTCTAGAATCATCACTTGGAAGAGGACTCCACCAGATGACCACAAATACCAGGATCAACTAGACAAGTTTCTTAGTGGTCTTCCGTTGCCTGTAAAGTTGATTGAAAATGAAACTCCAATGAAGAAGAAAAGACTATTAATCAAAAAGAACAGCAGGCCATGAAACCACCAAGGCCACTTCAGCCCTGTAGTATTTGTGTATTTAGCAGAAATCCTGTAGATGTTGTGACTGCTTTATATCCTCTAGTGCATTGTTAGTCGTGTACTTGAGAGATAATAACCAAAGAATAAGCAGAACCAGGTGATACAACGCATGAATGACCATCAGAAGAGCAGATGCTTTTTAGCTTCACCTAATAAGTCAAGGATAGTCACTTCCTACTATTATCTTCTTTACTAAGGAACTCATTCTCCATCTTCTCAGTGTAAAGGAGTCTCTTTCATGAACCTTTTTTGAAGATGAAAAAAGGGATTGAGCAATGATGATAACAATTGGCCAACACAGCGAACCTGTCAAGTCAAGATACGTGTATATGGCTGCATTGGTTTCCACATGCCATATAAAAAAGCAATATAAGGATTCAATAATAAAAAAAGAATAAAAAGAAAAAAGGGGTAGCACAAGATTTTCCAGTGGATACCTAAAATGAAATAATTTCTTGTCTAAATGGGCAAGTACAAGCCATAGCAGCTATTCCTCCGTTATACCTCCAGTATCCACTGCAAGAATTCTAGATCGAAACGTGGATTTTTGCTGCAAATATGGACTGTGGTGAGGGGTGATTTAGTATGACTATTAATCCTATTCAATAGGGCTAATCCATGTGTGCAATATCAGTAGGGAGTGGCATAGAAAGTGGAGTAACATCCCAGGACAGAAGTGTGAAGCTATATTCACACGGCCGCAGGACAGATGTTTTTTAAAAGCCTTCACATGGCTGCATGAAAATTAATTCATGTTAATGGGGCTGTTCACATGACGGTTTCCTGATGGTGCGGTAAAAAATAGGACATATCCTAAAATTACCCATTTTCACAGATCCCTCAATATACTCAAATCTTTGAGAGATCAGTGAAAACAGGTGCCCCTTGTAAATGAAGCCTTAGACTTAAAAATGTGCCAAAAAATGATGAAATTATTTAATAAATGTGGCACAAATTACCGAACACAGACTCCACCAAAATTTACTTAAAATGTTCTTCCAGTGACTTTGCATAGAGTTTATCTATTTTATTCCTTGTTTTTGTGTTTTTTTTTGTTTTAATAGAACATATTTAGAGCAGGAATATTAATGCATCAGATCCTTAAGTCTAAAGCCCCATGTTGCAGAAACGAAGTGTTTTTTGTTGCAGATTTTGCTGTAGTTTTTTTGAGCTTTAAAAGAAATGGGGAATATAAAGGAACCCCCAAGATGTTTCCCTTCAGCTAAATCCACTCCTAACTTTGGCTCAAAAAAATGCAGCAAAATCTACAACAAAAAAATGCTGCGTTTCCACAATGTCGGGCCTAAAGGGGTTTTCTGGGATAAACATATTGAAGACCTATTCTAATAATAGGTCATCAATATCAAATCAATGAGGGCTCGCCCATCCTCACAAATCAGTTGTTTTCACCCTCTGATACACAGAGAATGGAGCAGGAAGCAGACAGCTCTGTTCTCTGGGTAATGGCTGAGTGAAGTCACTGCAGGTGAATGGGAGCTGATATGCAGTACCTGGTCTGGCCACTACACAGAGAACGGAACTCTCTGCTTCCTGCTTCATTCTCTATGTATTGCCTGAACCTCTGACTGGTGGGGTTACCAGGTGTTGTACCCCTACTGATCTTATATGGATAACGAATCCTTAGGATAGGTCATCAATATTGTTAGTCCCTCCTGGGGAATGGGTCTTTGAGCACTTATTTAAAGGGTCCATCCCTGTTCCGAGGATATTTTTAAAAGGAAACATTAAAGACTGAATATGCCAATCACAGTTATCTGGAGGTGGAAACTTCTTCTAGAATTAAGATTCCTTAAATCCCCAATTACATCATGCAATAACCGGGTGAAAAGTTGTAGACCATGGCATTTCACATCACAGAATGTGCAGCTGAAAACCTCAAAAATGCTCACACCAGTTCAATATCCTTATCACTTATAAAAATACAGCTAAGATTAGCAGATCTTCTCCGGCAGTAAACCTGTGACAAGCAGAGCCACACTGACAAAATCACTCAATGAAATGAGATTTTTGTGACTTGTAACTGCTGAAGAACTTTCACTGACAGTATTCCCGTCAATATCCTATTTAGTACAGCTTTTATAGGATTATGATGTCACCACCTATTAAAGGCCAGGACGCATTTACATTATTGATAGTGTTACATAGTCTGCTGTAAAAGTGACTTTTACAAGAAACTAAAACATGTCATACACATTAGAGTAATGTCGGTCAAACCCGCTGAATTCAGAGGAATTGGCCAACCATCTTGAGTTTGGCAGTGTCCAAACTGAACGCGATCGTAAGTGTATGGTCAGCTTGTAATGTAACCATACCAAGTAGACTCCTACTGATCATTCCTCCGCACAGAACTGGGGTTGTATCGTAGTTGTGTCAGCCGCTCATGTAGCGGAACCCAAACTTTACTGTACTTGGTCGTAAAAGTGCGAAATAAAGTACAGCTTACATAACATAGCAACTCTGTTGACAAGAGACTTCAGCCACCTGGAGATTCCATGGTGATGGGCTTCTGGTTTTCACAGGTGATGCTCCCTTCCGCATTCCTGGACTAGACCTCTGGTTCCACGGAACACAGTAGCCATTTCCAAAAACAATGGACTAAACCACTGACAGAATGGACTCTGCACAGATTTAACTTTCCATGTTGACTGCCTTGGAAAGGCTCTGGCTAATGAAAGGAACTCTATAGCCAATGGGAATCCACTTCCAAATCTTCCATATGCCTTAATAGGGTAAATGGAAATGGTCCAGCCCCTTTAAACCCTTTCCACAGGATGTTAGACGTTGTATGTGGGTGATCAGGTTGGAGGATGGATGTGATTAATATCTGCCCTCTTGCACTAACAGTCAGGATACAATGCACATGTGGTAATAAAATGTTAGATAAACACATAAAATTACATTATAGTAAAAAATATGTCTTTGACTTCAGTTATAACTTGTAGTGAGCAGGGCAGAAAAATATTTTTAAAAATGTTTTCATAAAACACCAACTTTTTCAACTAAAAAAGTGTCCAAATGTCTAGTTTGTAAGTAGTATGCCTGTATTAAAGGGAGTCTGTCACCAGAACCTGGCACATCACACCAGCCCCAAGGATAGATAGATTAGGGTCACCTGCAATGATACAGTGTTTTCCCCTTGTAATTCAATGCTACCAGTCCTGAGATATCACAATTGTTTTCAATATGCAAATGAGCTCTTTTGGAGCAACAAGGGGATTGCTGCTTACCTCTTTGGAGCAACCCTCTATGTATTGGGCAGGGTTGATATGTTGCATTCGAGTAACAGACTCCCTTTAAAGGGGGTCAAGCCTTGCTAGCTTATTCATACAAATGGCGAACCTAAAGTGTCTCAATAGAAGACCAGGTAGACCAAAGAAGTCCAAGAAGGCAACAGTAGGCATGGGGGTACATTGTGACGTAAAACAATACACTGAGTAGGGGTTAGGCAGAAGTTGCGTGAAGTTTTGTACCACTAAGAACTTTGCGTTAAGTTGATGTTGCCAGAAATGCTACAAGGCCATGCAACAGTCAACTTTGTTCATGACCTTGGTTATAGCAATGGAGTTTTCAGAAATTTTTGATCCTTACATATAAATGACCCCCAATCGATTCTGAAGTGTGTAAAGTATGCAACATCATTCAATACGGAGAATTTTTTTTCCCGGCATCTATGATGGACGGTCTGAAATGGAAGCTCTGAGGTCATTTGATGACAGTCTACTTCATTAGGTGAATGCTCTCTCGGCTCGATGTCTCACCATTCTCCACTGATACCTGTGTCTATTAAATTTGTTTTCCATTACAGAACACACACATTGGACGCACATAATCAGTTTAAGGCTCGCTATGAAATTCTAAAATTATATTGATGTGCTTCATAAACTTTGCACGATTTTATCAAATGAGATTATTAGCGGAAATTAAATAAACATTTCAGCACTACCTAAGAATTAAAGTACTAAGCATGTGTTCACGTCCCAGGGTTGGCTAGGTAACCTGTGGCTGCCCAGCTGTAGGCGTATAACTGGCTGGAGAAACCTGCGGAGCTCTGTAGTCCTCAACAACTGGAGAACCAGATGGAGCTTGAGACTGATGAGCTTGGTTGACTGAGCCCGTGACCACTTCAATTTCTCGGAAGCACAGGATTGTGTTGAGTCAGGGTACTCGTAGCCCCCATTTGGCCATATTCCTCTTATTTGTGCTGATGTTTAGAAATGGTCCACTAGATTTAATTTCTCCCTGTTCAGCGTCAGAGATGTGTTGACACATTGCCCACAACTGAATATAGAAGGGTCAAGAACTAGAATAATGAGGGTATCTTACATATGAAGGTGCTGAGCTGGCAGAGGATGATGTCATAGGTCAAATCTTTATTTTTTTAAAATGTGGCAATACAAAAAATGTTGATAACTGGCCAACATAGTGTAAAGCTTCTAAATTTGGCATTTGTTTTCATGATATGTAGGAATCTTTTTCGTTGTTGGATCTAGAGAAGTCTCATTTTATTAAATAAAGGTTATGTCAATGTCTATTCAAAATGTCCTCAACCTTTAACATCACAGTCACAGGGGCCTAGTACAGATTTTTCATTGAGCCCAGGATCTTCATGTTATGACCCCTAACATGATATAATTTGAACAGGGCTTTTCTTAAAGGGAGTCTATCATTAGAAAATCACCTTTTGAATTATAGGTAATGGCACGTTAGAATAGCCTTTAAAAAGGCTATTCTACTCCTACCTTCCATTGTCTTCTTCTCCCCTCCATTTCTGTAAAAATCCTGGGAATTCCCCCTGGTCTCCGAGCACCCCTCGCGTCATAACCTGTCGCCGCCCCTTAGTTAGTTCTGTTCACGCCCCTCTTCATGTTCTTCTTCACTTGCATAAGGCATTCAAGGCTGCGATATAAGCCGACTGCGCATGTTCGGTGCCATTTGGGGGTGGTCTGTTACGCGAGTGTGAAACAGACCACTGCAAAATGGCGCTGAGCATGCGCAGTCGGCATATATTGTAGAGTCAGATGCCTCGATGCGTTGGCACCATTTTGTGGTGGTCTGTTACACGCTCGCGTAACAGACCACCACAAAATGGCGCAGAACATGCACAGTTGGTGTATATAGCAGCCTCAGATTCCTTACGCAAGGCAGAAGATCAGAAGAACATGAAGAGGGGCGTGAACAGAACTAACTAAGGGGCGGTGTCAGGTTATGACGTGAGGGGTGCTCGGAGCCCAGGGTGCTTCATGAGCGCAATTTGCATATTGCAATAAACGGATTTTTACAGAAACGGCGGAGAGAAGAAGAGAATGGAAGGTAGGCGTAGAATAGCCTTTTTAAAGGCTATTTCAACGTGCCATTAGTTCAAAAGGCGATTTTCTAATGATATTCTCCCGTTAAAGGGACAACCCTTTTAACTGTGACAGAATAAGGCTAGGTTCACATCCGTTGGAGACTCCGCCACAGAAACCGTCAAAAATCGGCAGAGAGAAAAGTCCTGCATGGACTTTTCTCTCTGCCAGTTTCAGTATAAAAGTGGCAGAAACCCAATGGACACCCGGCTTTCGGTCCCCCGGATGAGTGATGGAGATCCACGCGCAGATGTGAACCTATCCTAAGTCATTATTTTCCTTTCCCTCTTTTTTCTAACCATAGTAACTTTTATCTGAACAATTCCTGTTGACTCCTTCCGGAGCTTTCCATATGTTTTTCTAGAGATTTTCTTCTGTCTATAGAAGTTATCTAATCACACTAGACACACTCTGGATAGTTTCCCAGAGGAATAATAAATATGGTAGCTGTGCACTTTTTTAATTTTGCAAAGTGCTCGGGTCTTTATAATTTAGTTAATATGGACATTTAATGTACTGCAGTTTACTCAACAAATTACATTAAAAGTATTTTAAAGTTACAATAGGAGTTGCCTCTGGATAGTCGCTCTTCTTACTAGATTATCCAGATAAAAGCAGCAGACAGTGAGGTTTTGATGTATGTAGCTGAAGATATTACATATTAGGGATTATTAAACCACAAAGCAGACAAGCCTTAGATTGTTTCTTACATATATATGGACAATGGGGTGCTGGTTTATAGAGTCAGGTAGAAAAAGATTATTACACTATTTTAAAGAACTTCAATGAAATCTTAACCCCTTGTTTGTAAGAATTTGAAACAGATCTGCCACCAGACCTGGGCATGATAGAGTTCTAAAATGACTAGTAAAGATGGACATTATACTTATGTAACATCTTGGCTTTGACCACCCAGGTCATGGTAAAGATAATCAGCACTCCTCACCCATTAAGACTGCACCACCAAGAAGGACGGGCCATAAAGTTATGCAAATCAGGAAGTATTTGGAGTCACTAAGATCTATAAATGATGACATTTTCAGCCCCTAGCGGCAGTCCGTGGCACAGGGGAAGACATTTGCATGATCTTACGCTATGAGCCAGACGTCAACTACAAGTGTTGCATTGACCTTACGCCACCACTATCATGGTCTATCATGGTGCACAATAACACAGCTATGGAGGCTGGAATGGATTTTGTCTTAGATGCCAGAGATTGGTCTGGAGACCACATGGGCTAATGCCATGAAGAGCTCTTCACAAGGGTATGTCTCACCAGTCCTACTCCCAGGATTTTGGTGTGGGTGGCATAATGTACGGCAGCTGGACCCCTCTGGTCTTTTCAGGTACACTGACAGGCACTACATTGATTTGGTCATGGAACTAGTGACTTGGCCATTTCTCCAAAGTGTCCCAGGAGCCATTTTTCAATAGGACAGGCCACATGTTGCTCATGCTACTTTGAGCAGCCTGAGTGGACTAAACAAGCTACCAAGGTCTACAGCGTCTCTGGACTTGGCTCCCATTGAGCACATATAGGACGTTGCTGATCAGTAATTGTAAAAGGAGCTGCCAGTGGCCAATCTTGATGATTTGGGTGCCCAAGTTCATTCAGTGTGGCAGAACATTCCTCAGACAGATATTAATAACCTCATGGATAGCAAACCAAGGTGTGTACAGTAAATGCAGGGATTTCTGCATATGGCTCTCATACTCAATAATTAATAAATTAAGATGTTTTGAATATTTTGTTTCCATTTTCTTGTCATTGACTTGTTTATCCATCCTGTGATTCCCAGAATTCCAAGCGTTTTTGTCTTGATGCAGCACTTTCAATGTTGAGAAGTGTATTAGGTGGAGATCTTATGATCTGGCGATGTGTAGGATGCTCAAGTAAAGAAAATTCTTAGTTACTGCATATTTTAGCTGAGCTGTATGGTCACCACACAGAGAATGGAGCTGTGCTATGGCCTCTACTCTGTGTTAGGTTCAGCGCCGCCATCTGCTGGGAGCCAGAGCATCACCAATCTAAAGATAAGAATTGGTCATCAATATCTTTAACCCAAAAAAAACTCTTTAAAGGGATTCCTTAAAACTGCTCACAGAGCTAGACAGGAGACATGTAAAACAGTGAAACTATACCTATAGTGATGATCATGCTATCTACATGACTAAAAACAATAAAATGTTTCATTCCGCCTTGCAGATCCTAAATGCCTTCTAAGCAACCCATTAGTATAAAGTGTCTTGGGTTCCCTGCAGTCAATGCTCATCCTCTTTGTTTTTGAGTGACAGCTCTAGCAGTCTCCTAGGTGTATGCTAGAATCGTCACTCAAAAGTAAAGAGGAGGTCATGGATAACATTGTTCACCTTTTCATTGATGAACTGGAGCTGAATCGTATTCATTTTGGTTGAATCACAATGGCACAGAATCAGAATATGGTTTTGTGCTGTTATTGTAAACCCTTGCCAAGGACAAAAGGAGTGTGTAAGTGCTGAGATGACATCTGGCACATTACTTGACTTAGAACAGAAGCTATTTTCTGAAGTGCAACCTATTCTTTCAGCCTTAACTAATTTTCTGACATAATCTTGTAAAGAAAATAGAATTAAAATATACACAATCAGAAAATAAAAACTGTGTTGAAAAAACATCAAATTCAGTATATGTTCTATTCTCAGAAAAAAGGACAATACTACATAGAGCATACCCACAACACTCTCCAATAGAAATCAACAGGTATTTTCTGTTTTAATCATGTAAAGCAAATACTATATAGATAATAAAAGAAAAACAGAGACACAAAGAAACATATGAATAAATATATATTCAATTATTTAAAAAAGGTAATATTGCACAGAGTATGCCCACAACACTCCTCCATAAAGATCAATAGGTATTTTTGCCATAAAAATGTAAATAAAATAAAATAAAAAATGTATAATCAAAAAATAGAACACAATTTGCAAAACAGTATAATTTGCTATATTCAATTTTTTTTTTTAAAAGTTATACTACACAGAGCATGCCCACAACACTCTCCAATAGAAATCAAGATATATTTTCTGTCTTAATCATGTAAAACAAATAATATTATATAGATAATAAAATAAAAACTAAGAGATGCAAAGAAACATATGAATAAATATATGTTCAATTGTTTAAAAAAGTCATATTACACAGAGCATGCCCACAACGCTCCTCCATAAAGATCAATAGATATTTTTTGCCATAATAATGTAAAGAAAAGAAAAGAAAAAAACATATCATCAAAAGATAGAACTCAATTTGCAAAAAAGTATAATTTGTTATATTAACTTATATATTATATTTAAAAAGTTATACTACACAGAGCATACCCACAACACTCTCCAATAGAAATCAACAGATATTTTCTGTCTTAATTATGTAAAGCAAATAATATTATTTAGATAATAAAATAAAAACAGAGATAAAGACACATATGAAAAAATATAAATATATGTTCAACTTTTTTTTTTTAAGGTTATACTACACAGAGCATGCCCACAACACTCCACCTTATAAATCAATACGTAAAAAATGTACAATGAGAAAATAAAAAAGCAATTTGTTAAAAAGTATTACTTGGTATATATTCAATTATATTACACATAAGAGCATGCCCACAACATTCTCTACTAGAAGTCAATATGTTTTTCTTCTAAATACATAAGAAAAATAAATTAAAAACATAGAATGAGAAAATAAAAAACAATTTGCAAAAGAATATAATTCAGTATATATTCAATTATTTTAACATCACACATCCCTATGAAATTTTTACAGCTTCATGCCATATCAGTGTCAAATTAACAGGATAAGAAAACTGATTTAACATATTCTTATCAGATTGGATGAAGGTGACTCTCCCATTAATTTGCTTCTCTTAGAAAAAGAATACATTTTACATGAGACATACACCAGTACACTTTATATTCTTATATTGTTGAAGGAAATTAAAAAAAGAAACAGTGGTACGCTGCCTCACGCGGTGCAGTGAATCTGAACATTTCTATACATTCCATGCTTATCTTATTATTACCTGAGAAATATTGGACCACGTAAGCTTTTTGAATTGCCTCCTATAAAAGAGAATCTCTTGGCTTGGCATCCCTAGACTTGGCAATTAGCTGCGAGATGTCGGCTCTATAGCCCGTTGTTTTATTGTATTGCCTCTTTTCAGTTTTGATACTCTGGGGCATTTGCAGTCAGCTCCCTCATAAAATGTATGTTGAGATTTGGAAGTGACATGTTTAGTAGTCATGGCAACACAGATTCACTTCAATCAGGATTTCCTTGTTGCTCATTTTCACGCTTTTATTGTAAAAATGAACTCTCGTTTCCAGAATTTTTTTTTTTGCACTTACTGTCAGGTCGTTTTTATTTAGCAAGTTGTACTCAGAATTTTAATCTCTTATTCATCTTCCAAATTTTACAAAGTATATTGCTCTTTAGTTGTTTTTAAAAAAGGAGATAAAAATTCTGCCTCGTCTTCTCTGCTGATCGATATTTTTGATCTTCCTTTTGATCCAACTTCCTTGGCATGGTCAGTTTCAAATGGTCTACAACCGTCAGCCTTGTATTGCCAAGTATGGCAAGCTCAAAAAACACAGAGCTGCCTCTATTATACAGCAAAAATACAAGGAACCTGACCCAGATATCAACTTCATCAAGTTTTGAAGGACTTTTAAGACCAATGGAGATAAACAAAAAACCTAAACAGATGAAAGAATAAACATTGCTGGTATGTTACGGTAGGTTCACACCTCTGCCTGGTTTCCATTCTTCCAGTGCGCTTGGGGACCCAAAAAACAGAAACCCAATCCGCTTAAAAATCGTTTACCCGCAGAAACATAGAGAATAATGGGGTCCGCCAGGTCTCCGCCCAGTTTCCGCCAGAAAAATGCAGAGAGAAAAGTCCTGCAAGCGAGATTCAGGGATGGAATCCCCAAACCAGAGCGAGCGCTGGTGTGAATCCAGACTTACATGTTCACTTTTTGCAAATTATGAAATTTTCCTCTAAATTCACCTTATGAAGACTCTTTGGCTCCCAAAAAAAATTACAATGAATACATTAGGCTTAGTTAAAAAAAAACAAACAAAAAAAAGTGTTCTTCCTTTGTTTCCCCTCTGTATTTCTGTAAAATGTCTACAAGTTCTCAGACTACTCTATGCACAGAGTACGTTGGTAGTCAGAGACACTCCCCCATGTTTTCAGCAGGAGTAGGGGGAGTGTCTCAGACTACCTAAGCACATTGGGGGATATTTACTAAACTGTTCTGCTCTTGAAAAATGAAAACTGAACTGTGATTGGTTGGTATGGGTCAAATTTTTAAGACAATGTCAGAAATCTGCCCCACTGTTCATAGAGTAGACTATGAAGCTGGTACGCTGTGAATTGGTTATGCCATACCAGGATAGTAGTACAATGTACCGTATTAGCCATAGAAAGTAGTGGAAGAGTGAAGAAATCAGGCGATACCTTTTAGAGGCTGACTGAGTATATTTGATGGTGAGCTTTCGAGAGTAGTAGCTCTCTTCTTTAGACATGATTGTTTATTTTTTGACCGGTTGTAAATAACTTCTCTACTTATATTGCATTTTGTTTTTTTTAAGGATTCTAAGACCCTTTGAAGGTCCATGTCTTATGTGTATAAAAAGTCTGTGAATTTTTAGTTTCTTGTATAACACCATGTCTGAAGAAGAGAGCTAGTACTCTCGAAAGCTCGCCATCAAATATACTCAGTTAGCCTAAAAAGGTATCACCTGATTTCTTCACTCTTCCAGAAACAATTTAAAAGGAGGGCATTGGGTATGTATTATGAATTTTTATATATGTTTTTTTCTTTGTAAACCAAGTATTGCTTTAAAGTAGTATTCTGGAAATTAAAGTAATCTGGAAACGGGATAACTGTGTGATTGGTGGGGGTCTCATTCCCAGGTCTGAATGAAGTGACACTTGGAGCATGCAGATCCTCATTCATCATCTTTGTCTATCTCCAGAAGTGAATGGAATGGCCATACATTCATACAGGTGTCCAAGAAACTACTGTTCTTATGTTTGGTGGGGACCCTAGTGTTTGAATCTCCCACTGTTCTAAAAGCTATCCCCTAATCTGTAGATAAGAGATAACTTAAAATTACTGGAATACACTTATAAAACATACTTGTTATTCCATTTGGCTGTTCAGGGTATGATGTTATATGTGGGTATGTATTTAGCAGTTCCCCCTCTGCATACTGTATCTGTAATTTTAATTCCTCTCTGAGAGTGTGGGTGTAATCTAACAGCCTCAGGACAATGCAGTACATATATGGAGAAGTACTGACTTGTACGTATGTGAATAAACTGCTTAGGTTGTGATAGAAAGCTTCTATTCAGCTTCAGCATTACTCTAAGCCTCTCTTTCTTCTTATATCCTGCTCACTACTCCCTCTCCCCTGTCTATAGATTTCTATAGTCATCTTTTAGAGTTAAGTGCCCTGCAGTCCATCTCGTGATGGATTAAGCAGGGATTTCCACAGTGAAAGTCATTTTATCACAGGGAGGAGAGCAAGGAAACAGTCTGATAAGAGCAGAAGAGACATTTTTCTCTGATAAGATATATTATAAAGTTTCTTATAATCACTTGTACTTTTTGTCATTTTTTGCACAACTTCTTGAAATGACCGTACCTATGTAAGTGCATTGTGTCACTACCATGTATGGACTAATACACGCATTGGGGCCAGTTTACCGTGCGTAAAATCGGTCAACGACTAGGACCTTCAGCCTCACTAGAAGAACATTTACAAGTAAACAAGATACAACATCCAAATAAACTCTTACTCATTGACAATTAAGTGAGCGGCACACTTGTCGTGTATTGCCAGCTTGTCTCTTTCAAAGTGTATATGGCCGTGTTACTAAAGAATCCCATGGAGAACAAGATTTTTTTTTTTCCAGAAAAGAAACCTCTTCATAAGCACGTATGAGACAGTAATTATGACTTAAGGCTGAGCTGACATCTTCAGCAAGTTGTGCGCTATCCTACCCCTTATTAGCGATGGTAGGTTGTTTGAAGTGGGTGTTTCAAACGTCTATTCTTAATTATCAGTGTGCCACCGAAGAAAAGCACGAGTACCCCGGCATTACAGGCTCGGAGTGGATTTGATTTGCTTTGTTTTGATATTTTTCTCACTTGAAAGTATGTACACAGATCAGAGAGGGAGCGGGGATACAAACCGCCTATTGCATTACCGCAGATCCTCATTTCCATTAAAATGTGTTGACTTTTTCTTTGCAGTTCTTACCCTCCCTGTTCTGTTCCCCTTATTCATTAACTCAAGTAGCTGGGGAATGCATGAGACAAGCTAACCAAGCACATACTGGTACGTTACATACAAACACAAATGTAATGATTCATTTTAAGCCGCCTATATTTCTGTCGATGCCGCCTTTTTTGATATGCTCTTCGTCTGGGCTTCTGTAGGGATTTAGGAGAAGAGTAGTTGAGCGCATTTTAAAGGACACGTCACAGTGAGAATTTAAAGGTGTAATTATTCTTCATGCGCCTCTCCTGGGGGCATCTCCGAAGAACAGAGGCCAATATGTAATTTTATATATAATGATTTTACTTCTCAGTTTTTGCCGAAATAAAAATAATGAGGACATTCAAATCAAAGAAAGGAAATATTCGTAATAAGACTGAAAAACTTGTGTGGTTGGATAGAAGAGCAGGATAGAGATGGGGAATCCTTAAAGGGGAAGCCATAGTTATATCTGTAGAC
The DNA here is from genome assembly GCA_947044405.1 of Leptodactylus fallax. Classification (NCBI taxonomy): domain Eukaryota; kingdom Metazoa; phylum Chordata; class Amphibia; order Anura; family Leptodactylidae; genus Leptodactylus; species Leptodactylus fallax. The sequence goes on along the minus strand of CAMRHE010000076.1, from coordinate 1,111,047 downwards.
AATTAAAAGTTCAATGTTTTTCAAATATATACAATATAATTAAAAAATTTACAGAATTTTAAAGATTTCTTCTAACCATCTTAGTGGTGACATCTGTTGTCTTGATCGGTTACCAATGGATACAACTGTGGAGGCAGGAACCTCCTATGGTCTGGGACTTGTCAGAAACCCAACCATAGTTTTCTTAATGGGGACAGGTTATCCGGCAGGGACACTACATGTATCAGAAAATAACCCGGTCATAATAAGGAACTCATAGCTGGGTTTCTGACAAGTTCTAGACCTTAGAAGTTCCTGCATCCTACTGAATTTCCCCATTGTGGGACTATTAAAGAACTATTATTATTATTTGTGATTGCATCTATTGACAACCGATCACGACAACAGATGTAACCCTAAGATGGTTAGAGAAAAGCTTTAAAATTTTAAAATATTTATATTGGGAATAATGTTTAATTTGTCTACAAATTTAAAAATGTTAAAATCCCTTTAAAAGGTATGTTCACATGGTGGAGTCTGGCACTGATTTTACATCGGATTCCATCCTGATTTTGTCTCTCATTGTTTTCAATGGAAGTTAGAGATCGAAAAAAAATAAGTGTTAAAAAAATAATAAGATTGAAAAATAAGTGTATTGCTCCGTCTTGCAATATTGTCTACAGCCGATTCAGCCACAGAATCTTCATTGCGAGACACCACACTGATCATAATTAGTGGCGGAATGTCGGAGGGGCGGAGGTGAAGAGAAATGTGAAGCAGGCGTTCGTTTCAAATTCCTTTTCATTTTCAGTCATGTAAGCTGCCCCTAAAGGGCATAAATGGGGTGTCAGGTGCAGCCACTCCCAGATTTCCCCGAACACCTCATTTGTATATGGATTAAAGGTTTCTGGTGTAATTTGAAACCAAAAAACTGTCTAACATGTTGTACGCCACATTTAGCAAATGTTTTACACTGTTCAGACACTTTAATGACTTGTAGGAAAAGGGGTGCAACTTAGCGGAAGGGGAACATGACTGTACTGGGATTGGGCATGGGCTAAATTGCAACGCTGTGAGCCAATAATTCACCCAGATTTTGGCACATGTTTCTGACATAAACTAAGCAAACTAATAGGAGGTGTAAAGACAGACTAGACTGTACAAGAATATGACGGATATATGAAACCGCATCAGACGCTTTGATAAATCTGGCACAGTTTAAGACTATCTAATTTAAGCTTGCAATATCTAACTTTAAGGCCCCATGCACACGCCTGAGTGTACTGTCCAAGGGGGCTCCAATGCTCCATTCCAAACGAGATGAACCCCCATAGAAATGAATGAAGCACGGAAGGCACGGATGACACTCGGATGTTATCTGAGTATGATCCAAGTGCCTTCCTTTAAAAAAATCTCCACCCACTTGGCGTTCACACTTGGCCATGTACATGAGGCCTTAGGCAGTATCAGTATATCTCCCTCATTGTACTTTGACACAAACTAAGGTATGTTCACTATACCCCTAACCCTGACTGGTAGCTATCTGTCCATTCCGGAGGTTGTCAATCACTGATAGGTCCGCTTCCTTGACGTCTCAACCTAGACTGAGCATAGATTTCAATGAGTGACAGGTTATACTGAATATTTTCCTATAAACCTACTGTATACATCAGTCTGCTCAGTTCCTCCCGCTCTATAACATGCTGCCGACAGATTAAATAGCATTTCTCATGTGACAGGTTTCCTTAAACTGACATGTCAGGTCAGGAACATTGACAGCTCCTTTTTAATGCAAAATTAATGCATGTTAGTGTATAAATCTAATGGTTATATTGTTTTGTAGGCTTCATACATATATACGGGCCATGTGGATGTTACATTGTATCCAAGTACAATGATATGTGACTTTCCCCAGGCAGGTGCCTCATAGCTAGGTAATGAACATGTCATACGTGCACCCCTGGAGATTAACATATCGCGGTAACTCCAAGCAGAACAGGTGCGGGCTCACACCATACAGTCAATCACCGTCATTTACGGCTGGACCAGAGCGATATTCACACCAATATCATCAGTAGGGTATTTAGAAAAGAATGTTCCCTTTAAGCAGATCCTTATGGAGTGTGCCAGCTGTCTGGTCTGACACAGCACAGTCTGTCTCCACTATATTACAGGGGAATATATTTAGGAATGATCCCATAGGTAGCAATAATAAATCACACACGTGTAGGTAACATTACAGACAGAATTACACCCATGTGCTATATTATTCTTTACTTTCCTTTTTTAGGATTTCCTGCTTGTGATGTTAGTCTAATGTGTATTATTGGTGGATCTAGACCATTTCTATCTATAACAATCACCTTCTATTAAAGGGGTTATCTAGGCGTATCAATAGATGACCTAGGCTTAGGATAAATCATCAATTTAAAGGGAGTCTATCAGCAGCAAAATCAGTATCAGACTAATGACAGTATCCTGTAGAGGCTTCTATACTTTCCAAAGATGACTTTCTTATTCTGCATTGCAAATCCATTTTCGTGAAAATCAGTGTTTTATTCTTATGCAAATTAGCTGAAAAGGGCCTTAGGCCGGGGCCCCAAGTTGTGAAAAATGACACAATTTACAGTAAACCGCAGCAAAGTGGATGAGATTCTGGCTAATTCTATCCACACATTGCAGAAAAATACCCGCAATGGAAATGCTGTGATATCAGAAACTGTCATGTTTTTGTAAATCAAAGCATGCCAATTATACCTACGGAAGTGCTGGTGTTTTCTGTGTAGGTATAATAGGGACGGAAATCTGACTTTCTGTGAAGGCGCTGTGGAAAAAAGCACGATGCGTTTCCGCCGCTTTTTGGCTGTGGCTCACTACTTGGGCCTTAGCCTTAGGGGCGTGTCCTCTCCTGCTGGGGCTTCAATGTCTGTTCTAGATAATTGCCCCTAATTGCTGGGGCAGTTATCTAGAGTGGAATGCAAAGCCACAGCAGGAGAGGACATGCCCCTAAATCCCTCTTCAGCTAATTTGCATAAGAATAAAATTCAGGTTTTCATGAAAAAGGAGCTGCAATGCAGAATAAGAAAGACATCTTTGGAAAGTGTAGAAGCTGTCCTACAAAGCCTGATACTAAATTTCCTGCTGATAGACTCCCTTTAAGAAAGAAAGAAGTCTAACACCTGGTGTCCCCACCAATCAGCTGTTTGATAAGACCATAGTCATTGGTTGAGAGCTGCGGCATGTTCACAGAAAACCGAGCACAGCACCACATACTGCATAGTGGCGGCACCCGCCAGATTTATTATCATTTATGCCAGAAATCTGACGTACATGATGCAGGAAATCTACGCAAGCTATGAGATGACATAGATATCCCTCCGGCGGCGGGTGCGCCTCATTCATGGTGTAAAATATGTTGTGAAATAAGAATGAATTTCCCCCACTATGTTATAGGACTATCTGGTGTGACATGGCATGAGTAGCTTACAGCACTGTAATACACAGTTATAGGGACCTTACTGTATGTTACATCACGTTGGTTCCCAAAACTTGTCCTAACATCATATATTATGTGAGCAGTTGTGTTCTATCGGTCCTGCTTTATATGCTTTACTATGCCCAATATAATTCAGCCTATCCGCTTCTCATCCAGTCCAGTTATTACCAGATTAATGTCATCTTACTGTACTGAGTTCCCGCCATTCCCTGTAATGGGATGAAGCATATTTCGATAAATACATTGCTATTAGTAGTAACGGCCTATTCATTGACTTCTTCATTACGAGGCATCATTATTAAGGTGTATTGATTAAAATTATTCTCTTCCATCCATTGCTGTAATCTCTTCACTTCCCATAACAAACTCATTAACTTCTGTTCTATCGATGCTTTATTTTCAAGAGCTCTTGTCTTAAGCTACAGTAGAAGCAGCCGCCATGTACATGTCTCCCGATTCTCCTGAGATACTATACTCTACTGCATATTGTCATGGTTTCCGTGTAATGCCGGTGCTTTGTGCTCACCAGCGTACTACCTCTCCCAGCAGACACAGCTGCCAGGTTATCTTTGCTGTTCAAGTGCATGTACCTCTGCTGCTACTGGGACTGCCCATAGGGCAGGTACGTGCATCCTGCCTGCATGTTAAAGGGCCAATGCCCAGCCAATGTCTGCTAGTCTGACTGTATGCAACTCTGCTACACTAGCCACACCTTGCCTGAGAAAAGGTTCCTAGCTTATCTACTTCCTGCTGTATCGTGTTTGTGTTTCTGTTCCTTTCTTCCTCTGTATTTGACACCTGCATGTTTACTTGATCTCCTCCTTGTCTGCTGAGATATATTGTTGCCAATTCCAGCCGGTTTCCTGACCACTGAGCTATATACACTACTGGCTATATGCTGCTTACCCACCTACTCTTGATTTCAGAACCTCTAGTTCCTGTCCTGACCAGTGGTTTACCTATTGACCCTTCATATACATTATCAGCCGTGACCTCAAACTGTACCTCACTGCTCTCTTGGCTGACCCCTATGCTTAGCACCAGTGCCCTAGGCCCCTGGGTAGCTATTGCCTACATATGGACCACTACAAGAGGTAGCGACCTGGTGGGCTCCCTGTAATAAAGTCCAGATTCCTGTACAGGGGTTAAAGGGTAAAGAGCAGGGGATCACTTAGACAATATCTTTAGAAGTGATCCAAAGCATTTAAGACCAGGAATAAGATACACAACAATGTCACAGTGTAGGAATAATGCACACAGTGATGTCACAGTATGTCAAGTACACAGTGATGTCAAGTACAGGGATAATATACACAGTGATGTCACAGTACAGAGATAATACACACAGTGATGTCACAGTATAGGAATAATGCACACAGTGATGTCACAGTACAGGGGTAATACACACAGTGATGTCACAGTACAGGGGTAATACACACAGTGATGTCACAGTACAGGGATAATATACACAGTGATGTCACAGTACAGAGATAATACACACAGTGATGTCACAATACAGGGATAATACACACAGTGATGTCACAGTACAGGGATAATACACACAGTTATGTCACAGTACAGAGATAATACACACAGTGATGTCACAGTATAGGAATAATGCACACAGTGATGTCACAGTACAGGGGTAATACACACAGTGATGTCACAGTACAGGGGTAATACACACAGTGATGTCACAGTACAGGGATAATATACTCAGTGATGTCACAGTACAGAGATAATACACACAGTGATGTCACAGTACAGAGATAATAAACACAGTGATGTCACAGTACAGAGATAACACACACAGTGATGTCACAGTACAGAGATAATACACACAGTGATGTCACAGTACGGAGATAATAAGCACAGTGATGTCACAGTACAGAGATAATAAGCACAGTGATGTCACAGTACAGAGATAATAAACACAGTGATGTCACAGTACAGAGATAATATACACAGTGATGTCACAGTACAGAGATAATACACTCAGTGATGTCACAGTACAGGGATAATACACTCAGTGATGTCACAGTACAGGGATAATACACACAGTGATGTCACAGTACAGGGATAATATACACAATGATGTCACAGTACAGAGATAATACACACAGTGATGTCACAGTACAGGGATAATATACACAGTGATGTCACAGTACAGGGATAATATAAACAGTAATGACCCAGTACAGGGTTTTTAAAAGCAGGGATAAAACACACAGTGATGTCAGAGTGCAGGGATATTACACACAGACATTGGCATAAATGTGGTGCATTTTGGTACATCTAGTTTGAGTTAACATTTTTCTGACTTGCTAGACATAATGGTGTGGCTTTTCAGAAAGGGGTGTGGCTTAAATGTGTTGCAAAAACTGGTTCAAAATCAGTCCACTAATGGTTGGTATAAACTCTCATACAAAAATATTAATGCAATGATGTCACAGGTCAGAGAATAGCGTTGGTAGTTTGGCCAGTTGCCACTCTAACCTCTGAACCCACTACAGTTATTCCCGGAGTGTTCTTAAGTCGTGGCACAACGTCTACCAAGATATACAATATGGCTGGTTTTAAAACCTAATCTAAAAACTTGAGACTGATCCACAGAGGTGTGAGAAAACCCAATCAGCAGTACAGGAGATACATTTATTTCTAGACCAAATTGAATAGGAAGATAATATTTCACAAATGCATTACGGTAAGGGAAAATGGTATCCAATACCCTGCAGAAAAGAGTATTTGGACTAAGCAACTCTTAGATATCAGCCGCACCAGGCAGAAAATAATGGCCGGCTTTCTCCACGTCTCTGTTTAGTCCTCCTTACACTTGTTATAAGGAAATCATTTATCTTCCATAATGAGGCCAAAACTGCTCGGAGCTGTACAAAAATAATTTGGGTGGAAATAAAGGGACATAAAACACCAATTTTCACTACTTCTGGAGCAAGTCATTTTATTTGACCTAATCCAACAAAGTATAATGTGCCGGCAAAGTCTTCAGAGCTGGCTAGAGAAAGCTGATCTGAAAAGAGCTGACATCGCCAGAAAGATAATGGAGGAAAAATGACTGTCAGGTCACTAAGCATGATAGAGGATTTCTAATTAGCTTATTCAGTATTGGGACCGTCCTCCGCTCTCCATAAAGTCGTCTATCCCAAAGCTAAGGATGAAGCGATATCAGACTCTTAGATCAGAGTTTCTCAACTTTCCTAACTGTATAATGCCCCCCATAAGATACCATCACACAATGTGCTGCATCTATTGAATCCATAACATGTGGACCAAGAGAGTACCCCTAGAGGCACGAAGTGTACCCTCTAATGTTCACAAACACATGCCAGGGACCTAATTTCTATTTTATGCGAGTAAATGAATTTCCGAAAGTGCTAAAGTACAGTAAATACTGCAGAGGGTACAATGCACCTGCTGAACAGATTCACAAGTGGTTCTGCAACTGTTTGAGGGACAACTGGCACCCCCTGACATCAGTTTAGAGTACCCATTAAAATCTTGTCATCTAATAGTGGCTACGACTATAAGCGTACCTCCAGTAACCCACTTAAAGCCACTTTAGGATATGCACCTCAGTGTGTAAAATCATGTTTGCAATCTCAAGTTACAAACTGAGTGTTTTGCATTGTATTTAGTATTATCGTTCATCTGCAGGCTGCACACTCCAATTGTTTCAATACAGAGAAAAATAGGAGGAGATTAGAAATACTGAAGCCCTTTACTTTCTTCCTGCTGAGAGTTAGGTAAAATAGGTTGCTAGAGATATAGAGTTCAGCAGCTCCAACATTTATTTTGGGTAGTCAGTCAGTAAAACTCTGCCTTAGATTACTCACCAGTTAAAGTTATTGTTTGGTAAAACAATCCCATTAATAAATACTCAATAGAAGGGAGTTCAGGACCTTCACCTATCAGCCAAAGTGGAGAGAGGCTACAAGAAGCATCTCTGTTTCTCCCTTGAGGGCTTTGTCACTCCATATGTTACTAAAACAATCCATTCAATTCAGTTAGAACTGTGTAATACTTCATGCTTCCTGTGGTGGTGCTGCTGAGCACAAATCCTACAGGTTCCCTCACAGATTGCTGAGGGTTTCTACAGTAGGAAACAGTGATCAGTTTATCATTGGACAACCCTGCTAACAAAAAAAGGGTTTCCCGCGAGGATAGCCCCTCTAACTGTGGGCAGCGGAAGGACAAATAAGATTTACGCTACCTATTCAATAGTTTTATTTAATTGTAATGTTATTTTTTTATTTTATTTAAAAAATACATTTAGTTTGAGAACTTCTTCAGAAATTTTTTTTCATGAAACTTATGGTAATGATTATCAAAGATTATGAAGAAATTGGTCCAGGAACAACATTTATCACTGCAGCTGGGACGCAAACCTATCGCAAGAATGGGTGTCCTGAGTGCCCTGTTTGAATGGAGCAGTGGTCACACACGTGCAGTACCTCCCCATTCATCGTCTATGGTACTGACAAAGATAGCCAAGTATATTTGACTAACTTGGTAAGTTTTACAGTCGAATCTCCAGGAATTATACATTTATTACCCATCCTATAGAATTGCACCACACGGACAGATCAACGGAGACCAACGGAGGTCGAATGAAAGACCCGAAGGCGCTAGAAAACTCCTCCTTATAGAAGAGCCCTTCCCACCTGACGTGACAACAAAGTGTCAAATTGTAGCAGACAAAAACTGTATGTTGAGCATCACCGATAAAAAAAGAGACGCCGCCATCTGCACAGCCAATCTGGTGCAAACAGATTCCGCGCCCATCTGAAGAGACATCGCGCCACCCTCTTTCCAAAAAACACCAGACCAAGATAGACTTTGATGAGTCACAGCAAATACACATTTAAAGTGACAGCGTAACATTATAAGCTGCAATAAGACATCAACATATTCAGTAACATCCACTTCATATAATGTACGATAAGATGTACAAGTTATACAAGTCAAGGTCAAGTTATACAGGTCAAGTTATACAGGTCAAGGTCAAGTTATACAAGTCAAGGTCAAGTTATACAGGTCAAGGTCTTCAACTAGTGTATTACCTAAGACCATTTTGTGACCGGTATATTGGCATTATATAAACAGCAGGAAATAAATCAAAAGTAGAATTGTATTAATGTATGTTTTGTATCTTGATAATAATAATAATAATAACAATAATAAGAATTAATAATAATAATAATAATAATAATAATAATAACACTACAGTATATATATATAAATGTAACTTAGCAGGAAATTCCAAAAAAAGAGCAAGCGACAAGTTAATTACCAATTGTATCCAGCCGTTAACAAGCGGTGACTTCGATAAGGTACAGAATCTGTAACATTAAATATGTTATTACCGCTGATATGTTTAATCTTGCGGGAATCGTTCTGGTTTTATGAATAGTTTTTATTTTTAATGATATTGCATGTGCCGTGTTATACACTTTCTACAGGTGTAACAAATATTAATATTATTGCACCCACTGGGGTGTTAAGAGGAGATGTGTTGTGATTTGCAGTTTTTCTCTGCCAAATTAATCTTTTGTGACTGTGTGATTATTTTCCATAATAATAAATTATGTAGGTGTAAAATGAATGTGCCGTTCGATACTTTGGTACTTACATTTTTTTTTTTTATTATTTATTATTTTGGATTAATTCGGATTTTCAACCACACACATTTGGATATTCATCCATTCACTTCAATGAAGCTGAGCTGCAATACCAGCCCCAACCCAAAGACCAGTGTGGCACTGTTTATGCAGAAAAGGAGCCATGATTTTCTAATCCTGTATAGATTGATATGTAAAGGGTCTGTATATAGTTGTTGTCTCTACACTATTAAGTTATTGTATGTGGTATTTGGATTAGGGATTTGGAGAGGAAATTGAGGTGGTCTTCCTCTTCAAATTCCTTGCCAAAAATGTGCAACAAAGAGTTAAAGTCAAGCATTGGCCTCAAAATCAGCTCCAAATTCCTCTGTATTAGAGGGTTCTTATTGTTCCTATTGTCAATAAAGTAGGCCCTTGCATACCCCTCTCTGACACTGTCTGGTCCGAGCTGTCGGGATATACTCTATATATTCATCTATCTTCCATCTTCACAATTAGGAGACTACAATGATGCTAGGACAGGCCAAATTTACAGGAACTCTTACTGAAAAATCAGGATAATGCCAGCAACTTTAAACCATTGGCAACTATGATATTGTATATGGAATTGTAAGTTTATGGATTTTGGGTTAAGCACCGTTTCTACTGAAATCAATAGAGCATGATGTCTAAAACCTGCAGCATTGTGTAGAGCAGTCTCTATACTGCAGCAGTCACCTTAAGCTATGGGTGAGTCAGAATCCATACATTTCATTCAATAACCCTACATACACCATTAAAATTCCTACATGTATGAGGTTCACACTTAGCAGAGCTAAGGTTATAGCTAAAGATGAGCAAATCAAAGCTGCAGAAGTGGAATTCGATCCGAATTTCAGGAACTATTCGATTCGCATCAAATCCAAATTTCCTCACGCTTCGTGGTAACGATTCACATTTAGTTCAAAATGGCTGCTGTACATATTAGGACATGGGGCAAGAAACTCTGGGAATGCAGGATCACCCACAATTCCATGCATGCAGGCAGTTAGCAGCCAGCCCTGTGATGTCACAGACCTTTAACCCCTTCGAAAGCGCACACGGCATGTTTGTTCGCTGCATCCAAGGTGTTAAATCCCCCGATCGGTTATGGAGCAGGGTCTTAGCTGTATCTGACAGCTAACACCATGCTCCATAACTGATCGGGGGGTTTTAACACCTTGGATGCCGCGGTCAAACATGACTACGGCATCCAAGGGGTTCCGAATAGAATCATATTGCGAAATTTGGCAAAGTTGCCGAATCGAATTTTTGAATACTTCACTCATCTCTAGTTATAGCGTTGTATTTCAGAACCACAATCACTACCACAAGGAAAGCTACAGAATCTACAGAAAATAATAGAGGGTGCTCGATGTCAATCAATAACCCTTTACACCTAATGTTCTTATAATTCTCAGTAATAAGTAAGTAATTCTACATAAATTAGAAAGCAAAAATATTTCAGTGCCCACATTTGCAACCAAATTGCTATTGCTCCAAGGCATTAGAAATAACAAACTGACTTTGCATATACTTTTAAATCTATCCTACTGTTTCTATGTCTCTCCATGGTTACAGACTACAAACAACCCATTTTGTAGTCTGATCATGCAGTCATGTGCTACTCTCTTAACTCTACCCCCTTTGAGTGGGAATATAAAAAATGGTATTGAAGGATAATGCATTGACTTGTTGGCGGGAACCCAGAGGCTGGGAGTAGTAGTAGTAGTAGTAGTAGTAGAAATGACAGTTTTCACAGTGGCTGGTAAAGACAACCAACTCCTCCAGCTCACCTCCTGGGCTGGTACAGAGCTAAGGGGCCCTGCATGGTATCCGATAGTGCTGGTAGTTTTCCTCCAGGGCTTGTCCTAATGGTCTTTAGCCTTCCTGAGCCACATGGAAGGTGGAGTGCCCATGATGGTAATTGCAGTTAAAGAACTCAAGAGATACAGGGTTGCAGGTGAAACAGTTCACAACTTTACTGGTAAATGATGCAAACTGCAACCAACAGCTTTGACAATAACTGTAGGTACTGACTCTCTAAATAAGTATGTGTAAGATCTACCTGCAATTGCACCCTCTGTCCTGTGAAACAGCAGGGTCTATACTCTAAGGCCTGTGTCGTAAATGTCCCTAGCCTCCAAACTTCTCCTGACAGATAAAAGCCGCTTACAACTCCCTGTCTCAAGGATGTAGTACAGTTACACAGGCTTGGCTCTAACTCTCACACTTTCCTCTCATAGAGCTGACTGGGATATTTCCTCACACTTATGGCGCTCCTTGAAGACTCCAAGTATCCTCCACTTTTCCAAAACACTGTTGGTTAGACTATACCATCTGCCCTTACTTCCCAATCCCCAGTGGAACAGCCCATTTAAGGGACAATACACACTTTCATCTATAAAACTATATACACAGTGCCACCAACATAGTATATACAATATAAACAATATAAAATAATTTTTGCAGTGTTCACTGGGATGCCACAACAAGACTACACGGGGTTTGTTTAGTATTCTGTAACCATAGAGACATATAGGTCTCGAGCTGGACAGAAAACAGTTGCATATTTTTATTCAAAATGTTTGCAAATTTGCTTTATTTTAGATATTTTGTTGGAAAAGTACTGTATACATAGTCACACCTTCTAGTATCAGCCTAGATGGACTTTTTCACAGTTTAGGTATTACAATTGCATCTTAGATTTGGTTTATATTGTTTTTTTCCCAGGTTAAGTCATCTGATAATGACATTAAAATAAATATATAAGTCTATGGCAATGATTAAATTACATACAGTATGTGGGTACATTGTTGATATGAAATCTAGAAATAGTATATGAATAATTTATTAACAATTTCTCATTTTACTAGCCAAGCCAAGTAACCAGTAATTCAGCCCCCACTTATGGTAATAAATGGAAATATGCGCAAAATGGTGCTCTCTGTGAAGAATGATTTATGACTCTGCTATCCCCTATACTCAATGCTGTTAATAATATAGAAAAAATGTCTTCTGTATCCATTGTTTTATTAGACATACCTACTGTGAGCCCAGAAGTATGCAGATTTCCTATGTCCAGAGATCAGAGCATGGCGGGAATATAGACAAAGCACTGCTGACACCAGCTACAGGAGGTAAGTAACATTTTGTAGGTAGTTATACGTGCAAATGTAACAACCTAGTCTTAAACATCTGCTCAAGTGTTAACCAGAGTGAGTTTAGTCTTTGGTTAACTGGAACCAAGACCAGAGCTTGGCTCTCCAATTTAGCAGTAGAGATGGGTGAAACTCTGAAGATTCGTTTCGTCCTGTGTTCAGATGAAGCAATCCTCCGAATTTGAGATTGGGTCTCAGCGGTGACGTCATGACATCATTATGCTCGGTGTGCCCATGTCACCGCTGTGGCCCAATCACAGGCCTCAGTGGTGACCCCGGACTCATGACTTCATAGGAGAGAGCGAGACATCACCAAGGAGGCAAAGACAGAGCAACGGACGCTGTAAAGAAGGCCCAAAAGAGGTAATGGAAGGTGAGCATAAATGTTTTTTATTTTTGTCATTACCCCTGGGCCTCCACCTATTATACTCTGGGGTCTGAAGAGACCCCAGCATATAATAATTTACTGCAATGCATGTTGTGGTCGCCATTTTAGTTCATCCGAGATTAATTCAAAATTTTTGGTTTTGTTAAAAACCGAACAATTTTGAATATTCGGGTCGAATCCGGTTCATTACGAACCAATTTGCCCATCTCTCTTTAGTAGCAGGGAAGACCAGGAACCCAGAGACAAGTTGTCACACATCAATGGGCTCCAGAGCTTACAGAAAGTAACATTTAATGCTGTTAGGACATCTCCACTGTGAGGAAACTTATATACATGGCCAAAAACGGTCCTAAATTTCCCCAATAGTGGCAAAATGTAAGGAAAACTGCACACTACACCAGGCAGGGTCTCTACACCATTCTCTACACCAAAGCACCCCCCTCATCACTGGGCCACCCTTTGGCTTGTAGTATGTTTTAGCACTAAAGCTACTGTGACTAGTGTGAAGCAAAGACACGCCACCATCTTGGGCCTACTCTACTCTGCCATTTCCACAATGCTTCCCCTGGGACATTGCACAGGCATATGAAAGTTGTGTAGTTCAGTCTTTAAAGGGGTTGTCTTTTAAAGACTATTCTGTTGATGTGCTCTTATATGGTATATTGCTGTCACAGAGAGGATTCCCCATTCTGGCTCCCTCTCTATAAGACATAGCACAAGCAGTGCTGGTCCACCATTAATGCTACATGCGGCAGCTCGGGGGTGCTCCAGTAGTGCCACATGCCTCAACTGCAAGGGCTACATATAAAGTTATAATAGTAATGTGTACTTTTTGATAGTAGACTCACTTTGCCATCCAACAGTAGCAGTGTCGTGGCACAAGTAGCCCAGTCAACCACAAAACCAAATACACACATCGCCCTACAGAGATTTGTATGTATAACTTTGTGGGGTGCCCTATGTAAAAAAGAACTTAGCATCGCCCCTGGGGACTTGCACTGCTATGTTCTATCACATGCATGGGTCCACATCCCTCTGTATCTGTCAAACTACCCGGGAGCTAAGCTTGTAGCTCTGACTATGTCTTTACACAGTAATAGACCTAAAACATAAAAAAAAGTGGAAAAAACATGATTGTAAAATAATTTCGTAACAATGTTTGACTTTGATATCGACTCCAGCTTGCAATTTCCCTCATGCAATGTTTGTTAAATATATTACTATACCGTCTCCAGCGCTACTCAGCCAAGCCGGAAAGACATTGCAACGCAATAAGTGGTATATTCCAGGAGGACCCGTCCAGATACATTAGAACCTTCTCACAGTAGCTAATCTTTTTATGTAAAATTCCCAGAATACAATATTAATAAAAAAGACTGAAGTGTAATAAAATGGGCCACGTTTTATGAAGCTTTACAATCTCACTCCCATGTACCGCAGCCGGCAATCTTAGCGCAGACTACATATGATGGCTGAATATGGATGTGATAATGGCCATTTGAGGTTCAATTAGCACGCCGGAACAGTTCTGGAGAGATTTCTTGATTGCCTTCTCTGCTGTTCAGCGCAGGCAGCGGAGTAAGCGAGCTAAGAGCTTTGAGCTTGATTAAACGGGCATTCTGTTGGGAAGAGAACTCCTTAATGTGATCTGTCACCTGCTCTAGCAGAATCCCAAATCAAGACATCTCTCCTTCACATTGACAGCCTGATTTTAACAATCGTTTTCAATGTCACAAACACTCAAGTCTTGTTTCCAGGATCCGAGAGAAAAAAAAAAGCAGAAAAATCCTTCCAAATAAAATATGTATCGACTTATTAAAGGGAGTCTCCCCCACTGCCGTCACTGTCTTATAGAGCACATTATAGTGATAAACAAAATGACTTTGAAGACTTATCCAAATAAGGCAGTCGGTGCACTGGGGGCGGGCCTTCAGCTCCTGGAGCACTGTTCTTGCTGCTCAGATAGGATGGGTGATGTCATAGCAGTGGGGGAAATCACCTCTCATTGCACAGGGTGGTATGGATCTGAGCTGTAAGAGCAGTGCTATAGGAAGCTATAGGCCCGCCCCCAATGCAAAACTAACTCATTTGCATAAGACACCAAAGTATTTTTCTCCAAATCTACAAAGCTGACATACAAAAACAAGTAGGTTGTTTATTACATGTAATGTGCTCTGTAACAGAGCAGTGGCAGTAAAATATGCTTTGGGGAGGTGGCTCCCTTTAAAGGGATTGTTGCATATAGACAACACTTGTTATTATGCACTATTAGGACAACCTTATGTCGTACAGAGGAGTCCCCTAAAGTGAGGTACAAGGTGAAGCTGCTCTAGGTCCAGGCATCACATAATTGACTAGTCATTTGTTGTGGAGACACAATAGCCATAAACTGTGGAACCTTTTTGTGGTATAAAAACAGTTTACTTAAAGGGGTTGCCCACTTTTGAGAGACAAATGCTATTTTTTGTACTATTTTACAATATACTTTCTGTATCAATTCCTCCCGGTTTTCTAGATCTCTGCTTGCTGTCATTCATTCTGATTACTCCCAGTGGATAAAATTCTGACCATGATCATGTAATATACAGTCCATGGTCATGTGATCACACACAGGTGCACAGCAGATGTCTGATTACTATGCTGTGACTATAACAAGCTGTGCACCCGTGTGTTTATCACTTGACCATGGACTGTATGTCATATGACCATGGTCAGAATTTTATCCACTATTATAATCAGAATGAATGACAGCAAGAAGAAATCTAGAAAATTGTGAGGAATTGATACAGAAAGTATATTGGAAAATTGGAAAACTTTTCATTATACAAACAATAAAATTAGTTTCTCAATAATGGTCTGAAAGTGGACAACCCCTTTAAGTAAAGTACATAATGGAATTAGAGAAAGCTATAACACAGGTAACAGCTGGCTAGTCTTATTAGGCCTGTGAAATTCCGTATCTTCAGGGGCGGCCTGCAGGGAGGGAGTCTCCCTCCTCTCCATCACTTGTTCTTTAAGGCTCTTGACAATGTGGCACAGGGAAGATCAACTGTAGGCTTTCAACTGGCCCTGTTGGTGAGAGTCCGTTCCCAGGATTGCCACCAGTGTGAAGTACAATAACCATCCAGGATCGATGCCATAGGGTTCCACCCAGGAAAAATGAAAACAAAATGAAGAAAAGGGAAATCTAAATTGCAATCAATATTTTGTGTGACCTTTTCCCTTTACCTTCCATCAATTCTTCTCAGTATACTTGGTTTTTGTAGAACCTTGGCAGGAAGGTTGTTCTTGGAGAACTAAGCACAGATCTTCTGTGGATGTAGGCTTGCTCCAATCCTTCTGTCTCTTCATGTCATCCCAGACAGACTGGATGATGATGAGATCAGGGCTATATCTGTGGGGGCCGGATCATCACTTCCAGGACTCCTCCTCCAAAGGGCAAAGGACACACCAAATATTGATGGGATTTACATTTCCATTGTTTTATTCAGGTCATTTTGTTAATTGACAAAAAATAAACTATTAACACTATTAACTTTTTTGAAAGCATTCTTAGTTTCCAATATTTTTTCCACACGGGCCCAGTACTGTAGCTACTCAAGTCCAGGAGTATAGCTATAAGGAAGCAGAAGTAGACATTGCACCAGTACTCTTCTGCATGTGTGGGTCCAAAGACCCCATTACCCCATAAAACACTAGTATCAGATATGACATTTGATAAGTTGGGGGCATTGTTAGGGATTTTGACTTGGTTCCCTGGGTCTTCAAATTACACCTTCTTCCATACCACACACATATGGTATATTCGCCTCCCCTCAATGTATTTTCCCATCATGGATAATATCTAAAAATGTACTTGGGGGGGGGGGGAGTTAGCTGTCCTCTAAGCTTTGTACTAAAAGTTTTCCACACAACAATGATAACTGGTAAACAGAAAGTATATTTAGGGCACACAATCTGCCGGTTAAGTAGAGCAAACTATGAACGCTTTGTTGGTATCTTAAAAATGAGGATCAGCACAGAGACTCAAAGCGAAAAACCCAAGTAATCTCAGCAGAAAATCAATTTAAACAGAAAACTTTTGTCGAGATTACTGCGTGCTGAAAGTCTTTGGCTTCGCTTCATGTTCTTACAGTTAGACAGTTTCTTAAAATGTGAGGGTGTCTGACAGCTTCAGTAGACTTTAAATTGCTCTAAACCCATTAAAAAGCATAAACAAACAGCCTGAAGCACTGTAAATCAAGGCGAGCGCCTTCACCCCGGTAATATAAAACTCTCTTATTGTATTAGAAACCTAACCTACACCGGCTTCAATTCCACACAACTAGCATCATTCTTTAACCTTTTAAAAGGTTCGGGAGAATAATACATGACCTGGAATTTGCTGAAATGTTTTTATTAATGGTTGTGTTTTCTTGCAGTTGGCCGTCTTAGACCTTAGCCATATAAAACGATACAGAAATAACAAAACAATGCCAATTAAGACCAAGGACATATGAAAGAAATAGACAAGATGTGCACGTGGCTAATACATTTCCTGATACAATATATTATGAAATAAAAAATAGGTTTTTTTCCTAGAATAAATATTTATCACCTGTCTATAGGATAAATAGTAAGTGTCTAATGGATGGGAACCTCGCGATCACTGGAACAAGGGTCCTGAGCCCACAATTGCAGTGAGGAGGGGATTGAAAGGAGCAATGGTTGCGCATGTGCTAAGTTGCACCAACCAGTGTCTATGTGGCCGACAGAACCAGCTGTGTACAAAGCTTGTGTTCATTCATCCAGTGATTCCCAAAGTGGTCCAGGTGGACCCCCAAGGGTCCACGGGAGACTCGACGGGGGTCTACGTTAGATCTAATCTTCACATTTTTTGATGAGTTTTGGGAATATGGTAGAAATGTAGCAGCAGGGGGTCCACTGAAACCAGTAAAATTTTGAAAGTGGTCTACGAGAAAAAAAAGTTTGGGAACCTCTGATTCAGTCCTATAGACCTTGAATGGAGCCACAATGTTGTGATCTGTGGGGGTTTTATCATTGTGGTCCCCAGTAAGGATGAGCAAACCAGTTCATAACGAGCCAAGTTTTTCAAAAAATTCAAGCTTGGCCAAACCCCAAAATTTTGGGATTTACCACTCACAATCCCCAAATGAAGTGACCCCAGAGTATAATAAGGGGGATAATAGCAGTTCTGGTTCGGACAAGATGGGTTTGGACCAAAACGAACCTCAAAAACAAAATTTTGCAAGAAGAATCTTGCAAGGTTCTCCCAACACTAACCCCCAGCAATCTATTGAGAATAGGTAATCCATTTAAATTCCATGAAAATTTGTTTAGGACATGGGATAAATATTCTGCTGAATTTGCATCAGAGAAATCCATCGGCATGTTAGAAGGGGTACTATGTACCCTTAAGAGACTGCCTTTTCAGGAAACCTTTTGGTGTGCAGAGTCTTGCAGTTCATCCCAGTTCATGTCACTAGAAACCTAGTCACATGGCCTGGGATTAAAGCCAAACCATATCTCCTCCAAAAGGAAGAGAGACCCATCCACACAGCCCTCTGGTGAAGTACCAGTTACTATTTAGAGGCCATACACATGGGTCAGAAGGGATACTTAAAAAGAATGCCTTTGTGGGCCACCTTTCGGAATGCCAGACCATGCATGCTTTGCTAAAAGTCCTGGTAGCAAAAGCCACCCAAATTTGTTTGTTTGCAGTGGCACATCTGCAGAAATGGCCACTGGGTAAACCCATAGCACAAATTGACACGCTGTCAGTTAAAATCCGTTGCACGGGTCATTTTGTCCCGTTGGTTTAGTCGCAGCATTCAGTCTCAGATTTTATGCTGCTCCTGAACTTTGCAGTGAGGTAGCCCGGAGTAACTGCAGCTTCAAAAGGATGGAAATAGAAAAGAGTGGGCTGCATATGAAAAGCAAAACGGGTCCCTCTCCTGATGTAACCTAGCAAAAGAAAAGTGTGATGTATGATAATCTTAGACCCATCTCTAGAAGAACAAAAGGGACTTGTCATCATTGGGATGACTCCCCTTTCCTCTATTTCAGAAGAAGAATGAAAACATGGAAGCTTCAAGGTGAACATACACATAAGTGTAAGCTGAATATTCCACTTCTATCTGGTCTGGTGGACTATCTTATGTCTATACGACTACCTCTCAAAGATTATGGGAAAAAGGGTTGAGCATAACAACATTCAACATGCTCAATCCTTTGTTGTCACAGGAAATAATTCACCACCAGTGGAGTCTGGCAGTGACCCATTCTGTTCTCTTCACTGAAAAAACATGTACAATTGACTTGGTCGGGAGTGAATGTGTATGAGATGTTCGAGAAGAATACCTGTTGCACGTTGGTTATCTAAAGTACTTGGCCAGCTTTTATGTACATCTGAAATCTGAAGCATGTTTTATAATATCTGTTCTAGGAAATTATTACTTAAATAGTCTGGGCAAAAGCCTGAGACTGCACTACCGAGAGATTCTCATGAAAAAATTTCAGATTTCTGTCAGGTGTCATGTTGTCATGGAGACCTTGTGTGGATCCAACTCACTGCCCACAACAGTACAGTATTTGCATCCTAAATGGATTGAATTTGTAAATTACACTAAAGGGTCTTTTATACATGTTGGGTAGATCTACTTTACGTAAATCACTCGGCAGATGCTTATTTTTATTGTTCTGTGAAGCCTTTTGCATTGACGATCTGTAGCACAACCACACTGCTGCCTGACAGACCTCACTAAATTATAGTTGGGTCCATTGGATTCCATCATGGTTTTAATGACTTTGATGGAAAGAAATGTGCTGCAACAATAGGAGAGGGATGAGGATGTGAGCAGCAGTGGGGGGCATGGAATAGCACAATGGACCCTGTAAGTAACCTGGTCCCAGGAGGGGCAGGATGCCAGCGTTCACAAACCACCAGCTTTATATATGGCTAAATTTGTTATAATTTTTTTGTATTTCATCAATACATGTAAAATTTCAAAACAATAATAGTTGTGGTATTGGTTAAAAAAAAAATCCAACTGTTGTCTACAGCTCCTAAACAGGTTTAGACTACAAGGAAACCTTTAGTGTTGTCTCATCTTGGAGTCATTGTCTACTCCTTGTTATACTCTGGTTCTTGTTAACATACAGATTGTAGGAGAGGGAATAGAAGAATGGAAATAAGACATAAATGCAGGATCAGACTGTATATACGGTTTGTATGTAGTCTGTTACCATGGAGACACATAGACCACCATAGGAATGATATGCACAAGACGACAGGAGATTTTCTAGAGTATTTGGTTGTTTATTTTAGTAATAAGCTGCAATTGGTTGTCACTTTAGTCCTCTATCTATAAGTAGATCATACTCAGTTCACTATTTAGAAGAATGCAACAATGGGCACAAGAGATCCAAATCATTTTGAGATCTGCGCTCCTCTCTGAGATATGACGGAAGATGAACTATTCATGTTGATATCAGTTGTAACTCTTTAAGCTTCAGCCATACTGGATAAGAAAATTCAGTTTTATTTTCAACCTTTCAATTAACACGTTATTTGCTGGTGTCGGAGGCTTTCATTTCTGCCGTCATCTCACATGTTTCTGTATAGCATACCTGTTCTAAAATAGTACAGAAGCCAGCTCCTTGCATTCAGCCCTCCGTCTCCCACACAGTCTATTTCTAGTTCTTGTGACTTCCTTCATGTTTTGTTTGATTTTTAGAATATTTAAACAAACCAAACAAAATTTGAACAAATTTACTTTCTTAGGTCGTGTTTACATCCATGTTAGAGGGTCTGTTAGGAGGCTCAGTAGAAGATACCATCAAAAATCACTGGCTTAACCCCTGTAATGCGTCCATATATCTAAAAAGTTGTGAGATTCCTGATCGCAGAATATCTTCAAGTTCTAATCGGACCTCTCTTAGAGAAGTATTGTCAGTACAGGACTTGCCTCCAGACATCTCCAAGAGAAGGAAAGGCTCGGGAGATTTTCAGCAATATCATTATCAGCCTAAACAAGTCTACTGAACCGTTTACGATGCATGCCAAAGCAACATGTCAGCGCTATTGCCTGCCATGCCGCGTCTTCCGCTTTATTGGGTCATGCTTGTCCAATCTACTGTGTGTGTTCAGGTGTCAGAGGCCGGCTCGCCAACAAAGATTTCATAATTACCCTTCTTGCAGTTTCATGGGCCCTTTGACCTGAGAAAGAGCTAATGGTAACCTGAAAGTACAAGGTAGTTAAATCTGTGGGTGAGCAAAAAAAAAATGACTTTCTGTCCAGGACTGGCAGCTCTTTCATGTCATAGATGAGGTCACTAAGGATCTGAGGTACAGCGGGAAGCTTGTTACATCTCCAGCCTGCACCTGCGATTCTAGATAAAGACAAGACATTGGTGTCCCACTGTGACACTTCTGCAGATTTCACAAGTACAATAGGTTTATTCCATTTTGCATTATATGAAAGCAATGTAGTGTATGATGTCCAACTGGTAATAATGAAAAAATATGATTAAAGAGAAAACATTCCGAGAAAATAGCGGCAGGGAATTGAGGCGTCTTCTCATGCTGTGTTCGTGGGAAATGAAACTCTTTCAAAGTATCGGCTATTCTTTTTGTAGCTTTCAGCATTTAGAATCCTGATTTCAGGAGATACATTGTCACTGAAGGTTCCATGATGTCATCTCATTACTTAAAGGTGAGGTAGCAGAAGATCTACAGAAATTATCAATGTGAAATACTACTGCATTTCAATGTCAGAGGTTGACTTTGCCGCCTCCTCTATATCCCTATAAACACGTGCTACAAGTACTTGCACTTTGTAAGCCAATATAAGGGAGTCTGTCAACAAAACCTAGCATATAAACCCTGCCCTACAGATAGATAAGTTAAGGTCACCAGAACCCAGCATATAAACCCAGTCTTGCAGATAGGTAGGTTAAGGCCACTAGATCCCAGCATATAAACCCAGTCCTGCAGATAGATAGGTTAGAGTCACCAGACCTCAGCTCTGCAGATAGGTTAGTGTCACCAAATCCCAGCATATAAACCCAGCTCTGCAGATAGCTAGGTTAGTGTCACCAGAACCAGCATATCACCCCAGCCCTGCAGATAGATAGGTTAGTGTCACCAGACCCAGCATATCACCCCAGCCCTGCAGATAGATAGGTTAGTGTCACCAGACCCAGCATATCACCCCAGCCCTGCAGATAGATAGGTTAGTGTCACCAGTACCAGCATATTACCCCAGCCCTGCAGATAGATAGGTTAGTGTCACCAGACCCCAGCATATCACCCCAGCCCTGCAGATAGATAGGTTAGTGTCACCAGACCCAGCATATCACCCCAGCCCTGCAGATAGATAGGTTAGTGTCACCAGACCCAGCATATCACCCCAGCCCTGCAGATAGATAGGTTAGTGTCACCAGACCCCAGCATATCACCCCAGCCCTGCAGATAGATAGGTTAGTGTCACCAGACCCCAGCATATCACCCCAGCTCTGCAGATAGATAGGTTAGTGTCACCAGACCCAGCATATCACCCCAGCCCTGCAGATAGATAGGTTAGTGTCACCAGACCCAGCATATCACCCCAGCCCTGCAGATAGATAGGTTAGTGTCACCAGACCCCAGCATATCACCCCAGCTCTGCAGATAGATAGGTTAATGTCACCAGATCCCAGCATATAAACCCAGCTCTGCAGATAGGTAGGTTAAGGTCACCTGAATCAAATACTGTTTTCCCCTTGTGAACTGCTGTCAAGGATACTGATTTTGTCAACATGTAAATGAGCTTTTTGGAACAATGAGGGCATTGCTGTTTAACTCTTTGAAGCAATGGCAATACCCTTGTTGCTCCAAAGAGCTCATTTTCATATTGACAAAAACAGCAATATCTCGGTAACGGAAGCAGCGATCCACAAGGGGAAAACACCAAGTGATTCAGGTGACCCAACCTATCGATGGGGTGAAATGGTGACTTCTGGTGACAGATTTCCTTTAACCCCTTTCAGGTAGACATACCACTGCCCCACAGACTGATGGAGAGCTGCAACAACAAACTGGCCTGGTCTGTAGGAGTACAGTTGGTTTTGGCCAGAGAGATACACTGTTCATCCTGAGATCCTGTTAGGTGTTGAACTACTGCCCTCTTTGTCTAGACCTTCACTGGGCTGTAGCCTTGCTTTGGATTTCTGGGTTTGAGGATGTCCCTTCAATGGAACTGTCCCAGGAGTATAATAGCTTCCTAGAGAGTGATTGTACTGTAAGCTAAAGAAGTTCCCAGAGAACACTGTTTGTGACCAGAGCCTGAGACTATGCCTGACCAAGGTTTCTCACCAATTTTAGCTAATGTGAACTGCTTATGAAGCATTTTATTACTGCAGCCAATGTGATGTGAGCCCTCAAAGAGTCTCCAAACATTACTCTATGTGTTCTCTATAAGACACTGTTATGCTGCCATTGGTAACCGCCAAGCTCTGTGTCTTTGAGAAACTTGGTCCATTTATGATTGTAACCTCCAAACTTTGTACTCATTTGTTACTGCAACCACTAAGCAGAGTGCTTTGTACTGTAACCACCAAACATTGCGCCCCCTGTTGGAGTAAAGTTAAATTGAATGTTACAGTTGTTTGTCTTCCTCTTCATTGTACCATCCTCAAGAGGGACCTCCCAAAAGGGATAGAGATGACCAAACTGGTTCATAACAAGACGGGTTCAATAAGAATTTTTTTTTTGAAGTTCACTACTCATGAGTCAATATTATAGAGACCCCAGAGTATTTTAAGTGGAGGCCTAGGGAGGTGTAGAAAATTAATAAACAGTCATACTTACCTTCCCACATCTCAGTGGTGACCCGGAGCCACTAACATCACCAGGAGGCCAGAAGAGACCAGAAGACGCCCAGGAGAGAACATCATATGCTGCGAGGGAAACCAGGAGGGGTGATTGAAGGTGAGTATGACTGCTTATTAATTTTCGGCACCTCCCCTGGGCCTCTGCTGATTATGCTCCAGGGGTCCGAAGAGACCCCAGACTATAATAATAGAACTTCCAGTTTGGAACAAGCAAGTGCAGTCCAAAAGGTCATATTTCATAAATATTTGATAGGTTTGCCCTATTGCTCTAAATAGGGTCAAAAGCCACACATAGAAACTTTGGCCCAAGGAAAGCTAAGCTACCGCCAAGTCTGGCAGGGTGGGGGTTAGAAATTATTTTCTTCTGTCTTCAGAGTCAGGGACTTGGTATCTGGCCATGCTTCACGTATAACAAGCTACATTAATTAAGACTTGTAATGAAGCAATTCTGCCGTTCCCCACAGTAATATTGCGGTGACTTTCCTAATAAATAACGGGGTAAACAAAACCACACATGCAATTAGTTCAGCGGCAGAAGAACATACACTCCGGCGGAAGATAATTAAAGATAACTTATTTTTGGAGCATAACCTCATCTTAAAGATGGTCGTCTGAGATCCGCCGTTAATAAAAGCAAGCACGACTCATATGCTGATGTAAAGCCCTGTGCCCATTGCCATCTGCATAGGAAGCTCCTGCATGGCTCACAGTAACCTTGAAATGCAGAACAGAAGAAGGCAATGTCACAAGTGATAGGACCCACTATTAGTATTTCATTCTGACAGGCTGGAAATAGGCCTGTCAGCATCCGGCGTTACCACCTGAACTGTGGCCTTCATCATGGTCAGAGTGCTGCATTTTCTCATACTAAAGCGATTTCCATCAAGAAGAAAAGTGCTTAAATAGTAGACGGTAGCAGGAAGCAGGTGAGTTATCACTTTCTCAGATGCAGCATCGGAAGTGGACGGAGGAGGGGTGGAATGTGGTGCACAGGCTTTACGGGATTAACTGCTCGTCTGCTGCTTTATAGCTATGCGAAGAGATAGGCTGGCGCTTATACTTGACATGATATTTTACACATGAATGTCCAAAGACTCTAGGAATGTAGAGCTCATTCTTACTGGGATATACAGTGTTGTATAAAAGTTTTAGGCAGGTGTGGGGAAAGGGCTGCAAAGTAAAAATACTTTCAGAAATAGAACTGTTAATGGTTTGTTAAGGAAATGAATTGGGAATGAAGAAAAGAGAAATGTAAATCCCATCATTTTCCAAAAATCTCAGGTTTGGCCAAACTTGAAATTTTTGGGTTCACCATCCACAAATCGTTATTATATTCTGGAGTCTCTTCAGACTCTGAAGTATAATAAGCAGAGGATCAGGTAGGTGCGGCAAAATAATAAACAGTGATACGTACCTTCCATCATGGTTCCCTTGTGGTGTCCGGTGACCATTTCCACAGCATCTTCAGGTCTCCTCAGGTCCAATTACAAGTCTCAGCTGTTACATAGGGCACACCAAAGTCACAGAAGAGGTTAGAAGAGGCCCAAATGGTACCAAAGACGCCATAGAAAATAGATTGAATGCCCATAGGAAACCTAGGAGAAGTTTGAGAAGCGGAATATCAGTGTTTATTATTTTAGTGCACCTCCAGTGGGCCTCCACTTATTATACCCTGGGGTCTGAAAAGCACTTCAAATTCACAAAATAAATCTCACAAGATTCTCCCAACATTAGTCACTTAATCAGTTTGCAATTCTATCAACAGTTCAAAAAGTTGTTCTTCCGTTCCCCTGTTTTAGTAAAGAACCCTTCTGAGCAAGTTTGGTCTGAAGCAAGATCCTACTTTCTCTAATGTCAACATCATCCAGTCTGTCTGGGATTACACGGAAGAGTCACACGGATTGGAGCAAGCCTACACCCACCAAAGGTCTGAGCTTAGGTCTCCAAGATGGTGGGAATAACCTCCCTGCCGAGTTCTGCCAAATACTGTCTGCAAATACCGAGAAGAACTGATAGAAGGCAAAGGGCAAAATCACAAAATATTGATGGGATTTACATTTCTCTTTTAATTCATTTAATTTTATGATTGACAAAAATAAACTATTAACTCTTCTATTTCTGAAAGCATTCTTACTTTGCAATATTTTTTCCATGCCTGCCTAAAACTTTTTCAGAGTATTGTATGTGTCCTACAGATGGTGGATTTCATTGTATCTACATCTTAAATGGGATGTCCCACAATCACAACTTCTACAAGTGACTGATCATGAGAACAGGGGTTTCATTGTCCCCCATATCTTCGTCAGTCCCTTAGGCTTTATTCACACATCAAAAGCCCAAATTAAAAACCCATGAAAGTCTATGGGTGAATTCACATGCCCATTTTTTTAAACCAGTCATACAGCATATATTTGTCCATTTTAATGGTCACACAAACTCAGTAGAACTCCATGGGTCATCTGTTAACAGATTACAATCCATTTTGACGGTGGTTAAAAACAGACTGATACGTCTATTTTTCATGGACGATTGGCAAGTTAAAAATGGAAACATCATGTGAATAAGGCCTAAAGCTTTGAATGGAGTGGCAGTGTGCATGCACAATCTTCTCTTCTTTCAAAACAGAGACATAGGACCTCCATCAATCAGGCACTTATAGGCTGAGGCCCCACATTGCGGAAACGCACCTTTTTTTTTTGCTGCAAATTTTGCTGGAGTTTTTTGATCCAAAGTGGGACCTCAGCCATAGACAAAATACTCCAAGAGGTTTTGGCAACAAACCTATATTACTTGTCCAGTAGAATTTTACTGTCTAATTTTAAAATTTTACCAAATTTTCTTCGGCCAGCATGGTGGCTCAGTGGTTAGCACTTGTAGCGCTGGGGTTCTGGGTTCAAATCTGACCGGGGAAGATTTCTAACCAAACTGCATGGAGTTTGTAGGTTGCTGATATGAAGTATAGATAAAGCAGAGTTCTAGATTTTGTCCAGATAGAAGTGTTTGAGGTGTCTGGTATTACAGAACACCTAAAATAAAGTTTCACTTATAAAAATGATTTAAAGGGGATGTATAGGATTACAAAAAGATCAGTTTTATTTCACAATACTGCATCTATCCATTGGCTTTCTCTGGTTTTGCATTACTTAAAGGGGTTGTCTGGTTTTAGGCCATTTTCAGGGGACCTCTTAAACAATGGTACACCACTGAGGTCCAGGATTGGATGCAACAATCAGGTGACATCAGTGTGATGTCATCACTGTAGCATCTTCAACAAAAACTTTAGTGAAACAGCTTTGACTGAAACGGTGGGAGAGTCAGGAGGTAAGTACTGCTTGGTTTGCTTTTCAAAACATCCCCTGCCAATCTTTATCAAGGAGATTGTGACAACTGAAAATTCTCAGAAATTTTTCGGAATTAAGTCATCATCATGCTGATCAGGTGATCGCCACAGCTTCCACTTCTCTAACCTATAGCGCTTAGCTGATTTTGCCAGGGTAACTTGGAGGCAGCCATTGAATGAATGACATTGTATCCATCAGAATGGAAGCCCTTATTCCGAGAGGCTCTCAGTTCTAGCTCTCAAAGGAAGATTTCAGACAGATGACTCCTCTGTATGGCATGGACAATCCCTAATATGGTGTATGGATAACCCCTTTAATTTTAGGACACCCCTGGAACTTCTTATTAAGGGTAGTATCACACTTTAGATCTGGTGCAAATCAATGGCAGCTTACAGAAAGTTACCCCACAACTTTAACCCTTTACAATAAAAGGATTTCTTTTTAAGATGATGTATATGCATTAGATTTCAAAAATTTGCATTAAGGTAATTTTGCTGCATGTGTTTTTTTTTTTTTTTTCCTGTTGCGTGTGTATGAAGTCACACCCATGTGTATTATAATGCAAAATGCTGCATTGCTATTCCACCACATGTGAACATGGCTTAGCACTTTCTTTAGAGAAGCTCCAAAAGTAGAACTTCACCCCTTTACAAAAACTAAATTAGGATCTATTAAATAAGCGACAACACATTTAATGAGTGTGTGCCAATGTTTTTCTTAATTGCAGAGCCGGGCTGCATCCTTAAAGCACAATCTCCTA
This sequence comes from Leptodactylus fallax, assembly GCA_947044405.1. Classification (NCBI taxonomy): domain Eukaryota; kingdom Metazoa; phylum Chordata; class Amphibia; order Anura; family Leptodactylidae; genus Leptodactylus; species Leptodactylus fallax. Next base: position 1,083,396 of record CAMRHE010000076.1, on the reverse strand, counting down.
TCTAGAACACATCATTTAGGCATGTCATTAAGAGCAAACTAATTAGAAAGCAAAAGGGACAGGACTGCAAAGGTTGGCGACCTGGAGAACTTGGCAGGCCGTACTTGACATTCTACCACATGAGCCAGTCGAAGAGAGATGGACTTGCGTGGCCAGCACTAATGATACGTGCCCGAATGACTAATATATTGATTGGTGAAAAATCCATGCAGCAAAATAATTTTTCTACTGTGGGTTAATGAACATGTCAAATAGTGAAAATGAGTTGTTTGAAAGTAAATTGCTACAATCTATACCTAGAAAATGTGGCTGCGGCACTGACGTCCCGGTGTGTTTCCCATCTCCTTTTGTTCTGTTGTATATGATGTGTCCGGTTCTTGTGACGTTCTCTTATAATTCACTGGAAGCAAACACAACCCGTAGAGAGGAAATCACTGGTCAAAAAGATTCAGAGCCGTACACTGAGCTGGAAGGAACCCGGCTAGGGCTACACCGTGATTCCCATTGCATGAACTAAGGTCTCCTGGTCATCCTGAGACTCCTGCATTATAGTGAATAGTGACACACTAAGACCCCTAGGGTGCTGTCTACAATACTGGTGTCTTCTCATGTTGTAGAGAGACCTTTGGGCCCCTTGAAACTTCAGGGCCTGGAAGCGATTGCTACCTCTGCCCCCCCGTATAGCTATGCCCCAGCCCCCAGGGTATCAGAGATTATTGTATCACAAGCAAGTTAAAATGTTGGTGATACTGTATATCTCAACAAGATGGCCATGTGTAATATAATTTTCTAAGTGTCTGGGGTAGTCGAACGCTTGTTGGAAGGTTGGTGGTTGTTCAAGTGTTTGGGACAGTTGGCCGTTCTTTTCATGCAAGCGATGACAGTCTAAAATCTAATGTGTATGGCCAGCTTTAGCCTAAATGACATTAGTTAGACATTAAATGAATGTCAACTAAACATGATGATGACTTCAGCAGAACCAGACAACCATCTGTGGTGTCCAGACTTTCTCTTTATTCTTAACGTCTCATGCTCACAGAAAAAAACAAATTTGGTAGTCAACTGGTTGTAGACAGAGATGGGTGAATCCAGTTCATTACCCGAATATTCCAAATTGTTTGGTTTTTAACAAAACTGAACAATTTGTGATTTGTCTAGGATAAACTAAAATAGCCGCCTCAATATGCATTGCTGGAAATTATTATACTCTTTGGATTCTATCCAAACAAGTTCGAACCGAAATGAACTGGAGGACCGCTTCGTCTGAACACAGGACAAAACTAACCTTCATAGGTTCGCCCATAGATGTCGCCCATAGATGGGACCTAAATACATCAATAAAGAACTGGGTTTTCCTGCAGTTCCCACAGTGAAGCTTTTGGTTCTTCCTGATAGAGAAGCAATTTTGGTATCGATAGGAGATTTCCTAACATATGACTTCACAGTCTCCTGGGCCCTAATGCAAAATATGTAAAGGGGCCCCCACATAACCAAGTGCTATGTATAATATTGCTTACATCTTGTTTTGTAAAGAGGCCTTTGGGCCCTCTGAGGTTCCAGGGCCCAGTAACAACTGCTACATCTGCACACCCTATAGCTTCACCCCTCTATGACTTCAAGCACCTACAATCCTAACCTATACTTTAAAAATCTTCTGATTCCTTAACCAAATAACACCGGTGACTACTACATGATATCCGTCTCTGAAGCTGCAGGACTGCAGACCGACAATGTTATCTCACTGCACCCCCGGTACAATAAACAGCACTCACACCTATAATCTGCGACTATGGTAACAAAACAATCATTTCTGAGTGATGGGAATATGGTCCATCAGCGGGAAGATGTCACCTTGACATATCGGAATACAGACCTAGCACATAAATCAAAAAATGTGAGCAATGCTAGAGCTGTAACGTTTGTTAATTTTAAGGGTTAATACTACTTTTTGAGATGCAGTAATAATCTCTGTATTCATTCACTACTTTTTATTTAGTAAGGGGAAATAAATCTCAATCTAAGACTGAACTTCATTGGTTCCACTGTAGGAAAGGTTCCTGAGGTCTACCCTCCACCTATACAGAACAGGTAGACATCGCCATTGCTCACAGTCTTAAGTAGGATTCACAGTCTATGGGAATTTATCGATCCTTCTCATGGTGGCGCACATCTGGCGCTAGACACTTTCTTTTGCCAAACATTTGCCACAATCCCATTCTGTGCCTTGTATGCCACATTGTGCTATTGTGGGTGTGGACACCTCGACCCGACATATTCATTATAATTCACACCAGTTTTCTGCCATTAGTTATAATGGAAAATCCACATCAGTTCCTAGCTGGTGCAGATCTCCATTCTGGCGCACTCCTGTGCATCGTGATGTAAATACTGGTTGGTTAGTTCCTGCAGGTGCACAGCTCGGCATGGGTGACCATAGTCTGGACATGTTTGGGTCTTCCTTTCATTTGTGACCTTAGTAAAGGCAATTCAGAACTTCTCCACCTAGTAGCAAAGGCTGATAGCAGCAAAGTCCCTATGTACTAAGCAGAAATGTGAAGGTTGAAGTCAACCAAGTGCATACTTAAAGGGGTTGTCCATATTTTTTATTTATTTATGGCCTAGCCTCTCAATAGGCCATAAATATATGATTGGTGGAGGGACGGCCTGCACACTGTATGGCTCTTCTGAGGTGCGCAAGGTCTGTGTACTATACAGTACATGCACATAGTGCATTGAAGTCAATGGGAACAGACTTGCAGTAATGGCACCCAGCCACTAGACAGGGCACACAGCTATCTGGAATAGGAGAATGGGGACAGTGAGGACAACTTCTGTTTCCATGTTGTTGGCTTAGTTATGAAATATACAGATAGCTGTTATTGTCATGTGCCAGACATTTTGGCAACATTGACAACAGGAGGTCAGCCATATTGATCGTCATATTGGTTGCAAGCGGAGGAAGTGACACACCTGACCTCAAAGAAGTTGTATGGGTGATCGTGATATCTACTTTGCATGGTGATGAATATGCTGCAAAAAGAAACATCAGGAAAATAAAACTGCATAGCCTGGAAGTGTGAACTGCATCTAAGACTAGACTAGATAGGAACAGCAACCATCCAGTTGATCATCATTGGAGGAGATTTATCAAGACTGGCATTAGTATGCTGTACCTTTTTCCTGCATCACTCGATGACGTTCCTCATTTATCAGCAGGTACATGACTTGTCATAAATCCAGTGCATCCTCCAGTGGGGTGACATTCATTCAGGAAAATGGTGCAATTTTGTGTGCAAAACCACGGCTTACACAAACAAGCGTGACTTTTTAATGCCTTGTACACCAGGAAACATGATAACTTTCCCCCCTGACCAGTCAAACATTTTCTGGACAAATAAAGCCACCATACAGGATTTTTCCATTTTTTCTACAGTTTTTGATGGCATCTGTGACATGGATGTGAACATAGCCTAAGGATATCATTTGCTGCTCTTCAAGCCAAAATGATGAGAAGATCCAACCATGGATAAGGATGGCTCCTGCAGGAGAAATATTTGTCCACAGGCTTCCTTGCTTGGTGGTGGGACGGGATTAGGGAATCCCACCTCCATTCAAAAATGTCTTTGTGAGACAACTCCTTTAAGGATGTTACATAATCCAGTGCAATATCTAATATCCAAATGAAACTCTATATCATTTAAATGGTCAGGAGATAGAATGCCACTGCATATGTGGAAATCGGATCATACTCAATTTTATTTTGCGCCTCTTTCAGTTGAACAGTCCGTGGATCACCACCAGCATTTCCTGCGACAAAGCCCTCTAATTTATTACGGGCCCGCCGGCTGAGTAGGGTTTTAATAAGCTGTTTTCTTGGCCAGACAGCCAGTCACTCCATTCCGACAGACTTCGTTATAATGTCTGCGACTCGGAGAGAGTATGAGCTTTAACAGAATTACCCCGGCTGTGATAACCATTATAAAAGCACACTTTCTGCTCCATATAAAAATATCTCCCGATTTCTTGTATTTACTGTAATAGTGTCTCGGCTTGTTTGTACATGACACATTTTTGTCACATTTCTAGTTTCCTAAGTAATGGTGGGATATGAGGTAACAGGTCAGACTGTCAGCCCGGCTGTCATTATTCCAAATGGCTGCTTCCGTACAGGTTGTTTTCATTTAGGAAAATAATTTGATTTTTCTATGTCTGCCCACATTCCACTTGCAAGCAGCGAGGGAAACTGCAAACAATGTCTCCGCCACTTAATATGCAAGGAGAATGCTTAATAGAATCATTTGCAGGATAATTAAAAGCCTGCTGATATATCTTATGAGCGTGTGCGAGGGATATATGAAATGAACAAGTGCAATTGCTTATTTTTGTAGATTAAATATCGAGTCGTAGAGGTCAAAGTTAGTGGTTGGTGGTGGAAACAATTAATGATATTTCTCGGTTCTATATGCACTTGTTTTTTTCCCGATGGATAGTTCACCCTGATTTATGGTAAACATTTGTACAGCAGAGCCTAATGGGAAATCTAATACACTATTGAAATGCTGCAGCTAATTCCATAGCTTCTTATAGAATTTACGGATATGGAAATGCTCAATTGAATTGACTAAGGACTGGCATGCAATTAACTGTTTTAATGTAAAGAGATAGAACACCTATAGAACCGAGCACCATTATATGTGATACCTAGACGCAAGAGGTTGTCTGGTGAAGACAGCTCATGCCCATGTACAATGGTAGGGTATCTTGATGTCATGGAGGGTGTCCACCACTTGGAACTAGAGATGGTCGAACCCCTCAAGATTAGTTTTGTTTCAGGTTTGGTCAGTTTGTGTCCCTGATTCGTTTTGAGTCCAACAATTTCGGTACAAATCACACCTTAAATTGGCTTAAAACATAGCGTAGAACACTCTCAGTTACTAGAAAAACATGGCCTACCTGTGGGCCAATCACAGGAGAGACGCTGCTGCTATTGAAGTCAGCGGTAATAGTGGTAGTGGTCCCACTATAATCTATACCTGTGCTGTGACACTATGATGTCACACAGACCCACTGCCTCCAATTTTATTTACTATCCCTGAGCTGTGACATCATAGTGAATTCACCTGTCCTTAGATTAGGTCACCAATATCAGATCATGGATGTCTGAGACATGGAACCCTCACCAATTAGCTGATTGTATGGGTTGTGGCATTTGGACAAGTGGATCTATTGGTAGCTTAACATGCACAGTGCTGTACATTTTATAATGGCTGTGCTGGGTAATGCAACTCATTCCTATTCATTTGAAAGGCATAGATCTGCAATAAAGTCATTTGACCAATGGATGAGTACTTGATAAAGAATTTGGTCTAAGCTCGAAACGTGTTGTCTATATCACACTTACATAGTTACAATCACAACGAGACATCTTTGCCGTACTTGCCAAAGCAGTTTTCATTTTGTAAATACATGCATCACGGAACTGAAGATGATTGCCAACCAGGAGAGATCATGGTTGATACTGGCTACAAGGAGTACTGAAATACTCGACAGGCTACCTCAGTGCAGTGAATACTAATAAGAAGGTTGCCTGGAAATCCCTCCATCAACTTAAAGTTTAATTGATTGGCTGTAAGGAGTGCACCCACAAGATGGTTCATGGAAACATACAAAGCTGTGTCCCTACTGACTGATTCACAAGCTCCATTAACTTAAATATCTGCCAATACATTGCATGCTTAAACATATATAAAATATTCAATGTACTGGCAGATAGAGATAGTTCTCTATATTGCAATACATTTTATAGGCAAAGAAATAAGAATAGAAGAGGTAAGAGAAAAAAAATACTACCATTGACGCATGTGGAGCTTGTAGCTCAGTCAGTAGGGGACTGCTTTCTATGCACCATGTTGTAGGTTCAAGCCCTGCCTTACACTTAATGAAACAGTAAAGATTTACATAGATGGAGGGTTCTATTCAGTTGTTTACTGCTAAGAATATATTATAATTTTTTAAAAATGATACATATGTATACTCTCTCTCTCGCTCTCTCTCTCTCTCTCTCTCTCATATATATATATATATATATATATGTATATTTTAGAGGTTACTAAAGCTTTAACAATAAATTAACATAAACCTATTTTATCACTAAATGGCATGAATAAAAACGGTACAAATGTTTATTTTCCTTAACTAATAACAATCTGGGTCTATTATTATTATAGGGGGTCTGACTATATGATGCTATTCACTTTTTATAAAGGCCACACCTCTTGAAAAAGGCCCGCCCCCTTTTGCCACGAGCTGCCCTGTGAAGGGCTCTCCCAGGTTGATGTCTCAGGGTAAGCAGGATACTGTAACAAGCACCTGTTTATTTGGATTCCTTGTTTTACTTTGCTACTGAATTTCCCCATTGTGGGACTTAGGACTATTATTATTATCAATAACCTGGGAAGAGGAAGTGGAGGCCACCCAAGTGCCTTCAAACGGCTGATAGTCAGGGGGTGCCGAGTGTCGGACTTTCCTAGGGATAGGTCATCAATATCGTAGTCACTTTGCTTCTTGACCTGAGTCCATAATGGGCCAACAATGATACAGACTGGTCACATTTTCAATGATTGTAGGCATGACCAGTGACAATTGAAGGTATCCAGACTTTAGCTGATATCAATGTGTAAAATATATTATTTTCATAGTTACGGAGAATAACAGGGCTCAGGTTAGCATGTCGATGGACAAGCCCTACATCCCTACATACCCATATAAATCAGTGAGAAGTGTAACTAAACACACACCAATCTAGGTACATCAAAGGTTACATTACTGGAGGCCGCTCTTGGAAATAATGTATTTTGCTTTAGGTCATTAAATCAGGAGCATGTTTCAGGCTCAGCAAAGAACAGATGCCCTTTTCTTTCCCCATAATGACGTAGCCAAACAATGTCTGGTTCTTTATGGTCTAAAATCTGTTTGCTTATTACAGAAAACGACAGCAGTTCAATCCATTGACCTATTCCAGCAAATTACAAGCATAGCACAAAATGCCGGGGCTCGCAAACACTAAATAAAATACAGTAGCTGCGCATATTTCACACACATTAGCATAGTATTTATAGGTAATTGCACCTCTCTTCCATTAGGATTTAATTATATTGTAAGCAAAAGTTGGATAAATTGCATATTTAAGATTACATCCTTGTTCCGATGCTGCAAACAGCGATGAATGCGCCGGCACAATAAATGGATTGTCTATTGGTAATACTAATTAAAAATTTTATATAAAAAGAGGGTGTCTAATGCCACTAATTCATGGACGCAATCGCCACCTTTCATGGAATATGAAGTTATTAATGTATCATTTTAGATGATTTTCTATCGTGCTATGTTGTGAGTGCACAGCTGTGTGTCTAGTGATACCAGAAAAGATGGATACTCATGTAACTAGAGCCAGAATATGCGATACCCAGACTGTAGGGCGTACTACAGGGTAATTCACATACAGTGCTGTGCAAAAGCTTTGGGTAGGTGTGGAAAAAATGCTGCAAAGTAAGAATGTTTCAGAAATAGAAGAGTTAATAGTTTATTTTGTCAACTAATAAAATAAAGGAGAGTTGTAAATCCCATCAATATTTGGTGTGACCTTTGCCCTTTGCCTTCCATCAGTTCTTCTCGGACAGTATTTGGCAGAACTCGGCAGGGAGGTTATTCCCGCCGTCATCTTGGAGAAGTAAGCACAGATCTTCTGTGGATGTTGCTCGCTCCAATCCTTCTGTCTCTTCATGTCATCCCAGACAGACTGGATGATGATGAGATCAGGGCTATATCTGTGGGGGCCGGATCATCACTTCCAGGACTCCTCCTCCAAAGGGCAAAGGTCACAACAAATATTGATCGGATTTACATTTCTCTTTTCTTCATTCACTTCATTTTTTTCATTAACAAAAATAAAACAATTTACTCATCTATTTTTGAAAGCTTTCTTACTGCAGCGGCAACCGTACACTGACAACACGAGTAGCATGGAATAGCACATTTTTTTTTCTTGGTTTATCCATGATCTTGTAAAGTGGTGAGAAAGTATCCAACCCCCATAATTTTCCCACCAGTCTGGGCCCTAAGAGGTCATCAGTATCTGATCAGTGGGGGCTGAAACCCAGACCCCGCACCAATCAGCTGTTTTGGCTGCCACTAGGTGTCAGAAGCTGATCTGTCCCTATTCAAGTAATAGGTGTAGCGTTGCAGTACCCCGGGGCCACCACTTAAAATGGAGGTTGACTACAGCTTTGTGGGTATTACTTGAATAGGGGCAGCCTGGTCCACAGCAGTAGCTCCAAGCAGTGCTTGGAGGCAACCAGTTCAGCTGATCAATGCAGGGTCTAGCTATCGGTCCTCCATTGATGGGATACTGATGAAGCCATCAGTATCCCATCAATGGAGGACTTCTTTGGATAAGTCATCAATATAAAGATGCTGGTGGGGCCGAAAAACCTCTGTAAGTTACTTCTTGGAATAAAGCATTGCATGCTACAAGTTATAATGGGTACACTAAACATGGCTGCTTTGTACTCATTGCGAAATTGAAGCAACACCACAAGAGACCATCGACTTTATTTGGCATTAATAAAAAAATGTTTGTATAGCTGTGACAATATCCAGCAGAATAATAATATGATCCATGAATCCATCCAAGTTCTTAACAATTCCTATAGCTTGTTATGTGAACAATGGATCATCATGAAGTGTTTCCCTATTATTAAGCACAGGCATAGAGAACAATGGTGCTCCGTGTCAGGAGAGGACACTGCGGCTTCTTAGCTAATATGATAGCAGGCAAGTGAGTGCGTAGGAAAACAGGAAATCTGTAAACTATAGAAATCTGATTGTAGACACATTTGTATAAGTTACAGCTCAATTTCTCAACATGCCTTTGTCCCAGACATCGCTGCCATCAAGGCAGTACAGGTGATACAGCACCCGGGGCCAAGGAAATAAGTGCTCCAAACTTACCTGTAGGCAACCACCAACCTGGTGCATGAGTGCCCAACATGATAGCCTTCAAGTCACATAACGTGTAAATTCATAGCAGGTCACTGTTCTTGAGAAGACATATAACAGTCGTCCTCAGGTGTATACAAAATGTACAGAGCAGGGTACAAGATGGGGCAGCTGTGCACTATATGAAGTAAAGGGGCTCTGATCTTTTTCTTTTTCTAGATCAGGAGCAGAATACGTAACCATAGAGCTCCATAGCAAAGCTAGGAATGGGACTCCAGTTCATCACGATCAATTTGAGCAGCAAGTTCAGAACATGAAAGGGTTGACTGTTTTGGGCTCACTAATGGACAAGGATAATGCACAACATGATGTCCCAGTACAGAATTAATGCCCACGGTGATGTCACAGTACAGGGATAATACACACAGTGATGTCACAGTACAGGGATAATACACACAGTGATGTCACAGTACACGGATAATACACACAGTGATGTCACATTACAGGGATAATACACACAGTGATGTCACAGTACAGGGATAATACACACTGTGATGTCACAGTCCAGGGATAACACACACCGTGATGTCATAGTACAGAGATAAAATACAAAGTGATGTCACAGTACAGGCATAATAAACACTGTGATGTCACAGTACAGGAATAATGTACACAGTGATGTCACAGTACAGGGATAATATACACAGTGATGTCACAGTACAGAGATAATACACACAGTGATGTGACACTACAGGGATAATACACACAGTGATGTCACGGTACAGGGATAATGTACACAGTAATGTCACAGTATAGGGATAATATACACAGTGATGTCACAGTACAGGGATAATACACACAGTGATGTCACAGTACAGGGATAATACACACAGTGATGTCACAGTACAGGGATAATATACACAGTGATGTCACAGTACAGGGATAATACACAGTGATGTCACAGTACAGAGATAATATACACAATTATGTCACAGTACAGGGATAAAAAACACAGTGATGTCACAGTACAGGGATAATACACACAGTGATGTCACAGTACAGGGATAATACACACAGTGATGTCACAGTACAGGGAGCTACAGCCGTGGCCCAGATATGTCTGAGGAACACTTTAGGATGCTATGTGACATATTACAGACATGTCTTTAAATCATACGTGTTAAATGACTTTTCTGAACACAACACAGTCTTATGACAAGTTATCACAAAGTGATATGCTGACTATCTAATATGTCTACAAGTGACCACCCAGTGTGGGAGGAGAATTTTAGCCTTTTCAAAGTTTTTATTATCATGTCCTGATATTGTGTTGAATTGGTTTCAAGACCTTTTGGAGACCCATTAAGTGTGGGCATCTTTACATATCATATTTGATCTATATATGTATTTTTCATCAATGTATAGTCATATTCTATTATATTCTACTCAATGTTTGAATTTTCAGTGGAAATATCAGGTTAGCAGTAAGGATCCTCAGTGATAAACTGTTACCATGGATTTTTGCTCAGAACCCACTGGTCCAACAGATCCTTACTGAATGTTGTCTGTCAAGAAAATACTGGAAATATAAAGCTGCAGTTTAAAGGGGTTGGGGTTGTCCGGGATAAATTGATATTTCTAATCTAAGCTAACCCCCCCCCCCCCGTCTACCTTATAAATTATTTAGTGTACTAAAAATCTATATCTAAAAATCTATCATGTGATCGCCCCAGGCACATTTTCCAATTTTCTGCACAATAGTACCACTGGCGTACTGACATGCGCAGTAGCTGGCACTCCAACACAGAAGAAGTGACAACCCATGCCCCGAAGGTCCGGATTGGAAGGCAGGTAAGCATGGTGGAGTGGGGGGGTTGAGTTAGTTAAGAAGGGCTAGTAGTGGGTGGACTAGCTAGGGAAACAAGGAGGGGGTGTGAGTGAGAAAGTGAGGGGGAGGGAGTGAATGAGAAAGGAGAGAATGAGAGAGGGAAGTGGTATAAGTCAGCTCTGAGTGAAGCGCAAGACATCATGGTAGTTGTAGGAAAACACAGAACAGAAAGATTTCTATGTAAACAAATGCAGAAGATGCCAGGAGCTCACAGAGAAATCCAGAAATCACTCAAAACACTGCTAAAGATATTTGGTTGAATTTATTAACCTATTAATAGCACTAACAGACCTCTTTTCAAAAATTATTTTTTGCCTGGAAAACCCCTTTAAAATCTTTAAGAGAACGTGTGTAGCCCTGAACTGCACTATAGCAGGCACCTGCTGTAAATGACACTGATACTGGTGTAACCAGGAGGATGACATATGGACACTAGTCAGGTCTTTCTGGAAGTGGCCCAGATTACCAGTCAAGGTCTTTATGTAACATATCTCCAGCCATCAGTAAGTGCTGGATATCCAAGATATTTAATGAACATAATGAATACTAAAAGACACGTCTAAACACATGTTACTAAGATGACCAATTCAAGTTTTAATTCAGATGTAGCCACAGGAGCCATAAAAGAACAGATGGCTATGTTAAGAAGACTGCAAATGCTGACTGTAGAATATTAACATCATGTAAGATGCTCCTAAAGGGCACAGATTGGGCTTCTTAAGTTTCAGCAATGTAATAATATACTAATATGCTGTATGTCCTCTAAAGAAAGACTGTAACTATAACACTGAGAGCCATAACCATCGACACTATAACCACCAAGTTTTGTACCTATTTGCAATTTTAACCGCCAAGCGTAGTGCATGTATTGTAACCATTAAGCATGGCGCCCCCGTTGGAATAAAGTTTTCTTCAAGTTCCTTGTCGTATGTCTGTCAGCTCACTGCATCATCCTTGAGTGGGGGTTCCCAATTAGGGTCACACAAAAATGACCCTCCTACAAATGCATATCAAGATGTAATGTGGTGCTGAGGAACACCTTGAACAGAGCGTGTGTTCTACCTAGAACAGATGTAAAAAGAGTTAAGCCAAGCTTAGGCTCTTCGCGTGGTGGTAAGATGGGAGACCTCAGAAAATTTGTTTCGTCCTGTGTTCTGACAAAGCGATCCCTTTGTTCGGTTCGGTCCAAACTTGTTAGATAGATAGAACCAGAAGGGAAATTATTACTCGACCCCAGAGTATAATAGGTGGAGGCCCAGGGAAGGTGACCATGTCTCAGCGGTGACCACAGGTGCATGACATCACAGAAGAGCACCAGATGCCGCAAGGAAGCAGAGACAGAGTGCCGGACAACGCGCGGAAGCCCAAAAGAGGTAACGGAAGGTGAGTATAAATGTTTTTTTTTATTTTTGTCACTGCCCCTGGGCCTCCATCTATTATACTCTGGGTCTGAAGAGACCCAAGACCCAGAGTAAAATAATTTGGTGGCCATCCCAAATTGTTCGGTTTCGTTAAAAACGGAAAAATTTGGAATATTCAGGTCCAATATCCTGTTCGTTGCGACCCAATTCGCCATCTCTACTTGCTACATCTGTATTACTGTCATTGCTTTTTATGTATTTTTTTATGTCAGGAAAACTATTTCAACGGTGGTAACTGCTCCTCACGTACCATAAACCCTAGGCATCGCAACCGCTTCTAAGGTCAAGTTGTGACAATGACTAATGGGGAAGGACTTTCATCCGCGGTTGGCTAATGACATATAGAATTGGTTGCAATTAGAAAAAATACAGATAGAGATCTTCATTATAGAACTGGATACAAATATCCAATGAAAAATAAATACACAAGAAAATCTGATATTACTCCTCTCCGGGATCCATGGTATCAGTAACCATGTCTGCTGCAATGCTTTATGTCAATATGTGGAACACTCTGAAGTTTCATGATGCATTTTACAGATACATAAAACCTTCCCTTTATTAGATGTGGCAAAAAAGCCTCTTGTGTCATGAATAAGGTGTGCCAGAGATCATTATCACAGCATCATTAGATAAAGGTCATCTCCAGGGTAACACTTCTCGACTGCGGTGCAGCCATCACTCCACTACTGCCAAAAATACAAGGAAGTCGCTCCTGATAAACACGCGCTTACATTTATTAGGGAAAATATTTTTATTGTATTTGCCATCTATGCCGCTGCTTTATTTCATGTCTGCTATTTTCTCTATTAAATTGGATTTGTTATTATGACACTGAACAGAAAAGTGTATCACATAATGACCTTGCTTTGCTTATTACCCATTATAGGATGGTAGCATCACTTTAGGGCTTAAAGGGAACCTGTCAGGGCGATTTGAGACACTAACCCACCCACAGGACCTTATAGACTGGGGGTTTAGTCTCTCAAATAGCCCTGTTATAAAGCTGTCCATGTTTGTATAAAAAAAAAAAAACCTTCATACGTACCTAGAGATGAGTCCGATGAGTCTCATCAGACATCATCGTCTCTGGTGCTCCCAGCACCTACGCAGTTGTTCGATGAAGCTGGGGATGTTTACCTCAGCTTCACTGCACATGTACCCAAGGTCTGGCGCATGCACACTGAAGCCAAGGTGTACCCGTCTTCACCACAGAAATGTACAGGTATCGTATAAAGGTGTTTTTTTTTTTCAATACGGGTACAGACAATTTTACAACCAGGCAATATGGGGCACTAAACACCCAGTCTACAAAAACCTGTGGGTGGTTTAGTGTCTTGTATCACCCTGACACGGTTCCCTCTAATAGTGCCACCTATTGAAAGATGTAGAGTTGAAGTTGGTGGAGATGGTGAAAGGTCTTCTTTAAGCAATCTTTGTATGAAGGACATAGCAGAACAAGAGTGGGTGCAGAGAAGGGCGACCAAAGTACAGATGATCAAATTTGGGATTATTTAGTTTGGAAAAAAATAGTTGTGGGGCGATCTAATTAACATATATGAGGTGCCATATACTACTGAGGCCAATGACTGACTACTAGGGTGATATGTCTATATGGATACCTCCTTACCATATAAACATATTCTTGTGGTTGAGGACTTGAGCACTTGAGGAATAAAGATCAGCACTGGAAGGGGGGACAGGAGGAAGGGTAGGTTGGTTTATTATTTTTACTCATTACCTGCACCTGTCCACAAATTAATAATAGTTGGAAATACCCTTTAAAGGGGCTATCTAGGGACATTCAGTACGTCAAGTCAGGGTTCCAGCCTGGTTCCAAATTAGGGTCACATGATCGGAACCAGCCACCGAGTTGATCCACTTCCTGTCTTTCTGTGGTCACTGGTATTACCTGTACTATGCTGAGTAGATCATTTTAAAGGGGTTGTCTGGGCTAGAATGTAATTCCACGCCTACGCAACGGAGGTGGATTGCCGGCTGCAGCTCAGAGCCGGGACTATTGCCCGCGTGAGCCGGCAGAGTCATAAAAGAGGGAGGAGCCGTCCTGCAGAAGGAAGTCTGGACAGAAGACAGGTAAGTATGATGGGTTGCGGGGGGTGGCTGAGTTAGTTGGGAAAGGCTAGTAGTGGGCGGGATACCTAAAGAGACAGGGAGGGGGTGTGAGAGAGAGGGGGAGTTAATGAGAGGGAGGTACTGTGGGTCAGCCTACAAGTCAGCCTACAAGTACCATGATGCATTGCATTAGCTACGACAGCAGGAAGCTAAAAAATGTAAACAAATGCAGAAGATGCCAGGAGCTCCCAGAGAAACACATAAATCACTGAAAACACTGCTAAAGGCATTTGGGTGCACTTATTAACCCCTTAATAGCACTAACAGACCTTTTTAAAAAAAAACAAAACATTTTTTGCCCGGAAAACCCCTTTAATAGTAAAGTTAGCCCATATACTACGGGTAATACCTGTAATACATGAGGAAGAGGTGGCTCAACTTGGCAGCAAGGTGCTGGTTTCAATCACGTGGCCCTGAGTTGTAACCAGCCTGAAAACCAACACTAACATACCCTGGAGGAGGAATAGCTAATGTTTGGTCCGTGGATAGCTCCTTTATGGGGCATAAAGCCTATAATATCGGCATGGCTTCTTACACTCTCCCATTGGGATTGGCCATTTCCCTTCCTCCTGGTTTTCAACATCTCACCGGTTACTTGATCAATTCATGATGGTTCCTTTTTGATATGTTCCTGTATTAACCAACTATACTGGTTTTATTACCTTGCCACTTTCTTAGGTGTCATACTCCAGTTGTACTACTCCATCCTTTTTATTGTTAGATTTTTTATGACTCTGTAATTCTCACTTTCGACTAGTGCATGTTAAAAAAAAAAAAAAATTATTAAAAGTCTGATGCTCCATTCCAAGTCTATAGGAAGGATAAAGCTAGCCAAGTGTATCAGTCTTGTGCACGACTGTCGCTCCATTCAGATGGGGAACAAAGAACCCCACCAATATTACCTTCTTATATGGATTTTTTTGCTTTAAATAACAACATAAAGACATAATGTGTGAGTAATATTACTAAAAATACACTACCTTTTCATCATACAGAAAGAAATTTTTCTGCTGCTTACTATCTATATTTCCAACCACAAGTGCACATACACGCACGCATGGACTCAAGGGCCAACTTCACTGGAAGCTAATTAACCTGCCAGTGTGCTTGTGGCATGTAGCAAGAAACCAATATGCCCAGAGGACCCCATGCTGGTATCTAAAATACAATGCACTTCATGCAAATTATCAATCAAAGAAATAAAATACTGGGGATTTTTATTACAAAACGTGGAAAAACAGTTTAAAAAGTGGCAACTTCTTTTTTCTTTCAAGATATACTTTTTTATTTCTAAAACTTACTTGGCATGCTATGCTGCGCATGCACTGCTGATCCCCGGGCTTTATATTAGCTGTATGTATGTCCACAATGACCCCATGTCATATGATCGTGGCAGCCAAAAGCAGTCTGATGTCACATCATGCGTGATGAGTGACTGGTGACAGATCACATGGCTGGGATCAGCATAGTGGGAATGTGTCACATCACACGATGGCAGAGGCCAACAGAAGGCACAGTATTCATGCTATGCCACACGGCTATCACGTCGTCTGGTGTAGCTCAGTGGTATACATAGACAAGAGGAGCACTATAGCAAAGATCAAGCAAGGTCCCTGCCATAGTGCCAGGTTCTGCACCCAGGACAGAAGAGGCCGGGCATTATGTTTCCCCCTCCTTGTTTTCTATGACCCTTAGGCCAGTTTCTCAACCTCTTGTTTACGATCAATGCACATACAGAAGAATTATACACAATGTCATGAAAGTCCATTGGAAAAAGCATAAACAAAGAAGTACTGGGCCCCCATTTTCTAAGGGCCTCATAGAAGGGGACCAGAATCCAAACATTTTGTTGGTAAAAATAAGGGATTTTATATCCCAGCCTGGGAGCACCTTCAGCCCACCCCAAAATACCCACCTTTGGCAGGGTTCAAATAAACCTTGCCCTTTTTCAGCTTAGAATCCAGATGCAGGTAGAAAAGAGGCAGATGACCGCTGGTCCAGAATAAATGTAGTCTTTAATCCAATTGAATAAAACACACGACGCGTTTCGGGCCAAGCCCTTTTTCAAGTGTGCATCTTTTTCAGGTTAGGACAACCTTAATTTGCCAAGATCACAAATCCTGCAACAACTCTATAAAAGCTGGTGAATTCTTGTAAAGAGCACTTGTCACCTCTCCTGATATGTCTGTTCTAGTAAACGCTTTTAAGTCCAATGAAATAATAACTTTGGAACATCTTCTCTTATAAGTCTGTATTGTGCCGCTCCTCTGTTATTCCTACTACAAATTTATAAATAAATTGCTAACTGGGCGCTGCCATTCTCCTTGTGAAAAGTGTGTGCAGTCTAGTACTTTTAGCACTAATTGGATAGTGTCAGCCTGTTTGGGTACCTGATATCAGCTGGTAACATCTGGCTGTCAATTTATTCAAAATTTCTAGGAGGAATAACAGAGGAACAGTACAGCGCAGCATTACAAGGAAAGATAATATTAAATTGTTATTTCACTGAAAATACAACAATAATAATAATAATAATAATAACTATTTCTATTATTGTAAATAATAATAATAAATTATAATTGTCGATGATACTATTATATTTTATTATTATTTTTATTAATAATAACAATATTATTATTAGTATTACTAATAAAAAAAAGTATTATTATTATTATTATTATTATTAATTAATTAATAATAATAATAATAATAATACTTTTATTTTTATTATAATTATTTGTAAAATATTGTAAATAATTAGAAAATTATTATTGTTGCCATAATAATAATAATAATAATAATAATAATAATAATAATAATAAACAACATAATAATATTTTATTATTATAATTATTATTATTATTATTATTGATAATATTGTCAATAATTAGAAAATTATTATTATTGTTGTTGTTGCTATTATTATTATTATTATTATTAATACATATGAGATACTATACCATATCTTTCACTCATTTTTGCAAGTTTTCTAAATGTCCTTGGCTATTTGACTTCCAAGATCACACCATGTGTGATTTTAGCTGTGCTTATTATGGTCATATGGCGGTTATTGTCCTGATAACCAGTCTGGAGCTTTCTTGATGTTGTCTACGCTACATGGAAAATAGTGGTCAAGTAAACAGATGGTTATTATAAAGTTCAGCGTCCCAGAGGACTATGGAATTAGAGCAACATAACAAGTGAAAAGACAAAATTAACATTTGATGAAGGGAGGCAGAGATCTGGGAGGTGAGGGATTTGGCGGATGTCAATCAAGAGAAGGCTTCGGGGAGGTGAAATCATTTTCAGAGCGAGACCTTTGGCATAAGCATTATTGATAAACAATACATTACCATTAAAAGACAATAACTCACCCTCCGAAGAACATGATTTAAATCAGTGGCTGCTTAATAATGCCCCGAAGAGGAAAGCTCTGCAAGACATGCTCATAATGTAACATAAAGAGGCTCAATCTTACATATCTATAATAACTATCTATACTATATGTACACATGATAAAGGCTGGTATCCATTAACAGAGCAGAACGATTCAGAACAGCCTCAATCTTTTCTAGGATCTCATCATGCAAAATCTGAATTGGATAACAAGGACATATTTACATGAGGCAGATTTGTGGCAGATATCATGCAAAAAAAATCACTTGTATAGATCTGAATGAGGTTGTTTCATTGGTAAGCAAAGATAAGCAAACTTTTTTGTAGCAAGTCGGGTTCATTACAAAATTTCCTAAATCCGAGAATCTTGGGGTTTGCCATTCACAAATAACTATTATATTCCGAGGTCTCTTCAGATCGAAAGGTATAATAAGCAGAGGCTGAGGGGCATATGGTGTCCTGATGGTGTCCCAGTTTCTTCTGGCCTCTTCCAGTCTCCTGGGTGATATCTATGGCCCTTGGGGGACCTGTGGGGCCTGTGATTTGGCATCAGCAGTCATGTGGTGTGTGTCAATTTGTCAATTTGGTGTGTGAAGCAAACATCTAAAGAGACCCCCAAGGATAGTAATAGCACTTCTGGTTTGGACCAAACAAGTTTGGTCCGAAACTAAACTGATGGCCAAGTCTCAGCAATGTTCACCCATCTCTAGAGGTAAACACGTGGATTACTACTGCCTACATTCAGATGAAGAGAACAGCCAAAGATATTCTATGTTTTTCTCTGAGGCTTACCTGCAGGAGTTACTGTAGGTCTCCTACAGCTTTCAACCTTTGCATGGTAAAGCGAAAAGCAATGGGTGATACCCACAGCCACATGTCTAAAGAGGTTATTCAAGGAGTCTGAATATTTACTTCCTCCATGGTTTTTAGGTGACAAACCCAGGGTCTACGAGCTGGTCCTGATCTCGGGTTACATCATTGGAACCAGTAACTGACTTCTGAGTCGCTCCACCTCTTCCCTCTGTACAGTGCTGTGGAATATGTTGGCGCTATATAAATAAAATGTATTATTATTATTATTATTATTATTCCCTCCTTTCCCATAGAAACCCACGTATGCCAAGGTCAGACTGTGATCATATGACTCATTGTAGAAGGTGGAAAGGTTATGGAAAGACACTGTGAGTAGACAACTATTACTTCGGAGTCAAAAAAACAGGGGTCTTCATTTAAAGGGAATGCACCATCTAATAATTGTAACATAAGTAATAGATGTCTGATAGGTGGGTGTCCAACAATTGGGACCACCAATGGTCACCATAACAAGGGCTCTGGCCACTTGTTTGGTCACACAGTATTGCTCCATTCAGTTCTGTTTAGATTCTGTGTATATGGGATACATGTAGTTTGTCACTTTCCCCCCTAGTTTAGGCCAATAATTGGTATAAACTGCTTAGTAGAAATGGGCCACTAGCTTCTTATAAAATGAGCATAAAGTTTGTACAACAGGAGGAGCGAATGTACAGATGAAATTATCTTTCTATATTGTTTCCTTTTCCATATTCTTAATGTTTATAAATAGTTCTGCGGAGAAGCTTTTCCTTTGTAGATCCGGGACGAGGCTGTGCGCTCCAAGCGCGTGGAACTGGCTGTAATTATGAAGACGATGCCCTTTCTTCTGAGTTCTGTACAGAAAACTGTGCATCTGCTTTCACATGATGAGCGCTCATTGTACTCACCTGATTGGGAGAATACATTAACCCCTCCAGTGCTGAGGCCAGCAATGCTTTCCTAATCAGACTTAAATGTATAGGAAACCCAACACTAAGGGTGAAAAATCAGATGATCATCTTGATGGCCACATTTCAAGAATTGAGCGTAACTTGGCTGAACCAAACTCACTACATCATAGTGATGTATAATGTTTTGTGGGCTATTGTCATGCACTAGATAACTAGATATACATAGATAACTATGATGCAATCCATTCAGTTTAGTTGAGCTGTGACTGGTATGGGAAATGTGTCTACACCATATCGCTTAGACCACACACATGGCTGCCTGTCCTCCTAGCTGGACATGTTCAGATATATTTCCTCACGTTAAGCACCTTTCAAAGCAACATGATCTCCTGGTAAATTAACACTAAGGGATATGCTGACTATCCTATTTGCGCCTATGTGTGACCACTCTGCGGGAGGTGGTTGGAAGGTGTGAATTTCAGCCTTTCATAACTACCAGGTTACCATGTTGTGATATTATGTTAAATTGGGTTCATGAGAAACTGCATTAAAGAGGACCTTTCATGTTCTGTAAGATCAGGAGTGTTATGTACAATAGCAAAGCTGATAGTGCACAATACAGCCACAGCCTCCTATACATAGCAGTCAATGTGCCCATGTGAAGAATGAAGGGTATTCTCAGTTTTGTCGACTAGTGGGGGTTGAATCCATTAACACATTGATAACTCATAGAGTGCAGGTCACCAAATTTGTAGTCCGAAATTTTTCCAAAACACACAATTTTTGGGGTTCATCATCCATGAAACACTATTATATTCTGAGGTCTCCTCGGACCCCAGAGTATAATAAGTGGAGAGCCAGAGGAGGTGAGGGAAAATACCAAACACTTATGCCTTACACCTTGCTTCGTCTCCTTCGCTTCCTTTTCCTTCTAGCCTCCAGATGATGTCACGCACCCTGGGGTCACCAATAAGGCCCACATGTGGCCTGCTGAGCATCATCATGTCACGGCGGTGACCTCAGGGCGTGTGACACCAATGGGAGGAAAGAAGAAGAAACTGGGTACTGTAAGATACTGCAAAAATGCCCACGAGAGGTGAGGCAAGGTCAGTATAACTGTTTGTTATTTTTGTCACCTTGCCATGGGCCTCCACTTATTATACTCAGGGATTTGATGATACCCCAGAGTATAATAATTTCCCTTCCTTCTGAACAAGTTTGGTACAAAACGAACCAGAAGACAGAAGAACCTCTTGAGGGTCACCCATCTCTAGACCTGAAGAAGCCCTTTTAAGTTCTCATTCTCTATATACTCCATGGATCTTAAGTAACTAAAATATAATGTCAAACATTCTATAAATTCACGGGCGGAAAGGCATGAAATATTAATATTTGTCTTTATCCCTGGAACACGTTGTACACATATTTATTACGGTTTTGGTGTATGCACATTTTACTTATAATCATTTTGCAGAACACATAATATCAGCTCTAAAGCTGTCAACACTGTACAGAGGAATTATTTTACCATCATATAAATGTGACTGAAATATATATAGACTCAATTTATTTCTGTTATTTTTCATACATCTACTTCAATGGCGTGTTGGTGAAGCCGTAGGATTTGTTCTGTCCACTGTACTGCAGTATGAATTCCCAAAGGAAAATCTCCATTAGTGGAAAGCTGGATAGCAGACCAAGTGTAAATTATGTGCGTTAACCCTGTGCTAAAATGCCCCAAAAATACCAGACTAGAGAATAACAATTTTATTCTAAAATGAAAAGTGTAACAAATCTCTCAACATTATTTATAGGAACTGACACGGGGAAAATGAAGGGGTTACCCAGTTTACAAACCCATTACCAATACTTTATTAGGTGATTCTGATGGGGGTTCCCTGTTCAGGCTCCTTATCTGTTAGCCAAAGAAGACAACAGCTGCAAAGAGTGTATGTTGCTCTGGAGGACCTGGAAAGACCATACATAACATGGATATTCTATTAGTTGCACTGTGCTATGCTTTATTTCCCCAGTGGGGACACTGCAGGAACACTGAACACTGGCTGCCATGTTCCTTTACAGATTAGAGCCGATTGTCCAAAGAGGACAATCCCGGTAACCAGTGGTTATGATAAAGACAGAGGTGAATGTAACATATGTGCTTTCATGAGATGAACTACAGTACAAGTATATTATTATTTATTCATTTCTCTTGCTTATATGTCGCCAACATATTCTGCAGTGCTTTACAGACACGTCATCATACACTGTCCCAAGTAAAGATCACAATCTAAATTCTCTGTCACTATTGTTTTGGTACATGGGAGGAAACTGGAGTACTCAGAGGAAACTCATGCAAACACAGGGAGAATAGGCAAACTCTAAGCAAGGGAACTCACTATTATGGTCTCACATACAGTATATCATATTACATGTGTATAAAAGTGTAGCAGGAATTGACAGAGACAGAAACAGATAGGTTAAGGCTGATGCTGGAGCAAAGTAAGGACTTTCTATTACATCTCAAGCACTTTTTGCACATCAGTACTGATCAGTACTTCTCCATATATGTCCTGCATGATTATGGGTGTGTTTCTGAATGAGGGAGAGTTCTGGAGCAGATTCTCTTCTACTAACTGTGTGTACTGTATGACAGCTAGTCTATACGCACAACCTCAAACAGAAATGCAAACTACGAATATAGCATGCAGAGGGGAAAACTGCTGAATAACGTAAAATAGTGTAAGTCTTAAAACGATCAAACATAGGGTTACTCCTTATGTATACACACATGGCAGCCTATTTTGAAAAGCAACCTGACAGCTATGCTTTAACAAGAGCAAGATGCTAGTCATAAAGCACATTTCTTCAAATTTTTCCAAAACTTTTGTGGTTCGCCACCCACAAATTCCTATTATATTCTAGGGGTCTCAATAATGATACACACCATCCCTCACCTGTCCTTGGCTCCCTCGCAGTCTTCTTATGGACTCTTCCAGCCTCATAGGTGATGTAATGGGCCCTGGAGTACGTCCCATGTGACCTCTGAGATGCAGCTACAGGCCTGTGAGGATCCCTGGAGCCCAAGATGCCACCCAGGCTGGAAGATATCCAAAAGGGACCCCAAGTGAGTGCCAGAAACCACAAGGAAGCCAGGAGATGTGAGAGAAGGTGAGTATAATTGTTTCCACACCTTCCCTGGGCCTTCATTTACTATATTTCGAGGTCTGAAGAAACTCAGAAGACCCTGAAAAGAATTCTTCTTGTTCATGAACAAACAAATTCTGTCTGAAATGAAAAAGGTGGATGAACCCTTCGAATATTCACAAAACAAATCTCAGGAATTTTGCCTATCTTGCCTGTATTGGCAAAAAGAATCTCAGAAGGTTCACAATCACTACAGATTCCTGTAAAACACTACTGTCTCAAGACAACCCAAAGGGCGAATGGCGCTGTGGATTCCCCATGTACACCTTTAACAGCTACTGACCAGATGCTGGTTCAGCCAACAGCTGTTCCTCCCTACCCACCCATAAACCTGCATGCTTGGGCAAGCATTCATGAGTTCTGAATAGGAAAAGGGAAGTAAGTCACTGAAGCAGACCCTGATGGCAGCATTTCTCCCCTGACAAGAGGATGGCGCGTGCTATCCTACTGTCCACCCTTTCCACCCCTGACATCAGCCGCCCGAGGAGAGTCAGGAGGTGCCACATACATTAAATTGTCAGCCAGTCCTACCAACATTGGCAGTATTTGAGCCAATAAAGTCTCCCACCTAGCAATATTCATAATCTACTGCATTTCTAATAAAATATATTGTATATCTGCAGCAAAAACTCCACTTGTTTCCCTATTGTCACTTTCGAATGTCCTTGAAGAAACTTTCCGCTAAACACAATACATTTCTTGAGAACATTATCAAGATGGTAACTCTATCCCAGCAATTCTATTTTACTTACTTTCACATAATATAGAAGGAAATAATGACATAGAAACTGATACCCATGATTATCCGATTTAAGTATCCGCCGCGGTTTACATATCTCCCTAGATATCTCTTTGTCATCTTTACAAATGACAATCTTTAACCCCCTCCTTCCCGAACGACTGAGATAAGGACAAGAAAGCA
This sequence comes from Leptodactylus fallax, assembly GCA_947044405.1. Lineage (NCBI taxonomy): Eukaryota > Metazoa > Chordata > Amphibia > Anura > Leptodactylidae > Leptodactylus > Leptodactylus fallax. The sequence continues at coordinate 1,059,690 of CAMRHE010000076.1, read as the reverse complement.
CGTGATACGCTCATATAAAGTGAAGCACTTGATTGCATTACGTTGACCTCGGAAGATGGAAATTTTATATTGTAAAAGCAGTTTGAGTAGATTACATAGTAGTACTAAGTGCTGCAGAGAGGTAATTCAATAAGAAATCAATACCGCAGCTACATGATTATCCTTCTTTTACCATCTGTGGCACAATCCATGCTTGCTCTGCTTTGAAAATTTTATGAAGCTATATAATGAGCAGATGAGTTCTGGGAAAGCACATTGTGCCCATAAAAAGAGACACTAAAACAAAGTCTTGTAACGGCGGTGCAGGTTATGTCTCCCAGGCTCCTTCTCTTACCTGACCAGTAGGTAATAAAGCAGAATCATCTGCCCCCAATAAGGAGCAAGACCTGAGCTACGATCCTGAGGCTGCAGTGCAATATGTATGTTCACTGACCTTCCGAGGTGTATGAGGATGTTATATGATGGTGTTATGAGGCAGGGGCTTCAGTCGTAAACTCATCCATATAGGTCACTGGTAAAACGCCTGTAGGCTCAAACCATTTAATGAACATATGATCTAAGAACTTTATATGCTTTTAAGAAATATAAGTAGCAATGTAACACTTTAGATGTATATATATAACCTACACCAGGATCCAGGTCAAGAATCCTCCATCCAATAAACACAAAAGAGGGGGCCGCACTCCAGGATCTTAGTCCATAGACAGCAATTTTTATATAGCAATATATTATATATATATATATATATATATATATATATATATACAGTATATAGTATACATAAATTATATATAAATATATATATATAATTTAGCTATATACAGTATATATACACACGTGGACAAAATTGTTGGTACCCCTCGTTTAATGAAAAAAACCCACACAATGGTCACAGAAATAACTTGAATCTGACAAAACTGGAATTTGCCAAACTATATGTTGACAAGCCACAAAGCTTCTGGGAGAATGTCCTATGGACAGATGAGACAAAAATAGAAATTTTTGGCAAGGCACATCAGCTCTATGTTCACAGATGGAAAAATGAAGCATATCTTGAAAAGAACACTGTCCCTACTGTGACACATGGAGGAGGCTCTGTTATGTTCTGGGGCTGCTCTGCTGCATCTGGCACAGGGTGTCTTGAATCTGTGCAGGGTACAATGAAATCTCAAGACTATCAAGGGATTCTAGAGAGAAATGTGCTGCCCAGTGTCAGAAAGCTTGGTCTCAGTCGCAGGTCATGGGTCTTGCAACAGGATAATGACCCAAAACACAAAGATAAAAACATCCAAGAATGGCTAAGAGGAAAACGTTGGACTATTCTGAAGTGGCCTTCTATGAGCCCTGACCTAAATCCTATTGAGCATCTTTGGAAGGAGCTGAAACATGCCGTCTGGAAAAGGCACCCTTCACACCCGAGACAACTGGAGCAGTTTGCTCATGAGGAGTGGCCAAAATCCCTGCTGAGAGGTGCAGAAGTCTCATTGACAGTTACAGGAATCGTTTGATTGCAGGGATTGCCTCAAAAGGTTGTGCAACAAAATATTAAGTTAAGGGAACCATCATTTCTGTCCAGGCCTGTTTCATGAGTTTTCTTTTTTTAAAAATTCTGTTGAAGCCTGGTTGGAAAGCAATGTCTGACTTTCATTTGTTCATTTTCATAGAATTTTTATATATTATTACTTTTGTCAGATTCAAGTTATTTCTGTGACCATTGTGGGCTTCTCTTTCATTAAACGAGGGGTACCAACAATTTTGTCCACGTGTGTGTGTATATATATATATATATATATTTAGTATGCTATTTTCGTTTATCAGCATTTTATTTTCATATGCACATACTGTATTTACTATGACACAGTTTAGTCTCTAGTAAGGAATTAGACCGTTATATGGAGTGTCACAGGCAATAATCCATGGTGAAAGAAAAGTATGCAGATTAGTCAACATCTGACCCATAAGAGCCTTGAAACATGACTAGAAGACTAGGTGTGTCCTTCCTTATTTTCCTCTTGGCTAGACATGTTCAGATATGGTGTTATATGATAATTAGCTTTTCAAGACAATATTTTTGACAGTGATATGTGTCCATATGTGACGTTACAGCGGCCGTGTTGTGAATTACAGTCTTTTAAGGGTTTTGCTGCTGTATAGTATTATCATATTGAATTGGTTTCATGAACATTTGGAGTCCTAACCACTTAAGGACTAGGTGATTTTTCTTATTTTTTTCCCTGCCAAGAGTCATAATTTTTTTTTCCACTAACATAGCCATATGAGGGTTTGCTTTTTGTGAGATGACATTTATTATATTGTGCAATGGGTAAAAAAAAAATATTTGTTGAGTGGAATGGTAAAAAAAACATTGATTTTTGGGATTTGTTTTTCACTGAGTGGTACAAATGACATGTTAAATGTATTCTCCAGGTCAATATTATAACAGCAATATATAGTTTCTTTTAGTGTTTATCTCTTTAATTTTTTTAACTTCTTTCACAAAATGTTCTGTTCTGATATCCATAACCTTTTTACAATTTTTCTGTTGATGGAGTTTATAAAGGGAGTCTATCACCTTCCTTAACCCCTGAAAGCTGCCACCATAGCGCTGTAGGCGCTGTGACATTCTTCCATATCATACCTTCAGTATGTATAACAGTTCCGTGGATGTTTATACAAATTAGGTGTTTGGAGAACAGGGGGCGTTCCCACTCCCAGATATCTCCGAACACAGCTCTCTCCATTGAATCTCGCCCCTGTATGCTTTGTTCCACCCCCTGGCCAATGGGAAATTATAGTCCCATGTGATGTCATCGCATGCTCGGTGCTCACTGGCCAGGGGTGGGTCAAAGCATACAAGGAGATGTTTTGAACGGAGAGAGCTGTGCTCGGAGATCTCTGGGAATGCCCCCTGTTCTCCAAGCGCCTAATTTGCATAATGAAGAAAACGTCTTTTTCTTGGCATCCACGGGACTGTGACACATAATGAACGTATGATATGGAAGCGTGTCACAGTGCCTATAGTGCTATGATGGCAGCTTGAAGGGGTTAAGGAAGATGATAGACTCCCTTTAAATGAAGTCTGTCACTAGGACCCAGCATATCACCCCAGCCCCAGAGATAGATAGTTTAGGGTCATCTGAATCAAACTGTGTTTTCTCCTTGTGAATCGGTGACTCAGTTGCCAATAAACAGCTGTTTTTGTTAATATGCAAATTAGCTTTTTGGAGCATCAGGGGTGGTGTCATTACTTCAAAGAGATCATTTGGAGGAAACACCATTTGATGCAGGTGACCTCAACCTGTCTATCTACGGGGCTGGCTTGATATGCTAATTCAGGTAACAGACTTCCTTCAAGGTTTGTTTTTTTTATTTTTGTTTTTTTTTTTTTGCATGATCAGCTGTAGTTTTTATTGAAACTATTTTGGCATACATAAGATCTTTTGATCATTTTTGTTCAATTTTTAATAGGAGCCAAGGTTACTAAAAAGCAGAAATTCTGACCTTTGTGGGGTTTTTTCTTACGACATTCCCCCTGAGTGTTAAATAGTATGTTGTGATATTGTGCTGAAATAGTTTCAACACAAATTGGAGTCCTTAACCAAACAGGAAATCAGTTAAAGGGGTTGTCCAGGCTATTTTTTTTTTTTTTATTTAGTTTGGGGGAGGTGGAAAAAAAACAAAAACATATTCATCTATCCCCAGTGCTCCAGTGTGGGAAGAGACATGGTGAGAAACTTCTGGAAAAAAAAAGACAGCCAAGCAGCAAGCGGCACTGGGAGGACACAAGATCACCGGGGACAGGTGAGTATGTTTAAAAAAAAATAAAAATCACCTCCCTTGGCCGAATTAAAAAAAAAAAAAAAAAAAATTGTCTGGGCAGCCCCGTTAAGTGTGGACACATCCATAGTGCATTGTGCTATGTGCAACTCATTCAGGGAGTGAGGGCAGAGGCCTAGGACCCACCTTGGCTTGGGGGCCAAACTGGGAATTCACCTGCTCTAATGAGAGTCAGCCCAAGCCAGGTTGTGGGTTAACCATAAATATATCTCATACTTCCATAAAAAGCTTCATATACTCTAGCACTACTAGCTGACCTCTGCACTCGCACATCCACTGAACATGTAAAGATCTACTTACTGCTCGGAAATTGCAAATGGACTTCTAAGATCATGGAAGCGTGGACGATTTCAGATATTTATTCAGATTTTGCTTTATAGCTCTGGACTGAAACTCAAACAGCTTGAAAAATGCAAAATAATGATCTTTCAGGCTCCTGTGGATAGGTACCAGAAGCTAGCTGGCAAAAAGACTCACCGCTTCTTTTATTAATCCATCTGTAGTATTGTGAGAAGCATGGACGGCAGCCCATCAATCCAGACTGGGGAATCTGATAAACAGAATTATTCCTCCATGCTCACACTGACGACTTTTCCTTTGCCAGCTAATTTAGTACCTGCTATTTAAAGTAAAGGAAAAACAGGCAAAAATGCTAATTTTAAACCACTTGCATCTTTTTTCTCATATGATGTGCCACGGTTAGTCCAGGATGGCAAAAGCAAAGTCTGTGATTATTCATCACAGATAATGAGATCATGGCGCCATGATGGAGCCCTCCGAGAGTCAGATCTGAAGTGGAAGGAGTTTAAAGAAAGCTCAACAAGTGCTGCTATACGTACACATGTCAGAAGACACAAAGGTGGAAGAGATCAGGGCAAAGAGTTATAATCTGTGGGAAAGGGCAAAGAATTATCTGGGGTGAGAGGAGAGAAATTTTTGCTTTGTTTGGTGACTACTTTACCACTTCATGACTGGGCCATTTTTCACATTTCATTAAATTTTTTATTAATTAATTTATTTTTTAAGGCTTTTTTGTCATTTCTATTTTTGCATTTTTCCTTTTTTTCAATATCCAGGAAAATGTAAATCAAAAAAATGGATACAAAATGTGTCTTTTTGACATTTTTTATTCAGTTTTTTAATAGCTCACAGTGCTACTAAATTTTTTAAAAAAATATGAAAATTGTTATGTAGTTTTGTGTCGCCAGGGGTGTGGCTAGAGAATCTGTGATAGGGGAGCAGGAACAGCATTTTTTTCTGTGTTTTTATTTAATTATTTATTTTTACACATTGTATCCTCTTAAATCTTAAATTGATAATAGACCTTTGGGGGGCCTCTTTAACATTACTTCCCTGTAACTGGGGCTCATACATTAGCCCATGTTACAGGATGAATACACCCTCCTAACACTCACTACAGAGCTTATATGGGTCCTCTAGGACCCAGCAGATCATGCAGTTCTCCAGCATCCGGTGATCACATAACCACCAGGCAGGGAGGAAGCCACAAGATGGCGACTTTCATAGTTGTATACCCAGCTATCATTGACCACTGTGTATACAGCAATCAGAAAGGTAGGGACAGCAATAAACCATCCCTGTCTTCTCTTTGGGGAGTCCGGCCATGATTTCCTTATTGTGGCCAGATTATCAGGAGGAGCACTACATGTACAAGTATGAGAAGATAAACCAGCCACAATAAGGACATCATGTCTGGTTATCAGGAGAGGACACTACATGTATGAGAAGATAACCTGGACACAATAAGGACATCATAGCTGGTTATCAGGAGGGACACTACATGTATGAGAAGATAACCCGACCACAATAAGGACATCATGGCTGGTTATCAGGAGGACACTACATGTATGAGAAGATAACCCGACCACAATAAGGACATCATGGCTGGTTATCAGGAGGACACTACATGTATGAGAAGATAACCCGACCACAATAAGGACATCATGGCTGGTTATCAGGAGGACACTACATGTATGAGAAGATAACCCGACCACAATAAGGACATCATGGCTGGTTATCAGGAGGACACTACATGTATGAGAAGATAACCCGACCACAATAAGGACATCATGGCTGGTTATCAGGAGGGACACTACATGTATGAGAAGATAACCTGACCACAATAAGGACATCATGGCTGGTTATCAGGAGGACACTACATGTATGAGAAGATAACCCGACCACAATAAGGACATCATGGCTGGTTATCAGGAGGACACTACATGTATGAGAAGATAACCTGACCACAATAAGGACATCATGGCTGGTTATCAGGAGGACACTACATGTATGAGAAGATAACCCGACCACAATAAGGACATCATGGCTGGTTATCAGGAGGACACTACATGTATGAGAAGATAACCCGACCACAATAAGGACATCATGGCTGGTTATCAGGAGGACACTACATGTATGAGAAGATAACCCGACCACAATAAGGACATCATGGCTGGTTATCAATAGAACACTACATGTATGAGAAGATAACCTGACCACAATAAGGACATCATGGCTGGTTATCAGGAGGGACACTACATGTATGAGAAGATAACCTGACCACAATAAGGACATCATGGCTGGTTATCAGGAGGGGACGCTACATGTATGAGAAGATAACCTGACCACTATAAGGACATCATGGCTGGTTATCAGGAGAACACTACATGTATGAGAAGATAACCCGACCACAATAAGGACATCATGGCTGGTTATCAGGAGAACACTACATGTATGAGAAGATAACCTGACCACAATAAGGACATCATGGCTGGTTATCAGGAGGGACACTACATGTATGAGAAGATAGCCTGGACACAATAAGGACATCATGGCTGGGTTTCTAATAAGTTTCAGACCATAGAAAGTTCCCGCATTCATGGTCATATCCATTGGCCACTAATTAAGACAAAAGATTGTTACCATTAAGATGGTTAGAGAAAATCTCTAAAAGTTGGTAAATGTTTTAATAATTTTTATTTCACTTTTAATTGTCTACAAATGTAAATATGGATATGTTCATGTGAAATTCCATTTATTGACGACTCTTGCTTGTAATGGCTGTGATTCCAGTAATAAGAATATACTATGGAGTAGTTAGTTATGTCACTCTGTATTACATTCGGTTGTTACACATTAACTCATAATCTTTTGGCCAAAACTTCTGGACTTGGGCTGAGCTAATTCTCGAAGCACACCTGCGCTATTGAAGATAATGGCGGTTTAATAGAAGAGTTTGAGCTTCTTACGCCATCATTACGGATTTACATCCCTGTTTAAAAAATAGATTTGAAAGAAGCTTTTTATGTATTGTTACTTTAGACAAGCAGAGGCTTTGGGATGTAATTGATATTAAGCAGCTCTTCTACTTAAGAGGTATTTTAGCAGATGAGATGGCTTAGCGCCACTACACTTCTCCAATTGTCCTGACCAAATCAAGTAGAAGCTTTTTCTTCGGTGAGATCTACAGATGACATCGGGGGCAGGTCATAAACATTCATCCCCTCGGCTCGGGAACCTGCCAGGCGGCACCTGGCAGCCACTTCTTCCACTAAAGGAGTTAATTCTGTTTGTTAGCAAATACAGGCTAATTTGTAGCATTGTATTGGGCTGGTAGCAAATCCGCAGTCATTGCCCATCTATAGAAGCATGCATTATTATGCAAAGTAAAGACATTAGCCGCGTAATTGGCCTACAGCACAACCGCCATCCGTCACTCCATCACGAGTCGTAACCGGCCAGACAATGCTCACACTTCACAATGTTTTCATCTGAATAACTGTCACCGTAATCACGATGTGAATTCCTTATGGAAAGCTCCTACAGATTGTATACGTCATGCTGAGAAAATGAGTTCTGCTACAAGAAACCGATTAAAAGTCTAACAAATTATCCTCAGGAGATTGTTAAGAAGGTTTTGTTACTTTGCCGTGGCTCTAAAAATATCTCCTCGTCTTGTGAAAAAAGGTTTATATTAAAATGCACAGGAAATATTCCACATAATGACTACTTTCCGTTATTTAATATGCATTCTGCAATGTTTTCTGCGCTGCTGTAATTCTCGTACAATAATGAAATCGTAGAGAGACACTTTCATTAATATATCAGGATAATTATATCTATGGAAATGAGGGTCTATTATTTGTTTGTGATAGTAAATATTAGTCTAGAACGGTTCTATGATGAGAAAAAAAAAAATGCAAACATTACAAACACTGGCACATCATCAATGTTGCTCAGTCATCCAGCATCGGTAGAGGAAATTATTATTACTGTTGTGCGCTAGAAGCTTTTTCCAAAGCCAGCCAACTCCAAGCAATTGCGACGACCAACTTACTTCAACCAAAGTGTTCACCTACGTGTGGTCTATTGCAAGTCCACTCCAAAAAAAGGAAGGACCCCCAACTCATACCCCAACCCTTTGAGCCAGAAGGACCAGCCAAAACAATCAGGTTGCTCTCCACTACCTACATAGGCTATTGCCCACAGATAGGCAAAGTTTAGCAATCTGGGTTAAGCTCCTCTTCGAGAAGAGTTGCCAGGAGAACCACTTGGTTCTTCCTAAGCTGCTTGGCTACTTTGATCTTGGTGAGGAGGACTGGTATTAATGAAAGTCTGAGAGGCAGTACACATGACACCTCACAGGGCATAGAAACTTGTGATCCCTACAAATCCTAATATTAATTTATAGTCATTTTAATAACCTAAATGTTATTAGTTTACTTAACCAATACATCTGTTGGACACTTGAGCCTGGGGCCTACAGCCTACCGGAAAGAGAGTAGCGAGTGTCAGATTGTTACTCACCACTTTTCCCTGTGCTCCTTCTCTGCTCTGGGTGCACAAGACACATCACAGGGCAGGGCCTGGAGCAAAAAAGAGCTGCAAGTAATGAACTTATGCTCTCCAAGGATAAGAGTGAAGAGTGTGAAGGAACAGAAGAGGAGCACTAAACTGCGTGGGGGCACTGGAAGGGACAATAAACTCCATGCGGGCACTTAGGGGGCATTAAACTTTGTGAGGACACTGAAGAGGTATTAAACTGGATAGGGGAACTGAAAGAGGGCATTAAACTGTGTAGGGGCCCTGATGGGGGCATTAAATTATGTGAGAGCACTAGGGAGGCATTAAACTGTGTGAGGGTAGTGAAGGGGCCATTAAACTTTGTGGGGACCTGAGATGAGTATTAACGTCTGGGGAGGGACTGAAGGGGCATTAAACTTTGTGGGGCCAGTGAGAGGGGCCACTTCATTGTGGTGGGGCATTGAGGGGCCATTAATCTGTGGGGGGCACTGAGGGGGCTTTATACTTGGGGGGGCACGAAGGTGGGCATTATCCTGTGGGAATATTAATAAAAGAGGAACATTACTGTGGGGGACAAAAGAGGGTGTGACTTTGTGTTGAAGGGGATGTGGTCTGAGAAATTTTCACAATGCACATCCCTGTGTCACCCTATATGAATAGAGTGGGGGTCATACATGTCCATTGCTAATCCCTACCTATGTATGGGATGCAAGCAGAACAGCGCATGACTATCCACATCAGTGCCATAGAACTGAATGTAGTGGTAGTTCACATGTTCGACTGCCACTCTAATCATGTAAAGAGACGTGGGACCCCCATTATTGTGATCAGTAGAAGTGCCAGCACTTGGGTGATACGTTTACATTTTGGGACTTTTATCTTCTCAAGAAATTAACCTTAGTTTATGTGTATGTTGGAGATATGGAAAATAGGTTGTGAGTCCCTTTAGGGACAGGACTGACGTGAGGGATAACAAGCTCTGTACAGCACTACAGATAAGGCGGGGGCCATATAATAATGGAGCGATTCATAGGAGGCCAGACCATACACCATGTATTGGCCAACTCACATGATGTATGGTGTGGAATTCGATAATTTGATCCATCATGTGATGATGCTGGTTAAGGACTTTTTTTTCTAGATAGAAAGATACAGATATACAGATATAAACAATATAGACAGATATAAACATAAAGATAGATAGATAGATAGATAGATAGAGTAGATAATATAAGAAGCATAGATAGCTATACAGATAGATAAATAGATAGATAGATAGATAGATAGATAGATAGATAGATAGATCAAAAAAGAGAGCAGCACCAAAAAACAAAAGTGAAGATGGGTGCAAATCCCAAAGTCAGTCGCCAATGACCATATATCGATATCTTCAAAAGTAGGCAGCAATCCAATAAAAAGGGGAAAAAAGTCTTTATTAGCCCACAATGAAAAGTGAAAAAACCCTGAACTTGTAAAGTCCTTTTTGCACTTTTTATTGGAGTGCTGCCTATAGATAGATAGATAGATATCATTAGATAGATTAGATAGATATAGATAGATAGACAGATATCAATAGAAATAGATGATAGAGATAGATAGATAGATAGATAGATAGATAGATAGATAGATAGATAGAGATTAGATAGAGATAGATAGACAAATATCATTATAGAGATAGATAGACATAGATAGATGGAGAGATATCATTAGAAAGATAGAAATAGATAGAGAGATATCAATAGAGTTAGATAGATAGATAGATAGATAGATAGATAGATAGATAGATAGATATCATCACTGAAGTCGTGCTATTTAGTTTAGAAGCTTCCAATCTGCCAAGTCAAGTTGTACAATCTGCAGTGTCTGGAAGTCTCAACCCATAATGGGAAGCTTGCAGGACATAAGCGCACTCAGCAGCAGATGGCCGATCAAGACATTATTGACTGTGGTCTCACAATGTGCTGGATGTCTGACAGACCTCTCATTACAGCTGCTTGAGTGCAGTGATACATAACAAGGACGAGAGCCGTGTCTATAGGGGAATTGCTATTTAGATACAAACATTGAATTCATTTTACTGTACAGAAAGCAGGAAATGGTAATGCCCTAAAGCCAGAGAATGAAGACAAAAGGCATGCTAGTGTTGCTTGTACACTAGGCTCTTATAAACACCAGCAGTGTCCTACAGTGCGTGATACGTGGCTATATAAAATAATTGGACAGTATCAACACTGGGAAGTAATATCAGGGAGGGATACGTGCTACTTTATACTACCAATGAAATGAAATTCAAAGAATTTTCAGAAGCTGGTAGTTGAGATACATAGATGTCGTAGAGAGGGCTTATCCCTGGAACTTGGTCAAGGGTCAAGGTGGAAGCAAGATTTGTCACTTTACAGTATGGATGAATAAGTGATGTGGGCCTGCTTATCGTGCTTTATCTTCTCTTACATCTCATTTTTTTGAGGTAGGAATGACAAGTTTGCCAACATTTGCTAGCAGTTGTCCGAGAGAATGGTGTGTCGGAAGTGGCCAACACCACTTTCCATGCCTATTTTGTTGGAGCATGACAACGTGCCACCTACACCCAGTTTTGTGATGTGACCAGCACATAATGTGCCCACATCACATAGAAGATGACAGAGAACCCGGTGGATATGGGAGTATCCTGCCTGGCTCAAGAGATTTGACAACACTCCCAGGAGTCTGAGAGGTCAATTCTTATCTCAGGGGCTTCCTAGATGTTTCAGGAGAGTTAGCAAGCATGAGGAATGGGAATTAGTTCCCCAAGACTGGAAACATTTTTGAGAACTTTCATTTTAGTTTTAAATGGCTTGTCTGGTGGGATAAAATCATTTAGAAAAGCGTCAGAGTAGGCATTACTCACCTCACCAATCCCGACGCTTCAATGAGTCCCCATTGCTCTCTACTTCCTGGACCTTCTCAGCGTGCAGGAAATGACTGCTCAGACGATCACTGATCACAGTGATGACCCACCTTAGCCTGTGAGTGGCTGAGTGGTATTAGCCAACTCTGGCTCATAAAGATAGGGGAGTCCCAATTGGTCCTATGATGCCTTAGGAGATATAAGCAATGACTGTCTATTGGTTTATGCATTAAAATAGCTTGGTGCCTATATATAGCTACTTATATCTAGTCAATATTACAGTAATTCTGTCTGGAATAAGCCATGGTATATAAATACAATAAATCAGATGTAACATTATTCACATTTGTAAGAATCTCATCATTGCAATGACAGTAACATATGAGAATAAAATAATGTATCGACACTACAATATTGAATAATACAGAGTAATATTGAACTAAAGTACTCTAGATATTATGTGCCATAGATCATGCCTGAATATCATATATAATAATAAAGTAAAATAACTTAGGAAAATACATTCACATGGCCTGACTAGTAGGCTGAGGCCCCATGTTGCGGTAACGCAGCTATTTCTGCTGCAGTTTTTCTATTTTTTTGAGCCAAAGACAGGAATGACTACAAAAGGAATGGGAAATATATAGGAAGTTCTTATACTTCTCCCTTGTGCTCAATCCACTCCTGACTTTGGATAAAAAAAACTGCAGCAAAATTTGCAACAAAAAAAGCTGCGTTTCCGCAAAGTGTGGCCTCATCTTGTCTTATTAGAAGGAGCCTTTTCCAAATTTCTTTTAAGGCATACGGAACATTTTGGAGAAACTATAGGGGTTCAGTTTTATTGTACCTTGCATATCTACAACAGTTAAAAAAGGCCATCAAAAGTCCACATAGGAAGACACCAATATAATTAAAGGGGTATTCCAATATCAAAAATATTGATGACCTATTTTAAGGATAAGTCATCAATATCAGATCAGCAGGGAATCGACACCCAGGATCGCTGCAGATCAGCTGTTCTAAGCAGCTGTAATATTGAGAACAGATAGCTCGGCTCTCCGTATTCTGGCCATGGCAATATAAGTTCATGGGAGCCCTGTTACAGATTTTAAATTAGGACCCATGGAGTTCAAGTTATTTATCTGTATGGGCGGGCATTTACTTGAATGGTCAACATGTAATATTAAAATTCGTCAGAGAGCGTGATTCACTCAAATTTCGTTTAGTTTTGGGATCATTCTCTTCAATCCCAAGATTAGCTTCTGTACAGTTTATTCCAAATCTACAGTATAATAACCTTAATGTTCCTTAGCACTGCTATACAGATATACAGCAGAACAGCCCTAAGGAACATTAGGGCTACTATAGTGTATTTGTCTAAGAGCCCTAACAAATGTTTGCAAGGGCTGCTATACTGAGGGGGTGAGGTGGTGCAAGAGGTGATGTATATCAGCTATACCAACCACCCTAAGAAATGTTCATTAGGAACTCAAGATGTAGGAGTCATCTAGGAGATCCAGCACCACGTGGAGCTGTCGAAAACAAATCCCAAAAGTTTTGGTCTTGTTGGAAATTCATGTTGAATCCTGTTTTTTTCAATCCAGTTTGTCCATCTCTAATGGCCACTGAAGAAAAATTGGAGTGAATTTCCAATGTTTATAAAGGGGCAGTTTTGTGAGACCACCCTATAAGATTATTATGTAAAACCAGATTCTACTACTAGAAAGTAACCAGAACTGACCTCTAAAAAGAATCACAACAACCTAGAAAATGGAAGTGATATTAGCGGGATTATTGAAGCAAAGCAAAAATACTCTCTATATATGTTTTCCAAAGTTACTTGCACAAGATAGAAGAACCTCAACCTCAAAGAGTATAATAGGCTTTATAAATATTGTAACTTTTGATCAATTGTTCCACTTGCCTTTGTAAGCAGCTCACTGTTTGATCATACCCTTTTTGTTCTCTTTGTATAGACTTTGAAAGCCCCTCTTAAAACATCAGTTGACTTCTTCTTGTTTATTTGAGTTTTTTACCAGAGATTGCTTGAGGTTACTAAAACTACTGATGCCTTAAGAAATGGTCACATATGATATAATATCTATGTGATCAAAGAACAATAAAAAATGTATAGTGAAGAATACATTACAAGAGAATGGAAACAAATAAGTCACTATGTGTCGAAAACCTACATTTCATGATTATTTCTTGCAATGTCAATGGGTTGATATAGGTGTTAGGTAGTAACAGGCAGACCTTGCAAGATTTATTTTACTAATATTCAGTCTTAAAGAGGGTCTTTCACTACCTCCACCAAATCCAGTTCTTAGCATCTTTTAATAAGTGTAGCTCCACTGATTCCAGAGCAATTGGAATTTTCTCTCTGGCTCTGAACATTCCTGAGCAATAAGCACAGTTAGTTTTGGTGCCTAATGTGCTATTTAAGCTCTGTAATGTCAGAAGGGTGGTGTCAGACAGGGGGTGTGCCTCAGAGCTCCAATCAGAGGCAGCCAGTATCAGAGCTCAGAATCACACCCCTTGCCTGCTCCTGCCTGACACCGCCCTCCTGATAGTACAGAGCCTAAACAGTATATCAGGCACCAAAACTAACAGCACTGATTGCTTGGGAACGATGGGGGCTAGAGAAAAAATTCCATCTGTGCCAGAATCAATGAAGCAGTGCCTATTAATTCACCATGAGAGGTGAAGAAAGGTGAGTATCAGTGGTTTTTTTTTTATTTTGTCCTCACCTCTCCTGGGCCTCTGCTTATTAAACTTTGCAGTCTAAAGAGATCCCATAGTATAATAATGATCTATGGGTGGCAAACCCGAAATTTTTGGGTCACAGTGTTTGCAGTTATGACTGCGGTCAAAAGCCAGGAGGACCTACAGTTCACCCTCACAAACACTAAGGCTGTTTAATCATCTTTGATTACCTTTGATGGATGTGCATTGTAAATTTATCATCCCTGCCATCTGGTGCTCTGGAGTGAGATAGAGGAAGAAGGTTTATGATACACGGTCATCCACTGTCAGAAAGGAAAAGATAAATCTTTTAAAGGTAAAAATATCAGTTGGTCAGCAGCATATAGTCAAGGAGGGATACTGTAATAGAGGCTGTGGCACAAAAAAGGCTCACAATTACTTTGTGTGGGGCACTAACAAGGAATGGGAATCATGGGAAGCTTCTGTGCGCAGACATGTTGTGAACCAGTCTTAATAGCAGTCTGGGCCCTGATAGAAAAAGAAAGGGAAAAGTAAATGCTTCAAAAATGTACAGATAGGACGCAGATGACCATTGTGAGAAGTTGCACAAGCTGAATTTCAGCCACACCTGTCTCCTGCACCTTGTTTATTTCTGCTTCTCAAATCGTTAATCTTAGCCTTATCTGTGTGATTGACAGCCTGTCTACCAATCACGTCTGGGGCAGGTCCTGACTTCCTATAAACGGGTCATCAGCTCACACTTGGTCGCTGGCTATTTTGACTCTGTCCTGTGACTTGTCCTCGCTAGCTTCCTACTTCTCTTACTATTGTATTACTGACCTTTGACCTTTAACTTCCCTTGTGACTACTATTTTGAATTATGATTTTGTACTGCTTTGTCTCTCTGGCTTTGACCCTTGGCTTGCTGACTTCTCTGCTGTGTTGTTTGTCTTGTCTTGTTCTGTGTGCCACTTATTTCTAGGAAGGGTTTGGCCACCCAGTTGCTCCTGTCATTAGGACAGTGTGGCAATTAGGTAGGGACAGGGGCTGGGTCGAGCTTAGGACTCGGTGTCTGTCTTCCCCTTCTTCCATTGTTCCAAGAGCAGTGCTAGGGAATTGTACAACTAGCAATTCCCTTACAATGATGTAGGGACTTACTGAAGATATTATTTTTTTAGATATGGTATATTATTTGGATATCTACTGTCATGCAAGCACTCCCTAGAGACATGGCATGTACTATCTGTAACCCAACGGAAAACATAGCACAGACCATTGATTCCAAATCTATGACTTTCCTTACGTTAATAGGCACTATATAGAAGTGGATTAGTGGTAGTGGTGCTAATGGAGTGAGGCACAGTGAGAAAAAGAGCCAAAAATTGTCACCAAGAGGGCAGTCAAGATGCTAAAGGCCAATATATAAGACAATGAGAACAAAGCATTGTCAAGCGCAAGCCAGAAGTAAGGACCCAGAGAAGGAGTAAGGTATTAGATCCAAGGGTCAAGGCAGCAACATAGTCATGAGTATCGAGAAACCAGGACTAGGAGCATGCCTGGACCGGAACCAGATGTAGTATCACGAGTACCAGACATACGAGGGACGCCTGGAAAGTTCGTAGCCCACCCATGAAATCTTTTTCACATGGTCTTGTTTTGCAATGCAATATGTTATTTAGTTATTTGAAAGGTTTCTTGAGCAATCTGGATTTATTTTGATTTTTTTTTTGTTTCAGGTACAACATTTTAAAGTTAGGTAGTGAAGCTGAAATATGGAAATGGAGAAGTTGGCAAAGCGAGCAGTCATTCAATACCTTCTGAAAAAAGAACTGGCACCACAGGAAATTCACAAGGACATGCTGGAGACATTAGGGGACAATGCTCCTTATGCAATGGTTAAAAAGTGGGTTGCATATTTCAAGCGGGGCCAGCCATCAATTGAACATGCTGCGAGTAGTGGTCATCCCTCAACAGCATGCACAGATGAAAATGTCCAAAAAGTGCAAGACATTGTAATGGCAGATCGACGTGTCACACAGTGGCACATTGCAGATGTGTGGGCATTTCAGTGGAGAGGGTTGGCCATATCCTAACACAGCTGCTGAATATGCACAAAGTTTCATTCCGATGGGTGCCAAGACTTTTGACTTTAGAGAACAAACGTCTGAGAGAACTTCGCTCTGCAGAAAATGTGCAAATGTTTGAAGCTGATATTCAACTTTTCCTGCAGAGATTTGTTAGAATGGATGAAACTTGGGTACACCACTTTCGTCCTGAGTCAAAAGAAGCCTCGAAACAGTTGAAACATCCCACCTCCCCACGCCCCAAAAAGGCAAAGGTGGTTCCATCCGCTGGCAAGGTGATGGCATCAGTGTTCTGGGATTCCAAGGGTGTCATTCTTCTGAAATTCCTCCAGAAAGGTCAAACAATCAATGGGGAATATTATACAGCTCAGATTCATCGTCTGAGGTCAGCAACAGGACAACACGCCAGTTCATCAGCTGTTGCAATGGCTGCAATTTACTCCTGTGGTTTCCAATTGCTTCAGCACCCACCCTATTCCCCTGATTTGGCTCCCTCAGACTACCACCTATTCCCACAGATGAAAGGGCACCTTGGTGGAAGTCGTTTTCCTTCTGATGAAGCCGTTATGGACGCCGTAAATGACTTTTTGGAGGAACAGGACAGAACGTTCTACCACAGTGGAATAATGAAACGTCAAGAGCGATAGCATACATTTGTGACCCTCAAAGAAGACTATGTTGAGAACTGACGGCAAAATTTCGACCTACAGTCACTACTTCTGGGTCGGACAACGAACTTTTCAGGCGCCCCTCGTAGTATCCAAGGACCAAAACAAATATGTAGTCAGGAGTAGCCAAAAGTCAGGATTAGAAGTAGTATCACAAATACCAGGAGTTGTATCCAAAGATTAAGACAGGAATATAACCAAGACTAGCTAGACATTAGGATCAGGAGTAACACCACAAGTACCAGGAATAACATCCAAGGATCAAGATAAATATATAGTCAGGAGTAGCCAAGAGTCAGGATCAGAAGTATCATCACAAATACCAAGGATTGCATCCAAAAGTCAAGACAGGAATGTAACCAGGACTAGCTACGAGTTAGGATCAGTAGTAATACCACAAGTACCAGGAATAACATCCAAGGATCAAGATAAATATGTAGTTAGGAGTAGCCAAGATTCAGGATCAGAAGCAGCATCATAAATACCAAGGGTTGTATCCAAAAGTCAAGACAGGAATGTAACCAGGACTAGCTAGTAGTTAGGACCAGGAGTAATACCACAAGTACCAGGCATAGCCCAGAGGTCAAGGTAGAAGGGTAGTCAGGAAACAAGGCCAAGGCCAGGAAGAGGTCAACCCAGCATCTTTGCACAGATGGAACAGGAGGGAATAAATATTCCTGCTCCTTGTAAATTGTGCATTCTGTCTAAGTAACTTTGAAGTGTTTCCTATCTCTAGTGGTCAGAAGTTTCTTCAATAAAAGCTAAACCTTCTTCCATAAAATACAAAGATGTCTTGAAGGCTCTTCCTTCCTCTATCAGATAGGCCATTATGTTCCCAAGATGTTCTTTCGTGGCAAAAACATATCCTCAATATCTTTTATCAGCTATGGGTTATTCAAGCAGAATTCTTTCATTGCAGCCCTCTTATGCTTGCTTTATGTTTTCCTCTAGAACACCTCCGGTCAGTTAAAAGCTCGATTCAGATGTATTAGTCATAAAAAATTCCAGTCTTCTGTCCACTTTGTGAATTTATCAGCATTCATTCTTTAATGCTTGCTTATGGGTAACCTTTCCTTCCAGTAATAGAGCAGATGGCATCACAAGACCAATTGTTTTCGGCTGTTTCAGAACAGAACATGGCTTTCAAAAATACAACATTGAAGTTTTTTTTTTTTTTTCCTCCACCTGATTCTTGAAGACACACACCGGGAGTTGAAAATTATTAAGTAAAAGCATTAGTCCCAGTGCAAGGCTGTAATGCAGTGGCTTGCTTTGTCCTTCTAAATAAATGGGAAACCAGAAATTACCAGTAATTTAACTGGGGAAGCGGGGGAGAGTAATTGTCTGTGTGAATCACAGACAGTGCTTGGAATAATGAGAGAGCACAACGGAGTGAGGCTGTAAATTAAGGGCACTTATCTTAATTGAACATCTGAAATAATGTTTTATTTATACAAAGAAGAGGTACAAGAAAAAAAAAAAAAGAACTGATCCAAAGCCTTCACAATGGCGCACTTCTTTATCTGTCGTGGTCATTGTGCCCGGCGTTCGCTTCCTTTGTCTGTACAGAAGAGATGATAAAGAAGAACACACTTATTGTTAAAGCACATTAGACGTTATATGGACCAGCGGTGGGAATGACGCTGCTGTGTTGTTTCTGTTTAGGCAATGGTCGCTTCCAATCAACCGGTTACATTTTGATTCTAATCGTCGTAGTACTGATCGGCAAATTTGCTTCATCCCAAAGCATCTATTCCATGTGAAAATAGCTCAGGCAATAAAATATAACTATCAGCAGCTGAAATTCCTGCCTATTATATAAATAAGACTGGTAAGAAGAAGCAAAAGGAGAAATGTAACGCGGCGGCAAAGATGAGACTGATGTCCGACTGGTGGCCAGTGCAAGCTGAGGCGCTCCTGAGTGTTGCTCCTTACTAATGCTAATTAATATTGACAACAGTTAGAGGGATCTCCATCCATATGCATGTTAAAGAGGTTCTGCAGCCCCCAGGTGGTATTTTTATACTGATGATTTAACCACATTATAGGTCATCGGTATCTGATCGGTGGGGGATCAACACCTGGACTCTGATCAGCTGATCTGGTGCCGGAAGCTACTGCACTGGCCGGAAGCAGCATTGCTCCTATTCAAGTAACAGGCAAAGAACCCATTTCATAGCTGGGGTTCTGCACCTGTTACATAGGAAAAGAGTTGCGTTTGACCCCATCCAGTTCAGTAGCTTCCAGTGGCGGGTCAGCTGATTGGTGAGGGATCCAGGTGTTGTACTCTCACCGTTTGGATACTGGTAACCTATCCTGTGAAGCTGGAAAACCCCTTTAAAACACAAGATCCTGGAGGTGGTGCCCTGTATCTATAACAGCCGAGAACCTATTGAATCCTCCCAGGCCTGTCTTTCTTACATCTCTATTACAGGTTGCCGTATTAGAGTGAATGGATTTCTCAATATGTTGCAATACATTAGTAATACAAAACTTTAATTACCTGAAAAAATATTTAACTTCTAATTCTCTACAAATTTAAATATGGTAAAACCTCTTTAAAGAGAGTCTGTCTCCAGACACCAACATATCAACCCAGCCATGCAAATAGATAGATTAGGGTAACCAGAATAAAACAGTGTTTTCCCCTTGTGAATCACTGCCTCCTTTGATGAGATATCGATGTTTTTATCTATATCCAAATGAGATATTTGGAACAATGAGGGTGTGGCCATTGCGACAAGATGTAAGAGACAACACCCTCATTGCTCCCAACAGTTCATTTGCATATCAATAAAAACAGTGATATCTCGACCATAGAGGAAAATACCATTTGATTCTGGTGACCCTAACCTATCTATCTGCAGGGCTGGGGTGATATGCTGGTTCTGGTGATACTAACCTATCTATCTGCAGGGCTGGGGTGATATGCTGGTTCTGGTGACACTAACCTATCTATCTGCAGGGCTGGGGTGATATGCTGGTTCTGGTGACACTAACCTATCTATCTGCAGGGCTGGGGTGATATGCTGGTTCTGGTGACACTAACTTATCTATCTGTAGGGCTGGGGTGATATGCTGGTTCTGGTGACAATAACCCATCTATCTGCAGGGCTGGGGTGATATGCTGGGTCTGGTGACACTAACCTATCTATCTGCAGGGCTGGGGTGATATGCTGGTTCTGGTGATACTAACCTATCTATCTGCAGGGCTGGGGTGATATGCTGGTTCTGGTGACACTAACCTATCTATCTGCAGGGCTGGGGTGATATGCTGGTTCTGGTGACACTAACCTATCTATCTGCAGGGCTGGGGTGATATGCTGGTTCTGGTGACACTAACTTATCTATCTGTAGGGCTGGGGTGATATGCTGGTTCTGGTGACAATAACCCATCTATCTGCAGGGCTGGGGTGATATGCTGGGTCTGGTGACACTAACCTATCTATCTGCAGGGCTGGGGTGAAATGCTGTTTCTGGTGATACTAACCTATCTATCTGCAGGGCTGGGGTGATATGCTGGGTCTGGTGACACTAACCTATCTATCTGCAGGGCTGGGGTGATATGCTGGTTCTGGTGACACTAACCTATCTATCTGCATGGCTGGGGTGATATGCTGGGTCTGGTGACACTAACCTATCTATCTACAGGGCTGGGGTGATATGCTGGGTCTGGTGACACTAACCTATCTATCTGCAGGGCTGGGGTGATATGCTGGTTCTGGTGATACTAACCTATCTATCTGCAGGGCTGGGGTGATATGCTGGGTCTGGTGACACTAACCTATCTATCTGCAGGGCTGGGGTGATATGCTTGTTCTGGTGACACTAACCTATCTATCTGCAGGGCTGGGGTGATATGCTGGTTCTGGTGACACTAACCTATCTATCTGCAGGGCTGGGGTGATATGCTGGTTCTGGTGACACTAACCTATCTATCTGCAGGGCTGGGGTGACATGCTGGAATCTGGTGACAATAACCTATCTATCTGCAGTGCTGGGATGATATGCTGGGTCTGGTGACACTAACCTATCTATCTGCAGGGCTGGGGTGATATGCTGGGATCTGGGGACAATAACCTATCTATCTTCAGGGCTGGGGTAATATACTGGGATCTGGTGGCACTCTATATATCTGCAGGGCTGGGGTGATATGCTGGGTCTGGTGACACTAACCTATCTATCTGCAGGGCTGGGGTGATATGCTGGTTCTGGTGATACTAACCTATCTATCTGCAGGGCTGGGGTGATATGCTGGGTCTGGTGACACTAACCTATCTATCTGCAGGGCTGGGGTGATATGCTGGTTCTGGTGACACTAACCTATCTATCTGCAGGGCTGGGGTGATATGCTGGTTCTGGTGACACTAACCTATCTATCTGCAGGGCTGGGGTGACATGCTGGAATCTGGTGACAATAACCTATCTATCTGCAGTGCTGGGATGATATGCTGGGTCTGGTGACACTAACCTATCTATCTGCAGGGCTGGGGTGATATGCTGGGATCTGGGGACAATAACCTATCTATCTTCAGGGCTGGGGTAATATACTGGGATCTGGTGACACTCTATATATCTGCAGGGCTGGGGTGATATGGTGGTTCTGGTGACAATAACCTATCTATCTGCAGGGCTGAGGTGATATGCTGAGATCTGGTGACACTCTATATATCTGCAGGATTCTGGTGACAACTCCCTTTAAACCATCTATCAAAATTTGAATGGCCACCTTGTAATCCTATAATTCCCCTGTAGTGGTCGCTGCAGAGTAATGTCTAGCTTCTGTGGCCTTACCTGGCAGAATCAGCCATTTCCTGGAGTTGGACCAGTGCCAAACCAAAGCAAATAATTGTGATATTCAATCAAAAAATATTTCAATTTCAGCTGCTTTAGATGTCATATATAACACATTAATATTTCCTGCAGCATTTGATGATCATGTTGTTATCAGGTGATTGCAAAGTTAATTTGATGCGCGGCACCTAATATTCACAAGCCAATAAATGAAACCATGCAGGGAAAAAATGAGATACAAAAGCTGCCAAAAATGAAAATGTCTTCCTTTCTTCGATCTCATAAAAAACACAGTCCAAATGGCTTGGAATGTTGTGAGTCAATAATGAAATGTGTTCGATCACACAGAAATGAGGAGTAAAGCAGCACAGCCAAGAATTCCCCAATTAAAGAGCACATCTATCAAAGCTGGCATGTTTTTTAAACAGTGATTCCTCTGTCCAAAATACTTCAAGCAGAAACATATTTGGTTTACCAAACAGCCTGGCCGCGATGGTGCGGCTGCAGCAGGACGGTGCACTTGCCATTTTTTCACAGATGGAGAAATGTATACACTTCCATCCATTGTGATTACAGCTGCAAAGTGACACAGTATTGGCGGCCAAAAACTCAGATCCAATGACCCGGCCAACGATAGAGCAAGACGCAGCCAAGAGTTCCCCCATAGAGTATCTGTATTGTGCAAAAGTAATACATGACTTCTGCAACGGATCTGACATAGCAGCAAGGGAAGTAAGCACAAAATAGAAATATTGGGTCATATTTATCAATAGAAATCTGACATTTTTCTGTCTACTTTTGCACCAAAATTTATGGTGCTCAGCATTTACAACATATTTATGAATAGGCTCGACACTTTTGAAAAATCTGCACCAGAATGGGCGAGGTTTAGAAGTGTCTAAAATTACGACACAAACTTGAAACAGAAAAGAACCAATATGGCGCAGAATTCCTTTGCAAAATAGGCCAAGTTTAAAATGGTGTAAAAAATTTACGAGCATTTACTTTGTGCGCCATATATTCCCGTCGTTCGCACAACATATCAAGAGATGATTTGTTTCTACTTATGTTGTTCCAAGAATTGTAGGGATTTTAATGCATGGGCCAAATATTTGTTCCTTACAGCCTGCAAGGTAAGTTTTTTGTCTACAGATTTTGTCTGCTTGTTTTGTGCCAAATATTTGCCGCATGGTGAAGCTCGACACTTTTTAATCAGATGGTATTTGAGTCAGAATTTTGGCGCTTCTAGAAACACGCCATATTTATAAAATTCTGTACGACAAATTTATAAATATGTGTAAAACTACGAACTGGATTCCTAGTTTGAGATACATGTGCCCCATTGTCTGTGGTTTTTGTATTGTTTTATTTAATGGGATACCATAAATACGAAGCATTAAAAATATTTAGTCAACTAATACAGTGCTTCTCGACAGAGGCGAGCCTCACTGGTAAGCTACTCTCAGGACTTGGTAAATCAGTGGCGATTATGACATACATGTTTGCATTATGATGTCCCAGTAAAGTGATGGAGCTACAAAAAGACAAATGGTACAAGGGCACCACCCTAGCATAATTCTAATAGTCAAGTAGTATATACAGTACAACACTACATACAAGTAGACAGGGGCTCACCAGATAAAAAAGTAAAAGATTCAGTTCTGGAGTCACCTGTTACCTTTCTCAAGCCAATATGAATACGGTAGAAGACTAAGATCTAACTCCACCCGTCAGTCCTCTTTTTTGTTAGATCTTTTTAAGTTTCAGTCCTCTTTTACCGTATTCATATTGAGAAAGGGAGCAAGTGACTCCCAAAATTACTGAATATATACTACTAGTTTTGAAAAGACTTCCCTATTAACAGGGAGTGAACAGCAAAATAGCTAGAAGGGAGACACCTAGTGACAGGAAATTTAGAAAGCTTTTTCAAGCAAAAAACAGCACCTTTTTTTTAAAAATAAAGTACACAATAACATTTTGGTCCAGACTCACATGTTCTATTAAATGAGACTAATGTGTCCAAAATGTTACTAACTCTTGGTAGCGATTTTCACTATCACATTCTCAATAGCTACTTCTCGCCATGAAATCATTACTCTGCTACTACTCTTTTTTCCCTTAGAATAATAAAACTTCCTTATTACTTATACCCCTTTTCTATTTTAGATTATGTCTCTTTGGTCTCAGGCTTACTTTGTGTTGTAAAGTCCACCTACATACAGTAGCTATCTGAATAGCGTCATAGAATTAGCATAGGCTCCATGCTTACAGTAAATCTGACCATCACATATGTCGATTCCATACACAGGACTATTAATTTACAGTTCTCAGGGTTGTTCTGTCTGCAATCACTTAGATAGCAGACTGACAATGTATGTAAGAGAGTCTGGAACCGTCTCAATATGTGCTGATGGCAGGAGCTGGCTTACTCTGCATATTCTCCCATAACTGAGCCAACTCACCAGCCTCTGTTGATTCTTGGAACAAAAAGCAAGCAGCTTACGGCTTCTCTAGATCAGGTGCATTGGCTGGAAATGACTTATATTCCTATGTCACAGAGCATTAAGCAACCAGAGGAGGGAAATCACAATTGAGCCTTCAGGAATAGAAAGAATAGACTGTAGATCCACCTGCTCTCATTTCATGCAATACAGTACCGTGTCAATTACCAAACTTATACACGACACTGTTTAGTTTATTTTACCTGTTTTTCTGTCTTTCCCATAGGAATAAATGTTTTTTTACTGCCTTCCTAATGCTCCGAGTGACAAACTGATAAACTGCACAGCAGATCCAATGGGTAATTTGGATTCACTAGTGTGGGTCAGGAAACATACAGCATACTGGATGGTTGACTTTTATACTCATATTAATGTATATAAAATGGTAAGAGTCTCATCCCTTACCTATCACACATTTATTTAAAGGGCAATTCCACCAGAAAAGGGGTCCATAAGTTGCCCACAGTAAATGTGACTATTGAATTATTAGATCTTAAAGGGAGTCTGTCACCAGAACCCAGCATATCAACCCAACCTACAGATAGATAGGGATACCTGAATCAAATGGTGTTGTTAGGGTCTTGCCAAACGTAGCAATACCCTACACTACTGCAGCGGTCTGGGAGGAAGGACAGAGACAAGTGAGCCCTAATCTCACCCCAGCCACTGTCCCTTCCTATTGCCTCAGTTACCCTAAACAGTAAAAGGACAACCTGAAGACGAGCTCTATACTGGGTAAGTGACACAGAGAACAGTACAAGACAAAACAACACAGAAGAAGAGTGAGCAAGCCAAGGGGTCAGTAACAAACGAGCAATGCAGTACAGAATCACAATCCAAGAGAATAGTCACAAGGCAAGCCAAAGGTCATAGAAAAAGTACAGTAAATATCAAGGGCACAAAGAGAGCAGGCAAAGTCAGAGCAATAACCGGCAACTTGCTGAGAAAGTGACATCCTGTATATAGAAAGTCTGGGCCCAGCCCCAGACCTGATAGGTACACAGGCTGTCAATCACACAGGCCAGGAAGAGATTAACTCTATGCAGTCCAGAGAGAAATGCTCAGAACACGGGTGTGGCCGAAAATCCATTACATTGTCTAGGACCATGTTCAGACTGAGCAACAAGAAACCTACACAAGGAACCAAACTGAACACGCCTCCTTCGCCGCAGCGTGCGAGCGGAGGGTGGCGCCGAGACCCGAACAGGCAAGGACGTTACAGGTGTTTACTCCTTTATTTCCCTCCATTTTATCTTGTTCTCATCTGAACTGACTTTCACTCTGATATCTCTGTTATATCCATCTCAAGATGGATTGCAGGTCACAGGGTTCAGAATACACAGGTCTATAGAAGTCTATGGAGAGGGGAGGAGTGAACAGGGTCTGGGGGAAAAAGAAGCAGAAATAATTGATTAGTCTGATGCAGAAGCTAAACAACTTTCTATCACAGTACAAGTTCTGTATTCCCATCAATACATGTCAATACTTCTCTATATATGTTTCACATGGTGCTCAAGCTTTTTGATGGAGAGAGAGAAATTCTGGAGCAGATTTCCCTCTACCTGCTGCATGAAGTGTATGACAGTGTCCGCCCACCAGCTCAACTGAAATAAAATCAGAAACATTCAGTAGGTCTTTAGTAGGTGCTTATTCTCCTCTCTTCCACAAAAATGCTCAATTAATTGTGATCTACAGTAACCCCAGTAGCATATATCTCCCCGCTGTTCCAATACTTTTCTATAACATATCAGTACAGGTAAAATCAAACCTCTCAACTTTCAAAGGACTAAAAACAGAAGAAAATCTATGGCACGATTAGCACACTACAGCAATTTATGTATTATATACCCTATCATAACCACCTCCATGCTCACTTTGGCTCTGGCCATACCCAACCATGTCCTTATTTGCCCCACACAGTGCAATGCCCCTTTATTGCCCCCGCCTCAGTAGCATGCTCCTTGTGGTCCCCACACAGGATAATGACCCCTTGTAGCCCCTCTCATTGTAGGACTCACAGTGTAATTCCCCATCATTGGGGCTACCAAAATGTAAACTATAAAGCCCCACTTTTTGTGGTCCTGCCAGTATAATGCACCACCTAATGTTGCCCCCATAATATAATATCCCCCTTCTGGTGCCCCTACAAACAAAACAATAAACTAATATTCACCTTGCCCTATTCCCTTGCAGACCACTCTTGTCCAGTCAGACATCACTGCATTGCCCCTACCTGCTTCCAAGCTCTCTGAAGCAGAGACAGGGGCTAAATGCCACCATTTAGTATCAAGCAGATGGTTCCCGGCCTCACCATTTTACTCAACTCATCTGTGTCCTGATGAGTTGAAGCTGGGACAGCAGGAGAGCACCCAGAATCCAGGACTGTCCCACTGAATCTGGAATAGTTGAGAGTTATGACTGTTTACTTCCCAGATGCTCGTTGAATACCATAAATGTTTTTTTCAGCTTTGAGAAGTATTGCATCTGTACAGTTTCTCAGATGAGTAAGTACATGCACCAGGGCTATCTTGGCAATATGGTTAACTGATATAAAGTAGCCTTAGGTATGCGCTTGCTACATCCTCATATATCTCCTACAGTAAAAATTGTGGTCACAAAGGTATTTGGAGCAGGTCCTATTTTACTTCATTCCAGTATTTCAATATATCAGAAAAAAATACATTTTGTCCACATGATTTACGGCTGGGCCGAAATACACTGGAAAACCAATGATTTATGATGCGGGTGACGTCGGCTATGTCATACAATACCGAGAGAGAGCACTGATAACAAGAGTAGAAGCAGCAGCATCGCACAAGGGTGAATGTCATGTGTTCAATCAAGTATTGATATTAAATTACTGGAAATTAGATTTTATATTCTTACAGGAAGCAAATAACATTTACAAGCAACCCAGAAATAGAATACCAAGAAACAAGGCGGCCATCGCAAGAGGCGGCCATCCATGTGCTGAGATCAGGTTCTTCGCTAATACAATTTGATGGTAATTATCCGCATGTACTTCCTGTTAGGCTCAGACCGCTCTGCAAAAAGACAAAAGCATTTTGGAAAACATAAAAACAGCCACAACCGGCCTGTGGTTTACAAAAAAGAAACAAGAAAACAAAAATCACTTTGTATTTTATTGCATTGACCTTTACATTTACAGTCTCTGCAGGAATTCAGCAAGAAACAACTCCAGTCCCTCTGAAATATCCGGGACTATACCATAGATATGCACTTGTTTTGTATTTTTTTGTTGCAAGAGATAAAATAACTTTGTAATTTTTTAATAAAAAAAATGTATAGGTTTATCATCTCTACTGCTCCCCCTGGCTGGATGGCCATTTGAAAACATTGCAGCCCATGGTTCTATCCATATATTCCAGCTCTGTACAGCGTCCATTTGACCGAACCACACGGCCGCCTCATCCTATAGATCTGGTGCTTTTTTTTTTACAACTTTTATTATCAACGATCAAGTCACATAGAGGTCAAGCGTCCAATCTATGGAGGGGAGGGTAAAAAAATGGGGACAGGGTTAATGTTAAGTATTATAGAATGTACGTAAGAGTTAAATTGATGAAGATTATACTTAATGCATCTCAAGTACATATGGAAGGAGATGCTAGTTAAATGTCATCTTCAGATAATGTGGATAATGTGCTGCCTCAAATATATAGTATACTTTCAGCAATGGCTGATACTACATATCATTACGAATAGATCAATTCTGCAGGGTCGGACTGATTCTCTGGTACTCTGGTGGGCCTGGCCTTTGATGCAGTAATGGGCAACTATTATAACATTGCCAGGTATCCAGTAAAGACAACCTATTTAGAGAAGACTTTGGAGCCGGTCATTGCTACTAGGGTCTATTTCTTAACTCGCATACAGTAATATACAAAAAAGTTTTAGGCAGGTGTGGAAAATTACTAGAAAGTAAGACTGCTTTAAGGGTTAATGGTTTATTTTTGTTAATTAAAATGGAGTGAATGAAGAAAAGAGAAATGTAAATCCCATCAATATTTGGTGTGACCTTTGCCCTTTGCCTTCCATCACTTCTTCTCGGTACTTGCAGACAGTCTTTGGCAGAACTCGGCAGGGAGGTTGTTCTCGCCGCCATCTTGGAGAACTAAGCACAGATCTTCTGTGGATGTTGCTTGCTCCAATCCTTCTGTCTCTTCATGTTATCCCAGACAGACTGGATGATGATGAGATCAGGGCTATATCTGTGGGGGCCGGATCATCACTTCCAGGACTCCTCCTCCAAAGGGCAAAGTTCACACCAAATATGGATGGGATTTACATTTCTCTTTTCTTTACTCACTTCATTTTTTTAATTGACAAAAAATAAACTATTAACCCTTCTATTTCTGAAAGCATTCTTGCTTTTTAGCATTTTTCCAAGCATGCCTAAAACCTTTGCAGAGTTCTGTATCAGATATTATTCACAATAAGTCCTGCGTGTACAATGAAATGTTTTAATGAAAGTAAAGGTCAGGTACTGGAGATGGGTCTTCAAGGAAAAGAGACGGCTGTTCTCCACAAATCAGGGAGAGCCAATTTCCATGTTTTTTTTTTTTTTTTTTTTTTATGGGGGGGGGGGGGGCTTCCAGCTAGTTTAGGCCTTCATGGGTAACTTATAGCTACCTGGGTACCTACCAGACTGTACCTTAATAGCTCTTTCTGCCCTTTAATCCTTTTTCCCTTACTGTAACAAAAATCATCTCTCCATGCACTGACGTCCGGCTGAGCTTGTGATAGACTTGTGTTCATACACAGAAGCCAATCAGAGGAGGCAGAGCTGCAGGCTGATAAAAAAAAGCCTGGACCAATATTGAGACAGGGGCGTGTCTCAGACTACCTCAGACTCCCTGTAAGCACTGAAGCTAAGCAGATCACACCCCTGGCCTAATGGAGCTGAGCTTAAAAAGCAATCGATAAGCCAAGCACTGGGCAATATAAATATCAGGTGAGTTATCTTTTAAAATCCAGTAACTATAAGGCCTCATGCACATTGCAGAGCCCTGTTCACTAGACTGTAGATAAACACATGGACTCCCCATAGCTCTCCATTGCAGAAACATAGGGATTCAGTGTACCGCCATATGGAACTTCATGTGGCTCCATACTGCAGGGTTATTTTCAGCCATGAACGGCATCAGATGGCTATGACTAATCCAATCTGGGGCTAATATTATGACTCTATACAACTCCATAAATTGAACGAAGCTGTAATATGTCCAAATGCATGAGCCCTAACAAATGCGAAAAAATAAAAATCAAATACCGGTAATTAAAAAAAAAAAAAAAAAACTGTTATTTCTCTCTCTGGATAGTCACGATAAGTAGAAATGAAAGAAGCTTAAAATGTGTCTGGGAATATAGAAATAAAATATTTCTTTGGATGAGCCTCCATTTCTATGAGAGCAGCCAGTCCATTCAGTATTCATAAACTCACTTTGCCGTCCTTACTTAAAACTGCCGGGCTCCAAGCGTCAAATAAACATGTGAAATGGGTCAAGATGTCAGAAACACGGGTCTCATTTATTCAAATGTGATTCCTCTTCCTCCACTACAGCTGCACAATATGACAGGAGACACCCTAGATGACAACTTGATTGGGTTTCTGGGGACTAATAACCCCTTACTTGTCAGAGATTCCAAAAAATTCCATGCACTGTTCTTATTCCAGATCTACTCTATGGTCATCGATAAGTTAAATTTCGCTCTACATTTTGCAAAGAAAGGAGGAGAAATATAGCACTTCATGTCATTATTCATGAAGTGTTGAAGAATATCATAAATGTCATCTTAGGGACAGGTAAAAGTTCTGTTGCAGATGGCTGCACAGTAAGACATTAAAGAACACAAGACTTCGAGAAAGCGGGGCGGTTCATTCACCGCTTGTCACACAACGATGCACAGCTGAAATTCAAATCACATCAAATGGCTTCCAAAATTGCTCATAAAGTTGGAAAGGAGGCCGGCAGCAGAGGAGGTATAATTTTGATGGAGAAAATACCTGACTTTCCCAAGGTTGACGTTTCCATCAAGCACAGTGAATAAGGAGTCCTTTCGGTTCTTGAGCAATGAGCTAAGTTTTCAGGAACACAAAGAACAAATTAAGATACTGTACAGTTATTTGCATAGTAATGTCAGCTGTCATCGTTTCTTCACTTTCTGCTTTAAAGTCTATAGACAAGAACTTTGGGATTGATATACAGTACAGACCAAAAGTTTGGACACACCTTCTCATTCCAAGAGTTTTCTGTATTTTCATGACTATAAAAATTGTAGATTCACACTGAAGGCATCAAAACTATGAATTAACACATGTGGAATTATATACTTAACAAAAAAGTGTGAAACAACTGAAAATATGTCTTATATTCTAGGTTCTTCAAAGTAGCCACCTTTTGCTTTGATTACTGCTTTGCACACTCTTGGCATTCTCTTGATGAGCTTCAAGAGGTAGTCACCTGAAATGGTTTTCACTTCACAGGTGGGCCCTGTCAGGTTTAATAAGTGGGATTTCTTGCCTTATAAATGGGGTTGGGACCATCAGTTGTGTTGTTCAGAAGTCAGGTGGATACACAGCTGATAGTCCTACTGAATGGAGTGTTAGAATTTGTATTATGGCAAGAAAAAAGCAGCTAAGTAAAGAAAAACGAGTGGCCATCATTACTTTAAGAAATGAACGTCATTCAGTCCGAAAAATTGGGAAAACTTTGAAAGTGTCCCCAAGTGCAGTGGCCAAAACCATCAAGTGCTACAAAGAAACTGGCTCACATGTACAGACCAAAAGTCCAAACTTTTGGTCTGTACTGTATATATCCAGAAATAACCCTATACTTCTGTGCTGTACAGTCAGGGCTGGACCACAACAGGTTCTCGCAATCCACAAAAAAGTAGAGCATGATTGGAAATCCGACTCCGTTTTAACAGACTCAACTCTCCCATGGAAAGTCAAAGGTTCCATGAAACTAAAGAATGCCACACTGGTGTTAACACGGCCGTGAAAAAACCCAACCAGGAATCAGCACAGTTGTGTGAATATGGCCTTATATAGATAATAAGGTCTAAAAAACACAGGTCTGGCAAGTAAAAACCTATACAGCGTTGATCCAAAGGAAGGCAAAAACTTCAATGAGGTTGACACTAATTACTGAGGCTGAGGCTAATTACTGTATATTAGGGGGAAAATTTACTGACTGATTCCAGGATAAATCCCAGGGTCAACGTTCCAACATCTCCATAAATCTAGATTCCATAATTTGTGATAGCTTTTTCAAGAAGGAATCCAGGCCATTCTTCAACTTACACAATGAATCAACCAAGATCAAAAGAGCTTTCCTAGTTGCGTAGTCTCACTGCTCTTACAGTAAAGAATCCCCACCTATGATTATTGTTATGCCTTTCTTCCCCCAGTTGTAGATGATGCCCTCTTTTCATGGTACAGACCTAAGTGTAAAAAGATCATAAAAAAGATCTCTGTACTGTCTATACATATATTTGTACATTGTAATAAGTTGACCATACACCCATCTTTTTTAAACTTTTTTAAACTCCAAGTTTGGTAGTGAATTCTACTTTTTTTCCCATATCCGTTCAGCCATTCCAAAGATATAAGGCCTGGATCACATCTGCGTTCAGGTATCCATTTGGGGAGTCCGCTTGGGGACCCCCTGAACGGAAATCTATACGCATAAAAAAACGATTTACCTGGGAAATCCGCAGACCCCATAGACTATATTGGGGTCCGTATGGTTTCCGCTCGGTTTCCGCACTTGCGGAAACCAAGTGGAAATCACACGGACCCCATTATAGTCTATGGGGTCTGCGGGTTTCCCCAGGTAAACTGCTATTTCATGCCGTTTCCGTTTGGAAACCCGAATGCAGATTTGAGCCAGGCCTAAGCCCTTTTAGTTTTGATACAAATGAGAGTATAGTTGCCAAGTGTGCAGTAACACTGTGGTTTCTCTGGGGGCAGGATCTCTGTGTGCAAGTAGTGTCACCGCCCACTTGGCTAGTATACCCTAATTTATATCAACATTAAAAGGGCTTATATCTTTGGAATAGCGGAATGGATTTGGTTAAACAAAGCACCAAAGTTCTCAGAATGGCAGTGCTGATCAGATGCTATATGTCACTGGGCTTCTTACATCTGATGACAGGTTCTCTTTAATTACCTTGATGGCACACTCTCTGCATTTATTCTACTTTAGTTATGTCCTTCTTACACTATTTGAACACTAGCATTGCCTCTCCATTGTTCAGGTCAGTTAGGGGACCTAAGCAATGGAGAGGCGGACCGCTAAAACAGCGCCTACACATGGAGCCCGGTGGACCCCATTGACTATAATGGGATCAGTTGGGTGACCATCATTTTGAAACTGAAAGTGGTGGAGGAAAAAGTCCTCCGTGCAGGACTTTTTCCTCATCCGATTTTCAGTGGACACTGCATCGGAGTCTCCAACAGAGACTTCAGCACAGATGTGAACATAACCTTATATATAAATGCCCATCTGTGGTCTGATGCAAATTAGGTAGCTGGAGCACTGGGGACAGGCTTTCAGCCCTGGGAGAAAAATGAGCAATGTCATAACAGTGAAAAGATCAACTCTGACTGCATCGGATGGCACAGGCATGAGATGGTAGAGGCCTGAGTGGCAAGAACAGTGCTCCAGGGAGCTGAGGGCCCGCCTCCAGTGCTCCAACTACATCATTTGCAAGAGACTTCAAATTTGATTATCTGTAAATCTACAAAAGTGACCTACATACAGAGGTATGTTGTGTATCACTGCAATGTGCTCTGTAACATGGTGGTGACAGAGGAATATATTTGGGGGAGGCAGTAGACTACCTTTAACTAAATTCAAGCTAAAGTAAAAGTGACATATCTGTAGCACGGCTGTAATGTTCGCAACAAACCAACAGGAAGAAAGTAGCAGATTGGCTGTGGCTTTAATGGATGCCTAAATAGTGGGTGTCGGAGAATTGCTTGACAGTAGGCACCTTGACCGGAGAGAACTACTGTATGTTATAAAATAACTGGCTTCTATGGGAGATAGCTGTTCTCTGTCTCATGTACCGAAGTTTTGTCCATTGACACTATTGAATGGGACAAGTAGCAGAAGAAGACCACTCATCATTATCTTTTTGTTTCAACCAGAGAAAGTGAGCATTGCGAGTCCGAGTTAGTTCACTACAGCCCGCCATCTTTGATTTTCTTATTTTTTGATGTACAGGGAGGGGTAGGAGGGAGGATGAGCTGGTATTCCCCCATCACCTATTGTTAGTGGTGAATCCTATGTCATCTGCCTCCAGCTTCATCACGGAGATGTTAGATTTAGTTGTATTATTTTTAATATGGTGACACAAATTTTTTTAAAAATCACCAAAAATGTAAAGTTTCCAGTGAAACAAAGAAATCTGGAGGATGACAAAGATTTTTACAAGGTTAAAATGTTTTGTTTTTAATATCAAATATTCCTTAATAGCTTTCTGGGAAGAACCGCTTGCCAAAACTAAAAAATAGATTTTTGGCTGGAGTCCTTCTTCGGATTCATGCGGCAAAATTGATTGGAGAAAATTATAGGTATACCACAAAAGTATTTCACTGGCCTTACCTTCACACAAATCAATAGAGCTGAAACATGAAAGGCTTTGTTCCTGCAATTAAAGCAGTTCATATAATTTAATGGCGCTGAACATCAAGCAAATTTACCTTGTCTTATACAAGTCAATAATGCAAAAAGCATGCATATTGTTCTGCCATAGGCTTTCATTTCCAGGCTGAATGCCAGTCATTCGAAATGTCCTGCTATGAACAAGCCATTTGTGAGCAGTTTGTACAGTGAACACAATATACAATGGATACAATAAAGCACCTAAAACTGTTAGCAAAAACTCAGAAGTACAACTTTTTTTCTGAATGGAGTTAACATGGCAGATAACCTACTCTACACCGTAGATAATGTGCTTAGACTTTCATTATATGTGGTAGGACAGAAATAGTCACTGCATATGGGAAGATAAAGGAAGGTTAGGGTGCCCCCTTTACGCTAAGTAATACAGTCCGTTAGAGTGCCTTAGGATCCTTGGCAGGGGGGAGGTCGTAGGTTCTGACAGAATAATGGCCACAGGTCTGTAACATGAAGGTCCTGGGCTACAAGACAAAATCTGTAGCAAGCCCTAAAGTATAATGTATTACTTATGAGGAAGAGACAACTTATGGGCCCTCTAAGGCTCCTGGGCTTCCCCTGCACCATGACAAGTTATGGCCACAGAGATACAGACATAGATCTGTTTCCCATGTGGGGTGTTAACAAAGAATCTATTAGAGCTTATTAATCATGTGTCCTATATGTACAGTAATAGCAAAAAAGTGTATAGTCATTAAAAGTGAATGGCAGTGTAGTGTAAGTCACCTACTATAATAGCAGTCTGGCTGTGTAATCCGGGGCACCCCATAAAAGCAGTCCAAGTCATTAGTGTATAGTAGTTCCTATAACAACAACACAGTTGGGTTGTCTAAAGCTCCTCTGTTGGCTGGTTGTGTAGTCTGTAACACCCTTTTCAATAGCAGTCTGGCTGTGTAGTCTGGAGTGCCCTCTTTAGTAAGTCTGTCCGTGTAGCACCTCCCTATAACAGCAGCCATGTTGTGTTGTTTGGGACACCTCCCTATAACAGTCTGTCTCTGTAGTCTGGAGTACCTCCCTATAACAGTCTGATTATGTAGGCTGGAGCACCACCCTATAACCGAGTCTTACTATGTAGTCTGGAACGTTGCATATACGAGCAGTTGTGTTGTTTGGTGCCCCCCTATAACAGAAGTCTGGCTGTGTAGTCTGGAGAGCTCTGTAAAAAACAGCAGTCTGGCTTAAGCCCCCCTATCACAGCAGTCTGTCTGTGTAGTCTAGAAAACCTCCCTATCACAGCAGTCCGACTGTGTAGTCTAGAGAACCTCCCTATAACAGCAGTCCGTCTATGTAGTCTAGAGAACCTCCCTATAACAGCAGTTTGACTGTGTAGTCTAGAGAACCTCCCTATTACAGAAGTCCATCTATGTAGTCTAGAAAACCTCCCTATCACAGCAGTCTGACTGTGTAGTCTAGAGAACCTCCCTATAACAGCAGCCCGTCTATGTAGTCTAGAGAACCTCCCTAGAATAGCAGTCCGTCTATGTAGTCTAGAGAACCTCCCTATAACAGCAGTCTGACTGTGTAGTCTAGAGAACCTCCCTATAACAGCAGTCCGTCTATGTAGTCTAGAGAACCTCCCTATAACAGCAGTCCGTCTATGTAGTCTAGAGAACCTCCCTAAAACAGCAGTCTGACTGTGTAGTCTAGAGAACCTCCCTATTACAGCAGTCCATCTATGTAGTCTAGAGAACCTCCCTATAACAGCTGTCTGTCTAAGTAGTCTAGAAAACCTCCCTATCACAGCAGTCTGACTGTGTAGTCTAGAGAACCTCCCTATAACAGCAGTCTGACTGTGTAGTCTAGAGAACCTCCCTATAACAGCAGTCTGACTGTGTAGTCTAGAGAACCTCCCTATAACAGCAGTCTATGTAGTTTAGAGAACCTCCCTATAACAGCAATTCATCTATGTAGTCTAGAGAACCTCCCTATAACAGCAGTCTATGTAGTTTAGAGAACCTCCCTATAACAGCAGTCTGACTGTGTAGTCTAGATAACCTCCCTATAACAGCAGTCTGTCTATGTAATCTAGAGAACCTCCCTATAACAGCAGTCTGACTGTGTAGTTTAGAGAACCTCCCTATAACAGCAGTCTTGCTATGTAGTGTGCATCACCTACCATAACAGTTATTGGTATAAAGATATACAGTATATTACATGCACACTTGTATAACTATCCATAGAGGATTTATAACCACACAATCCGAGGGTTCTGACAATACAGCTCATTACACCAGGGCCACAAGAAGCCAGCCATGTGGACAATAAATAGACGTCAAACTGCAGAACTGGAAGATGCCACTCACAGCTGCCATACTCCCCAATTAGATACAATTTACGGAACTATGCATGTATGTAAAATTACAACGTAACGCCAATGCTTTCTTTAGATAGGGCAAAGCATATTTACTGTATAACGGATCTCATACACATATAATGCATATTTTACTGCATCCACTTGCACATAATTGAGAAACAGTTTACTCCGTGTTTTGATTTCTGTTTTATGTTGTTACAGTTTAAGTGCAGCAAAACAATTTTAATAGCATCAATGTGACTTTGTCACATCACAACATCACATCCAGTTATAGCCTCCAGCTAACACATTCATTATAGCCTCCAGTTAAATGCAAGATGTGTTGCCTTGCTGATAAAACCGGCAGACAACCTGAAGAAAGCTTGTGGCAAATTACATCATGATTCAACAGCCATCTACTGTGCCAACAATGGAAACTGCAACTCGCAGCAATAGTCACTCTGGTGACAGGATTCTGCACCCATTAAAGCAGAACTCCGGCAATTTGTTTGGACATGTAAGGGTGCCCTTAGATGGTGGGTCCGGGGCACATCTGTCATGTATACCTACAATCTCATTTGAAGCTATTGCAATAGAGATGCAGCCCAGAAATTAGTGGTAATTAATTAATGCCCAGTTGCACCTAAGGGTACCCTAATGTTGCCTCACCAGCAATATTCTATCAGTGTACTTTATTCCTCTCAGTTTATTTTCATCCACTCATTTTGATCCCTTTGTAATCCATGAAATACCATTTCACACTACTCCTTGCCTCCTACTTGTAAGAGATAGCAGGGAAAAACCTATTACAAGCAGAAGGCTGGGGGAGGGGAATGTACTAAGTCCAGCTTTTTGCATCATTTATTCAGTGCTGCTCCACTGATTCTAGTGCAATCGGAATTTTTCCTCTATCCTTCACTATTCCCGAGCAATGACTGCTGTTTCAGCTCTGTACTGTCAGGGTGCTCCTACCTGACACCACCCACCTGACAGTACAGAGCCTGAGCAGCATATCAGGCAACAAAACTAACAGCATTGATTGCTCAGGAACGGTGAGGGCTAGATAAAAAATACCAACTGTGCAAGAATCAGTGGAGCAGCATATATTACTGCTAAGGCTGGGTTCACATCTGCTCTTGCACTACGTTGGGGAATTCCACCCTTTTTGGGCAGAAACTGAGCGGAAACCACACGGACTCCATTATAGTCTATGGGGTACGTGGGTTTCCTAAGGTGACCGCTTTTTTATGTGAATTAGGTTGCCCCAAGTGCCCCCCCCAAATGGAAACCCGAATGCAGATGTGAACCTAGCCTAAGAAGTGGAGTTGGTGGCGGTGGTAAAAGGTCTTCTTTAACTACTTCTCATTACTTAAAAAAAAGCCCACAAAGTTATTGTGCTGTACCGAAAGAAAAAAAAAAATTAGTTTTCCAGGGGGTACAAATATATAGCAATAGTCCTAAAGAGCCAAAATACCAAATGTAATCATATACTTACCATTGCAGCTCCTTAAATAGGTGTTTCCATCTTCATATTTAAACTTGTATCTTAAGCTAAGTGAAGTGTTTTGCCCAATACATTGCTTTATCTATCTTGCTCCATTTGTCAGATATAGCTGAATATGTCTACTCATTATTTAAAGCTCATTACATTAGGTTTCAGACCACCACTGCCATCGAGCTGCAGTGGTCAGGCTAGTGACATCAGATCCTGTTCCTAGCCAATCAGCTGCCAAACGCTGATAAGGGCACAGTGCCTCTGTTATTTCCATATGTAAATCTATAGATAACAGTGTGCAGCTTAGGACAGGCACAGTCTTGGAGGTGCTGGTGGCCTGAGCTATGTATCACACAAGCTAAGCCCACCCACCCAATTGGGAATGAAACCAGGGAGTGGAGGGGAGAGGAGACAGGAGAGCTGGAAAAAACCCTATAAGTTGACTGTGTACATCAGATAATTGTCTAAACCTACCAATTCTGGTGGGGCCTCTTGACTCGCCCCCAGTGGTGGACATCATGAAAGGCAAGGATTGGCCATTTGGGTTTCAACCTTTTGTCCTCGGAGAGACAACCCTCTGCCACACCCATCTGACAGTTACTCTACCCACATGCATCATCGGCCAAATATTCATGTGTATGGAGGGTTACAACAGATCACAAGGCTATGGCAGCAAATCTCTGAACATCATGGAAATGTTTTGGCTGTAGTGGCATGTCCCCACACCCCTGAATATAGAATAGAAGATCCAAGTAGTGGCAATGGGGGACAGATAGGAAATTCCAAAGGTAAATATACAATGTTTTTTTTTTTTTTTTTTTGCATTTTAGGACTAAGTGAGTTATATATATATATAAAACTTTTTAAAGGGGCTCTAAGATGGCTGCTTTCGTTGAGGAACATCACCACTTTGCCAGATTTTGGCTTGGCTTCATTGAAGTGAATATAACTAGTCTACAGTACTAAGGCTGACACTATTTATGGGAGAAAGCAGCCATATTTTTCAAAATCATACAACCCTTATAAAGGCAGACATGTTTCAGACTGAAAAGAATTCAGCTTAAAGGAGTTTAGTATCAGATTCATGGGGGTCTGACACATACCACCCCCATCAATCAGCTGTTCTCAGCAGCTGATACACATAGAATGAAGCAGGAAACAGATAGCTCTGTTCTCTGTGTAGTGGCCAAACCAGGTACTGCAGATCAGCTGCCATTCATCTGAATGGGCGCTAAACTGCAGTGACTCAGTTCTGCCACTACATAGAGAAGAGCGCTGTCTGCTTCCTGCTCCATTCCCTTTGTATTAGCTGCTGAGAACATCTGATCGATGGGGGTGCTAGGTGTCATCTTATATTAGTGATCTAGGATCACTGATGGTATATATAGCCTTTAGACGCTTCTGTGTATGTGTATGGATTTTTCTCTATTTTATTGGTAGCATATCTGAGTCAAATACTTTTTCTCAATGAAACTGGATTTACTGGAAGTCATTAGGCGGAATATCTTTTGACTTTATTAAAGGCGATGCAGAGGGAAGATTTTTCATTATTATTCCTAGTGCAGTCTCTTATTACTTTTAGAGGTCATGTCAGGTGTGGCGTGTGTTTAATATAGTAAGCTTCATTAGTAAAATGTTAATCCTCACTGTTGCATAGAATAGTATCGGGAGTTTGAGTTTTTTTTTTCTTTTTTTTTCAGTATCAGTACCCTTTCACGATGACAGATGCTCTAAATAGGTATGTGAGAATAATGGGGATGAATCATGAAGAATATTTTTTTCTGACAACAAATCAATGTTATTTCTTCAGAATGCAACAAAAATAAAGTGAAGCATCAACAAACACTCACAAAGACGAGGAAAAAAGTGTACTGAGCCACCGAGCTATTACCTGGGAATGTATTTTACATCTAATTACATGTATATAATCTTACTTTATTACATGTATCTAATAATCTAATCTAACTTTCATTTCTTAAAGAAGATGTTATTACTACATCACCATATAATGTCACTATCCCTATAAAAAATATTGTAAAACATTACAGTTTTCATGCTGGTCCCTGGGGCTCACACATTAGACTAACACTTTGCTTTGCTGTGTAGACTGAGACAAAATGAGTGGAGT
Source organism: Leptodactylus fallax (assembly GCA_947044405.1). NCBI lineage: Eukaryota > Metazoa > Chordata > Amphibia > Anura > Leptodactylidae > Leptodactylus > Leptodactylus fallax. The sequence goes on along the minus strand of CAMRHE010000076.1, from coordinate 1,019,763 downwards.
CATCTCATTAGTATTAGAGAGTGGGGGATGTGATGAATCTAAATATCCTCGCTCCCACTTCCCCACCCAGCAGTTGCTATTCTCTTCTATGTTGTGCTGCCTGGGGAGATTTTATGTAGCAATAGCATTTACTACATGGCTGTTGCTTTAAGGTTTCTATGCGTACCAGTCAAACTTTGGCTGGGTCTGTTCAACCAGTCAGAGGTCTAACATGCAGAGCCAATCGTGGCTGTTCTTCAACATCCAATGAAGGGCTTAGGCGGGGAATTTAAACCTGACTCTGACACTTACTAGCCACCTGTGATTGCATTAGTTTCCTAGGCTCTATGTTCTCAGAACGTACTCCTAGTACTTGTCCCTGTTTTCTGCTAATTCCCTAGTTTACTGATTTTGGATTGATCTCCTAGTTATCCCCTTTCTTGATGATTTTATCAGTGACCAATGTAGGACTGACCCACCAGAGAATATGAGGATCCTCGTTAGGCACCCACATTTGATGGAAATAGAACAATACTTTGTTCTATTTTCTAAGGATTGTTAAAAAGTAGGCCTGATTAATTTTATCTGGTAGGTTCAAAGAACCTCAGTCCAACACTGTCTGTGACATCTTGGACTCAACCATGGCCTGGACTTCTAATATTCCTCTGCTTTCATTTTGGCTATTCCTGTACTCGCAAGGTTTTTGACCTTGGCTTGTGTATTATTCTCTTGGCCGCAATAGGGTTTCTGGTCAGGTCCTTAACCAGCAAGTGCACCTATTTTCTGGCACCTTATTCCGAGGTTGAAATCTGGATTCCAAACAGCCTAGTCCATCCTATCTTGCGGCAGACTCTGGTGAATACCTCAGGGTGACCTTAGATCCTCTGAACCACAATAGTGTAGGATTGTTGTTATTTTGTTTTACTAGTTGTCTTCTGGTCCTCTCAGTTACCTGCTGCGAATTAGAAAATTGCTATACTAGCAATTCCATTTTCCACTTACCTTCAGGAATTGCGTAAGCAGCAATAAACAGGGGGTAATAGAATAGCTCTGTAGCACTGCTGGAGGCCTCGATAAAGCAGGATAACATGAAAGTAACCTTGCCACATGGTCCTCATAAATATTTTCAATACATATAGGATGGGATAGGAGATGGTGGAAATTTTTGGGAGAATTTGCGTCCTATGTGTTGATGTTTGGTCATGTCTGGTGTGCCGTGCGTTTGATACGGTAAGATTCATTAGTAAGATGTTAATTCTTACTTCTGCATAGAATAATATCAGCAGTTTTAGATTTTTTTTTCTTGTTTTTTCAGTATCAGTAACCTTTCACGATGACAGTACTCTAAATAGGTATGTGAGAATAATGGGGATGAATCATGAAGAACATGTTTCTTTCAATGCAGAAGCTCAGAGATAGTGGAAACTTTTGTGAGGACGGCATCCTATGTGGTGATATATGGGGCCAATGTCATTTGTAAGATGTTAAATACAGTAAACATAATTTACTAAATGGAGTCTACCACCTCCCCCAACAGTGTAAAACTGCTTGTGCTCAAAGCGTGCCTTCACATGCTGGAGCACCACCATTGCCGCCCCTACCACTTCCCCTCTTCTCCTGCCGATGCCCCATGAATCACTATGGATCCTCCTTCAGTGGTGATGTCATCCCTATTCCTAGCGGCCCTGTCAGTACCCAGAGGAGGACACTGAGTGGCTTCAGAAGCAGGACACTGCAGGACACTGATACTGAAGCCATTCAGTGTCCTCTTCTGGGTGCTAGGAGGAGCAGTGACATCACCACTGAAGGAGGATCCAATGTTAAAGGGAGTCTGTATGGTCCATATTGCCTCCCATAGTGCAGTGTATGGGGCAGTAATCAGAGTAGAAACATACCTTTGTGGTCACAAACCAATGAAGCAATACAGAGAAAACCATATTTTTATAGATATGCAAATCAGCCAGAAAGAGCACAGTCTGCATTACTTCCTCAGTTTGTGGCTTCAAAGGTATGTTTCTGCTTCTACTAAAGGGCCCTACACAGCATTATTATTGGTTTGGGAGACATTCTGAACCTGACAAACTCCCTTTAAGCACAGAGTGGTGGCGGCAGCAGAGAGGAGGGGATGGGGAAGCAATAGCGGTGCTCCGGTCATGAAGGCACACCGCCAGTGCACCAACTTGTTAATTTGTATATTGGATAAAAAGTCTTTTTTTTTTCATTTACTACTAATCAGCCCAACATAACAAACCCCCACTGATCCTGAAAACAGAAAAGGGGGGGAGGATAGGTTTACTTCATTGTGCAAGGCTAAATGTAGGCATGCCCATTGCTGGATGGGGCGCATCCAAGCACTCATTCACTTCAATGGGAGCGCTGGAGAGCCAAATGCTGTATGTTGGTTATTTCCAGTTTTCCCTTTTTAAGGCTGAATACACAACGGGCTAAAACAGCCCCATTCTTAGTATCGGTAGGAGTCTCAGCAAGGTCTCATCTATTTAACCTCTATTCTATGGATAGAGTATCCATATTCTTTGTGTCATAACCCCTTTAAGGTGCCATATTGACAGGAAAGCAATGCAGTGTAAATAACCTAAAAGGTTGACTTCAAGCAGAAATCCCATCTACGCTAAAAGACAGCAGCGCCTAATGTGTTTTAGAGTAAATATATAAATGGAGTAATAGTCTCGAGAGCCACAAAAAACCCTAATGTCTACCTAGTAAAACAAATCTATTTACAATTTTTGGAAAGTGTTCTTTTGTCCATAAAATTTAACAACGCAGATGTCCTGTGATTTGCATTTGCCAGAAGTGGCCATTAAAACAGGTAATTTTAATCAGGAAAATAAAAAAAAACGAGAACATTTTCATACTTACCTTTTGTTATCCGAAGAACGAGGTGTGCGTCAGGCGACGGGCTAGTCAACAACTTGCACAATGTGGCATCAGCCTGTAATAACCCCTCTTAATTCCACAAAATACCAGTTAACATAATGTCACGACGCTTTTTAATTTTGCCCTTTAAATATTGTTTGCGTGTTTTATTTTAGCCTAAAAAAAAAATGTAAAAAAAAATTTTAAAAAATTTAAAAAAAATAATAAATGGAAAGGATCGAAGCGGCGTGTAATTAAAATGCTTAACGGCATGTGGAGGCTTGATAAATATTTGCTCTAATTTCTGCAATGTGTTTTTTATAGACCGGCTCTGCCACCGACTTTATAGAAGCCTCTAAGCTGAATATTAGAAGCTATGGCTGTGTTGTCATTTATAAGGACTAATAGCTTTGGCTTTGTAAGAGCTTCATTCTAAATAGGATATTGTTATATATTTCTAGATTAACCTTGCAGTTATTATAAGTAAAACAATAAACCGGAATATTACTGATTCTCCAGCTGTAAGTGCTGCGTGAATGTGACACTGCGGCTAGAATATAATACTAAGTTATCATCGCGGTGAGTAAATTATTATACCGCACTGGTAGCAGCTGGTACACAGTTTTTATCCATTGGACTTTTTTTTTTTTTTAAAGGAGTCTGTCATAGGCTTTATGGTCACCATGCTAATAAAAAGGGACTTAAAGAGAACCTGTCAGGTTGATTTGGGACACTAAGCCACCTATAGGTCCTTATAGCTCTGGAGTTTAGTGTCCCAAATCTCCCTGTTTAAGGATTTAAGGAAGCAAACCTTTATACTTACCTAGAGAGGAAACTCATCGGACTCATCTCTGGTGCTCCCATCACCTGCACAGTTCTCCAGTGGGACGTACACCCTGATTTCACTGCGCATGCGCCCGAGGACCTGTGCATGCACATAAAGCTGAGGTGTACTGACAAACTGTCCTGCATGGGGAGCACAGCTGCAGGGTGAATATAAAGCTATAAAGCTTTTTTTTATTTTTAGTGCAGGCACGGATGTCTTTACAGCAGGGCGATTTGAGACATTAAACCTGCCGCGATCCATAAGGACTTGTGGGTGGTTTCGTGTTCCAAATCACCCTGACAGATTCCGTGCTTCCACCAGCTCCAGCTTTCTGCATAATTTAATAGATGTCCCTCCACTTATTCCAGAACAGTTGGAATTTTTTTCTCTAGTCCTCAACGTTCCGGAGCAATAAGTGCAGTTAGTTTTGTGCCCAATATGCCTCTTAGGCTCTCTACTGTCAAGTGGTTGGTCTCAGGAAGAAGCAGGCAAGGGGGCATGATTTTGAGCTCTGGCACTGATCATCTCTGACTGTTAAGAATCACGCCCCCTTGCCTGCTCCAGCCTGACACCACCCACTTGACAGTAGTGGGCCAAATTAGTATATCAGTCACTGATTGCTCAGAAACGGTGTGGGATGGTGAAAAAATTCCAACTGTGGCAGAATCAGTGGAGTGGTCTATCAAAAAGACTCTAGTATTCTTGTGGGCAAGTCTTGAAAAAAGTATAATGTTATAGTGTATATAGTGTAAGTCTACCTAAGGACAACTTTTGCATTTGCATTCAATTAATCTATATATTAAAAAAAAAATAATAAATTCTTTGGGCCAGATTTACTAACTGGACTGCTCCAAGAAAGTGGCAAAAAATGTGCATTTCAACTTTTAAGCTTCACGTGTCACTTTTTAAGATAGTGGGCAAAGTAAGGTGGGAACCTCAGTGTGCTGGGGTGAAGATACCACGTTCCATCTGATCTACTATAACTCATATCAGAAAACTGGAGAAGGGGGGAGGGGCAAGACTAATAGGATTACTCTCTATGTAAGGCTTTCTCTATGAGTGGAGGGGGAGCAGGACTCACAGGCTTTCTCTATGTGTGGGCAGGGGGAGCAGGACTCACAGGCTTTCTCTATGTGTGGGTGGGGGAGCAGGACTCACAGGCTTTCTCTATGTGTGGGTGGGGGAGCAGGACTCACAGGCTTTCTCTATGTGTGTGGGGGGGCAGGACTCACAGCCTTTATCTATGTGTGGGCAGGGGGAGCAGGACTCACAGGCTTCTATGTGTGGGCAGGGGGAGCAGGACTCACAGGCTATCTCTATGTGTGGGCGGGGGGAGCAGGACTCACAGGCTATCTCTATGTGTGGGCGGGGGGAGCAGGACTCACAGGCTTTCTCTATGTGTGGGGGGGAGCAGGACTCACAGGCTTTCTCTATGTGTGGGCGGGGGGAGCAGGACTCACAGGCTTTCTCTATGTGTGGGCAGGGGGAGCAGGACTCACAGGCTTTCTCTATGTATGGGCAGGGGGAGCAGGGCTCACAGGCTTTCTCTATGTGTGGGCAGGGGGAGCAGGACTCACAGGCTTTCTCTATGTGTGGGCAGGGGGAGCAGGACTCACAGGCTTTCTCTATGTGTGGGCAGGGGGAGCAGGACTCACAGGCTTTCTCTATGTGTGGGCAGGTAGAGCAGGACTCACAGGCTTTCTCTATGTGTGGGCAGGGGGAGCAGGACTCACAGGCTTTCTCTATGTGTGGGGGGAGCAGGACTCACAGGCTTTCTCTATGTGTGGGCGGGGGGAGCAGGACTCACAGGCTTTCTCTATGTGTGGGCAGGGGGAGCAGGACTCACAGGCTTTCTCTATGTATGGGCAGGGGGAGCAGGGCTCACAGGCTTTCTCTATGTGTGGGCAGGGGGAGCAGGACTCACAGGCTTTCTCTATGTGTGGGCAGGGGGAGCAGGGCTCACAGGCTTTCTCTATGTGTGGGCAGGGGGAGCAGGACTCACAGGCTTTCTCTATGTGTGGGCAGGAGGAGCAGGACACACAGGCTTTCTCTATGTGTGGTCAGGGGGTCCAGGACTCACAGGCTTTCTCTATGTGTGGGTGGGGGAGAAGGACTCACAGGCTTTCTCTATGTGTGTGGGGGGGCAGGACTCACAGCCTTTATCTATGTGTGGGCAGGGGGAGCAGGACTCACAGGCTTCTATGTGTGGGCAGGGGGAGCAGGACTCACAGGCTATCTCTATGTGTGGGCGGGGGGAGCAGGACTCACAGGCTATCTCTATGTTTGGGCGGGGGGAGCAGGACTCACAGGCTTTCTCTATGTGTGGGGGGGAGCAGGACTCACAGGCTTTCTCTATGTGTGGGCAGGGGGAGCAGGACTCACAGGCTTTCTCTATGTATGGGCAGGGGGAGCAGGGCTCACAGGCTTTCTCTATGTGTGGGCAGGGGGAGCAGGACTCACAGGCTTTCTCTATGTGTGGGCAGGGGGAGCAGGACTCACAGGCTTTCTCTATGTGTGGGCAGGGGGAGCAGGACTCACAGGCTTTCTCTATGTGTGGGGGGGAGCAGGACTCACAGGCTTTCTCTATGTGTGGGCGGGGGGAGCAGGACTCACAGGCTTTCTCTATGTGTGGGCAGGGGGAGCAGGACTCACAGGCTTTCTCTATGTATGGGCAGGGGGAGCAGGGCTCACAGGCTTTCTCTATGTGTGGGCAGGGGGAGCAGGACTCACAGGCTTTCTCTATGTGTGGGCAGGGGGAGCAGGGCTCACAGGCTTTCTCTATGTGTGGGCAGGGGGAGCAGGACTCACAGGCTTTCTCTATGTGTGGGCAGGTAGAGCAGGACTCACAGGCTTTCTCTATGTGTGGGCAGGAGGAGCAGGACACACAGGCTTTCTCTATGTGTGGGCAGGGGGTCCAGGACTCACAGGCTTTCTCTATTTGTGGGTGGGGGAGAAGGACTCACAGGCTTTCTCTATGTGTGTGGGGGGGCAGGACTCACAGCCTTTATCTATGTGTGGGCAGGGGGAGCAGGACTCACAGGCTTCTATGTGTGGGCAGGGGGAGCAGGACTCACAGGCTATCTCTATGTGTGGGCGGGGGGAGCAGGACTCACAGGCTTTCTCTATGTGTGGGCAGGGGGAGCAGGACTCACAGGCTTTCTCTATGTGTGGGCAGGGGGAGCAGGACTCACAGGCTTTCTCTATGTGTGGGCAGGGGGAGCAAGGCTCACAGGCTTTCTCTATGTGTAGGCAGGGGGTGTAGGACTCACAGGCTTTCTCTATGTGTGGGCAGGGGGAGCAGGACTCACAGGCTTTCTCTATGTGTGGGCAGGGGGAGCAGGACTCACAGGCTTTCTCTATGTGTGGGCAGGGGGAGCAGGACTCACAGGCTTTCTCTATGTGTGGGCAGGTAGAGCAGGACTCACAGGCTTTCTCTATGTGTGGGAAGGGGGAGCAGGACTCACAGGCTTTCTCTATGTGTGGGGGGAGCAGGACTCACAGGCTTTCTCTATGTGTGGGCGGGGGGGAGCAGGACTCACAGGCTTTCTCTATGTGTGGGCAGGGGAGCAGGACTCACAGGCTTTCTCTATGTATGGGCAGGGGGAGCAGGGCTCACAGGCTTTCTCTATGTGTGGGCAGGGGGAGCAGGACTCACAGGCTTTCTCTATGTGTGGGCAGGGGGAGCAGGACTCACAGGCTTTCTCTATGTGTGGGCAGGGGGAGCAGGACTCACAGGCTTTCTCTATGTGTGGGCAGGTAGAGCAGGACTCACAGGCTTTCTCTATGTGTGGGCAGGTAGAGCAGGACTCACAGGCTTTCTCTATGTGTGGGCAGGGGGAGCAGGACTCACAGGCTTTCTCTATGTGTGGGGGGGAGCAGGACTCACAGGCTTTCTCTATGTGTGGGCGGGGGGAGCAGGACTCACACGCTTTCTCTATGTGTGGGCAGGGGGAGCAGGACTCACAGGCTTTCTCTATGTATGGGCAGGGGGAGCAGGGCTCACAGGCTTTCTCTATGTGTGGGCAGGGGGAGCAGGACTCACAGGCTTTCTCTATGTGTGGGCAGGGGGAGCAGGACTCACAGGCTTTCTCTATGTGTGGGCAGGGGGAGCAGGGCTCACAGGCTTTCTCTATGTGTGGGCAGGGGGAGCAGGACTCACAGGCTTTCTCTATGTGTGGGCAGGGGTAGCAGGCCTCACAGGCTTTCTCTATGTGTGGGCAGGGGGAGCAGGACTCACAGGCTTTCTCTATGTGTGGGCAGGGGGTGTAGGACTCACAGGCTCTCAGGGGCAGGGGGGCAGGACCACAGGCTTCTATGTGTGGGCAGGGGGAGCAGGACTCACAGGCTTCCTCTATGTGTGGGCAGGGGGAGCAGGACTCACAGCCTTTCTCTATGTGTGGGCAGGGGGAGCAGGGCTCACAGGCTTTCTCTATGTGTATGGGCAGGGGGTGCAGGACTCACAGGCTTTCTCTATGTATGGGCAGGGGGAGCAGGACTCACAGGCTTTCTCTATGTGTATGGGCAGGGGGTGCAGGACTCACAGGCTTTCTCTATGTGTGGGCAGGGGGAGCAGGACTCACAGGCTTTCTCTATGTGTGGGGGGAGCAGGACTCACAGGCTTTCTCTATGTGTGGGCAGGGGGAGCAGGACTCACAGGCTTTCTCTATGTGTGGGCAGGGGGAGCAGGACTCACAGGCTTTCTCTATGTGTATGGGCAGGGGGTGCAGGACTCACAGGCTTTCTCTATGTGTGGGCAGGGGGAGCAGGACTCACAGGCTTTCTCTATGTGTGGGGGGGAGCAGGACTCACAGGCTTTCTCTATGTGTGGGCAGGGGGTGCAGGACTCACAGGCTTTCTCTATGTGTGGGCAGGGGGAGCAGGACTCACAGGCTTTCTCTATGTGTGGATGGGGGGAGCAGGGCTCACATTTCTCTATGCGTGGGCAGGGGGAGCAGGGGTCACATTTCTCTATGCATGGGTGGGAAGAAGTAGGAATCACAGACTTGAGTCCTGGCAACATTTAAAACAGTTTTTTGTTTACTTGAAAATACTGAATAAAATTATAGAAAACTAAATATCCTTGAGCTCCGCATCTTCCCTTGTACCATAAGCTTTCCTCAGATAGAGCCACTTCAAGTCATAGTTACTTACTGTATCAGAGAAAAAAAAATGATAATGGTTTTGGACAATTTTTGCCAGTCATGCTGTTTCCCATTCCTTGGTTGAATTTGATGGGCATACGTCTCCATTCAACTATAATAAGTATGTAACTATGTATAAGCAAATGTTCTAATATTGTCAGAGGCTGTCGGGGCATGCTGGGAGTTGTAGTTTTGCCGCAGCTGGAGAGCGACAAGTTGCAGATTGATGTTTTTGAGAGAGTTGTTAAAAAACAGATGCAAATGTAATGAAATGGCTAAGGATCTATAATCCCATTGTCATCTCCTGTTAACACTTTGCAAGCATTTACCGGCGTGTACTCAGCTTGGTTTGGTTTATTTTGTATCGTGCGTTTGTTTGCCATAATGAGAGCTGCCACCCTGATTGTACGGCTAAATAATTATCCAGGGACATCTGCAAAACAGCGCCACACTGTGGCCAGATACACCAACGTAGCGACAACTTACACAGCAAAGGGAAATTAACAGTTGCTAAATGTTTGCATTGCAAATTGCTACAAGGCATCCGTGCAGCTAAATCCTCCTGCTTTTTTTTTTTTTTTTTTTTTGGCAAGACGTACCGACGAATAAGGTGCGACAACAACCGTGTGCAAAATTAAAATTGACAAAGAAGGATCTAAGTCAAAGGAATTAACCCGTGAGATGCCGTGACCATAGCCTGGTGTAGAATTGCCAGCGTACGTTTCCCTGGTAGTTGTGATTTCGGATGCTGAATAGGATCCTTATGATCAAACAATAACATAATGGCTTTTGTCTTGTGTCAGATTGCGTTAGCCAACATGAGAAGGGAAAATAAGCAGAGACTTGTGTTAGTGCCTCGCTTTTAAAAGGCCCTTCCATCTGGTAGGAAGCAGAAACCATCAGCATTGTAATTAAAATGCAATTACTGTCCCCCACTGCAATCCCAAGACAGCCATTCCATCTGTGTGATATTCAGTGGAAAAAGCACCATTTTTTGCACTTTTCTGGCCCCATTAAGTTTACTCTCTTTCTATTAATTAATCCGGTGGCACAGAGGGGTTCTCATTCTGCAAACCTCCGTGTCACAAACTGTGCAAACACAAAAGATAAATTTGCATGTGTTTCTCTAAAACTCCGCTCCGTCCCCGTGACACGGAGCCTTAATTACATCTGACTAAATGTGTAATTAAAATATATCACCAGCGCGGTTTTACCTGCGTGTGTGGGTGTTAGTGTGCACGCTTCTGTGACTGTCACAAATAAATCTCCCCGAGATGCTTGGATACAAAGATTAGGATGTAGCACAAAAGGATGCGGAGTGCAGGAGGAAAATGGAAAATACACAGAACAATATGAAAACAAAGACAGGCGCGACTTCAAGGGACCGTGTAAGGCTCTTCTCCGACAATTAGAGCGGCTGAGGATTGCAGAGCTCTCCCTGATGTGCTATACATTTACACCGATGGAGGAGATGACTTTGTAGTTCATTTGTGAAGGTCGTGGAGCCTGCTCGTAGCTATGGAGGACATACACGTAGAGACTTAGATGAGGATGGCCACAGTGACACATAGGGACATCGACAGATTTGCAAACATAGGACATATTACTATTGGATGGTACAACTGTGACATTTAAATGGAGTCTGTCAGCAGTGAGCTAGTTATAAACCTAATCCCAGTATTTTGTAGGGTGGATTCTACAGTTTCCAAATATACCAGTTATTCAGCTTTGGAACTCCAAATTTTATGTAAATTCCCATTTATTCATATGCAAACGAGGGGGTGACTGGGAATCTAGAGCTGAGACCAAATCCCAGGCAAGCTAAGACACACCCTAAAACACTTTCCCCCTCATTTGCATATGAGTAAATAACATGCATGTTATAACATGTTACTTACCTCTCCTGCACCTCCTGCACCTCAGCAGGCTTCATGCCTCCTTGGTGACGTCCCAGACATCACGTGGGCCAGGCTGGCCTGGCTCATGTGACGTATGGCCCAACATTGAAGAAGGCTGAAAGTAGCGGGGAGTGCGCTGGAGCCAGGGAGAGGTAAGTAACAGTGTTTTTTACATTTGTATCTTCCCCATGGTCTCCAATCATTATACTCTGGGGTCTAAAAAGACCCCAGAGTATAATAATTGTTCATGGGTAGTCCTCAATGGGGCATAATACTATGTGAAGGGGCCACTATGGGGCATAATACTGTGTGCAGGGTCCACTATGGCGCATAATTGTGTGTGCAGGGGTCACTATGGCGCATAATAGTGTGTGCAGAGGCCACTATGGGGCATAATAGTGTGGGCAGGGGCCACTATGGGACATAATATTGAATATTTGAACCCAGAGGGCCAGAAAGACTTCTTCACAACATGTCTGTGCACACAGAATCGCTTGTTGACTATATGCTGCCAACCAACTGCTTTTTTTTTTTTTTGCCAGTAAGAGGTTATTTTTGTCCGTTCTGATAGTGGAAGGCTGTGTAACATAAATCTTCCTACTCCAGTGCACCAGAGGGCAGGGGGAATAATATAATATAATGTACCATGGACAGATTTCCAGACATCATAGGAGATAAAAAAAGAAATCGAAGAAGTTTAACCAGCATGTTGAGTGTGACCTGTGGGCCACCTAGGCTTCTGGGCCAAATTGTAGCTGTGGGCACTATAACCCCTATATTTACTCCAGTGTTCCCCAGTGTACCTGATTGAATCAAGCAATAGTCAATGCAGTTCTAAAGGCTTAAAAGTATGCATGGGCAACCACACCCCATTCAGCAGGGGAACACAGGAGCAGCATTCTCATGACCCATGTGTGTCCAACAGCCTTGTGGATACTGTAGGTGATAAGTGTGGACTCTACAAAAACTTCCTTTAAGTGTTGTTACAATGTTGGGTTCACTGAAGTTACCAGCACAGACATGGAGTGGTTTTAGTCCACTCTTGCTTGCTATGGAAAATTACACATGAAAGTGGTCCATAGTTCCTCTAATGGAAGATGTATAAGTGGTTCATTGCATTGTGGCTATGTAAATGGATAGCTAGGGATGTGTCTCCAAAATTTTGAGCCAGACCTAAAATATATAGCTTCAAAAAAGGCTTAAAGGGGTTGTCCAGGACTTCACTATTGATGACTTAAGATTCAAAAGGTCATCACCTTAAGTAGTTGTCAGGAGAACAAGCTATTCCTTTCTGATTCCCCAAGCACACTTGTATTCTCGAAAGGCAGAGAGGTTAGCCTTTGAGAAGAAAAGGATCAGGCATATTAAACTACAACATGCCCAACCCTTCAGAACACCCACACACACATTATATGGCCAGTTATGCCACAATTTTTCATTCCTCCAAGTGTACGGCCACCTTTGTCTTGATAAAGCGATCCTTTGAATCCATACAACCCAACAAACGTGATTTATACATAATTCATATACTGTATGATTTATAGGCTTATACTGCAATAATTGTGAAGCTTAAAGGTGCTACAATGATTTCCTGCACTGAAACATATGTTACTAGGTGAGACTTCACACATTTAACTTTTCCACTTTGCCAGCTGAAAGCAGTTAGTGAAACCCAATGTAATTTTAATCACTGGCTTTTTATCATCACTTATCTTTTGGCGGTGTCTCGGAGCTATCTCGTTGAATTTGTCAGTAAATAATTGCATTTATCTTAACAAGGTTATATTGAAGAACTATCCATAGCAGGAGAAACAACTGCTGCATCAGCATGAGTGGCGCAGGATGAAGGGCATTAATTACCACCGAAATTAAAAGGACTTGCGGCAACATTTCAGCTCCTCGCTCATCGTGGACACGAGGCTGGAAAGCCAAATTGGCTTTGTTCGAAAGTTTTGCTTGGAAACTTATTGTATGTTTTATATATCTTACAGGGCTTATGGGGAGGCAAACACAATATGACCGCTGCTCCTGTAATATAGGATGAAAGCCCTTACTAATTAATTTCCATTAGCAAAGATGCCCTGAGCAGCGGAGTGGGCATACGATCCTGCATGTTTAGTAGGTTTTCAGAAAGGTGCAATGTGTTGACATAGCTGCATATCACCGGTTGATGACTCCCCATCCAATATGTGTTCTATTAGAGATGGGCAAACAGGATTAGTTTTGATGAATATTTCTGAGGTTTCACCCTTGTACTAAGGTGCTATAACTATATGATGGGGTCTCCTCAGACCCTAGAGTATAATAAGTGGAGGCCCAGGGAAGGTGAGTAAGAATAACAAACACTTACACTCACCTTGTCTCACGTCTCCTGGGCATCCAAGTGGCATCTGGCAGTCTCCTAGCTGTCTCCTCTTCAGGCCTTTACCAGCCTTTGGCTGATGTGACACATCCCAGGGTTACTCCAGGGTCAAAGTGTCATGGTGTTGGTGCACCTCATGTGACTGCTGAGGCCCAATCACAGGGCTCCTGACCACTGGACACCAAAGAGTGAGGCAACATAAGTATAACTGTTTGTTATTTTTACTCACCTCCCCTAGGCTTCCACTCATTATACTCTGGGGTCTGAGGAGACCCCATAGTATAATATTGTTTTTTGGGTGATGAACCTAAAATGTTTGGGTCAATCAGGAAACTTTTGAAAAATTCAGGTCACATCTGGTTGTAAATCCAAAATAATATAATTTTTAGTACACCTAAAAACTAACTTTTATTAATATCCATTAAAAGTATATTTATATAAAAAAAGAACACCTAATACAAGGATGCCATAATATAAATGGGGTCATATATAGGGTAAAGGTAGCCTACCTCAAAATAAGGGGATAGTATGGTGAAACCTATATCCCTTCAAAACCAGCCCTGAGTTTTATATTATAATTCCCAGTATCTAAATGTCAATTAGCTGAGGGGAAAGAGTGTAGGATAAATCCATATAGGATAAAACACACATACATACACACCAACTGGCTAGAGGTCAGTAAAAGACCGACCAAAATATCTGACTAGCCACTACCTAGGGAGCTTACATTACACTCCCACATTTGGCTGCCTAATACCACAAACAAACAAACACCATAGACGATACAAAAGGAGTATTTGCCCTAACTCCCAGCCTGGCTGACGCGTTTCTGCTGAACTAGACCAGCTCATCAGAGGCAAAAGCATAAGGGCAAAGCAGAATGCACCATAAATATGTGCAAACTGCCTATATAATTTAGAGCGTCTAATATAATATAATGTCCGATTTCCAGGTGATGGCCAGGGACTTACAGGGGAGGTTTAGGAGAAGGGTATACCCTGAGACTGTACTACGCAAAGCATATCATGATGCGTTGACGGTTGATAGAGCGCAGCTCCTGAAACCCCGTAATCGGGAGAATAACAAGGTGGATATAAGGATTGTAGCGATTTATGATCAGGCAGCAGAAGACATAAGGCAGATTATAGGGGGATCGTGGAATATCTTGATGACTGACCCTGAAGTAGAGTCACTTGTGGGCCCAAGATCTAGTCTATCCTATCGAAGGGGGCCCAATTTACGTGATAAATTGGTGCATAGCCATTTCTCTAGTACCCCAGGAACTATGTGGTTACATCAAATGCAACGAGATTTGAGTGGAAATTTTCCCTGTGGATCATATAAATCGTGTGTAAGGGTCTTGCCAAACGTAGCAATACCCTGACACTACTGCCGCGGTCTGGGAGGAAGGACAGAGACAAGTGAGCCCTAATCTCACCCCAGCCACTGTCCCTTCCTATTGCCTCAGTAACCCTAAATGGTAAAAGGACAACTCGAAGACAAGCCCTATACTGAGTAAGTGACACAGAGGACAGGACAAGACAAAAGAAACACAGAAGCAAAGTGAGCAAGCCAAGGGGTCAGTAACACACGAGCAATGCAGTACAAAATCTAAATCCAAGAGAATAGTCAAAGCCAGTGGTCAGAAAATCAGGTAACAAGGTAGCAAGGGAAATAATAAATATAGCAGGTAAAACACAAGTGCAATAACCGGCCACCTGCTGAGAAATGACATCCTGTATATAGAAAGTCTGGGCCCAGCCACAGATCTGATAGGTACACAGGCTGTCAATCACACAGGCCAGGAAGAGATTAACTCTATGCAGTCCAGAGAGAAATGTTCCTAATTACACGGGTGTGGCTTTACACAGCAAGGGAACTAGGACCATGTTCAGACTGAGCATCAAGAAACTTAAACAAAGAACCAAGCTGAAGACGCCTCCTTCGCCACAGCGTGCGAGCGGAGGGTGGCGCCGAGACCCGAAACGGCAGAGACGTTACATCGTGTGGGTTCATAAAAAAAGGGAATGAACTCCTGAGTGAAGTTTCTGGTAGAAATTTTAAGGTGAACCAGTTTATTAACCGTAAGACCAGTGGGGTCGTATATCTTATCACTTGCTCCTGCGGACTCCAGTATGTTGGTAAAACTATCCAGGAGTTTCGCAGTAGGATAAGGGAACACATCAACAACATTGCTAGGGAGGAAGATACATCTGTGTCCACACATATACGGGAAAAACATGGCGGTGATGTTAAGCATCTTAGTTTTCAGGGCATCGAGATGGTGGTGTGGTCCCCCAGGGGAGGTGATTATGAAAGGAGAGTGCTCCAGAGGGAGGCACGTTGGATTTTTTTTGTTTGATACGGTTCACCCTAGGGGCCTTAATGAGCTTATCTTACTCATCATTTATTGATTAATGTCATATCCCTTTCTTCCTTATCGACGGTCTGTAGTTATTCCTACATTTAGCCGGCTCTACCCTTCTTTTGATTTTTGCGTGAATTTTGCGTTCTCTTTCTCTCTCTCCCCCCTTCCTTATTAATATTGTATCCTTTTATGTGGGTCCTTTCCATCGCCAATTTTCTTTCGCTGGGACATGTTGACTTTTTTATTTTTTTCTGTGCCTGGTGCGCTATTAGAAATCTGTGAGGTGGTCCATGAGCTGCCCCTCTTTTGTGTTCTTATTGTGATTGCCATCTTTGGTTCTCTGTAGGTGTCGCTTGGTACCTCTCATGGTGTTTTATATCTCTTAGGCCCGATTTTGTTAATTTCCGCGATGTTAGGGTCCGGGCGTTATTATGGACGCGTATGTGCGTCTTGCTAGTTCTTAGGGAACGCCCTTTATGGGCGTTTTCTACCTACAATAGTGTCCGGAGCTTCTGGGTGTTGGTGCCTTGTGATTGGGCGCACCTCCGATGACGCAGACTGCTAAGGGGTGTGGCTTAGCAGATATCAAGCGTACCGGCGCTTGCAGTCATTCATCACGGCCAGCTGGGCTGTTATATTAGACACTCTAAATTATATAGGCAGTTTGCACATATTTATGGTGCATTCTGCTTTGCCCTTATGCATTTGCCTCTGATGAGCTGGTTTAGTTCAGCAGAAACGCGTCAGCCAGGCTGGGAGTTAGGGCAAATACTCCTTTTGTATCGTCTATGGTGTTTGTTTGTTTGTGGTATTAGGCAGCCAAATGTGGGAGTGTAATGTAAGCTCCCTAGGTAGTGGCTAGTCAGACATTTTGGTCGGTCTTTTACTGACCTCTAGCCAGTTGGTGTGTATGTATGTGTGTTTTATCCTATATGGATTTATCCTACACTCTTTCCCCTCAGTGAATTGACATTTAGATACTGGGAATTATAATATAAAACTCAGGGGTGGTTGTGAAGGAATATAGGTTTCACCATACTATCCCCTTATTTTGAGGTAGGCTACCTTTACCCTATATATGACCCCATTTATATTATGGCATCCTTGTATTAGGTCTTCTTTTTTTATATAAATATGCTTTTAGTGGATATTAATAAAAGTTAGTTTTTAAGTGTACTAAAAAATTATATTATTTTGGATTTATTCTATGGTGTTTGTATACCTAGTTATCAGATATATATTTTTAGTGGTCACATCTGGTTGTATCCTAATCAATTTGTTAATCCCTTGTCACTATATCACTGGTCATGGGGGGGTAGTGTTTCAGTGCATCAGTTGTCATGTGGGTGAAAGGGGCTGGCCATGCGCCAATGAGTACATCCAAACCAGTGGCACAGATATGGGGATTTAGAGGTGGAAGCCTACAATGTAATGATACCAAAGCCACCACCACTACAGTGGTACTACTGTCAGGGGCTCAGACCAAATAAGGGACCCACACTTGTGTATCAGCTTTTACCTGCTGTCTGTCAAGGGATCCATATGGAATGACCACTGGAAAATCCTAATAAATTGGAAACAATGTGTGAAAATGGGACTACATAAGCTCCATTTAGTCTTATGTTTTTCCATTCTCTAGTTACCCAACAAATGTGTATTTTGGCTCTCAGATTATTGCAAGATACAGTAGATAGGTCATTGTGTGTTGGAGGGAAAATTGTTATTATGTTAGGAAGGATTTACTTTATCATCCCAGGTGAAAATACAAAAAGGGGGAAAATAGGGAATATATGGTAGATATATAGATATATATGGTAGATAAATATGGTAGAGACACTGAAGTAACTATATCGCAGTGGTTGCAGCAGAGACTGGGCTCAGACACCAGGGGGGCCCACAGGTCACACTCACCACATCAAGGCTGATTAAACCTTTTTGATCTCCTTTCTGATATTCTGATGACCTTCAGTCTCTATATTGTAAATTTATGACCCCTGCCCTCTGGTGCACTGGAGTGAGAAGACTTATGATACACAGCCATCCACTGTCAGAAAGGACAGTGGCAAAACTAACAGTTGGTCAGCTGCTTATAGTTAAAGAGAGATTCTGTGGGGGAGGCACAAAATGGGGCACAATTACTATGTGGGGGCACTGACACGAGACGATAATGAGAAGCTTGTGTGCACAGACATGCTGTGAACAAGACTTCATGGTGGTTTGGACCCAAGTAGAGATGGAAAGGGAAATGTAAATGCCGCTAAAATGTACAGATAGGACATGGCTGATGGCTACAAGGAGACATTGTGAAGGCTTAGCTTTTGCATCAGGGCCACTGAGACTAGTTATACCCCTGTCAATGGCCAGTACTGATTCTGCACAAATTCCCAAGTCTATCATGTCCCTCAGGGGAGGTTCATTGCTCTGCATGTGCTATGATTCCCGTCCATTTCAGGGTAATGAAATAGCTGCAACTAATGGAGGGCTCATAATACAATGGGGCTCCCCATTATGATTTCCCCCCTCCGTGCCAAATCTTTTATCTCCGTCTCTGCTACTTCTGTTAATAACCCAACAAGCATTGGGAACCCTGTCAAAAATAGGACAACTCTAAAACCTATGCAGATATATAGACATCACAACATCCACAATATTTATAGATCTTATATCACTCTAAATATTAGAAAATAAGCGACCCCCGAGTAAAGAATATAATGTACGTGGCTTCAATGAGGATGTAAATGTTTGTTTTGTGACATGTCCGCATCTGATGTAAATCACATTGATGGGGTTTATTTGTTTACTGTCGGTGTGTGAGTTTTTATTTGTACCATTCATTATGTGATTTATTACAGGTTTGTACCTTCTACATACAAATTTACAGTAGACGTTCATCGGAATAGGTTTTTAATGATCATTATGGATTTTATACACGGCACTCAGAGAGTATTTATAGGATACAGGATTTATTAGAAACATAATTCGTCGTGAATAACAGAACCGAGATGAGAAAACATATTCAATATATTATTGAACACCTACAGCCCATTGGAGGATGCTTAGGAAAAGTAATACAAATGGAAAGCTGTACCATTACCCATAGCAACCCCATTCTGTTTTCATATAATAAAGTGCAGGGAAAAATCGGATTTTATTATATTCTCTTAAATTAATCATAGAGGATTTGCATATATGGCACATCGGAGAGGCCAGTGTCTTACCCAACTACACACCCTGCCAGTAGGAGATACAGTAATTCCATATTTCATTGTAATACGTCTCCTGCTGAGTTGTACTCCAGCCCTTTATAAACACTATTTAAAGGGGTTGTCCATGAATTACAGAAAACTCAGGGGGGCCGTGGGGGGTGTAAAACAAAAAAATTATACTCACTTGCTCCTTTGTGCAGTCCCGGTCCCCTTTCCCTCATGTGCCGAGGCTTACATAACCGCTTAGACCTATAAATGGTCTCAGCAGACGTTGGGGAGGGACAAGTGACATCACTCACATACAGGGCCGGGACTACACAATGTGGCAGCCAGGACTACCCTGGTCAACTCACGGTGTTCTCTAATTAATGGACAACCTCTTTAAGACTAAAGCCCCTCGAGCCGCAGCCAAAAAATGCTGTGTAAAAAACCGCGGAGGAAACGCATTGTGCTTTTTTCTGCGTTTTTCACAGACAGATGCCTACTCCATTTACTAAACGGGAATTCTCAGCAGCTGTGCTTCATCTATGAGTATAGGTTATCAGTATCAAAAATGGCCCCCAGTCTGGAAAACCCCTTTAGTGTTGCGCTACCAGGCACAACTAATGATTGCAGTCATACAGAAATCCACCAGGGTTCTTTTCTCTGTGGGTTTTCTCGTGTTCCTGAGGTCTTGTAGGTTGCAAGGAGACCATATTTAATATCATTGG
Source organism: Leptodactylus fallax (assembly GCA_947044405.1). Classification (NCBI taxonomy): domain Eukaryota; kingdom Metazoa; phylum Chordata; class Amphibia; order Anura; family Leptodactylidae; genus Leptodactylus; species Leptodactylus fallax. The sequence continues at coordinate 1,000,399 of CAMRHE010000076.1, read as the reverse complement.
CTGCAATTTAGTAGGGTGGTCCAAAGAGTATAGCACAATACGCTAAACACTTCTGAGATTCCTAAGCACATGGGAAAACCCATATCATACATTGCCCACATTTCCCAGACTAAATCGGGTTAGGGGTTCAGGGCTTTATCATGCTAGAAGACCCTGCCTCCCCATGGCTCTACTGTCCTTTACTGTATAGTAAAGGGACAGTAAAACCATTGGAAAACAAGGACTCCTAGCATCCTCGATCACAGTGATTCAAGGAGTCCGGTACTCCTGACTGATGTATTGACCAGATTTCCCAGCATTCCATATTTATCCAGTGCGGGAGACCTTGGAAACCACCTACAAATTGACTACACGTTAAATAACTTCATTCCGGATTGAGCTTTCGATATTGAATCAGTGAGTCATTTATTTTTCCATTATTTTCTCACGGATAGACATTTAACCAGATTTTACTTTTTTTTTGGCATACAAAAAGCAAATAACAAAAATGAAGGGATATGTCCCTTGTATATTGACAGTAATTTTCACCACAGATTGTGCAGAATATTTGATGCGATGACAACATACGTTGCAATCCACATTTTTACATATTTTTCAGTTTAATAAAATGTTGCATCTGGGCTAGATTAACCTACCACCTTTGTCTGGCAGATTTCTCTAGCACATAGAAAGTAATAAACTAATAAAGCAGAGAGCCTTGCGTGGTGTTGCTACTGAATGGAAACGAGTAAATCACACACAATATGTGATGCTAATATAAGCAGCTGGATATATACCATGAAGTGTCTACAGCTTAAAATAAACTTGTTACTGTCCTTAAAACACAAGCCTGGGGCAGAAATAAGAATCAGCTTCAGATTTGCTTCTATTAGAGGTATTTGTCAAGAATTGGCTTGTACCTACATGTAAATTGTAACCTACGATAAAGCCAAAAAACTACAGTTTGCTGTAAAATGGATGTAATAGACCTTATGTATCGATCACCTCGGAGAACTACTAAGCTGGAAAATATACTGAAGCCTATGGAAGTGTGCCTAAAATGTAAGCCAAGTTTAGCCCCACCGCTAAATACTTTGCTTCATCAATCGCATCCTCTTCTATGCCTTGGTTCAGTTTGGTGGACATATTTCTTTTTTCCATTAAATATAAATATTATAATAATATAAAAAATAAAATAATATAAATAATGCCACCATATACTGGACAGATCAAGCACAATTGAGACAATTTTACATGGGTGTATTCAGTCTATGACATACTGTTCGGACGAGTCTCGGAATACTCTCGGGGACCCACTTACCACTGGACTACTGGTTTCAGTATGGGACAATATGTCCACAATAAGGCAGAGACCCATAGTATCATAGATGACTATGATGCTGAGAGACTAGATGTTCAGTCAGGGAAATACAGTTGACATATGATCCATATTGGGCTGAATACATGCATCTGAAACAGTTTTTTTTCTTCTCAGAAAGACTACTCCCTCAATAGTAATAGTTGTCTGCTTACAGTCTTTCCATATCCTGCTTTCACCTTTTTCAATAAGTCACATAATCACATTGTGACCTCTGTTGTTCTAGCATGGGTTGCTGTGCAAGAAAGAGGTCTCTCTCTGCTGCCTGCAAATACTATTGAGAACTACCATGTGACCTCAGAGTCATCAAAGATTCCCATTCTTCTGCCCTATCTCTTCTGTCAAAATGCCTCTCTGCTCCTCCTCTCACATAGACGCCCTATAGCTCCCCTCTTTCACATATTGCCCATAGTTCCTCCCTCTCTCACAGTCAGGTCACCATGACTCCATTATCTTCCCCAATGTTATCAGCAGCAGTTGGTGCAGCTTTCAGGATCTTTGGTGACATCATCCTAATCATATAAGGTCTTAGTAGGTATATAGTATTATGAGTGCTGCAATGGTTTGCCAAATCAGGAAAAAGACATGGGTGCAGGAACTAGACATAGGTACAGGTACTAAAGTGACCCCACTAGCAATAGCAGACTTTTACTTCCATGACTACCTTGCATAGCTAAAAAAAAATGTTGGAGTGTCACTTTAGAGGTAGAATAAACCATTAAATCCAGTGACTCCCAGCTCATGTGTTCCCTGACTGCAGTGGTTCCTTTTTTCCATCCAGCCCAGACCACCATAAAAACTTCTTCCAGCTATGATGCACCTTTGAAGTGTTTTCTCCTCCCTCACCTTCACACTGCCTACCCTTCATGACAGCAACAGAGTCCTTCCGACTTCTTCAGGGTCCTCTTGTGTTTTTTTCAACCTGAAGAAGGATTTAATCTGAGTCCAAAGCCTGCAAAAATAACTTTTTCTAAATTGAGAAGATATCCAGTATATCCTTTGGGGCAAGAGAAGCAAGATCAACTTTTCTCCTTCTATGCATGATCGAAGCTCTGATATTGGTTCCAGGCCTGGCTCACTAGTAAGCATCCACAGCAGCAGAGCTTCTAGAAATTCTCCAATCAATCCATAAGAGTGTTGTGCTTTACTGTCCCCCTGTTGAATGCATTAGCACTAAGATTACAACTTGCACCTTTTTAAGCATGAGCAATCCTGCTTACATTGCACTCTTTGCCCCCTTTTTGCATTTTGGCAGAATGTCCTTTAAGGCACCCACAATGCCCACAAAATGAAATCCATGATGTCCCCCATTACAGCCACAATGCCCCTCAGGACAGTGTTAGTGCCTCTAATGACAAGCACAATGCCCCTCGTACAGCCACATTGTCCCCCATGGCAGCCAAAATGCCTAATTAAGTGGATACAGTTAAAACTGGCGATAGTGATGTCCTGGCCATATGACCACAGATGAAGATACAATTTGCATTTCTGCCTCATGACCCCGATTCTTCATAATATAAATAATAGACCTGGAGGCTTAATTATTCCTGCTATATACTGTTTTATACGTGGGTACTTTATTGCATACATGTATACATACTGAGAAGAAAATCTCTAGAAGTTTCTCAGCTAGGATTCCAATTTGTGTTAAAAAGTTAGAAAAACGAGAAAGAAGAGTAAAGGGTCAGAGAAGATAATGAAGTGTTGTATTTAATTCAGCATTGAGGCTCGGGATGTGTATTACTGTTTTGTTGCAGTCTGCAAATAAGGGTGTGCAATATTCCTTCTTTATTTTCTCTGCTGTAATGTAATCAGAGCCTGAGTAGCGAGAGCGGTTCACCTTTGTCTGCATTAGATTGACCATGATATGAGCTTCACGGAGTGGAGAGTGGAACGTCTCAGCCATCGCTACATAAAAGTAATGAAAGAAAGAAGCGACTGCAGGGCTGCTGAGATGAGCTAGTTAAAAAAGGCTCCCAGCTGTAACCTCCAGCATGTAGACCTGTGCAATGCTTGGAAATAAGCTTCCTTATCAAGATTATCAGTCATCAAACTACTTAGGTTTACCTTAATCCATAGCAGAGGGTTTATTGCCTTTCTATGCTACATACAGAATTTTAGATAAAAAAAAAAGGTCAATAAAAACACAGTTTAATTAAGACCAAAGGGGATGACATGGAAAATCAGAAAGTCCTACAATGGTCATTGCTGATTTCTGTTTGTCCCATCAATCATCTAATTTAATAGTCACTTTTTTGTCTCATAATTTTTACATTTTATTATATAAAGTGCTTTGCAACAATTTTAGGCAGGGGTGGGAAAAATGCTGCGCAGTAATGTAACGTCTCTGCCTGCTCGGGTCTCTGTGCCACCCTCCGCTCGCACACTGTTTAGTTTTATTCTTTGCTTAGGGTTCTTGTTGCTCTATCTGAAAACTGCTCTATTACCTCTTCTCTGTAATTGAATTTCTACCACACCCATCTCCTGCACCTTTGTTTTCCTCTGCTCCTCAAATGGTTAATCTTAGCCTTGCCTGTGTGATGGACAGCCTATCTGCCAATCAATCCTAGGGCGGGTTCTGGACTTCCTATTTACAGCCCATCAACCCACAATTGGTTACTGGCTATTGCGTCTCTGACCTTGCTTGTATTCTCTTTGCTGTTGTATATTATTATTGACTTCTGACCCTTGGTTTTTCTTGTGACTACTCTTTTGGATTGTGATTTGGTACTTCTTTGTCTCTCTGGCATTAACCCTTGGCTTGCTGATTCCTCTTCTGTGTTGTTTGTCTTGTCTTGTTCTGTGTTACACTTCTTCGAAGAAGGGATCGCCACCAAGTTGTCCCTGTCTTTAGGACAGTTGGGGCAATTGGGATATTGTCAGGGTATTGGGATTCATTTTAAGGCTATGTAGCGGACAATCGCGTTTTTTCCCGCAGCACTTTTCACAAAAAGTCTGCAGAAGTTTCCTCTACAGACTTTTTGCTTCAATTATACCTATAGGAAAACGGCTACGGTTTTGGAAATCGCAGCATGTCCACTGCGCGTATTTTTCTGCAATGTCTGGATGGGATTCTCTAGAATCCCATCCACTTTTCAGCAACTGTGAAATGCTGATGAGGGGCCCAGGCCTAAAGGGCTTTCCAGGCTTTGTCAATTGATGAGCTATCCTTAGGATAAGTCATTAATTAAAGATTCGGAGGTCCGACACACGGAACCCTACAGATCGGCTACGCTGCGCTAGCAGCATACCTGAACACCAATTCCACTTCACAGATCAGGTGACATCACATCCATCAGTAACATAGCCAGTATACAGCGCAGTCCCATACCCGATCTCAGCTGATCCCCATACATCTGCAATTAATAAGATAGATCATTAATTGGTAAGCCTGGAAAACCTCTTTAAGTAATTGTCTTGTAGCATGCATAACACTACATGGAGACTATATGGCATGGAGCTGTAACGTGTGCATGAGGCCTGAGAGTATTTCCATGTTTAGTGGTGGCTCGGACAATGGTTTGCCTATATAAGTTCCTAATAACTCCAATAACAAAATGTAAACATGTGAAGAACTAAGCTCAGAACTATAAATCACCTCAATCACTAGGTCTCCATTGGTGGACGTGTCTCCAGCCACTGGTTGCATCCAGTTGCTAGGTAACTGCACACCTTGCTCCCTGCTCCTTTTCCCCCTACAGTGGCCCTGCTGGATCTGGCCATGGCTCTGCTCTAATGCAGAATTTCTTCTTTGGGTTACCAAGGCAACCCACTCTCTCCTAGATTATGTTGGTCTTGGCAGTCAATTTAACGGTGACTTGGGCTTCTGTACCTTGGCTGTTGATTAAAATATTATTCTATGCTTGGCTAGGGCTATTGTGCTTTGTGACTCAGATCCTGACTTCTGATTGTGACCCTGACCTAGGCTTTGTTCTGGATTACATTTCTGCTTTGACCTGGATTGAGCCCTGGCTCCTTTCCTTGCTATGCGCCTGCTTTATTCTTTGGCTTATTGCATCCTGACCGTCTTACGGTGATGTTCTATTTTTGACTGTGCTACTCATGGATCAGTGCTACTGCCACCAGTTGGTGACTATTCTAGGAATTGCGACTCAGAAATCCTCAAAGTCCATACTCCCTTAAAGGGAGTCTATCATAGTCTTTCATAAGAGCCCAACATATCAATCCAGCCCAGCAGATAGATAGGTTAGGGTCACCTGAATCAAACTGTGTTTTTCCTTTGTGAATCGCTGCTTCCATTACAAAGATATCCCATTTTCATCAATAAGCAAAGGAGCTCTTTGGAAAAACAAAGGCATTGCCATTTCTCCAAAGAGGTAAGCAGCACCGCCCTCATTGCTCCAAAATTCTCATTTACATATTCTAAAAACAATGATATCTGAGGGAGCGATTCACAAGGGAAAAACACTTTTAATTCAGGTGACCCTGAAGTATTTATCATAGGGGCAGGGTTCTGGTGACAGACGACCTTTAAGGGTTAAATTGGTTATTGGGCATATAAAGTTGATGACCTATTTTTTTTGGATAGGTCATCAATTCCAATTGAAGATTGTTGGGGGTTAAACACCCAGGAACCCCGCGGATCAGCTGTTTGAAGACACTGCAGTGTTCAGATGAGCACTGCAGCTTCTTCATTGAAAACCAAGTACAGTGCCATACATTGTATAGTGGCTATGCTTGGTATTGCAGATCAAGCCCATTCACTAAAATGTGAGTGAACTTAAACAGGCCATGCAACCGATGAATGTAATGTCACATCATCTGTGAAGCAAAAGCAGCGTTCACGGAGCACCATTGTCATTTCAAACAACTGATCAGCAGGGGTCTGAACCTCGCTGATCTTCCATTGGTGATCTATGGATTCCACACCCCAGTTTAGTCCGTGCCAAACTGACTGTGGCTTACAGCGTCCTCATCTCCAGAGAGAAACATAACGTAATATCGATATATAAAAAGAGATGAGCAAGCTGTATTTGTTACAAATCTTTCTAAAACTTGGGTCCAGCTGAATCTGAAATTTTTGGCGTTTGCTCATTATTATACTCTGGGGTCTCTTCAGATCCCAGGTTATAAAAACCGGAGTCCCAGTGGAGGTGCAGAAAATAATAAACAGTCATACTCACCTTTCTTCACCTCTTCTGGGCCCCTTCATGGCATTCAATGTCCTTCCCCCACCATCTTCTGTCCTCCTACAGAGTATAATAATAACACTTTTGTTTCGATTTGCACATATTTGGTCAGATACAAAACTGGCAGACAAACCTCGATTCACGTAACGAATGTCACGAGGTTCGCCCGTCTCTATAGATAAGAACAATAGGTGGAACGAGAGATACAAGAGTTGACATTACAATGAGAAGCATTAATGAAGTGCTCAGACAGTTAACTTTTTTCCACGGTTGGATGACTTCCTTTCTTTTTTTGGATTCTCTCTTCCATTATACTTTTGTCAGCCATATAGCAATATTGTTTATGACAACACTGGCGTCTCTCAGCTCTCTTCTCTGAAATAGTCTCAGTTTTTAATACAACCACTCAATGTTCGATTTATATGTAGATTAGAAAAATTTTGCCTGTGAGCAAAGCAAATTTCATTCCTAAAACCTGATGTGACTATTGGGTCTAATTTGAGGGTTGAGTTCTCTTGAGCTAAATTATTATTACCTCTTGTCCTTGGTTTGTTATAATATAGAAACTGACTTTTCACTGTAACATTGCTTCGTATTTAAGAGTTCCTGTCAATGTAAACTCGTGTGGACAGCTCAAAGCTCAAGCCAAATATTGCAGCCACTTAAGTAGGCAGTCTGCGTCTCCGTGCTGTCTTTGGTTGTAGACACAATTTTTTTTATGGGGTGAACTAAGGGGTATTGGAATTATTAAAGCATAGATAAAATGTTCTTCTTCAAACCACACATAAGATTACTGTATATCGGAAAGTAAGGCATGAGATACGATCTGGGAAAAACACACATTATTATATAACGGAGTACAAGCTCAGTCACTGTCAAAATGTGAACAAGCATCATCCATTCATTCTGTATCTAGATTTATGATAATGCAGTATAATGTAGATTAGAGGGATTGTACAAGAATAGAAAACCATCTTCCAGGAACAGTGCCTCCTACGTCAATGAGATGTTTCTGGTTTTGTATTTTAGTTCCATGCAATACCACACATGACCTGTGGACATCAGTACCAAAATGCAACAGGGGTAAACTTTACTGCAGGTGGATACCCATCCTGCAATTCTAAAGAATAGTCATGTATTGGAGCCAAAAGCGTAGTCAGGGCTGTGGCATAGTAAGGAACTGAGTAAGGTTTCTCACCAGGTAAGAAGTCTTGGTGCGAAAAGCCAATAGTTAAGGCAGGACCAAAATCAGGAGTCAGAACCTAAGGCTATTCCCATCTCAGCAAATTGCTACAGAAATGGGACTAACAGCTTCTAACTCCCAGCTCCTTGGGCAGGATTTAGGGAACCAACCAAGTAATGCCGATCCATGCTGTTCCTGTAACACCCAAAGAGGAGAATGGGACACGCATAAATAGTGTAACACTGCACAGCTACATGGTTTCTGAAGCTTCACAGTTATGGAAACAGTGTAGCTAGATATGCTATGCTGTTTCTGTAGCTCCTCATTTCCTCTACGGAAATAGCTGGAATAGCGTAAAGCAGCACTTCTGGACTAAGGCACCACTGGACTACTGTACGTTACGACCGTAGAAGTTAGCACGTGAAGCAGTTATTCCTATGTTAACTGCAATTTCCTGAGATGGGACTAAACCTTTAAAAAGTGCTACAAGTATCACGGCTAAACAGAAGCGTAGTCAGGAACAAGTCCAAGGTCAGGATCAGAATCAATGGTTAACAGTAATAAAAAGTGAAATGTGCAAGAACAAAGTCAGGAAGGCTGTACCTCAACTATCTGTCAATGTGTGACAAGACAGTACCTCCTTAAATAGCATGCCAGTCCTGACATCATCCTTGGGCAAGAGATGCCCTGCCATACAGCCAGAAAAGTAGACATGGTGGGATTATGAATGTAGAGCAGAAAAAGAAGAACAACCCTGTCGGGATGCAGTACAGGAACTTGGCGAGGTGAGTGACACAAAGTTATTATTGGCAATACATTTTTATATTAATATAGACTCTAATAAATATACAGTGACGCTGAAAAGTCTCTACTAAATTGTGTTTCACTACGAGGCCAATTCAATGCATATTACTATGAGGAAGTAGTTTACAAACAAATTCTGTAGTCACACGCCAGGCAGAAGTATCAAGAAACCAGGTCAAGCACTGACAAAATAATATAAAACCTGTTGCTCCGACACTAAGTTGAATTTATACTGCAGAAATATCTATCATGGAAACCTACTTTTTATTTTAGAAATTATGGAACCTGACCACAAGGATCTGTTCCAAGACAGTGAGTGCAATATTTCTTCAAAGAAATAATCTTCTCTAAGTGGAATACACAACATCAATTGTTTCAGCGAACAATTACAGAAACACAAAGTTCATCTCAGTGCAGCGCCTTCTCAATACCATGGTTATCTTGAAATAAATAACATTTCAGAGGGGAGCGGGCCTTCATCATGTCTAGTATATGGATGTGATGTTCGAAATGTTAAGGAAACAATTTTCTCTCCAGTCATCGTGCTTTCTCTAAATGAAAGAGGTTGCCCAACCCCTTGGATGTTTTTGAAAACAGCTTGCAATGAACTAAAATAACAAAAGAAATAACATCTTCCCATCCAGTGCCACTGCCTTGCCAATGCTATCTTTATAGTTAACTCATGAGCAATATTCTAGCTGTGCTATTTGTATTTCGTTACGGATGGCTGTGTCACAATAGTCACAGTCTGACCACAGGTCTAGGGCTTTCTATCCAGTCAGCTTCTCCTGTGTGAAACACTTCTTCGTCACTTAGACTTACATCATCACCTATCAAGTCTCATCACCACCTACCCTCTCCATCAAGCTCCACGCTTCTTGATCGCTTGTATGTCCCTCTATACAGAGATTTTCAGTGAAGATTTCAGGTCTACCTTATCTAAGGGACAGGGAATGTGGTAATATAGTAGACAAGTCCATACAATGATTAGCTAGAGAGTGAAAAAATATTAACTGCACTCACATTAACTGCTTTTGCTACCTGTGAGTGCTGATTGCAGGATTTCCAGTGTATTCCCATGAAATGTATCATGAAATCTCCTGCATGAAACAACAGACAGGGAGAAACTATCATAACTAGGCGAACAGGTTGAACTGCATCACACAGGATAAAGATGGATATTCAGCAGTATGAGTAGGGGGTGATCTACTTACTGCCCTTAGATAGAACTCAGAAGAGAGCAAGAGCAGGGTAAAGACACTCCACATATTGTGCCTCTGCAAAGAAATGTAGACTGCATCACAAACACTGATGCTGGAATTCTTCGGATGTCTTCACGCTGTCATGCACCTGGGAAAAATCATGCAAATGTGATAAGCTGACAGTTTCCTACTATTAAAGGGATTTTCCAGGATTTTAATATTGATGATCTATCCTCAGGATAGGTCATCCATATTAGGTCCTTGGGGGATTGGGCAGGCTGCTGGGTGTTGGATCTGTACCAATTTATAGATCTATATTGATGCCCTAAGTGTAGGTCATTACTATTAAAATCCTTGAAAACTACTTTAATAAGACAGGGGTGTAACAAGTAACCATGATGCCCCTGAGCAAAGCCTGGAATAGGGCTCTGTTCCATCAGATTATGAGAGGATTATGAGTACTTTGCCTCCTTTGTTTGCTTTGTCAGACTCTACATTTATTCTCTCACTTTTCGCATCGGTCATAATTAACTGCATATCACTTCTGATAGGAGATATCCCCCCCCCCCATCGCCTTAATATTTACTTTTTAAAGACTAAACCATTCATAACCTATCTTAAGGACTGGTCATCAATGTTTGATCAGAGGGGTCCAAATTCCTAGATTCATATTAGTCATCAGAATAAAGGGGTACTGGTACCCTCCGGAGTGTTGCCAGCCCTTCATGGCTTATCCAGGCACAACAATCGCTGCTTTTCTTCAAAAACAATGCCACACACGTCCACAGGTTATGTGTGGCATTGCAGCTGAGCTCCTTTCACATTAATAGAGCTAAATTACAATACATGGCTTGGTGTACTGCTGTTTCTAGAAGAAAACAATAAGCTATCTTACACTCTTCCCTTTCTGAGCCATACAATATATAGCCATACAAAACATACTGAAATATTGCTGTACATAGTACAGGGGATCAAAAAAAAAAGTTTTAAAAAAGTATAAAAATAAATAAATAAAAGTAATATAAATTTAAATAAGATAATAAAAGTATAAAAAGCAAACAAAATAAATAATGTGAACAAAAATAATAAACAACCCTATTAGGTATTGCCGTGTGCGTATCCAAACCGTCCAAAAATAACAATATTTATCCCATATGGTAAACACGGTAAAACAATAAATACCTCAATGCACAGATTAATGTATTTTGGTCACCTTATCTCTCACCAAAAAGTTATCAAAAAGTTGCACATGGTAACAGCAAAACCTACAACTTGCCCTGCAAAAAGCACTGACATAGCTGTGTCAACAAAAAAATAAGAATATTGTGAATGACAGAATCCGGTAACCCCTAGCAAATAGTTTAATTTTGCAAAATGGCTTATTATGTAGTAAAAGCAGTAAAACATATTAATGTAATGAATTGTAATAACGTTGCCATGTCATTGTTAATGCAGAGAGAACACCATAAAAACAAAACACAAAGTAATGGCTGGTATAAGAACTGAACTTTTTTTCACATGGACCCCCCCCCCCCCACAATCGTCAATAAAAGCTGATGAAAACATCATATGTACCCCAAATGGTGCCAAGTAAAAGCGCAACTCACCATGCAAAGAATAAGCCCTCCTGTGACTATGTCAACAGAATACTAAAGAAGTTAGACATTTTGGAAGACAGATGGACAATATGAAAAAGTCACTGACCCTTAATGACCTACCCTGCGTCCTTAACCCTTTGTGGACACAGGCTAGTTTTATTGAATTTTTAATTTTTTTTACATTATTTTTTTAAGTGGGGAAGGATTTTTTTAAACACTTTATTATTTATTTTTTTACCCTTTTTTATCTTTCTTTTTTTACTGTCCCACAAGGGAATGTAAACCTGAGTTCTCTTGATCCCCTGTATCATATACTGCCATGTATTGCAGTACATGGTTCACAGCCTCCCTATGTATAATAGGGAAAGGCACAAAGGATCGAGGTTGATTGGCCCTTGCATGTCATGTCAACTCCTCAGACCCTGGGATCTCACTGGACCCAAATGGGGGAAAGGGAAGGCGCTCTTGCCCCCTAACCACCCAGATGTTGTGATCACTACTGCATCAGAGGGGTTAAGCTGCCAAGTATTTTTTGACCTAAGAGAGTGGGGATCTGGAGCCATGTATAAGGCACAACACTTATCCCTGCTATAGAATTGTGCCATACTATTACAGTGCTGTAACACTCAAAGTGATGTAACAATACAGCGCAGAGCGGGAAGGGGTTAAAGGGTTAATTATAGGCTATCAACGTTGTAGTCGCAGAATACCCCTTTAAATGCCAGTCTCAAGCAGAGCTACACAATTTGCTCTACTCGTGAATCTACCTTCACAAAGAAAATATTCAGAAGTTAAAAAGAAAAAAAAAACATGAAAAAACAACATTGAAGCGACTTTCAGGCAGGTGCTTAATTCGCTCCATAGGATCTTTTGCAAATTGTGATACCTTTTAGCAACGCAGCATGAAAGTTATTAAAAAGCTGTATAGTTAGTATATATTATTGGTACATCATAGGACTGCAGATGTTCTGCTTTCTTTATTATTCAGCTGCTTCATTTCACTATTATCTCCTCGAATGATAAGTGCGCGGCGCAGAGACTTGAGATTCGGGATCTGAAAGCTCGCCTTACAAACTACTTTCCATCCAGATAATATTTTGCTGCTAAGAAACAAACAGGAAGTCCCAAGTTTAGTGAAATAAGGAGCTTGCCAGTAATTGAGCAGTGTCCTAATACTGTACACCGACTCCTGATCGCTCCTTTTAGGCTTTCACAGTAAGCATCTCCTGGAGTCACTGATGAAAACAGCATGGAAGTCAATGGGAAACCACTAGAAATGGATGGAACTGTTTTATTGTCTCAGCGGTTAATGTGCATTTAAATGTTTTTCAGGCGGTTAATGCAGTAATTCCTGCATTACAGTTCGCTATCTCGCGGGCTAATGACTGCTCAGGCATACTGTATGTTTTAAATTTACTTTTATGTTTTGTTCGGCTAACTTAAATGGTTTACAATTACAGAAAAATCATAATTTCTCAGACTCCTAAAAGCAAGACTGTCGTAAATGAGTTGAAATAAGTTTGGGAGCTGATAATAATGAACTGGAAGGTGTGATCTGAATCCACCCGCGGAGACGCCTAGAATCTGAAGCAGCAGAATGCACTTTAATGAGCGTCACATTAACTTTCCAATCTCTAGCCATATGACTAAGACTATACACGGTAAATATCATACACTCATTAGGGATGTAAATGGCTGCCGGTCTAAAGGATTCACTCCTAAGAAGGTTGTTAAGAAAGCAGCAGTGAAAAATCCTTTACTTTAAATCTACCTAGAACAAATGGCTTGTTACAAATTTGATATCCTTAAAAGGTTTAGTTATACTCCAGAGCTGCACTTACTATTCTGCTGGTACAGTCACTGTGTACATACATTACATTACTTATCCTGTACTTATCCTGAGTTACATCCTGTATTACACTCCAGAGCTGCACTCACTATTCTGCTGGTCACTGTGTACATACATTACACTACTTATCCTGTACTGATCCAGAGTTACATCCTGTATTATACTCCAGAGCTGTGCTCACTATTCTGCTGGTGCAGTCACTGTGTACATACATTACATTACTTATCCTGTACTGATCCTGAGTTACATCCTGTATTATACTCCAGAGCTGCGCTCACTATTCTGCTGGTGCAGTCACTGTGTACATACATTACATTACTTATCCTGTACTGATCCTGAGTTACATCCTGTATTATACTCCAGAGCTGCGCTCACTATTCTGCTGGTACAGTCACTGTATACATACATTACATTACTTATCCTGTACTGATCCTGAGTTACATCCTGTACTATACTCCAGAGCTGCACTCACTATTCTGCTGGTGCAGTCACTGTGTACATACATTACTTATCCTGTACTGATCCTGAGTTACATCCTGTATTATACTCCAGAGCTGCGCTCACTATTCTGCTGGTGCAGTCACTGTGTACATACATTACATTACTGATCCTGTACTGATCCTGAGTTACATCCTGTACTATACTCCAGAGCTGCACTCACTATTCTGCTGGTGGAGTCACTGTGTACATACATTACATTACTTAACCTGTACTGATCCTGAGTTACATCCTGTACTATACTCCAGAGCTGCGCTCACTATTCTGCTGGTGCAGTCACTGTGTACATACATTACATTACTTATCCTGTACTGATCCTGAGTTACATCCTGTACTATACTCCAGAGCTGCGCTCACTATTCTGCTGGTGGAGTCACTGTGTACATACATTACATTACTTATCCTGTACTAAGATACAGTCTATGTCACAATTCTGCAGACTTCACAACTCCAATCTCCCAGCATTCCTTGCTTGCTTAGTGTCTATACACAGTATGGCCTATTTATGGTTCTGTAATGATCTGATGTAGAGAATATACCTGTCTACATGCACTATGGTGGCTCAGCTAAGCTGCTAGGAGTTTGTCAGACCACAACCCTGACAACTCTGGGCTATTATACAGGTTTATACAATACAGTATAACATAAGTAATATAATGTGTTCACAACACCAAACCTTTATGGGATTTACATTTCTCCTTTATTCATTTACTGCATTTGGTTAATTGGCAGAAATAAACTATTAACCCTTCTATTTCTGAAAGCATGCTTACTTTGCAGCATTTTTCCATACCTGCCTAAAACTTGAGCCCATTACTTGACTTATTCTTAAGTACTATCCATTCTCACCCCATTACTAAAATGCTACGGCCCACTAAGGATCAGTATTTAAAAAAATAAAGGATTAATAAAGTTTTGGGTACCTGATCTCCTTATAAAGTCACAAATCCGTATTAACCAACTCGTGCCCTTACTTTTTGGAAGGATTTGGGTTCTCTTTTATTCTATGCACAGTCTGGAAACAATACACCACTTGTATAGCGATATATGACTCTGATGAGACGTGTTTATGGGCAGTTTGTATTTTCATGCGGGGTCTTTGTACAGACATTATGTTGCAGTGTTATATACTGTATGTGTGGAGAAGATTCTATTTATTCCTTTGCCTTTGGAAACCTGTTGGGTTGAGTAGTTGCATTAATCCCATCATATTATATTCTACCTGCTCTCCTGCTAATGAGCTCACTGGGGACTTCATCATCATTTGTACACACGCTACAGACAAAGACCAACAAGACTGAGAGTTAATCTTCATCATAATGACCCTTACCCTGCACTTGGATTTTATTTCCACCACTAAGTAATTAAAATCCACTGTCGGAGTAGACACATTTGCATGACGATTTTATTCCATCGTTTGCTTAAAAAGACTAAAACTTCAGCATCCTATGCATTATGTAGGTCCATGCTGACTCCATCCACAGTAATCTGCATTGTTAGGCTTAATCTTCCCAGCTGAACTGCGACAATTTTCATTGCATGTTTCAAATAGCAAAATAATTTTTTGCCAGTTTGTTTACTTCACTAGCCTTTAGGACGCATTAGTAGGTTACCAGGTAAGATGGACTTTGGCACAATATAGGTTAGATAGAGCAGAATTAATGAACCAGGAGCATCGATTCACTGATTGGTAGGAATCTCAATATCTGCGCTCCTGACTCTCCTACTTGCCTCTGTTGCTGCCTTCAGGGCAGCACTGCTCCCAACCATTACTTGAAGGTTGCCATGTCTACCAGTCAAGCTCTGACTGGCTCTGCTTTGAGGCACAAAGCCAATTATAGTGCTGCCTAATTGTCCAATCCAGAGCTGAGACTTTCCACCTGCCAGTGATTGTGTTACCATTCCAGGCTCTGTGTCCTCTGAACTCATCCTGGTTTCTGATGATCATCTGGTTACTGACTCTGACTTACTCTCCTGGTTATCCAATCTCTTGCTGATTTGACTTTTTCCTTGTAGTCCTCAAATTGATTCTGGTTTGGACTATGGTATTCTCCTGTTTTTTTAATCCTGACTTTTATATTGCTCTCTTGCTGCAACAGGTTTCCTGCTTTGGTCCCTAATTTGCAAGTCTACCTGTTTTTGGTTCCTACTTCTGGGGTTGCAACCTGGGTCCCAAAGCAGCGAAGTCCATCCTGCCTTGCAGCAGGCTCTGGTTACTACTTCGGAAAAACTCAGTGTACCAGAGTCTACTGTATCTAATGTATGGTAGGATGAATTTGCATTGCTGCATGGTTAATGGAGTCATCAGAGTTGACAGCGAAACACAAAACTTTGTAGGCTTCACAGACAAGATCAGGCATGTGGTGTCCACCATCAGGATTCACCCATCATATAAACTCCCGCCATTAGGGGTTGTAATTATCTGACATTTAAAGGGTACACACAAGGAAGGAAATGCTATGAAATGTTATTTTTCATGCATATTTGCACACAGAATATCCACAGCAAATTACAGTGCTAGCCATTTGAAAGAAACTTGATCAAATCTTATCCACTTGCTATGCAAATATTCCACTTTGAAATTGACCCGCACTGAGATTTTTCAATATGTGCTGAAAAGACCAAGGATTTGTTTCAGATTTTCCTCATCAAATTCAATGGAGGAGAACAATTTTATAACCAAATCCTAGCAACATGGATTTTGCATCATGAAATTACTTGCGGATCGGCAGCAAAATCTTGAGGTGTAGATTAAAAATAATTAAAATAAGATTTAAAAAAATAAGTTAATGAAAATGATAAAGTCATTCTGATCATCTACCAATCCCCTGATGCTCCCATGATGGTTCTATGGTCCCCACCGGTTTCTGTTACCCATCCTCCAGCAATGATTCAGCATGTTGTATCCACATGTGACAGTAGGACTTTAAATTAAGGACCACCCACCATCTTTGGTCTATCAAGATGCAAATACGATGATATGTGAGACATCTAAAGGTCCTATTACATCTTTTGACTATCTGGAACACATTTCTTGGCTGATTCGTTCTTTTATGCTGCATAAAAAAATGCAAGATATTGCCTCGTGTAAACAGGGTCATGTTGCCAATAATGGGTGATCTTTCTTCCCCGTGCACTTATGTAAAAGGCCAATACAAATGAGCAGTGATCGGGAGTTCAGCACCTTATGTTATCAATTGTTGCTCATCGTTGTGGAAAATCTGCTTTTTTTGTTGCAGATTTTGCTGCAGTTTTCTTTTAGCAAAGTCATGAGTGGCTTGAAAAGGAATGAGAAATATAACGGAAACACATAATTTTACCGGTTAAATCCAGTCCTTGCTTTGACTCAAAAAACCGCAGCAAATTCTGCAACAATAAAAGCAGCTTTTCTGCAATGTGGGGCCTTAGCCTAAAGACCTTAGCCTTTTCACCATCACCATCCACTTCAGTTCTTTCCAACCTTCAGTAGGCGCTGCTCCACAGATTTGGGCATTGTTGAAATTTTTTCTCTAGCCCCCAATGACAAACATTTGTAACATGCTTTTCTCTTGGAGACTCAAAGCACATAGAGCGTTGTGGAGTAGGGGAGTTAGTGGCCGCCATACAGGTGCTCATCCCCAACATCCACAAGAGTCAGTTGTTTGTATAGGGAGCCAATTTACCTATCAGCATATTTTTGGAAATCAGGGTACCTGGAGGAAACCCACGCAAACATGGCAAGAACATACAAACTCCTTACAGATGTGGCCCTTGCCAACCACTAAGCCTCCGTGTTACCGATTTTCAGCACCCAATATTCTAATTAGTCTCTCTGCTCTCAAGTAGTTGGTCCAGGGCTGGAGAAGATAGTTTGGGACCCACCCACCTGACAATAGAGAGCCTATTTAGCATATTGAGTCCTAAAACTAACAGCATCAACTGCTCAGGATTGGTGGGGGCTAGAGAAAAAATTCCAACTGTGCCTGAATCAGTGGAGCAGCAACTATTAACAGACTGCAAAGAGCTTACATTGGTGGAGGTGGTGAAAGGTCCTCTTTAAGACACCTTTGCTGTAGCATTACACCACTTTAGCATGTCCTGACCATTCATGGCCATTACTGTATGAATGATCCTCTAATGGCCATGAATGGTGTATCACATAGTAAAATAGCTGTGATTTGCATCTGAAGCAAGACTTGTATCTATATCACATGGAAATCATGGAAAATGAAGAGTCACCCTGTTGTTTATACTTAATGCATTGATCTCATTCTGCCAGTCGGCGGTGCGAGAGGTTAACTCTTTGGTAATTAAGATATGCAGGAAAACACTCTGGCTTTTTCCAACACAAGAAATAAGTTTATCAACGATGAACTCCCAGGAAATGAGGTCACTTTACAAAAGCATGGATCCCGTATGTCTAATGTAGTGTTGTGAATTCAGGAACCAAGCCATGGTAGAGCGGGTAATAAATGCACTTTCCATTATTTATGTTAGAATATTTCATGTTATATTTTTATTAAAAAAAAAAATACACACTCTGTGCATTGCTCTGGGTCACCTAGAATAACGGCTAAATGGAGCCTGTCAGCAATTTGATTCCTCAAAACTGCTGACAGCACCAGATAAGTGACATGTAAAGCCTGAGCCGGTATCAGCACCTGGCACAACTAGGCAAGTGCCAGGGCCCGGAACACCTGGGGCGACCCAACGAGTGTCCAGTGAGCGATTCTAGCAATATAGATGGAAGTGCTAAGTCTCAAAACTTTTCGCTCTCCAGACTCTCTGCCCTTTCTTTGCTTCAGCACTGACATGGTTAAGTGTGCCAGCACCAAAGCAGAGAGAAGGAACAGGCTGCAAAAAGTTTGGGAAGCAAAGTGTGGTTACTAGTGATGAAATCTGTACTCACTGCTCGCTCTCTGGGGCTCACCAACATTATGAGGGTGGAAAGAGCCATAAGGGCGCCATTATACTGTATGTGGGGATCATGAGGGGACCATTATATTGTATGGGTGCATAAGGGAGCCCCTATATTGTGTGGGGACATAATAAGGGGGTCATTATACTGTGTGAGGGCATAAGGGGAACACTATACTGTGTGGGGGCATAATAAGGGGGTCATTATACTGTGTGAAGGCATAAGGGGAACACTATATGAGGGCATAATAAGGGGACCATTATACTGCATGGCGTCATAAGGGAGCCATTATACTACAATTCCAGCAGGAAAAAGCAAAAACAACTAATTTTGGTGGTATTCAGAATATATTGCTTCCAAAAGAGTTGCACCCAAAGGGTCCCACTGAGGCTTTGTCGCCAAGGGCCCACAGAAACCTGGAGTCGGCCCTGTGTAAAGCAATTAAAACATATAGGTGATGTAGAATTCAATTAACACAATGCATTTTGAGGTAGATAAAAAAAATTAATTTTTTAGAGGAGGATCCGTCACCTCTTCTGATATGTCCGTAGACCCCTTTATGTAACTATTTCCTTTTAGCTCTATGTTGTTCTGTTCCTGTTATTCCTAGAAATGTATGAATAAGGGGTGTGTCCTACACAGTCTGATTCCATCAGCTCTGATTGGACAGTGTGAGAGTGTACAAGGATACGCCCATAACTGGTAAAACCAACCGTCAATCTAGTTATACATTTGTAATAGGAATAACAGAGGAACAGTACGAGACAGAGTTATACGGAAAGATGCTCCAGAATTGTTATATTATCAGGAATACACTTATTTACAAAAACAGACAAGTCAGGAGAGGTGACACATCCCCTTTAAATCCTAAATCTGTAGCCGTAATCCATAGTAGTGTCCTGAATTGGCCTTCAAAAGGGGACAGGAATGTAAAAAAGACGGAGCGCAAAGAATATAATGTTCAAAAATAACTATGGCTGGAAAAAATTGAGCTGTAATAGTTTTCAACACAATGGTTGGAATGTAGGTCTCAGATGGTTCGATAGCTAGCATGGCCTGTGGACTTAGAATATACTAGAACAGAGAATGGCCGTGAGCTTCCAGTTGCGGGCTACACACTTCAGCTTGTAGACTGCAATAAATCACATCATCGTGCTAGTAACTGGGTAACCGGCGTCTCCTCTTCTTCACACGCACTGCATTAAGTGCTGAATGAACCTGACACCAGGAGCGACACCGACACAAAACAAGCGGCTTCACAAATGCTTGTCTGTGCCACAGCAAGCAATACAGACCGCGTCGTAATAAAGGCAGCCCACAATAAGAGCAACAATCTCGCATTCCAGTGATCATAGAAATTCAGAAAACGATCCCGAACCTTCAGCGATGTGCATATCATTGTGTTCCATGACGCACCAACGCCGTTGCAAAGTTTTTCCGATCTAATTTCTTTTTAGTGCTCCACAGCTTAAAACCGATTTCGCGTAATAAAAATTATAATAACAGCCTAGATTGTAATATAGTAGGCTATATTTCAACAAATTCAATTTCCATCAGAACGACTCGGGTGGTTATTTATCACTGGGTATGTACATATAATCTTGATGTTTTGAAGGTGACTCGGGCCGACTGAGTAAGTAAGCCTGGGAATGCCAGCAAAAGCATTTACTCAGCAACTAAGGTACCTATTACAAGCTCAACTCTGCATGAAGGACAATTTGGAGCTTGGAGCAGCGGCAAGCTAAATCAAGGACAATGGAAGCATTAGACGGCACAGTGCATAGACCAAAGCACAATTAAAGCCGAGGTGAAGGAGCCAATAATCTAAGGAGTATGTAGAAAAGGAAGTTGTAAGGAAGCACGGAAGGAGGGGGTCCTTTCAAGAACACATGAAAACACCTAAACAAAGCTGAGAATAGACAGCTAATAAGGATGCAATAATGGCAGGTGTATGCAAACATTCAATAAGAAAAATCAGGCTACGCAGCAGGTGCCGGACGGGAATCCAGCAGCACATCTTGTCCTCTTATAATCAGTGGGCTCCGGCGATGAGTACAAATCAAGGGCAAAAATTATGTAAAAACAGTATGGACAAGACCTGGACAAAGTATATTTACATGCTAATTAGAATCCATGTAGAAATGTTGCAATGGTCAGGGCCATTTAACACATTGGTGGACCCAGTTTAAAGGTTAAATAAGTGGCCACCCCCATCACCACCACCTATGCCTCTTAGTGTACCTCACACAGTATAATGCCTCCTTAGTGACCTCATACAATATAATGCCACTCAGAGGTCTATAGCACAGTCAAATGCTCCTGCAGTGGCCCCATATAATATAATGTCCCCCCAGTGGCCCATCACACAATAACCTGTCTCCCGAGTTGTCCATCACACATTAACCTGCCCCCCCAGTGGCCCATCACACATTAATCTGATGCCCAGTGGACCCTAAGACAATATAACACATTAAACAAAAACATACTCACCAAGCCCCATTCCCATTGTGCTGCTTGTAGGCGCCGGCTCTAGTGATGTCTGTGGATTGGCACCTCCCTGCTTCAGACAGCACTAGTCGAGCCTGACTGGTGGAGAATAGAGCTGATAGCTTCATTATCCACCACTGTATTCAAGGACACAGATAGAACAGAAATCAGGACCCATCGCCCAGGGCAGCAGGACAGCGCCAGAAATGCAGAACTGTTCAGCTGTCCCGAGGGGCCCCCACTGCCATAGGGCCCGTTGCAAGTGCACCATTTGCCCTATGGTAAAAGCAACCCAGGTATTGGTATACAGTTATTTACTGTATCCTGAATTATATTTTTTATGAATTCTATCTTCAAAGAGAACTTAGAAAAAGCCCAGGCAAGGAAATAAAGACATAGGAGAAAATGCATTAAAGGGAGCCTGTCACCAGCACCCAGCATGTCACCCCAGCCCTGCAAATACATAGGTTAGAGTCAAATGAATCAAAATGTGTTTTCCCCTTGTGAATCAGTATCTCTGTTGCTGAGATATTGTCATTTATATCAATATACAAATGCGCTATTTGGAGCAATAAGGGTACTGCCTTTGCTCCAAAGAGGTAAGTGTCAACACCATTGCTCCAAAGAGGTAAGTGCCAGCTCATTTGCATATTGAGAAAAGCAGCAATATCTCAGCAATGGAGGCAGTGATTCACAAGGGGAAAACACTTTGATTCAGGTGACACTAACCTATCTATCTGCAGGGCTGGGGTGATATGCTGGGTCTGGTGACACTAACCTATCTATCTGCAGGGCTGGGGTGATATGCTGGGTCTGGTGACACTAACCTATCTATCTGCAGGGCTGGGGTGATATGCTGGTTCTGGTGACACTAACCTATCTATCTGCAGGGCTGGGGTGATGTGCTGGGGTCTGGTGACACTAACCTATCTATCTGCAGGGCTGGAGTGATATGCTGGGGTCTGGTGACCCTAACCTATCTATCTGCAGGGCTAGGTTGATATGCTGGGGTCTGGTGACACTAACCTATCTATTTGTGGGAGTGGGGTGATATGCTGGGTCTGGTGACACTAACCTATCTATCTGCAGGGCTGGAGTGATATGCTGGGTCTGGTGACACTAACCTATCTATCTGCATGCCTGGGGTGATATGCTGGGGTCTGGTGACACTAACCTATCTATTTGTGGGAGTGGGGTGATATGCTGGGTCTGGTGACACTAACCTATCTATCTGCAGGGCTGGGCTGATATGCTGGGTCTGGTGACACTAACCTATCTATCTGCAGGGCTGGGGGGATATGCTGAGGTTTGGTGACACTAACCTATCTATCTGCAGGGCTGGGGTGATATGCTGGTTCTGGTGTCAGGCTCCCGTTAAGACTAACCAGTCTTAATCAATTTGAAAGATGAACTTGAATTATTAAGTATCAGCTGTAAAAGAAATAAGGAATAACACAAGCCCCTATAATGCCTTTTAGAATAGACACACAGTTATCAATGAACAAACCTAAATGAAATAATAAAAGATCAGAAACAAGGAAATGTGAAGGATATACTGAGAGTCCACTTCAAGTAAGAATCTCTAGCGCTGCAAACAAATATCTTGCTTGGTTGGCCAAGTGCCAGTGTGTATTAGTATCGGAGAATATAGTTATGAAAGAATTAGGGAAACCGCTGCCATAGTTCTACAGGAAGGCTGGTAGAAGGAATTCACTTGTGTGTCCATTTCCTAACTTATTATCACTGCAAAAGGGGCTTGAGACTTGGTGTATATAGAGCATATAGTAGGAAACAATGGAAAGAAATGTGTATACCATTTATCTACATCTACCTCTGGTTTCTAGTCTGATACAAAATGTCCTCCTACACAACCATCTGTTGGAATTTACAGATGATGTCAATGGACGTTCGCTTCTTAATATTTTATAGTTTGAGGGGGTTGTGTACAAGAATGCAGAAAACAGGTCTACATATAAAAATATAGAAATCAACTATGTCATGATAGTTCTTTGCTTCAGATGTCCCAATTTTTCATTACCTGCTTCCTGTCGTATCTTTGGCATCTGTCCTCCCAGCCTATGGAAAGCAGTGACATATATTTGGCAGCGAGTAAAATAGTAGCAGTTCATAAGGTTGGATAAAGACACAAGTCAATCAATTCCAACATAGAAACCTACCAAGTTGATCCAGAGTAAGGCAAAAAAACAAACAATAAAGCAGATGACAATTGTGCCATCAGGGAAAAATAATCCCTTCCCAACTCCAAATATGCCAATTGGAATAAATCCCTGGATCAACATCCCATCTCAACATACTAGTTTCCATATTTTTTGCTTTCAAAAAGGGCATCCAGGCCCCTCTTGAACATGTGAAAGTTATCAGCCATTACCACATCCTGTGACAGCAAGATCCATAGTCTCACCGCACTTACTGTAAAGAAGCCCAGTCTATAACTATGGAAAAACCTTTTTACCTCCAGACATAAAGGATGCCTCAATGCCATGGTTGCAAGCCTAGATGCAAAGATATCATTGGAAAGATCTCTATACTGTCCCTTCACATTTTTGTAATCAGGTTGCAAACAGTGAAATCCTCACATGGTGTGACCACCCAACGTTCATTGATGAACATGGGTAGTGAAGGTTCTACATCTAGGTCAACAGCATAAAAGAGCTACTGTGGCACAAATGTAATGCAAACTGTAATAGAAAGGTAATACAGTGCATGCCAGCTTGATGTACATGGGGCTATATAGCAGCAGTTCAATCAGAGTACCTATGCTGACCCTATCCACTGCTAGAAACACTTACAGTGAGCATGTGCCCACCGGAACTGGACCATAGAACAATGGAAGAAGATGGCCTGGTCTGATGTATAGCATTTTCTATTACATCAAGTAAATGCCGGGTGCCACTTGCCTGGAGAAGAGATGGCACTAGGTTGTACTATTAGAATAAGGCAAGCTAGCAGATGCAGTTTGATAGCCCAAACGACATTTTGATGGGAAACCTTAGGTCCTGATATTCACGTGGATGCTATTGATCCCACAGGACACCTTCAGAGATTTTGTGGCTAAAGATTGGCAAATCTTGCGAGGTGTTCAACCACCAATTTGAAATGGAAGTGCTATTATTATACTGTTGGGTTTCTTCAGCCCCCAGAGTAAAATAACTGTAGGTCCAGGTAAGGCGCAGAATATAATAAACTGTCGTACTCACCTTCCCTCACTGGGCACCCTTGTGGTGTCTGGTCTTCTTCCCATACTGTCTTCTTGTCTCCTGGGTGAGGTCAGGGCTCCTCCTGGGTATGTGGCACACGTCAATGTCATGAAGCTCATGGTGAGTATGACTGTTTAATATATTTGCCTACCTCCTGTCCCAATTATTATACTCTAGGGTATGAAGAGATCCCATAATGAGGTAATGATTTGTGGGTGGCCAAACCCAAGATATTTGGAAAATTCATATCAAAGTCGGCTTGTTACCAACCTGTTATTTCATTTTTATAGTCAGAACTTTTTTGGCAGCTGTTTTGGCTACACAATATTAGACAGGTGGTTACAATGTTATGTCTCATTCGTTCAAGGTGGTCATTGATATAAGGAGTCATTGACAGCTGAGTAGATGGCATTGTAGAACATGTAGAAGATAGGATTTCAGTCGAAAACATTCAAAGATTAAAAAAGTGGGGGTTGCAAATGTTTGACTTTAATTTATTTTTTGTATATAAACTAGGATTACATTCATTAACATGTCACAATACGCATCCATAAATGAGTACTATAAGTGAATATGGCTTCTAGCAAAATATACAAAGTATCTCATTTACATTGACAATTTGTCTCACATCAGAAATGGGATTCTAGAAGCATGTGTTGTTTGTCACAGTATATCCCCAGTGTTCAATAACATGTGAGCCTCTGATGAATTAATAGGGGATAATCAAGATCTTTTGTTACCAGGTGAATTCTGACTAGTGGTAAACAGGACATTTCTATCCTATATTAGTGTATAATGAATATTAGCTCAGATATCCCAAGCAGAAGGAAACTACAACTAATCAAGTCTGCGCCAGAACTAAAAATCAGCAGATATTTTATTATTGTGTTACTTCCTGAGTTACCTATTGGAAGATTTCAGTTCACTACTTGTAAAATGATACATGTTTTATGTATAATGCACTCCTATGCCTGCAATCCAGCTTCTCCTTTACTCCTGATCAGACACCATCTTGGTTTTTAGACTTCTTTTTCTCTCAGCACGCAGCGCATGGACAGTTAGAGGCAGTACCATCTCTACCTGCTGAGGGACAGTGTAATTATTCCTCTTTCTATTTTCTACTAAATATTCTTAGAGACCATTAGTTTGTAGCCAGGGAGGCTAAACTGCCAGCTCCTTCATTATGTCTGTATGATGGGAGTCTGCCTACTCACCAACAGTAACTGTGAGAGGAGTTTATGTAACCCTGGTGGAGGGACTGTGTGCAACAGCTCATCATACAGGAAGTAACACTGAGACACATGTATAGCCATGTCCTCTTTTACACTTCCTCTTGGCTGGACACGTCCATGTATGTGTATCGTAAGTTAAGCATATTTTCTCAAAGCAACATGATCTCCTGATTAGTCAATTCTAAGGGATAGGCTAAATGTCCTACTTGTGTCTATGTATGGCCACCTTATGAAAGGTGGGCGAATTCCAGCTTTACAAGGTTTTTGTTAGCATGTTGTCATATTGTGATAAATTGGTTTCAGGGGAAATTGCATTAGTTAACTAAACTGGAGATCATTTAATGCTGCTCGCATCTGTACTTCTTGGCAAGTCACCATGAGGTCACATGACCCAACTAAAGAGAAATAGTCTATGGATTTTCAGATATAAAGGGATACTTATATATCTATTTATAGAGATAGATGGATATATATATATATATATATATATAAAATATCTGTGTAAAAGTTTTAGACAGGTGTGGAAAAAATGTTGCAAAGTAAGAATGCTTTCAAAAATAAAAGGGTTGATAGTTTATTTTTTGTCAATTAACAAAATGAGGTGGATGAAGAAAAGAGAGATGAAATGTAAATCCCATTAATATTTGGTGTGACCTTTGCCCTTTGCCTTCCATCAGTTCTTCTCGGTACTTGCAGACAGTTTTTGGCAGAACTGGGCAGGGACGTTGTTCCCGCCGCCATCTTGGAGAACTAAGCACAGATCTTCTGTGGATGTTGCTTGCTCCAATCCATCTGTCTCTTCATGTCATCCCAGACAGACTGGATGATGATGAGATCAGGGCTATATCTGTGGGGGCCGGATCATCACTTCCAGGACTCTTTGTTCTTCTTTATGCTGAAGATAGTTCTTAATGACCTTGGCTGATCGGGGTCATTGTTCTGCTGCAGAATAAATTTCGAGCCAATCAGATGTCTTCCTGATGGTATTGTATGATAGATAAGTATCTCTCTGTATTTCTCAGCATTGAGGACATCATTAATGCTGAACAAATCTCCAATTTAATTTGCTGAAATGCAGCCCCAAACTTGCAAGAGTAGTAAGGATAATGTGTCTTTCATATACTGCACTAAATTTCTGCTGCCCTCAAAGTTGCCCATTTCTTGGTGTTTCTTCAAAAGAGCTTCAAAACAGCACCTCTTGAAATCACAGTCTTCTTTTACATCTTTGCATGGGAGAGACCTTGCTGATTCAGACTCCAAACATACAGTCAATGTCATAAATAACTATCTTTAGCGTAAAGAAGAACAAGAAGTCCTGGAAGGGATGATATGGCCTCAACATCATCCAGTCTGGGATAACATGAAGAGACAAAAGGATTGGACAAGCCTACATCCACAGAAGATCTGTGCTTAGTTCTCCAAGATGGTGGTGGGAACAACCTCCCAGCCGAGTTCTGCCAAAAACTATCTACAAGTGTGCCCAGAAAAACTGATGGAAGGCTAAGGGCACTCGCATTAAGTATTGATGATTTTCTGGTCTCTGAATGTAATTTCTCTCTAGTTCCTTCACGAAGACCTAATGGGTTTGTAAAGATACCCACTTTACAGGCCCATCTTTAAAACGTGTAGAAGAATACCCTGGGTGCTGTATGTCAAAGGGCACCAATAAGTTATTCTACTTCGGCCAAGTTACTTAGATACAGAGTTAAGGCTGCAAACAAGAGCCCCAAGTGAAGGAAAGCCTGGCTACAGTATGACTCTTCTAAACCTGTCACTATCATTGTGCGGAACTCAGAAAGTTTCATGGTGCTACATGGATACTCTATACAGTTATTCACTTCCACCATGATGACAGACTGCTGCATTTCAGAGATTATTATGGGCCAGTGCACTCATAGATAAAAGAAAAATCAAATATTTCTGATCTGTAGTGCTACTGAAAGTTTAGCCGTTCAATATTCCAAGCAAACCACATGGTATAAATGGAAAAAAAGCCGAAAAGAGAGTGCACTGGATGTGAGAGTGTTTAGCTGTGGCAGTCACAGCCCATTTCCCCATCAAAGCGGCTTTGTCAATTTAAGTGCCATAAGAGATATGTAAATGTATTGTCAAAATGGATTTTTGGGGCCTTAAGTAATGATAACAGGTTTTTTTCTCAGTCTAAACATGTCATTTTCCATATCAGTATTTGGAATACATTAACAAGCATTAGCATAACTTTGTAAAATTAAAAAGCAGAACAGTATGGAATTGGATTCTGAGCCAGAGAGAACAACGGAAATGTATCTTTTGTTAATATACCAATGTGCCATTTACAAAATATCAACATCACGCTTGTTAAGGGTCTATTATGCCTGACAGATCAGCACACTGAGCACTCTAGATACTATAGCTTAGAAATGACTGGTCACTTTTATTTATGCATCTAGGAAATTGGTCTTTACAACAATTAAGAGTTTCTGTTCCCGCTCTATTAGGTAAGGTAAATTATTTCTCAACTTCTTCTAGAGACATAAAAAAAGGCCATACACTTCAGATAGCTGCCAGACCGTGGCTCATTCAGCTAAGTCTTGTGAACCCTCCATGCACATGCATGCTTGGCTCGGCTGAGGGTTCATGTGTTTTGAATAGGGAGTGGGGAGCAAGACTGCCAGATACCTCTGTTGGCAGCTTATCACCCATGAGAATAATAGCATTAGAGATAAGCAACCCGGGTTATAATGAGCCAAAATTTGGGGTTTACCACCCATGAATCACTATTATATTCTGGGGACTATTCAGACCCTAGAGTATAAAAAGCAGAGACTGATGGGAGGTGTGGTAAAATTATAAAAGCTTATACTAACCTTCCCTTGTCTCACCCTTGTGGCATTTGCACTCCATCGCAATTCCCCTCCATTGTCTTAAAGCCTCTTTCGTCATTATAGATCCCAGGAGATCACTGTGGCCTGTGATTGGGTCTGAGTGGTCACATGGGACGTGCCAATGTCATGACACTTTGACGCAAGGAAGCCAGAAGTGGCCAGAAGATGAGTGTGATGAGCACCAGACCCTGTGAGGGAGCCCAGGAGAAGTGAGGGAAGGTGAATATCAGTGTTTATTATTTTAGCACACTTTCCCTGGACCTCCACTTATTATATTCTGGGGTCTGAAGTGACCCAGAAGTATAATAAAAGCACTTCCATTTGGGACCAAAACAAAACTGGCAGGTGAATCTCGTGAATATACACAATATAAATCTCATGCGGTTTGCCCATCTCTAAAAACTATCCAGCATGGTGCAATATCCGCCATCGAGGGAGAGTCTGGAAACCCAAAATACACATTAGAAGGTTCAACCAATTGTGCCAAAATCAGCAGGTATGGCCAGATTTTGATAAAGATGCGCTTCTCGAATTAAACAGTTCGGGGAAAAATTAATAGAAGACAGTAGCATATCGGGCAACTGAATGTATGCCATGTATAGACGATCCAGTTCCGTCAACTAAAAACTGTCATGTTGTCTTCGTTCTCCTTGTAAACCACCTTCACGGTATATAACCCTTTACATCCCTTATTATCAAATATCTATTTTCCCAATCTTCCATTCTCGGTTTTATTGGCTTTTATTACCTTTGTAGATATAGATATTTGTAGTCTACCCTTCACATTCTCTAAAGCAAGGTTAATTATATTATGGACATAGTCATTGTTCTGTTGTTGATCCCAGACATATGACAAGGGACCCAAGACAGTATATCTATTTCTTAACATCTGGCTTCTCCTGGGTTTACTTTGATTTCTTAGCTAAGATTTGCTCAGTATAACGCGAGTCTCTGGCAGCATCTTTTATCTTCATTACATTGATGCCAGTGGAGCATCCCAAAAGTATCAGACGACATCCTTATTCTTTCAGTTTGCTTCCACTTGATCCTATTCCAGTTTATTGATTGCAATCTATAATATCTTACTAAGACACCTCTGAAATGATGGAGACAGATGTGGGAGGGCGCTATAAATCTAGCAAACCTTAGACATATTTTGTGCATATTTCTTAGACTTTGTAATTGAAGACATGGCGGCTTGTAAAACCAGAAAGATGACAATCCAGAGGCACTGAGGCTCTGTTCACAGTAGCATGAAAAAAAAATAACAAACTCACAAACTTGCGACAAACTGAGTCAGGGAAAAACTGATGAATCCCTTTGGCTTTAAGTCCACCTATAAGTACAATGTATGCAATTGGGGTTTTTAAAAAAATCTGCAAATTTTTACAATGGGTTCCATCCATTGCAATTCTTGCCATCAAAAATACTGCAAAACTGATGGAAACCAGAAAACCAGATGGAAGTAGGACAACTAGGTGAGGTCAGAGAAAAAATTTCAACTGTTGCAGAATCAGTGGAGCATCAGCTATTAAATTATGCAAAGAGCTGGACTTGGAGGTGGTGAAAGGTCCTCTTTAACACATCCAGTCAGACTGGTACTAACATCCAGGTATATGTCAAATTTCTTGTGAGGTCAAAGAAGCATTGGTGCAACCTTTCTTTGAGAAAATACTGGATGATTCACATCAAGTGAATGGACAAAAGCGAGATTCAACTTTGTCATCTAGAGCGCAGGTATGGTCACATATGCTGCTGGTGTTCATAGGATACAGTGCCAGTATTTGTCTTACTAAGGATTACACATTATGGAGGAGGACTTACTCTTTCATCAGATCACCCCTATAACCCCTTCAACTATTGAGCCAAGTCTTCTAATACGTCTTCTGCTAACTACATTATCATTTTAATAGTATAACAATCGCTAAATCAATTGCTTCTACGGTACAGAATAATCCACCGCGTGACATTCTGCAGGTGAAATGCGTCGCTTCCATTTAGAACAGACATAAAAACCTGTGATGTGAAGACAAAGACATGATCTCCGTGTTTGTGGGCAAACTGTTCAATGGCTTTCTTCTCCTCTTTATGGCATTTAGGCAATTGATCTGTCATGTCACTGCCTACTTGAGGTGGTTCAATTTGGGTTTCTGATAGGTTTATGGAGGACAATTAATGTCAATCCAAAGGAAATATGGAATTGTGTTGTATAAATATAGACTGGATAATGCTTACCCAGGAGAGGCTCCATCTTCAAATTTCTGTCATCTTCTAAGAGACATGACAGTCACTTATCTAGCAGATGTAGCATGAACTAATGTATATTCCATCACAGACAATTGTTCTATGTAGAGTATAAGTATTATCAGCATTTGGATAGAGAAATAATATAGACATCGATTCTTCTGGATTCTCCCAGACTGTCCATTTTCTCCACATAAAGTACTGCATCTGTATTCCGATGCTGTCTGATTCTGTCTTGGCGTTTAAGCAATGTACATTTCACCTTATGTCACAGTGGTTTAGCATCACATTGATTGCATGCTTTGGATATACTGTATAGAGCCAGTTCTTGTTTTTATCTGTTTCTTAGCAATTTTTCAAGCTCGGGATCTGAAGATGAGATGCGAGGTTTGGAATAACATCTTAGATAGTTGAGGTTTTTTTTTTTCTATGGAACTGTAACATCAGGGTATGTTCTGAATTTCGAATAGAGTGGATGTTCCAATTTTACTAAAGTATATAATGAGGCAGATTTACTAACAGCATCTAAAATTTAGACAGCATAAACATAAATGGGAAGGTCAGAAGTTTCCCCAGATTTACCACAATGATATGAAAAATTTGATACATCTTGTTAGACATTTAAAGCTCTTTATCCCTCCCTTATGCCACTTTTTGGTTGGCTTAGTTTCACTAATAATTTGCATCAAAATTTTGGCACTGGTTGTTGTATTTAAAGGGGTTTTACAATGAAAGATATTTATGGTACATCAACAGGATATTCCATAAATGTCCAATAGATGTCCCACCTCTGGGATCCGCACTTATCGCTAAAATGAAATCCTCCCAGGTCCCGTTCCCTAGTTCATACCATTACCGCAACCTCACTGTGAAATGCAGACTGTCCTGGTTCATCAAGCTTTAAGGAAACTAGTTCTGAGCTACGCTGTTTCCGTAACTGCTATAGAAGTGAATGGGAGTTACGGAAATGGCGTAGAACCGTGAGCTACATTGTTTTCATTACTTCTAGGGGAATTAAGGAAAGAGAGCTACAAAGTTTCTGTAAAGATGACACACAGTTAGTGAGGTAGGGGTGAGGTTAGATCTGGGGTTAATTTTAAAGATAGATGCAGGTCCAAGAACTGTAACCCACATTTATCAGAGATCTAAGGCATATCCTGTAAATATGGTATAAATGTCTTTTGTGTGAAAATTCATTTAAGCCCCACCCCATTTCCCTTAAACCAAACCCCTTTCCCACTAAGCCACACCCACATTTCTAGATACAGATGTAGCAAAGTTAATGCGTCAAGTGTGAAGGTTTACTCTGCTACATCTGTACTATACTAGTCTAAGGTTGAGGCTCCACTTTGCGGAAAATATGTTTGTTTTTTTTTGCAGAGGATTGCAGGGGTTTTTTTTGTTTTTTTTTTAGGCAAAGCCAGAAAAGGATATATAGTATAAGAGATTTCTTTTGTAGCCACTACTTGGCTTAAAAAAAATCAGCAAAAATTGCAACAAAAAAGCAGCTATTAGTCTAAACACATAATAAATCTATTGCAAAGCATGCATGCATGCAAATCCCTCTCATTGACAATAACCTACGTTAGTGTGGTATGTGTGGCGTTTGGCTTAAAAGAACAATGACTGGGAGGTCCAGGGCATTGGGGGGTCAACTCATCAGACCAAAAATATTTCATTATTTTCCAGAATAATAATGAAAATATAGTCCTGGGATTTTACATTTTGCCCCTAAAAGTGTAGAAACGTTACTTGTTATTACACTATTATTGCTCTCACACTATGAAATTGCAGGAAGAACATAGAGTAACATTATGTTCACAATTTTCATAAATACATTTTGTCCGGCACTGCAAAATTAGATTTAGTTCAGGGGGCACTTGATGTCAGTACAATAGCCCACATGTAGACCATGTAGATGCTGAAGTACACTGTTTCCTAAAGAATATAGAAAGAAATAACTGTTGTGCATCAGACCTTAAAAAAGATTCCATCGGAAAGAGAACTTAGACCTCAAAATCTCAATTGCTATGCACAGAGGCTCCAGTCTCCATCTACGTCATCCCTACAGAAAATTCCAACTTTGTGTTAGGCCATTTGTTGGGCCATGGGGCCATTTTAGCTTCAGTAGCTTTCATGCTCTCCAGCATACATCGCTCCCTTCATACTATGTCTCCAGGTTCTCGATTTTTTTTTATCAATCTCAGTAACTATCCCCCTGGGCTCAATAGTCCTTAGCTGAAGTCCGCAAAGTTGGTACCTGGCTTTCTGTGTCTACAGACTCTTCAGTTCTGGCTGCTGTTTCATTTGCATCTCTTCTACCTCCTGTAGCTCTCTTTTCCTCCTCAGCTCTGTTTTTACGGGTACTTGATACCTTCCCTCAGTAGGGGGTAGTGTATGCAACACATAGACAAGTCCCAAATCTCGGTGGTGCCAAAACACCCTTTTTTTTAGAACCTTACATAAGAAGTTATGCAGTACATTACAGTAACTCGAGAACCTGCAGACATAGTCATGTGATCACAGGTCCTGTAGAGAAGACTTGCAAAATACAAATGTAATAACATGATAAAATGAGGATGTTGTCACCAAAGGTCCTGGAGGCTGTGCCAACTGCTGCTGATAACACTAGGAAAGGTAATGGGGACACGTTGGCCTGCATGTGAGAGAGAGGGAACCATGGGCAGTATGTGAGAGAGGGGAGCTATAGGGAACAGATTATGTGAGAGGCAGAGAAGGAGCAGAAGGAGTCATTTTGATAGTGGAGCAGGGGCAGGACTTTGATGAATCTCAGGTCACATGGGAGCTCTCAATAGAATCTGTAGTTATCAGAGACCTTCTGTTTGCACAGCAATCCATGCTAGAAGAAACAGGTCATACTGTGATCATGTGACTTATTGAAGAAGATGAAAAGCAGAATAAGAAAAAACACTGTGAGTAGACAACTATTACTATTGAGTAACAGAGTGTCCCTTTAAACCAATTGAATACAATATTGCAACATGCTAACAAAAACCTTGAAAAACTGCAATTTACAACATAGTTGACTGACTGGCCACATATAGGATAAATAGCATTTCGCCTTGTGTTATCAGATCACTTTGTGCTAGCAAATCATGAATCATGAATGGATAGACTCTTAAAGCCTCCAATTATCCTTTAATCTTTTTAAAGTCTAAAATAAGTAATTTCACTTTTTTAACCTAAACTGTATTAATATTTAGTATAAAATGACTTTGTCTCTAGCTATCCTATAGGGATTGTCATTCAATTAATCTTTCCTATCCTATTGATAGATAATTAGCTATGTTATACCGGATACAAAATAGCTTAAAGGTCTGCCTTTGTTTTGGAATATTTACGACAATTCCCCGGACATTTATATCCAATCTACCAAGCGGAAGCTCAATTTTATTTAAGAATACAAATCAGACATTTACCGGGCAATTTCAGCCCAGTTTTACATCGGTGAGTTGCTCTGTCTTGGTGATCTTCAAACAATTGCTCTTAAGAGGAAATAAGTATTCTCTGTAGCGTTCTGTAATGTGGATAATTACCTTGCGGTTTCGTGGGAAGGTGCGGGATAAGATTGCCGTGTCATGGCTCAACAATCATTTTTGAGTTGCAATGCTTTTTCAATTAAGAAATGCAAATGCTTTTAATGATATGCTCTACTGTGTTTAAGAAAGGTCACAGCAAACTTTTATTGCTGTTTACAGGAAAGACATTTCTGCACTCGCTGCCATTTCCACAATGGCCTCGCGAGGTGCATTCCTACAATTTCATCAGTGAGTCCTCTCTCTGATTCTTTTCTAAGACAGAAAACATTTGACTCTCCCATATTGGGATTTTTTTTTACATTATTGTCAAAGGGGTTTTTCGGCCCCAAATCGATTTTTCATACTGATGACCTATCCATAGGGTAGGATATCAGTATGTGATCTGTAGGGGTCCGACAGATCACCTGTTGCAGAAGCCTCTGGGTGCTGGAAACTGCTAATGGACAGGAGCAAGTGTAACACTGCTCGTATTGAATAGGAGTGGCGCAGCAGCCCTGTCCACTGTATAGCGGCAGTTCCAGTGACCTTCTATTACTTGTATAGGAGCAGTGCTGCACACTCTGCCCTCCACTAGCAGCTTCTGGTGCAACAGATGGTCTGTGTAGGGGTTGGGGGTCGGACCACGATAGATCACATACTGATGTCATATCCAGTGGATAAATAGATAATTAATAACAAAACTTTATTAATACATGAAATAGATCAACAATGTAAAGACATGAAAAAGAAGGAGGAGGTAGTAGCCAGCCAAGGTTTCAAAAATATAAGGTGCAATACACATGGGATTATGATACCGGATTGATATATGTACTGCACCTTATATTTTTGTGTGTTGCACCTTTATATGCAGCCTAAATCAAGATCTGGGGGTAAGTGAGTATCATTTCCTTTTTTATTTTAACTACCCCCCCTCCTGACTCACAATGAGACTCACAATTCTCCAATGAATTTTTTTAAGTGTTTTAGAAACATTTTTCAGACCCAATGTGTGGCAACTAGAGATGAGCGAATCGATTCTGCAGAAGTGGAATTCGATCCGAATTTCAGGAAATCTTCGATTCTCTACGATTCCGGATTTCCTGATTCTTCGTGGTAATGAATATTTAGTAAGGACCTTTGTGATATCAGACGGTCACATGATGTTCTCTAGTGATGTGATTGGGTAGTTGTGTCTTTGCTTGTTAGCAGATCCTTCCACATGAATTAAATTTGTCCGTGCTAAAGAGAAAGAAAAAAACATGGCCGCGGCATCCAAGGGCTTCCACCATTTTGCCGCCCACCCGCCCAACCCGGCTCCCTGCAGCCCAGAAATAGCTGTTTATTCGCCGTGAAGTAATTCAGATCGAAGCAAATTTTTTTGGAACTTCGAATCGAACTGCCGAATCGAACTTTTGAGAAATTCGTTCATCTCTAGTGGCAACCAATTGTGAACATTGGTGATCCAGCAGATGTGGCCACGCCACAGGTGCGCCGAACAGATACTTTGCATATACATTAATAGATTTTCCTGGCAGCAAGATTGCACCTTGACATAAAAAGGTAAGTTCACTATGTCACTAACCACTTACAACAGCATATAAGTGGATGGTTAGATGGGATTTTTGTGGTGGTAGACTTCCTTTAATGTACAAATGACAGCTTTATAATCTTATACCAGCCAGAAGTTTCTCTCTGTAAATGTTCATAGACCTCCTCATCAAAAAATCCATCCACAGTAATATAGTAAATAGTAGGTGGGGAGGAGGGGGATACAGCTGCAGCTTGTCTCTTTTCTGTGATTGCATGCTGTGAGAGGGGAGAGGGGGGCTGAAACTGAGACATCTGTGTAATCTGTGACTGCATTACCTCTACAGCTGTCTAAGGGAATGTTTGGGATGTTTTTTCTTATTGAGATAGGTAAGCTTTACCTTCTATCACTGTCTCCAGCTGAATTTAATATTTTACTGCTTCCTTTGTTCCAAGTTCTCACGTTGAGAAGAACTGTGAATCTAGATCATAGTGCTTAAATGATAATTTTCATTCTAATAATCACAGTGACATTTGGGAACATCTAGAAGAAATATCAGATACAGTGCAGCTAAGGATAACCGATATTTTCCACTAGACATATTTGACATTTTTTTCATATTTCTGCTTAAATCAGTCTTTAAAGAAACTTAAAAATAACATTTTATGGGCAGCGGTGTTGTATCATTTAATAGGATCAGAGGACGTTTATGAGTAGACCAAAGAGATTGTTTCAACATCCTGAGAGAACTACCTGCAATACATGCATGCCGGAACGCAAAGGTAATTTATCTTACAAATACAGGTAGTCAAATAGTTATAAAGTAGAAGCAGAAGCAAAAAAGGCTACTGAGGTGCAGTCAGTAGAGGATTGGTAATAGAGCAATGGAGGGTGGATATCTTTACTAAAAGCACAGTTACGTAATAAAAATATTTTCCTAAATAAAATAGGTTGCCCCTCCAATCTAATGTTGCAAAGTGGCACCCTGGGTGCTCACCAGCCACATCTACCCCTTGTTTCTACCCTAATTTCTGTATATTTTTGCCATCAAAAGATACTTTAAGAATAAAGTGACACATTGCACCATCTATATAGAATTTCTCTGGTGCTCCCATTGGTTTCTACAGGCAGCCATAATTGAAATTACAGGGGTTTTCCCATGAAGCAAGTTATTCTCTATCCATAGGATAAGGGATAACTTGCAGACCACTGAGACCCCGTTCTGAGTAGAATGGTGGACGGGCACCATATGCAACACTCCATTTACTTCAATGGGAGCCAATAAATAAATGGAGCAGAGCAGTATACTGCTGTCCAACCACCACTTCATTAGGAATGGGAGACAAATGTCCCCCATACTCCTGATCAGTGGGTTTCGGAGGGTAAGTTATATCCTGACCTGTTCTATGGATAGGGGATAACTTGCTTCATTGGATAACCCTTCAACCCTGCAACCCTAGGCCTAATATATAGAAATATTCCATAAGGATTACAATGTGGACCCAATGGGCACAAGGACCAAGGTGAGTAATTATATAATCTATGTACAGTGCAGACCTGCTGGTGATCAATGGGGATCATTGATCAAACTTACAATATATTATTCAATGGTGACCATTAATCAACATGTATTACTGTACATGCTAAGTCTTCCAGAGTGGGCGCTGCTCTTTGCTCCTGAACATTCAGTTGACCCAATAGAAAATGGATAATAAAGCTTTGCAGGGAGCTCATCATAATCTAACTCCTCTATGTAACACAATAATGCCTATTTCATTGGAAGCCAGTGGACTTATTAATATGCTTTCAGGTGAACTACAGGTTCCCCACTTCAATATGGTATAGGCTACAGCAGCAAAGTTTGTATCAGATGCTATTATGTTTTGACTTAGATGCACTACTCCATATTAGGCTTAGGCCAGGCTTGAGCTAGCAGTTCATAGAAATATTTGCTTTGGTGTGCTATAAAGACGACCTTTTACTGCCTCCACCAATTCTATCTCTTTGCACCCTTCAGTAGGTGCCTCTTCACTGATTCTAACACAGTTGGAATTTATTATCTAGCCCCCCACCATTCCTGAGAAATCATTGCTATTAGTTTAGGCACTCAGTATGCTAATTATGCTCTCTACTGCCTGGTGGGTGGGCCCCAGACTGCCTGCTCCAGAACCGCCCACCGGACAGGGAGCCTAATTAGTATATTGGGTGTTGAAAGTAACTGCACTGATTGCTCAGGAATGGCGGGGGATAGAAAAAAAAATTGCAACTGCACAGGAATCATTGGAGTGGTGCCTATTGAAGGAAGAAAAGAGGGGGAGTTATTGGAGGGTGCGAAAAGTCCTCTTTAACTCCGTGTATATGCTGACCCTTAGGCATAACACAATATATTGTTTCCTTACTGAAATAAAGTTTAGTCTGACAATTATGAGTTAACTACACCGTGGCACAGAACTTTAACTTTCAATAGCTATTGTGTTTTTAGATACAGATACAGTTAACCCGAACTTCTGCAGTTAGTTAAAATGCTTCAGCGTGATATATTGTCACGGAAGACAACAAAACCAATAAAAAGTCATTGAAAAATGTTTTGTGATAAGATATCACGCTGCATGCCAAGATAAACTTTGCCAGATCTGTATAATAAATTATGATCTTAGAGAGGAATTTTATCACTTATATGAATATTGTCACCCTTGGCCACAGGTATACGTTGTATGTATTAGAAGGTCATCCATATTGTTGCATTGGTGGATTTAGCAGGGGACATAGACTTGGTCCTGCTGCACTTGTCATTCTTCTAGTCACATTATCTAAGTGCATTTACTACCATGAGTCATTCCATAAGTCCCCCATATCTTAATAATGTACTAATGTGTATGTCATATCACTGGCACTATAATCCCCTGTCTGTCAGGGCCCTATACTGTCACAGAAATGCCAGATTGATTAGGATGAAAGAGCTAATGATAAGCTATGGAAAGTAAAGTGAGTGAGTCATCTCCCACAAATAGTGGAGTCTTCATTTTTGCCTGCAGGCGATGCTTCCATTCTTCCATCTATATGTAACCCTTGGGGAGATGCTCATGATCTCATATAACTAGTAATGTAGAATGAGATCTGCATTGTCCTACATGAAGCTATTGAAGGAGAAAACCAAAATCTGACTCTTTGGTTTTCTTGAATCTTATTCTAGGGGGACCTTATTCTGTTGCTCAGGTCTGTAGGGGGACCCAAACAATGGAGAGGCACACACAGAGCCCGGAGGACCAGGTTAACTATAATGAGGTTCGTCAGGTTTCCGTCATTTTGAAACTGAAAGCGGCAGAGAGAAAAGTCCTCCGTGCAGGAATTTTTCTCCAATGATTTTTGGCGGACTCTCCGACTGAGTCTCCAATGAACAATGACTAAACTACAGTAGGTGGAGTGGTCATGGTCACATGTGAGTGCATTGGCACAGTCCATGGAAAAAGAGCAGCATTACTAACCTCACTAACCTATATATCACAGAGCTCAGCTTCTCTCCTCTATCATATAACCCTATATATCACAGAGCTCAGCTTCTCTCCTCTATCACTAACCTATATATCACAGAACTCAGCTTCTCTCCCTCTATCATATAACCCTATATACAGTATCACAGAGCTCAGCTTCTCTCCTCTATCATATAACCCTATATATCATTTACAGAGCTCTATCATATAACCCTATATATCACAGAGCTTCTCTCCTCTATCATATACAACCTATATATCACACAGCTCTGCTTCTCTCCTCTATTATATAACCTATATATTACAGAGCTCAGCTTCTCTCCCTCTATCATATAACCCTATATATCACAGAGCTCTTCTCTCCTCTATCATATAACCCTATATATCACAGAGCTCAGCTTCTCTCCTCTATCTTTATAACCTATATATCACAGAGCTCAGCTTCTCTCCTCTATCATATAACCCTATATATCACAGAGCTCAGCTTCTCTCCTCTATCATATAACCCTATATATCACACATTGCTCTGCTTCTCTCCTCTATTATATAACCTATATATTACAGAGCTCAGCTTCTCTCCTCTATCATATAACCCTTTATATCACAGAGCTTAGCTTCTCTCCTCTATCATATAACCCTATATATCACAGAGCTCAGCTTCTCTCCCTCTATCATATAACCCTATATATCACAGAGCTCAGCTTCTCTCCTCTATCATATAACCCTATATATCACAGAGCTCAGCTTCTCTCCTCTATCATATAACCCTATATATCACACAGCTCTGCTTCTCTCCTCTATTATATAACCTATATATTACAGAGCTCAGCTTCTCTCCTCTATCATATAACCCTTTATATCACAGAGCTTAGCTTCTCTCCTCTATCATATAACCCTATATATCACAGAGCTCAGCTTCTCTCCTCTATCATATAACCCTATATATCACAGAGCTCAGCTTCTCTCCTCTATCATATAACCCTATATATCACAACTCCCCCCATACCTATATACACAGAGCTCAGCTTCTCTCCTCTATCATATAACCCTATATACAGACTCAGCTTCTCTCCTCTATCATATAACCCTATATATCACAGCCGCTTCTCTCCTCTTTCCCTCTTCACCCCTATATATCACACAGCTCTGCTTCTCTCCTCTATTATATAACCTATATATTACAGAGCTCAGCTTCTCCCCTCTATCATATAACCCTATATATCACAGAGCTCAGCTTCTCTCCTCTATCATATAACCTATATATCACAGAGCTCAGCTTCTCTCCTCTATCATATAACCCTATATATCACAGAGCTCAGCTTCTCTCCTCTATCATATAACCCTATATATCACAGAGCTCAGCTTCTCTCCTCTATCATATAACCCTATATATCACACAGCTCTGCTTCTCTCCTCTATTATATAACCTATATATTACAGAGCTCAGCTTCTCTCCTCTATCATATAACCCTTTATATCACAGAGCTTAGCTTCTCTCCTCTATCATATAACCCTATATATCACAGAGCTCAGCTTCTCTCCTCTATCATATAACCCTATATATCACAGAGCTCAGCTTCTCTCCTCTATCATATAACCCTATATACCACAGAGCTCAGCTTCTCTCTTCTATCATATAACCCTATATATCACACAGCTCTGCTTCTCTCCTCTATTATATAACCTATATATTACAGAGCTCAGCTTCTCTCCTCTATCATATAACCTATATATCACAGAGCTCAGCTTCTCTCCTCTATCATATAACCCTATATATCACAGAGCTCAGCTTCTCTCCTCTATCATATAACCCTATATATCACAGAGCTCAGCTTCTCTCCTCTATCATATAACCCTATATATCACAGAGCTCAGCTTCTCTCCTCTATCATATAACCCTATATATCACAGAGCTCAGCTTCTCTCCTCTATCATATAACCCTATATATCACAGAGCTCAGCTTCTCTCCTCTATCATATAACCCTATATATCATAGAGCTCAGCTTCTCTCCTCTATCATATAACCCTATATATCACAGAGCTCAGCTTCTCTCCTCTATCATATAACCCTATATATCACACAGCTCTGCTTCTCTCCTCTATTATATAACCTATATATTACAGAGCTCAGCTTCTCTCCTCTATCATATAACCCTTTA
Source organism: Leptodactylus fallax (assembly GCA_947044405.1). NCBI lineage: Eukaryota > Metazoa > Chordata > Amphibia > Anura > Leptodactylidae > Leptodactylus > Leptodactylus fallax. Next base: position 959,098 of record CAMRHE010000076.1, on the reverse strand, counting down.
TATCACAGAGCTCAGCTTCTCTCCTCTATCATATAACCCTATATATCACAGAGCTCAGCTTCTCTCCTCTATCATATAACCTATATATCACAGAGCTCAGCTTCTCTCCTCTATCATATAACCCTATATACAGTTCACAGAGCTCAGCTTCTCTCTTCTATCATATAACCATATATATCACACAGCTCTGCTTCTCTCCTCTATTATATAACCTATATATTACAGAGCTCAGCTTCTCTCCTCTATCATATAACCCTATATACAGTATCACAGAGGCCTCAGCTTCTCTCCTCTATTATATAACCTATATATCACAGAGCTCAGCTTCTCTCCTCTATCATTTTCTATAACCCTATATATCACAGAGCTCAGCTTCTCTCCTTCTCTATCATATAATCCTATATATCACCTATATATCACAGAGCTCAGCTTCTCTCCTCTATCATATAATCCTATATATCACAGAGCTCAGCTTATCTCCTCTATCATATAACCTATATATTACAGAGTCAGCTTCTCCCCATATCCTATAAATCTATATATTACAGAGCTCAGCTTCTCTCCCTCTGTTATATAAATCCAGGTAGTTAGCTCCTGTAGACTCCATATTACAGTAAACTAAATCCAGTTTGTAGTAAATAACTCACATACTGAACAAGAGAATAATGTTAATCTTAAGTGTGATATATAAGTCACATAAAGTAGAGTTACTGCACCTCAGGTGGTAATACACAATCTACCGAGTACATGCTACATGCAGCTGCTGGGGTAGGGGCTGTCAAGCAGTTCGTGTGTTTCCTCCATACAGTTTTAATGGGCTCTGAATATGATCTGTCCCCGAGCTCTTATGTACAAGGCAAAGCACGAATGCTTCATGATACTCAGAGTATTATTCTCAAGTACTGACCACAGGAAAAAAAGCTTCAGATCTTGTGAAGGGTATTACATCAATTTTATGCTTTGTTCTCGGCTTCCGTGTTTGCCAGAATATATAGCTTATGTTAATTACAAAATCAATCCCCTAAAATAGATAATGTGTATTGGCGAGAAGCGGACAGAACATTAGTCAGCAGAGTGAAAGTCACTTCACAAACACAAATAACTAACATAGTTTATAAAATATGGGCAGGAATATGTGCTGATAGTGGAGATGGTGTCCTTCATCTGACCGCACCCTGAGCCTCGCAGATACCCAATGAAACTGCTAAGGATGTGTGTGATGTCTCAAGTGTCTAGAGAGTTAAATTAATAGTTTAATGGGTGGCAATCGGTGGGAAACACAATTGATGTTCATTGATAAGTTACCCATAATCGCCTTTACAGCTAATTTGTTACTTATTCACTGACGCCTTGGGGTAAGTATCTATCTACCTGAAGGATTTACCAAGAAGCCTCTTGACAAGAACAGAATGATACCACCTTCTAATACAGTCATGTTGCTCATACGTTTCTAAAACATGATATTTAAGACTTTCCAATTCACACTCCTTCCGTTCTTTATCTTTGGGGCAATCCAACTGTCACATGAAGGTCCTCCTTGGACTGAAACATCATGTGTTTTTGGATTGCTTCACAATGATACCCTGAAATTGCACAAATACTACTTGTCGGTTGCCCGAATCTCTTTTATATCATTACAAGGAGTGAGTTCCTTTCTGAGTACCAGAAAATCTATTTGCGGAGTGCCATAAGGACTCCAATTTCTCACAATATGAATTTAGTACATGATGGCAGCATGCTTGTAAAAACCCTGGACAGGCTGCAATTCACATTGCTTGTCGCTGGGAGGACGCGAGCAGACACATATAGCAAAAGCGACTCGCAAAAGTGTATCACAAAAATCACAGTTTCTTTCCAAAGCTGGTCATCTTGTGATACTCATCTTAGGACGTGTCAAACCAAACGGGAAGGTAAGGAAGGACATATCTGTAGTTGTGATTTATGGATACTTTCATTCATCTTGGAGGCCCACCTATCTCACTTCTGATGACATCATCATTTAGAGCGAGGAAACACATATCAAATGTTCTTGGTCTTTATTTGGAAGTAGAGATGGACGAGATGCGTTTCACGAATATTCACAAGGTTCACCTGATAGTTTTGCTACAGACCAAACTTGTTCGGTCCAAACCAGAAGTGCTAATATTATAATCTAGAGTCTCTTTGGTCCAGGGAAGGTGTTGAAAAATAATAAACACCTATACTCACCTTCCCTCAACTCTGCAGGGCCCCCTCACAGTTTACAGTGCTCTGGGACTCTTCTGGCCTCTTGGGTGATCGCTGAGGCCTATGAGTCGACCTCAGCCGTTGCATGGAGTGCACTGATGTCATGATGCTTTGTCATGGCATTGGCACACCCCATGTGACCTGGAGCTGCTGACGTCACCCAGGAGGATACAAAACGCCTGATAAAGAACACTAGACACCATGAGAGAACACAGGACAGGTGAGGGAAGGTGAATTATTTTTCTCCACCTCCCTTGAGCCTCAGATTATTACACTTTGGGGTCTTGAGAGACCAGAGAGATTAATGATTTGTGAGTGGCGAACTACAAAAATTTTGGGTTCATCCAAACCCTAAAGTTTTGGAACATTGTAACAAATTCAGCTTACTGTGTACTGGTTCGCTTATCTCTATCTGGGACCTCCATTATAAGGGTTTTTCCATTCATCTGAACATTGCCATCTCTTTATACAGCTGATCATGGGGGTTCCAGGTGTCAGATCTAATATTCGTGACCTATCTTAAGGATGAATCATCAATATGAGTACAAGAAAGCGTTAGTGTAAGTCGTAAAGTCAGAAGCAGCCACAAATAGCATTTCTTGATGACCCAGCAAGTCCATGCATTAAATGAATAGCTGGTCAACTGTAATAAGCACTGTGTAAGTCTTCATTCCCCTTGTGGTGGTGCCGAAACGTAACTGGGCAAAATGCAGATGATCGCTGCAGACCACAGCAGAAAGACACCTGGTGAAAAAATCTATGATCATGAGACCTTACTAACAAAAAATCTGCATGATCTTGTGCTATACAGCTAAGTGATTATTTTTTATGCAGACTTTTAGGCAGCTCAAGACAAGGCTAGAGGACATAATGAAATAGAAGTCTAAGATCTCAACAATGGAAACCTCAAGGAAAGTATGGCTTTGGGGGAAGGGGATGACATGGCAAATTAATGGGCAAAACACTACATTTGAGCTTTTGCCAGGAGTCTTGTACAGATTCTATTACAGCCTGTATCTGTTATAGACTTGAGAAGACATTGGTGGGCGAGGTTTTTGCCTTCTTAGAAGGCAAGTCAATGGTTCTGTACAAACAGAGGATGCTGGGAGATTTCAGCTATGAAGCCTCCAGGAGGGAAAGAACTTGGATCATGATGTACAAGACTATGGTTGGCTTTAGGGAAGGTAAAAGCAGCATTTGCTTTAGATTACAAATGCCATAGGAACTTCTCATCCAATAGTACATTCTGCTAGCTGATCTATAATGTATGCCAATTTTAATATCAATCTTTGTTTCTTTGCCCTGATAAAACACGGCTGGTCATGACAATACACTATGCTCATGTCTTTTTTCGGAATGATTTGTGATACCTGGACATTTAGTACACTTTCAGTGTTCCCCTTGGACCAGGAAATGTTTTAACTGGCAGAATTACAATTAGCCATTGGGCACCTGAATATTTAACCAACCATCAATTACTCAATAGTTCACACAAAGCTTTTCTTTTCCACTGTAGACAGGCAAAAGAAAAAGTTTTCTAGATGTCTGTATGCAGCACTGTGCAACCGTTTTAGGCAGGGGTGGAAAAAATGCTTCACGGTAAGAACACTTTCAGGAATAGAAGGGTTAATGGTTTATTTTTGTCAATGAACAAAATGAAGTGAATGAAGAAAAGAGAAATGTAAATCCCATCAATATTCGGTGTGACCTTTGCCCTTTGCCTTCCATCAGTTCTTCTCGGTACTTGCAGACAGTTTTTGGCAGAACTCGGCAGGGAGGTTGTTCCCGCCATCTTGGAGAACTAAGCCCAGATCTTCTGTGGATGTTGGCTTGCTCCAATCCGTCTGTCTCTTCATGTCATCCCAGACAGACTGGATGATGATGAGATCAGGGGCTATATCTGTAGGGGCCGGATCATCACTTCCAGGACTCCTCCTCCAAAGGGCAAAGGTCACACTAAATATTGATGGGATTTACATTTCTCTTTGCTTCATTGATTTCATTTTTCTACTTGACAAAAAAATAAATCATTACCACTTCTATTTTTGAAGGCGCCAAAGCCAAAAGTACTTCAACAGAAATGGGAAATATAAAAAAGCTCTTATATTTGTCCCTTCTGCTAAATCCACTCCTGACTTTGGTTGAAGAACACGCAGCAAAATCTACAAACAAAAAAAAAGCAAGCTTCCTCGCGATGTGTGAACTAAGCCTTAGACTGTGTTTTTTGTTGCATAATTTGCTGCAGTTTTTTGAGCCAAAGTCAGGAATGGATGTAACTTAAATGGGTTGTCTGGGCAAAAATGTTATTTTTTAAAAAGGCCAGGGAGGTAAAAAAAAAATCATACCTACCTTTCCCCGCTACTTCGATGCCTCCCAGCATGGAACGGTCCTGCCAGTCAGTTGTTGTCTTCCAGCGGAAGTTCCCATCGCACGTGACCACTGAGGCTAATAAGTGGCTTCAGCGGAAGTGATCCTGGCCACAGCCATCGTTCTCGTCCATGTGATAGCCATTTCTTAATGGTTGCATCATAATCTATTCACGTAAATGGCGGTTCATCATATGACTGATTTTTTGACGGTCTGTTTTAACAGACCAACATAAAAATGGGTCATGTGTTATTTTTACCAATTTTCCTTTCAAATGTATGAGGGATCCCGGAAAATGGGTGCCCCTCGGATACAAAAAGGTCATTAAAATAGACCTTTAAGGATGTTTTTGATGACCGAGAATCAGCAACGCTCATGTGAATATAGACTAAGCCTTCTTTTTAAATAAAGTTTTTGCTGTACCTTTTTATCCACCTTACCCAGGAGAATAAAGTTCCACTTTTATATTCAACTCTTCTAGTTTAATACACGAGTGCAAAACAAGCAACGGGTCTTGTTAGGTAACTTTTAGACAATCAAGGCTCATTACCATGAAGCACTAAATATCTACTACAAAGGCAGCCGCGGCTCCGGCATCCAAACATTTCGAGCTCTAGCATTCCACATCTAAGAAAACTTTCTCGGTCTCTAATGAGTAATCAGGGATTGAAGTTTCTAGGCTACAAAAATCCTGTTGTGGTACGGAAGGCAGCAACCTAACACCCAAATCAATACTATATTACTCTCTCCGCAGGCAAAAAGCTGCTAGGTCAGGAAAATCATGAAAAATTCATAGCGGAGGTGGTCAAGCTATCCATAAGATAGAGAAAATAATGCAATATCTAAAGATCCCTTGAGCAATCGAAGACACTTTATAGATTTCACTGTGGATAAGTGCTGGTTTGTTTCATCTCTGCACCTTAATACTGTTCCTATCTTATTTTGACAGCAAATGTGGACACTTTGATCTATATTTATAGTCTTTCTTACTTACTTTTTTTACTCATTTTTCAATAAGACATTTTTGACTGGTTGTTGCATTAGCTGGGATTTTGGATACGTCTCCTGGGTCTGTGGGGTTATACTTATACGGAGCCAAATGCTTCCTGGGGAGGGATGACAAATTGGATAAACAGTATGAAGTCTGATTTTTCTATAGGTGCAATTTTCTTGCATTAGTTTGACAAGTGGTTGGTATCGCTGTTAGGTGTCTCATCCTTGACTAGGACATCACCAGATCTGTACGGGAGTATTAAAATAATTTTCTTTGGATATTTTGTTGGAGGAAAAAATTACAGATTTTAATAATTACCATTGACAGGCAATAAAGGGGTCTAGAAAGACTTCATATTATGGACTCGACCTTCAGATAGGTCATCGGTATGAGATCGGTGGAGGTCTGACACCCGGCACCTCTACCAATCAGCTGTGAATGAGAACTAAGCAGCAATAGCATGACACAGCATGAAATTTTGGCTTTCAGCTCCATACAGAGTATAGAAAGCAACTGATCAGTTTAGGTGTTGGGTACTGGACCCCCAAAAATCTATAAATATGAAGTCTTTGAGAGCCCTTTTAAAACAATAGATAACTATTTCATGCATCATCCAACACAACACTCACAACCATCCTGCAGTCGTTTTGGTTTTCTATCTATTCTATCTATTAAAAGGCTCCATATTTTTCCCATGTCTCATGTCCCTTGCATAGGTAGAAAGTTTCCTAATTTCTGTCAGGGCAAATATCTAGGAAACTAAATCTTGGAAAGTAGCGAGGACACCAAGAAGAAATTTTCCCCTGGACTATACAGGGATAGGGCAGTGATGTTTGCCATATGTGTTGGAAAGCCTGTTACAGTATCTATGATTCTGAGTCATGTAGTTCATGGAAAGTCCACAGAAAGGATACTTAGACGCCCTAGAGATGTGTTCACCCTTTAGCTCAACTTTCTCATTAAATCAATTGAAAGGCTGCAGTTCACATATATAAAATACTCATGATAGAGTATATAAAAAAAATGGCCATCTTGGGGTAAGCCTATCTGGATATGTCTCGCAAAGAAGAAAAGTAAGGAAGGACACATCTCTACCCTAATCCTCATTATTCCTTGTACTGAGGAAACATCACTCCTTTTTAGGAATGTATGAACCGATTTGTCTAGATTTGATTTGCAAAAGTTTCAGGTAAGCCCAAACACAAAACTTTTGGGGTTCGTCACCCATGAAACACTATTCTACTCTGGGGTCTCCTCAGACCCCAGAGTATAAAAAGTGGAGACTAAAAGGAGGAAAGAGAAAATAACAAACACTTACACTCATCTTGCCTCACCTCTACTGGGCGTCCAGTGGTTCCTCCAAGTCCCCTTCAGATCTTTTCCTGCCTTCGCATGACATCACACATCCTGGGGTTACTGCTGACACCTTTGATTGGGCCTCAGTGGTCATATGAGGAGGTGTGCTAAGCCCGGAATATAATAATAGCACTACCAGTTACTTCTGAACAAGAACTGGAGGACTTAGCCTCACGGATATTCGCAAAACGAATCTCATAAGGTTTGCCCATCTCTACTCCTTTCCAGCCTTATATATTCTTTTGTTTTATTAAACAATACTAGAGACCAAGCCACACTGTATTTATTCAGTCTACCATTCTGTAACATCCGTATATTGTATGTTGTTTTTTCATGGTAGTGACCAAGCTATATCTCCTCTATATAGATAATAATAATGACTTGATTAAAGGGGCATTCCAATATTTTAATACAGATGAGCTATCCTTACGTCAATATCAGCTCAGCAGGGGTGGGATTGATACCAGGAACCCAAACACATCAGCTGCTCTCTGAAGTCTCCAGAACTATACAGTGGATGAATCCAGACTGTTCTGCCCACTGTGTAGTAAAATCAACTCAGTCTATTATAGTAGCTTAGCTACAGTATCAAACAAATACTGTAAATTCAGCACTGGAAGATAAGGGTAGGTTCAAGCAGTGCTTTTTGTTAGAGTTCATGATAGTCTTCTGCCTAAAAAAATCTACTCCAAAAATGACCCCATGGAAGCTTCAGCAGAAAACTGAGATATGTAACAGGTAGATTAGAGAGAGTTTTCATCAAAAGTTGAAATATCTGCAAGGTCCTGATGGGAAGTCTGTTTTATGGCTGTATAAGCCTTCGCATGGTGTCCTATGAGTTTTTCTACTGCTAATAGTCCCATTATGGCTGGGCACATTTTGCATTCCTCTCTGAGGCAGTGGGCATGTATAATAAAGAGCAGTCTGCCACTCCTCCCCATTCATTATTACTACTACTGGTTTCTTTACAAGTAATTCTGCCAGGAGTAACTGCAAAGTAGCAAAAAAATCAGCTGAGAGAAGCCCAAGTGACCATAATACAGGAGATTCAGGAACACTCAACTGCAAATACAGGGCATAATGAAGCTAAAAAGAACCATGAAAACAGAAAGAGAATAATCTGAGCACAATAAGAAAACCTGCTTGCTGTCTGTGACTAACATCCCATCAGCAATAACACAAGCAGCTAGTCAGAAGTAAAAAGAAGTAGGTAGACTCTCCTTATACTCACTGTGAGCTGTAAAACGCTGCAGAATCTTCTCTGTGCAGTGTACAGGCAGGAAAAACTGTTTGTAGACCTGGTATAAGCTGTAATGGAGTGGGTAAAGTATGTGCTACCGAGTATGCTGTGGATCCAGTAGATGGTGCTGCCTTCTGAGACTGTTAGTATGAAGCACCATCTGCTGTGTTCATGTTAAACTAGGTGGATGATGGAGCAGAAGCGGCACCACCTACTGGATCCACAAACCATTCCAGACTCAACTTATTAGACATGTAGAAGCTGTGAATAGAGACTTTCCCTTCCACCTCTACTTCCTACGTTCTTGTCTTGATCTTGCTGGTTTCTAAAGACAGAACTTCCCTAGTAACAGAGAGTGAATAACAAAGAAGGGAGACAGTGGTAGGAACTTCAGGCAAAAAAAAATTTGAAAGTGCAAAGTGTACAGTGCATTACATTTTGGTCCAGAATCACATCTATTAAATGAGACCAAGTTGTCTTAGTTGTCAGAGACCATTTAAGGCTAGGGCTACACAGTGAGAATACAATTACGAAACCAACATCACATTATTGCAACTAATGGTAGAGAATGTAGTTGAGTTGTGACTTGCAAGATGTTTCTATCTGACACTCAGCAAAAAATCTATTCCTGTGCAACCACATTCACGGTCATTAATTCTAACATTTGCAACCAAAATTTTGTGTGGTCACAAGTCACTGTGTATCCCTAGTCTATCTGTATATACAGTGGGGAAAAAAGTATTTAGTCAGTCACCAACTGTGCCGGTTCTCCCACTTAAAAAGATGAGGCTGGCCTGTAATTGTCATCATAGGTAGACCTCAACTATGAGAGACAAAGTGAGAAAACAAATCCAGAAAATCACATTGTCTGATTTTTAAAGAATTTATTTGCAAATTATGGTGGAAAATAAGTATTTGGTCAATAACAAAACTTCATCTCAATACTTTGTTCTATATCCTTTGTTGGTAATGACAGAGGTCAAACGTTTTCTGTAAGTCTTCACAAGGTTGGCACAGATAATGTGATTTTCTGGATTTGTTTTCTCATTTTGTCTCTCATAGTTGAGGTCTACCTATGATGACAATTACAGGCCGGCCTCATCTTTTTAAGTGGGAGAACTTGCACAATTGGTGGCTGACTAAATACTTTTTTTTCCCCACTGTATAGTATAAACCCTTATATGGTATTCTAAGGTGAACATACCCTTTAAGAGGTCATGTACACTGGCAATGCTTTTAGGGGAGAATACCCCAATACACAAAAAGTCCAATGGTGCGAGCAATATTTATGTTATATTTTCTGATATTGCATGTCTCAGTGTATGCGCACTAGGACTCAGAAAACAGCACATTTACATTAAAAGTACTTGACCCCTAATACAAATCTATTGCAATTTGCAAGATCCATTGTCCGAGCAGGTGGATATCCTAAATAAAGCTAGAAAATATACAGATGTGCCAAAGATCAACTTAACACTTAACACAGTAACCCTATGGCACAGAACTTTAATTCAACTTTTTCTATGGCGTTTGTTGTATTCTGTGCTAAAGCATCATGCTGCAGCAAGTTATCAGTGTCTGCATGGTGATTGCTTTATACATTTATGAAAATTTGCAGATTGACAGATTGATATAACAAAAAAAAAAAAAAAAAAGTTATGACCTTACCTTTAAAAAAAAAAAGCCAGCTTTAAAGCCCAGAGCTGTTCTTTTATTTAAATGGCAAATAAAATATCCAGGAGTGGACACGGCAGAGAAAATGTAAATTATGTACAAGCAGGAACACAATAATAGTAATAGCAAGTAGCACTTTCACTGGGCGGAATACATCAAATCACACTGACAGCTTTAGTAATCTTCTATTCAGATCCTTCTCCGCCAGTACACTGAATGTTTGCTTAGCGTTCTTGTAATTGTAGAGACCGCACATGTATTTTGCACAATGGATAACATGACATTTTGTGTCTGGTTTCTAAAATGCTGGAAAAAAAGTTGAGGTTTTGATAGAAAGAAACACTTCACGGAGATATATGGATAGAATTAAATGAAAAGGAAAAGTCACATTTTTTTTTCCCAAAAACAGCACCACTCCTGTATACAGGATGTATCCAGTATTGCATTGACTTGCATGTGGCTGAACTGCAATACCAGGCTTAGCCAATATGCAAGAGTGGCGCAGTTGTTGGGAAAAACAGACTCTTTACTACTCTTACACAATCTTCTTAAGGTTAAGGTCCAACACTGTGGAAACATAGCGTTTCTGGCTGCTGCGGAAATGGCTCTTTTATCCAAGGGTTGCATATGGAACTGGGGATCAGCCCCAATAATGTAAATTATGCTGAACTGTAATACCAAACCAATGGACAAGAGTGGTGCTGTTTCTGTAAAGAAAGCAGATCCTAAGGCTAAGGCCTCCTTCACACGACCGTACTTTAGATCAATTGTGGATCAAAGTACAGACACATTCATTTCTATGGGCCCAGACACACAGCCGTAGTTTTTGCGGCTGTGTTTCCGGGCCATAGTGAAGAACCAAAAAATATGGAGCAGGACTTATTTGCAGCTCGGTCCATTCACTTCAATATATGGGTCAGTGAAAACCAGGGATGACACCCGGATACCAATCCTTGTGTTATCCATGCCGTTTCCACTGACCAGTACACTGCAGACGGCCGTGTGAAGGCGACCTAAGGCCCCATGTTGCAAAATAGAAGAACTTTTGGCTCTGTGTTTTATAGTATCTGTAAAGTGAACAAGATTTCATTAACCTCATCTGCACATTGTGGAAAAAAGAGCTGCAAAAAAAGTTGTGTTTTTGAAAAATGTAGTATGTTAAAAAATAAAAAAAAGTATTGCAGAAAAGCAACATGTTCATTTTAGCTGAGGAATCATAAGAGATTTCCCTGTATATTTAATAGGGAAACAATATAATGTAGAAAAAACCGAAGCAAAAACTCAATGAAAAATGCTGCAGAAAAAACCCAGCACATTATAGCCTGGTGTTTTTTAGCTGCGTTTCGCTGGGGCCTTGGCCTAAAGTTAAGGTCCCACTCTGCGAAACACGGCATCTTTGGCTACTGCAGAAACATAGATGTATAGTTTGTGACATATTTACTGTCATAGGAATCGATCACTGGCTTTTATCCTGAGTTAGAGGATCTGACCACGGCTGTCAGCCATGTATGAGTCAGAGTCGGGCTGAGGGGTGAGTGTCAGTAGGCCAAGCCCTGGTATATAGCATACAGTATACAGCAAGCTGATGATGCTCTCTATGTATTTAGTAGGGTTTTTCACTAGCTGTAGTCTATAGAGTTAAATGGTTGAGAAAAATACAAATTGGAAGAAATGTAGAGACTTGGGGTCAGAATACATGAATACTTAAGAGACTAATTATGTGAAAATACAGCTAATTGACCTCTAACCACCGGCAATCTCTTCTTTGGGAAGTGTCCCCATACAAATGCTCAGCTAGAAGTTTGCAAGAGGTTGTCTAAGATGAGAATGGACATGAGAAAGTAATAAGAGTGTGAGTGTCCTAGGATCTCGCTCAGCTCACAAAACATTACAATATGGCGGGATGGATTAGTCTTACCGGGTGTAAATGGTGTAAAGGAATGGTGTAAGGATCAAGATTCGATGACACAACAGTAGGGATGGCTGAACCTCCCAAGATTCATTTTGTTTTGGGTGGCTCGGGTGCCTGATTCGTTTCGGGTCGAACAAGTTCAGATAGAACCGAAGTGAAATTATTTTACTCTGGGGTCTGAATAAGTGGAGACCCAAGGGAGCTGGAAAAATATAAAACATTTCTACTCACCTACCCTCACCTCTTTTGGGCCTCCTCACGCTCTCTCATCAGTCATGTCATGATGCTCGGCGAGTCCATGTGACTTGATTGGGACACAGCAGTGACCCCATAATGTCACCAGGAGAGCGCTGGACGCTGAGGGGAGGCCCAAAAAAAGTAAAGTAAGGTAAGTAGAAATGTTTTTTATTTTTTAGATCTCCGCTAGGCCGCTGGGTTTTGTTAAAAAACAAATAATTTGGGATATTTGAGTCAAACCCGGCTTGTGATGAAGCAGTTCGCCCATCTCTACACAACAGAATTTGCAACTTTCTAACCAGATTGTCTATAGACACAATACTGTTGTCATCACATCCTATGCCTTTCTGTATAATCTCGACTAATATTTATGGATATCCTCTCCAACACAGCAGGAGTCAAAAGTGTAAGATAGGTAAATTCTGTCTTGCCTAAGTACCACCATGGCTATCGAGGACTGATAATCATAGCAATACATACATGTGTAGCTAAGACATGTGCGTGGTATTGTGAGAATCACTGAGTTGTCAGGACGGCAGTCTGTAGCTTAGAGGGGAGTTGTTATCTCTCCTGACTTTTCTGTTCTAGTAAATACTTGTATTTTCCATGAAATAACAATTCTACAACATCTTATCTTATAGCTCTGTGTTGCTCCGTTCCTCTATTATTCCTCCTAGAAATGTAGGAACAGGACAACTACTACTTCTTCCTTTATGAAAGGGGTGTGTCCCTAAACAGTCTGAAACTGTGAGCACTGATTGGACAGTGTGAGGGTGTGAGGGACACGCCCTCAACTAGTCACCCAGATGTCAATTTATTCATATATTTCTGGGATGAATAACAGAGGAACAGCCCAATGGAAAGTTATAAGAAAAGAAGCTCCAGGATTGTTATATTATATATATTTATTTACAAAAACAGACAGGTCATAAAGGGGCATTACGGTAATCACAAGTTATCCCCTATTCACAGGATAGGGGATAATTTAATAGTAGGGGTCCAACAACTGGGACCCCCAATAACATGAGAATAGGGGTTCCTTGTAGAGATGAGCAAACCGCTTTGTCACGAGCCAGGTTCAACCCCAATATACTAAAGTGTTGTTTTTTTCAAAAAACCGAGCAATTGAGGATTCATCTTGGATGAACTAAAATGGCTGCCATGACATGCATTGTGGTAGGTTATTATACTCTGAGTTCTCTTCAGACCCCAGAGTATAATACCTTCGCTTACTCCTTTTGGACCTCCTTGTGGTATCCGGTAGGAGGTGAGGGAAGGTGAGTATAAATGTTTTTTATATTTGTCACCTCCCCTGGGTCTCCACCTATTATACTCTGAGGTCTAAAGAGATCCCAGAGTATAATAATTTCACTTCTGGTTCTATCCCAAATTGTTTAATCCGAAATGAATCAGGGACCCGAGCCACCCAAACCCGAAATGAAATGAATCTTTGGTCAAAATATAGTGTGGCTTATATACTAATCCTCATATACGGGAAACTTTTTACACTACTCTGATTAAAGGGAGTCCATAAGCTCCAAAATGCCTTTAATAGGAGAAGAAACATATCTTTGAGGCCACAAGCTGAAGCCATGTAGAGATAATCATCTTTTTATGAATATGCAAATCAGCCTGCAAGTGCACTGGGGGTGGGGTCTGATTTGCCAGATTTTCCTACAGACAGACACAAGTGCTCCAGCTCTCCTCTGGAACATTAACTTCTTAATGTTCAACCTCTGTCTGTATCATGGCTGCATGTAGGCAAGTCTGGCAAATCAAGCCCCGCCCCCCAGTGCACTTGCAGTCAAATTTGCATATCTATAAAAATATGATTATCTCTGCATAGTTTTATCAGTTTGTGGCTACAAAGGTATGTTTCTACTCCTATTAAAGGCCCCTACACTGCACTATTATTGTTTTGGAAAGCATTTTGGACCTGACAGATTCCCTTTAATTCATGTTGGTCGTAAACAAGCATTGATCAGTTATAATGGTTGTACAGATTACCTACATCAACAACTCATAAAATGATGACAAGGTTAGAGAATCATTATAGTATGCGGATCGCAGAGGCAATAATAAGAATAGTAATCCAATTAGTGATGTAATGACGATAGCGATGCTGGCGGGCTCGGTTTAATCTTTGCTTGCTCCTTTTAACCTTGGGAGAAGCACTTATGGAAGCTGCTTAAATAATCATGAACATAAATTGACTATAGCGTGATAGATGTTGTAGATCATCAATATTCTCTTTTATATAGTGGAGAGCAAGTACAAAGTGCATCACTTCAGGACCTCGGATAGCTCCACAAACAGCAAGGCAGCACAATGAAGGGCGAGCAGAGAGTTAAAGGGGTTTCCCATGAACACAACCATAGTTACATTTGTAAACAATAACATTTCAACATTTTTGCAAATATAAATAATTAAAATTATTAATTTCGCTGAATTTTTAAGATTTTGTCTAACCATCTTAGTCTCTTGTCTTGATCAGTTGCCAATGGATATGACCATGAATGCAGGAACTTTCTATGATCTGGGACTTGTCAGAAACCCAGCAATGATGTCCTTATTGTGGACAGGTTATCAGGCAGATGCACTACATGTATGAGAAGATAACCCGACCACAATAAGGGCATCATGGCTGGTTATCAGGAGGGGACACTACATGTATGAGAAGATAACCGACCATAATAAGGACATCATGGCTGGTTATCAGGAGGACACTACATGTATGAGAAGATAACCCGGACACAGTAAGGACATAATGGCTGGTTATCAGGAGGACACTACATGTATGAGAAGATAACCCGGCCACAATAAGGACATCATGGCTGGTTATCAGGAGGGACACTACATGTATGAGAAGATAACCTGACCACAATAAGGACATCATGGCTGGTTATCAGGAGGACACTACATGTATGAGAAGATAACCCGACCACAATAAGGACATCATGGCTGGTTATCAGGAGGACACTACATGTATGAGAAGATAACCCGACCACAATAAGGACATCATGGCTGGTTATCAGGAGGACACTACATGTATGAGAAGATAACCCGGACACAGTAAGGACATCATGGCTGGTTATCAGGAGGACACTACATGTATGAGAAGATAACCCAACCACAATAAGGGCATCATGGCTGGTTATCAGGAGGGACACTACATGTATGAGAAGATAACCCGACCACAATAAGGACATCATGGCTGGTTATCAGGAGGACACTACATGTATGAGAAGATAACCTGACCACCATAACGACATCATGGCTGGTTATCAGGAGGGGCACTACATGTATGAGAAGATAACCCGGCCACAATAAGGACATCATGGCTGGTTATCAGGAGCACACTACATGCAGGGCCGGTTTTAGACAAAGTGGGGCCCTGGGCAAAATTAAAAGTGGGGCCCCAAATGCTGATATGCAAACAACACCATCGTCTTCCAGTCGCAACCCCTATAATAACGCCTCCTTTCTGCCAACAAAAAGTAATAACAAGCCCCATTTTACCACACACAATTCAAATGAGCACCTTTGTACCACCTAATAGATTTTTGCACCTAGTCATCAGTTATTATAACACCTACTTATAAATAATAGTCCCTGCTTATAAACAATATTACACCTTTATCAGTAATAGCGTCCTTATAAATGATAAATAGTGCCCTGTATCAGTAATATTCCCCTTATCAGTAACAGTCACCCTGTAAATATAATACTGCTCCCTTATAAATAATAGCCCCCTCATAAATAATAGTTACCCTTATAAATAATAGTCCCCATTATCACTAATAGCCCCCTTTATAAATAAGCCCCACTTAACAATTATACCCCCCTTATAAACAGTTCCCCCCTTATAAATAATAGCCCATCTTATAAATAATAGTTCCTCCTTATAATAGCCCCCTCATATTTAAGTTTCCCAATTATATATAGTAACCCACCCTTAAATATAATAGTTCTCCGTTATACAGTGTCGGACTGAAGGGCCTTAGGCCCACCAGAGGAACTTAATCTGGGGCCCCACCCAACAGCTTCCTGCTAATAGCCTACACCACAGCTCCTTCACTGAAGTCTTACATATGTGCTGACTATCTGGTGTTGCTGAGTATGTTCCCAGTATAGTCAGCCCCTATAGTACTGGGCAGGCCCCAATAACTCCATGGCCAGCTCATGCACAGTACTGTATGGGGAATGACATGGCCATGGAGCACTACACGTATGTGTAAGATTATAGTGAGGGAGCTGTGATGCAGACATAGCACACAGGGCTGCCAGCAGGAATTTTGAGCCCCCCCCCCCCCAGTATAATGCTCCACATGGTATATAGTTCTCCACAGTATACTATACTCCCCTGAGCCCTCCACAGTTTCCCCACATGGTATATAATGCTCCACAGTGGCCCCACACAGTATAAAATGCTCCCCTGAGCCCCCCATAGTGGGCCCACATGGTATATAAGGCTCCACATAGTATAATACTCCACAGTGGCCCACAAAGTATACTACCCCTTAGTGGCCCCAGCAGCCCCACACAATATAATATGCTCCATACAGTATAATATGCACCCCACAGTGCCCCCCAGTATAATGCTCCCCAGTGGTCTAACATAGTATAACATGCTCCACAATGGCCTCCACACAGTATGATATACTACCCAGAGGGGTTCCCCCAGTATAATGCTCCACAGTGGTCCCCCCCAGTATAATGCTCTACAATGGCCCCACAGAGTATAACATGCTCCCGAAAAGCCCCACAAAATATAATACATTCCACAGTGGCCCCACACAGTATAACCGTCTCCCCACACTGCCCCTTCCCCCCAGTATAAAGCTCCACAGTGGCCCATAGTATAATATGCTCTCCAGAGGGCCCCCACTAGTATAATGCTCCACAGTGCCCCCCCCCCAGTATTTTGCTCCACAGTGGCCCCACGCAATATATTATGCTCCCCAGAGCGTCTCCCAGTATAATGTTCCACAGTAGGCCCCACGCAGTATATTATGCTCCCCAGAGGGCTCCCTAGTATAATGTTCCTTAGTTCCCCCCGCAAAATGCCCCACAGTGGCGCCACACAATATAATATGCTCTGCTGATGGCCCCCCCAAAATAATGCTCCACAGTGACCCCACTCAGTATAACATACTCCAGAATGGCCTCCACACAGTATAATATACTGCCCAGAGAGGTTACCCCAGTATAATGCTCCACAGTGGCCCAAAACAGTATAATATGATCTCCAGAGCCCCCCCCCAGTATAATGCTCCACAGTGGCCCAAAACAGTATAATATGCTCTCCAGAGCCGCCCCCCCCCATACACTGGGGTCCCCTCTGGAGAGGATATTATACTGTGTGGGGCCACCGTGGAGCATTATACTGGGGGGGGGTCTCTGGAGTGCATATTCTACTGTTTTGGGCCACTGTGGAGCATTATACTGGGGGCCCTCTAGATAGCATATTATACTGTGTGGGGCCACTGTGGAGCATTATACTGGGGAGGGGGCCCTCTGGAGTGCATGTTATATATTGTGTGGCCACTTTGGAGCATTATACTGGGGGCCCCTCTGGAGCGCATAATGCTCCAAAGTAACCCCACAGAATATAACATGCTCTCCAGAGGGGCCCCCAGTATAATGCTCCACAGTGGCCCAAAACAATATATATATGCTATCCAGAGGGGGCCCCATAGTATAATGCTCCACAGGGGGCCCACACAGTATAATATGCTATCTAGAGGGGGCCCCCTAGTATAATGCTCCACAGTGGCCCTACACAGTATAATATGCTATCCAGAGGGCCCCCCCCCCCAGTATAATGCTCCACAGTGGCCCTACAGACTCCGTCAGTGCTACTATTATATTATACTCTGGGGTCTCTTTAGACCCCAGAGTATAATAATCGAAGGCCCAGAAGAGATAAGGGAAAATAACAAACAGTTATACTCACCTTGTTCTTACCTCTGCTGGTCCTCCTCGTGCTGCTCCGCTATCACCGCCGGCGACCGCTTCCTCTTCTCTGCGGCTGACGTCACGCGTTGTGGACGTCATCGCTGAGGCCTGTGATTGGGCCTCAGCGATTACGTGAGGCAGGCTGTCAGCACGCCCCACGTGACCGCTGCAGCCAGGCCTCAGCGGTGATGTCCGGAACGCCGGAAGGTGACGTCGGACGCCAAGCCAAGGATAGGTGAGTAAAAATGTTTGTTATTTTCACTCACATCTGAAAGGGACCCTGCGGCACATGACGCTGGGTCCCTTTCTGCTATTAATATGGCCGTCCTGACTCCAGGATCCCGAGTAATCAGGCTCCGGATACCGGGGGCCCCTTTGGGGACGGGGCCCTGGGCAGTTGCCCAGTTTGCCCCCCCCCCCCCTAACACCAGCCCTGACTACATGTATGAGAAGATAACCTGACCACAATAAGGACATCATGGCTGATTATCAGGAGGACACTACATGTATGAGAAGATAACCCGACCACAATAAGGACATCATGGCTGGTTATCAGGAGGGACACTACATGTATGAGAAGATAACCTGGACACAATAAGGAAAAGTCCCAGGCCATAGAAAGTTCCAGCATTCACGGCCATGTTCATTGGTAACCAATGAAGACAGCAGATGTCACCACTAAGATGGTTATAGGAAATCTTTAAAACCAATATTTAATTATTAATAGTTGCAAAAAAATTTTTACTTTTCATTGTCTACAGATTTTAATATGGTTATGCTCATGGGAAAATCCCTTTAACTCTCCATTCTTCCCTTGCTTGTGCTGCATTATGTTTTTATGTGCAGCTATCCAAGGTCCTGAAATGATGCCCAAGTTATGTATAAATACAATATTAAGGTAAGTTCACATTAAAGGGGTTTTCTGGGAGTTATTAGTTAGTTAATGACTTTCCTTAGAACAGGTCTTTAACTGAAGATTAACGAGGATCCAACATCCAAGAACTCCCGATCAAATGGTTGAAATGGTGGCAGTGCTCCCTAAGCGCCATGTCATCAGTCACATGGCCTGTTTGTAGCTCAGTCCCATTCAGTTGAATGGGCTGAGCTGTGATACTAAGTAAAGCCAATATACAATGTAGAATGCTGTGCCTGGTAAATAGTTAAGTGACCGAAACCCTCACCTGAATGCTGCAACTTCTTCAAACAACTGATCCGCAGGGGTCCCAGGTATCTGACCCCACCAATCTTCAATTGACGACCTCTCCTAAAGATAGGTCATCAGTTATTAAGTCTGGAAAACCTGTTTAAAGCGGTTGTTCCTTTATGGTCACTTATCCACAGGACTGGTGCTCCATTCACTTCTATCGGGCTGCTGGAGATTACAGTCCCGGCAGCTGCACAGAAGTAAATGGAGCACTGGTCATGCAAGCGAACTGGAGATGCATTCATAAGGAATTCTTAGGGGGACTTTCTGTCTGCCATCCTCCTGATCACTGGGGGACCTGGCAATTAGGCCACCAGCGATCAAACACTTATCCCCTGTCCTGTGGATAGGGGATAAGTGTCCATAATGGAACAACTCCTTTAAGCTAACGCTAAGGCTAGCTTTATATGGAGAGGATTTTGAGGCAAGCTTTCTGCCGCAGGTTTGTGCACCACCACCTGTGTGATCCCTAAACATCTGAATGCAAAGATGTCAGCAACTAGAGGAGTGGCAGACTGCGCAATACATTCTAATAGTGCATTATGTAGCTATCTCTGAGTCCACCATATAAAGTAAATGAGAATGGGGTTTCTTGACCCCTGTTTGTCACAGAAAGGGGTATATGAGATAGAGCAGTGACCCTTTATGTATACAGCTCTCTCCATTGTACGTCATGGTAGCTGTGATGCTAGGCTAGTTCACAGAATATGATTATTCTTATAGTCTCTCCGAATCAATAAAATGAGTGTCCATGTTCATGTTCCCTTCACCGACAACACCTAAGTGAGTTATCCAACCCTGGAATGACTGTAAGCAAAGATGAAATCGCTAATTTAAGTGAAGTGAATCCTTATTGTATTACAACATTTATCAATATCCAGACAAGACCTAGAGAACAAGAAAATGTCATGGTCAAGAAGGTCATCTCAAACAGATGGGATCTGACATGATCTGCCATCTTATCGAAGGATGGTCCTGTCAGGCAGTGACAAGTGCCCTGACTAATGGTGCAATGCTGCTGGAAATTCCCAGGTTTTAATTTATTAGTGAAAAATCATTACTGCACCTTTTAATTTTGAAGGTATTTTTTGGAACTTTACCTTAATGACCTATCCTTAGAATATCTCTTCAATAATAGATTGGAGGAGGTCCAACTCCTGACACTCCCATCGATCAGTGGATTGGAGGGGCTAATACCTGATGTACCTGATGAACTGTATGATTTTGAATTGTGTGGCCTGGTGTTCGGGCCTGTGACGTCTCATTCATCAGTCACATGGATACAGCTCATTTCTATTCATATGAATAAGACTGAGCAGCAGTATCAGGCATATCAGGCGGCAGCTGACCGAGGGGACATTTTTCTCTATACAGCCTGTAATAGAAGTGCCGTAATTTTGCAATACATTGGCACTGCCATGCATTATATTAGTGATCAAATCCCCTGGGATTCAAGACCCCTAGAGGTTCTAAAAATGACAGTAAAATTAAACAAAAGTTTAAAAAAAATAAAAAATTGGAAAGAATTAAAAATTCAAATAACCTTTTCCCTATAAGGGCCGGTTCACATCTGCGTTCGGGTCTCTGTTCGGGGGAGTCCGCTTGGGGATCCCCCAAACGGAAACCTATACACATAAAAAGCGGTTTACCTGGGAAACCACATGGACCCCATAGACTGTAATGGGGTCCGTGTGGTTTCCGCTCGGTTTCCGCACGAAGCATGTGGAGAGGAATGTGCTGCAAGCAGCACTTTCCTCTCTGCATGTTTCTGTATGTTTTGTGCGGAAACCGAGCAGAAACCACACGGACCCCATTACAGTCTATGGGGTCCATGTGGTTTCCCAGGTAAACCGCTTTTTATGTGTATAGGTTTCCGTTTGGGGGGTCCCCAAGTGGACTCCCCCAAATGTAAACCCGAACGCAGATGTGAACCGGCCCTAAGACATATAATTGTACATAAATAAAGTGAAACACTTACACATTAGGTATCCCTGTGTCTGAGATGCCCAGTCTACAATCTTATAAAAATATTTTTCCCATACAGTGAACCGCATATTGGGAAAAAAAATCAAAATGGCCAAAATGCTGTTTTTTTTGTGTCCTGTCTCTCATGAAAATTTTAATAAAAATCTATCAAAAGAATAGACATTCCCCCAAATTTTTTTTTGCAAAGTTTTTTTTAATGGGTTAAACAAAAAAAAACCTATATAAACGTAAACACAGTTTTTCTTCATTTCCACCCCATTCTGATTTTTATCAAGATTTCCAGTATATTGTATAGAATATTAAATGGTACCATTCCGAAAGTCAATTTGTCCTGCAAAAATTAAGCCCTTATACAGCTCTGTGAATCGAAAACTAAAAAAGTTATGGCTTTTGGAAGACAGGGAGCCAAAAACAAAAACTGAAAAATGCCTGTGGAAGGAAGGGGTTAATGAAGCCAGTATTCATAACCCTACATGCCTTCTCATGAATGAGGTGCACCCTCTGCCAGGCTGTGCACCTGGATGCAAATCTATGCCAGTTCATAGCTGGCGTGGATTTCCAGTATCCTTTTCACATCCTCCCCACACCCCCTTGTTGTAAGAGCAGCGCAAAAAAAGTCACAATTTGCAACTTTTTATGCCTTGTATCCCAGAAAACTGGCATGCATGGCATAATAAATTTGCTCTAATGGGTGCTGCAGTAGCGGCTCCAGGTGGCTATACAGGAACTGGAGTCAAATGTTTCTGGGTCTGAGCTATATATGGTATGGGCATTAGAATTGGACCCAAACATCTGATTCAGGCAGGGGCAGGCTGTTATCCCCCATCCCCCTCCCCAAACACTCACACACCAATTAGATATTTACGGCCTATCGTAAAGAAAAAGATCTTGTTTGTGAATGGAGCGTCAGTGCGCCTGCGTGACCAGCGCTATATCCACTTCTATGGTCGCGCAGGCGCACTAGAAGTGAATGGTGAGTGCCGGTAACGCAAGCACATTGATGCTCCATTCACAAGGATGCCTCAGGGGTATTTTCGGTCTCCCATGCTCCAAGACACGGCTCTTGGACCCCCAATGATCAGACACTTATCCGCTGTCCTGTGTCCGATTGGACTTAGTTTAATTCACTGACAACAGTTCAATTTCCAAACCCTTCTTGACAACCCTCCAAAAAAACAAGCACACAGATGTAACTGGGGAAACCAACCCTACTGTATGTCTAACACAAAGTACCTAGCCTGCTACACATCCATCACTACGTATTATACATCCACCTATCCGCTCTTCAGTATACGTTCCGAACAATATTATACGAAAGACGGTGCAATTTTCTCTTTATCTACTGGCTTAAAAATACCCATCTTGAAAATTTTCGATTGTTTCCACCGTATGATAATGTGGCGTATTTACATGCCGAAAGCCTGATGCTGTATCAAAGCATTTGTATTATGTATTTCTCTGGGCTTGATGTTTCTTTGACTTTTTGGCTGACACCGCGGGGTGCCAAACATTTATGACAGTTTACAATGGAAAAACAATATTGCTTTTAGTTAACAATGTTAGCTATGAATATATATTGACAGTATTTTTACTGCAGATTTTGCTGCCAACATAATACAAAGCAAATAGCATTCAATATATTGTAACACTCTAGGGAGTTAAAGAGTTTCGGGAACAAATTTATGGCATTAAGTGCTGAATACTGAATCTAATGAAAATGCAAATCTGGGAGCACTCCGTATGCACGCTTACAAGAAATATACTGGCAAAGTGATAGAATTAACCTTTTCACCCCTGATGAGTTTTTTTCCAGCGATTATGGCATTTATGGGAGAAAAAGATGACTATTCAGCCACTTTCCTACAAATGGCTTATTTAATAGCATGGTTGATATTCCTGTGATCCATTATAGAGAGAGGAAAGTAAGACGGATTCTGTATGGAGAAGACATATTACGAGAGCTCTTAAGCCCCGTGACTAACTATAGCCCTTTTGGACCATGGCATTAAATGGCTGACAAGTCTTTGTGGTTGACAAGGTCATTACTGGCGTTGTTTGGTCCTACAAGTTGTGATGTGGATACTAAGGATCTGTGGCAGCCATTTAACACGTGGCTGTCATGTTGTAATGATCTAAGTATATATAATTCAGGGTCGGGAACTAGAAAAATGCCTTTTAATTGAATCATTCCAGCTCCAGAGTGGGACCGAATTAGAGTCTATGAGGAAATGAGTTTTAGTGATTGAAACTAACAGCAGATGGGGTAAAACATGGAAAAATATCTTCTCTGTTGACCAAAGTGCTGATTTATGTATGCGTGGTTTGATACAGAGGGATCCCATAGGCAGCGCCATATCATGACGAGAAGACTATTTCATTAAATGCAATTGGAAGTGTCCGGAAATTAGGATTAGGGATGAGCGGACTGGTTTGCAACTAGTCGGGTGTGTTATGAGTTTTCCAAAAATTTTGGGTTCAGACGAAACCAAGATTTTTGGGATTTGCTACCCACAAGTCATTATTATTTCATGGGGTCTCCTCAGACCCCAGAGTGTAAAAATTGGAGAAAATGGGGTGGTGTGCAAAAGTAATAAGCAGCTCCTACTCTCCTCACTAGAGCTCAGTCGCAAGTCTTCTTTCCCAGGAGAGGTGCGTAGGAGCTGTTTATTATTTTTGTGCATCTTTGCTCTGGGAACTGAACCTCATGAATATGTATGAGACGAATCTGATAAGGTTCGCACGTTGCTAATTCGGATATTTTACAAATGTTATTGCTGGTGCTTAAAGGGGTTTTACAGAACTATGATATTGAGCTCCATTGCTAACATGGTACGGCCACTATACAATGTACAGAGCTGTGCTTGGTCAGTAGGGAAGAGACCACAGTTATCAATATCTTAGTCCCGGTAAACCCCTCTAAGGCAGGGGACACACACTGTAAGCTCGCATCAAGTGAGCCTCCTTGAAATCCCTGGCAGCTAACCTGCTGTAAAGTGTAGTGGATGAGACTTAAACAAATCCCATCCCCATAGTGCAGAAACAGACCCACAATGCAAAAAGTCTTTCACTCCGAGATTCGAACATGCGGCATGTCAGTTTTTTCTGTATGCTTGCCCATGGTTTCCAAACTTTGCAATACAAAGGTTGAAAGCTGGGTCCAGCCACTGCGAAAACCGCTGCAAAAACTGGGCGCTTTGGGTTGTTTTTTCACATGGGCTGGGCTGCTGTGAGATATTTGCAGCAGACATTTCACAGCGAGCTTGACATTCGTGATCTTAGAATAAAGGGGTTTTATCCATAAGTAGCATTTATATAATCTAGATATAGGGTTGGTGATAAATGTAACATCATTGGGGTTCTTACTGCTGGAATGGGGGGATCACTGAATCCCCTGTGGGAATGGAGTTCTAGCGCACATACATGGCAGAGTTAATCCGAACTTCTGCAATTGGTTTCCAAGTCATTGGAATAACATTTTTTAATGACTTTTCATAAGTTTTTGTTGTCCTCTATGATAAGATATCCCGCTGCAGCAGTTCAACCAATTTCTGGAGTTCGATTAACTCTGCTACATCTGTACGTGACCACTGCTTCATTCACTTTTATGGGACTAACGGAGATGGTTAAGTACTACGCTCTGTGGTACTGCCCTAATACACTTCTCTGTAAACTTTTCTCTGTGAACTACAAAATACATTGTTTTAGGAGTTACTCAAATAAACTTCTTCTATACCAAATTCATCTTCCAGAGTATGAAGTCCATCGCTGATCAGCACCTGCAAGATGTCCGCTGCTGCGTTCACCTGTACCCTTACTCCTGGTATATTGAAGACTATTTATGAGCACTTGTCTCCATTCATCTTGACTTTGAATGCTTGACCACCATTTCATTAAACCAAAGGACATGAGGTTCTCATTCTCATGATCATTGAGGTTCTACCGTGAGGACCACAGTGATCAGGCACTTTACCACTAGTCCTCTGGATAGGTGTTATATGTTGATCTTAGCCTAATCCCTTTAATGTTCCTGGCTTTTAATGCCTCTGAATTTTATAGCATGAGCAAACATATCACAAGTAACACCCTCTAGGTAGGAATCTGCCAATTCCCCCGCAGAGCTTGTACTGTATTCTCTCCAAATAGAGATCCCACAGTATATGGCAATGTAGGGTTAAAAGCACTGCATTAAACTGAATAGTGCTTTAAGGGCAGCACGCTAAAGAGAATATGATCCAGTGCATTTGACACTACAAATGGCATATATCTAACATCAGGGGGACATAGTTTAATTCTTTTAGCTTTCAGGAACAGAAGATTTAACACTGCAGAGTTCTGTCTGGAATTCAGATTTATAAAGCTCATCTTCTGGAATGTTCTGCCTATGTATTTCTTTGTCAGAACATTAGGGGCCCTGAGCTGCTAATGCTCCAAAATGTGCAATCCAACATTATAACATGTCTCTTTGTTATGATAATCGCCTCTTCCTCACTGCCGAAAGAACATCTGTTGTTCCATACTAAATAAGGAGCGTCACTGCTTTGTATCCTCTGCTTTTACCTGATGTTTTATGCCTCTGTGTGTCACCTGAAGGAACCGCACTGGAGCTCCTTACCGTAATCATGACTACAAATAGCGGGCCATAGACTTTGGCGCTCTTAAAAGGCACATTTCTGGGCACCTTTGGCATCTGCGCGGTAACTTAACAAGAAAATGCAGATTTCTGCCAGACAACATGGACCACTTTGATTTCAGCAGCATGGGCTGTCTAAACACACTGGCATCCAAATACCATCATAAAAATGCATGTATGTAAATGTAAAGTATGCCAAGGGATTTGTAAATTGTATTACGAGTACTAGTCTTTAGAGGTAGCATCATCCGGGCAGACTTTTACATTATGGATTTGCTGGCAGCTCAGCAATGTCTTATCAGTTTTTACGAGGAATCTTGGTTTCTTACCAATTAAATCATTTTTTGTTTTAATTTTTTTTACTTTTTATTTAAATTTCCATTACTATTATCAGACCAAAAATTGGAACATGTAGGAAGGAAATAAAGAGTACATGTGGAAGATCTCCCATTTATGCACGGTGGCATTGACTTTTACAGAGGCCTTTGGATGGTTTTTGGTTACTCACAGATTTTCTAGAAGTCTTTGGATGGCTTTTGGTTACTTACAGATTTTATAGAGGCCTTTGGATGGGTTTTGGTTGCTCACAGATTTCATAGAGGCCTTTTGTTGGGTTTTGGTTACTCATAGATTTCATAGAGGCCTTTGGATGGGTTTTGGTTACTCATAGATTTCATAGAGGCCTTTGGATGGGTTTTGGTTACTCATAGATTTCATAGAAGCCTTTGGATAGTCTTTGGTTACTCACAGATTTCCTAGAAGTCTTTGGATGGGTTTTGGTTACTCATAAATTTCATTAAGACCTTTGGATGGTTTTTGGTTACTTACAGATTTTATAGAGGCCTTTTGATGGGTTTTGGTTGCTCACAGATTTCCTAGACGTCTTTGAATGTTTTTTGGTTACTCACAGATTTCATAGATGCCTTTTGTTGGGTTTTGGTTACTCAAAGATTTCATAGAGGCCTTTGGATGGTTTTTGGTTCTCATAGATTTCATAGAAGCCTTTGAATGGGTTTTGGTTACTCATAGATCTGTTATCAACGTCTTTGTTTTAAAAGACAGAAATAGCTCATAATAGTCAGAAACTGAGTTTACTAAGATTAGCAGCAGACATGAGGTCTACCATATTTATAGAAAAAATTGTAAATACTTTACATAGTCCATAAATCTGTTTTTATAAACTGAAATGTATTCAAGTGTTGGTTCACATAATTTCCTTTAATCATTTTATTTTAAAAATGATTTTTTTTTTTTTAGAATGTTAATGATTTTTTTAGTGTTGATTGGAAACCAAAACTAAATGTTAACTAAAAACATGTCGGAAAGTGTTAGATTTAGTGGCAAATCTGGAACGAGGGTACAGTTTTTATCTTCAGGATTGGGCAGTAAATCATTTCTTGCAGTGTGTTCTCAATCTTAAAGGGGTTGCCTGGGCTAGAAATATTGATGACCTATCTTAATAATAGGTCATTAGTATCACATCTATGGGTATTTGACACCCAGGACTCCACCAATCAGTTGTTCTTAGAAGCTGATATACAGAGAATGGAGCAGAAAGCAGACAGCTCTGTGTAGTGGCGAAACTCAGTCACTGCCACTTAGGTCCCTTCCATTTGAATGGGACCTGATCTGCAGTACCTGCTCTGGCCACTAAACAGAGAACAGAGCTGTCTGCTTCCTGCTCCATTCTCTGTGTATCAAAGAAGCCAGAGGACTACACCTCCGCTTCAGTGTGCACGAGCCAGCCCTCAGGCGCATGCGCAGTAAAGTTGTGGTGTACATCCTCAGTTTCACTTAAGAACTGAGCAGGTGCCAGGAGCACCAGAGATGAGTCCATCGAGACTCATCTATAGGTAAGTACATACATTTGTTTTTTTAATGTGGGCACGGATGGCTTTGGGACACTAAACTCCTGATCCATAAGGACCTATTCATAGTTTAGTGTCCCAAATCGACTTGTCAGGTTCCCTTTAACTACACCACTATTATGTAATACTGCCTCCTATGGACAGGAATTTGGGTATTGCACAGATTTGACCGGAGACGATCATAGATAACACAGGTGATTAAATACAAGTAGAACATGGTCATGTATTATCTATCATTTATTATACACACAATCCACGCAGTATGGATAATAATATGCACAAGTCCACAAAACTGCTGCAAGCAAACTTACATGAGAGACGAAGAAGCCCCTTCCCCTTAGGGCTCTCAATCTACTGTATATGGGATGTTGACAGACTAAAAGACCCAGTAGGGAAGATTTACATCACCAGCCCTGCTGAGTGTCAGTCATCGCACCTCCGCACAATGCCATTCCAAACCTTCAGGCAAGAAAGGGGTTACATTCAATTTAGTAAAGGTCAGCTTTGAAAAATTAAAATGATATCTGTAGCTTCCTATAGGATTATGCAGAAATAATAAAATAGGGAGGAAAACAGACAATCCGCTTTCCGTAGTTTTCCGTAAGACATTTTTAACTTGGAAAGAGAGATTTTTTGACAGCGGCACAGATGGGATCCTCGTAAAACAATTCTGATTGGGATGAGCTGAACTTCACCCCCTCCGGTTTATGACACCTAATTCTAGGAGCAAATAGTTTCCAATCCCCCCACCTTTTCTATAGCTACTAATTCAAAGCTTTTGTGGAGCATGTCAGGAATGTAGCAGTCACTGACTAATGTTTCTCTTAAATAAAAAAAAAAGTCAGCCCCTCTAATAGTATCAGCAGCTGCCACCAGATAAAAATAATGAGCTACAGGGGCACCGAGCTAGTGCTAGTATGAAAATTAGAAGCTTTCATGTAGCTCCTCCATCTGTAAGGAAATTATAAGAGCCGTCAGTGCCGTTGAGTGTTACAGCAGACATTTTCAATCTAGGATTATGTGTTCAATTGTAGCTTCTTTGTGCTAAAGGCTGTTATGTGAATGTAAAGATGCTGATTTTCTGTATCGCTCACCAGAAAAAAAAAAAAACAGTGACTCAGTTCTCTGCCTCCTGGAAACGCTGCTGTATGCTACAGACGAAGCTTGCTGAAGAAAACCTTCCATTGGAGCTCCGAAGGATTTTTGGTGCTATTAAAGGGGCTGGAACATGTCTTCCGACATTTAAAGGCAACATGTCACATTGAACACGGTGTCTGATCTTGAGGAAGCATATTATAGAGCAGAGGAGCAAAGTGTATATATATATATATATATATATATATATATATATATATAAGAATTATATACTTAACAAAAAAGTGTGAAACAACTGAAAATATGTCTTATTTTCTAGGTTCTTCAAAGTAGCCACCTTTTGCTTTGATTCTGCTTTGCACACTCTTGGCATTCTCTTGATGAGCTTCAAGAGGTAGTCACCTGAAATGGTTTTCACTTCACAGGTGTGCCCTGTCAGGTTTAATAAGTGGGATTTCTTGCCTTAGAAATGGGGTTGGGACCATCAGTTGTGTTGTTCAGAAGTCAAGTGGATACACAGCTGATAGTCCTACTGAATGGAGTATTAGAATTTGTATTATGGCAAGAAAAAAGCAGCTAAGTAAAGAAAAACGAGTGGCCATCATTACTTTAAGAAATGAAGGTCAGTCAGTCCGAAAAATTGGGAAAACTTTGAAAGTGTCCCCAAGTGCAGTGGCCAAAACCATCAAGCGCTACAAAGAAACTGGCTCACATGAGGACCGCCCCAGGAAAGGAAGACCAAGAGTCACCTCTGCTGCGGAGGATAAGTTCATCTGAGTCACCAGCCTCAGAAATTGCAGGTTAACAGCAGCTCAGATTAGAGACCAGGTCAATGCCACACAGAGTTCTACCAGCAGACACATCTCTACAACAACTGTTAAGAGGAGACTGTGTGCAGCAGGCCTTCATGGTAAAATAGCTGCTAGGAAACCACTGCTAAGGACAGGCAACAAGCAGAAGAGACTTGTTTGGGCTAAAGAACACAAGGAATGGACATTAGACCTGTGGAAATCTGTGCTTTGGTCTGATGAGTCCAAATTTGAGATCTTTGGTTCCAAACACCGTGTCTTTGTGCGACGCAGAAAAGGTGAACGAATGGACTCTACATGCCTGGTTCCCACCGTGAAGCATGGAGGAGGAGGTGTGATGGTGTGGGGGTGCTTTGCTGGTGACACTGTTGGGGATTTATTCAAAATTGAAGGAATACTGAACCAGCATGGTTACCACAGCATCTTGCAGCGGCATGCTATTCCATCCGGTTTGCGTTTAGTTGGACCATCATTTATTTTTCAACAGGACAATGACCCCAAACACACCTCCAGACTGTGTAAGGGCTATTTGACCAAGCAGGAGAGTGATGGGGTGCTACGCCAGATGACCTGGCCTCCACAGTCACCAGACCTGAACCCAATCCAGATGGTTTGGGGTGAGCTGGACCGCAGAGTGAAGGCAAAAGGGCCAACAAGTGCTAAGCATCTCTGGGAACTCCTTCAAGACTGTTGGAAGACCATTTCAGGTGACTACCTCTTGAAGTTCATCAAGAGAATGCCAAGAGTGTGCAAAGCAGTAATCAAAGCAACAGGTGGCTACTTTGAAGAACCTAGAATATAAGACATATTTTCAGTTGTTTCACACTTTTTTGTTAAGTATATAATTCCACATGTGTTAATTCATAGTTTTGATGCCTTCAGTGTGAATCTACAATTTTTATAGTCTTGAAAATAAAGAAAACTCTTGAAATGAGAAGGTGTGTCCAAACTTTTGGTCTGTACTGTATATATATGGATGTGGATACAATCCAAAAAACACTTTCAGAAATAGAAGGGTTAATAGTTTATTTTTGTCAATGCACAAAATGAAGAATAGAGAAATGTAAATCCCATCAATATTCGGTGTGAAATTTGCCCTTTGCCTTCCATCGGTTCTTCTCGGTACTTGCAGACAGTATTTGGCAGAACTGGGCAGGGAGGTTGTTCCCGCCATCTTGGAGAACTAAGCACAGATCTTCTGTGGATGTAGGCTTGCTCCAATCCGTCTGTCTCTTCATGTCATCCCAGACAGACTGGAGGATGATGAGATCAGGGCTATATCTGTGGGGGCCGGATCAGCACTTCCAGGACTCCTCCTCCAAAGGGCAAAGGTCACACCAAATATTGATGGTATTTACATTTCTCTTTTCTTCATTCTCTTCTTTTTTTTCATTGACAAAAATAAACGGTTAACCCTTCTATTTCTGGAAGCATTCTTACTGTGCAGCATTTATTCCACACCTGCTTAAAACCTTTACACAGTACTATTTCTCTCTCTCTCTCTCTTTATATATATATATATATATATATATATATCCTGATTTTAGTGTAGGAGTCCAGTGGGTGGTCCTACTCAGTGACATCCTTCCCTGTAAGTTGTAGCGGTCTCAGATGCCACCAGGCCCAAGTCACACATTCGATTAATAACAGGTGAACCTGATGATTTTGTGGACCTACTAATGTGTTCAAGGGTCTCCAAACACTTCCCTGGAGGTAGATGTTAGGAAAACAAAGGCTTAAGCTCTTAGATTTCAACGTGCCCAATCCCTTTGTATGCATACGTACATACTTAACCAAGCATGCACGTGTGTGGGCCATACACATTAGATTAATATCAGATGAAATTGATTTTGTGGGTTTGGCCTATTATCTAACAAAGGATTGGGGTGCTGGATTTCAACATGCCTGATCTCTTTGCTCTCAGGGGAGATAAAACGTTTCTGGTATTGGCTTACTAACCTCAAAACAGCTGTATGCAGATGGGACCTCTTCCTTTTGCAGGAGATTTTCTGAATTGGCTATTATTCCCAGATTATTCTTTAGGTTTCCTTGAAAACCATGCATTGATCTATAGGGAGTTCGTTCCAAAAGGTGGCACTAGGAGCAAGTTCCTCTTTTTCACTAGTTCATATTCCTTACCCAGAATGCTTAGCAGGACATGCATGGTCTTATAAGTCCCTGTATCATCTCTCCCTAATGCATGGTCTTATAAGTCCCTGTATCATCTCTCCCTAATAGGACACATTATCCCTCCTCCTCATTCAAAATACTTGCAAACTTGACCAAGCATGCATGTGTGTGGGAGAATGCGACATTCCAATATATATATATATATATATATATATATATATATATATATATATATATACAACAATAAGGCAATGCAAACTAGTAAGAAAAACTGTTATATCTGTAAAAAAAATCTGATAAACATAACGGAGAATAAAGCAGGATATCTGAGCTATATAATCATTCTTGCATTCGGAATAGGAAAAATAGTATCTAGTTTACGTAAGGGACAGGAGCTCTTTACAGCAACGCTGAAAACACTGAGCGGCGGTTGTTTATTAGTGAAGTGGAGACAGCAGATGATCATTATAATAGTATTTATATAATAACAGGCGTGTGTAGAGCATTTCAACGGCAGCAGAAAAATCCACAGCACAGCACAATAACAACGCAGCAGAAAACAAGATTACCAGACCCAACAAACACTTAAAAGTGGCAAAGTGATACATCAAGTACACAACACGCATTTAATGCCGCCACTCACACATCTATTGACTTAAGAGTAAGTTATGTTAACAGCAGCCACAAAAACAATTAGGGATTTTAAATACAGCGCCGGGCTTCAACTCCAGATAAAAATAAAGCTGTGAATTTAAGCCATTAACTTTATAGCGGTACTATTTAATAAAATTGCATAATGGTAGCGCTTGTATCATACGCAAGAGCTCTAGGGACTTTCTGAAGACTCGAGTGTTGAAAAGAGTCTTTTTTTTGCCTCTGAAGAACAATGAGACAGTATCGTAGCTGTGTATCACGTAAAAACATCCATACCAACTTGTCAACAGCCAAGTATGGAGTAATAAGTGGATGGTACATCATTTTCTGGGTCGCCCGGACCCACTGATTTTGGAGTGACCCGGCTGACTGTCTAATGAGAGTATGGGGAATGTTGGGAGAAGAGAAGGTCCGAGCAGCTGGAATTTAACATGCCAGATTCTTTAATTTTCTGGGGCAACAAGTTGCTGCCAGAGGTGTTGCTGTTGAACTAACTTGGCTATGTGTGCATGTATATGGAGAGATGTAGCTGTCCGCCAAATGAACATTCACCCAATGACTATTCAATGTGGCCATTGTAAGCTAACTCATTTCCTTATGCTCTTAAAGGGTATATCAACATCATAGAGAGGGTCTCATACTAGTCAGAGTGGGACTTTGCTGTGGCAAAACTGGTATTACCAAGTACCAAATGGTTGGCCATTCATTCGCATAACAAGGAAGGAGATTGCCTTTGCAGACCATGTCTTGCAGGCAGTACATAAAGTGATCCTGAGGGCTCACCTTCCAAAAAACCCTAGTAAATAGACCATAGTACCCTTCAAATCTGAATTCTTCTATAGACCATTATTGTGCTAGTGCCTGGGCCCACTGGAGGATCCTCTGGTGCTGTGGTGCCCAACACTGCTTGTGGACCATACATGATCTACTACGACTTCTAGGAAGGAATATGCAAACAAGTTCTCCATGATGGAAAAAAAGAAAACTAAATCTAGCACCACATTTTGGAAGGTAGGTCACTATAGAAACCCAATGACATGACCTGGAGTTAAAGCTAAACCTGAACATCTCCTC
The DNA here is from genome assembly GCA_947044405.1 of Leptodactylus fallax. Taxonomy (NCBI): domain Eukaryota; kingdom Metazoa; phylum Chordata; class Amphibia; order Anura; family Leptodactylidae; genus Leptodactylus; species Leptodactylus fallax. The sequence continues at coordinate 925,684 of CAMRHE010000076.1, read as the reverse complement.
CAAAAGAAAGAGCCATCAATAGACATCTGTTTCAGGGTTATTGCCCCTCATCAGTGTGAAACAGGGTACTGCTTGGCTAGGTGAGTGGTCATAGACGTGGCTCACAAGGAGTATGAATTCTCCTTAAGGAGACCAACATCTATGACCTCTCACCTAGCCAACCAGTACCCTGCTTTGCACTGAAAAGGGGTATTAACACCATAACAGCTGTCTGCGAATAAGTTTCCTCCTTTTGGAGGAGGTAATCTGATTTGGCTTAATCTTAGGTCATGTCACTAGGTTTCTTGAAAACCAGACACTGATCTATAAGGAGCTACCTTCCAAAAGGTGGCACTAGAGCAAGTTTTCCTGTTTCCATCAAGGAGAAGTTATTTGCATATTCTTTCCTATCGTAAGGAATATATATGGTCAGAATCAACTTCTCCCAGTGATGTCAGCTGTTTGCAAGGGGTCTCGGTAAGACAATTCAGCGACGGTCTGTAATGGCCTTGTGGTCTCTGATAATAGACAGCAGTGTGTTAGGCTATTATTGCCATTGTGTATAAGGTCAATCCCACATCCCGCCTAGCAAGAAGGTTGTTGCTGGTGAGATCATGGTCAGTAAAGGGTATTAGGTAAAATCTGTTATAGTGTGATGGGTCATTTCTGGCAGAAGATATTACAGATGTCGAAATCACCATCTGTTCAGATTGTTCTTGATACATCTATAGATCATTGCTGATAGAAAGCAACTGAGCACTGCTGGTATATTAACTCATAACACTGACAGTATGGTGTGTTAGATCACAGCCCAAATAGTGTAGAGTATAAGGTCACTGCTTGTACATTGTGTTTGTCACTGCTGGTATAGTGCGTTAGGTCACTGCGTATTGGGTGTATGAGGAGGTTTTTTTTTTTTTTTGGTGTTGTGGGGTTGGGGGGTGGGGTTGGGTGTTGAGGTCACTGCTGGTATAGTGTGTTAGGTCACTGCGTATTCGGTGTATGAGGTCACTGCTGGTATAGTGTGTTAGGTCACTGCGTATTGGGTTATGAGGTCACTGCTGGTATAGTGCGTTAGGTCACTGCGTATTGGGTGTATGAGGTCACTGCTGGTATAGTGTGTTAGGTCACTGCGTATTGGGTTATGAGGTCACTGCTGGTATAGTGCGTTAGGTCACTGCGTATTCGGTGTATGAGGTCACTGCTGGTATAGTGTGTTAGGTCACTGCGTATTGGGTTATGAGGTCACTGCTGGTATAATGTGTTATGTCACTGCGTATTGGGTTATGAGGTCACTGCTGGTATAGTGCGTTAGGTCACTGCGTATTCGGTGTATGAGGTCACTGCTGGTATAGTGTGTTAGGTCACTGCGTATTGGGTTATGAGGTTACTGCTGGTATAGTGTGTTAGGTCACTGCGTATTGGGTTATGAGGTCACTGCTGGTATAGTGCGTTAGGTCACTGCGTATTCGGTGTATGAGGTCACTGCTGGTATAGTGTGTTAGGTCACTGCGTATTGGGTTAAGAGGTCACTGCTGGTATAGTGCGTTAGGTCACTGCGTATTGGGTTATGAGGTCACTGCTGGTATAGTGCGTTAGGTCACTGCGTATTGGGTGTATGAGGTCACTGCTGGTATAGTGTGTTAGGTCACTGCGTATTGGGTTATGAGGTCACTGCTGGTATAGTGCGTTAGGTCACTGCGTATTCGGTGTATGAGGTCACTGCTGGTATACTGTGTTAGGTCACTGCGTATTCGGTGTATGAGGTCACTGCTGGTATAGTGTGTTAGGTCACTGCGTATTGGGTTATGAGGTCACTGCTGGTATAATGTGTTAGGTTACTGCGTATTGGGTTATGAGGTCACTGCTGGTATAGTGCGTTAGGTCACTGCGTATTCGGTGTATGAGGTCACTGCTGGTATAGTGTGTTAGGTCACTGCGTATTCGGTGTATGAGGTCACTGCTGGTATAGTGTGTTAGGTCACTGCGTATTCGGTGTATGAGGTCACTGCTGGTATAGTGTGTTAGGTCACTGCGTATTGGGTTATGAGGTCACTGCTGGTATAGTGCGTTAGGTCACTGCGTATTGGGTGTATGAGGTCACTGCTGGTATAGTGTGTTAGGTCACTGCGTATTGGGTTATGAGGTCACTGCTGGTATAGTGCGTTAGGTCACTGCGTATTCGGTGTATGAGGTCACTGCTGGTATAGTGTGTTAGGTCACTGCGTATTGGGTTATGAGGTCACTGCTGGTATAATGTGTTAGGTCACTGCGTATTGGGTTATGAGGTCACTGCTGGTATAGTGCGTTAGGTCACTGCGTATTCGGTGTATGAGGTCACTGCTGGTATAGTGTGTTAGGTCACTGCGTATTGGGTTATGAGGTCACTGCTGGTATAGTGTGTTAGGTCACTGCGTATTGGGTTATGAGGTCACTGCTGGTATAGTGCGTTAGGTCACTGCGTATTCGGTGTATGAGGTCACTGCTGGTATAGTGTGTTAGGTCACTGCGTATTGGGTTATGAGGTCACTGCTGGTATAATGTGTTATGTCACTGCGTATTGGGTTATGAGGTCACTGCTGGTATAGTGCGTTAGGTCACTGCGTATTCGGTGTATGAGGTCACTGCTGGTATAGTGTGTTAGGTCACTGCGTATTGGGTTATGAGGTCACTGCTGGTATAGTGTGTTAGGTCACTGCGTATTGGGTTATGAGGTCACTGCTGGTATAGTGCGTTAGGTCACTGCGTATTCGGTGTATGAGGTCACTGCTGGTATAGTGTGTTAGGTCACTGCGTATTGGGTTAAGAGGTCACTGCTGGTATAGTGCGTTAGGTCACTGCGTATTGGGTTATGAGGTCACTGCTGGTATAGTGCGTTAGGTCACTGCGTATTGGGTGTATGAGGTCACTGCTGGTATAGTGTGTTAGGTCACTGCGTATTGGGTTATGAGGTCACTGCTGGTATAGTGCGTTAGGTCACTGCGTATTCGGTGTATGAGGTCACTGCTGGTATACTGTGTTAGGTCACTGCGTATTCGGTGTATGAGGTCACTGCTGGTATAGTGTGTTAGGTCACTGCGTATTGGGTTATGAGGTCACTGCTGGTATAATGTGTTAGGTCACTGCGTATTCGGTGTATGAGGTCACTGCTGGTATAGTGTGTTAGGTCACTGCGTATTGGGTTATGAGGTCACTGCTGGTATAGTGTGTTAGGTCACTGCGTATTGGGTTATGAGGTCACTGCTGGTATAGTGCGTTAGGTCACTGCGTATTCGGTGTATGAGGTCACTGCTGGTATAGTGCGTTAGGTCACTGCGTATTCGGTGTATGAGGTCACTGCTGGTATAGTGCGTTAGGTCACTGCGTATTCGGTGTATGAGGTCACTGCTGGTATAGTGTGTTAGGTCACTGCGTATTGGGTTATGAGGTCACTGCTGGTATAATGTGTTAGGTCACTGCATATTGGGTTATGAGGTCACTGCTGGTATAGTGCGTTAGGTCACTGCGTATTCGGTGTATGAGGTCACTGCTGGTATAGTGCGTTAGGTCACTGCGTATTCGGTGTATGAGGTCACTGCTGGTATAGTGTGTTAGGTCACTGCGTATTGGGTTATGAGGTCACTGCTGGTATAATGTGTTAGGTCACTGCGTATTGGGTTATGAGGTCACTGCTGGTATAGTGTTTTAGGTCACTGCGTATTCGGTGTATGAGGTCACTGCTGGTATAGTGTGTTAGGTCACTGCGTATTGGGTTATGAGGTCACTGCTGGTATAATGTGTTAGGTCACTGCGTATTGGGTTATGAGGTCACTGCTGGTATAGTGTGTTAGGTCACTGCGTATTCGGTGTATGAGGTCACTGCTGGTATAGTGTGTTAGGTCACTGCGTATTGGGTGTATGAGGTCACTGCTGGTATAGTGTGTTAGGTCACTGCGTATTGGGTTATGAGGTCACTGCTGGTATAGTGTGTTAGGTCACTGCGTATTGGGTTATGAGGTCACTGCTGGTATAGTGCGTTAGGTCACTGCGTATTCGGTGTATGAGGTCACTGCTGGTATAGTGTGTTAGGTCACTGCGTATTGGGTTAAGAGGTCACTGCTGGTATAGTGCGTTAGGTCACTGCGTATTGGGTTATGAGGTCACTGCTGGTATAGTGCGTTAGGTCACTGCGTATTGGGTGTATGAGGTCACTGCTGGTATAGTGTGTTAGGTCACTGCGTATTGGGTTATGAGGTCACTGCTGGTATAGTGCGTTAGGTCACTGCGTATTCGGTGTATGAGGTCACTGCTGGTATACTGTGTTAGGTCACTGCGTATTCGGTGTATGAGGTCACTGCTGGTATAGTGTGTTAGGTCACTGCGTATTGGGTTATGAGGTCACTGCTGGTATAATGTGTTAGGTCACTGCATATTGGGTTATGAGGTCACTGCTGGTATAGTGTGTTAGGTCACTGCGTATTCGGTGTATGAGGTCACTGCTGGTATAGTGCGTTAGGTCACTGCGTATTCGGTGTATGAGGTCACTGCTGGTATAGTGTGTTAGGTCACTGCGTATTGGGTTATGAGGTCACTGCTGGTATAATGTGTTAGGTCACTGCGTATTGGGTTATGAGGTCACTGCTGGTATAGTGCGTTAGGTCACTGCGTATTCGGTGTATGAGGTCACTGCTGGTATAGTGTGTTAGGTCACTGCGTATTGGGTGTATGAGGTCACTGCTGGTATAGTGTGTTAGGTCACTGCATATTGGGTTATGAGGTCACTGCTGGTATAGTGCGTTAGGTCACTGCGTATTCGGTGTATGAGGTCACTGCTGGTATAGTGTGTTAGGTCACTGCGTATTGGGTTATGAGGTCACTGCTGGTATAGTGCGTTAGGTCACTGCGTATTGGGTTATGAGGTCACTGCTGGTATAGTGCGTTAGGTCACTGCGTATTCGGTGTATGAGGTCACTGCTGGTATAGTGTGTTAGGTCACTGCGTATTGGGTTATGAGGTCACTGCTGGTATAGTGCGTTAGGTCACTGCGTATTCGGTGTATGAGGTCACTGCTGGTATAGTGTGTTAGGTCACTGCGTATTGGGTTATGAGGTCACTGCTGGTATACTGTGTTAGGTCAATGTTAGAAGCGTATGAAGTCACTGCCAATAAAAAGGAATAGATGACTGCTGGTAATGTAAGTTATGTCACTGCTGGCATACAGTATAATATCAGCGTGCTATCCCAATACATCATGTTATATCACCATAATGTGATAGGTCTCTACTAGACAAGAGTGCACTGGCTCATAGCAAACTACATTTATCAGAGTTTTCCAAAAATTTCAGCCAAGCCCAATATTTTTAGGGTTTGCTACACAAAAATTATCTTTTCAGACCCCAGATTATACTAATCGCAGGTCATGGGGATGGACATAAAAAAATACAAAAAAACCCCTTCAAACTCACCTTTCCCCACCTCTCACATTGACAAAAGTGCCATGACATCGAGACCCCCCACATGGTATGACCACACACCTCAGCAGTGACCCAGTGACAAAGGAGTCCGGAAGACAACAGGGACACCTGGGAATGAAGACTAACCGCGACAGTGGAGCCTCGGAGAAGTAAGAAAAGGAGTATAAGATGTTTTTTTATTATTTCGCCCTCTGTTTATTATACTCTGGGGTCTAAAGAGATTCCAGAGTATAATAATACCACTTCCAGTTCCGATCGGACCTAAAACTTGAGGGCAAACCTTGGAAATATTCGCAAAATGAAACTGGCGGGTTTTTCCCATCACTAGTCTCTACAGATGTAGCTGTGCACCAAGAGTTAAAGGGCATTTCCAGTGAATAGGCTTCATAGGGTGTCAGACATATGCTAGAAATGTGATCATTGTGGTCTGGACGTTGTCCGTTCTGAAGTACGTTTTGGATTTAATATTCTTTATGATTCCAGATGCCCCCCTGGGCTAAAGATATTGATAGTGATCAATATCAGTTTGTGACACCCGGCACCTCTACCAATCAGCTGTACAGCAGCCGCTGGTGTATACAGATGTGGCCTTCTTTAACATAGTGCTATCTCAAAAAAAGCTCAAAAACAATTGAAAAGTCAAGCTGAAGATGGCGGCAACAGTTTATTTAACTCAATAAGGGTCATGTTAAACTTGGCTACATCTATACACAGAGAATGGAACCAGAAGCAGACAGCTATATGCTCCGTGTAGTAGTCAGAGTCACTTCCACTGAACAGGAGCTGACCTGCAGTAAAAAGGTCTGCCCATAACACAAGGAAAGGAGCCACTTGCTGCAGCGAGAAGCTGATCAGTCGGGTGCCGGGTGTTGGGCCCCCATCGATGTGCTGCTGATGACCTATCCTAACCTATCTTTAGCATGAGAAATCCTTTTACCTGAATGGAGCAGTGGTCAGAAATAGAGATCCATCCCTGTATGTGTGCGCTGCTCTTTGGACTACAGGAAAGAGGAATTCCTTACTAAATACTATTGCAACATGCGATGAAAACCCTGCAAAGGCTGTAACTCACAAACAGCCACTGGGTGGCGACACATAGACACATAGAAGATGGATATAATACTGTAGCACTTAGTGATATCATACCATGAAAAGCTGCTCATCTCTAGACACACATATATATGGACATGCTCAGCCCAGAGAACAGGTAAAGAAGGACACATCTGCAATAGATAGATGCATAGAAAGATGGATGGATAAATATGAAATAGATACATAGATAAATATTTTTTACTTTTCTGAAGCTCAAAGATAGATAGATAGATAGATAGATAGATAGATAGAAAGATGATAGATAGATAGATAGATAAATAGATAGATAGATAGATAGATAGATAGATAGATAGATATGAAACAATGTAAGAAAGATAAATAATGGCTGTGGTCAAGCTGAATGTGCAGTGCGGGAGGAGGGTTCAGTGATCAGACCCCCACCGATCAGGTAGTTACCCTCTATACTATGGATAGAGAATAAATACTTTTCGTGGCACAACCCCTTTAAGATCTAGCCATCTAGCCAAACAAGCCTCCATCCATAGAATAAAAATAGTGGCAACTCTCCAAAATTCAGAAAAAGTGAGGAGTGCCCATGTACAATGTTTCAATCTATGCAACAAAGACCTTTCACAAGCTTTCTTAAAAAATGTCTGTGTTGCATGGACTAAAATGTTACATATGCGCTAAATAAAGTCCTTTTTCTGGACTGTTTAGTTGATAGGTAAGATAGATAGATAGATATGAGGTAGATAGATAGATATGAGGTAGGTAGATAGATAGATAGATAGATAGATAGATAGATAGATAGATAGATAGATAGATAGATAGATAGATAGATAGATAGATAGATAGATAGATAAAGTGAATAGATAGGTGAATAGATGAGATAGGTATATAGATAGATAGATAGATGATAGATGATAGATAGATAGATAGATAGATAAAAAGTAGATAGATAGGGATAGATGAGATATGAGATAGATAGATAGATAGATGATGATGATAGATAGATAGATAGATAGATAGAAAGATAGATAGACAGATAGATGTGATAGATCGATAGATAGATAGATAGATAGATAGATAGATAGATAGATAGAAAGATAGATGGATAGATCGATAGATAGATAGATAGATAGATAGATAGATAGATAGATAGATAGATAGAAAGAGTAAATAGATAGGTGATAGATGAGATAGATATACATAATAGGTAGATAGATAGATAGATAGATAGATAGATAGATAGATAGATAGATAGATAGATAGATAATGAGATAGATAGGTAGATAGATAGATAGATAGATAGAAAGATAGATGGATAGATAGATAGATAGATAGATAGATGAGACAGATATACGTGATAGATCGATAGATAGATAGATGGATAGATAGATAGATAGATAGATAGATGAAGATAGATAGATAGATAGATAGATAGATAGATAGATAGATAGATAGATAGATAGATAGATAGATGTGATAGATAGATAGATAGATAGATAGATAGATAGATAGATAGATAGATTCTTAAAATGCCATTTAAATCACAAATATTCTAATGACATATTAGATGTAGTAACAATGCTCTGTGGAATTTCCCTTTCACAGTTACAGTGTATCCACATAAGTATGGTTAGATACACGGCGATACATATAGCTCACAATAGAACCTTCTGGCCAGGCTGTCCTCGGTGGATATATACAGTCAGTGAGTATTCTGCGCCCACCACTCTGAGCACAGTTTTATATTGTTACTTCAGCTATTTTATATTCCAGTCGGCTGATGTCAGGTATCTCTAGGCTGCTGCCCACGGTAGATACTCTAAACTGCTATAAAACTAGAACTAGAACTTTCTCAGTGATCGGAGATTGGTGAGCCGGGGCTGCAATTCCAAATCATCAAGTCCAAACCACTGGTCTGTAAAATACTAAATTCACATGTTTTAGCACAAACATGAAAACAGTTCATCTCGGGAAAATCATTTTGTGTACGTATTCCTACAATGTAGCATAATATTATAACAGGTAAGTGTAACGAACCATACAACCGCCCTGGGAGATAAGCTGTCACCAGAGCTGTCTGACAGCAGCTTACTACCCTCTCCCCATTGAAAACACATGCACACTCAGCCAAGCCTAGCAGATCAGATACAAGGTCACCCGTTCTGACCTCTACAACAATACTAAGATCCTAACATTATCTAAAATCCATATACACTGTGTGCAAACCGAGGCGAATGACTGCTCGATCTATAGAACCCGAGTCAATGTAATACACGCCGTCTATTCTGGGCAGGTGTAATATTTTACACTCGTATCGTTTGCTCATAACAGGTTACATTTTTGCAGCAGTTTTAATAAACCTGCCAGCATTTCTTGATATAAAAAGAAAAAACTGGAAAAAAATCCATCACCATAACAAAAAAAAAGTATGTGTGATTTGATGTATAACAGGTTTGTATGGTATGTATTTACTGCGCCTATCAACATAACAAGATTATGTCAAAACAGATCCTACAGCGACGCAGGCACATAAATATATGGCGACGGAAAAGCTTTATTAGTGTCTCTCAGATCGGGCTATTTATATACAGGATTGAGGTAGGAAATTAAAACCTGATTTACAGAAAGCTTTGGGTATATAGAGAGGCCTGTGATAGAAGAGGGAGGCCTGTGCTGGAAAGTGTAATAATAGTCACAGATATAGTACTGATACTAGTAATAATGCCCCGGCCATCACTATTCTCACAGACATGTAAGGCCACACAGTCCAGCATCCCAGCCCTGGTGACCAATGGACATATTATTGGGGTAATAACTCAGATTTACCCAGAAAACTGTGCAGTCATATGCAGGGTCGTAGTAACACATTGGTGGGTCCAATGTAAAGGTTTCATAAGTGGGGCCCCCTAACCACTTAAGACATTCTTCCTTACTTTCAGAAGACACAAAGTGCCTTTGCACAGACAAGTCCAAATTAGTTCGTGTTAAGCCATACCACTTACCAAGTACTATCCCCCCAAGTGGCCGCCACATAATATAATGTGCTCTCAAGTTTCCACCACATAATATAATTTCCCCTTAAGCGGCTACCGCATAATATAAAACCGCCTCAAGTGGCCACTGCATAATATAATGTCATCTCAAGTGGTCCCTACATAATATAATGTCGTCTTAAGTGGTCCCTATATAATATAATGTCCCCTCAAGAGGCCACCATATAATATAATGGTCTTTCAAGTAGCCCACACATAATATAATGTCCCCTCAAGTGGCCACACATAATATAATGCCACTTCAAGTGGCCCCCACACAATATAATGTCTCCTCAAGTGGTCCCTACATAATAAAATGTCCCATCAAGAGGCCACCATATAATGTAATGGCCTTTCAATTGGCCCACACATAATATAATGCCCCCTAAAGAATCCCTCATATAATATTAAGTCCCCTCAAGTGGCCGCACATAATATAATTCCCCCTCAAGAGGCCCCACATAATACAATGCCCCCAAAGAGGCCCTCATATAATATAATGCCCCCTCAAGTGGTCCTCACATAATATAATGCCCCCCTCAATTGGCCAGCACACAATATAATATCTCCTCAAGTGGGCCCACAGAATATAATGTCTCCTCAAGAGGCCAGCACATAATGCCTCCTAAGTGACAATAAAGATAAACAATACATATAACAAAAAAACAAAGTACTCCCCTAGTGCCATTCCCAGCAAGCTCCTGGCAGGCTCCAGCTATAGCGGCTATCCCCAGCTTGTCACTCATTGCTCCTTCCTGCCGCAGACAAACCTGCCACAGCCTGAATGGTGGAGCGCGAAGCTGAAGGCTCTGTACTCCACCATTGTATTCAACCTTGTCTGTGTTCTAAAGAAGCAGATAGAGTTGAAACCAAGACCTATGAAGTAGAACAGCAGGACAGCACACGAAATGCAGCACTGTCTCACTTGACTTGCGGTAGCTGAGGGATACTATCATACGACCCGATGCAGGCGCACCGTTTGCCCTATGGTCAGTATGGCCATGGTCACATGAGGCATACCTCATCTTATACGCACTGTCACCCTGAGCATTTTTTGCTTACCTAAATCCCTTCAGCCATTCCAAAAATATAAGACTGCATGACATACAACACACAGAGACCCTGCCCCCGAGAAACCACAGTGTTACCGCCCACTTGACTAGTAGACCCTAATTCACATGAACAATAAAGGGCTTATATCTTTGGAATGGCAGAACACAAACACACAAAACAGCGCTGTCTGCTTCCTGTTCTATTCTCTGTATCAGCTGCTGAGAACGCGATCGGTGGGGGTGTCAGGTGTCAGACTCCCACTGATCTGATAATAGTCACCTTACTTTAGGATGGGTCATCAGTAATTTTAGCCTGAAAACCTCTTTAATCTCACATTCAAAGTTGGACATTCACTTTAGGGAAAGTTTTATTTAAAAAAAAAAAAAAATTCTACTAGTTGCCGAAGGTGACACCAAGCACATTATTGTTGGCATAGCTAAGAGATCTTTTTTATCTTTTTGCTTGCATCAATGTTATATATAATTCGATGACTTTTTTATTGTTTAATTGAATTTTGAGTGCGAAATTGTTCACCTTGTCAGAATGGGCAGAGCGCCCATCAACAGCTCTGCTGTCCAAAAGAAACGTGTGAGTGGCAGAGGTTACCAGAGATTCAGCATTTATTGTATTTCATGCTGACATTACACTTGTAAAAGAAATCACATTCATCAATGACCGTCAACTAGGAGAGCGCGGCCATCTTAATGCCAATACGTGGACAGACAACTAAGATTTGGGAACTTATATATATATATCTTCAAGAGCTCTTCAGTAATCATAGCCATAGGATCATAAATCTTCCCACACTAAAAGACGCCTCTTATAGGAAAAAACCCTTATCTGCCATTCCCTACTTCTATACTCTCCTACCCCTATAGCTATAGCTCCTATATCTGATTGTTGGGGTTCTTATCAGAACCCATCAGCTGCTTGAAGTGGCACTTGAGTAAGCACAACTTCCACTTCAGTTACATTCATTCATTCAATTCATTCATTCCTTGGCCTGTTTGCAGCTTAGTCTTATTCAAGTGAATGGAGCTGAGCTACAATACCAAGCCCAGCCCCAATACCAAGCCATGTTTGGCGCTGTGCTTGGTATTCAGCCCCAGTGCTCACCCGAATGCAGCAGGTTCTCCAAATAGCTGACTGGTGGGGACGGACGCCCAGCAATCTAATACTGAAGAACTGTCCTATGGATAGGTCATCAATATTACAATGCTGGAAAGCTCCTTTAACATACAAAAAATGCACTTATATGGGTTGTCCCAAATAAAAGGTGATACATGTGCTGGGATTCCACCAATAGGACCCTACTGATCACTAGATTTGTGGTCAAGAGTCCCTCGTTCCTCTTCAATGCCTGACAACCGTGAAAAGGAATTTAAAGGTGTATTCTTATCTCAAGGATCTTATCTATACTGCCAGCTTATGCACTTTCAAGAGTTTTCCTAAATATATTGCTTTAGCAATGCTGCTTTGTTTGCCTGCTATGTTAGATTATTCCTCCCCTTGTTTACACATCATTTCCTTGGTCCCTATCCTGTGATAACAGATCAGAGGGATGAGTCACTTCTCTCTGGGGGGGCTGAGTTCTCTCGCTGTTATGTACAGCTCTGCGGTCAGAACAATCAGGTCAGCTAATTGCAGTTTGCTGATAAAGGTTCAGACAGCATAGGTTATTTCTCTATGTAAACACTAAGATAACATTGAGTTCTATCGTCCACAACATGTAAGTTTGTTTTTCTCTCCAACCCTGTGTAATGTAATATACATTTACTGTGCATATTATTTGATCTTTATTTATATTAGATTTCTAGCCATAATAAATAATCTCTCATGGTAAAGGCAATGTCTATATCTATTGAGGTACTTCATAGTGTCCTGTTCATCAAACAGTCAAAGCTGCCCACTAGCTTGTTGAAGAGTACAGAAAGTGAGAAGTGGGCAGCAGGCAAACTGATTAAACAGGGAGATGGGAAAACCACTTCCAATGGAGTGGTAGTTATGCCCCCCACCACTCCATTCAATGCCCATTGGACTGACTGACATAGCCAAGCATAGTATTCACCTTATCCCATCAACCTGATAGACACTGAACGAAGTGGCAAAAAATAGCTTAACATCATTATTCATTAAAAACTGTACATTTTTTAAGGTCACTCTGTCCTCTTCTTTGGTTACATTTGACTGTACCTGAAGAAGAGGGCAGGTCGACCTGGAAATGCGTTGTATACATCTTACAAATAAATGCTTCTAAGCTATTCTTAAGCTGCTCTGCATTCCTATATTATTCTGGTGGCAGCCGGTGGAAACCTGTTTTTTGTATATTGGATCAGAACCCTATGGCATGGACTCTTCTTCAGCAGGAACAAAGAACCCCTTTTTTCCACTGACTTATACCCATAAAATAGTTAGGTTTACTTTCATCCAATGTGTATGGCCATGTTGGATGATCCTTCCTCTACTTTGTAAGAGTGGAGAAAATCTTTAACCTCTTCTTGTCTACAAAGTGGAGATTCGGCAGAACCCCTCCTTGGCCTTCTCTTAAAGACAACCCCTGTACAAACACCCTAATAGTGCATATGGACATCATTGAGGGCGTTAGGAGCTGGGACCACCCTCTCTGAGTCACAGCCGAAAGCTGCTCTCTATGAGCAGCTCCCATTATGGCAGACTCAAGCTGTCCTTGTCTCTCATGAGACCATCCCTTTAAGAGTATATACTCCAGTGTTGACGTTTCTCAATGTAGGCAAACCTACGGAGATATAATGAGAGTTTAAGGTGCTGGAATTGCAGTATGCAGTAGGAAAAATGGTGGCGCTTTTACGGTTATCTGAATAATAAAATCTGGAGCTTTATGCCTAGAATAAAAAGTAAAGGTGCGGCGATAAAGCAGGTGATGGCGGCGCTCGATCACATTATTGCATTTTATAACAACGGCTCTTACATTTGTTTATGAAATTGTAATATAACGCGAGATTATGGATTATGGAGAGCTGTATAAGTGACACAAACGGCGCGACAGAGTCTTATTTAACATCATTTAAGGGATGTCCTTTGTGATTTCAAGTCATCAAAATGGATGAAAATAAAATTGATCACAATTTTTATTTTATTAAGGCTGCCTTAAAAAATAGATATATTAAAGGGGTTGTCTGGGATTAGAAAACAAGGGTCTGTTCTTTCCAGAAACAGTGTCACTCTTGACTGTAGACTGTGTCTGGTATTGCAGCTCATTGTCATTCAAGTGAGCACAGTCCATAGCCAAGAGTTGGCTGTTTCTTCATCAAATTTAGATCTAAGGGTTTGTTCACACTACTATTAACATAGTCCATTGCTCTCGTTCGCCATAGGATGAGAGCAACGGACGTTAACAGTGATAGAGTGTAAATGCAAACAAAGCCCCCTGCCTCTGCGTCTGCGTCTGTTCCCATTCACTTTAATGTAGAAAGACTTTTCATTAGAAAAGTAAACACATATGGCGGAAGGAAGTGCCTGTCATGTTTATAACATTAGACTGAATCAGAACGGACGAAGGCTTAGGGGGCTCTGCCTGCATCTGTCACTCTGTGGTCCGTTGCTCTCATCCTATGTACTGTGTTCACTTGAATGACGACGAGTTGCAATACCAGACACAGTCTACAGTCAAGAGTGGCACTCTTTCTGGAAAGAAGAACAGATCCTTGTTTTCTAATACCAGACAACCCCTTTAATAAAAGCTACAGACTATAATAACGATAGTGTGGCTCCATCTAAAGGGCCCTTTTTACAGCACTTCCCATTGACACGATTTTGAGGGAGAAGGTATATTTGGTGCCTAAATAACAGGGGAGCCTCAGCTCTCAGCCGCGGGATGTTGAAGGGGCAGAAGTGGAAGAGGAATTTGAGGTGGGATCTGTCAAACTGGGAGGACATTAAATTTTGTGGGGCCATCGCTGGGGGGAAAAAAAAATTTTGTGGGTCACTGCTGGGGGACATTAAACTGTACGGGGCCACTGCTGGGGACATTAAACTGTATGGGGCCACTGCTGGGGACATTAAACTGTACAGAGCCACTGCTGGGGACATTAAACTGTATGGGGCCACTGCTGGGGACATTAAACTGTACGGGGCCACTGCTGGGGACATTAAACTGTACGGGGCCACTGCTGGGGACATTAAACTGTGCAAGGCCAATGCTGGAGGACATTAAACTGTACGGGGCCACTGCTGGGGACATTAAACTGTACGGGGCCACTGCTGGGAACATTAAACTGTACGGGGCCACTGCTGGGGGACATTAAACTGTGCAAGGCCAATGCTGGAGGACATTAAACTGTACGGGGCCACTGCTGGGGACATTAAACTGTACGGGGCCACTGCTGGGGACATTAAACTGTGCAAGGCCAATGCTGGAGGACATTAAACTGTACGGGGCCACTGCTGGGGACATTAAACTGTACGGGGCCACTGCTGGGAGACATTAAACTGTACGGGGCCACTGCTGGGGACATTAAACTGTACGGGGCCACTGCTGGGAACATTAAACTGTACGGGGCCACTGCTGGGGGACATTAAACTGTGCAAGGCCAATGCTGGAGGACATTAAACTGTACGGGGCCACTGCTGGGGACATTAAACTGTACGGGGCCACTGCTGGGGGACATTAAACTGTACGGGGCCACTGCTGGTGGACATTAAACTGTACGGGGCCACTGCTGGGGGACGTTAAACTGTACAAGGCCACTGCTGGGGGATGTTAAAGCCCCGCGGGGGCGTACGGGGCCACTGCTGGGGGACATTAAACTGTACAGGGCCACCACTGGGGGGGGGGGGGGGGGGGGCGGACGTTAAACTGTACGGGGCCACTGCTGGGGGACATTAAACTGTACGGGGCCACTGCTGGCGGACGGGGGTGGGTGCTGGGGGATTAAACTGTACAGGGCCACTGCTGGGGGACATTAAACTGTACGGGGCCACTGCTGGTGGACATTAAACTGTATGGGGGCCATTGCTGGTGGACATTAAACTGTATGGGGCCACTGCTGGGGGGGTGGCGGGGCCTGTGGGGGCGTTCTGGGGCCTGTGGGGCTTCTGGGGGGGGGGGGGTACGGGGCCATTGCTGGTGGACATTAAACTGTACGGGGCCACTGCTGGGGGACATTAAACTATACGGGGGCCACAGCTGGGGGACATTATACTGTCTTATATAGACTTCGTAAGGAATACAGCCCTTCAACTTCAAAGTTTTGCTATGTGCAGCCCATTTGCCCGGCCAAGTTTGAGACTCCTGGTCTAGAAGAACCTCCACCCACGACTTTGCTATGATCTGCCACATGGCCAAAATAAAGAAATACAAAAGACCTTTTTAACCCTTAATATTGGCCCCTGCAAAAAGGCTAGTAAGACAATCTCCGGTGTCAGTACAATAAAGGCATATTCACTATGTCACTATCCGCACCTACAGGAGCATATAAGGGCTTAGAAGAGATTTTGGTGGTGGGAGACTGCCTTTAATGAGATGGGGATGTCGGTGAAGACACTTCATTGCAATAGGGCAATGTCCTAGTAAAGTATTAGAGAATGAACAAGCTCACACAGAGATAGAGCCAGACGTCCCTGGCCGCCGTGTCTTGGTTCAGTAGAACTTCAGAACTTTTTGAGATGTTCATGTTTTCAGATCATTTACTGCAAATCACTTACTGATGATCACTTCCTTTTATTATAAAGACAAGAGGATGATTTTCTGTCTCGGAGAGATAGAAGTAATAATTATGACACATAGATCGGGCAAAACCATTGCCTCTGATTGATTTAGAATTAAGGCAAATGGGAATGAATAAGCCCGGCCATTAGCAGTTCGGCTAATTTATTTCTCTTCAGATAATATAATAGGGGGAAGGAGAATGTGGTCTAACAATAAACAATTTAATTAACAAGAATAGGAAAAATTCATCATGTATTTGCTGCCAGTAATGAGCCAGCAGTGATTTGCCTTAATGAAACAGGACTCACTTAGCAGTGTCTCGCTACCTAGTATATAGTGAGGCTTATCGCAAAGTCACATTGAAGTGATATCATCAGAGAATTGTCAGCAAAACGTAACGCGCAGACAGAAATGTAGCACTGATATGGCAACTAATAAAAAGAATAGGAAATTGGCAAAAAATATTATTACATGCTGAATTTTATAGAATAGGAAAACAGCAGCAATAAAAGGAGACAAAGTTTTGATTTGGACAGATTTATGAAGACTGGCGTTCCTCACCAGCGCATTCCTCCTCATAAATGACCTGCACCCTCTGCCGGTCTGTGTTCATAACTGGCATGCATTTACCACATCATTTATGCCAGATTTCTG
The DNA here is from genome assembly GCA_947044405.1 of Leptodactylus fallax. Classification (NCBI taxonomy): domain Eukaryota; kingdom Metazoa; phylum Chordata; class Amphibia; order Anura; family Leptodactylidae; genus Leptodactylus; species Leptodactylus fallax. The sequence goes on along the minus strand of CAMRHE010000076.1, from coordinate 908,765 downwards.
GTGTAAATGATGATAAATCTGGTAAAAGGCCCCACCCCCTGCCCACCCCCTTTTCGCGGAAGTGACGAAAGCAGCTCATTTGTGTAAAAAAATTGCAATTTTTATGCCTTGTATGCCAACTGATGTCTCATCTGTCCATAGGACATTCTTCCAGAAGCTTTGTGGCTTGTCAACATGTAGTTTGGCAAATTCCAGTCTGTCAGATTCAAGTTATTTCTGTGACCATTGTGGGTTTTTCTTTCATTAAATGAGGGGGACCAACAATTTTTCCCACGTGTGTACATGAATGGCCTCTCTTGAGTAATGATGACAGCTTCGAACCACAAACCGGAAGACTGGTCTCATTCACACTATACAGAACAAGTCGACCTGTACAATAGATATTCTTTGTAATCCTTGGAGTCTTTCACCCTTTCTTGAAAAAATCTCAGTTCTGTGAAAACACACTTTTTTCTATACTCTCTGCAAAGCATTCTACTATGTAGTAAAAATAAATGCAATAAATGGATTTGCTTTACTTTAAACCATACCATGAAAAATGCATTTATATTTATATTCATCCTTATAGCTATAGCCATGACCACAACTGTTTATTGACTATGATATAAAATGAGAATGGCGGAGCGCTAAAAATATCAATAGTTCTATTACAAAATGAGAAAGGAAATACATAAGCAGAATGCAGCAACAATGACATAAAACCTGAGGATTGTGCTAAGACTTCCTACACGAGGAACCTGCAGTTGTGTTGCGTGTCCTTACAAGGTGACATTTTCTATAGTTCCTCTTATATCAATGCGGGGTTTTTGGGGTGGCAGAATTTGTGTCATTAAAGGGGCTGACCAGGACCTGAAGGTAATTGTTACTGATGACCTATCCAAAGTATTAGATCAGTTATGTTACCAAACCTAGACTCCATCCCGATCAGGTGTTTTTTGGCCACCAGAAGTTATACACTAGGTATATGGCCATAAGCAGCCCTGCTCCTATACAATTGAATGTCAGTGGGGGTGCAGTTCCAGACCCCACCACAATTATAGTGTTCTGACCTTCATATACTGTATACAGCTTCATCAGCAGTTAGTGTTACATTTCTCTGCAGCGCCACCACAGGGGAAAGGAAGCATTACACAATACTCTGATATAATATATGGACATATGTGGTCCTCCATTCAATAGTCTGGCTACTAGATGAGAGTCCTGAAGGGAGACACCTCTTATTATAACTCAGAATCCAATAATAACGTATATAATAATGGGTCTCATCTACTCAAGTCCTGATAATCCCTGCCTTACTAAATTGTGACATGATGCCTGCCTTGTCATAGATAATCCGGGGTCCATGTCCTTACTGGCATAGACTTCGATGACTGGCGTCATTTATTAGCGTAAATAATGATAAATCTAATGAGGCCAATGGCCCTGCCCCACCACGACCCCTTTTAGTAAAGTGGCACGGAGAGTGGAAAACTTAAAAAGTTGCAAATTTTTGAGCAAAAATTTAGACATTCGCAAAAATATTGTGACTTTTTTCATGTCTTGTACGGCAGTCTTACGGCACACAAGCCATGATAAATCAGCCCCGAGTGCTTTCTAAATCACACAACTTTATTAATGGTAAAGACGAACAATGCGGCGCAGACCACACTCTAGGCAAGCGCCACTGGTGTTTTCAGTTAACATAGTAAAAGATTTATTGATATCTGTGACTTGTTACTGGCAATGAAGTAACCAACAAAACTGCAGTGCCGCTAATAAGTCACAGACAGTAATCAAAAAATCTTTTTACTATGTTAACAAAAATCCTGGCGGCCCGCAATGCGGTCGGTGCCGAAGAGTGTGTCTTTAGTCTTTATCCTTATTTTAAGAGCGGAATCACTTTAAGCAATACCTATTACTAAAATCCGCAAGATTCTGGTTCTCTGTTCACCTAAATTTTTTGCATTGACAAAGCCCAAAAAAAAAATTTATAAAGTAAGAAAAAACCCCTCGGAGATCACAGGTGAATTGCTTTCTCCAGAGGCGAAGAAGTTAAATCAAGTCTCTCTGACAACTAAGACAGTTACTGTGTGTTCCACTAAACTCTAAATGAGGTCTAAGCATAGATTAAATTCAAGCAGGTCTCGTCTTGACGGAAATTGCAAGAGATGAAAAAAAAAGATTATAAGAAGAGATATAATAAAAACAGACCTCACAAGTCAGGCTAAATAGTGAAACCATTCCTTTCATGTAGACTATAGCAGAAGCAAATATCCTGCGTTCTACAGATACATGGTATCTCCACCCGCATCTTCTCCCCCCTTCACATACATTCTCATCTATTCCCAGACTGTATCATTTGATTGGAAAAAAACTAAAGAACTGCAGGGAAGAGCATTGATAAGAAAGAAGTGACTGCAATCTAAGAAGCGGTTTTGTTACCACTATATACTATATACTGATATTAAAAGTGTTTTCTAGGACTTGCATATTGATGACCTAGTCTAAGGGTAGGTCACAAATATGTGATCGGTGGGGGTCCGACACCCGAATGCTGCAGCCTCTTCACTGAATACTAAGCACAGCGCCATACATTGCATAGTGGTTGGGCTTGGTATGGCAGCTCAGCCTCAATCACTTGAGCTGCTGCTGTACCATGTGACCAATGAAATTGATGTCAACAGCACAAGGAAGAGGCCACAGCGTTTGTGAGCACATCAGCCCCTGTCCCTCATGTCAGACCCACCACTAACCACATATTGATAACCTAGCCTAAGGATGGCAATAAAAATATTTGTAAAAAGAGCTGGTCTGGAGCGCTGCCATTGAATGTAGACAATGTATACAATGGCAACACGTTTCGGAAGGAAACTCCTTCCTTTCTTAAGTCACATCACATCCTATGCTAAGGATGGGTCGTCAATATGTAAGTCCCAGAAATCCCCTTTAAGGGCACCTGGTAATATTGTCCAGGTCCCCCTTATGCTGCAAAGTGAGCATGCCATGAAAATGTTTGGTAACATTTGGTAACACCCCCTATAGTCTGAACCATTCCCCTTTTATATCACAACATGCCCCCATTCACATGCCAACATTCCCCCCTTTTCGTGCCATGGGCATGAATTATACTGGTCATGCCCTCTTTTCAGGATATGACTGGTGCATAGAGCACCCATATTATGTATAAAACTACAAGTAGCCCAATGGATGCGGGAGACTTGCCTGTTCTTCCTGGAGGTCATCCATTTTTTGGAGGCCTCCCGGACATTCTGGGAGAGTTGATAAGTATGCTTTATACAAGTTCAAGATGGGCCTGGATGTCTTTCTTGAAAGTGAGAATATCAGATTATGGGAGCTACAAATTATTGGGATAGGATTGTGATCCAGGGACTTGATCCAGTCCAATTGCCATATTTTAAATTGGGAAGAAATTTTTTCCTGTAATGGGGCACTGGCATCAACCTCATGGTTTTTTTTTGTTTTTTTGCCTTACTCTAGATCAACATGGTATTCTTATAGGTTGGACTTGATGGACTTTTTTTGGTGTTTATGGTGTTTTTATACAACCTTATCTACTATGTTACTATGCATCAAGGGGGTCTGACCACTAGGACCTCTAACTATCCAAAAAATAAAGGGGCACCAGCATTGTTTTTCCCTGTGCAGTGAGTAGGTGGCCTGGAACACTGCTGTGCAGGAATATCTTAGAGGGGGACAGTGCTAAATCAGTACTTCGACCCTTTCATTGTCTTGAGAGGGGGGATCTTCAAGGTTGGACCTCCATGATCATACACCACTTTAAAGCATCTGATGATAATGTCTTGGTGCCAGATACCACAGGACACCTTCAGAAGGTTTTTGGAGTCTAAGCCTCAATGAGTAAGAGGGGGACCAGTATTAGGCAGGTACTTTTAATCTTATGGCTGATCTGCAGATATACATATTTATATATAATGTGGCCTTTTCTCACTTTGTCATTGTGTTAATATGTACATTATAAATTTATGGTGGCCAGCACATCATTACCACGCACCATGGCCACCCTGATGAGATAGCACAACCCTAGATGATATCCTACATGGTTAAGAAGCCATGCTTAATTTTTATATGAGATGCAATGAGCCTTAACATTTTGCCATTACTACAGGGTGCAAGTCATTTAACACAATGACTCATCTAGCCCTGTCTATTGTAAGTGAACCCTGCCAAATGTATGATATATAATGCTGTCTAAGACTGTAGTATGCAATATATGGAATAACAGCAGGAGTTGTAGAGATCAGGTCTGGCTAATGGCCGCCACCATGTGGAATGATGTGACGGGTAGGAATTATTGAGAACTTCCTATAGAGAGAGCTGTGGTTCCAGTTGACTTGCTTGGTGTGGAGACAATGTAATGTATGATGCTATAGCTATGTATATATGGCTCCTTGCTGTATACTGCTGAAACAACTGCATTTTGATTCAGATATCAAACATTCTGGCCGCAGCACGATACTATATGCTAATGCGAAATAATATCTGTCTATATGGATTATTTTTCAGTGTCACTTTTGCACAGCCGTGTTATCTTTCTCCATACTGAACTTGCTTGGTGCTAACTGGGAACTTCTTTTTATCATGGGCTGATACCAGCGGTGCTCTGGTATAGTACATTTATAGGCAGCAAATGGGCCCTGTGCCTTTATTAACACCCCTGAGTATAGGGACATCACTAGACTCCCAAAAAACAGGATTCAGTGTCCTCAACTTGTAGCAGAATGGTGGCTGCACGTGGCCACTCATACGCTATAGTAAAAGTGTTAGAGGTTAACATACTGTGTTATGATATTGATTACTGGGACATCTTCACTACTTACCAATCAAAGCGCCTTATATTGTATAGTGGCTGCACTTGGTAGTGCAGATCAGCCCCAGTCAGACTGAGACTGAGCTGCAGCATGGCCATGGGATGTCACTAGCTTGAGGAGAGGAAATAGTGCCCACTACCATAGTCCAAGATAACCTCTTGGAAAAAGTTAAGCATGCTCAAAGTGGTGATAGAATAAGATGAACAATGGTCAAATCTGCTGATTTTGGCAGGACCAGATAGCTAATGAGTAGAGGTGTCACATCTTTCCCCCAATCGCAGATATTGGAAGAAGCAAAGGTTGAGCATGTTAGATATCAACCTGCCACGTCCTTTATTCTTAAGGGAGATAAGTCACCATCAAAGGTATCTGACAACAGCTTATTTCTGGGTCAGTTGAGCATGCATGTGCATGGCCATCTTACGTTAGGTTCACACCACATTTGGACCTGAAAGACGGAGACCCCGTTTATTAAAAAAGAACATACCCAAGGACACCCGTGGACCATATATACTATAATAGGGTTCATTGGGTTTCCACTGGTTTTATACTGAAACTGGCGGAGAGAAAAGACCTCCGTGCAGGACTTTTCTCCCCAACGATTTTAGCCAGAATCTGCGGCGGAGTCTCCTATAGAGAATCCAACGCAGATGTGAACCTAGATATATATAGTGCTGACCTGTTCTTAGGATAAGTCACCAGTATGTGATTGATGAGAGTCTGACATCCAGGACCCTCGCCGATTAGCTGGTTGAAGAGGCTGCAGCTTTCGAGTGAGCGCTGGGTCCCTCTTCACTGAAAATCAAGCACAGCACCATACATATCATAGTGGGACAGAGTTGCTGCTGTACCATGTGACCAATGAAAGTGACATCATCAGCACAGGGAAGAGACTGCAGTGCTGATGCACACCGCGGTTTCTTCAAACAGCTGATCTGTTTGGGTCCCAGTTGTCAGCCCCCCACCAATCACACATTGATGACCTATCCTAAGAACTGGTCATCCATCTATAAGACCTGGAAAACCCCTTTAATAGCTGCTGTTATCAAAAACTTGTCACCATATAACCTATCAATGAGGAATAAGGATGCATTCACATCAAATTTTTTAGATCCTTTTAGCAGATCTGATAATGGAAGAAATGGACACAAAAACCTAGTATACCATACTATTGTGTCCGTCAAAAAAACCCCAACAGAGACAGATCCATTTTTATTTATATTGATCTCTACGTAAAGGGAATGGCGATCCGTTTGCATTAAATGGGTCTGCCAAATGGATCTTGAAAACTTAGTGTGAATGCATCCCAACAACTAAAAACTGATACTACTGCAAACTAAGTCCATGGGCAAGTCTTCACCTTAACCTAAAAACTACTGGTAAAGTTTGAGTTTTTGGAAAGTCCCAGCATTCCTGAGTCCTGTGGCATGTGCTATCAGCTAGTGCGAGCGTCGACAATCAAAGGTCCCCGTCATGATAACTCTTCCACGGATTCCTGTTAATAATGCTTCCCTGTGAATTCGATTACTGCATTGTAACATGATCAGATAGAAAAAGCAAGGAGTCATGTTAAGCTCTTTGTCACCCCACAAAGGTATGGTTTAAAGGTTGCCAGGCAACAGGACAATAGCCGGAGATGAACATACATTTCAAAGATGGAACGTGAAAAGAAAATTAGAGTAGAAAACATAGACGGCTTTACAACATTCAATATATGGTACGGCTATGTTCTGTGCTGCCTGCCACTGAGCACGCGGCATACAAAAATGAAAAGTGGAGACAAAGCTTAGTGGGATTTTATTATGGCAGATGTGAACTGCAAATGTATTTTATATCACTGCATAGTAGATTACTGCGTATAAAGAGAATGGTGCCATATAACAACATGCTGGTGGAGAGCCATAAATATACAATAAAGGCATTAGATCATCTTTACACATGCTACATTAAAAGGATTGTCCCTTCACAACATCTCCTGTCCATAGGTCCTATTAGTGTATATGGATATTAATAGTATAGAGAGACTAGTACTCCCATTGAAATGAATGGAGCAGTGTCCGATCACCACTCCATTCAGAATGGGCGACATAACTCCTCCATTCTCCTGGGGGATCTGAGCGGTTGGACCCCTACCCCTCTGCAAGTTATCCTCTATGTCTTGTTAAGATGGGAATATACCTTATACTGTTCTCCATAAAGAAGAAACTGTCTCTCTAGTGCCACCTATAGGTAGCTGTCCCTAGATAGGCAGTTTTCTTCCCTATGGAAAAGGGCTAATTTGCATACTTTTTCCCAATATGCATTGCCTGTGAGTAGAGATGAGCAGAGTAGAATAGAGCAAACTGGTTTGTAACTATCCAGATTTGTTACAAATTTTCCAAAAATCTCAGGTTTGGTTGAACACAAAACTTTTGGGATTCGGTACCCACAAACCCTCAGCGGACGCCCAGGGGTGCTGTGGTTAAATAAACAATGACACTCGCCTTTTCTCACCTCTCCTGGGCATGCGATGCACATTCCCCCGTGTCTCCAGGTCTCTTCCGGCCACTTCTGTGACATCACGCACGCAATGTGGACCCACAACATCACAGAAGTGGCCAGCAGAGGCCCGAAGATGTTGGGGAAAACACACCAGATGCCACCAGGGAGCCCAGGATAGTGAGTAGCAGCGATTTTTGTTTTACTGCACCCCCTTCCCCCCGGGCCTCCACCTATTATACTCTTCAGACCCTGGAGTATAGCAAAAGTACTTTCAGTTAGGTCCAACGCGAAACTGGAGGCGAACCTCGTGAATATTAGTAAAACAAATCTCACGAGATTCGCTCATCTCTACCTGTGAGACTCTCTACACCAACTGGATCTCCTCAAGGAAAACCAGCGCCCCCCAGTGTTATAGAATCATGGATAATTCATTCTCCCTCCTTTATAATCTACTTTTACTTTTTTAACCTTACAAACCTTTACAACCTTACTAATAAGTTAAACATAATCTATCTCTTAGGACCTACAGACATATATTGGCACTAAATGATCCCATAAAAGCACCCATATTCCTTTATACATCCAATCCCCTGATTTACATGTGTGGCTGCATTTTCATGGATTTGTTTACTAGCGTTTCTATCACCTCTACTGAGATTAATCTCAATCAATATCCTCCTCTGAAGTCATTCTTATTCTTACCCCGTCCATGGTAGCATTTCCTAGAATGTTCCAGGAATAGCCACACACAGAGTACACGGTGTGATGTGTGACATGTACAATGAGGATTACAGGCTGTGGAGAGCAATATGTGACATGACTGGGAACCATCACTAGGAAGTATAGTTAGTATAGCTAAAAAACATGGAGGACGTCAATGATAAAGAGTACGAGTACGGAAAAAGAAGAGATCTACCAAAACATCTCAAGATAATATAAATTCTTAAAATGTAAGTGGTTTCCAGTTTTACTACTTTTTGGGGAATAGTAGACCCTCCTATTTTTGAAATTCAGCCTAAGACACTAGGATAGGCCATAAAAACCAGATCAATAGGGGGCCGACACTGGGCCCCCAGACCGATCAGATGTACAGAGCCGCTTACGGCACCCACCCTGTAAACATTATAGGGCCAAAACCTTTACTGCAACTCAGCTACTGCTAACTTCAATGGGAGCTGAGCTGCAGTGAAGGCGCCGGGGCCTTCTGGCCCCATATTGTATACTGGACTAGTGCTTAAACTGCCTCTGTAAAGCTGATCGGTCCGAGGGTAGACAATTGATCATAAAAAAAATAAGCCTGGACAACCCCTTTAAAGGTTGAATAGTCTAGGAGGGGTCAAACTCATTTCCAAATGGGGCAACCACAGAGGTCCCAACTCCTGTTATTTCCAGACATTTCTAAATGACACATTACATAGGCTATGCTGACAGCTATGTCAGTGATTTATATGGAAGTAAAACTGCGAAAATGATGGAAGTGCACATGACACCAACAACTATCATGGGATCTTACAGGTTTCACCCATCCTGGAACTTTACTAGATAAAACAGCCAAGCATGTTCGATTACTTTGTCCAACATTTTTGACGGAATCTGCAAAGGAGACACCTAATAGTCTTAGACTCCATTCACGTGGGCATCATGACTTCTTTTTATAATGGCGTCATTACACTTTTCTTGGATCTGATAAACCTTGATAGACGTGGTTCAGGTACTGTAATAGCAAAAAAACTTGGACCTCATAGAAAGACCTCAAGCAATTCCAAAAATATACAGCATGTTTACTAAAAATACCAGAAGTATTGTGACGGACCCCGCTGACTTATAATGGAGTGAGTTTATTTTTTGTCAGAGTTCTGCTATTTTTCTTTTTTCTTTTTTTAATAAAAAAGGTAGCGTTGAAGACCACAGTGTTCTTACTGTCAAAAATGCCAGAATCCTTAACAGACTGGCAAAAACACCAGTGTGGACAGAGCCAAAGATTACTATAACTAAAGAACCGATTATAGTTTGTTTCTTTTTGTTGTTCATTTTCAGTGACTTCTCCAAAGGAACCAATTGTAACAAAAAATGTAAAGCTGTAAAAATATACAGAAAATGTATTGTTTTTACCTTTCTCTAACAGGTACATAGAACGTTGCATTATTTAGATGTAAATAGGATTGAATTTTTCTCCTTTCCGATTATAAAAGCTTTTTGAACATCGAAAGTGACAGTGACAGTGACAGTGTTGACGCCTGTTACGACCCTGTCATTATCATATAATATATGCCAACCTGAAGACTCAAACAGACAGAGGGCAAACTCAAAACAAAGCAACGAAAAAACCTGTTTACTAAAAGACTATAAAATACGATCTAAACAGAGCTGAACATGATCTTCTGCCGGCCCGGAACCGTCAAATCATAGAATAGGTTGTACGAGTTTCCTTTTATAATATCATACAGTATAATATATATCCAATTCTGTGTAACTTTTCAAAAAGTTTTACCTTCAAAGCATGATGTTTATTGTTTATCCTGTCATCATTCATACAATGGCAGGGGTCTGATACTTGGGACCCCCACAGATCAGTTGCTCGAAGCGCGTTCAGATGAGCGTCTGCTTCACAGGCCAGAGGCATCACTTTGATTCGTCACATGGTCTGTTTTAGAGATGGGTGAATGGCCAAGTCACAAGCCGGGTTCCACCTGAATATCCCAAATAGCCGAACAATTGGGGATTCGTCTTGAATGAACTAATATGGCCACCGTGAAATACATTGCGATAAGTTATTATACCCTAAGGTCTCTTCAGACCCCAGAGTACAATAAATGGATGCGCAGGGGAGGTGAAAAAAATATAAAACATTTATACATTTATACTCACCTTCCATTATCTCTTTTGGGCCTCCCCCGGGTCTGGCACTCTCCTGGTGACATCACGACCCTGGGAGCATGACGTCACCAAGGAGAACTGAATGCCGTGAGGAGGACCAAAAGAGGTAGTGAAAAGTGAGTATAAATGTTTTTTATTTTTTACACCTCCCCTGGGCCTCCATGTACTATACTATGAGGTCCGAAGAGACCCAAGAGTATAATAATTTCACTTCTGTTCTATCCGAACTTGTTCGACCCGAAAGAAATTAGGGACCCAAACCTAAATGAATCTTGGGAGATTCACCCATCTTAAGTCTGTGCGCAACTCAGTCCCATTCAAGTGAATGAGCTGCAATACCAAGCACAGCCCCTATGCAATGTAAGACACTGTGCTTGGTATTCAGCTCACCCGAATACTCTGGTCTCTTCAAATAACTGATCGGTGGGGTTCCCGGGTGTTGGACTCCTACCAACCCGATATTGATGACCTAAAATCATTAACACTAGAAGTCCCAGAGAGGGGTCATTTAACATTTCTACCTTTGGAACCCAGAGACGGGTCGAATGACCTGAAGGATTTTATCTAACATCCTATAATCACCGTCTTTTGTTCTGTAATTAAGGCCATTACTGTCACACCACAGGAGGTTGTTGTTTTCCATTGAGTTTAGCCATTTAGTTTCTAGTTAGTTCTATTCAGTTTATTGTATTTGATAATATAAAGACTATACATATTGTATTTAGTTTAGTTTTATTTGAGCAAAAAAGCACTGAAACAATTAATCATTTTTTATATATTTTAAATAGAATTAGAAATTTTAGAGCAAGGTACAGCTGTGAGTAATGACCAGAAGCATTTGTCTAAGGCAGGGGTAGGCAACCTTTTTTGTTCGGCGTGCCGATTTTAATAAAAAAATCAAAGATGAGGTACTCGGAGTGCCGGTCAATAATTGTAAGTCTGACGACCCCTAAACTAAAGTCATATACCACAAACCATAACACAGAAGTGCTGCCACCAGATGCTTTAGGACACATGCGTTTACTGCTATTTCCTGGGACACTCCTGTACTTTCTGATTAGAAGCAATGAAAGTTCATGTGCAGCCCCCAATTAGTGGTAAATTTATTGTGTCCAGGAGCCCCGTATGGCAGCATCCTTATGGTGAATACACACTATGTATCTGGATGCAGCTATATTTGGAACTTTTTCATTCAATGTAAAACTGGTGCATTTTTGCACAAAAAAAAACAAAGCCGGAGTTTTCTGTGAAAAAACACATCCTTAATATAGAAAACACACCGTTATACAGAATAATGTCCCATAGTGGTCCCTGCACACGGTATTATGTCCCATAGCGGCCCCTTCAACATGGTATATGTCCCATAGCTGCCTCTGCACACAGTATTTGTCCCATAGCAGTCCCTGCACACAGTATTTGTCCCATAGCGGCCCCTGCACACAGCAATATGTCCCATAACGGCCCCTACACACCGTATATGTCCCATAGCAGACCCTGCACACGGTATATGTCCCATAGCGGCCCCTGCACACGGTATTATGCTCTATAGTGGCCCCTGCACACGGTATTATGTCCCATAGCAGCCTCTGCACACGGTATTTGTCCCATAGCGGCCCCTGCACACGGTATTATGTCCCATAGCGGCCCCTACACACAGTATTTGTCCCATAGCTGCCCCTGCACACAGTATTTGTCCCATAGCGGCCCCTGCACACGGTATTATGCTCCATAGTGGCCCCTGCACACGGTAGTATGTCCCATAGCGGCCTCTGCACACGGTATTTGTCCCATAGCGGCCCCTGCACACGGTATTATGTCCCATAGCGGCCCCTACACACGGTATTTGTCCCATAGCTGCCCCTGCACACAGTATTTGTCCCATAGCAGCCCCTACACACGGTATATGTCCCATAGCGGCCCCTGCACATGGTATTATGCTCCATAGTGGCCCCTGCACACGGTATATGTCCCATAGCGGTCCCGGCACACGGTATTATGCTCCATAGTGGCCCCTGCACACGGTATTATGCTCCATAGTGGCCCCTGCACACGGTATTATGCTCCATAGTGGCCCCTGCACACGGTATTATGCTCCATAGTGGCCCCTGCACACGGTATTATGCTCCATAGTGGCCCCTGCACACGGTATATGTCCCATAGTGGTCCCTGCACACGGTATTATGCTCTATAGTGGCCCCTGCACACGGTATTATGCTTCATAGTGGCCCCTGCACACGGTATATGTCCCATAGTGGTCCCTGCACACGGTATTATGCTCTATAGTGGCCCCTGCACACGGTATTATGCTCCATAGTGGCCCCTGCACACGGTATATGTCCCATAGTGGCCCCTGCACACGGTATATGTCCCATAGTGGCCCCTGCACACGGTATATGTCCCATAGCGGTCCCTGCACACGGTATTATGTCCCATAGTGGCCCCTGCACACGGTATTATGCTCCATAGTGGCCCCTGCACACGGTATATGTCCCATAGTGGTCCCTGTACACGGTATTATGCTCTATAGTGGCCCCTGCACACGGTATTATGCTCCATAGTGGCCCCTGCACACGGTATATGTCCCATAGTGGCCCCTGCACACGGTATATGTCCCATAGTGGCCCCTGCACTCGGTATATGTCCCATAGTGGCCCCTGCACACGGTATATGTCCCATAGTGGCCCCTGCACACGGTATTATGTCCCATAGCGGTCCCTGCACACGGTATTATGCTCCATAGTGGCCCCTGCACACGGTATTATACTCCATAGTGGCCCCTGCACACGGTATTATGCTCTATAGTGGCCCCTGCAAATGGTATTATGCTCCATAGTGGCCCCTGCACACGGTATATGTCCCATAGTGGCCCCTGCACACGGTATATGTCCCATAGTGGCCCCTGCACATGGTATATGTCCCATAGTGGCCCCTGCACACGGTATATGTCCCATAGTGGCCCCTGCACACGGTATATGTCCCATAGTGGCCCCTGCACACGGTATATGTCCCATAGTGGCCCCTGCACATGGTATATGTCCCATAGTGGCCCCTGCACACGGTATATGTCCCATAGCGGCCCCTGCACATGGTATTATGCTCCATAGTGGCCCCTGCACACGGTATATGTCCCATAGCGGTCCCGGCACACGGTATTATGCTCCATAGTGGCCCCTGCACACGGTATTATGCTCCATAGTGGCCCCTGCACACGGTATTATGCTCCATAGTGGCCCCTGCACACGGTATTATGCTCTATAGTGGCCCCTGCACACGGTATTATGCTCCATAGTGGCCCCTGCACACGGTATATGTCCCATAGTGGTCCCTGCACACGGTATTATGCTCTATAGTGGCCCCTGCACACGGTATTATGCTTCATAGTGGCCCCTGCACACGGTATATGTCCCATAGTGGTCCCTGCACACGGTATTATGCTCTATAGTGGCCCCTGCACACGGTATTATGCTCCATAGTGGCCCCTGCACACGGTATATGTCCCATAGTGGCCCCTGCACACGGTATATGTCCCATAGTGGCCCCTGCACACGGTATATGTCCCATAGCGGTCCCTGCACACGGTATTATGTCCCATAGTGGCCCCTGCACACGGTATTATGCTCCATAGTGGCCCCTGCACACGGTATATGTCCCATAGTGGTCCCTGTACACGGTATTATGCTCTATAGTGGCCCCTGCACACGGTATTATGCTCCATAGTGGCCCCTGCACACGGTATATGTCCCATAGTGGCCCCTGCACACGGTATATGTCCCATAGTGGCCCCTGCACACGGTATATGTCCCATAGTGGCCCCTGCACACGGTATATGTCCCATAGTGGCCCCTGCACACGGTATTATGTCCCATAGCGGTCCCTGCACACGGTATTATGCTCCATAGTGGCCCCTGCACACGGTATTATACTCCATAGTGGCCCCTGCACACGGTATTATGCTCCATAGTGGCCCCTGCACACGGTATATGTCCCATAGTGGCCCCTGCACACGGTATATGTCCCATAGTGGCCCCTGCACACGGTATATGTCCCATAGTGGCCCCTGCACACGGTATATGTCCCATAGTGGCCCCTGCACACGGTATTATGTCCCATAGCGGTCCCTGCACACGGTATTATGCTCCATAGTGGCCCCTGCACACGGTATTATACTCCATAGTGGCCCCTGCACACGGTATTATGCTCTATAGTGGCCCCTGCACACGGTATTATGCTCCATAGTGGCCCCTGCACACGGTATATGTCCCATAGTGGCCCCTGCACACGGTATATGTCCCATAGTGGCCCCTGCACATGGTATATGTCCCAAAGTGGCCCCTGCACACGGTATATGTCCCATAGTGGCCCCTGCACACGGTATATGTCCCATAGTGGCCCCTGCACACGGTATATGTCCCATAGTGGCCCCTGCACACGGTATATGTCCCATAGTGGTCCCTGCACACGGTATTATGCTCTATAGTGGCCCCTGCAGGCAGAAGCGCCCGAAGAGTACAGAGCGGCTGCGGAGCGTGGAATAGTGAGTACATTGTTTTTTATGTTTTATCATCTCCCCGGGGGCTCCGCTTATTATACTCGGGGGTCTGAAGAGACCCCACAGTATAATAATAACAGTTTCGTTTCGGCCGTGTTTGGTCCGATCAAAACTGCTGGGTGAGGAGTCCGCTGCCGTGCCAGGGGAATAAGCCTCGCGTGCCAAGAGTTGCATGCGTGCCATAGGTTGCCGACCCCTGGTCTAAGGCCTCAAGCACACTAGCGAAAAAAAATTGCGCGAAAATCGCATCGCAATGCGATGCAATTTTTTTCTGCGATTTGCCAATGTATTTCAATAGCACCAAGCACACCTGCGATTTTTTTTTCGTGCGATTTTTTTTCATAGGTGCGATTTTCCTGCGATTTTTTTTTTTTTGTGCGATTTTTTTCGTGCAAAAAAATCCCAGAGGAGTGATCTATATGACCAATGGGACAGATCACAAAAATATCGCAAGTAGCTGTGATTTTTTTTGCGATTTTTTTTTTTTTTCTGCACCCATTGACTTGAATCTAAATATACAAAAATGTAAATATACAAAAGAACAACTGTTATTTGTTTCTATGCTTTTTATTTTTGTTATGAAAGTAATAAAAAAAATACAAGGAATAAAACAATTCCACACATATTTACAATAGGCTGCTGTGGGGGGCTGCGTGTGTGTGTGTGAGTGGCATGTCCTTCTTGTGTGACTAGCATTTCAGCACTCACTCAGCAGTCTGTCTGCACTGTCGGAACATACCTGGCACTGCCTGGGTATGTCCCTGGTACATTTGCCACACGTGTATTTGTAGCAGTAAACACATCTCTCAGTTGCACAATTGTTCGTGCATCGATGGTTGACCTGACACTTCGCCCTTTTGCCAGGGCTGGGTGTGGAAGGTTGTTGCCGAAGGAGTTTCTCCTTGCGTGCCTTCTTTTCAGTCACATGAGAGCCACCTAACTCTTTTGCAAGCTCAACCAGGAAGTCCACCCGTCTCTCCTGCACCCCAGTGCATGCCTGATAAAGAACATGAGCATTCAGTGCTGCCATGTCAATCATGTTGTAGAACACGGCGACTGGCCATCTCCGTGTTCCTGCACGCACGCTGTACTCCCGCACCATTTGGTCCATTACATCCACACCGCACTTTGTGTGGTTGTATTGTGTGACCGTGTTTGGCTTCCTTTTGTTGGTATCCTTAGTCTCAACCACGCTGTGCATGCTTCTGAGAATGTAGACGGCCTTCTTTCGTTTGGGTGCATACACTGTCAGTGTGGCACCAGTCGTTGAAAACACCTGAGTGGTGAATTCAGTGCGGTCCATCTGTCTAGCGGATTGAGGAATTTCCCGGCGACTCTTGTTGACTGTGCCGAGGATAGTGGTTTTCCGGCTAAGCAGTCATTGTGCAAGTGACAATGATGTAAAGAAATTGTTCGTGGTTACAGTTCTGCCCTTGTCCATGAATGATTCCATCAGCCTCATCACTACAGTTTCGGACAGTCTCTCCCCGCTGGGACGACTGGGGTCCTTGCCAAGATATGGGAGGACATTACAGATGTACTTTGATTTCAAGTCACAGACTACTTTGAGAAGCAGTCACATCCCCCACAGCACAAAAGGCTGCATGCAAATTTGCTAAGGTGTTAGCAAATATTCCCAGCACAACAATGCAGCTGGGGGGTGGGCAGACACTCAGGAGCAGCTTACATTCTTTTGTTTACACTCTCTTACAAGACCTGAGGTGGATCAACACAATTCCCCCCTAAAGATTCCTCAGACAATGGCCACATTTACAAATGAAAGGAAATGCTAATTGGAGCCATCAGAGTTGTCAGTTTGGACTAAGGGTCATTTGACCCTCTTTCAGGACTTCAAGGGGGAGCTCGAAATTTCTGGGACTTCTAGTGTTAAAGATATATTTGACCAAAAAACATTTACCCAAATCACCTAAAAAGAGAAGTGGTGATAAATGTTAGACTTCTGTGAATCCCACCGAGGACTCCTATCTCCGCTCATACAGCCACAGAGAGAAGGTGCTGAGTGGAACAAGCTTGCACGCTTTATTTCCCATTAAAACTTTATAGAAGTTTTGTTGGGGCAAGTGATATATATCTGCCTGAAATGCTGCTTTAAGCAAAAGCCCCATGTTGCGGAAACTCAGCTTTTTTGTTGCAGATTTTGTTGTGGATTTTGAGTCAAAGCCAGGAGTGGAGGGAGCAGAAGGGAGAAGTATAAGAACTTCCTATATATTTCCCATTCCTTTTGTAGCCATTCTTGGCTTTGGCTCAAACAAACGCAAAAAATTCTGCAACAAAAAAGCTGCGTTTCCACAACATGGGGCCTCAGCCTTATCATGGATTCACATGTGACAGATCTGCTATGAATCTGTATAGGTAAAATTGAAGCATATACTAGCACCAAGAGTAAGAATACCAAAGCCCCAGATTTTTCAGATCCACAGTATACTCATTATATTATGGAAATGCCGCAGATTTTTATTACAGATTTTCCACTTTTAGGCTAAAGCCCCACATTGCGGAAACGCAGCTTTTTTGTTGCAGATTTTGTTGCAGTTTTTTTAGCCAAAGCCAGGAGTGGATTGAGGAGAAGGTAGAAGCATAAGAACTTCCTATATATTTGCCATTCCTTTTGTAGCCATTCTTGGCTTTGGCTCAAAGAAACGCAAAAAAATCTGCAACAAAAAAAGCTGCATTTCCGCAACGTGGGGCCTCAGCCTTAAAGCAGAGAGGGTGCACCATCCTAGGCAAAATCCTCAAGCAACACATGCAATTTTTGCTATAGATTTGCCACAAATTTGCAGAGAGGACCATGCAGAGAATTATTTGCACAGTCACTATTATACAGTATTTAGTGTAATTTATGTCTAGAGTGAAACAAATTTACTTAAATTGTTTTCTGAAAAAATTCTATTCTAGAAAATGAAGAGTTGGTTTGGACTAACAAGCAAAGGTCCTAATAGGACCAATATCCTGCCGTTAATCCATGCAGCCGAATGTGGGAATGTGGGAATCGCAACAGAGATCCTTTCTACCCCATTGAGTTTGCATTGGCGTATATAATAAGATCAACATGTTTTTTGTTGGTCAGCACTCCTGGGGGCCAAAATCTGACTGTCTAAGGTTGGGGTCACATCTGTGATGAAGTCTCCATTGGAGAAACCGACTCAGAAACCGACCAAAGTCAGTGGAGAGAAAGGTCCTGCACGGGGTCCACCGACTGTCGACAAAGTGACAAAGATTACCGAAACAAATAGGATCTTCAGTCTGTGAGTACAAAGTTCCACCAGTCCACCGGTGTCTGTGTGTAACCGCTGAAACAGCGGTCCAGCTTACTGTCATTTGGGTCTCCGGTGGACCCGAACGATGGAGAGCACAACGCTAGTGTGAACCTAGCGTAATACAACCTTTACTCAAACTTTTCAAGTCTCAAACTTTCAAAAATAAAAACTCTTTGACTAGAACTCCATGACCATACATTGACATCTTCAACTTACAGTAAGGTCACCGGACTGCCATGACATCTTTTCAATAGTTCCCTATGGAGAAAAGCTGCAAGTGATTTTATGACCATCATGAAAACATATTATGCACATGGTCAGATTTCTTTTGGGTTGCTTGCAATTTTTTTTGCAAACTTTCCGCTGTAGTTATATTAATGCCGCTCCTCTAAACCTAACCCTTACCTTAGTTTTTTTTTTTATCAAATATACAGATGTAGCAAACTAGAACTTGACATTGAACATGTTACATAAAATAATTTCTATACACTAATGTCAACCTGAGAAGTTTCCATTCAGAGATGATTTCTCAATAAACCGAGTCTTGACGTACTTAAGAAGGACATAAACATTGTGTCTACTGAAGGTCATCTACAGTTATCTTTTTACTGCCCAATAACTATAAAAAAAGATCAATTTTTAGGACAAGATCAGCCACAAAGGAAGATGTCAACCAAACAAGAAAAAATTGCAAGCCAAGTGCTGTATTTGTTATATGCTATCAACTATCGATCCGAGCTAGTCATTCCAGTTAAATAGTAAAAAGTGCAAGACTCTCCAAACAGCATAAAAATGTCAGCATAAGCAAAGTTTTCAGATAATTCAGCAAATATTGACATGACAACTTTCTGTAAACACTTTCATTACAATACAAGACGAGCGGCTTGAATAAATCTATCGCAAAAACAAAGCCAGGGACATCTTGAGGTTCGTTGTACGGTAATGGTGGCTTCAGACACATTTTGGATATTGAATACAGAAATTCAAGAAGTCAATACTATTATTTTTGCTTACCTGGTATTCTTTAGTATTCTCCACAGTAAAGTTGAACCAGACACGAAAACGAGGATTACATGTATCAGGCCTGATAAAGAGGTCGTACTCGAATTCCGAGATATAGTCCACCCTGCCGAGATTACCTGTACGGAGGGAACGGATAGTAGTAAAGTAGTGTCCACTAAATGGTGAACAGGAAAAGCAAATAAATATTCACAAATGGAATGTAATATTACAGGTCAGCGCCATTCAATTCAATGCAGTGGAGCTGCCTGATCAGACTCAACCAATGGTGTGTGGTGCTGGAATTGTGTGGCACTGTTTTTGGAAGAGAGCAACCAAATTTTTATAATATAATGTACCTACTACAAAACTGACCCCTTTGTTTTTAGTCTGCGATAGGGAAATTAGCCCCATTAGGGACAGGGAATGATGTATGTGGTGACAATATCTGTACAGCGCTGTAGAGTATGTTAGTATCATATAAGCAAAAGAAATTCTGAGTCACATTCCCAGGAGTCCAGGAGTTTTGGCAGATATGGCTTCAGCTCCATTCACAAAAGACCCGCTTTAGCTATCCCTGTATATGCTAAGATCCAACTGAGAAAATCAAAGTAACCCAGGTCATCCTCTAGGAAGGCACCTATGCTCAGCAATGGGTGTTGGTGGTATAGTGGTGGTTACTTCAAGGTGGTTGGCTTAGGTTTGATTACAAGCGAAAGCATTGATTTACTCAAATGTTATCAAAAACGCAGCTGTGAATATTTTCCTTTTTCTACGTGCCATCAAAACATTTTTATAGGACATTATTTTAAACATACAGTAAAGTGTACCTGGCATATCATTATTATTATTTATTTATAGAGAACCATTAATTCCATGGTGCTGTACATTATTATATTAATTCTGGTGCTGTCTTTTTACATGGTGCTGGACATTCTTATATTTATCCCATGGTGCTGTACATTATTATATTAATTCTGGTGCTGGCCTTTTCCATGGTGCTGTACATTATTATATTAATTCCATGGTGCTGTACATTATTATATTAATTCCATGGTGCTGTACATTATTATATTAATTCCATGGTGTTGTACATTACTATATTAATTCCATGGTGCTGTTCATTACTATATTAATTCCATGGTGCTGTACATTATTATATTAATTCCATGGTGCTGTACATTATTGTATTAATTCCATGGTGCTGTACATTATTATATTAATTACATGGTGCTGTACATTCTTATATTTATTCCATGGTGCTGTACATTATTATATTAATTACATGGTGCTGGACATTCTTATATTTATCCCATGGTGCTGTACATTATTATATTAATTCCATGGTGCTGTACATTATTATATTAATTCCATGGTGCTGTACATTATTATATTAATTCCATGGTGTTGTACATTACTATATTAATTCCATGGTGCTGTTCATTACTATATTAATTCCATGGTGCTGTACATTATTATATTAATTCCATGGTGCTGTACATTATTATATTAATTCCATGGTGCTGTACATTATTATATTAAATCCATGGTGCTGTACATTATTATATTAATTCCATGGTGCTTTACATTTGAGGGTTTACATACAGCACACAAAATATACAAAACAAACACAATACTAACAGTGACCAACTGGCACAGTGGGATAGAGGGCCCTGCCTGGAAGGGTTTACAATCTATGAGATTACAACTAGTTTCACATAAATCCATAACATATCCTATTACTGGTAAGTGGCATCTTCTTCGACTTTCAGCATCATGCGGTTCTTCTTTACCTACCAGTAGGCTTCTTGTAAATGTTCAAGAAACTATTAAGTCAGTAAAAAAAAAGTAACTAAAGATACAGGGAGGTGATGCAGCAGTCTTCCACACAGAAGTGAGACTCATGCTAGGAGTGGGTAGGAGAGGATACTGATTGACCAAAAAATACATCACTCTCTAGTTCCATACTAAGATGAGTCCGCCCCTTCTTAGCACAGTTATAGAGAGAAAATGTGCCATATTAAATAAAAGGACATAAAACACAACACAGCCACTAGGAAGAGTCTATCCCTTCTCAGCACAGTTATAGAGAGAACATTACAGTATATTTACATAAAATGTCAAGAAACACAACACCACTCTCTAATTCCACACTAGGATGAGTATGCCCCTTCTCAGCACAGTTATAGAGAGTAAATGTCAGTATATTTACATAAAAGATCTCTCAGCAACAGAGGCAGCGATTGAGAAGGGGAAAACAAGGTTTGATTCAGGTGACACTAACCTATCTATCTGCAGGGCTGGGGTGATATGCTGGGGTCTGGTGACACTAACCTATCTATCTGCAGGGCTGGGGTGATATGCTGGGTCTGGTGACACTAACCTATCTATCTGCAGGGCTGGGGTGATATGCTGGGTCTAGTCACACTAACCTATCTATCTGCAGGGCTGGGGTGATATGCTGGTGCTGGTGACACTAACCTATCTATCTGCAGGACTGGAGTGATATGTTGGTTCTGGTGACACTAACCTATCTATCTGCAGGGCTGGGGTGATATGCTGGTTCTGGTGACACTAACCTATCTATCTGCAGGGCTGGGGTGATATGCTGGTGCTGGTGACACTAACCTATCTATCTGCAGGGCTGCAGTGGTATGCTGGTTCTGGTGACACTAACCTATCTATCTGCAGGGCTGGGGTGATATACTGGGTCTGGTGACACTAACCTATCTATCTGCAGGACTGGGGTGATATGCTGGGTCTGGTGACACTAACCTATCTATCTGCAGGGCTGGGGTGATATGCTGGTTCTGGTGACACTAACCTATCTATCTGCAGGGCTGGGGTGATATGCTGGGTCTGGTGACACTAACCTATCTATCTGCAGGGCTGGGGTGATATGCTGGTTCTGGTGACACTAACCTATCTATCTGCAGGGCTGGGGTGATATGTTGGTTCTGGTGACACTAACCTATCTATCTGCAGGGCTGGGGTGATATGCTGGTTCTGGTGACACTAACCTATCTATCTGCAGGGCTGGGGTGATATGTTGGTTCTGGTGACACTAACCTATCTATCTGCAGGGCTGGGGTGATATGCTGGTTCTGGTGATACTAACCTATCTATGTGCAGGGCTGGGGTGATATGCTGGTTCTGGTGACACTAACCTATCTATCTGCAGGGCTGGGGTGATATGCTGGTTCTGGTGACACTAACCTATCTATCTGCAGGGCTGGGGTGATATGCTGGGTCTGGTGACACTAACCTATCTATCTGCAGGGCTGGGGTGATATGCTGGTTCTGGTGACACTAACCTATCTATCTGCAGGGCTGGGGTGATATGTTGGTTCTGGTGACACTAACCTATCTATCTGCAGGGCTGGGGTGATATGCTGGTTCTGGTGATACTAACCTATCTATGTGCAGGGCTGGGGTGATATGCTGGTTCTGGTGACACTAACCTATCTATCTGCAGGGCTGGGGTGATATGCTGGTTCTGGTGACACTAACCTATCTATCTGCAGGGCTGGGGTGATATGCTGGGTCTGGTGACACTAACCTATCTATCTGCAGGGCTGGGGTGATATGCTGGGTCTGGTGACACTAACCTATCTATCTGCAGGGCTGGGGTGATATGCTGGGTATGGTGACACTAACCTATCTATCTGCAGGGCTGGGGTGATATATTGGGGTGTGGTGACAAATTCCCTTTAATAAACTACAGTGTCTCATTATTACTGGTTAACACTACATTGGCAAACTTGCTAGAAATTGACCCAGACTTGGTCTATGAAAGGACCTCATCCTTGACAACCTACCTGTGATATAACAAGGGGCTCGCATATATGCTTGAAGAGTGACCAGCCATAATTTGGTTATCCAATAAAGTTGGGATCTAATGTAATGGTTAAAGGACTATATGGAATAAAATAATAGTACATAACAGATATAAACCAAATCTACATAAAAAGCTGATAAAGGAGCAATCCCCATCTGTGTTGAAGAGTGGGTAGAGAAGGTTTGAGAAGATTTAAGACGACAGTGAAAAATCTTTCAGCTATCTCTGCCTTCCTAGGAATAAATGGTTATGTGTGATAAACTGGCTTATTTCAGACCAATATTCTTGACTTTCATTTTCAGAAAATGGCTTCTATAAAATATAATTATCGCTTGGTCATCCTCATTAAACATGTGATTGAAGTTAATGCTTTTGCTATGTGCATTTCATTGAATGAAGGCTCATTCAGTAATGTTGATTTGCAAAAGGGTCCTGGTGAGAAATAAAGTATATTTATTGTGATTTTCCACTGCAATTTTATGTTCAACTAAGTTGGAGCGGAACTAAACATAAGAGTAATACTTTGAGGCCCCATGTCGAAAGTAGTTAAGCCTTCGTTTAAAGGAGAAGTTTAGTTACAGAAAATCAACTAGTTTCTTAAAGGAGTTTTCCCCATAAATGTCATTTATCGCCAATACACAGGAGCAATAAGTAATAATAAGTAACAGATAACTATCTGACCACAGGGGCACCATAGATCACTATAGCAGGGGTTCAGAGACCCCATTCCTCCTCATTGTATGTCTGCACTGAGTTTAAATAGCGCGGCTGTCACACATGTTCGCTACAGCTCCATTCAGAGTCAATGGGACTCATGGAGAGAAGCGAACACTGTAGTAGACTGCCTGGCTGTGTTATACTTCTTAGTAATTGATGTTAAAGGGGTTTTCCTGCTCAATGCATATTTCATACCAATGACCTGTCCACAGGATCTGATAGAGGTCTGACACCAAGGACCCTGCGCAGACCAGCTGTTCCTGCATCCTCCAGGCACCGGAAACTACTGCAGTTGACGGGGAGTGAAAGCAATCTGCCCCTATTCAAGTAAGTAGCTGCCCTACTGCTATACAATGAAGGGGGCTGCAGCTTCTTTCCCATGACTTGAATAGGAGAAGAGTTGCTTTTGCTTCCCGTCCATTGCTGTAGCTTTTGGGGCCCGGAGGACAGAGATGACCTATTCTGTGTATCAGTATGAAAAATGAATTTAGGGTCGGAAACCCCTTTAAACTGTTACTTTGTTATTGATAAAGCATCATCTATACTCTGTTGTGTTCTAATGATTTTAAGATGACTCTGCTGACCGTGTCCCAGTCTACACAGTGAAGCTAAAATGTGAGCTAAAAGGAAATGTCATCTTAAAGGGGTTTAAAGGCGTTCCCCATTCTGAATAGAGCAGCGGTCGGGCAGAGTGCGAACCGCTTCACTGATTTCAATAGGAGAACCGGACATATCATAGCTATCACTGGTGCTCCCATTGAAATGAACGGAGCAGTGTGCGCACCATCTCTCCATTCTCAGAACAGGGGACAAAAGTGCCTTGTTCTCCTGATCATTGGGGGTCTGAGTAGTCGGACCCCCAATGATCTTCAAGTTATCCCCTATCCTACGGAAACCAATCACATCACATCTTTTATTATATAAGAGCACTATAGATAGACAGATAGATAGACAGACAGACAGACAGATAGATGATTGATAGATAGATAGATAGATAGATAGATAGATAGATAGATAGATAATAGATAGATAGATAGATAGATAGATGATAGATAGATAGATAGATAGATAGATAGATAGATAGATAGATAGATAGAGGGTAACAAAGACATTTTTACTATTTGCATATTTTCCAAAGGCTACCATGAAAACTACAATATTTTATCCAATATGGATAATGTAAAATAAATCATCAAAAATTAAAAAATTAGTACTGAATATTTAAAAACTGATTTATATAGGTTTTCATATATTTTGCTAATACCCTGATAACACATTCCCTTTCCATCTGATCTACAAAGAAAGGATACAATTGCAATTTTACTTTATTTTTAGCTCAGCTCCACTTTACATGTCCATACAATCTCCAACACTTGTTGCCCCAAATTCATCATTATTTAAATAAGATGAAAAAGAAAACCCACAAAATCATCAACGAAATATCTTGGCTTTCAGCTCTGAACAAGCGTGACTCACCTACAAAATGTAACACAATTTCAGGCAGTAAGTGGTTAGAACTTGCAAAATTATGATTAAATTCAAGAGCTAGAAAGCCAAATCTATTTCTGCCAAATGATATGAATCAAATCTGTTTCATGCGAGATAAATGCGAGCTAATTGCAACAGTGTATCTAATATACAATAACAAACTCATGAGTACAGTATGTGACTGGCGCCGTCCATGCCAGCAGTACAAGTATAGCAATAAAGAAGTAGTAATAATAAGTCACATCCGTCAGAAATAATTAACTGCAATCAATTCTTTGAAGGATGGATCCTCCAAAAATCCTTAACATTTGTAGCAATGTAACCTGTGGTTAACACTGGAGTATAAAGGAAAACATCCAATGAAACATACAAAACATCCAACAGAGTCATAAATATTTTAATATCTTATTTCGGTGTTATGAGAGGTTACATTAACAGACCTTCTGTGAGAAGAGCTTTCCTGTCTTTGTTCCCATGACAACACTTCTTGTTTCCACACTCTAGAAAACTTACACTTTAATTACTGGGACCTTACGTGCACCGGAATCAGCTTTGAGATAAGCCTTTCAATACGCCCTAATACTAACCAAATGTCAATTCATATAAATATATTAGGGATGAGTGATTTTGCCTAAAAATAAAAAAGTTGATGGGCAATTCTCAATTTTAATCTCGATTTTCTTGTTTTTGATTAAATTAACTAAAAAAGTTCATTGAGCATAGGAAGAAGGTAGAAGATATACAATATATCCTTGTCTTACTACCTTACGACTCCACTGCTGACTACAGGGAAGACACTGTTCATTGTAGGTGGCATCATCAGGATCAAATCGGTCAAGATCCAACACCCGGACACCATCCCGATCAAGTGTTTCAGCCATTGGAAGACTAGGTATACTGCTGGTAGCAGCCCTACTTCTATTCAAGGGAATAGGAGTGGGGTGCAGTATCAGGCACCACCACTACACGGGGGGACTATACAGACTGGAAGCTGTAGACAGTGTACGGAGCTCCACATACTGTAGCTCCCATTCATATACCTAGTATATGGCCAAAACAACCTCAACCAATCTGATACTAAAGACCTATCCTGTGCACAGTCAATACCACAAAAATGAAACCTAAGGCAGTGAATGGGTCTATTCACATGTCAGCTTTTTTTGACATACAGCTTTTCATGGCTGTCGAAAAAGTGAGGCCCGGTTCACATCTGAATTCGGGTTTCCATGCAGGGAGCCCGCTTGGGGACCGCACAAACAGAAACCGATACGCATGAAAAAGTGGTTTACCTGGGAAACCTGCGGACCCCATAGACTATAATGGGGTCCGTGTGGTTTCCGCTCGGTTTCTGCATGAAGCAAGCAGAGAGGAAAGTGCTGCAAGCATGTTTCGTGCGGAAACCACACAGACCCCATTATAGTCTATGGGGTCCACGGGTTTCCCAGGTAAACCACTTTTTTATGCGTATAGGTTTCTGTTCGGGGGTCCCCAAGCGGACACCCCGAACATAAATCCGAATGCAGATGTGAACTGGGCCTGACCTGCTCCATGTCCATCCAAATGGACATAGATAGAGCTGTGTGAATCGACTCATAGACATTTATAGGTTTTATAATGGCCATTTCAAAAACAGCAGTCACATTATTCACGGTTGAAAAGATCCCATCCGTGGACCTGAATCTGGCCAACACAGCCGTTTCCAACGTGCCGTGAAAAAAGGCACTGTCATGTGACTAAGGCCTTCCAGTGGCGGTACTGTATTTTTTCCTATCCCTTCCAGCAAAAAACAAGACCTAGCATGGCTATAAAAAGTAATGGAGTAATTAAAAAAAAAATTATCCAAGAAACAAAATAAAAAAATAAACCCGACCATGGCTAAAGGGGATCTGCTACTTCTCCTGACTTATCTGCGGAGTCCCTACACCATCTGGTACTATCAACACTGATTGGGCAATGTCAGCAGGGACACACCCCCTACGGCTGTCATTGTATTTTTAAATTTCTAGGAGGAGTAACAGAGGAGCAATTAAAAAAATGCTCGAAAATTATTTCATGGGGAATACAATAATTTCGTAAAAAGTCATCTCAGGCTCTCTAAGTAAAATTTCTAAATTTACTGTGCTAAAAAATAGAGGTTCCCTGTGATCCTCCCGCAGCGTGACCTGCACAATTATTTTTATTATGAGAGGTTGTTTCGATGCTTATTGATGCCCCCTGCTGGGTAAAGGATGAGCAGCCAAGCCCATTGAAGTCCAATTAGGTATTGGCAGAAGGCCAGGAAATAAAAGGGTACAGTATATCAGCATTTTTTTAGCAGTACTTCTAATATCTAAATATTTCATGAAGCAGATTGGTGTATTTTGATACCGCTGTCTTTCTGCCAAAAACAGCTTGAAATTTCAAAAAAGTACAGTCATAGTAGACATTTAAAGTGGCGATGGGAATTGACTGTGTCATCAGCAGATAATGGGGTAATGCGGCAGGAGTGGAGTAGAGATGGGCGAACCGACTCGTATTAAGTCGGGTTCAACCCAAATATTCTAAATTGTTTGTTTGCTCGCCATGCCCGCATCACCGCTGAGACCCAATCACAGGGCCTCAGTCAGAGGTGTGCCCCTACTCATGGTGACACTGTCCGATCAGCGTCACACTGTGTAAATACACCCTACTTTGACAAAGGGTATGGTTACATTGGGCTGTCAATTCATTCATGCATATCCAGGAAGAATAACAGAGGAATTGAAGAACATAGAAATCTAGAAGTTTCAGAAGTATTTCATGTGGAATATACAGTACAGACCAAAAGTTTGGACACACCTTCTCATTCCAAGAGTTTTCTGTATTTTCATGACTATAAAAATTGTAGATTCACACTGAAGGCATCAAAACTATGAATTACCACATGTGGAATTATATACTTAACAAAAAAGTGTGAAACAACTGAAAATATGTCTTACATTCTAGGTTCTTCAAAGTAGCCACCTTTTGCTTTGATTACTGCTTTGCACACTCTTGGCATTCTCTTGATGATCTTCAAGAGGTAGTCACCTGAAATGGTCTTCCAACAGTCTTGAAGGAGTTCCCAGAGATGCTTAGCATTTGTTGGCCCTTTTGCCTTCACTCTGTGGTCCAGCTCACCCCAAACCATCTGGATTGGGTTCAGGTCTGGTGACTGTGGAGGTCAGGTCATCTGGCGTAGCACCCCATCACTCTCCTTCTTGGTCAAATAGCCCTTACACAGTCTGGAGGTGTGTTTGGGGTCATTGTCCTGTTGAAAAATAAATGATGGTCCAACTAAACACAAACCGGATGGAATAGCATGCCGCTGCAAGATGCTGTGGTAACCATGCTGGTTCAGTATTCCTTCAATTTTGAATAAATCCCCAACAGTGTCACCAGCAAAGCACCCCCACACCATCACACCTCCTCCTCCATGCTTCACGGTGGGAACCAGGCATGTAGAGTCCATTCGTTCACCTTTTCTGCGTCGCACAAAGACACGGTGTTTGGAACCAAAGATCTCAAATTTGGACTCATCAGACCAAAGCACAGATTTCCACAGGTCTAATGTCCATTCCTTGTGTTCTTTAGCCCAAACCAGTCTCTTCTGCTTGTTGCCTGTCCTTAGCAGTGGTTTCCTAGCAGCTATTTTACCATGAAGGCCTGCTGCACACAGTCTCCTCTTAACAGTTGTTGTAGAGATGTGTGTGCTGCTAGAACTCTGTGTGGCATTGACCTGGTCTCTAATCTGAGCTGCTGTTAACCTGCCATTTCTGAGGCTGGTGACTCGGATGAACTTATCCTCCGCAGCAGAGGTAACTCTTGGTCTTCCTTTCCTGGGGCGGTCCTCATGTGAGCCAGTTTCTCTGTAGCGCTTGATGGTTTTGGCCACTGCATTTGGGGACACTTTCTATGGGAGAGTTTCCTAGACATGTTTTATGCGAGGACGCAGAGTATAGAAGCTGTGATATCATCTATTGTTAGTATGGGATGTAAACTGTGGCAAAGAAAATCCTTCTAAAGAACTGCCAAAGGTCAGAGTAGAAGCTGCAGTATAAAACCCCTTTTATTAAAATATGTTTAACATAAAAACTTGGTTTAAGGCTAAGGCCCCACATAGCGAACTGCAGTTAAAAACGCTGCAGAAAAAATGCAGCAAGAATGGATTCCTTTTTTTTTTCTGTTGCATTTTTGCTCCATTTTTCTCTGCAGTTTTTCTTCTTCTATAAGGCTGAGGCCCCACGTTGTGGAAAAGCAGTTTTTTTAATGCAGATTTTGCTGCGTTTTTTTGAACCACACCCAGGAGTGGCTACAAAAGGAATAGGAAATATATAGGATGCTCATAAAACTGCAGCAAAATCTGCAACAACAAAAAAGCAGCTTTTCGCAACATTGTACCTTAGCCTTAAATCTACAGGAAAAATGGAGCTTTTCCACCACATTTTTTTCCTGTAGATGAGATTAGCCAAAATCTCATTCACTTTACTGGGACTGTAAAAAATTTTTCATTGCGTTTCTGCACTGTGGGGCCTTAATATAGAAAAAAAAAATTCTGGTGACACATTCTTGTTAAGTCTTCGATATTTTGGCTTCCATTTTAACCCTCACTCATTATAAAAACAATTCCAAGTGTTCCAGAAAAGGTCAATAGTTTATTGGACAAAATAATTTTTGCTTTCCAAAAACATTTGCGTTGCGATTTAATGTATGCAATAGTTAAATATGTAAACATCTCCTTTATGTGGAAGTAATCTATACCGCCTCAAGCATCAGCACAATATGACTTTATACAATATTCAATATGCATAATACCTGTATTAATGTCGGCATTTGTAAGCAATTAGATGTAAACCACCGTGGGATAAATACAAAATAAAAGCTTTAACGCTGCAAAAAAAAAAAAGTTATTGTTGCTCTTTGATCACAGCCTATATGAGCTCACGATTAAAGGATGTTTGCATATTGATAGCTAGGCTCCTGTAATTGCCTTTTGCGGTTCTGCTGATGTGAGCTTCATTCCCCAATGAGTCTGATGAGATCATACACAGCCATACTAAGCCATTAGAGCCCCCTTATCAACAGGCCACTATCCATTATCCTAAATGGAAAGGAGCATCGTGGAAGAAAAAAACAGGAAGCTTCAAAGTAATGGGGTTAAAATGGATCCTTATGCTTGATAAATAATGTATGGAGTAGAAATCTGAAAGCCCATATAGTTCAGTGCAAGCTGCGGACTATATGCCTCTGAATGCTTTATAATAATACCTTGCATGCCGCTGATTCCCTTAATACAGAGCGGTGCGTTTCTTCCTACCTGCACTTGTCACCCCGGGCTCTTAATTTCTGTTATTTAAAAATGTAAGGCATCTTAAGGAAGGATATTAGCAAGACTGTTACAGTCTCGTCTTTGCTAGATGTTATTACGGAGCTGTTATATATTTATATTAACTCATTTGTATCACAGTCAGATTTACACAGTGATGATTTACTGACGAGTATTGAAGATGATGGATGTTGAATGCATGGGACGCCATAGCAAGCCTTGTAAAGAACAGAGCTGTGGCGTCGGAGTCATGGAGTTGGGTGGAGTAGGAAAAAAAGTTAACGACTTGGACTCCAGTCTCAAAATAAAATTATTAATTATTATATATTATATTATGCAATTATTGATTTATGTTGTATAATTAGATGTATAGTCTATTATATAAGCATAATAATAGTAATAGTAATATAATATAATACATTAGATGTACAGTTTGTTATATAATAATGATAATTATTATTATTATTATTATTAATAATAATAATAATAATAATAATAACAATAATAATAATATATAATTAATTAGATGTATAGTTGATGTAATGATACTAATAATAATACAGTAATTATTATTCTTATTATTATTAAAATATAATACATTAGATGTATAGTTTGATATATAATAATAATAATAATAATAATATGATTATTATTATTGCTAATAATATAATTACATGTATAGTTTATTCAATTATAATACTAATAGTATTATTATTTTTATTATAATAATCATAATTCATAATAATAATAAATGAATTTGATGTATAGTTTGATAAATAATAGTAATAATAATACTAATAATAATATTACTAATAATAATTAATTTGGTGTATAGTTTATTCAATTATAATAGTGATGTTGTTATTATTATTATTATTATTATTATTATTATTAATAATAATAATAATAATAATAATAATAATAATAATAATAATATATAATGCATTAGATGTATAGTTTGCTACATATTTACTTTCATAGGAATCAGTCACTGGCTTTTTAATGAATTAGAGGATCTTCACCACTTCTGTCTGAACATGGTCTTTTGTGGAGGAGTCGGTGTCGGAGCTGGAGTTGGACTGTGGTATAACAGAAGAGTCGATGGCTTGGCCTACCAACTCCAAAGCTCTGGTAAAGACTCTGCTTATGTAACAGGTATGTGTTCATATCATGCTCAAGCAATACCCACATGTTTGTTTCAAGTGTACCACGGAAAGTATGCCCCAGACGTGTGCAGCTCTATTCCTATACACCTGTATATGATTGTCATACAGAGTTTATTTTGGGGCGACCCCTGTTATTCAACTTACTCAACTGTAGAGCAAAGTCCCAGCGAGATACAACAGCTCCAATTGACGGCCTAGTCTGATCGCTAAGAAACTTGGCACCTTCTCTAGTCCAAATGTCAGATGATATCAGATTGACTAGAAAGAATATATTCCTGAAAATTTTGGCTCTTAAGGAGGACATTCATGCTTCACAGCTCATCAAAAAAAAATTTCTTGAAGTATATGCTCAAAATTCAAGAAATCCATTCAAAGAGGGTCACTTAGAGGGGGCTACTGATACTTGTCTTGTTTAGGTTCAGTGCTCAGTCCCAGGAAGTGGTGGGGGACTGGTAAGATTAAGGTATTACTACTTTTATATTTTTATATTACATACTAAGCATTTTTTTCTTTCTAGATTTACATGGCTGGCCATTCCATTCAATGGACGTCTGTCATCAGAGTCCAGCATATCACCCCAGCTGCCTAAATCGATAGGTTGGGGTCATCAGAATTAAACACTGTTCCCCCTTGTGAATTGCTGCCTCCGTTGCGGAGGTATCTCTGCTTTTGTCCATATTCAAATGGACTGGGGTGATATACTGGGTTCTAGTGACAGACTCCCTTTGTAATCTTTTTCATTTAACCATTTGCATGACAGTAGCTTTATTTTTACCCTGGTCACTTCTGCAATACTATCAGGTATGGGACAGAAATATACAAAGTCTCTCTCTTCTACTGATCATATCTCCTGCTTCTTATATAAACACCATACTGGGTAACCCATAATCCCCTTTTAATTCCAGTTTATGGTGAACATAAACCAATAATGGCTGAAGTAGATCTTTATATGAGGATTATTAAGATTATATTATCCTAATGCTGTTCCGTTCTTTGTTTGCACCTAAAAAGATTTGCCTGGATTAGAAAACCCAATACTGAGTACCATATTCGGGAGTCTAGACTCCATGCCCCTTATTTGCTACAATGTAAAATGATTATTAAAAGTGCCTCTCATTGTGGAGGACCCAGCACATGGATTTAAATGGGGACACTGCAATACCTCATGTCTCCTGCTGTGGCACTGTAGGGGAATTGAACACTTGCTGCCAGTTCTCCAAACGATTACAGCGGATCACTGGGGGTTTGTGTAGCAGAATAAGCTGTGATTGGTTAGTTTTTGAGGCACAGCAGCCAGCCTACAGTAATATCAACCTAATATAGTGTATATCTTATAAGGGGTAGTTACTTTGGTTTTATATTCAAATTATACAGGAATTTCTTCGAGGTATTGCTCAAAGTATAAAAA
The DNA here is from genome assembly GCA_947044405.1 of Leptodactylus fallax. Lineage (NCBI taxonomy): Eukaryota > Metazoa > Chordata > Amphibia > Anura > Leptodactylidae > Leptodactylus > Leptodactylus fallax. Next base: position 875,812 of record CAMRHE010000076.1, on the reverse strand, counting down.
GGTTGAGAACTTATGTAGCCTTTAGCTTTGCTAATCTATTCCTCATTGTCACTAAGTAGTAAGTCTAAAACTATCTCCTACACATTTATCATCCATTGCTACTGGTATCAATTCTGCTCATGGCAATAACAGATTGTACGTAGATTTTTCAGTTTGTATAAAGTATAATGTGCTCCTGCTGACATTGAGGTCTATCATGTGCTATGAATGTCAAGCTCCAACCTGCTTCTGTTCTTCTACTAGCCGTTCTTGAATAACTCCGGCATCTGCGGATAATTGGCCTTCCGTCCTGTGGCCTGGACCATCTGTTTTTACGAAATTAATGGAATTCATTTTCATACATATCTTCCATTTGTCATGCACTTAGTATTGTAAACCATCTGTGCGATGTCCACTTCTGAGTGATATTAGGTTAATTCCCCATATAACAGTGTACCCACCTTATGTCACATTCTACGGTATGTCAACCTATAGGCAAAGGAGTTATTCAACACACAGTAGTCACATAACTACATGGTTAACAAGGCTGATAAAAGAAACAGGTCCATCGTCTCCAATCTGTAATACGTTGATCCACTGGAAGGCGAAAACCCCTATGAGGCAGATTACATTAATCCCATATTAGGAGAATTTTTTTTGTAACTCCATATATGGTATCAGAATAAATCCCTGAATCAATGTCCTAGAACGCATAACTAATATAAAGGAAGTCAACCACTTCCCCCAAGTATGTTCAACTGCTACCACTGTGTTACAGACCACATTATAGTGATAAACATATCTTTGTTATGTATGTCACTCTTTTATATCTGGAGAAATACAACTTTGAAGTCTTATGCAAATGAGGCAGTTGGTGCACTGGGGGCGGGCCTTCTGCCCTGGGAGCACTGCTCTTGCTGCTTAAGTAGGATGGGTGATGTCATAACAGAAGGAGGATCAACTCTCAGTGGCAAAGGTAGGAGATGGTAGGGATCTGAGGGGCAAGGGTAATGCTCCAGAGAGATGAAGGCCCGCCCCCACTGCACCAACTGCCTCATTTGTATAAGACTCAAAGTTGTTTTTCTCCAAATGTACAAAAATTATATCAGAAAAGTATGTGGTTTGTGACTGTAATGTGCTCTATAACATGGTGGTGACAGTTGACTAAGCTTGAGGAAGGTGGTAGGCTCCCTTTAATTTTTTTAAGAAGGACATCCAGGACCCTCTTGAAATTACAATGAATTAACCATCTCAACATCATGTGGCAAAGATTTCCATAGTTTTGCTGTTTTTATAGTAAAGAAGCCCCATCTATGACAATGATGACATTGTAGATACAGAAGAAGCCCTTTTATGTGCAAAAAATATCCTATTGCTATATAGTGCCTTCAGCCCACCCAGCAGGAATGTTACTAGAATCCTAATATACAAGGGTGTACTGTACCTCCAATGGAGACAAACTAGTCAACCGCTATGACATTCGTGGGCGGAAGGGGACTGAGCCATCCAATCCCTTTGACTGCAGTTATAATGCAGCTTGAAGCATTGCTGCGGCTTAGGTGAAACTTCCATTTTTACAAGATCCATGACAGATATGATGGATCATTTTTGACATATCATGATGTATTATGATTCGTTAGGATCTTTTGTTACACCAATTTGCTCATAATGGGTCCGTCAAGATCCAGTGTGGAATCCATTTATTTACTGTATAAAATACTGCGATATGTTAGGCCCCTTGTTCACACTAGTGTTATGGCCTCTATTCATAATTATAACTATTTTGGTTCCCCTTTCAGTACCAAATCTTAATGGACCACATTGAAGGTGGTCTTCAGGGTCATCCATTGTTTTTCATACTGATAACCTACCCACGTGATAAGTCATCAGTATCTGATCAGCTGGCATCCCCACCCATCAGCTGATCTGGCCGCCTCCGGATGCCGGAAACAATAGAGATGTAAGGAAGCAGGAGACAACTCTGCTCAAGTTATAGGCGCAAAGCTGTAGTAACCCAGCGCCACCACTAAACAGTAGAAGGGGCTCCAGATTTTCACCTTTTGTGTGAATAAGAGCAGAGTTGCTTCAGATGCCATACATATCTACATCTTGGTTGTCAGACCTCCATCGATCAGATGCTGTTGACCTTTCCTGTGGACAGGTCATCTGTATGATAAACACTAAAGGGCCCACAAAACCCCTTTAAGTTTAATGTGATCCATCAGGGGATTACTACTTAAAGGGGTCGTTGCGTTATAGACACTTATCCCCTATCCACAGGACAAGGGATAAGTGTCTGATCGTCAGGTCCTCCAATGATTAGGAGGAGAGGGGACTGAATGTCCCCCTAAGGCCTCCTTGTGAACGGAAGGCCAGTGAGCTTGTGTGACCAGTGCTCCATTCACCTCAATGGGGATGGCTGGACTGTAGTGCACCCACAGCCCCATAGAAGTCAATGGAGTCCCAATCACGCAAGCGCACTGGCGCTCCATTCTTAAGGAGGCCTTAGGGGAACATTCAGTCCCCTCGTACTCCTGATCACTAGGGGAACCAGCGACTGGACACTTATGCCCTGTCCTGTGGATAGGATAAGCATTTTTTCTACATTCTAGATTTAATATTTTTATTTCTTTTAATTAGCAATGAATAAACTCTTTATTAATTCATATTTTTAACCATGCGGGAAGCATTAATGAAAACATATTTGCTTTCATTTATAAAATTGCTTAATACAGACAGAAAATAGAGATTTCATAATTATACTTCAATTTAACACAAAAAAAAATAAAAGAATTTTACTTTTTTTCCATGGAAACAAGACCTGGAGCTTAGGGAGCAATCGATAAGCCTCTATCTCCAAATTACCAGTAAGAGCCATCATACTCCCCTCCTGCTGTTTTTTATAGCATAAATAGACAAGGCCCTTCACTGTGATACCGAAAATTATAATGACAACTTGATACTGCGGTATTCTGCATGACCACAATGTACCATCACGTAAGAAACTCTTGAGTTGAATCTTAACAATGTCTGAGAAATGAAAGAAGACAGAGTAAAAACATGCCTTATACAACAGGTTAAAATGCATCTCAAATTATAAAACAACATTTCATAAATGAATAGTAAAGGTGAATGTAAGAAACATTGTAATATATTTTACTAAAGAAATCTGTTTCTTTTTCTATTTATCAGGCTGAGTTACTTTTTACATAGAAGTCTAGGGAGAGGGGAGGGGGAGGAGGGAGATGCTGGAAAAGACACCTAAAGAACATCAGCTGCTTACCGCTACACTGTGAGTGAGGGAACTCTTTTGACATTGCTGTATCTACCACTGCACAAAATGAGGCATCGCATCAATTAACATCCTCCTCCTCCTCCTCTCCATAGACTTCTGAGAAAATAGATGGAGTATGCAGAAATAAACAGTCTTAATGAAGATAAAAAGAAGAAGTATTACAGGGAGAAGGAAACCGATTTCTTAAATAAAATTCATTACAAAGTTTCTTATACTCACTTGTACTATTCATTTATGACATGAGGTTAGAGGTACATTTTAAATATAATTCTGGGTAGTCGTCTCAAAGAAATTTCACTGTACTTTGCAGATATTGGGACTAATTCAACACATTAACACATTCTTAGACTGTTCACATCCATGTCAAAGCTTAGAAAAGAACAGACAATGATCTGCTGGATCCAATGGATGACGGATACCAGCGGAATCTGATTAGAGATGATCAAACCAGATTCGACCAGAATTTTCCAAAAGTTTCACCCACTAACTACTACTATACTCTGGGGTCTTGCACTTTAAAGCAAACACCATGACATTGGTGTGCCACCTGTGATTGGGCATCAGCAGTCTCTGGGTGCATGTGATGTCACCCAGGAGGCTGAAAGAAGTCGGGAGTATACAATTGTTTATTATGTTTCCGCACCTCCCCTTATTATGCTCTGGGGTCTCTTCTGATTTGTGATGAATAAGCTCGGCCTGGACCAAACCATCCAAACCCTAAATGAAACAAATCTTCAGAGGTTCGCCCATTTCTACACCCGTTGGACTACATTAATTTACAATAGGTTTTCTCAATTTGATGGCAAACATAAGGTATGCTCTGAAAAAACAGAACTTGGTGAAAACAGAGTTCTCCTGGGTGATGTCAGCAGGACTGGTGAAGCCTTTGTTTGGGCCTCAGTGGTCACGTGGGGCACGTCAACCTCATGATGCTTGATGCACCTCAAGTGGCCACTGAGGCCCAATCACAGGCTTCAGTGGTCCCGAAGGGCAATTGACATCACCCAGGAGACCGGAAGACACATGGAGTCCTAAAGAGGTGAGAGAAAGTGAGTAGGACTGTTTATTATCTTTTTGCACCTCCTCTGGGCCTCTGACTATTATACTCTGATTTCTGAAGACACTCCAGGATATAATAATACCACTTCTGGTTCAGGAAACATAACTGGTGGACAATCTTGTGAGGTTCGCCCATCTCTAGTTATTATATAAAAAACTGCTACAAGGCAAAACAGAAATGTAACGTGAAATGTGTATTTTTGCAGTTTTCACATGGTTGAGCCCTGGCTAACACTTCCTATTTTGAAGGTCATAGTGTTCCCTTTAAGTAAACCTTTCTGAGAATCCCATCACAATACTCAAGGCTCTCTTTAGAGAGTATTAATACAAGGATCATGTACAGATATACAGTAACTAAAATCCTTATTCTTCTAGAAGATTTGGATCAATCCATGGATGTGTTTGGGAGGACAATTGTCGCCAGGTGGTCATCCAATCTTTCCTACAAATCTCATCTCCTCCTGTGAATCTGCATTTTATAGGGACTTTGTCTTTGGTTTCATGGGGAAGACAACAAAAGAGTTTCTCCAGCATCTCCATTCAACAAAGATACAAGTGTGATTTCTATAGGGACGCTTTGTATAGAGTGAAATTTACAATATTGTGACTGATTAACACTGAACATGTTACATGATTTACAAATAAAAGCTCAGTTAAAGGTAATGTTACTTTTTTTGTATGTTTGTGAGCACATTGGGGTGAATTTATTAAGATCGGAGTATCATGGGCCGGTCTTAATATTGTGATCGCTGGTGGTATACGTATCAGATTTATTAAGAGGCTCCATCCTCTTATAGGGGTTATATCACAAAGAATATTTATCCTTATCCATATCTATGGTCTATACTAGACATAGCCGAGTAGCCATACTTCAGCTACCTCTGTGGTTTATGGGGGATGGACCCCCATAAAATTCTGCTCTGTACCATGTGGTTATTTTTAAAAATGTATATATTCAGTGGATGGAAAATTCACCGTTTAGGAGATCTACATAATTATGAGCATTTCCATGCAAATTTCCTTTTTCTGCCTGTCGAGATAACAGAAAGGAAACTCAATAATGTCAAAAATGAGTTGCAAGCTTCCTGTTATTGCACAAAACTATCATTCACAAACCTTGGAGAGCTCTGTACGTTCCATGAAGTCATAGTCAATCTTCAGTGTGTGAATTGGTCATGATTTAGTTTCAGTCCTATGTTCTACATTGTGTGCGATGTGAAGTTTCATGACTTTTTGGAAAAACACGTTTCTAATACATGTCCATAGGTCACAGTTTACATATATATAGTATTCAGAATACTAACATAACCCCTTACTGGTGAACAAACCTACTATAAATGGTATTCAAAATGTATTACCAGTAAGTTCTCAGCCTAGCAAGACATTCTATGTGACTTCCTTTTTTTCCTTAGAATACATAATGCTAGTGACTCTTACCACTTTCCTGGTGGTAACGTTGTAGGAGCCTTCCCTTCTATTGCGCCATGAAAAATGTAGTAGTGTAAAGGTGTCTAAACGTTAGAATAGGTTCATCCAAACCTAATGATTTTGTATGTGCTGCCTAAACATATAAGGTGTATTGGAGGTTCAGCCACAAGGTTCGTATCGGAGGTGTGAAAGGAAAAAAGATTGGGTCATGTGGAATTCTGCACTGGGGCCATAGAGCTTGACGTTACACTTCTGCAAGGCACAGATGTCAGATACCGGAGTCCCCGTCACTGTTACCCCATAGTGGGTTATCTTGTATAATCTTGTATGGTGAACAATCTCTTAAAACAGGTTCTAAATTGATTGGGACTCCCTACCAAAAACATACACAAGGCTGTATCCTCTTTAGTTTTGCTTTTTTTTTTTCTCCTGCAGGATGATACGTATTTGTAACACTGCGTGCTTTAGCACTCAAAATGCTACAAAATTTGTATTCTTTGGCCCAGTAAAAAAGTACATGATATAAATTCTAGTGAACATAATCTACTTACCAGTGACTGTATTTGTGAGTTATCCTCTACTTTCTGGTCCTTAGCTGTATCATGTGATCAAGACTGACTCTCCAACTGACACAGTAGTAAGATTTAGGAAGACTGGTGTTATCAACGTTGGTCTTCATATCTCCTGCGTCAGTGGGGGATTTGGCTGATTCATGACACATGCCTCCTCATAAGTAAGGTGCATCCTCATAGCTGACATAGTATTAAGGCTTCATTTACACCAGAAAACTGGCATAAATGATGGTCAATCAGGCGAGGCTGCTGGGCCCCTTCCCCAGCAGGAATTTACTGTGTCCCCTATTTGGAAAGTGTCAAGGGTAGCGTCAAAACACTGGCTGTGAAAATTTTTCACGACTGCTGTTTAATATGTTGCAAACCCCTGGTTTGAAACTTTTTACAGTTGTGTAGGCAGATAATAAATCTGCCCCAGTGTCTCATGTGTGAAGACCATTTCTCTATTCATTCCTACAGTAGAAGACTCATATCAAGACTCTCATAAGAATGAATAAAGAAACTGACTTCCTGTCCACACTAAAGGTGTTGTCTCAGTTGGAGAGTCTTATTGCTGGTCACATGACACAACGGAGGACCAGAAGGAAATGGCAAACTCAAAAATACAGCCACCAGAAATATTACTTTCACTACATCTTAATTCATGTAATTTTCTAATAGGCCAGAGAATAAAAAGTTTTGTGGTATTGATATTTTAAGACCGTTTTGTCTATGTGAATGGAGCAGGTTCCCTTTCTCTATGCACTCCTTGTAAGTTCCTCTACTGATGACCCTTTCCCTTGAGTTACAGGTAAAGTAGTCCTCTAACTACACTGTTATTCTGTGGCACATCCATTCCACTGCCCTAAGTTATAATGGGGCTATTCACCATAAAAAATGGCAGTACATGGTCATGGTAAAGTAAAAGTACATGGCCATTCTGATGGCTACATGGCCCCAAAAGAAGTCAACAGAACCATCTTTATGGTCATCAAAATGGATTTGTATCAGCCATTAAAAATGGGTCCGTGGGTTGGAAAAAAAAAAGGCCAGTGAAATTCATGTTTTTTTTAAAAAGGTCTGTTAAAAACAGATCCAAAAAGTTCACAAACGTCTGTCAAAAAATGGACCGATACATTGGTAGCCACTAAATGACCTCAGTCATGTGAATACAGCCTACAGTCAATAAAGTATAAAATGGTCAAAAAAGTATAAAATGGTCAAATAGTAGGTGTTGCTAAAAATGTTTATGAACTGAAAAACTCTGGATAGAATTTTTTTAAATGTATTTAAATACAAAATACAATTAAAATGTTGCATTTTATTTTACTTTATTTTATTAAAGATGATATTTTTCATGGGATAGCCCCTAACAGGTAAACTAAAAAAGGCAGTCTAGTCTGGTTAGAAAAAAAAAATTTCTAGAAAATAGTCTGATACGACAGTCATTGCTGCGACCAGCAGAAAAGGAGAAAGTAGCGTAATACAGAATTGTTCGAGAATCCCTCAAAAGTCACACATTTTTCATCCCTACTGAGGATTTAAAAATGAAAAGCAGACCTGGAGGGTCTTAGACAAGCCTGAGGCAGTATGAAGGGAAAGGTCAAACACTCTGCTAAAAAAGAGCGTTATCTGCGGAACAACAACTTATCAGCCGGCTTGCAGCCCTTTTTATTTACACTTATTGGTCCCAGAGGTAGTGCACTCAGTGCAGGGCGTGATTACTTTGTAATGCTTTTACCAGGAATTGGAAAGGAGAGTCTAATTTGTAACAATGTGTTGTTGCCTGCACGTGAACTTTCCAAGACGCCGGTGCCTTTCACAGTGTGAACGACTAGCCCATATAATGAGCACTGAAACCACAACTGTCTAAGAGAAGAATTCAGATGAGTCTTGCCTTTTACGAATGTATTGGCGAACGATTTACCTGAATTCTCGGGAAGTGACCAATCAATGAGTATTTCTGAATATTACACAAATCTTTCTGACTCTACATTTAAAAAACAAAAGTTTTAGAATTTCGAATTTTTCTAGAGGTTAGTGGGCAGAGGGGTAAATTTAGGATCCTGAGCCACAATGCAAAATCTATGATACGGCCTCCTCGCTACGGCCATTAAAATATTAGTGTCTTATTTTTATGCGGATGTTGCCTCCCTCAGGTACCACAAAGTAGGTGCTCTACACCCCCAATAACTATACCCCAGTGACTGAAACATGATATGGTATGGAATGAGCTTTCTTGTTCCGCACACATAACATAATTCGGAGGGCCCACTCTCTAATAATCCACAGAAATACACCATAGTACCCTTTAAATTTGGGTGTCTTCTGCTGGACCACTATTATGTTAGAGCCTGGGTCCACCATAGGATCCTCTGGTACACTGGTGGGCCAGTCCAACACTGGTATCGTAGACCATTGACTAAATTCTGTCTATTATCAAGAGTAGACATGAGTAGATCAAAATCTTCTTTTCATGAAAATTTTCATTGATTCTCCAGGAGCTATTCCTTCGGACTCCCCCATACACATACATGCTTGGTTTGATCAAGCAAGCAAGCATTTTTAAAAAGAAGAGTGCAAAAGGTGGAAGACACCTCTGGGGGTGGTTTATTTTTCCTGAGGACAAAAGTATCAGGCACGCTGAAATCCAACAACCCTATCCTTGTCTCTCCTGATATCTGCCGTTGGGGGTGGGGGGAATATCCCCATATATATTAGGTGTATACACAACTTGCCAGGTTTGTCCAAAATAATTCTAATGTGTATGGACAGGATAGGCCATAAATACTTTATGGGAGGTTGAGGGTGAAAGCCGGCACAAAACAGGGCCAGAAGAAGAAAGCTCCGTCCCATTCATAGCGCCCGGGCACTGTCACTTCAACTCAGCACCCACTGACAGGGGCTCTTTGTGGCTGCTTGGTCCGGGGCCAACTGTGGACCCTCACCGATCAGGTAACCCATAGACACCTTAACTCTGGAAAACCCCTTTAATATCAGTAATGTATTTCTATGAGATTTCCACTTATGTAAATGGGCAGCTGCTTTTGGATCCAAACCAATGTCATTCTCTCATATGCCTATAGTAGGATTTTGCCTTTAAGTGACATCATATGCTTTTTGGCTCAAAAGCATTTTTTCTCACTTGATCCTGGTCAGCATTAACATTGGTTGACAATTCAAAATGGTTGACCCCGCCGTGTGTATAGGTGCCAATATCCAACAAGAGAGACACTACACAGGGAAGGACATGGCACATTTTTATTAAAGCCTATGGGTAATAATAATACATCATTTTCTCTTGGCAGAAATATCGCTTTGGCATCATGACTGAATATTAAGTCGTGTAAATATTTAGTGAAATAAGCTTTCTGTGCAGAATGAGTTCTTTAATTATATACACTTATTTTATCTTATTTATGACGGACTGACACATGTAATCCTGGTAAACAACATTATTTCCAGCGATGTGACTGAAGGACAGAACGTCTACGCATATTTCACCATTTCAGATTTACTACGTTATAAGATTTCTGTCCTCCAAAAATAAACTTGTCCAAATATTACACCTAAATTATAAAAATTAGCTATATACAGTAGGTGGAATAAATAAAAGTATTCACCAAACACCCTACACTTTAAATAGGATCCGTCATTAGATTTCACAATACAAACCACATACATTACTACATAATTCTTAGGGTAAGTTTACACGTAGGAATTTGCCGCTGATTCTGGGGCGGATTCCACCCCAAAATCACTGTCAGATTCCGCCCTGATTCTGCCTCCAGTTGTTTTCCTGCTTGATCTTGACGCCGATTCTGCGGCTGATTCAGCTGCAGGACACGCGAAACGAGACGGCCCAATAATCTGGACCTGATGAGAAATGGAAAGGCGCAGCTGAATGGCGATATTCTTCTTCGTCATTCCGCCACGGGGAGCCAGAGGGTGAAAAAGCAAGAGGAGTCCAAAACATCTCGAATTCCTCTTTATTTTCCTCCATATGAAGATATCCTCAGCTATGGAGAAGCTTGTGGACTTACTATGAAAATCCATGTCTGAATGGTTGCATCATTTTTTTTGCCACTTAAGTTTAGTTCTCTCTAGCTGAACCCTTAAAATGAATTTGTGGCAATATTTTCAGCGATACACTGCCACCTGTAAGACTCCATCTTTGCCTTCATTATTGGTGCAGAATGTATGGGCTGTTGGCACTTACTTATGCCTATTTATTTTTTCTTTGGTCCCATCTGTTTATTTTAATATGTCTATGGGATTTACTTATATTTATATTTTTATTATACTTTTTGTATTTCTTTTCCTATAGGCATCACACCGCTCCATTCTCACAGTATTTTTGATTATTACACTTATATAGGGACAGCACAGCTTTAATATACATCATATACTGTAATAGTAAAGAAAATCCATCAGCCATGTATTTCATATCCATAAAACTGCAGGAACAGGTGAACACCATGGCTTATGCTTCTCAAGCCTTTATGGCTCTTAGTCATAGCTTCACTTCCGTACATCATATATCTTTTCTATAGGCTATTCTATAGGCTCTTTGTTTGCTAGCACTACTTTACACAATGTTTCTAATAGATGGGTTCTGAATATGGCCATTAGTGTCTTTACCTTTGTAAACTGTCTACCTGTATATGAGGAGTAAAGATGAGGGTTTTGCTTTGATCAGATTTGTTGATACCCTGATTGATGTCATGTTTTTCTCTTTGCGTTTGTCTTAGTGTCTCATATGTACAATAAAGCTTATATTTCTTATACATATCAGTATGCACTTTAGGTTTGTGTGTTTTCTTATCTTTTTGCTGTGGACCACCATCCCAGTGGTCACTGCTGATCTGTTTTGCTGGCTTTGTGGTCTTGTGTTGTACATGTTAGCATCTCCCCTGAGGCCAGTGATCGGCTCAGACAGTCTTGTGCATGTCCATCCTATCATCTCTGCAGGGAGAATAACTGAGACTGGTGAAGACCACCAACGTCATGGTGTTGAAGTAGATGAAGATTAAAAATGTCTTTTTTTTCTTACTTTTTCAACTTACTTCCTGTTGTCCTATTTTATTTAAATCTCAGATAATCCCTTTATGTCTATTTCTACCTTAGGCTAAAGCCCCATGTTGCGTTTTTTTTTTTTTTTGCCAAAGCCAAGAATGGCTACAAACGGAATGGGAAATATCTAGGAAGTTCTTATACTTCTGACTTCTGCTCAATTCACTCCTGGCTTTGGCTCAAAAAAACCCAGCAAAATCTTCAACAAAAAAGGTGCGTTTCTGCAATGTGAGGCCTCAGCCTTAAAGGGGTTTCCCTGGCCCCCACAGGATAGGTTATCAGAATCTGATGACCCAGACCCCGTAATAATCCGCTGATGTAGCTGCCTCCAGATGCTGGAGTCTATAGTGTTGTATGGAGTTGGAAGAAGTTCCTGTAATAGGTCAAGTAATAGGTCCATACAGTGGACAAAGCTCTATTACTTGAATAAGAGCAGAGCTCCTTCTGACTCTGTATATACCTATAACTTCCAGCAGGTAATTGGGACAGGGTCTGGGACCCCCGATCAATCAGATACTGATGAGCTATCCTGTGGTTAGGTCATCAGGATAAACATACCTCCCAATCATCCCGGATTCAGTGGGACAGTCCCAGATTCTGGGTCCTGTCCCGCTGTCCTAGTCGGCGGGAGGTATTTCCTAGTTTCAACTCATCTGCGTCCTCCGGTGACTCCACTCCCTGCTTCACCATTCCACCCCTGTATGCTCTAGGTGCTGTAGGTGCAATGTGATGACGTCACTCACATCGTGCCTGCAACTCCCTGAACACTCCAGGAGCAGAGACTGCTGACAGAGCAGCAAAGGAGCGAGGAGAGTTGAGGATCAGTGTTTTTACGTTAAACTGCTGGGGTCACTGGGCAGGGACATTAAACTGGGGGCAGCTGGAGGGGGACATTAAACTGGGGGCAGCTGGAGGGGGACATTAAACTGGTGTCAGCTGGAGGGGGACATTAAACTGGTGGCAGCTGGAGGGGGACATTAAACTGGGAGCAGCTGGAGGGGGACATTAAACTGGTGTCAGCTGGAGGGGGACATTAAACTGGTGGCAGCTGGAGGGGGACATTAAACTGGGAGCAGCTGGAGGGGGACATTAAACTGGGGGCAGCTGGAGGTGGACATTAAACTGGGAGCAGCTGGAGGGGGACATTAAACTGGGGTCAGCTGGAGGGGGACATTAAACTGGTGTCAGCTGGAGGGGGACATTAAACTGGGAGCAGCTGGAGGGGGACATTAAACTGGTGGCAGCTGGAGGGGGACATTAAACTGGTGTCAGCTGGAGGGGAACATTAAACTGGGGGCAGCTGGAGGGGGACATTAAACTGGGAGCAGCTGGAGGGAGACATTAAACTGGGGTCAGCTGGAGGGGGACATTAAACTGGTGTCAGCTGGAGGGGGACATTAAACTAGGGGCAGCTGGAGGGGGACATTAAACTGGGGGCAGCTGGAGGGAGACATTAAACTGGGGTCAGCTGGAGGGGGACATTAAACTGGGGGCAGCTGGAGGGGGACATTAAACTGGGGGCAGCTGGAGGGGGACATTAAACTGGGGGCAGCTGGAGGGGGACATTAAACTGTGGGTGCACCAGGAGAGGGATTTTATACTGTTGGGGCAATTGGAGGGGAACATTATAATGTGGAGGCATATAATGTTAGGGTGACTGTAGGAGCATTATACTGTGTGGGGCACAAAGAGAAATTGATGGGAATGGGTGGAGTCAATGTAAAAGTGGATGGAGCTAAATCTGCCACGGTGTGCTATGCGCAAAACACATTCTGTCCCTCTTTCTGTCATTGAAAGTTAGGAGATATGGGATAAAAAATGTTTGGGTGCCCAGAAATCCCCTCTAACGTTAATGTGAATAAGAGCTGCTTCCGACCCCGTCTAGCACTATACCTGGAGGCAGCCATATTAAATGATCAATGCGGGGTCCGGGTGTCCGACCACCACTAATCACATACTGATGACCCATCCTGTGGATAGATCACCTGTATAAAAAGTGATATAGAAATATTATATAGAATATATATAGTAATATAGAAATGCCCATATTACTAAAAAAATAAGTGATAGTTCGATACAAATATTTTATGGATACATGAAACCTGAACATTGCACTGCCATGACAGGGATTAAAATCCATTTCCTTATCCTTGCCACGAGAATCTTGACAAGATACGGATAGAACATTAGCGCCGCAGTTGCAGCTTTTTGATACATAACATTTGCTTTGACAGAGTTGACACTTTGACTGACACAGAGATCGGGACAACCGATGTACAAGACTCATCTCTGTACTTGAAGATAATAAACCAGAATGACTATTTTCTGCTGTAAATATGTTAAACCCATAGTGGTGGGCCCAGCCATACTTCATGCTCAAGACTGACCTTTTATGAAAGACTGGGCTCCATAAAGAACATCTTCTAAGTGACACATCTATATGCATGGATATCCTTAAGGTGAATGATTTTAAGGAACACAATCTTGAAACTGCAGCATTTCATGAAAAATACTCAAGTGTTCTTCTAAAATGCTTTCTATATTCCTCCATGTTGCCTACCCCAGTAAATACATTAACCATCCCAGCGACTTCTTCTAACACAGATGACTACCTTGCATTGAGAAGTGTTTCCAGATATCCAAGTAATCTTTTATTTATGGGATTACAGAATCTCCGGTAAGTGAGAAGTAAATAGTTCCCGTCGTTCAGCAGATCCCAGACGTCATGGGTATGAATCCAGATTGACTTATAGACCCTGGACGTCTTTAATTTACAGGAATAAATGGCAATTTATTGAAATATAAAATGTATTAAAATGTAAGTAAATTTCTCTGTGATGACCCTAATATTTGCCCTTCATGGTAGATCTGTGTGTTATGCTGGGCAAGGCTACAGTGAGTGTCATTTTGGCTGCAAGCGCCAACCTTACAGATGATGTACTATACTATTTGTGTAGCACGCTATTCTAATACACTTCTTAAAGGGAGTGTGTCACCAGAACACAGTATATAACCCAGCCCCACAGATTGATTAGGGTCACAATGGTGTAATATGCAAATGAGCTCTTTGGAGGAACAAGGGTACTGCCATAGCTCATTTACATATTGACAAAAATGGTGATATCTCGGCAACGGAGGCAGTAATATGGTGAGTTCTGGTGACAGACTCCCTTTATGTGAAAGGGGATAAGCTGCAGTAACAAGCACAGCCCCTACAATATGTACACAGCGTGCTTAACCTAAGGATAGGTCATCAATATATAAGTCCCGGAAAACCCCTTTAAGAAAACAGACATGTCATGTCTGAGCCTTGCCTCTGCTCTTTTAACAGCATTAAGTGGTCTGCTTTACAGCACAGTCATGTCCATAGGCAACAAGTGGCTGGAGCTGACTCATTGAGGTCTCTGGGAGAGTTTTCTAGACATGGTCTGTGCAGGGACGGAGAAAAGCTGTGACATCGCCTACTGTCAATAGCGGAGGCAATGACGCGTCACTATGGGTGTTATCGGTAAAGGTGTGATTTTCTATTGTGGTCTTGTTTGTTATGTAAATGAGGTGACTGCTGCAATTAAAATCCCTACATAATTAGCAAGTTCAGTGAGTTATTAGGCTTAGCGGCCAGAGTGAAAATTGCACAATACATTATTTTTTACTTCCTCATAACTTTGTATTTACATCATACTCTGGGAAACAATGGACCACCCTTGCATGTAAGAAGGATACTTAACGTTTAATTGTATCTGATCACATTAAAATCCCCCTACGTACATACAGTTAGTACAGTCTAATCACATAATGGTATATAACCCCCACCCCAAAGACTACAGTTGCTAAAGATGACTATTAACATCCTTTGTCAATGGCTTTACCAAGCTCAGCGTTCTTCTTCTCTCCGTCGGGGTACGTATTTTATTATGTTACATTATTAACATTATTACTAGATTGTGCGTTATTTCCCATGGGGTACAGAAGCAATGCCTGAGTGATTTAGGAGGAATGTACCATCTAAATGGAACACTACATACTTCATTCAGATTCATTCCCCCTAGGACAATGTCAGAGATACTGTATGTTGCGACATGTTTTATTCTGCGGATATTAAAATTTGAAAGCGCCCCTTTGCATGACATAACTCTGCACTCTATGGATAGTGTCTATATAAGAGCGCGCTTATTTTATAAATCGCCCTCGTGCCTTCTAGGACACAAGGGGATGAACTTACAAATGATCAGTAAGACATTGTGTGCGCACAAGAACACATACGTGTCAGTCCCAATCCCATTTCACATGCTTATCAGGAATGAAGTGCGGGAACATGTACAAAACCAAACACGTTCTTCTCTGAGCGCTCTCTGTGCATATTTTATGAGTTATTTTATGGCATAGAAGTAGGAGATTAGATCTAGAGTGCCGCAGATTTTTCCAAAAATTTCAAAAATTAAAGGGCGTCTACCATCACCTACCCACATCAACTGCCATTATCATATTACAGAGCACATGACAACATATCTCTGTCATGTATGTTACTTTTGTAGATTTGGAGAAAAACAACCTTGAAGTCTTATGTAAATGAGGCAGTGGGTGCACTGAGGGCAGGGCTTCAGCTCCCTGGAGCACTGCTCTTACCACTCACACTTCTACCATCTCCTGCCTTTGACACCCCATATAGTGAGAGTTGATGCTGTCACTGCTATGACATGACCCATCCTAAATGATCAGGAAGAATAGTTCTCGCAGGGCTGAAGCCCCGCCCCCAGTGCACCAACTGCCTAATTTGTGTAAGACTTCAAGGTTGTCTTTCTCCAAATCTACAAAAGTGACCTACCTAACAGAGGTAAGTTGTTTATCAGTGTAATGTGCTCTGTATGCTTGGGGGCGATGTTTCACATTTGTTGCAAAAGAAGTCACAAATTACCCAAAAATTTACGGTATTTACGACCTATCCTGAGAAAAGGCTATAAAAATCTTAACCCCGGACAGCCCACTAATGGCCATTTTCTTGCATCAATTAGTTATCATCCATGTTCTGGCCTTCTGACTGTTTCTAACGTCCATTTGTTTTCCGTTTCCCATCTGATAAAAAACACGGATGAATTTCACTAGTCTTTTTTTTTTCTTTTTTACTCAACCTACTGATTCGTTTTTACTGCCCGTTGCTTGGATGCCAATTCATTTTGCCAGATGTTAAAGACGAACCCATTGTGAAAACAGTCAAAAATAGGACGTCATTATTTGTGATCCATAAAATAACCGACTTGTGGACATACCCATAGATTGTTCTGGGAATGGCCATCTAATAACCATTAATAAAAGACTGTCACGTGGCCGTTTTTCACTGTCATGTGCATTAGGCCTTAAAGGGGTTGTCCAGGCAAAAATGGACAACCCGTTTAATTTATAAATGAGCCGGGGGCAGTGAAAAAAAAAATGTTAAAAAATCATACTCACCTTTCCACGGTGCTCCGGTGCCTGCCAGTGCAATCCGGTCTTCTCGGTCCAGGGTTGACATGTGGCAGAAGTCCCCGCCCCACGTGACCGCTGAAGCCAATTGGGCAGGCGATGTCACTACCTGTTGTCAATCATAATATGTCATACAGCTAAAAATCCTACAATGGCCAGGATGAGAGATAAAGGTTAAACCAGAGATTTAACCAGTTAGATGCCATGGTTCATAGTGACTGTGATAGTGACTTTTGGGTCCTAATAAAAGCCCTCAAATCTGCCATTTTATTATATCTCTTACACTCGATTCGAACTATTATAACAAACTTAAACCTGCACAGTAAACACCATAAAAAATCTAAAAGAATAACAAAATCCTTGTTTTTTTATTCACTCCATCTCCCCAAAAAGTGATCAAAACATCAGAACTACAAAATCATACCAATAAAAACATCAACTCTTTAACAAATTATATTTTTGTGTTTCTATTTTATAAATGTGGTAAAATAAAAAGTTTTCTTTGAAATGTAATTTAATTGCTGTTTTTAACACCCCTCGCAAATAACAATGTATGCCTCCCATACAGTATATGACCCCCTTTTTGACATCCCCCCACACAGCATATGATGCCCCTATTTATGGCTCCCCCACAGTTTATGACCCCTTTTAGAAACCCCCCCCAGTATATGATCCCGTTTTTCCCCCCCACCCCCACATAGAATAATGGCCAATAATTTTTACTCACCTGCCCACACTCCAGTCCTGACCACCCTCCGCTGCTGCCTCTAGGGGGCGCTTTAACCAACGCTGAAGAATGCCAGGATGCTGTACGTAGCATTCCGTGACGTAAGAGTAGCACCGCCTAGAGGAGGCAGCGGAGGATGATAAGGACAGGAGCGTGGACAGGTGAGTAAAAATACAATTCAAAAATTGCAATAATGCAATAAGTAGCTACGGATTTAAAAAAAATGCCGCCCCCAGTTTATTCCATGAGGCACCGCCTGAGGCCATTGCCTCCGGTTGCCTCATGGAAGATGCACCCCTGGGGCTGCCACTTGGTTCGGACAATGTGTGTCAGCCAAAATGTCTTGGGTGTCACCTTTGACACGTGTCATAGGTTTGCCATCACTGGCCTAGAATCTTCCTTTAATGTTTTTGTTTGCTTTTGTTTTTTTAAGTATTTTAGGATAGAAAACAACTGAGAAAAAAAAATATCTATTGTTAGCGGATTCCACAATACATTGCAGGTTTCTTTATTTATCGTGCACTGCTTTTATTTTGTGAACTAAACTGTAAACTGTTTATTTAAATGCGTAATTAAGAATGCAGTTTACGCGGCATTAATTATTTATTTGCTTGATTAGTATCTTTTTCAAGAATTTTTTTATTCAACGTTTTATTTGTAAGCAAATCCTTACAGCGAGCAAGTTGTCATCTTTAAAGCATATTGCATTAAGTAAATGTAATTAATCAGTTTATCAAGTGCAGCAGTTAATTAGAGGGCAAAATACAGCGAGAACAGAATCATTTAGCTTGTTTATATAGCTAAGCCCAATCCCAGATCTATTTAGATGTATACACGTTCTGTGCCGCATGATACCATACCCAAAATAGTCTGCTCTGGCATCATTACATGGACGGAGTATTTGCTTATAAACCTAAAAAAGAAGAAGAATATTTTAGGATCAGTAGTATCTATACTACAGTGAAGAGGTGCCCTTCCGTGCCTTTCCTCTTGGAGCCTAAACATGATGACCAGCTTTTCGAAACAACATGATTTTGTGATGTTCTATCATTATATGTCTATCCTATATGTGTCTATGTGTGGACACCCAGTAGACCCCTTATACAGGACCATCATTGCCTACAACACTGCACAGACGTGTCCTTTTTTGGCTTTCCTCTTTGCGCAACATGTCAAAGTGTGTGTCTTCCAACTAGCTTTTCAAAACAACATGATTTTGTGACATTCTGTCATGAGATGTCTATCCTATATGTGTCAATGGGTCTTCACACAGTGGACCCCTTATACAGGACCAACATTCCCTACATAGTTGTACAGATGTGTCCTTCCTTTCTTTTCCTCTTGGTTGGACATGTTCAGATATGTGTCTCACAAGATGACCAGCTTTTCGAAACAACATTACTTTATGATATTCTCCCATGAGATTTATATGTTATATGTGTGGCCACCCAGAGGTTGTTTTGTCAGCATGTTAATTTTAGTTCTAGAATTGCAAGTGTTTTACCTATATATTGAATAGGAGAAGAAGAAAATCAAAGAAATCGCAACAAAAACTCAATGAAAAATGCTGCTGGAAAAAAACGCAGTGCGTATTTGCTGCATTTAAAATTCATTTTAAAATATAAACTAAAAGATTTTCGTATAAAAATTCACAAAAATATTTTATATTCTAAAAAATATACAAGGATACACAAGAGTATAGAGAAGACGGAGGGTGACGCCAAGCTAAAGAGCCTATCAGGCCACCTACCAACTGTAGGGTATCGTAGGTAAGTACTCGAATACCAGAACAAACAAAGCAATTAGATAAGAAAGAAGCGTCGGGTTTGCAGTGTGCCTTACTCTTTTCTTAGGAATTCATCTTAAAGAGTGCAAGACATGAATGTAAGTAGTGGATGATTTACTGCGGCTGGATGTCATTTACATGTTCTGCATTATACAGTAGCTGTGATATAACAGAGGTAGTAGCTTATTTTCTGACCCCTAATCGTCTCATTTTCCCATTTACATGGCCCAGATTTTGGACATAACATAGGTTTACAATATGAGTTTAAAATATTCTCTCATACAGAATATCAGCACTGTAATATGGGAGGTCTTGTACATTGTATAATGTTTATAATACAACTTTCACTTAAAGGGGTTGTCCAAGACTCTGATATAGACTTCCACTTCCTCTTCTCAGTGACATCACATCCACTGGTCCATGTTGCAATACAGTCCTATTCAAGTGAATGGGGCTGAGCTGCAATACCAAGAACAGCCACTATAAAATGTATAGCAGCACTGTCGCTGACAAGCAGTGAAGAGGCCACAGAAATCCGTATCACAGTCCTGCACAACTCTTTTACCAGACAGATGCATTTGTCACATGGATCTTTAAAGTCTCCCATACACATTAGAATAAGGGCAACTTAAACGGGTTCTTAGGATAGGCCATCAATATTACATCTGACACCTGAGACCCCTGCAAATCACTGGTACCGAGGCAGCGCATGACGGCCATGCTGCTCACTCGCCATACAAACTGCCGCAGCGAGTGTAGGTATTGTAACACTGTCCTATAGACTTCAATGGGGCAGAGCTGCAGTACCTACACTCGCCGCTAGAGTTTATACGGCGAGTGTGCAGTGTGGCTCTCCGATGCTGCCTCAGTACCGGTGATCTGCGGGGGTCCTGGGTGTCAGTGTCCTAAGGATAGACCATCAATCTTAGAAACTGGATAACCCCCTTAACCTGACAGATTAAGGGAATTGACCAATGCAGGGAACATCCGAACTCTCCTGATAGATGATGTAGGGGGCGCATTGAAATTCAATACCTGATTATTTTGTTCTCTTGCGTATACTGTAAATCACAGCCAAAATTCCAAAGATGTACAGCAGCGGCTATCATCCCTCTCCCCATTCAGAATACTTGCATGCTTGGCTGAAATGGGGAACCGCTGTCGGCTGAAAATTTGTACATTCAGCAGTTACTTAAGATGCATGAGCACTTTTAGATTTCTAGGGCTATGTTCACATTAGTGTCAGAGCCCATCAGTAATCCCTGTCAGTCTTCACTTCCTGGAACCTCTCGACCGGCAGGAAATGACTTCTCAGCCAATCAGACGAGTCAATGCTGCAGCTAGTGATTGATTGGCTGAGCAAGTAGAGATTGGCAAGGAACCCTGGGAGATCAGAATGTGAGTGGCAGGGGGTCAGTGAAGTGATTTTGTAAATATTTTTTTATTGCCCAATAACCCCTTTAATAAGGACAAATATACAGTTTGCGATAGATCCTAGTTGCAAGCAATTGGTTCCAAAGTCAGCTCCAAATGGGCTTGCCTTCTTCGGGACCTCTGGGGCCCAATATTGTGTCACCACCTGTACCTACTGATGGATCCTGTGCAGTCCAGACTAGTCACCCAGTAACCTGTACACGAGTTGCATGTGCTATCCCTTTTATACTTAAAGGGATTGTGCAGTATTTTTTTGCATTTATGCCATAAATATATGATCAGTAAGAAGCCGACAGCCAGCTTCTATACAGATCAACTGTTTAGGGGGCGTCTAATGCATGTACTACACAGTACATGGAGCCGGAAACAGATTGCTCCGCGCACTGTATAGTGGTCAGATGCTGTTACTGCAGCTCTGCTTCTCCTGATGTCAACAGCTGATCCGTGTTGGCTCCCATCCAATCAGATATTTATGGCCTATACTAAGGATAGGCCAAAAATCAAAAAAATCCTGGACAATCCCTTTAAATTTTCTTCTGGAAACATGGTTACTGTTCTCCAGCAAAGGAACGAAGCGCGCGGTAAGTATCTTTAAAAAGAAGATGGAGGGGAACGGCAGGAGAGACTTCATCTCCCTTGTGGAGTCTTTCTTTAATTTTAGTTGTCGGATGACAAGTCAAGTGAGACCTTCTATGTATATTATTCGGCTTGTAAATACAGTATATACAAGAAAAGTACAGTCATGTTCTTTCTCTAAAAGCATTCAGAAAAGCGCACTCTGTCAGCCTGAAGATTATTCCCATGCGATGTAAATGAGAATAAAATCTGATAAAAAGTCCAGACAGACAAGGGCGCAAATCAAATAAAAAAAAATCTCTGTGCTCATCTTTTGCAGATATGAATAGCTTGCTATGGCTGTACGGTAATACAGACCTACTCTCTGAAATCCAGTACAAAGGAACAACATCTTGTTGACAGTCAAGATTTATCTCCATATTCCCCTGCCGTGCTGTAAAAACATTCTGCTGTTGGGATACAAGAAAGCAATTTCACAACCAAGGACAATTCAGCAAGGCAAACAGCTGAAATAAACCGGAGGGGGTCATTAATCAGGGGACACAAAGTGACAAAAATGAGGCTCCTGCTCAATCTGCATTATAGTCGCATGCCATTACCTAGCAAATTGGTCTTTCTCACAGGTGTATGAGACCAAATACGTAAATGCCACAGTCGTGTTATTCCAGAGATGCAAGCATTATACTGCAGATGTAAAGAAAGGAAAAGACATACTCCTCAAGCCCTTTATACATAGTAACATGGTTGACCCCACAGTGTGATAAGTAGAGATACAGAAAGAAAAAGACATACTCCTCAAGCCCTTTATACAATGTAACCTGACTGACCCCACAGTGTAATAAGTGGAGGTACAGAAAGGAAAAGACATACTCCTCAAGCCCTTTATACATAGTAACATGGTTGACCCCACAGTGTAATAAGTAGAGATACAGAAAGAAAAAGACATACTCCTCAAGCCCTTTATACAATGTAACCTGGCTGACCCCACAGTGTAATAAGTGGAGGTACAGAAAGGAAAAGACATACTCCGCAAGCCCTTTATACATAGTAACATGGTTGACCCCACAGTGTAATAACTAGAGATACAGAAAGAAAACTACATACTCCTCAAGCCCTTTATACATAGTAACATGGTTGACCCCACAGTGTAATAAGTGGAGGTACAGAAAGGAAAAGACATACTCTTCAAGCCCTTTATACATAGTAACATGGTTGACCCCACAGTCTAATAAGTGGAGGTACGGAAAGGATATGACATACTCTTCAAGCCCTTTATACATAGTAACATGGTTGACCCCACAGTGTAATAAGTAGAGATACAGAAAGAAAAAGACATACTCCTCAAGCCCTTTATACATAGTAACATGGTTGACCCCACAGTGTAATAAGTGGAGGTACAGAAAGGAAAAGACATACTCCTCAAGCCCTTTATACATAGTAACATGATTGACCCCACAGTGTAATAAGTAGAGATACAGAAAGAAAAAGACATACTCCTCAAGCCCTTTATACATAGTAACATGATTGACCCCACAGTGTAATAAGTAGTGGTACAGAAAAAAAGACATACTTCTCAAGCCCTTTATACAATGTAACCTGGCTGACCCCACAGTGTAATAAGTGGAGGTACAGAAAGGAAAAGACATAATCCTCAAGCCCTTTATACATAGTAACATGGTTGACCCCATAGTCTAACAAGTGGAGGTACGGAAAGGATATGACATACTCCTCAAGGCCTTTATGCATAGTAACATGATTGACCCCACAGTGTAATAAGTAGAGATACAGAAAGAAAGACATACTCCTGAAGCCCTTTATACATAGTAACATGGTTGACCCCACAGCTGTATACTGCCTCTGTTCTGCTTATTCTTCTTTCACTCATGCCTATTACACACACACACAGCTCTGCTACCTTCATGCTCTCCTTCAAACACAGCTCTGATACCTCCACATTCTCTACACACACAGCTCCTCTGTCTACATGTTCTCCACACACACAGCTAGCCTTCCTACCTCCATGTTTTCTCCTCCACACACACAACACTGGTGCTCATATTTCACTTCCTGCCTTGTTATCTTGTGCCCCCCACTCCTCCACAATTCTGCTACTTTCATGATTTTACCCTGCATATTGCCTGCTCTCTTCAGTCACATCCCCCCCACAAATTCAGTTCTGCTACATCCACTTTTCCCTCACACAAACACTCGGCACATCTACCTCCATGTTCTTCCCCTACAGGCAGCTATGGACATCTTCCATACACAAAGCTATTGCACAAGCTACGCTCCTGCACGTGATCCTACTATTGTGACACCATTATAGGTCCTTTTGCAGGACTCCAAAATACTGGCAATTAGAATTTCGGGCAGTTTGTATTCCTGCATTATGGAAGAAATTTGTCAATTTAGTTTTGGGAAACAGTGTTTCAGAGTATTTTCACACATCTATTTCCCATGATATGAAATTTGCTATAAAACAACTCCAAATGAAAGGTCCCACAAATGTGCATATTCTGCAATTAATCCCTTCGCTCTAAAACTAATTATCGTAAACTAATTTGTGCTCTTGGCCGTCTATAAAGTCAACCTACTTAAACTTTGGAAATAGCAATTTCATGTACTTGCTGTTGAAAGTCGGGTAATAACCATATTTCTGAGCGGCACGCTTTTGTAGGTGGAATGAAATAAAAAATTGTTGATATGTCATTTACAATATGAAAATGAGGCCATATCGTTTAAGACATCTGAAAACAGAAATGATTCGGCTGCCTTTTATGTCAGAAGAAAAAGACAGATGTATGTGGAATTATCTCGCTGCATTCAGAAAATATTCCGCGCAGATAAAATAAAAGGCTTGGGAATCTTTTTTAGAAGAATCCTATCTATAGCTGCGTTTTCCCATCACTAGATTTCGCCCTCGCCTGTAAACTCCCCATACAGACAGATTAATATATGGTGTGTGTTTAGTGAATTGCAGTTGAAAGATTTTGTATCACATGTAAAATAAAACAATAGGAAAATGATCATTGTGTTTCCTCTCACTATAATTGTGAGTGTAAACCCAGAGCCCTAGGTGGTAATTATTCACATGGTAATTCCATATTCTCTACTGTGTCCTATTATTAGCAATGAATTCTGTACACCCAAAGGAACACAATGTATTATGCAAGACTAAAATTCATTATACCATTGCGATCTGCCATTGTTCTCCATTGTTATCTGGTAACCTGCCTGGTGCGCGACGTCCGCTTCATCAAATATTTTTGGCCTTGATCTTATAAATTTAGATGAGATTTATAGTACACAACATGGAGGCTTAAAGGGGTTTTCCAGGACTTTAAAGGAGCCTTCCAATCAATAATAACCTATCCTTAGAATAGAATATCAGCGGAGGGTCTTACACTTGGAACCTTGAAGATCAACTGTCTAAAGCAAGAGAGTTGCTCCATGAGTGCCAATTCCAATTCATAGACCATGTGATGTCATGTTTATTGGTCACATGACTTGTATGCAGCTCAGCCCCATTCAGGTGAATTGGCTGAGCTGCAAAACCAATTACGGCACAAGCCAATGTATGGCGTTGTGCTTGGTTTTTGCGTGAAAAGGCCGCAGCGCTCCTCTGAATATCGTGGTCTCTACAAACAGCTGCCAAACTTCAACTGATGACCTATAGGTCCTCAATTTTACAGGGTTAGAAAACCCCTGAATGGTAGGGGTACCGGGTGTCGGACCCCCCAGTGATCTGTTATTAATGACCTACCCTAAGGATAGGCTATCAATACTAACTCTTGGACAGCTCTTGGGAATCTGTCACCAGGGATGGGCACATACAAGTGAACACCCTTCTAGATAGATTAGGGTCATTTCCCAATCCAGGCCTCTGTTACAGAGATAACTTTATGGAAATGAGCAGTCTGGCGCACCGAGGGCATCTCCAGTGCTCCAGATTGTTGCTGTCCCCTGTGTTATGACTGGCTGTCTTGCTGCTGTGAGAGTGACAGGGCCAGGTAGCGAAGCACACATGCGCAGAACTGCTCATTACACTTCAGACCGGAGCGGGTGTACTACACATGCGCAACAGTGCGAATCACTGTGAGTGACTGTGAGAATGCATATATAGTTTTTCAGAATTGGATTCAGTTCTATTAATACTATAGCGTCATGGATGACAATTATATTCTTGCATACAATTTCAAATAGCCAAAAGGAAATCAAAGGGGAATAAAATGTGACAAATAGGTACAACAAGCTCTATATAATGTACTTTTTTGTCAAATCTCATTCACTACATGAACTCACTACTGTTTTTCCCCAGTGATGGCCTTCTGCAGACGGGTGTGTGTGAATTCAGTCTCTGGTCTGTCACTTTATATGCCGCACGTGACGTACTCGCACATCTACAAATCACAATATTCACAGATATGTATTATATGACTATAGGAAATGCAGAAGACGTTAGATATTGCGCGCTGTAGTGCACACTGCTGTGGGTCCATAGCATGGGATTATTTGTTAAATCTTCTTCCTATTGCCGTGCCAGCTGCATGCTGAGCCATACATTGCAGGCCTCTGGCAAAGAGGTAAAGAATATGTTTCTGTCTAATGGAGCCTCAATTGAACCTGCTCTTTTCTTGTGTGTAGATGTACAATATCTTAAAATATAGTTTATATCAATGTAAATAATTACACGTCCAATTCTTATCATAAAAAGCTTAAAAGTAAAGTATCGCCAATTTTTATATTTATTTATGAAAACCAGATGAAAGTGAAATCTATCACTTTTTTCTAATCTGTTATTTTCTGATTTTAGATTTTTTTATGATATTTTTCTGTCCATGATTATGGGGGCGGCCATCTTGCCTAAGCTTCTCCTCTGCTCAGTTAACAGCATTTAGTGATCTGCTTTACAGCATAGTCATAGGCAGCAATAGACTGGAGCTGACTCATTGAGGTCTATGGGAGAGTTTTCTAGAGATGTTCTGTGCAGGAAGGGGGAGGAGATAAACTGTGACATCATGTATTGACAGTAGTGGATGTAATGATGGGTCACTATGTGTGTTATCTATAGAGGCGTTATCATCTATTGTAATCCTGTCTGTCTTGTTTGCGATTGAAATGAGGTCACTGCTGCAATAAAAAACCTATACAGAATTAGCAAGTATAAGGCTGCTATTAGGCTTAATGGACAGATCGTTAGTTAATCTGAAGATTTCCCCAAATATGCTTTAAAGAGGTTGTCTGTGACACAAGATGTTTTTTGTTGGTTTTCAAAGGTATATTATGTGGGTTATTCCAACATCAGCCCCCCTGCATGCCATGGTCAGAGGTGGGTGGGATTATGGAAACTGCTGGTGTGAATAGGAGTTTTGGAAACAATGTTGCACTGCAAGAGTTTGGGAGCTATTGAAACAGTACAGCTCACATTCACTTCTATGGGAGTGACTGAAACAGTATAGCACAGCCAGCTCAGCTGTATCTGTAATCCAGCTCACCTCTGGCCGTGGCATACAGAGTACTATTCTTAGTTAAGCCATAAAGGGTTAACATGGAAATAGGTCTTTAACTTACTTATATAAATTGTCATGTGGTCCTGGAAGTGGAACTTTTGCAATTTTGAAGCGTTTTAAAGATTTTCTATAACCATCAGTGGTCTTTTGTCTTGATCAGATACCAGTAGAAATGACTATGAATGCAGGAACTCACTATGGTCTGGGAATTGTCAGAAACCCAGCCATGATGTCCTTATTCTGGGCAGGTTATCAGGAGGGACACTACATGTATGAGAAGATAACCTGACCACAATAAGGACATCATGGCTGGTTATCAGGAGGACACTACATGTATGAGAAGATAACCTGACCTCAATGAGGACATCATGGCTGGTTATCAGGAGGACACTACATGTATGAGAAGATAACCCGACCACAATAAGGACATCATGGCTGGTTATCAGGAGGGGACACTACATGTATGAGAAGATAACCTGACCTCAATGAGGACATCATGGCTGGTTATCAGGAGGACACTACATGTATGAGAAGATAACCCGACCACAATAAGGACATCATGGCTGGTTATCAGGAGGACACTACATGTATGAGAAGATAACCTGACCACAATAAGGACATCATGGCTGGTTATCAGGAGGACACTACATGTATGAGAAGATAACCCGACCACAATAAGGACATCATGGCTGGTTATCAGGAGGACACTACATGTATGAGAAGATAACCTGACCACAATAAGGACATCATGGCTGGTTATCAGGAGGACACTACATGTATGAGAAGATAACCTGACCACAATAAGGACATCATGGCTGGTTATCAGGAGGACACTACATGTATGAGAAGATAACCTTACCACAATAAGGTCTGGGAGGGGCTTAAGTCAATTTCGGGTCATAAACAGTCTGTCTGCCAGATTAAGGCAGATGTTAATTGGCTTAATGAACTAAACCTATTCTTCAACAGATTTGATCACACACCAGCTCCTCCCACCCCAGCATGTCCTTCAGCTCCCCTCACCACAATGACTTCACCCCATTCACCCCATGTGGCTACTTCCCAACAGACCAGTAAATCCAGAAATCTGTCTTTATCTGACCACAGTCTGACCTTCACACGGGCCCAGGTGAGGAAGGAGATGAAAAAGATCACGGCGAGGAAAGCCGCAGGGCCAGATGACATCAGTGCAAGGCTAATTAAGACTTGTGGGGACCAGCTGTGTGGTATAATTACATATATGTATAATATGAGCCTGAGGCAGGAAATAGTCCCTGAATTATGGAAATCTTCTTGTGTGGTACCAGTTCCAAAGAAACCTCACCCTATGGACCTCAACGACTACAGACCTGTAGCACTGACATCCCACTTGATGAAGATCTTAGAGAGATTGGTTCTCACACATCTTCGCCCTCTAGTGAGCCCCGCTATGGACCCTCTCCAGTTTGCTTATCGACCGGGCATTGGGGTAGATGATGCCATCATCCACCTTCTGCACAGGGCTCTGTCTCACCTGGAAAAACCAGGGAACACGTTGAGAATAATGTTCTTTGATTTCTCCAGTGCTTTTAACACCATACAGCCCAGGTTACTGAGAGACAAGCTGGGCCTTGCTGGAGTGGACCACCACCTCTCCAACTGGATCCTAGACTACCTCACAAATCGACCTCAATACGTGAGAGCCCGAGACTGTGTGTCAGGTACCGTGATCTGTAATACGGGGGCACCTCAGGGTACGGTTCTCGCCCCTTTCCTCTTCACACTGTACACTGCTGATTTTAGGTGCAACTCATCCAGCTGCTACCTACAGAAGTATTCTGATGACTCTGCAATAGTAGGCCTCATCACAGACGATGATGACAGGGAGTACAGAGAACTGAACCGGTTTTTTGTGGACTGGTGCCACCAGAACCACCTGAAGATTAACGCGGGGAAGACCAAGGAGATGGTGGTGGACTTCCATAAAGGCAGATGCCCTCCAAAACCAGTGGACATCCTGGGGACGGGCATCGAGATTGTGAACACCTATAAGTACCTGGGTTTGTTCCTTAATAATAAGCTGGACTGGGCAGATCATATGGAGGCCCTGTACAGGAAAGGCCACAGCAGGCTCTTCCTGCTTAGGAAACTGAGAGCCTTTGGAGTCCGGGGGGGCACTTCTTAGGACTTTCTTCAACTCTGTAGTGGCATCAGCCATCTTCTTTGGAGTGGCCTGCTGGGGGAGCAGTATATCAACCAGGGACAGAAATAAACTTGACAAGCTGATTAGAAGGGCCAGCTCTGTCCTGGGGAGCCCACTGGACCCAGTGCAGGTGGTGGGTGACAGAAGGATACTGTCCGTGGTGAGCTCCATGCGGGAGAATAACTCCCATCCCATGCATGAGACTGTGATCGCGCTGAGCAGTACTGTCAGTGACCGACTGCTCCACCCTAGGTGTGAGAAGGAGCGCTATCGGAAGTCTTTCCTCCCCACCGCGGTTAGGCTGTACAACCAACACCGACCTAAGCGGAGATCATTACACACAGAGAACTGAAATATCTCTCTGCCTGTTAAATCCCCCCCCCCCCCTCCTCTGCTACTTCCTATCTGTCTTTCTGCTATTAATGTAATGCCTCTCACCTTGGAACATTCCTGTACCTGTTGTATTTGTATTTGTATCTGCTTATCTTATCTTATCTTTGCTGCTGTAACACACTGAATTTCCCCATTGTGGGACTATTAAAGGACTATTATTATTATTATTATTATTATTATTATTATTATAAGGACATCATGGCTGGTTATCAGGAGGACACTACATGTATGAGAAGATAACTCGACCACAATAAGGACATCATGGCTGGTTATCAGGAGGACACTACATGTATGAGAAGATAACCCGACCACAATAAGGACATCATGGCTGGTTATCAGGAGGACACTACATGTATGAGAAGATAACTCGACCACAATAAGGACATCATGGCTGGTTATCAGGAGGACACTACATGTATGAGAAGATAACCCGACCACAATAAGGACATCATGGCTGGTTATCAGGAGGGACACTACATGTATGAGAAGATAACCCGACCACAATAAGGACTTCATGGCTGGTTATCAGGCAGGGACACTACATGTATGAGAAGATAACCCGACCACAATAAGGACATCATGTTTAAATGTTTAACTTTTAATTGTGTACAAATTAAAATATGGTTATATTCATGGGAAAATCCCTTTATATGAAAGAACTACCAGCCCTGACCAGAAGTGCGACATAAGTGCCACAGCAGATATTTTATGGTATCACCTTTAATAAATCTGCCCAATGGTTTTTGTCCCACTTTATTTAATACCACAGTGAACCCAACCTTGCCAAACCCGCAGGACGGCACTAGCTATTAGATAGTAATACAGGAACATCTCAATAAATTAGAATATCTTTGAAACATTTATTTCAGTCATTAAATGAAAAAAGTGACCTCCTATATTTTCTAGATTCTTTACACACAGAGTCTTCTATTTCAAGTGATTTATTTTTGTAAATGTTGATTATGGATTACAGGGAATGAAAACCCAAATCTAAGAAAATTAGAATATTGTAAGTTCAGTTCAGTCTTGTAAATTCAGTGTCACCTGC
The DNA here is from genome assembly GCA_947044405.1 of Leptodactylus fallax. Taxonomy (NCBI): domain Eukaryota; kingdom Metazoa; phylum Chordata; class Amphibia; order Anura; family Leptodactylidae; genus Leptodactylus; species Leptodactylus fallax. Next base: position 845,311 of record CAMRHE010000076.1, on the reverse strand, counting down.
CAAGGTTTCCTAAGCCTTTAAATGGTCCCTCAGTCTGGTTCAGTAGGACACACAATCATGGAAGACGCTGATTATGGATTGTATTACTGAATTACTGAGACGAATGAATGTTTCACAGATATTCTAATGTATTGAGATGCTCCTGTATCACTTGTCTTTGCAGCACTGACTCCAATGACTTGTGATGTCTCTGAATAGCAAAGAATGGAACATGCTAACAATACTTTTACAGGCGCCTGTTTACATCAACTCGAAGACAAAAAATCTGCAATTTGCAGCCAATCTATCTAATTACTAGATAATCTGCTAAATAAGAACACAAGAGCAGACACCTCACTCTGAGATACTGCAACACAACAAACCCATCTGCTTGACAAGTAGACAGAGACTTGGAATGTTAATGTATCAAGAGAGGATTGCTCCAAGAGTGAAATATACCCAGACTCTCATCCTTATGAGCAAAAGAGGCTGTCAGATCATTCACTAGTGAGATATATACTGTATACTGCACAAGGGAAGAGCAAACATGTCGATAGAGCCATTACAGACCGCCAGTGCCACTCGGGAATAAGCATGCAGCATAGGAGCTCGTAACAGACCAATGATAAAAATCAGGGCAGATTTACTAATACTGTCTAAGGCCGGGGCCCCACGTTGCGAAAACACAGCGCTTTGGCCACAACAGAAAAGCTGCGGCAAAAAATGCTGCGTTTTACAGTACCTGCAAAGTGGATGGGATTCTGGTTAATCCCATGCACACATTGCAGAAATATATCCGCAGTGGAAATACTGTGATTTCCAAAATGCTGGTGGTTTTGTATATCCCAGCATGTCAATTATACCTATAGAAACGCCGACAATATTGGGCAGACACCCATATTGTAATGATACTATGGCGTATTTCCTAGGGGTTGTTGGAGGTCCCCAGAATCATTTTATCTGGTGGACCCAAAGAACCTCAGTCCAACACTGACAAGGTTAATACTTGTACGACACTTACCACTTTCGAAGCAGGCATCGAATATTAAGTGCCCCTTTTTGGGTTGCCCATTATAGCCAGGAGGTGAGACAATGAGTTTGCTCACGTTTCGGGTCATGGCCGCATCATTTCCAATTCCATTACCTGTAATAAACAGACAACACAGTGAGGCAAATAAATCAATATTTAGGTCTTTTTACTAGTGTATGCACATCGTAAAAATTGGAAAAGTAATATTAGTTTTACTGCGGCAAAAAGTGTGTTTGTCAAGCCGGTCTCACTTTAATATATGAAAAGGAACAATGATATTTATCAAAATGTATTAAAAAAAATCCTATATTCATTGTAAAAACTGTCATTTAGAGTTACAACTGGAAATCTGATAAAAAAACATCTGACAGAAGCAAAACTGCCCCACCACAATATTACACCTCACAGCAGAAGCCTCAAAACCAACACTGGTTAACGCTTTCTCTTGGTTTTGGACATTAAAAGAGTCAAAATTGAGGAACAAAAATTTACTCAAATATTTTTCATAAATTAATTTTCTCTAATTATTCCTGTAATTTTATGCTATGTCCTATCCACCAGACAGGGTATAACCACTAGAATGATCCAACTGCTGGGACCCCCACTGGTCACGAAAACAGGGCCTCTTGTACCCCTACGTGTACTGAGTGACTGGTTGCACATTCATGGTGGCTCCATTCACTTCTATGGAACTGCTGGAGATATCCAAGGAAAGCGCTTGGCTTTGAAAGGACGTTCTTGACGTTCTTGACGTGCTTGATGTCCGTTAGATTTGGATGGGATAATGGGACCCAGTTCTCCTGAACAGACAGTAGATAGGGGATAACTTAAAATTATCAGAATACTTCTCACAGCCATACCCCATTGTTGGGTCATACTGTACCTACCAGTGCTTCTGACTTCATACAGATACATGTGGAGAATTTTTGGAATATGGAATGTATAGCTCTACTATACGCATGAGATCTTATACTACTTCATTGAGATGTCTGCAAGTCCATTCAGCTATATCTTAGTTCTATCTGTCTCTGGAGAAATTGGAGGACAACTAATATGGCCACAGTAAAAGCCCCCTCCCATGTCACTGCATTACCAAACAGATTTGGCATTCGGGAGTATGGGTAGCAGCATAAAATGCTATGGGCTGTAATGGTGGCCTTATTGGTTGTCACACCCCTCAGAAGCAGATTTAGATTGGGGACACAAGGGGTGAGTTTGCAGCGGGTCAATCCACTCCAGATTACAGAAGTTATATAGTGGATGGGAATAAACAAATCCCATCCGCACATTGCAGAAAAAAACACAGGGCAGTGTCTGAAGTGCATGAAATAGAAATACAATGAATGCTGTCACCCATGTCTAGCACCTGCACTCATGTCTAGTACCTGCACCCATGTCTAGTACTTGTACCCACCTCTCGTTCCTGGACTAATGCCTAGTACCTGCACTCATGTCTGGTACCTGCACCCATGTCTGGTACCTGCAACCATGTCTAGTACCTGTACCCATGTCAATTACCTGCACTCATCACTAGTACCTGCACTCATGTCTCATTCTTTTTTTCTGAAAACTACTGTAGAGCTAGAATTAAAATGGACCTTCTAGAGCCTTGGACTGTGAGGATGGTGTCATCTTCAGGTCCTGGAAGCTGCAACAACTACTGCAGATAAAACTAGGGAATGGTGACTTGAATGTAAGGGAGGGGGGCTAATGGGAGAAGATTATGCCAGAGGCAAAGGAAAAGTAGGGAAGCATTTTCACATAAGAGGTAGGGTAGAAGAACAGGGGACAGGACTTTCTGTTTGTACAATGATCCATGCTAGAAAAAAGAAGTCACACTGTCAACTTATTTAAGAAGGTTATCACCAGGATAAGGAAATACACTATGAGTCGACAACTATTACTATTGAGGGCATGGTCTTTCAGACAATATAAGGAGTAAAAAAAATCTCCAGAGTGTCCCTTTAACCATGAAAGCTGAACCTCTGTCCCGATCCAGTGCAAAATTTGAGCAAAGGAAGGGCTGACACATGTACCCTACAAAGAGTCAGGTGACTTGACAGTCACTTTAATAAACCAAAATATGTGTTGAGGTTATCAACAACTCTGCTATAGACCTAGATACAAATACATCCCGGTCCTTGCCATTCTGCAAGTTAGTAATTTTAATAAATTATTGCACAAGATAACAACTTTCCTTTGCATGTATTACACCTAAGTCTGGGATATTCAGACACAAATGTTAAAAGCATGTAGTGAATGTGAATTGGGGACGCTCCCTTCAAGAATTAAATAGTAATAGTCAAGGATTTTTAATAGAATACTCCGGCAGAATATGTCAGCTTACATGACAAGCTGTCACTTATAAGTACTCGTATTATTAAGGTGCCAAATACATTCACATTTTATATTCATCTTTTAGTCACATAAATACTGAAGTTTTGACATGCTTAAATCAAAACTTCAAGCAATGTAGAATTAAATTATATTAATATTCCTTGTAAATCTGTGTTTACTCTACATTTCCTGCCAATATGTTTACAATATTGCTTCGTCAGTCGCGCTGCTCGCTCTCATTTTTACAGTAATTGTAGTCTAGGAAGGATTCATTATTGGAATTAATACCACTGAGGATGAAGTTTATGAGTCAACTGAGAGTAAGCAGTCAGAGTATAATATTTCAGAGAAAATAATATAGTACAGTAACCCACACAAGGGATACAACAAGAAAACACAAGAAAATGACAGCACAAACAAGTACTTTCAGAACTCAGGTCCTTCTTAAAGGAGAGGTCTATTTTGCACTATGCCTATGGTAGTTGACTTGGCAGGTTTTATTTAAAGACAATTTCCGGGACTTATATATTATATATTATATTACTATTATATATTACATATAGGATAGGTCATTAATATGTGATCAAGACCTGGGATCAACTGTTTAAAGAAGCCACCATGGCCTCTACCTTGTGCTGATGATGTCACATTTACCAGTCACATGGTATAGCTCCAGCTGTAGTGCCATTCAAGTTAATAGGGCTGACGATATGTACGGTGCTGTGCTTTGTATTCAATGAAAAGGCTGCCATGCTCACCTGAATGCTGCAGTCACTTCACGTATTGATGACCTACTCTACTCTATGTCCAAGCAGCAGGAGTAGAGCTGAGTCAGTCACGTGACCGAGTATCGGAGTATCAGCAGGGGAGGCAGAGGAATGAGACTTACGGCTCCTTACTGAGCTCTGCAAACCTAGGAAAGGGATCTTAGTGGGACAGATTATACAGTATATTAGTAAGTGCAGTGAATGTACTGAGAAACTTTTTATTTCACCACATAATCTCTTTAACTGCATTTCAAGACTTTTCCCACTAATCTGATATTGATGACCTATCATAATAAAATCTGTTTAAGGCTAATTCCCCACGTTGTGGAAACGCAGCTTTTTTTGTTGCAGATTTTGTTGGTTTTTTTTTAGCCAAAACCAGGAGTGGATTGAGCAGAAGGGAGAAATATAAGAACTTCCTATATATTTCCCATTCCTTTTCTAGTCATTCTTGACTTTGGCTCAAAAAACTGCAACAAAATCTGCAACACAAAAAACTGCGTTTCCGCAACTTGGAGCCTTAGCCTAAAGGGGTTTTTCATGACCTCAGGATAGGTCATTAAGTGAAGATCTTTGGGGGTCCAACACCTAGGACCCCCACAGATAAACTCTTTGAAGAAGCAACAGCACTGCCTGAATGCCACTTCCAATTCACAAGCCATGTGATATCATTTTCATCAGTCACAGTTTGCAGATCAGTCCCATTCAAGTAAATGGGCTGAGCTGTGATACCAAGCACAGATGCTGTACACTAGCTGTACTTGGTAAGTACTGAAGAGGCCGCAGCGACCACTGGAACATTGCAGCCTCTTCAAACAGCTGCTTGGCCGGGGACTCGGGTGTTGGGCTGCTTTCATTGATGACCTACCCTAAGGATAGGTCATGGATTATAAAGCCTGGAAAACCCCTTTAGGCTAAGGCCTAACGTGGCGTCCCGCAAGAAAAAAGTGCTGTGGGAAAAACCGCGGTGGGAACGCATCGCGGTTCTTCCTGCAGTGCTTTAGATAGAAAGTTCGCAGAGGTTTCCTCTGCGGACTTTCTGTTTCAATTATACCTATGGGGAAACCGCCAGAGTTTCCATAGGTATAATTGACATGCGGCAATTTCCAAAACTGTCCCGGCCTTAAAGTTTTCTCCTTGGCTCACCAGTAATTTTTGCTTTACCTTCACTTTTTGCCTTTGATGGTTTTCTGACTCCCACTTTTACCTTCATATCTGTCAGGGGTCACCGGTGGACATGGTCATTTGAATATAGTATGTTGTTTTTATTAGGACGGATGGTAAACCTACCATATTACCTTAACTCAATGAGTTATGGGGCACAAAAGAAAGGGTTAAATGAGAAAGTGATTTCTGCTACATCTGTAACACAAAGGGCAACCAAATGTCATCAATATTGCAGTCCGTGCACAAATAATAAGCACTACTTAGAGCCGCACGCTGATCGGCAGCAATAAGCCGGAGTTACATTAAGGCCTAAAAATTGTTCAGTGGTAAAAGTTCAGCTTTTCTTCACATGGGGGACTATTCATGTAGTCGCTGCATTATGGAAGTAAAATCCTCTAAAATGACTTGCAATTTTAAAGTGACTTTTCTGCACACATTAAACAGAGGTATTGGTTAAAAAACAAAGCGAAAATCTCCTTATACATCATTTTCCACAATGCCATTTACACCGATGTCACAGCTATGGATATTTTTTGAAGCTAAGATTACTGAATAATAATAAAAAAATAAACAGGGAGAGATAAGTAACAAAAAGGAAACCAGTCACCGAATAAAATCATGAGAACACAAACAGTTAAAGGAACAGCACCAACACAGACCACTATCACAGTCCGGTTTAGATAACCCATTCTCAGATACCCTGTTACCTTAAATACATTATTCTGGACCATGGACAGATGTAACGAGTATTCTTCACTTTGGACTACCTGGCACATCTACAGTGGATACGAAAAGTATTCAGACGCCTTTAAATTGTTCACTCTTTGTTTCATTGCAGCCATTTGTTAAAAGCAAAAAAGTTCATTTTATTTCTCATTAATGTACACTCAGCTCCCCATCTTGACAGAAAAAAACAGAAATGTAGATATTTTTGCAAATTTATTAAAAAAGAAAAACTGAAATCTCCCATGGTCATAAGTATTCAGACCTTTGCTCAGTATTGAGTAGAAGCCGCTTCCTTTTGAGCTAGTACAGCCAGGAGTCTTCTTGGGAATGATGCAACAAGTTTTTCACATCTGGATTTGGGGATCCTCGGCCATTGTTCCTTGCAGATCCTCTCCAGTTCCGTCAGGTTGGATGGTGAACGTTGGTGGAGCCATTTTCAGGTCTCTCCAGAGAGGCTCAATTGGGTTGAGGTCCGGGCTCTGGCTGGGCCACTCAGGAATGGTCACAGAGTTGTTCCGAAGCCGTTCCTTTGTTATTGGAAGGTGAACCTTTGGCCCAGTCTGAGGTCCAGAGCACTCTGGAAGAGGTTTTCTTCCAGGATATCTCTGTACTTGGCCGCATTCATCTTTCCTTCAATTGCACCCAGTCGTCCTGTCCCCCATAGCATGATGCTGCCACCACCATGTCTCACTGTTGGGATTGTATTGGGCAGGTGATGAGCAGTGCCTGGTTTTCTCCACACATACCGCTTAGATCTAACGCCAAAAAGTTCAATCTTCATCTCATCAGAGAATCTTATTTCTCATAGTCTGGGCATCCTTCATGTGTTTTTGGCAAACTCTATGCGGCTTTCATATGTCTTGCACTGAGGAGAGGTTTCCTTCGGGCCACTCTGCCATAAAGCCCCGACTGCTGGAGGGCTGCAGTGATAGTGACTTTGTGGCACTTTCTCCCATCTCCCTACTGCATCTCTGGAGCTCGGCCACAGTGATCTTTAGGTTCTTCTTTACCTCTCTCACCAAGGCTCTTCTCCCACGATTGCTCAGTTTGGCTTGACGGCCAGGTCTAGGAAGAGTTCTGGTCATCCCAAACTTCTTCCATTTAAGGATTATGGAGGCCGCTGTGCTCTTAGGAACCTTGAGTGTTGCAGAAATTCTTTTGTAACCTTGGCAGATCTGTGCCTTGCCACAATTCTGTCTCTACATTTCTGGGGTTTTTTTCTGTCAAGATGGGGAGCTGAGTGTACAATAATGAGAAATAAAATGATTTTTTTTGCTTTTAGCAAATGGCTGCAATGAAACAAAGAGTGAAAAATTTAAAGGGGCCTGAATACTTTCCGTACCCACTGTATATATAGCATGCTCAGTTCAATTATTTCAATGAGAACTATGTAATACTTTATTCTACCTGTGGGGGTGCTGCAGGAGAACTGAACACTTGTCACCAGTTATACCCACAGAATGGACATCACTTTCAGCATGATAAGATCACTTAAAACCATAGATCAGGGTATTGGATGATCAGAAATCACAATGGCTAGCTATCTTTGCATGCAAAATTCACACTGATATTAACTCTGTATGGCTACTGGAAGTTACATTTCTGACAATCTGCCAAGCTGGTGCATTTAGCAAATTATAGTTGCCATTTATGGTAGCCTGTTTTCTGTGAAGAGAAATTTTCTTGAGGTATGACAACGTCTGTATTCTGACAACTATTGGAACATAGTACTAGGAAGATAGGCTCTGTCATTCTAGCAATTACAAGAATAATGCACACTGTGATGTCATACTACAGGGATAATGCACACTGTGATATCAAAATATATAGATAACACACATCGAGATGTCACAGTACAGAGACAATGCACACTGTGGTATCACAGTACTGGAATAATGCACACACTGATGTCATACTACATGGATAATGCAAAGTGATGTCACAGTACAGGGATAATGCACACCGTGATGTTATAATACAGGAATAATGCCATAGGGATGTCATTCTACAGGGATAATGCACAAAATGATGTCAAAGTACAGGGATAATGCGCACAGTGATGTCACAGTATATGGATAATACACACAGTGATGTCACAGTACAGGGATAATGCACAGTGATGTCACAGTATATGGATAATGCACATAGTGACAAGTGATGTCATAGTACATGGATAATGCACACAGTGATGTCACAGTGTATGGATAATGCACACAGTGATGTCACAGTATATGGATAATGCACACAGTGATGTCACAGTACAGGGATAATACACACAGTGATGTCACATTATAGGTGTAATGTACATATTATGTCATAGTACAAGAATGATGCAAAAAGGAATGCCACTTAGAAGTAATAAAGCACATAGTAGGGTTAAACATGTGTCTCCACACTCCTTCCAACGTCTATAGTCATCACTGACTGAATCTTATGCCTGAGTTAAAAAGGTCCCCTGGGCCCCTTTAACATGTGCCTACAATTACCCCTGAGTCCTACATCAGTACTATATGGGGCAATTCAGATGACTGTGTTTGGACTGGGAAACATGGTCCATGTGGCGATGGCACTTCCCGGATAGACCGGCAGAACTGAACTGGTTTAGTCCAGCCAACACGCCAACCATGTAACTCCATCCATGGGTACTGTCAATGTCAAGTGAAGGTTGAGGGGGTTCCAATCACAGATTCTGTCTCAAGGTCCAGGAGCTTCAAGCTACAACCCTGCATATTCCTTGGTCCTACCAGATATGTAGCTGGAAAGAGAAAAGAAGGCGCAGTACTGTTATTTTCTATTAGAGCATTGTAACTATTCCAATAGCCTAGGACAGAGCTGTAACTTTTTCCTTCTCGCCTGAATATCTATAACTATAATTAATCAATAATAGCTCTCACAGCCCAGTGATTCTATCCCTGTAGGTAATGCATTTGCTGAAGAAAAGGCCATATAAATGTTAAAGTATACGTGCTAATTCTGTGCTGTGTCAAGTGTGACAGGAGAGTGCAGTAAACCTCTAAATTGGCAATAAATGTGTTACATAAATAGATGCAATGAAAGAATGAGACGTATTGTGTCACGGGAGGCTCATAGCACTACAGTAGAAGCCATTTAAAATGGAATCGACAAGAGACTATGTTATTACAAACAACCATAAAAAGACGGTATATTAAAGCCACTCCTCTATGGCGACATCATGTATGCAGGACCGATATATCCTGACCATATGTGTATAAAGGGATGAGGCAGGAAACCAGGAGGACAACAATTTAAGGTATAATAACTCTGATTCTCCAAAAACAACAGGGTCATAAAGAAAACCAGGTGCAGTATATGATTCAGTACATGTAATAAGGCGAGTATATCATATTTATACAATGTTTAGATGGCAAAATAGTGAAGGTGAGAGGCTCAAGTATAAACCGTACAATATTTCCTATTATAATTTCATCTTGACATAAGCTGGAAGATACATTTTTTGGGGGGGTATCAATATTCCTTAGAAAGTGGTTGGTCTACTCTAGATATTCCTGCTGACAAAAGATGGGCGAACCTTACAAGATTAGTTTTAACAAGTGTTTGTCTACTATCACAGGCTTCAGTGTTCCCCCGGGGTGAGTGAAGTCTCCCCGAAGGCTGGAAGAGGGTGATGAGTGACCGCTGGACACCACAAGGGTGTCCAGGAAAAGTGAGCAAGGTGAGTATTGGTGCTAATTATGTTGCCGCTCCTCTCCTACGCATCCACTTATTAAACTCTGGGGTCTGAAGAGACCTGAGACTATAATAGTGATTTGTGGGTGACAAACCCCAAAAGTTTCAAGTTTGGTTTGAGCCTGAAACGTTTGGAAAATTCAGGTCAAATCTGGTCCAATTATCTCTACTCCTGTCCCTCTTATACACATGCTTGTCTGGCCAAGAATAGATATGTAGTCAATGTGGAGAGGGGAGTAAGCTTCTGCCTAAGTCATCTGATGGTGGCTTATCAGACTCCCTAAAATAATACATACCCCAGACCAACTCCTACACCCCTAAACAGCAGCTCCAACTCTCCTCCTCTACCTTCTTGCAGATTTCACCTCTGTCCTTAGCAGCTCTACAGATACAGCCCTGTGCGGGTCTTTAAATCATAACAGGATCTTCACACATATGGTCATTATGGGATAGTCATGTATGTTGGGGATTAATATGAGGGGATAGTCTTATCTGTTGGGCATTAATATGAGGGGATAGTCATGTATGTTCGGTATTAATATGAGGGGATAGTCATGTATGTTGGGGATTAATATGAGGGGATAGTCTTATCTGTTGGGGATTAATATGAGGGGATAGTATTATCTGTTGGGCATTAATATGAAGGGATAGTCGTGTATGTTGGGTATTAATATGAGGGGATAGTGTGATGTTGGATATAATATGATGGGATAGTCTTATCTGTTGGGGATTAATATGAGGGGATAGTATTATCTGTTGGGTATTAATATGAGGGGATAGTCATATATGTTGAGTATTAATATGAGGGGATAGTCTTGTCTGTTGGGGATTAATATGAGGGGATAGTCTTATCTGTTGGGGATTAATATGAGGGGATAGTCATGTATGTTGGGTATTAATATGAGGGGATAGTTGTGTATGTTGGGTATTAATATGAGGGGATAGTCATGTATGTTGGGGATTAATATGAGGGGATAGTCTTATCTGTTGGATGCTTCTTTCTAACTATATTATTGTAGCAAGATTAAGGCAGAGGGCTCTATTGCAATACTGTATAAGAAAAGTGCTAATACAAGAACTGGTGAAAACTGGTATTACAAGTGACAAACCTTTAGTCATTTTTTAAAATATTTCCTGGCAGAAAAGTATGGCACAATAAATATACGCTGGGTAGGCATGCTTATAGGGGTTTTCCTACAATGGACATTTATCATGTATACACAAATGTCTGATTGCTGGAGCCACTGCTAGAAGAGGGTTCTTGAGCTCCATGACCCCACAACTGCAGTGAGAAGAACCTTGAATAGACTGGTGGTTAGGTATGCTTCCCACTGCCCCATTCATTGTCTAAGGATAACCGAAACAGCCAAACACTCAACTCGGTTGTCTCTATCAGTCCCCTTGACATGGAATGGAGTAGACCACACATTCATGACCGCCACTTCATTTCAAGCTCCTTACTGCAGAGATGGGACCACCAGTGATCAGACATCCAGCCCTTATTTTATGGATAGGTGATACATGTCTATAATAGATCTTTGCCAGGATCCACTAGGCATATAAAGAGGACAATTTTATGACCTAAGCCAAGGCTACAGATAACACAAACGTAATAAAATCTTTTCCACACCGTTTTAGCATCATGTAATACAACTCATATGTCTAATTTAGTTACTGTATCTCTACCATGAAACTTGAACAGATTCGTGAACCTGGGATAGCCCTTCACAGGGTGATTCGTGAATGGCAAGATGCCGGAAAAGTGGTAGTCGCCTTTTTAATGGGCTCTGCTTTATAAAAGGGCACAGTTACATATATCCAGACCCCATATAAAAATATTAGATCCCAGATTGTTACAGGTTAATTATAAAAACAATCGCGGCAATTTTATTTATGCCATTTAGTGATCGCTTTAAATATTTTAGGGTAATACTGAATATATATATATATAATCATTTAATAATAAAAATAGTTGCTAAAACCTTACTTTACATTTTTTTTTCATTAGGTATTTTTTTTTCTCATACCAGGCTTTTTCTTTCCCTGCATATATGGTTTTATATGTATAATAGTACATTGTATGCTTAGAAAATTTATAAAAGCCTTTAAATGTAACTCCTCATTAATATTCGCTGCACTAAGGTGACATCACATTGCAGCGAATGAGCTAGCAGCCGGATGAAAGAGACTATTCATTGGGTGACCGGGTGAGGGGAGTTGAAAGCTGGGAGACTTCTGGGAATCCAGGGTAGGTTGACATGTCTGCTTGAAGCTTCTGGGCCCCAATGCAAAATCCATAACTGTGTGTCCCCACTCCCACCTACCCACTACTACTTACCATTTATAATATTGATGTCTTCTTATGTGACAGAGGGGCCCTATGGCCCTATTATGCATGAGGGTGCGGCTGCAACTACTACTAGTGCTGGTTCTCTCATACAATATCTGTATGTATAAAACCTTTGGAGCTTATACTGTACTGCAGATCTGTCACAATTAGTTTAGACAAGGACATAACACATGTGGGCTTATGGATTCGACACGGTGGTGTAAGGGCCGGTTCACATCTGCATTCGGTTTCCGTTCGTGGAGTCTGCTTGGGGACCCCCCCGAACAGAAACCTATATGCATAGAAAAGCGGTTTACCTAAGGAAACCTGCGGACCCCATAGACTATAAAATGGGGTCCGTGTGGTTTCCGCACGAAACATGCGGAAACATGCAGAGAGGAAAGTGCTGCTTGCAGAAGTCGTGCGGAAACCACACAGACCCCATTATAGTCAATGGAGTCTGCAGGTTTCCTTAGTTAAACCGCTTTTCTATGCGTATAGGTTTCCGTTCGGGGGGGCCCCAAGCAGACTCCCCGAACGGAAAACGAACGCAGATGTGAACCGGCCCTAAGGACCAGATTATCCAAGTCATTACCAACTACTAATGGTCCTTATTCTCTGACATACAACATGGATTTCATCAGAGCCTGCACAACATGGTGAGGAGGCGTTAAAAATAATGGCGACTGTAACCCAATTGTGCAAATGAATATGATTTGTGTAAGTCTGTGTGCACACCAGCTTGTTATCCCTGCAACTCTGGCCGCTACGTGACTCTGACAAGAAGCAGATATCCAGTGCCAGACAAGAATACCTTGTACCCACCGGAGGAATGAAGCTGCGGTCCTACAATTTAATAGACTATATGTGCAGACATTTCTACTGGCAATCTCTGCTGATATAATTGTATATACAGATCATATCAGTAATACAGAGACATAGGATGTTTGTGAAATTATCCAGAATAGTCATAAAATCTGCTTCTCTGTTCAGCTTCAAATGCTTCAATGCTGCTTAAGATGCTGCTTAAGGCCGGGGCCCCACATAACGTAAACGCCGCAGCAGAAACGGCGAAGTCCCTGCAAAGTGGATAGGATTCTGGCTAATCCCATCCACACATTGCAGAAAATAATCTGCAGCGGACATGCTGCCATTTGAAAAACTTTTGTGTTTTTGTAAATCGCAGCATGTCAATTATACCTACGGAAAAGCCGACGGTTTCCCTATAGGTATAATGGAAGCAGAAAGCCCGCAGAAAAAAACTCTGCGGATTTTCTGCAAAAAACTCTACAGGAAAAACTGTGATTTGTTTCTGCTGCAGTTTTTCCCGCAATGCTTTTTGGCTGCGGCCCGCTACGTAGAGCGTTAGCTTAAAGGGTTTTCTAGGATAATTGAAAAACTAACTGGCGAGTGGAAGTGGGGTAAAATAAAAAGAAACAGTATTCATCTACCCCTGATATTCACCTACCCTTGGTTTGGATGGTGTCCCCCTCCTTTTCCTACGACCCTCAGAGTCCAAAAGTGCATGGACTCAGGTGGGGGCACAGTGATGTCACTGGCACGCACCCAATATGTGACCGCTGAGGCCAATGGCCAAGTAGCCACCTGAGACCCTGTCCGAGGACCAGAGGGAACGGGGAAAGAGACCAGAGGTATTGAAGACTGAAGGTAGGATTTTATTTATTTATTTTCATTTTACCCCACCCCCAGTGCCCTCAGATAGTTTTTCAATTATCCAGGAAAACCCTTTTAGGCCGTACGATGTAAATTTTGCTTCAGTTTTCTTTAGCAAAAGCCAGGAACGATTTTCGCAGATGGGAGACGTATAAGAGCTTCCTTTATATTTCCCATTCCTGTTGACGCCATTTTTGGCTTTGGCTCAAAAATAAACTGCAGCAAAATCTGCAACAAAAAAAGCTGCTTTTCCACAGCGTGAGGCCTTAGCCTTAATCTTAGGCACAACTGGAGACAGTTTTTACCAGGCTATGTAAGCTTTTATATATCCAACTACTTTCAAGCTCTTTAATGCCAAGACAGCAATAGTGATGTTAACGTGACAGCAACAAATATGGCCGTGGCCCATCTACTGCGTCATAAGTGGCACACACCTATAGCCCCTCATGGTTGGCTGTGCTAGAAGGAGGGCTGCCTGTAAGGCATTATGGGAAGGCCTGTTGGGCCATAACCCAAAGTCAAACAATCCTTCTTCTCTGTCTTCTTCTGATCTGTAAAATAGTGGCCGCCATTCTAATCTATTTGCGAGGGACGAAACCCCCAAAAATTTGCAATTGCAGAAATCTAAAACATTTTGAAAATTCTTAACTCATTAGATTCTTGGTGAATTGATTCCCTCATCTCTAGTGAAGAAGGTTTCTATGCAGTCACTTCCAGTTAAAGAATAACATATAGCACATGGTATATTCTGTTTAATATGGACACCTATGCAGGACAGATGCCACTCAGGTTACTGCATCTAATCCATCACAAGCTTTCCTGTTACATATATTAAGGAGACCGAAAAACTGTGATGTAAGAGCCCTGTAAATACATTGCAACACTTGTCTTGTAAAGACCTCAGCATCGTAATCCAGAGCTGCAGGTTGCGTCCCAGTGGCTAGGAAGGTGAATTTTTGTTGCCTTTCTGGTGCAGTTTTTGCTGCGTTTTTTTTTTTTTTTTTTGAGCCAAAGCTAGGAGTAAATCCAAACAGAATGGAAAACACAAAGAAAGCGCTTACACTTCTCCTTTCTGTTGAATCCTCTCTTGGCTTGGGCTCAAGAAAAGGAAGCAACATCTGCCACAAAGGAAAGCAACTAAAACTCAACGATTGTCTCCAGCCTAAAAGGGTCTTATCACTGCTAACATTCCCCCATTCACAGAATAGGGGATAAATGTCTGATCACCAGGGTCCGACCACTGGACCCACCAGTGTTCAGGAGAATAGTGTCCTGCATGTCCCATATAAATAAAGCAGGGGTGCGCATGCGTAACCACCACTGCATTAAAGGGGCTGTGCCACAGGATAGCAGATAAGTGTCAGATCGCTGGGGGTCCCTCTGCATCCTCCTTGTGAATGAAGCCTCAGTGTGCTTGCATGACTGGTGCTCCATTCACTTTTATGGGGCTGATAGGATTGCAATCTCTGACAGCCCCATAGAACTGAATAGCGCATCGGCTACGCAAGCGCACTGGCTCCTCAATCACAGGAAGACTTCAGGGGGACTCTTTGTTCCCTGTTCTCCAGACCCAACAGTCGGACACCAAGCAATTCTACACTTATTCCCTATAGTGTGGATGGGGGTAAATATATGTAGTGGTAACCCCCTTTAACTTCTGTAGAACTGATGCAGATTGCTGTTTCAGAAGTTCCATACATGTGAATGGAGCGGTGACCGCCCTATGCACCACTGGTCTGTTGACTAGGGAGCTCGGGGGTACTTGGACCCCCATTTCATGCAAGCTGGGTGTTCCAGCAATCAGACCACCAGCATTCACACACTTATCCCCTATCCTGTGGTGTGTGAAAGCCCCTTTAAGTCATATGGCTTGGCTACAGTACGCTACCGCAGAACGATGGAAAAGGCCGTAAAGCAAGACTTCTGCAGAAATGGAAATGATTTCACTGTCATTTTTTCTTATTCCTGTAAATACAAAACAAACACACAGTAAAAATCTTTGGATTTAGCTCCTTTGAGCTGGAAAAAAAAAACACATTTTGCCCGCCCTACAGCCAAGAAGCTGCCAGTCTGCCCCGGGCCATGGATCAAATAAAGTTCAAAAATTTTAAAGGAAATGGCAGGCGCTGAGGGGCACGCAGTTCTTATCTCCTGCTAAATTCTGTTTCAGAGAGCTGTGAGGTGAGGGAGGGCAGCCGGCTGTACTTACAGGATCCATCAATATAGCACAGGGGTTAAAGATACCACGCCATATAGCAACATATTAATATATCGTGGACATTGCCAGCTTTGGTTTAGATTAATATGAGTGACAGGTGTGCACCATATGCCACGCTAAAAAAAATGTTTTGAGAAAACGAAAAGCAAACTGTGTACATGTGTAGGTGCTAAAGCATACCTGATCAAAGCGCAATCCAAAAATATCACTCTACGCTTCAACAAATCTGCTCGGCAACCCAGAAATAGATCCTGTTTATTGTTTGCTAAATGTTACCTTCTAAAATATGTTACATATGGAAATCGATCAAACAACAAACGGAAAGGGGG
The DNA here is from genome assembly GCA_947044405.1 of Leptodactylus fallax. Taxonomy (NCBI): domain Eukaryota; kingdom Metazoa; phylum Chordata; class Amphibia; order Anura; family Leptodactylidae; genus Leptodactylus; species Leptodactylus fallax. The sequence continues at coordinate 829,047 of CAMRHE010000076.1, read as the reverse complement.
TGGAAAACCGAGATACTGCACGAGCAAGGAGAGAAGAGAATCTACAGAGTTCCATTCAGTCCTTTCTTATGCCGCAAAGTGGATTTATCCTCTATCCATAGAATGCACAAACTCCTGATCGGCTGATCGTTGGGTCCCCCCTGGTCCTGTGAATGGGGGGTGTATTGCTCCCACTGTGAGTGCAGCCATGGGCTCCTGGGCCCCACTGCAAAATCTGTAATGGGGCCCCTAAATACTATGTGCCATGTAATTTTTTTTTTTTTTTTTTTTGTGGCAGCGGGACCTCTGGGGCCCCCTCAGGTTCCTGGAGAAGTGGAAACATGTTCTGTGGAGTGTTCCACTGTAAAGTTTGGTGGAGGTGGGATAATACTATGGGGTTGTGTTTCACTGGTTGCCTGATACCCTTTAATTCCAATGAAGTGAAATCTTCAATATTCAGCATAGCAAGACATTTTGTACAATTTTCGCTTCTAATTTTGTGGGAACAGTTTACCAATAAATAGATGGTAACCCTTGGGATAGACGAGCCCTCTCATCTATCATCAGCGTATGACCTCCAAAATGCTCTTCTGGGTAAATGAGCAAAAACTCCCCCCAGACATGCCCCAAAATCTTATAGGTAGCCTTCCCAGAGGAGAGGAAGAAAGAGGGAAGCAACTCCATATTAATGCCTATGGATTTAGGATGGGGTGTCACTAAAGCCCCTATAGGTGTAATGTAAAGTATATAAAACTACAAACCCCATAGAGGTGACCTCACAGTTCTGTACATGTATTCACTATCTGGATAGATAAAGGATTTCTACATGTTATTTTTGTATTGTTATTATTGTGTAATTCTGTCCCTTAGTAATTTCATGGTCTCCTTATACCGGAGCTTCACTCCTCCTGGGAAACCTGTAAAATCCTCTTTGCTGGTATATATATATATATATATATATATATATATATATATATATATATATAATACTGTATATGAATATAATAACTGCTAATATTATACTGCAATGTGCCAGATATACTCTAATAGAATATGCAAATTAGTTATAAGCAGAAATTCTAAGGACCAATCAAATTCAAGCATACAGTTCTGAGGACCAATCAGATTCAAGCTTGTGTGATGATGTCACAATGGTTGATGACATCATCAAGTTCTGAGCCTATAAATACCCCCGCCTGACATTAGCTCAGTCTTCTTAGCTGTTTCTACAGAGAGGAGTCAGACAGAGATAGCAGGCTATTGCTCAGCAATTCTTTGTTTTTTTCTTTGCGCAAATTTGCTTTAATTCGCACCATGGAGATTTGGGGTTTGGCATTTATGCCTCTCCTTTGGGTCACATGGTCGCTATCGGGCCTCTATGCCCTCCTGGCCCTGACTATGATCTCGGGCCATGAAAAACGTCCATACATCAGGTAAGAGGGGACGGGACGAGATTCCTGACTGTAATATCATTATTGTTATTATTACTGTATATCAGGGATATTCCTGGAATATTATTATTACATTATTATTAGTGATTACTAATAAGCTCCATCTTATAATGGATGACTAGAAGTCTATAGAACCGTCCTCAATGTAGACACTGGAAATGTCATAGTACAAATGGAGGAGAAATAATAATAATAATAATAATAATCTAGTTAATGGATTTTACCAATATCCTCTGATTCTTTACTTGGTTTACTGGGGAAGTATAGAATATATAGCGGGGGCAAGGAGAATAAATTCTAGACAGCAGATAGTATTGGGGAGGGGACAGCTTGTTCCAGAAAGAAATGATAGGGATCAGAAGAGCCTGAAAGGATTGGGGATTCCAGAAACAATGTGGAAGATTTTCAGTACTAGTGCAGGGTAAACATGGAGCCGTTGCCCATAGCAACCAACTGATTCCAGAATAAGTAATAAGATCTACAATCTGATTGGTTGCTATGGGTGACGGCTCCATGGATTCCTTGTAGTAGTTGTGATAAATCTCCTCCATGTTCTTTGTGTCCGGACATTAGAACATGTTATGGAGGATTATTATAATGGAAGGAAATAAAGTCTCCGCTGCTCCGGATGAGATGAGACATTTCTGCCGCTTGTGTCCCATTAATTCCCAATATTCTGCTTTATTTCACAGTGACACGGGAAAAGAATTCCCGGAGTCGGTGGTCTACACGGTCGTCTTCCTGGTTACACCCATCATAGGTAAGTGGATGCGGCTTCCTATAGGGAGATAACATCATGAAGAGATCAGCGGCTCCAGCGCTCAGTGATGGCGTTATATCCCTGGTCACTATTCACACTGAGCGGTGGCCATCACTGGAGATTATAACCATCACTGGGTCCTGGAGGTTATTACTATGGAAATATATGGCTGATAACTTGTATTGTCTATTTCAGGAGTTGGCGTCGCTTTCATCCAGTACCGGTTCATGATCCTTCGCTGTGAACCATCGGAGAAGCGTCATATAATCTGCCAGCGAATCCTATGTGTCATTGGACTGATCGTGTGTATTGGCACCGCCGTGAACGCCGTATTTTCGGTGAGTTATTACAGTGTTTGGACCCTTTTGGTCTTTGCGCCCTAGAATATATATGTTTTGGTCGTACTATATATACTGTACATTGGTTGTTATTTTTCCATTGTGTCCAATGAGCCACTTATTGTAATGGCGCCCCCTTATATAGTGTCCCCTTATAATTACCCTCCACCTGCGCCCCCTGCTGTTCTATAACCTCAGATCTCCATTACAACCTCATTGATGACATTTTTATATCTCTTTACATTCTAGGTGAAAACCAATCCGATAGCCCACAGGATCGGCGCTGGATTGGCGTTTTTCCTTGGTGCCTTTTACAACCTGTGTCAAGCAGCATGCCTATACAAGAGATCCTTGAGCAGTCGGCGCATGTGCCACATTAGACTATCATTAGCCTTGGTCACCATTGTGACACTGCTGACCTGTATCCTTTTATAGCTGACTAGTACATTAACCTGTTGTTTGCTGGGTACACTGGAGATTATCTGCTCCTGGTACCTCCATTGCCTTATAGATTAGATATGATAGTATAGGAAACACTAGAATAATAGGGTTCTGTTACTTCTCCTTAACACGTCCTTCCAGTTGCTCTAGGGATGATCGGTGGCTTTATACCGCTATGTCCCGGTCCCTGTTCTGAGGTGAGTTCATTTCACTGTTCTCCATCTTGTGTAATCCACGTGTCCTCTGTAATATAGAAATTCTTGGTGGTCATGTCATCCTCCACCTCACCCCATACCAGATCCCTGGTCAGTACAGCCGGGCACTAACATCCTCCATTTTGTCTTCTATCTTCTGCAGATCTTCTACATGTTAGGCATGGTGGCCGAGTATGTAGGATTCACCGGCCTGACAATGCACCAAGTGACCAATTATACGGATTTCCAGGTGAGTAGATGATGGGTGGGGGTCTCGTGTGCTCCAGTAATATATTGTATGGAGACGCTTTATAATAAATCTTCTTTCTTCTATTTTTCTCAGAGCTTGTCCTTATCGTTGTCTCGAGAAGGTGTCTCCATCTACCTGAGGGAAAAGACCCAGGACCCTGAAAACCCTGAATAGGATCAAAGGGTAAAAGTAGGGAGCTCAAGCACCAAGAGGACAACCAAACCCATCTGGACAGCCTGGAACCAAACAATGTCCTTCCAGAGAAGTCAGTCTGAGAACACCCTCCATGGTACCAGAGCTGCCTGCAGATAAGTGACGTCCACCTCTACCGGGATGTTACTAGGACCAGCATAGACTTCCAATGAGGAGTTTAGAGCACGGCAAGTACCGAGGAGTGAGGACTGCGTGTATCATCATGGAAGAGACGTTCCTGGACACAGAGCAGCAGGAAGCCTCAGCCATTGTGATTGCCGATGTACTGAAGAAAACATCAGGAATATCTGAAGCCGTCCGACCTGGAGAATGAAGATCTAGCTCTGATGCCGCCATGATATCCCACTGTATGGTGTAGTATCAACATGCCTTACAGATGGTGATCATCTACATGGCGAAGCCTGAAGATCTGGCCCTGATGCCATGATACGTCTGTATGGTGTAGTCTCAACATGCCCTACAGATAGTTATCATCTACATGGCGAAGACTGTGGCCTATTATTACTGCCCGGGTACAGAAGACTGGCACTACCATACAGTGCACTGGCGGACTCTACACAATGTATCTACCCTGTATACTATGTGTCCTTAATAAATCTATAAAATCACATGACAAGTGTTTTCTACATGATGTGTAATAATGACATATAGAGAGCGCAGTGAGGAGGACGTGTCCTGTGTCTATGACTTTCCTGCCTTGCTATCTCTATCACTCTAATCACTAATAATTTTAGTTATCTTTTACACCAGTCTTCATGTTGTACATTATAAAACATTTGTCAGGATAGGTCATCACTTAAAAAGTCCCCTTTATAACAAATAAAATAGTGTAAAACTCATCATATATTAGCAGTCCTTATGGGGGACTCTGCTAACTCCTAACTGGAGTTGAATTTCTGGCACACAGGGCAGAAGATGGAGAATGTGTCTCATGATAAATTGGGGGGTGGAGGGGTTCGTAGTGATATGTCCCTGGTACCGCACACTCAAATATTGATCGTAGTGGTGGTGCAAATATTGCATATTTGATCTACAATACTGTACTACCTTGTACTTTGTTATATGGCGTTGTGATGTGAAAACCTCGAGCACTTCTCATGAACAAATATCAAATAAAACACAACTTGTTTATCACGTAAAGCATCTAAGGTGTGTGCAGCGACCTCTATATACAATACACTAACATAATAAATTATACGCATCTGCACGCCAGAGCTCAGGAGATAAAGACTGGCCTAGGAAACACCAGTCTTGATAATGTCCCTCCACTGCAAGCAGCACTTTCCTCTCCGCATGTTTCGTGCTGAAACCACACAGACCCCATTATGGTCTATGAGGTCCGTGGTTTTCCCAGGTAAACTGCTTTTTTATGTGTATAGGTTTCCATTCGGGGGTTCCCCAAGCGGACTCCCCGAACGCAGATGTGAACCAGGCCTAAGGCTACGTTCACCTCCGCCCCGGAGTCTCTGTTGGAGAATATCGCAGTGTCAACCTGAAATTTGGTGGAGGAAAAAGTCCTGCACGGAGGACCAGTTTCAGTTTTAAAACGACGGACGCACGATGGACCCCATTATAGTCACTGGAGTCCGTGTGTAACTGCTTTTTATGCAATCCGCCTATCTGTCCTCTGACAGCCCATAACAATGGTTAGGCACCACTATTGTGGACCTAGCCCATGGAATATATATGAATCAGGCGTCTTTTTACCCACATTACATTTCGTGAATAATCGAAACCTGGACTTTTAAAGAATATACATTATTGCCAGGTTTTATAACCCATAAAAATGTCATGTAACAAAATGTACCCAGTAAAATAAAATGACAAAATGTAATTATTAGTAGCGACGTTGAAAAAGCCGAAGAAAAATGCTCATTGTGCGAGGTGTGCAGGGACTGTTTCACCGTACACACAAACACACGCGCTATCTGTATTTTGCCTTGCAGAAGGTGTTCTGTTTATTTGAGATAGTGCAGGTAACAATGTAATATAGCAGTTTCTATGGCAACCTAAGCTTTGGAAATGAGTAGCAGATTAAACAGGCTCATCACGGGAGAACAGATTCTTAGAGCATCAGTTGTACTGTCCCGAGACCACAACAAATGAGGCACTTTTCTTTTAAGATATTTCATTTTCTAGTTTTTTTTTTGTTTTTTTTTTTCCCAGGAATAAATTCATCTGTAAAGATAATGTTCCCTCCCTCGGCTGTTTAGAACTGACTCTTCCTTTTTCTCGAATTATTCGCCCCTGTGGTGATTAAATGACTGGTGACAAGTCGTAAGTAGGAAAAAAAAAAGACACAGCAGACTAATAACTGGCAGAGAAAATAGTAAATTATCCAGAACAAAGTGTTCTGTTTTTGTTTTTTAATATATCGGGTCTTTGAAATTGAAATGATACCATTAAAAGTATCAAAATGAGCTCTGCAATATCCGTGTAGTCATCTGAGCACAGCGCTCCCTACAACAAGCACAGGTACGTACCGGTCATAGACATGATGTTTTAGGCATCCGTGGAAAAAATGCTGCACAATAAGAACGCTTTCAGAAATAGAAGGGTTAATAGTTTATTTTTGTCAATGAAGTAAAGAGAAAGGTAAATCCCCTCAATATTTGGTGTGACCTTTGCCCTTTGCCTTCCATCAGTTCTTCTCGGACAGTATTTGGCAGAACTGGGCAGGGAGGTTGTTCCCACCGCCATCTTGGAGACCTAAGCACAGATCTTCTGTGGATGTTGCTTGCTCCAATCCTTCTGTCTCTTCATGTCATCCCAGACAGACTGGATGATGATGAGATCAGGGCTATATCTGTGGGGGCCGGATCATCACTGCCAGGACTCCTCCTCCAAAGGGCAAAGGTCACACCAAATATTGATGGGATTTACATTTCTCTTTTCTTCATTCACTTCATTTTGTTCATCGACAAAAATAAACTATTAACCCTTCTATTTCTATGGAATTCTTGCTTTGCAGCATTTTCCCCCCATGCCTGCATAAAACCTTTGCACAGTACTGTATAATTCATTATCCAGTGCTAGATTTATTTTTTTCGGGGGCCAATATCTTTGTTAGAAACATTAAGCACCTCTGCAGCCTTCACCCATGACCTTTTGTACGTGCCCTCCTTTCTCTTTCACAGCACCCAGATATGTCTACCTTTAAAGGGGTTGTCCCATTAAGGGGTAAGTGTCAGATCACTTGGGGTCTGACCACCGAGTCCCCCAGCAATGAGGAAAATGGGAGACCGAACGTCCCTTATGCTTCCTCCTTGTGAGATGAGTGTCAGTGCGCTCGCATGACCAGCACTCAATTCACTGCTACGGTGCTGCCGGGACGGCCATCTTTGTCTGCTCTGTGAACGGAGCACTGGTCATGCAAGTGCACTGGCACTCCATAAAGAGGAGGCTTAAGGGACTTCTGATTCCCCGTTCTCATGATCACTGGAGGGTCCCCAGTGATCTGATACTTATTCCCTATCCTTAATGAGACAATCTCTTTAACTTGGTTAAGGAATCCAATTTCTTATTAAACCAATTGAATACATTATCATGACATGCTAGCAAAATCCTTGAAAGGCTGCAGTTCGCACCATAGCCACTGGGTGGCCGCACACACAGGATAGATAGCATATCACTTTGTGATATCATTTCAATAACAGCTGCTCATCTCTTGTCACAAATATCTGGACATTTTCAGCCAAGAGGAAAGGTAATGGAGGACACATCTGTATGGGACGCTTTTTCCCGTTCCCAGCTTGATTTTAAAGGGGTATTCCAATTATTACAATTTACACCTGTTTCACATGATAGGATATTACTGTCTAACCAGTAGAGTCCAACCACTGGGACCCCAAATGTTTAAGAATATGGGGTCACATGTGCTGTGTATGAATGGGGCAGCATATCACACATGCACACTGTTGCTCCTTTTATCTCTATGGGACTGGTGAAGAGAAGTCGCTATTCCCAAAAGTTCCATAGAAATGAATGGAGCCGAAACGTACATGTGCAACCTGCTGCTCCATTCATATGGGGCCTTCTTGTGATCTGAGGATAAGGGATAAATTGTAAGCACCAGTTTAACCCTCTAGAAGAAGCCTGTCAGATGTCACATCTCAAGTAGTAGGATTCTACTGACAGATTCATTTAAGAACTTAATGCATGTTTCATACTGATGATCTATCCACACGACAGCTCTTCAGTATCTGATCTGTGGTGGTCCAACACCCAGACCCCACACAGATCTGCTGCTTCGGCACCGTAAACTGCTGCCGTGGTAGCTGTGCCGCCAGAGACCTGGAGCTCTGTGATCTATCCTGTGGATTAGGGGCTGGAAAAAACCCTTTTAACTGAAGATGACAACTTAAAGTCTTATTTTTACAATTTTTTTTATTTTGATGATGATGATGAGTTGATGATGATGATTTCTAATCTTGAATGGAGAAGTCACCCAGAAGCTGCCGCGACGGCATGGCGTTGGCATATTTAGGCCTTATCACATTTTATGACATTTCCCTCATACAATCCCAGACAGACGTTGACAAAATAGACAACCATGAACACTTCCTAAGCAAACAAACAATTCTGACTGTCAGTGGCGTAACTAAAGGCAAAAACGGCAAAATACCGCTGTAGAGCCTGACTTTGTAAAGGTTATGCCTCATTTGTTTTGTGCCGAGTGATCCTATTGAATGATCTCTAATTCTCCTTTCTAGACAGAGAGAGACGTGTTTACATGCCTGGAAGGATTCTTAGTTTGGAGAAATGTTTCCGCACAATAATAGTTCTGCAAGATTTAATCCCCTCTAATCCCATTAAATATGGCCGACATTGTAAATTTCTGTAAGTTTACAAAGGGCTGATCGATAACTCATTCCTGTGCTGTTGCCAAGTCGTGTTGTGTTGGGTCTGTAGTTGGCCTTTTGAAAGGCCGCTCTGTAGATGAAGAAAATACAAAAATGTAGGCACATACAAGCCGCTCTCTGGTGGTGCTAACATACCGCAGCTAATACCGCAACCTGACTTCTCTTTCATTTTAATAATTTACTATAGTCATGGTTTACATGGCTACTAAACAGAACACTAGACTGTGGTATGATCCTAATGAGTATGGATTTGATCCAGATGTTGGTAGACCCTGGATATAATGTTATATGGTAAGACATAGTTTTATGCGTTGTCCAAGCTATACAGTGGTTAAAGGGATTGTGAGTTCTTCACCCTTAACCCTGGCAAGGAATTATGGACTTTCCCATAGGGAATTACCAACATACTACTAGAGATGGGCAAAACGTACAAGATTTGTTTAGCGAATATTCGTGAAGTTTGTCCACCTGTTTTACTTTCGGTCTGAACCACAAGTGAGCTCTCTTCAGACCTCATAGTATAATAAGCAGAGGACCAGGGGAGGTGCAGAAACATAACAAACACTGATACTCACATCCGGTTATCTTTCCTGGGCTCCCTTGTGGTGTCCGGAGCTCCCCTCCCAATCCTCTTCCAGCCCCTTCCTGCATCCTCGGAGAGGTCACTGGCCCCAGGGAACTGGTGAGACCTGTGAATTGGTCTCAGAATAGACCTCAGCAGACCCATGGGGCCTGTAATGTCACCCAGGAGGACAGAAGACCACCAAAGAGGATTAAAAGGGAGCACAAGAGAGGTGAGGGAAGGTGAGTATCAGTGCTTATGTTTCCTCCCCTCACTTAACATATATTCTGGGGTCGGAGGAGACCCCACAGTATAATAATGATTGTGGGTGGAAAAACCAAAAAAGTCTGGGCTGATTTGAACACAAAATTTTTGGAAGATTCGAAATTAACTGTTACAAACCGTTTGGTCATCTTCAGTTACTACCCTGAGTCTTCTCTACATTAGACACCAGGATGTGATACCAAAGCAGCAAGCAAAATTTAGGGTTTGAGAGCTGGGATCCCCACGATTTCAAGATAAGGGGTCCTCTTGTTCTGTAGATGGGTGGCAGACATGTATATTTGTTCCTTTCATCTCTAGAGGACTGCCATGAATAGTCGTGCACTGTTACTTGGCTATCTAAGGCGGTTCCATAGAGATGAATGGAGGGTCTGGTGCTCCATCTAGAGAGCAACAAGACCCTTGTTCTCAAAATTGAGTGGCCCCAGCAGTTGGATCCCTGCTAAGACTGCTAAGCCTATGGGATGGGATGCAGAGGGGAGAGATTATCATCTGGGACAGTTTTGAGGCAGAATAGATATATAATAAAGATTATCAAGCGAGTTATTGTAAAGATTTATTTATTTTTTATTGTATTTTAATAATTGAATTACTTTTATCGTATTGTCATTTTTTGTCGTATTGTATTTAATTGCATTTTCTACATTTAGCGTTCTTTAAAGTGAGTCTTACATAACCAACACCAATTCAGGGTTTGTGGTTCACTTAACTGTTTTGAGTAGAAGCCTCAAAACACAATAAAGACGTCTTATTAGCATTATATAGAATATTCTAGGAGGATAATAGATGGAAGAAGAAAGAATGACATAACAGGGAAATATCTTGCCAAGCAATTGTCCATGCCGGTATCGCAGAAATGTCTTACATAAGAATCATTACTGCAGGATTTTCGGCAGGGACTCTCCATTTCACAGTGTTTCCCCATGGATAAATCCCATTATCCGCACCCAACACTGACATTCACATAAGATGCTTATAATTATACTAATAATTACTTTTCAGCTCCGTATCTGACTTTACGACATCCATTTATCTTCCACATTTCAAGCTTTACTTCATTCAGCTATTAAATATCTTTTGTTATTTGCCCCATTTCCAGCGTATATTTAGTATATAGTGCAGAATATTTTTGCTGGAGCTTTTTTTCTCAGCTGCCGACTGGCAATGACAATAACTGTGAGCTGTAGCTAAGAAGCAGATACAATAACTTCATTTTACATACATATTTAAGGATTATGTTCATAAAATTATTTATTTTCATTATTTTTTGAATTTATTTTGAATTTTTTATTGTAATATTCTTCCTTGTTTTGGTTTTTAGTTTAATGGGCCTATAGACATAGGATGGTAAATAAAAGGGCAGCACGTTAGGTCAGTGGTTGGCACAGTGTTATGTTCTGCCCATGCTTGGTGGGTTTCCTCTGGGGACTCCGGTTTCCTCCCACATGCCAAAGATATATCGAAAGGGAATGTAGATTGTGAGCCCTATATGGGACAATGTCTGTACAGCGCTGCGGAATATGATGGTGCTATATAAGTAAGCAAAATAAATAAATTAGAGGAGAAGCGCTAGAGAAGCGCAGACTGACAACCCTGTCGCTGTTAGGCGGTGTAGATGTGCAATATAACTCTTATTAATAGTGGTCACTGCACTTTACTCACCGGTCCCTGCTCCAGCACCGTCTTCCTGAATTCTCTCAACTGGTGTGCAACACTGCTGAACCACGAGCACACACTGATGACTTTGGCGGTTAGGACGTCTTGGACATCAATGGAAAACAGATGCCATTTGATCCTGGAGGTCTGTTTAGGTTCCTGTTTCATTTCTAATCCCTGCCTCCGGTTCACACCATCTTGTTCCTGGTATCTGCTCCTGGACCTGGAATCATAGCCTGCACCAGGATTCTTCCTCTACCTTGTTCTTCTGGTGCCAACTTGACCTGATCCTGTATTTTGCATTGCCTCCTCCTCCTTGTAGTACTTTGGCCTGCTCCTGTATTTTGTGTTGCCTTGTCTTCCTTGCACTATGTTGTCCTGCTCCTGGACTCTGCTCTTTTTGTCTCTTCCTAGTTGCCATGTCCCTGGTCCTGACTCCTGGAATTTTTTTTGTGATCTTGGGAGACACCAGGAAATAGAGCTCAGTGTGGACCCTGTCAGCCTGTGGACCAGAGCAGCTGGGTATTGTGGAGGGGTGAAAAACATTATATGATCTTTAACATGGCTATGAGGCACTTTTACCCTTAGTTTTCTGGGACTGTAAAATCTCTATAATAATGGGAGATCCCCTATCTATCCATCAGAGAGAAGAGTGGCTGCCAAAAGTAGGCAACACCATAATGGGGTTTTGTCATTAGAGACATTTACCTCCTATCCATAGGGGATAAAGATTTTTGTATATATCTTTGATATATGGTATTTATTGTGTATTTATTGCCGGGGGCACATATATAGTTTTTTTTTTTTTAGATTAAAGGGGTTGTCTGGAAAGATATTTTTTAGAAAACTAAAATAAGCATTAGCTGGTCCGATCTCTCTCCAGTCTCTACTTCCTGTTTTGAACTTAACACACAGGAAACTGCAGGCCTGCTCGCTTAGCCAAGGTGGATCACTGTTGCAGATAATAATTAGCTGAACGGTCATCTCCTGTGTTTCGACATAAGACCACCCAGTGGAGCCTAGTTGGGGTCCTGGAAAGCATTGGAATGGAACAAAGATTATTTTAGTTTTTAACTCATTCTATCTCTTTTATAAGAATATTTTATACAAGGGTTGACACCCCTAAAGAATTAAAGTGGTCTTCCCATGAACATAACCATATTTGTATTTGTAGACAATTAAATGTTAAAAGTTTTTGCTAATATAAAAATATTAAAATTTTACAGAGTAAACACAGCCATGATTTTCCTTAGGTTAACAGGATAATCCAATAAAATCAAGTTCCTATCTCCTATCTACTGAACAGGTCATAACTGGTAGATTAGTAGGGGAACAACTGTTGGGATTACAAGAACCTGGGTCCTTGTTCCTCCAAAGACTCTTATTTAGCTATGAAGAAATTCAAATCCCAATATTCGGTGTGACCTTTGCCCTTTGTCTTCCATCAGTTCTTCTCGGGACTTGCAGACAGTATTTGGCAGAACTGGGCAGGGAGGTTGTTCCCGCCGCCATCTTGGAGAACTAAGCACAGATCTTCTGTGGATGTTGCTTGCTCCAATCCTTCTGTCTCTTCGTGTCACCCCAGACAGACTGGATGATGATGAGATCAGGGCTATATCTGTGGGGGCCGGATCATCACTTCCAGGACTCCTCCTCCAAAGGGCAAAGGTCACACCAAATATTGATGGAATTTACATTTCTCTTTTCTTCATTCACTACATTGTGTTAATTAACAGAAATAGACTATTAACACCTGCCTAAAATCTTTTTATCCCCAATACTGTATATTTATCAAAAAATGCCTCTGCCAGCAACTTCAAAGCAGATGAAATATTTTTATTTGGAGTCAAAAACACCACGTATCGACCCTTGTGAAGGACTTTATCAAGTGCCCCTGTGAGGGTTGATACATGGCGTGTGTGTGTTTTTGGCTCCAAATAGTCATACCGTATTCCATCTGCTTTCAAGATGTTGGTGGAGACTTTTGTTGGATCTAGTATATACCTAAGATGGAGACTAGGTGCTGCCTTGCACTTTGTGGGATCTGATCGGCCAAGATTTGTATTTACACATTTTATACAGTATACAGTGACTTGCAAAAGTATTCATACCCCTTGAACTTTTTCACATTTTGTCACTTTAAAACCACAAACAAATGTATTTTATTGAGATTTTCAGTGATAGACCAACACAAAGTAGCAGTTAATTGTGAAGTGGAAGGAAAATGACACATGGTTTTCAAAATTTGAATAAAACAAAAATGTGAAAAGTGTGACGTGCAAAAATCTTCAGCCCCCCCCATAGCAATACTTTATAGAGCCGCCTTTCACTGCAATTACAGCTTTTGGGTTCTGTCTCTACCAGCTTTACACATCTAGAGACTGAGATTTTTGCCCATTTTTCTTTGCAAAATAGCTCAAGCTCAGCCAGATTGATGGAGCGTCTGTGAGCAGTAATTTTCATGTCTTGCCACAGATGCTCAATGGGATTTAGGTCTGGCCTGTGACTGGGCCATTCTAACACATGAATATTCTTTGGTCTAAACCAGGGGTCGGCAACCTATGGCACGCGTGCCACTCTTGGCACGCGAGGCTTATTTCCCTGGCACGGCAGTGGACTCCTCACCCAGCAGTTTCGATCGGACCAAACACGTCCGAAACGAAACTGCTATTATTATACTGTGGGGTCTCTTCAGACTCCCGAGTATAATAAGCGGAGCCCCCCGGGGAGATGATCAAACATAAAAAACAATGTTACTCACTATTCCACGCTCCGCAGCCGCTGCGTACTCTTCGGGCGCTTCTGCCTGAAGTCAGCTGACAGGGCCTCAGGTGTCGCGTCTGCGTCTGACGTCATTACGCATAATGACACGACGTGACCCCTGAGACTCAATGAGCGGTCGCTGACTACAGGCAGAAGCGCCCGAAGATACAGAGCGGCTGCGGACCGTGGAATGGTGAGTACATTGTTTTTTTATGTTTCATCACCTCTCTCTTGGTCTGAAGAGACCCCACAGTATAATAATAGCTAGTGAGTGTGCAGGGGCCACTATAGAGCATAATACCGTGTGCAGGGGCCACTATAGAGCATAATACCGCGTGCAGGGGCCACTATAGAGCATAATACCGTGTGCAGGGGCCACTATGGGGCATAATACCGTGTGCAGGGGCCACTATAGGGACATATACCGTGTGCAGGGGCCACTATGGGGCATAATACCGTGTGCAGGGGCCGCTATGGGACATATACCGTGTGTAGGGGCTGCTATGGGACATATTGCTGTGTGCAGGGGCCGCTATGGGACAAATACTGTGTGCAGGGGCAGCTATGGGACAAATACCGTGTGCAGGGGCCGCTATGGGACAAATACTGTGTGCAGAGGCAGCTATGGGACAAATACTGTGTGCAGAGGCAGCTATGGGACATAATACCATGTGCAGGGGCCACTATGGGACAAATACTGTGTGCAGGGGCAGCTATGGGACAAATACCGTGTGCAGGGGCCACTATGGGATAATATACTGTGTGCAGGGACCGCTATGGGACATATACCATGTGTGCAGGGGCCACTATGGGACAATATACCGTGTGCAGGGACCGCTATGGGACATATACCATGTTGCAGTGGCCACTATGGGACATAATACCATGTTGCAGGGACCACTATGGGACATTATTCTGAAAAACGGTGTGTTTTCTATATTAAGGATGTGTTTTTGCACAGAAAACTCAGGCTTTGTCTTTTTTTTTTTTGTGCAAAAATGCACCAGCTTTACATCAAATGAAAAAGTTCCAAATATAGCTGCATCCAGATACATAATGTGTTACCACCCTGAGGGTGCTGCCATACGGTGCTCCTGGACACATTTACCACTAATTGGGGGCTGCACATGGACTTTCATTCCTTCTAATCGGAAAGTAAAGGAGCGTCCCAGGAAATAGCAGTAAATGCATGCGTCCTAAAGCATCTGGTGGCAGCACTTCTGTGTTATGGTTTGTGGTATATGACTTTAGTTTAGGGGTCGTCAGACTTACAATTATTGACCGGCACTCCAAGTACCTCATCTTTGATTTTTTTATTAAAATCGGCACGCCGAACAAAAAAGGTTGCCTACCCCTGTTCTAGACCATTCCCCTGTAGCTCTGGCTGTATGTTTAGGGTCATTGCTGGAAGGTGAATCTCCTTCCCAGTCTCAAGTCTTTTGCAGCCTCCAACAGGTTTTCTTCCAGGATTGCCCTGTATTTAGCTCCATCCATCTTCCCATCTGAGCAGCTTTCCTATCCCCCCAGCATGATGCTGCCCCCTATGTGTCACAGTGGGGATGGTGTGTTTAGGGTGATGAGCAGGGTTACTTTTCCCCCACACATAGCGCCTAAAAGTTCCCCTTTGGTCTCCTCTGACCAGAGCACCTTCTTCCACATGTTTGCTGTGTCCCCTATATGGCTTGTGGCAAACTGCAAACGACACTTCTTATGTCTTTCTTTCAACAATGGTTTTCTTCTTGCTGCTCTTCCATAAAGACCATATTTGTGGAGTGCACGACTTCTAGTTGTCCTGTGGACAGATTCTCCCTGTACCTGAGCCGTGGATTTCTGCAGCTCCCCCAGAGTGACCATGGGCGTCTTGGCTGCTTCTCTGACCAGTGCTCTCCTTCCTCCATCTGTTAGTTTAGGTGGACGGCCATGTCTTGGTAGGTTTGCAGTTGTAGAATACTCTTTCCATTTTTGGATGATGGATTGAAGAGTACTCCTTGGGATGCTCAAAGCTTGGGATATATTTTTTATAACCTAACCCTGCTTTAAACTTCTCCACAACTTTATCTCTGACCTGTCTGGTGAGTTCCTTGGTCTTCATGATGCTGTTTGTTCACTATTGTTCTCTAACAAACCACTTCAGGCCTTCACAGAACAGGTGTATTTATACTGGGACTAAATTACACAGAGCTGGACTCTATTAACTCATTAAGTGACTTCTGAAGAGAACTGTATGCACTGCATTTTATTTAGGGGTATCAGAGTTCAGGGGGCTGAATACTTTTGCACGTCACACTTTTCAGATTTTTATTTGATTAAAATTTTGAAAACCATGTATCATTTTCCTTCCACTTCACAATTATTTGCTACTTTTTGTTGGTCTATCACTTAACATCTCAATAAAATACATTTAAGTTTGTGGCTGTAAGGTGACAAAATGTGAAAAAGTTGAAGGGTTATGAATACTTTTACAAGGCACTGTATATGCAGCTGTTATTTTCTTCACTATAAAATTAGTACATAGCTTTAAGTGCTTTTTTAAGAGGTATGAGATTTTCTCTAGTACGCTACAGGGGGTCTCTAGTAGCCTAGTAACCATAGGAATAATTTATTTATTAATGCAACTCTCAAGGAAATACTGAGTTATGCCTAGTGCAGAGTCACACCAGGACACCAGGAAAGAACCTGTGTCAAGCTCCGCCCCCTCTGGCCCTGCACTAGGCATAACGCAATGTATCTGATTTGTCTGGAGTGCTCCTTATATACTAGATATTACCACTTGTAGAGGCTGAGTATAGGTTCAGCCTGTAATATTGTGTGTAGGCGACAAATTCCCTTTAATGGCATGGCTGACAGATCATTACTTGTGGAATAGAAGTTACTCCTTCTACTTTAGAGAAGGATGTCAAATAATAATTACGGATGTAAATAACATTAGAAAGAGATTTCATCCAAGACAGAGAAACACTTTTAGTTTAAAGAATACCGAGCGCGAAAAAACAAAACAAAAAAAAAAAACAGCATTCCCAAATATACTTTATGTGAATTGTAGTTTACTGACAAGTCTACATAAAGCGGGGTAAAATGCTTTTATACAGAAGCATAATGCATTAAACGTTTGACTGAGTAGTGTTGTGACTAATGGAAACGTTACATAAAAGTGGCAAAATGAGATTATATTCATTGTACCAAGATAATTGCAAATAAAGTGTTTAGTATATTGAAATGACAACTAATTTTGCCTCCATTACGCCTCATGGAGAAATTTGCATCGCATTCCATATATCTCAATGGACCCCTTTCATAGGGTAATTTAAAAGCTGGAAAATCTGGACTAAAAAAAAAAATATATATATATATATATATATATATATATATATATATATATATATATATATATATATATATATATATACACACTATATAAATATATCTGCATGCACTATAAAACACTAAAAAACACTACGAAAAAATGTGAAAATGCATTGAGTTTTTCAGTGTATTTTTACGTTTTTTCTTCCCCCCTGTTAAATCTATAGCCGTAACGCTTACGATTCTGCAGGTGAAATTAACAAGCTCGTTTTTCAGCAGCTTTTTTTTTTTTTTTTCCCACAATGTGTGGATGAGATTAAATGAAATCTCATTCACTTTGCTGGTACAATAAAACGCAGGGTTTTTTTCTGCAGCAGCAAAAAACACTACATTTCCGCAATGTGGAGCTTTAGCTAAAGCACCCTCAGGCCCTTATGACCCAGGGGTTTAGTATCCCAAATCGCCCTGTTGTAAAACCAGGTGCCCGGACTAAAGAACCGCAGTGAAGTCCTAGGGTATATCCCCGACTTTACTGAAGAGGGGCACAAGTACCCGGAGCATAATAGTTTATTTTTTTAAATGGGGGCATGGATGGCTTTACTACAGGACAATTTGGCACACTAAACCCCTGGTCCATAAGAACCTGCAGGTGGTTTAGTGTCCCAAGTCGACCTGACAGGTTCCCTGCCAGATTTATCGCAGTGGATGATGCTGCAGGATAAATCTGGTATATTTTAGACTGCCTTGGCTAAGTTTACACCACATATTAGTTGTCTTAGTTTATAACTAAAATTGCTCCATAATTTTGCTCCTTTTTTGCACACAATGTCACATCTTGAACCCAGTTCCTTTTCTGCCAAGTCCATCCCCCAAGTTTGACAAGGTGTAAAAAGAGTCTAAGGCCGAGGTCATACGTTGTGGAAAAGCTGCGCTTTTTATAGCAGATTTTGATGTAGTTTTGCATTTAGCGGAAGGAAGAAGTATAAGGGCACTTGTATAAAACCAAATTCCGTCTGTGGGAAATGGTCTGTGTGTGAGCGGTAGGACTGGGACTGAACTGGGCCGTGTGCATAGGACTCACTGCAACATGGTCAGTTATCACGCTCCCGATCAGTCCGATCACTACAGTGATGAACTGATAGTGTTATGTCACTTCATTACTATAGAGATCAGGCCTTTCTGACTATGACTTCTTCAGACCCCAGTGTATAATAGTTGGAGGCCCAGGGGTGGTGTAAAAAAATAAGAAAACATTCATACTCACGTTCCGTTACTTATACTGGGGCTCCTTGCGGTGTCCGGTGCTCTCTCTCTCCACCTACTTGGTGATGTCATGTGCCTGGGGTCATCGCTGAGGCCTATGATTGGGTCTCATCTGTGACATGGCCACACCAAGTGTCATGACGTCAGCGTCTCAGCGGTGACCTCACCAGTAGAGAGCCAGATGGCGTGAGGAGGTCAAAAAGAGGCAATGGAAGTGGAGTATGAATGTTTTTTATTTTTATCACCTCCCCTGGACCTCCACCTATTATACACTGGGGTCTGAAGGGACCCCAGAGTATAACGCAGTGACCTTTTTAGTTCACCCGAGACAAATCTCCATTTGTCGGTTTCATAAAACACTTTTGAATATCTCGAGTCGCACGCGGCCGGGTATGAGTCAGTTCTCTTATCTCTAGTAAAGAGGATCATGGTGTGTATAGAGGAGTCGAAGGAATAGCTATTCCTGGTATATGGCCACTTTTATACTATTATAGGATATTCTAAAATGTACATACACTTCCCAATTCAGTACGTCAAACCCAAACCAGCAGTTTCCAGGAAATAAGTCTAAAAAAGGTATAAAACGACAGAATAATAGAGACAGGAAGCTACATAAGAGGATTTCAGTAATTTCACATTTATTTCAGGCTAAAGCCGCACATTTGTAAGAGTAATGTAAAGACTTCTCGCTATGTTTAGATCACTCGTTTTCTTTTTTCCTGCCTTTTCCAATTATTTTTTCTTCTTGACTAAAATAAACACAATACAATAAACTGCATTAAAGAGTGCGGGAACTTGCTGGATGCTTCCCAAATCTCCATGACCACTTAACTTAGGACTGGAACCATGCCACCGAATACATATACAAGATGCATAATTTAGGAGCACCATAGTGAACAATCAATCTGGCCCCGGCTCTCGCTCTCTAGCTATGGATACATTGGAATGAATTATGTATTAGCACAACTTCAGCGCTGCCAGGACTGGGCCTTTTAACGGTTAAAAATCTTACCATATGGGATCAGTTAATGGATTAGAGCCTTGGGGGTCAAATGACAACATAATGAGGAGGGGAGGTAGGGTTTTCACGTGCTATCATGTCTTCTGCTGTCACGTCCCAACCTCTAGTCGTCTCTCGGAGATTGGACACATCTATTTCTAGGTCACTGAGCTTTCCTGCCGAACAAAGATATCTGACAAATGAAACCGCCTATGTGTGTGCAGCATTTATACACGGGGCATGTCAGGGGTCCGGTGGCTGGTCCCTAACTATTACATTCTAATGAGAAACTTCTATACAATTAGTCACAGCACTGCTGATATAGCCAGGTAAAAGGGCCAAAAGTGTACAATATACAAGCTATCCTACTGCAAGACTAATCTATGGCTTAAAGGGGTTTTCCAGGACTTAGATATTGATGACGTGTCCTTAAGATCCGACATCCAGGACCCCACTGATCAGTTAGTTAAAGAGGCCACAGCCAAGACCAAGCACAGCGCTGTACATATCGTAGGGTTTGTCCTTGGTATTGCAGCTCAATCCCATTCACTTAAATGGGACTGAGCTGCTGCTACAATATGTGACTTATCAAAGTGATGTCATCGACATAGAGGTCATGAGTGTTTGGTCCCAAATGTCAGACCTCCACAGGTCCTAAGAATAAGTCATCAATATATACAGTAAGTCCCAAACAAACCCTTTAGGCTGGGGCCCCACATGGCTGCGGTTTGACCGTGGCGAAAACACCGCTGCAAAAACCGCGGCATTTTACAGTCCCTTCAAGGTGGATGGGATCCTAGTGAATCCCATCCACACATTGCAGAAGGATACGCACAGCGGAAATGCAGCAACTTCCAACCACCATTGCGGTTTTAGAAATCGCAGCATGTCAGTTATACTTATGGGAACGCCGGCGGTTTCCCTGTAGGTATAACTGAAGCAGAAAGTTTCCTCTGTGGACTTTCTGTGAAAAAAATCACGATACGTTTCCACCACATTTTTTCCCGCAGCACTTTGTCGCTGCAGCCCGCGACGTGGGATCTTAGTCTTAAAATAAACATTTTCTTAAAGAGGTTGCCCAAGAACAATATCAGATCTGTGGGAGTCTGAGCCCCTCATCTGATATCTGCACAGTGTACAAAACCAAAAGCTGACAGCTCTGTTCACTGTGTAGTGTTCAGGCCGCGCTATGCGAGCTCAGGTTGTATTCACTTGCTGCAATGTCGAGGCATGGCCACTACACAGTATACAGAGCCGTCTGCTTCCGCTTCTGTACGCTGCGCAGATATCAGTTACCTGGTGGGAATGTCAGACCCCACCAACCTGGCTCAGTACACTGTGCTGAGAACAGCTGATCCGTAGAAGTGCCAGGTGTTGGACCACCACCAATCTGATATTGATGGCCTATCCTAAGGACAATATCTGGTCTTGGACAGCCCCTTTAAAAGAGCACTTTGGAAGAAACTGAATGACACTTACTGCAAGACCTGAGGGGGTGGTGCCAGACCCCTATCTTTGTGATTCTTTGATCCCCTTGAGTCATTCCCTACCCCTGAGGACATGAAAACGGGTGTGAGTTATAATAAATATGTCAGGCCGAGGCTTCCCCGCCTGTTCTCCACCCATATTCGCACATTGTGCAAGCGAGGAGCGGGGGTTGCGTCGCAAGTTTGACAAAAGTAAGGCCCAAATGAGCCCCACAATGTCGTCCCTCTAAACCAGTTTTCTGGCACACAGAGCTTGATACATCTGCCCCATTGTTCTATTTTTAAGGGTGAGTTCCTATCAAAACTATACAATGTTTTTTTTTCCCATTGGCTTCTATGTGTGATGGATTTTATGGATTTTTGCTTTACAGGATAATTCTTAAAATAAAATCATCGGCTACAATGAAAAAATATAAGAAAATTGTTACCACGATTAATAATCCTCATCACTTTACTATACTGTATAATGGCACAGGAACAATCATTTCCTAAACTCCACCTGGTGGTGGCTGCAGGTAGCAAGAATTGTATTATTTAAAGGGGCCTACCCATCCTGTGGATATGCCAGAGACGTGTGATATATTCAGTCACTTATGTCCACAAGTGTCCAGCCAGGTGAGGTGGTCGCTGACTGTCACATACAGGTGGAGAATACATTCTCCCATTACTATAGGAATTAGCTGAGCAAACATGTCTGTAGTGAACCAAGCCAGGGGACCCCCATTCTAGAGACAGGCGAGACCCCCATCTATCAATTATGGAATATCCCGTGATATGTCTTATAAGTTGAAGATGGGAATACGCCTTTAATGCTGTGCCTATCCCATTTCCAAAAAGCATTTTAATATACAAAATTTTGCTAAGGAATCAAGGGTTAAAGGGGTTAGGCCCAAAAAAATATGTATGATTTACCTATAAGATTGAGGAAAAATACCTGATTGGTGGGGGTCAGGCTGCTGAGACCCCCACTGATCCTGAGAATGGCGGGTGTGTTCCCCATTGCACATTAAGGCTGACCGCCGCCAGGTTGACTATAGGTACGTCACTTAGTGGATGGTGCTCCCATTCACCTCAATGGGAGCACTGGAGATAGCTGGCGCAGTCATTGAAGTGAATGGGAGCACGGGTTTGTCCATCCGCCAAAGGGCACACCTAAATTCAGTGTGGTTGTGGTCAGGTTGAATGCACAACATGGGGAAAACACACCCCGTCCTCAGGATCCTGGAGGTCTCAGCGGTCAGACCCCCACCAATCCTCTAACCTATGGATGGAGAAAAAAATACTTTTTTGTGGCATAAGCCCTTTAATAGAGGGGGCGATCTCCTGTATGTGCAGGATCGCAATATCTTGGCCTGGGGGAAGGCTGCTGCCAACAGGATCTCTTAGGCTAAGAGTGTTGGTGGTCAAAGACTCAGGGCTGTGGAGTCCGAGTCATGGAGATGGAGTTGGGTCCAGTTTTAGGTTGAGTCAAAATCAGAAAAAAAATGACTGACTCCATCTTCAAAATAATATGATTATTATTATATTATTAATAATGAATAATGAATAAAATCAACTAATAATAATTTGTTGCATCATTCTTTGCAAATTTACTTTCATAGAAATTCAGTCACAGTATATTTTTACAGAATTATTCCAGTACATTATACAGGGGATCAAGTGATCCCAGCTCCTAGTCCTCTTCTTGGACGCTAAAAAAAAAAATTCTAAAAATAGTCAAATTAATTTAAAAAAAAAAAAAAAGTAAGAAAAAATAAATAAATGATAAAAAGTTGCCATTTCCAAAATAAATAATATAACCAAACAAAATTAAATATATTAGGTATCATTGTATAAGTCCAAACTATGCAAAAACAACATTATTTATCCCATGTGGTGAATGCCCCCCCCCCCCCAAAAAAAAAAAGGTTGCAATAAGCAAATTAATTAGTTTTAGTATTTAGCAATAAAAAGTGATCAAAAAGTTGTTCATACCAAAAAATGGTACCAATAGAAACTACAACTTGTCCCGCAAAGAAAGAGTCTTCAAATAACATCACCAACAAAAAAGTAAAAAGTTATCAACACCAAATATGGTGTCCCCTGGCAAATTATTTCTTTTTGAAAAATTGCGTTTTTAGTAAAAACGGTAAAACATAATATAATGGATATAAATATGGTATTGTCATAATCGTAGTGATCCTCTGGACAAAGTTTCCATGTCATTTTTAATGTAGAATGAATGCCGTAAAAGCAAAAAAAATAATTGCTAATTTAAATAAAAATATTAAAAACTTTATCAAAAGCTGATCAAAACATTAGATGTACCTCAAAATGATGACAACAAAAAATAAAACTCATCGAGCAAAGTATAGGCGGTTGACAGAAAAATAAAAAAGTTATGACAAAAGTCAGAATTTTGGAAGACGGAGATGCAAAATATGGTAAAAGTCGCCCAAACTGCCCTGCACCCTTAAGCTGAGGCCCCACGTTGCGGAAACGCAGCTTTTTTTGTTGCAGATTTTGTTGCGTTTTTTTGAGCCAAAGCCAAGAGTGGACACAAAAGGAATGGGGAATATATAGGAAGTTCTTATACTTCTATCTTCTACTCAATCCACTCCTGGCTTTGGCTCAAAAAAACGCAATAAAATCTGCAACAAAAAAAGCTGCGTATGCGCAACGTGGGGCCTCAGCCTAAAAGAGTTAATGCATGGTTACAATGAAAAATGACAAGACTTCCCCTTTAGTAAATGCCTTTCTCTGCCCTTCCAAGACTTCCGCCTAAGACGGCTGCCTTCTTGCCTCACACTTATCTTGCCTTTGAAGAAATCCCATGGTGATGCGTACAGTATGTGCAATATTTCCACCCCCACGTGCAACAATTACCATAAGGTAAGAGCAAGCAGACATCATCAGGGTGAGGAAATGTCAGCAGTTTTCTATAAGTGTGAACAAAACAGTCAACGCCGACAAGAATTCCCTTCCTTGCCCAGGAGATGAATAATATGTTTATTTACGGCTCTATGTAAATGATCCGCGGATATTGCCCTTCTCCTCCTATCGATGCAGGAGCTATAGATGCTTCGTCAACCTCCTGTCCAAATATTTAGTAGACAGAAAACAAATAAAATCTGCCTTTTTTTCCCCTTATTTGCCAACCGCAGCGTTATACTAATCAAATCTACACATAAAGGTCATAAATCCAGCAGTCGGCAGAACAACTCCAGCGACAGTGCACAAATGAACAAAAACATAGCGGTATTATTTTACTCATTTGTGAACCTTTATGTAGTCACCACATTACCGCCATACAGTACATTTTACTCTGTCTCCTTGGTATCCTGCAGAGCCTGTCTGCCATCTGCTATCCCAAAAATCTACAGACGGATACATGCTTAAGTCACTTATTCCTCTGGGAAAAAACAGCTCCCCGCTGCTGGAGAAATGATCTATGTATGGTACAAGCAATATGAACAAATCCTCTTCATAAGGCAGCGAGCCTGCTTTACAGAGTGACTAGCACCTGCACTTTACCATATTAGCAATAACAGCACAAGAGTTCTCCAACAAATCAATGGCGTGCGGTTTCTGATTTGTGTCTGTTCAGAGAGTGGCTCAGAGGAAGATGAGCAGAACAATGGCTTCTTATGCCGGGGATTCAAGGGAAAGCTTCTCTATAGAATACAGCGCCGTATTCGCTGCGCTATAAGTATGATAACATCACGAATGTTCTCGTAAATGGAGCTAATGTGCGCCTCACCTTTGGTGAATCTGTCCTTGTACGTCAGGCAACTGCATAAATAACAATATTGTAAGGACAGGACTGTGCATAGGTTATAGGCAGGGGTGGAAAGAATACTGCAAAGTAAGAATGGTTTCAGAAATAGAAGGGTTAATAGTTTGTTTTTTTTTTTGTCATTTGGAGAGAATGAAGAAAAGAGAAATGTAAATCCCATCAAGATTTGGTGTGACCCTTGCCCTTTGCCTTCCATCAGTTCTTCTCGGTACAGTTTTTGAAAGAGGTTGTTCCCACCGCCATCTTGGAGAACTAAGCACAGATCTTCTGTGGATGTAGGCTTGCTCCAATCCTTCTGTGTCTCCGTGTAAGCCAAGACAGATTGGGTGATGATGATGAGATCAGGGCTATATCTGTGGGGGCCGGATCATCACTTCCAGGACTCCTCCTCCAAAGAGCAAAGGTCACACCAAATATTGATGGGATTTACATTTCTCTTAGATTTGTCAAGTGGGTGGAGGAACAAGTAAGGGGGCGTGATTCAAACATCTCTGACAATGTCCTATCAGGGGTGGGTGCTGTCTGCAGATGGGTCCCGCTTCTTTTTGGAAGAGTTATTATGGCTTGGCTAAATTCCTAGATCATGCTATTAGGTTTCATGGATACCAAGCATTGATAAATAGGACACTGCCTTCCAAAAGGTGGCGCTACAGCAAATTCCTCTTTTCCAAAAAAGAGTTCTTATTTGTATATTCCAATTAGAGGTGGACAGTATCAGGGAGCTGGGAATCACGCCCCCTTGTTCACTCTTCACCAAGACCTCCCACTTGACTATAGACTAATTAGCATATTAGTTCTCAAATCTAACCGTACTGATTGCTCGGAAGTGGTGGGGGCTATGACTGTATCGGAATCAACAAAGCGGCACCTCATAAAGGATGTAAAGCTGGTGGAGGTGGTGAAAGGTCTTGCTTAAATATTTTTATTACAAGGTTATATATGAAGAAATTCCTCTATTATGTACATTCATGACTTTTCTATTAAACTTAAGAATGTTTGATCGGATTTACATTAGGGATTATAAAGTCTACAGAAGTCGAGTCATTATGTTAGTTAAGAGCACAATTTCCATTCCAGGCACAAACCATATAAACTACAAAAGATTGAAAATACCATAAACTGTAACGAAATGTTAAAAAAGCAGCGAGAGTGCAATGACATTACCAATATTTATCTGTAGCACACAGTCAATGACCAGCCTTAGAATATATAATGTATTATCTTTTATCTGGAAGGCGGATATGACTCTGAAAGTGAAGTCGATGGATTCTGAGCAGATCCGAAAGGTCAAAAAATGCATAAGTAAAAAATAGGATCGTACTGATAAATTTTTAATATTGAAATCTTCTACATTACAGGGTTATAGAAATGTGATGGGCAAAAGACTAAATATCATTAAGACAGTCAAATGCATTAGCCATGTAGTGCTTGGAGAATGGGGGTGACCTCAGAATAGCCCTATTCTTCACCCATAAGTGTAGTACATAAATGTTAGAGTCTGTTCACATCTATCTTGGAGGCTCAGTTGCATATTCTGTTGTAGAGATGGGCGAATCTCCCAGGATTCGTTTTGGGTTCAGCTCCCAGGTTCATTTTGAGTCAAAGAAGTTCAGTATGAACCACACCTTAAATTGGATGAAATCATAGTGTAGAACACTTTCAAGGCTCCTAGGAACCTATCAATAAAACATAGTGTATGACACTGTCAGGGCTCCCAGGAACTTATCTATAAAACATAGTGTATGACACTGTCAGGGCTCCTAGGAACCTATCTATAAAACATAGTGTATAACACTGTCAGGGCTCCTAGGAACCTATCTATAAAACATAGTGTAGAACACTGTCAGGGCTCCTAGGAACCTATCTTTAAAACATAGTGTAGAACACTGTCAGGGCTCCTAGGAACCTATCTATAAAACATAGTGTAGAACACTGTCAGGGCTCCTAGGATCTTTTCTATAAAACATAGTGTATAACACTGTCAGGGCTCCTAGGAACCTATCTTTAAAACATAGTGTAGAACACTGTCAGGGCTCCTAGGAACCTATCTATAAAATATAGTGTAGAACACTGCCAGGGCTCCTAGGATCTTTTCTATAAAACATAGTGTAGGACACTGTCAGGGCTCCTAGGAACCTATCTATAAAGCATAGTGTATAACACTGTCAGGGCTCCTAGGGACCTATCTATAAAACATAGTGTATGACACTGTCAGGGCTCCCAGGAACTTATCTATAAAACATTGTGAATAACACTGTCAGGGCCCCTAGGAACCTATCTATAAAACATAGGGTATAACACTGTCAGGGCTCCTAGGAACCTATCTATAAAACATAGTGTATAACACTGTCAGGGCTCCTAGGGACCTATCTATAAAACATAGTGTATAACACTGTCAGGGCTCCTAGGGACCTATCTATAAAACATAGTGTATGACACTGTCAGGGCTCCTAGGAACCTATCTATAAAACATAGTGTATAACACTGTCAGGGCTCCTAGGAACCTATCTATAAAACATAGTGTAGAACACTGTCAGGGCTCCTAGGAACCTATCTATAAAATATAGTGTAGAACACTGTCAGGGCTCCTAGGATCTTTTCTATAAAACATAGTGTAGGACACTGTCAGGGCTCCTAGGAACCTATCTATAAAACATAGTGTATAACACTGTCAGGGCCCCTAGGAACCTATCAATAAAACATAGTGTATGACACTGTCAGGGCTCCCAGGAACTTATCTATAAAACATAGTGTATGACACTGTCAGGGCTCCTAGGGACCTATCTATAAAACATAGTGTAGGACACTGTCAGGGCTCCTAGGAACCTATCTATAAAACATAGTGTAGAACACTGTCAGGGCTCCTAGGAACCTATCTATAAAACATAGTGTAGAACACTGTCAGGGCCCCTAGGAACCTACTAAACATAGTGGCACTGTCGGGCCCCCTCTCTAGCCCCCCGATCTTTTCTATAAAACATAGTGTATAACACAGTCAGGGCTCCTAGGAACCTATCTTTAAAACATAGTGTAGAACACTGTCAGGGCTCCTAGGAACCTATCTATAAAATATAGTGTAGAACACTGCCAGGGCTCCTAGGATCTTTTCTATAAAACATAGTGTAGGACACTGTCAGGGCTCCTAGGAACCTATCTATAAAACATAGTGTATAACACTGTCAAGGCTCCTAGGAACCTATCTATAAAGCATAGTGTATAACACTGTCAGGGCTCCTAGGGACCTATCTATAAAACATAGTGTATGACACTGTCAGGGCTCCCAGGAACTTATCTATAAAACATTGTGAATAACACTGTCAGGGCCCCTAGGAACCTATCTATAAAACATAGTGTATAACACTGTCAGGGCTTCTAGGAACCTATCTATAAAACATAGTGTATAACACTGTCAGGGCTCCTAGGAACCTATCTATAAAACATAGTGTATAACACTGTCAGGGCTCCTAGGAATCTATCTATAAAACATAGTGCAGAATACTCTTAGGGATACATGAAACCTATCTATCAAATTTCTAGCCTTTCTAAGGCAAACACAGCCAAAGTTATGAAGTGAATGTGACATTATCATAGTCTGGGGTCTCTTCAGGGGAGGTGAAGAAAAAAATAAAAAAAACATTTATACTCCCCTTCCCTCACCTCTTTTGGACCTCCTCACAGCATTCCGACTCTCTCTCGGCCTCCTTGATGAGGTCATGTGCCCAGGTCTGTGATTAAGCCTCAGAGATGACATGGGCACGCTGAGCATCATGACATCACCAGGAGAGCACCAAACACTACAAGGAAGCCCAATACAGGTAAGGTAAGGTGAGTATGAATGTTTTTTATTTTTTTCTCCCCTGAGCCTGCACCTATTATACTCTTTGGTCTGAAGAGATCTGAAGAGAACCTAGAGTAGGAGCAGGCAACCTTCGGCACTCCAGCTTTTGCAAATCTACAATTCCCAGCATGCATACTTGCTCTGCTGTTCTTAGAACTCCTATGGACATGAATGGAACATGTTGGGAGTTGTAGTTTCACAGCAGCCGGAGTGCCGAAGGTTGCTGACCCTTGACCTAGAGTATAATGCAGAAGTCATTTTAGTTCGGCCAAGATGCATGTTTATGGCACACACATTTACTGTTACTATTCTTTGGATATGCTACACTGTAAAGGTCCGAGATGGTAATACCCTATTAGCAGCCAATTTTTTTATTCCCTGCAGCTTACCAAAAAGAGGGGGCAGGATCAGACTACACAGGGTATGTTTGCAGTCTGTGACTATGGAGACTGTTATGCATACAAGCAAAACAAATAAGAATTTTTGGCTTCTTTTTTTATATGCACTGAACTCCTTTATAGGGGATTAAAAGGTAAAGACTCATTTTCATGTGACTGTCCAGTCAGAATAAAGAATTTAAAATCCCATTTAAATCATTTCTTACACTACAGGGGACACTTCCCTTCTATTTATTTTCCTTCTTGCCTGCTTTTTGGCTCAGCCCCATTAGAACAGCGCTGAGATCTGTGACTACAGCTTAGATACAATGACTACAGGGACTCCATTCATTTCATGGGGAGTCGG
Organism: Leptodactylus fallax; assembly: GCA_947044405.1. Taxonomy (NCBI): domain Eukaryota; kingdom Metazoa; phylum Chordata; class Amphibia; order Anura; family Leptodactylidae; genus Leptodactylus; species Leptodactylus fallax. The sequence goes on along the minus strand of CAMRHE010000076.1, from coordinate 799,886 downwards.
TAGCAGATTTTTTCATCTAGCTGATTTTTCAGATAGAGGGAAAAAAGAGTCATGACCTATCTTCAGTCGGATTCCACCTGGCAAAGGCCATTGAAAGGAATGGGAAGCGGAAAAAAAATGTGACACATTTTTTTTGCCGTGATTTTAACCACCGCCCATTCATTTAAATGGGCTATGCAAGGCAAAATCCGCATGAAGATAGGTCATGATGCTTTTTTTAATCTCTAGCTGAAAAAATCAGCTACAGGAATACATCTCTACTTCTGGATCCACTCTGTTCCAATTACACGGATGATTATAGAGCAGGTCCTATCCTGTCCAGGTCCTATAACACATATCGGGATGGAAGGGATCCGGAAGCCCCATAGATTTGAATGCATCACGGAAATCACCTGGTTCACTCAGAGTATCATCTGACTGCATTCCATGATAAACTCAGCCCCCAACTTGGATGCACATTCAGTCGTCTGACATACACCGACTGGTTTATTATTGGTTCAGACTGCTGTTCTCTACACATCTATACATACGCATGCTCAGCTTGGCTTACCAGTGCATCTACCCCGACATTTGGCCTTAATGAAGAGCTGGTAAGACCCCTTCCACATCAGAAGGTCAGCTGAACGCACCAAAAATTGGTGGATTCAGCTGATATACATCTAAGGTGTATAGGCTGCTTTAATAATTGGGAGAGGGGAGAGTCACTCTAAAGGGAGTTTGTCATCAGAATCCAGCATATCACCCCAGCCCTGCAGATAGATAGGTTAGTGTCACCAGAACCAACATATCACCCCAGCCCTGCAGATAGATAGGTTAGTGTCACCAGAACCAACATATCACCCCAGCCCTGCAGATAGATAGGTTAGTGTCACCAGACCTCAGCATATCACCCCAGCCCTGCAGATAGATGGTTAGTCACCCCCCCCCCGTGTCACCAGACCCACTATCACCCCAGCCCTGCAGATAGATAGGTTAGTGTCACCAGACCCAGCATATCACCCCAGCCCTGCAGACAGATAGGTTAGTGTCACCAGACCCAGCATATCACGCCAGCCCTGCAGATAGATAGGTTAGTGTCACCAGAACCAACATATCACCCCAGCCCGGCAGATAGATAGGTTACCCAGGGTTGGTGTCCAGAACCACCTTTCCCCCCCCCCCCGGCAGATAGATAGGTTCGGTCACCTGAATCAAACGGTATTTTCATATTGTAAATGGCTGCCTCTGTTGCCAATATATTGCTTTTGTTGCTCGAAAGAGGTAAGCGGCAACGTCCTCATTGCTCATTGCATATTAACAAAAATGGTGATCTTGGCAATGGAGGCAGCGATTTACAAGGTGAAAACAGTATTTGATTCAGGTGACTCTAACCTATCTGTGGGACTGGGGTCTGGTGACACTAACCTATCTATCTGCCGGGCTGGGGTGATATGCTGGGTCTGGTGACACTAACCTATCTATCTGCAGGGCTGGGGTGATATTCTGGTTCTGGTGACACTAACCTATCTATCTGCAGGGCTGGGGTGATATGCTGGTTCTGGTGACACTAACCTATCTATCTGCAGGGCTGGGGTGATATGCTGGGGTCTGGTGACACTAACCTATCTATCTGCAGGGCTGGGGTGATATGCTGGGTCTGGTGACACTAACCTATCTATCTGCAGGGCTGGGGTGATATACTGGGGTCTGGTGACACTAACCTATCTATCTGTAGGGCTGGGATGATATGCTGATTCTGGTGACACTAACCTATCTATCTGCAGGGCTGGGGTGATATACTTGTTCTGGTGACACTAACCTATCTATCTGCAGGGCTGGGGTGATATGCTGGGTCTGGTGACACTAACCTATCTATCTGCAGGGCTGGGGTGATATGCTGGGGTCTGGTGACACTAACCTATCTATCTGCAGGGCTGGGGTGATATGCTGGGTCTGGTGACACTAACCTATCTATCTGCAGGGCTGGGGTGATATGCTGGTTCTGGTGACCCTAACCTATCTATCTGCAGGGCTGGGGTGATATGCTGGTTTGGGTGTTGCTGGTTCTGGTGACACTAACCTATCTATCTGCAGGGCTGGGGTGATATGCTGGGTCTGGTGACACTAACCTATCTATCTGCCAGGCTGGGGTGATATGCTGGTTCTGGTGACACTAACCTATCTATCTGCAGGGCTGGGGTGATATGCTGGTTCTGGTGACACTAACCTATCTATCTGCGGGGCTGGGGTGATATGCTGGGTCTGGTGACAGTAACCTATCTATCTGCAGGGCTGGGGTGATATGCTGGTTCTGGTGACACTAACCTATCTATCTGCAGGGCTGGGGTGATATGCTGGGTCTGGTGACACTAACCTATCTATCTGCAGGGCTGGGGTGATATACTGGGGTCTGGTAACACTAACCTATCTATCTGTAGGGCTGCGGTGATATACTGGTTCTGATGACACTAACCTATCTATCTGCAGGGCTGGGGTGATATGCTGGGTCTGGTGACACTAACCTATCTATCTGCAGGGCTGGGGTGATATGCTGGTACTGGTGACACTAACCTATCTATCTGCAGGGCTGGGGTGATATGCTGGGTCTGGTAACACTAACCTATCTATCTGTAGGGCTGCGGTGATATACTGGTTCTGATGACACTAACCTATCTATCTGCAGGGCTGGGGGGATATGCTGGTTCTGGTGACACTAACCTATCTATCAGCAGGGCTGGGGTGATATGCTGGGTTCTGGTGACACTAACCTATCTATCTGCAGGGCTGGGGTGATATGCTGGTTCTGGTAACACTAACCTATCTATCTGTAGGGCTGGGGTCTGGTGGCACACTCCCTTTAATGTATGACCTACCAGACTATCAGGGTACTACAGCATATTTGGCTACTTGTTATTAAAAAGTGTCCCACTAATTGTTATATGTGCTGCGTCTCGGAATCCATAATGTCTCGTGTTTTTTGGAATATTATCCTGATAACAATAGAGGAACATTGACAAGTGAGTCTTCATAAGCACTTTAAACAGTGAAATGACTGTGAAAGCCTCCTTGATCTGATCTAATTCTTCCATCCCTTTGTAAAGTTACAATGATTCTAAGCGCTGTCAATTGCAATGTTTTTTTTTTTCTGATCAAGATCATTTCTGCAAGTTACACGGAGTTCGCTGCGAGAACAAGAAAAATTAATTTCTATTTAAATAACTTAAGTTAATAAGACATTCATGACGAAGAAAGGGGAAAAAACTAGGTAAAGATATCTCATGTTGGCAAAACAATTATTTCGCTCAGTCGTTCTACTAAAAAGGTATTAAGAAACAAATTAAATTTCTATATCTGTATTCTGTGTCAGTGCTGCAGAGTGTCTTACTGCAGTACCGGGCTGGAAGCGAAAATATTAAGAAATAAAGCAGATATATTTTATTTTCTTTACGCCGCTGCCTTCTTAATGAATTGTTGATGTACTTTATTACTCATTCTATATCATACGTCACATCTCGTGCAATAGTGAGCAGTCCTGCCCTTATATCTCTTGTTTAATAAACTGATATATAATGACAGATAGTCTGTAACCACGGAGACACATAGATCTGCGTGGGAGCTGTAAGTACAAAATGATAACATCAGGGCTGTGGAGTCTGTAGGCCCCCTGAGCACCACGTCCATTTCACAGGCCACATCAAGTCATGTTCATCATAGCTCAGTCCCATTCAAGTGAAAGGTCTGAGCTGCGATACCAAGCACAGCCAATATACAAATGTACGGCGCTGTGCTTTGTGAGTACTGACAAGGATGTAGGAGCCCGAGTGTTCGACTTAGGGGCAGAGTAAGGGTACCCGGGCTGATCAAAAAGTATTCCCCCCCCAAATTTACACCAAAGATCCCTGTGACAAAATAATGTCCTGCAGCGGCCTCTGCACACAGTATAATATCCCATAGTTGCCCCCAAACAGTATAATATCCCACAGTGGCCCTCCATGCAGAGTAATGGCCCCCACACAGCATAATGTTCCATATTGGCCCCATCATACAGTATATTATCCCACAGTGGCCCCCACATAGTATAATATCCCATAGCGGACCCTCTACACAGTATAATGCCCAATAGTGGTCCCCACACAGTATAATATCCCATATTGGCCCCATCATACAGTATATTATCCCATAGTGGCCCCCACATAGTATAATATCCCATAGTGGTCCCCACACAATATAATGCTCAATAGCAGCCCTTCCACACAGTATAATGTACCATAGCGGCCCCTCCACATAGTATAATGCCCTATAGTGGTCCCCACACAGTATAAAGCCCCATAGCGGCCCCTCCATACAGTATAATGTCCCATAACAACCTTCTTTGCATTATAATCTCCCATAGTATCTCCCACATAGTATAATGTCCCATAGTGGTGCCCACACAGTATAATTTCACATAGCCACCTTCTATGCAGTATAATCTCCCATTGTGGCCCCTTCACGCAGTATAAAGTCCCATAAGGGCCTTCTATACAGTATAATGTTCCATAGCGGCCCTGCACATAGCATAATGTACCTGTGTGATTATAATGGGGTAAATGTACCCTTTACCATCTCAGGCCCCAGGCTACCACACATTTGGCCCCTGGTCACACCCAACCCTAAGGATAGGTCATCAATTATTTGGCCTGGAAAACCCCTATAAAGGGTTGTCTAATGGCTTATTATTAAATTTATCTGCTAGATCATGCAAAAAAATTTTCAATAGGGATAATTGATAAAATATTATTTTGTGCCTATATATAGCTGTTATATATATTTATTACGATGGTTTTTTTTATTGCCTCTCAGAATGTGCACCCAGAAGCTGCTTCTAGTGCCCTAATTCTTACTGGCTGGCCTGACCAATAGCAGAAATCACTGTCCTGTATACAAGGATCTGAGCGGTCAGACTGAGCATGTGTGACCACCAGCACTGAAGACATTAGGTGGATGTTCTGAGAATCAATCAGAAAACAGCAGAGGGAACCGAAACAAATATCTAAACACAGATTACAATTGAATAATAGTTACTTTTGTCATAATATAAGAGAGTAAACCAATATCCATTATTCATTAAATAATTCCCTATTTTTCAGTGTAAATGCACCAGAATATAAGAAAAATGGTTGCCTAAGGGAAACAAGAACTACGGAGGACCTTAATTTACAGGGGTTTTCCAGGACTTATATATAGATGACCAAACTTGTGATAGGTCATCAATAATAGATCATTGCAACCCCAAAACTCTGCACCCCTACCGATCAGCTGTCAGGCCAGTGATGTCACTTTCACAGGTCACATGACATGTTTTCTGCTCAGTCCCAATCAAGTGTACGAGGCTGAGCAACACTACCAAGCATAGCCACTAAACAATTTACATGGAGGCAGGATGAGGCTGGGATAGATCATATATATGACATGTGGCCTGCATCAGAAGATGGATCTGGACATGTGAGGAACCTTATAATCACATGACCAGTATGGAATTTAATATGAGGCTATACTACAAGGGTGCTTATCACTGACTTGGAGTACTAAGAAACAAAAATGTCATCTTAGAAGACCCCTTTATATTCTGGGAAGTGGTACAGCAGGAAAATTAGAATATGAGGTCCCAGTCGCTGATCATGGGGGCTTCCAAATATCGTGATCTTTCATTATCAGCATGTCTGGGGGAGACTTTAATATAAAATTGAGTTGTCCTATTTTTTAAAGAAATTTTCTGGGTTTAAAAATAAGGCCACATGCTGGCACCTGTATACAGGTACAGAGCTCCCCTAAAATAGCCTAGACCCCTATGTACCTCTGTATGCCTCCAATTTTATTAGCCTTACACAATACACCTGAATACATATAAAATGAGGACTCAGAGAGTCCCAGAGGACTCCATACACACCAAAATGTTTTTATATTGAAAAGGGTTTTCTGGGACTTTACAATTGATGGCCTTAGAATACCCCAAAAATATCAGATCTGTGGGGCGGATAAACTGGTTGAAGGGGCGTCAGCGTTCCAGCAAGCATTGCATCTCCTTCATTGATGACACAGTGCCATGAGACTGAGATGCACTGAGCTGCAGTACCAGGTACAACCCCTAGAGAATGTGTGGCACTGTCCCTGGTAAACAATAGAGAATGCTGTGACCCCTTAGGCGCTCAGCAATCCCACCAGTCTAACATTGATGGCCTATCCTAAGGAGAGACCATCAGCATCATAGTTCCAGAAAACCCCTTTAGACCGGGGTCCCGTGTGGTGTAAATGTTTGGCCGCAATGGAAACGCTGCAGTGAATCCCACCCACACACTGCAGAAAAATACACGCAGTGGAAATGCTTCGATTTCCAAAACCGTCACAGTTTTGTAAATTGCAGTATGTTAATTATACCTACTGGAACGCTGGCAGTTTCTGGAACTATCCATTTCTGTGACATATTTTTGAGTTAGGGGCTGGTTCTCAACCCCCTGTGATACAGTTTCCCTATAGATATAACTGAAGCAGGCTAAGGCCCTGCATAGCGGGCCACAGCGAAAAAGCGCTGCAGGAAAAACCGCCGCGGTTTTTCCCGCAGCGCTTTTTTGCTGAGGCCCGCTATTTGGGGCGTTAGCCTTAAAATGTAAAAATAAATAAATAAATAAAAAACATGTAATACTTACACTATCGATCCCTTCTATTCCTCATGCCACTTACGGTCTTTAATCTAAGAGTTGCAATGACATCCATGGCATGTGCCACAATTGCCACCAATTGGTACCCAATGCAGTGATTTTTTATTTTTTTTTTCATTTTTTGCATTAACAGCCAAATGTATAGAAGTGATCACTAAAATGTGGCTCTGCTACGGCCGCCTGGAACCGGCTTAATGCTATATCTATGTAAAAATACTTTTTTTGACTGAAAATATAGAAATAAAAAATCCTTCTGCATTAGCGTATCCATTAATGCAGTATATGTAACACATAATATATTCATGATATATGACATATAAAAATGATCACTCGCTGAAGGACTCCAAGAATATAAAATATTCCAAGGCTAAAAGAGAAATATCTTCAGCAGGCTGGGAAAAGACAGTGATAATAATTTCCCCAGCTAGAAACTTTAAGACGTTGCAAAATGCTACCAAGTGCATCCAAAACATTTTAAGATGGCTTAATACATCAAGTGCAGAGGCAACAGTTTAATGGCGATGAATTTCTGTGGCCCTAGGTGGCTAAGACCTTGCAATTATACGCGCCTGCCTTGCGGCAGCTATGGGGGTTCGCCTACAGGACTACAATTGCTTATTTTAGCACCTCAGCGGGATGTGTGCACTTTTAAGCGGAGGGGAAAGCCTGTGAAAGAAGACATCACACTTAGCAGGAGCACCTTGCCCTTCTGCACTGCCTGTTACGAGCTTCAAGAAGGCAAACTCCTAGAAAATCTGAAGCTAAAGTCAACATATTTAGTACTTACAGACTTCCATCTATGACATTTATATTAGGAACTTTTTGAATTTTTTTTAAAAAACTCTAATAAAACTTTCTTTCCTATTTGAGAAACCTGTTCAATGGTTATATGTCATAATATATCACATTTCTAGACATGGATGATAATATGAAAAAAAAACTTACTACTCAGTCTACTACTCCTATATGAGCCAACTACTCCTACTCATATATAAACTGACTACTCAGATTCCTATATAAGCTGACTACTCCTACTACTCCTCTATAAGCTGACTACTCCTACTACTCCTCTATAAGCTGACTACTCCTACTACTCCTCTATAAGCTGACTACTCCTACTACTCCTCTATAAGCTGACTACTCCTACTACTCCTCTATAAGCTGACTACTCCTACTACTCCTCTATAAGCTGACTACTCCTACTACTCCTCTATAAGCTGACTGCTCCTACTACTCCTCTATAAGCTGACTACTACTACTCCTCTATAAGCTGACTACTCCTACTACTCCTCTATAAGCTGACTACTACTACTCCTCTATAAGCTGACTACTCCTACTACTCCTCTATAAGCTGACTACTCCTACTACTCCTCTATAAGCTGACTACTCCTACTACTCCTCTATAAGCTGACTACTACTACTCCTCTATAAGCTGACTGCTCCTACTACTCCTCTATAAGCTGACTACTCCTACTACTCCTCTATAAGCTGACTGCTCCTACTACTCCTCTATAAGCTGACTGCTCCTACTACTCCTCTATAAGCTGACTACTCCTACTACTCCTCTATAAGCTGACTGCTCCTACTACTCCTCTATAAGCTGACTGCTCCTACTACTCCTCTATAAGCTGACTGCTCCTACTACTCCTCTATAAGCTGACTACTCCTACTACTCCTCTATAAGCTGACTACTCCTACTACTCCTCTATGAGCTGACTACTCCTACTACTCCTCTATAAGCTGACTACCCCTACTACTCCTCTATAAGCTGACTACTACTACTCCTCTATAAGCTGACTGCTCCTACTACTCCTCTATAAGCTGACTACTCCTACTACTCCTCTATAAGCTGACTACTCCTACTACTCCTCTATAAGCTGACTACTCCTACTACTCCTCTATAAGCTGACTATTCCTACTACTCCTCTATAAGATGACTATTCCTACTACTCCTCTATAAGCTGACTATTCCTACTACTCCTCTATAAGCTGACTACTCCTACTACTAGTCCACTGTAAGCTGACAACTTCCTCTACTATATAAGCTGACTACTCCTCTACTACTCCTATATAAGCCAACTACACCAACTATTGTTCCTCTATTATTATTATTTATTATTATTATTGTTTATTTATATAGCACCATTAATTCCATAGCGCTTTACATTATTATATTAATTTCATGGTGCTTTACATTTTAGGATTTACATACGGTACACAAGATATACAAAACAAGTATAATACTAACAGTGACCAACTGGCACAGTGGGATAGGGGCCCTGCCCAGGGTTTACAATCTATAAGCTGACTACTCCTACTACTCCTCTATAAGCTGACTACTCCTACTACTCCTCTATAAGCTGACTACTCCTACTACTCCTCTATAAGCTGACTACTCCTACTACTCCTCTATAAGCTGACTACTCCTACTACTCCTCTATAAGCTGACTACTCCTACTACTCCTCTATAAGCTGACTGCTCCTACTACTCCTCTATAAGCTGACTACTCCTACTACTCCTCTATAAGCTGACTGCTCCTACTACTCCTCTATAAGCTGACTGCTCCTACTACTCCTCTATAAGCTGACTGCTCCTACTACTCCTCTATAAGCTGACTACTCCTACTACTCCTCTATAAGCTGACTACTCCTACTACTCCTCTATAAGCTGACTACTCCTACTACTCCTCTATAAGCTGACTGCTCCTACTACTCCTCTATAAGCTGACTACTCCTACTACTCCTCTATAAGCTGACTACTCCTACTACTCCTCTATAAGCTGACTACTCCTACTACTCCTCTATAAGCTGACTACTCCTACTACTCCTCTATAAGCTGACTCCTACTACTCCTCTATAAGCTGACTACTCCTTCTATAAGCTGACTACTACTTATAAGCTGACTACTCCTACTACTCTCTATAAGCTGACTACTCCTACTACTCCTCTATAAGCTGACTACTCCTACTACTCCTCTATAAGCTGACTACTCCTACTACTCCTCTATAAGCTGACTACTCCTACTACTCCTCTATAAGCTGACTGCTCCTACTACTCTTACTCCTCTATAAGCTGACTACTCCTACTACTCCTCTATAAGCTGACTGCTCCTACTACTCCTCTATAAGCTGACTACTCCTACTACTCCTCTATAAGCTGACTGCTCCTACTACTCCTCTATAAGCTGACTGCTCCTACTACTCCTCTATAAGCTGACTACTCCTACTACTCCTCTATAAGCTGACTACTCCTACTACTCCTCTATAAGCTGACTACTCCTACTACTCCTCTATAAGCTGACTGCTCCTACTACTCCTCTATAAGCTGACTGCTCCTACTACTCCTCTATAAGCTGACTACTCCTACTACTCCTCTATAAGCTGACTACTCCTACTACTCCTCTATAAGCTGACTGCTCCTACTACTCCTCTATAAGCTGACTACTCCTACTACTCCTCTATAAGCTGACTGCTCCTACTACTCCTCTATAAGCTGACTACTCCTACTACTCCTCTATAAGCTGACTACCTCTATAAGCTGACTGCTCCTACTACTCCTCTATAAGCTGACTACTCCTACTACTCCTCTATAAGCTGACTACTCCTACTACTCCTCTATAAGCTGACTGCTCCTACTACTCCTCTATAAGCTACTACTCCTACTACTCCTCTATAAGCTGACTGCTCCTACTACTCCTCTATAAGCTGACTACTCCTACTACTCCTCTATAAGCTGACTGCTCCTACTACTCCTCTATAAGCTGACTACTCCTACTACTCCTCTATAAGCTGACTACTCCTCCTACTCCTCTATAAGCTGACTGCTCCTACTACTCCTCTATAAGCTGACTACTCCTACTACTCCTCTATAAGCTGACTACTCCTACTACTCCTCTATAAGCTGACTACTCCTACTACTCCTCTATAAGCTGACTACTCCTACTACTCCTCTATAAGCTGACTACTCCTACTACTCCTCTATAAGCTGACTACTCCTACTACTCCTCTATAAGCTGACTACTCCTCTATAAGCTGACTACTCCTACTACTCCTCTATAAGCTGACTGCTCCTACTACTCCTCTATAAGCTGACTACTCCTACTACTCCTCTATAAGCTGACTACTCCTACTACTCCTCTATAAGCTGACTACTCCTACTACTCCTCTATAAGCTGACTACTCCTACTACTCCTCTATAAGCTGACTACTCCTACTACTCCTCTATAAGCTGACTGCTCCTACTACTCCTCTATAAGCTGACTACTCCTACTACTCCTCTATAAGCTGACTACTCCTACTACTCCTCTATAAGCTGACTGCTCCTACTACTCCTCTATAAGCTGACTACTCCTACTACTCCTCTATAAGCTGACTACTCCTACTACTCCTCTATAAGCTGACTACTCCTACTACTCCTCTATAAGCTGACTACTCCTACTACTCCTCTATAAGCTGACTGCTCCTACTACTCCTCTATAAGCTGACTACTCCTACTACTCCTCTATAAGCTGACTACTCCTACTACTCCTCTATAAGCTGACTACTCCTACTACTCCTCTATAAGCTGACTACTCCTACTACTCCTCTATAAGCTGACTACTCCTACTACTCCTCTATAAGCTGACTACTCCTACTACTCCTCTATAAGCTGACTACTCCTACTACTCCTCTATAAGCTGACTACTCCTACTACTCCTCTATAAGCTGACTACTCCTACTACTCCTCTATAAGCTGACTACTCCTACTACTCCTCTATAAGCTGACTACTCCTACTACTCCTCTATAAGCTGACTACTCCTACTACTCCTCTATAAGCTGACTACTCCTACTACTCCTCTATAAGCTGACTACTCCTACTACTCCTCTATAAGCTGACTACTCCTACTACTCCTCTATAAGCTGACTACTCCTACTACTCCTCTATAAGCTGACTACTCCTACTACTCCTCTATAAGCTGACTACTCCTCTATAAGCTGACTGCTCCTACTACTCCTCTATAAGCTGACTACTCCTACTACTCCTCTATAAGCTGACTGCTCCTACTACTCCTCTATAGCTGACTACCTCTATAAGCTGACTACTCCTACTACTCCTCTATAAGCTGACTGCTCCTACTACTCCTCTATAAGCTGACTACTCCTACTACTCCTCTATAAGCTGACTACTCCTACTACTCCTCTATAAGCTGACTACTCCTACTACTCCTCTATAAGCTGACTGCTCCTACTACTCCTCTATAAGCTGACTACTCCTACTACTCCTCTATAAGCTGACTGCTCCTACTACTCCTCTATAAGCTGACTACTCCTACTACTCCTCTATAAAAGCTGACTACTCCTACTACTCCTCTATAAGCTGACTACTCCTACTACTCCTCTATAAGCTGACTACTCCTACTACTCCTCTATAAGCTGACTACTCCTACTACTCCTCTATAAGCTGACTGCTCCTACTACTCCTCTATAAGCTGACTACTCCTACTACTCCTCTATAAGCTGACTACTCCTACTACTCCTCTATAAGCTGACTACTCCTACTACTCCTCTATAAGCTGACTACTCCTCTATAAGCTGACTGCTCCTACTACCTCCTCTATAAGCTGACTGCTCCTACTACTCCTCTATAAGCTGACTACTCCTACTACTCCTCTATAAGCTGACTACTCCTACTACTCCTCTATAAGCTGACTACTCCTACTACTCTCTCTATAAGCTGACTACTCCTACTACTCCTCTATAAGCTGACTGCTCCTACTACTCCTCTATAAGCTGACTACTCCTACTACTCCTCTATAAGCTGACTACTCCTACTACTCCTCTATAAGCTGACTACTCCTACTACTCCTCTATAAGCTGACTACTCCTACTACCCCTCTATAAGCTGACTACTCCTACTACTCCTCTATAAGCTGACTGCTCCTACTACTCCTCTATAAGCTGACTACTCCTACTACTCCTCTATAAGCTGACTGCTCCTACTACTCCTCTATAAGCTGACTACTCCTACTACTCCTCTATAAGCTGACTACTCCTACTACTCCTCTATAAGCTGACTACTCCTACTACTCCTCTATAAGCTGACTACTCCTACTACTCCTCTATAAGCTGACTACTACTCCTTACTACTCCTCTATAAGCTGACTACTCCTACTACTTCTCTATTCTATAAGCTGACTACTCCTACTACTCCTCTATAAGCTGACTACTCCTACTACTCCTCCTCTATAAGCTGACTACTCCTACTACTCCTCTATAAGCTGACTACTCCTACTACTCCTCTATAAGCTGACTACTCCTACTACTCCTCTATAAGCTGACTACTCCTACTACTCCTCTATAAGCTGACTACTCCTACTACTCCTCTATAAGCTGACTACTCCTACTACTCCTCTATAAGCTGACTACTCCTACTACTCCTCTATAAGCTGACTACTACTACTCCTCTATAAGCTGACTACTCCTACTACTCCTCTATAAGCTGACTACTCCTACTACTCCTCTATAAGCTGACTCGCTCCTACTACTCCTCTATAAGCTGACTACTCCTACTACTCCTCTATAAGCTGACTACTCCTACTACTCCTCTATAAGCTGACTGCTCCTACTACTCCTCTATAAGCTGACTACTCCTACTACTCCTCTATAAGCTGACTGCTCCTACTACTCCTCTATAAGCTGACTACTCCTACTACTCCTCTATAAGCTGACTACTCCTATTTCTATAAGCTGACTACTCCTACTACTCCTCTATAAGCTGACTACTCCTACTACTCCTCTATAAGCTGACTGCTCCTACTACTCCTCTATAAGCTGACTGCTCCTACTACTCCTCTATAAGCTGACTACTCCTACTACTCCTCTATAAGCTGACTACTCCTACTACTCCTCTATAAGCTGACTACTCCTACTACTCCTCTATAAGCTGACTACTCCTACTACTCCTCTATAAGCTGACTGCTCCTACTACTCCTCTATAAGCTGACTACTCCTACTACTCCTCTATAAGCTGACTACTCCTACTACTCCTCTATAAGCTGACTACTCCTACTACTCCTCTATAAGCTGACTACTCCTACTACTCCTCTATAAGCTGACTGCTCCTACTACTCCTCTATAAGCTGACTACTCCTACTACTCCTCTATAAGCTGACTGCTCCTACTACTCCTCTATAAGCTGACTGCTCCTACTACTCCTCTATAAGCTGACTACTCCTACTACTCCTCTATAAGCTGACTGCTCCTACTACTCCTCTATAAGCTGACTACTCCTACTACTCCTCTATAAGCTGACTCCTACTACTCCTCTATAAGCTGACTACTCCTACTACTCCTCTATAAGCTGACTACTCCTACTACTCCTCTATAAGCTGACTACTCCTACTACTCCTCTATAAGCTGACTACTCCTACTACTCCTCTATAAGCTGACTACTCCTACTACTCCTCTATAAGCTGACTGCTCCTACTACTCCTCTATAAGCTGACTGCTCCTACTACTCCTCTATAAGCTGACTACTCCTACTACTCTCTATAAGCTGACTACTCCTACTACTCCTCTATAAGCTGACTACTCCTACTACTCCTCTATAAGCTGACTACTCCTACTACTCCTATAAGCTGACTACTCCTACTACCTCTATAAGCTGACTACTCCTACTACTCCTCTATAAGCTGACTACTCCTACTACTCCTCTATAAGCTGACTACTCCTACTCCTATAAGCTGACTACTCCTACTACTCCTCTATAAGCTGACTACTCCTACTACTCCTCTATAAGCTGACTGCTCCTACTACTCCTCTATAAGCTGACTGCTCCTACTACTCCTCTATAAGCTGACTACTCCTACTACTCCCTATAAGCTGACTGCTCCTACTACTCCTCTATAAGCTGACTACTCCTACTACTCCTCTATAAGCTGACTACTCCTACTACTCCTCTATAAGCTGACTACTCCTACTACTCCTCTATAAGCTGACTACTCCTACTACTCCTCTATAAGCTGACTGCTCCTACTACTCCTCTATAAGCTGACTACTCCTACTACTCCTCTATAAGCTGACTACTCCTACTACTCCTCTATAAGCTGACTACTCCTCTATAAGCTGACTGCTCCTACTACTCCTCTATAAGCTGACTATTCCTACTACTCCTCTATAAGCTGACTACTCCTACTACTCCTCTATAAGCTGACTACTCCTACTACTCCTCTATAAGCTGACTACTCCTACTACTCCTCTATAAGCTGACTACTCCTACTACTCCTCTATAAGCTGACTACTCCTACTACTACTCCTACATAAGCTGACTACTCCTTCTACTACTCCTATATAAGCCAACTACACCAACTATTGTTCCTCTATTATTATTATTTATTATTATTATTGTTTATTTATATAGCACCATTAATTCCATGGCGCTTTACATTATTATATTTAATTCCATGGTGCTTTACATTATTATATTAATTTCATGGTGCTTTACATTTTAGGATTTACATACGGTACACAAGATATACAAAACAAGTATAATACTAACAGTGACCAACTGGCACAGTGGGCTAGAGGGCCCTGCCCGCAAGGGTTTACAATCTATAAGCTGACTACTCCTACTACTCCTCTATAAGCTGACTACTCCTACTACTCCTCTATAAGCTGACTACTCCTACTACTCCTCTATAAGCTGACTACTCCTACTACTCCTCTATAAGCTGACTACTCCTACTACTCCTCTATAAGCTGACTACTCCTACTACTCCTCTATAAGCTGACTACTCCTACTACTCCTCTATAAGCTGACTACTCCTACTACTCCTCTATAAGCTGACTACTCCTACTACTCCTCTATAAGCTGACTGCTCCTACTACTCCTCTATAAGCTGACTACTCCTACTACTCCTCTATAAGCTGACTGCTCCTACTACTCCTCTATAAGCTGACTGCTCCTACTACTCCTCTATAAGCTGACTGCTCCTACTACTCCTCTATAAGCTGACTGCTCCTACTACTCCTCTATAAGCTGACTACTCCTACTACTCCTCTATAAGCTGACTGCTCCTACTACTCCTCTATAAGCTGACTACTCCTACTACTCCTCTATAAGCTGACTGCTCCTACTACTCCTCTATAAGCTGACTGCTCCTACTACTCCTCTATAAGCTGACTGCTCCTACTACTCCTCTATAAGCTGACTACTCCTACTACTCCTCTATAAGCTGACTGCTCCTACTACTCCTCTATAAGCTGACTACTCCTACTACTCCTCTATAAGCTGACTACTCCTACTACTCCTCTATAAGCTGACTGCTACTACTCTATAGCTACTCCTACTACCATAAGCTGACTACTCCTACTACTCCTCTATAAGCTGACTACTCCTACTACTCCTCTATAAGCTGACTACTCCTACTACTCCTCTATAAGCTGACTACTCCTACTACTCCTCTATAAGCTGACTACTCCTACTACTCCTCTATAAGCTGACTGCTCCTACTACTCCTCTATAAGCTGACTACTCCTACTACTCCTCTATAAGCTGACTACTCCTACTACCTCTATAAGCTGACTGCTCCTACTACTCCTCTATAAGCTGACTGCTCCTACTACTCCTCTATAAGCTGACTACTCCTACTACTCCTCTATAAGCTGACTACTCCTACTACTCCTCTATAAGCTGACTACTCCTACTACTCCTCTATAAGCTGACTGCTCCTACTACTCCTCTATAAGCTGACTGCTCCTACTACTCCTCTATAAGCTGACTACTCCTACTACTCCTCTATAAGCTGACTACTCCTACTACTCCTCTATAAGCTGACTACTCCTACTACTCCTCTATAAGCTGACTACTCCTACTACTCCTCTATAAGCTGACTACTCCTACTACTCCTATAAGCTGACTGCTCCTACTACTCCTCTATAAGCTGACTACTCCTACTACTCCTCTATAAGCTGACTGCTCCTACTACTCCTCTATAAGCTGACTACTCCTACTACTCCTCTATAAGCTGACTACTCCTACTACTCCTCTATAAGCTGACTGCTCCTACTACTCCTCTATAAGCTGACTACTCCTACTACTCCTCTATAAGCTGACTACTCCTACTACTCCTCTATAAGCTGACTACTCCTACTACTCCTCTATAAGCTGACTACTCCTACTACTCCTCTATAAGCTGACTACTCCTACTACTCCTCTATAAGCTGACTGCTCCTACTACTCCTCTATAAGCTGACTACTCCTACTACTCCTCTATAAGCTGACTGCTCCTACTACTCCTCTATAAGCTGACTACTCCTACTACTCCTCTATAAGCTGACTACTCCTACTACTCCTCTATAAGCTGACTGCTCCTACTACTCCTCTATAAGCTGACTACTCCTACTACTCCTCTATAAGCTGACTACTCCTACTACTCCTCTATAAGCTGACTACTCCTACTACTCCTCTATAAGCTGACTACTCCTACTACTCCTCTATAAGCTGACTACTCCTACTACTCCTCTATAAGCTGACTGCTCCTACTACTCCTCTATAAGCTGACCTACTCTTGACTGCTCCTACTACTCCTCTATAATGCTGACTGCTCCTACTACTCCTCTATAAGCTGACTGCTCCTACTACTCCTCTATAAGCTGACTGCTCCTACTACTCCTCTATAAGCTGACTGCTCCTACTACTCCTCTATAAGCTGACTGCTCCTACTACTCCTCTATAAGCTGACTACTCCTACTACTCCTCTATAAGCTGACTACTCCTACTACTCCTCTATAAGCTGACTACTCCTACTACTCCTCTATAAGCTGACTACTCCTACTACTCCTCTATAAGCTGACTGCTCCTACTACTCCTCTATAAGCTGACTACTCCTACTACTCCTCTATAAGCTGACTACTCCTACTACTCCTCTATAAGCTGACTGCTCCTACTACTCCTCTATAAGCTGACTGCTCCTACTACTCCTCTATAAGCTGACTGCTCCTACTCCTCTATAAGCTGACTACTCCTACTACTCCTCTATAAGCTGACTACTCCTACTACTCCTCTATAAGCTGACTACTCCTACTACTCCTCTATAAGCTGACTACTCCTACTACTCCTCTATAAGCTGACTACTCCTACTACTCTCTATAAGCTGACTACTCCTACTACTCCTCTATAAGCTGACTACTCCTACTACTCCTCTATAAGCTGACTACTCCTACTACTCCTCTATAAGCTGACTGCTCCTACTACTCCTCTATAAGCTGACTACTCCTACTACTCCTCTATAAGCTGACTACTCCTACTACTCCTCTATAAGCTGACTACTCCTACTACTCCTCTATAAGCTGACTGCTCCTACTACTCCTCTATAAGCTGACTACTCCTACTACTCCTCTATAAGCTGACTGCTCCTACTACTCCTCTATAAGCTGACTACTCCTACTACTCCTCTATAAGCTGACTCTCCTCTATAAGCTGACTACTCCTACTACTCCTCTATAAGCTGACTGCTCCTACTACTCCTCTATAAGCTGACTACTCCTACTACTCCTCTATAAGCTGACTACTCCTACTACTCCTCTATAAGCTGACTACTCTACTACTCCTCTATAAGCTGACTACTCCTACTACTCCTCTATAAGCTGACTACTCCTACTACTCCTCTATAAGCTGACTACTCCTACTACTCCTCTATAAGCTGACTACTCCTACTACTCCTCTATAAGCTGACTACTCCTACTACTCCTCTATAAGCTGACTACTCCTACTACTCCTCTATAAGCTGACTACTCCTACTACTCCTCTAAAGTGACTACTCCTACTACTCCTCTATAAGCTGACTACTCCTACTACTCCTCTATAAGCTGACTACTCCTACTACTCCTCTATAAGCTGACTACTCCTACTACTCCTCTATAAGCTGACTACTCCTACTACTCCTCTATAAGCTGACTGCTCCTACTACCCTCTATAAGCTGACTACTCCTACTACTCCTCTATAAGCTGACTACTCCTACTACTCCTCTATAAGCTGACTACTCCTACTACTCCTCTATAAGCTGACTACTCCTACTACTCCTCTATAAGCTGACTGCTCCTACTACTCCTCTATAAGCTGACTACTCCTACTACTCCTCTATAAGCTGACTACTCCTACTACTCCTCTATAAGCTGACTGCTCCTACTACTCCTCTATAAGCTGACTACTCCTACTACTCCTCTATAAGCTGACTACTCCTACTACTCCTCTATAAGCTGACTACTCCTACTACTCCTCTATAAGCTGACTGTCCTACTACTCCTCTATAAGCTGACTACTCCTACTACTCCTCTATAAGCTGACTACTCCTACTACTCCTCTATAAGCTGACTACTCCTACTACTCCTCTATAAGCTGACTACTCCTACTACTCCTCTATAAGCTGACTACTCCTACTACTCCTCTATAAGCTGACTACTCCTACTACTCCTCTATAAGCTGACTGCTCCTACTACTCCTCTATAAGCTGACTGCTCCTACTACTCCTCTATAAGCTGACTACTCCTACTACTCCTCTATAAGCTGACTACTCCTACTACTCCTCTATAAGCTGACTACTCCTACTACTCTATAAGTGACTCCTATATTATAAGCTGACTACTCCTACTACTCCTCTATAAGCTGACTACTCCTACTACTCCTCTATAAGCTGACTACTCCTACTACTCCTCTATAAGCTGACTGCTCCTACTACTCCTCTATAAGCTGACTACTCCTACTACTCCTCTATAAGCTGACTGCTCCTACTACTCCTCTATAAGCTGACTACTCCTACTACTCCTCTATAAGCTGACTACTCCTACTACTCCTCTATAAGCTGACTACTCCTACTACTCCTCTATAAGCTGACTACTCCTACTACTCCTCTATAAGCTGACTACTCCTACTACTCCTCTATAAGCTGACTACTCCTACTACTCCTCTATAAGCTGACTGCTCCTACTACTCCTCTATAAGCTGACTACTCCTACTACTCCTCTATAAGCTGACTGCTCCTACTACTCCTCTATAAGCTGACTACTCCTACTACTCCTCTATAAGCTGACTACTCCTACTACTCCTCTATAAGCTGACTACTCCTACTACTCCTCTATAAGCTGACTGCTCCTACTACTCCTCTATAAGCTGACTACTCCTACTCCTCTGTACTACTCCTCTATAAGCTGACTACTCCTACTACTCCTCTATAAGCTGACTACTCCTACTACTCCTCTATAAGCTGACTACTCCTACTACTCCTCTATAAGCTGACTACTCCTACTACTCCTCTAATTTTCTTTTTCTACTACTCCTCTATAAGCTGACTGCTCCTACTACTCCTCTATAAGCTGACTACTCCTACTACTCCTCTATAAGCTGACTGCTCCTACTACTCCTCTATAAGCTGACTGCTCCTACTACTCCTCTATAAGCTGACTACTCCTACTACTCCTCTATAAGCTGACTGCTCTCTACTCCTCTATAAGCTACTCCTCCTACTACTCCTCTATAAGCTGACTACTCCTACTACTCCTCTATAAGCTGACTACTCCTACTACTCCTCTATAAGCTGACTACTCCTACTACTCCTCTATAAGCTGACTACTCCTACTACTCCTCTATAAGCTGACTACTCCTACTACTCCTCTATAAGCTGACTGCTCCTACTACTCCTCTATAAGCTGACTACTCCTACTACTCCTCTATAAGCTGACTGCTCCTACTACTCCTCTATAAGCTGACTACTCCTACTACTCCTCTATAAGCTGACTACTCCTACTACTCCTCTATAAGCTGACTACTCCTACTACCTCTATAAGCTGACTACTCCTACTACTCCTCTAGCTATAAGTGACTACTCCTACTACTCCTCTATAAGCTGACTACTCCTACTACTCCTCTATAAGCTGACTGCTCCTACTACTCCTCTATAAGCTGACTACTCCTACTACTCCTCTATAAGCTGACTACTCCTACTACTCCTCTATAAGCTGACTGCTCCTACTACTCCTCTATAAGCTGACTACTCCTACTACTCCTCTATAAGCTGACTACTCCTACTACTCCTCTATAAGCTGACTGCTCCTACTACTCCTCTATAAGCTGACTACTCCTACTACTCCTCTATAAGCTGACTGCTCCTACTACTCCTCTATAAGCTGACTACTCCTACTACTCCTCTATAAGCTGACTGCTCCTACTACTCCTCTATAAGCTGACTGCTCCTACTACTCCTCTATAAGCTGACTACTCCTACTACTCCTCTATAAGCTGACTACTCCTACTACTCCTCTATAAGCTGACTACTCCTACTACTCCTCTATAAGCTGACTGCTCCTACTACTCCTCTATAAGCTGACTGCTCCTACTACTCCTCTATAAGCTGACTGCTCCTACTACTCCTCTATAAGCTGACTACTCCTCTATAAGCTGACTACTCCTACTACTCCTCTATAAGCTGACTTATGCTGTATCCTACTACTCCTCTATAAGCTGACTACTCCTACTACTCCTCTATAAGCTGACTGCTCCTACTACTCCTCTATAAGCTGACTACTCCTACTACTCCTCTATAAGCTGACTACTCCTACTACTCCTCTATAAGCTGACTGCTCCTACTACTCCTCTATAAGCTGACTACTCCTACTACTCCTCTATAAGCTGACTACTCCTACTACTCCTCTATAAGCTGACTGCTCCTACTACTCCTCTATAAGCTGACTGCTCCTACTACTCCTCTATAAGCTGACTACTCCTACTACTCCTCTATAAGCTGACTACTCCTACTACTCCTCTATAAGCTGACTGCTCCTACTACTCCTCTATAAGCTGACTACTCCTACTACTCCTCTATAAGCTGACTACTCCTACTACTCCTCTATAAGCTGACTACTCCTACTACTCCTCTATAAGCTGACTACTCCTACTGACTACTCCTACTACTCCTCTATAAGCTGACTACTCCTACTACTCCTCTATAAGCTGACTGCTCCTACTACTCCTCTATAAGCTGACTGCTCCTACTACTCCTCTATAAGCTGACTACTCCTACTACTCCTCTATAACTCTATAAGCTGACTACTCCTACTACTCCTCTATAAGCTGACTACTCCTACTACTCCTCTATAAGCTGACTACTCCTACTACTCCTCTATAAGCTGACTACTCCTACTACTCCTCTATAAGCTGACTACTCCTACTACTCCTCTATAAGCTGACTGCTCCTACTACTCCTCTATAAGCTGACTACTCCTACTACTCCTCTATAAGCTGACTACTCCTACTACTCCTCTATAAGCTGACTACTCCTACTACTCCTCTATAAGCTGACTGCTCCTACTACTCCTCTATAAGCTGACTACTCCTACTACTATAAGCTGACTACTCCTACTACTCCTCTATAAGCTGACTACTCCTACTACTCCTCTATAAGCTGACTACTCCTACTACTCCTCTATAAGCTGACTGCTCCTACTACTCCTCTATAAGCTGACTACTCCTACTACTCCTCTATAAGCTGACTACTCCTACTACTCCTCTATAAGCTGACTACTCCTACTACTCCTCTATAAGCTGACTACTCCTACTACTCCTCTATAAGCTGACTACTCCTACTACTCCTCTATAAGCTGACTACTCCTACTACTCCTCTATAAGCTGACTGCTCCTACTACTCCTCTATAAGCTGACTACTCCTACTACTCCTCTATAAGCTGACTACTCCTACTACTCCTCTATAAGCTGACTACTCCTACTACTCCTCTATAAGCTGACTACTCCTACTACTCCTCTATAAGCTGACTACTCCTACTACTCCTCTATAAGCTGACTACTCCTACTACTCCTCTATAAGCTGACTACTCCTACTACTCCTCTATAAGCTGACTACTCCTACTACTCCTCTATAACTCTCTATAGGACTACTCCTACTACTCCTCTATAAGCTGACTACTCCTACTACTCCTCTATAAGCTGACTACTCCTACTACTCCTCTATAAGCTGACTACTCCTACTACTCCTCTATAAGCTGACTACTCCTACTACTCCTCTATAAGCTGACTACTCCTACTACTCCTCTATAAGCTGACTACTCCTACTACTCCTCTATAAGCTGACTGCTCCTACTACTCCTCTATAAGCTGACTACTCCTACTACTCCTCTATAAGCTGACTACTCCTACTACTCCTCTATAAGCTGACTACTCCTACTACTCCTCTATAAGCTGACTGCTCCTACTACTCCTCTATAAGCTGACTACTCCTACTACTCCTCTATAAGCTGACTACTCCTACTACTCCTCTATAAGCTGACTGCTCCTACTACTCCTCTATAAGCTGACTACTCCTACTACTCCTCTATAAGCTGACTACTCCTACTACTCCTCTATAAGCTGACTACTCCTACTACTCCTCTATAAGCTGACTGCTCCTACTACTCCTCTATAAGCTGACTACTCCTACTACTCCTCTATAAGCTGACTGCTCCTACTACTCCTCTATAAGCTGACTGCTCCTACTACTCCTCTATAAGCTGACTACTCCTACTACTCCTCTATAAGCTGACTACTCCTACTACTCCTCTATAAGCTGACTACTCCTACTACTCCTCTATAAGCTGACTACTCCTACTACTCCTCTATAAGCTGACTACTCCTACTACTCCTCTATAAGCTGACTACTCCTACTACTCCTCTATAAGCTGACTACTCCTACTACTCCTCTATAAGCTGACTACTCCTACTACTCCTCTATAAGCTGACTACTCCTACTACTCCTCTATAAGCTGACTACTCCTACTACTCCTCTATAAGCTGACTACTCCTACTACTCCTCTATAAGCTGACTACTCCTACTACTCCTCTATAAGCTGACTACTCCTACTACTCCTCTATAAGCTGACTACTCCTACTACTCCTCTATAAGCTGACTGCTCCTACTACTCCTCTATAAGCTGACTACTCCTACTACTCCTCTATAAGCTGACTACTATACTCCTCTATAAGCTGACTGCTCCTACTACTCCTCTATAAGCTGACTACTCCTACTCTCCTCTATAAGCTGACTGCTCCTACTACTCCTCTATAAGCTGACTGCTCCTACTACTCCTCTATAAGCTGACTACTCCTACTACTCCTCTATAAGCTGACTGCTCCTACTACTCCTCTATAAGCTGACTACTCCTACTACTCCTCTATAAGCTGACTGCTCCTACTACTCCTCTATAAGCTGACTACTCCTACTACTCCTCTATAAGCTGACTGCTCCTACTACTCCTCTATAAGCTGACTACTCCTACTACTCCTCTATAAGCTGACTACTCCTACTACTCCTCTATAAGCTGACTACTCCTACTACTCCTCTATAAGCTGACTGCTCCTACTACTCCTCTATAAGCTGACTGCTCCTACTACTCCTCTATAAGCTGACTACTCCTACTACTCCTCTATAAGCTGACTGCTCCTACTACTCCTCTATAAGCTGACTGCTCCTACTACTCCTCTATAAGCTGACTACTCCTACTACTCCTCTATAAGCTGACTGCTCCTACTACTCCTCTATAAGCTGACTGCTCCTACTACTCCTCTATAAGCTGACTGCTCCTACTACTCCTCTATAAGCTGACTACTCCTACTACTCCTCTATAAGCTGACTACTACTACTTCCTCTATAAGCTGACTACTCCTACTACTCCTCTATAAGCTGACTACTCCTACTACTCCTCTATAAGCTGACTACTCCTACTACTCCTCTATAAGCTGACTACTCCTACTACTCCTCTATAAGCTGACTGCTCCTACTACTCCTCTATAAGCTGACTGCTCCTACTACTCCTCTATAAGCTGACTACTCCTACTACTCCTCTATAAGCTGACTGCTCCTACTACTCCTCTATAAGCTGACTGCTCCTACTACTCCTCTATAAGCTGACTACTCCTACTACTCCTCTATAAGCTGACTACTCCTACTACTCCTCTATAAGCTGACTGCTCCTACTACTCCTCTATAAGCTGACTGCTCCTACTACTCCTCTATAAGCTGACTACTCCTACTACTCCTCTATAAGCTGACTACTCCTACTACTCCTCTATAAGCTGACTACTCCTACTACTCCTCTATAAGCTGACTACTCCTACTACTCCTCTATAAGCTGACTACTCCTACTACTCCTCTATAAGCTGACTGCTCCTACTACTCCTCTATAAGCTGACTGCTCCTACTACTCCTCTATAAGCTGACTACTCCTACTCCCTCTATAAGCTGACTACTCCTACTACTCCTCTATAAGCTGACTACTCCTACTACTCCTCTATAAGCTGACTACTCCTACTACTCCTCTATAAGCTGACTACTCCTACTACTCCTCTATAAGCTGACTACTCCTACTACTCCTCTATAAGCTGACTACTCCTACTACTCCTCTATAAGCTGACTACTCCTACTACTCCTCTATAAGCTGACTACTCCTACTACTCCTCTATAAGCTGACTACTCCTACTACTCCTCTATAAGCTGACTGCTCCTACTACTCCTCTATAAGCTGACTACTCCTACTACTCCTCTATAAGCTGACTACTCCTACTACTCCTCTATAAGCTGACTACTCCTACTACTCCTCTATAAGCTGACTACTCCTACTACTCCTCTATAAGCTGACTACTCCCTACTACTCCTCTATAAGCTGACTACTCCTACTACTCCTCTATAAGCTGACTGCTCCTACTACTCCTCTATAAGCTGACTACTCCTAGCTGACTCTCCTACTACTCCTCTATAAGCTGACTACTCCTACTACTCCTCTATAAGCTGACTGCTCCTACTACTCCTCTATAAGCTCTATGCTGACTACTCCTACTACTCCTCTATAAGCTGACTACTCCTACTACTCCTCTATAAGCTGACTACTCCTACTACTCCTCTATAAGCTGACTACTCCTACTACTCCTCTATAAGCTGACTACTCCTACTACTCCTCTATAAGCTGACTACTCCTACTACTCCTCTATAAGCTGACTGCTCCTACTACTCCTCTATAAGCTGACTACTCCTACTACTCCTCTATAAGCTGACTACTCCTACTACTCCTCTATAAGCTGACTACTCCTACTACTCCTCTATAAGCTGACTACTCCTACTACTCCTCTATAAGCTGACTACTCCTACTACTCCTCTATAAGCTGACTACTCCTACTACTCCTCTATAAGCTGACTACTCCTACTACTCCTCTATAAGCTGACTGCTCCTACTACTCCTCTATAAGCTGACTACTCCTACTACTCCTCTATAAGCTGACTACTCCTACTACTCCTCTATAAGCTGACTACTCCTACTACTCCTCTATAAGCTGACTACTCCTACTACTCCTCTATAAGCTGACTGCTCCTACTACTCCTCTATAAGCTGACTGCTCCTACTACTCCTCTATAAGCTGACTGCTCCTACTACTCCTCTATAAGCTGACTGCTCACTACTCCTCTATAAGCTGACTGCTCCTACTACTCCTCTATAAGCTGACTGCTCCTACTACTCCTCTATAAGCTGACTACTCCTACTACTCCTCTATAAGCTGACTGCTCCTACTACTCCTCTATAAGCTGACTGCTCCTACTACTCCTATAAGCTGACTGCTCCTACTACTCCTCTATAAGCTGACTGCTCCTTTTACTACTACTATATATCAATTACTTCTACTACTACTTTATAAGTTGACTACCATTTCTACTACTCCTATATAAACTCTCCTTCTACTACTACTATATGTCAATGACCTCTACCACTACTCCTCTAATTTGACTACTACTTTTTCTACTCCTATAGAAGCTGACTACTCCTACGTCTATATACAGGAGCATCTCAATATATTAGAATATCTTTGAATCGTTTATTTCTTTCAGTAATTAAATTAATAAAGTGACCTCCTATATTTTCTAGATTCTTTACACACAGAGTCTTCTATTTCAAGTGTTTTATTTCTGTAAATGTTGATTATGGATTACAGGTAATGAAAACCCAAATCTAAGAAAATTAGAATATTGTAAGTTCAGTTCAGTCTTGTAAATTCAGTGTCACCTGCCAAGGTTTCCTAAGCCTTCACATGGTCCCTCAGTCTGGTTCAGTAGGACACACAATCATGGAAGACGCTGATTATGGATTGTATTACTGAATCACTGAAATGAAGGAACGTTTCACAGATATTCTCATTTATTGAGATGCTCCTGTAAGCTGACTGCTACTACTCCCATAGAAGCTGACTATTCCTAAGTCTATATAAGTAATCTATATGACTACTACTATTCCCATATAGGTTGACAACTACTACTTCTATATGTCAATTACATTGACTACTACTTCTGTATAAGCTGACTGCTCCTACTATTCCTCTATAAACAAACTATTCCTTCTACTACTCTTATATAAGCCGACTACTCCTACTACTCCTATATAAGATAACTACCCCTTCCTCCCCAACAAATCCAAAGGAAATCATTTTACCATGGCATATCTTCATAACCTTAGTTTTTATTCCAAGAGATCTTCTCAACTTAATATGGCCCAAGACCATGCTGGACATATATAGAGAACTACTGACAAACACAGTTGTGCATAGAGTGCATTGGTTGTGATATACAGCCTTCTATTCATCGGTATACGTCTGTCTTTCTTCTGTTATCTGCTGCATTTCCTGTTTATCCCTTCACTCTCCATAGACTTCCATAGACAGCTATCACCTGCAGTCCCTCGAGATGGATACAGCTACAGCAATGATTTTCAGGGTGAAAGTTATATTAGCAGAGGGAGGGCAAGCAGGGAAACAGCCTGATAAGGGATGATACATTTCCCTCTGATAAGATATTTTGCAACATTTCTTAAAATTGCCTGTAGTATTTATTTATTTGTTGCAACAACAGTGCAACAATCTGCAGGCAGCATGTACAGAGCAGGAAGAGATGATCAGATTGATATATAGTTTTATGGAATGTGATTCAGTATAACTAGATTGACATCTCTACTCCTTCTATTCTTAGGAGTCCAGTGGGCGGTCCTACTCAATGATTGACAACGCCCACTGGACTCCTAAGTCCAAAATAATCCATATTTCATATAACTTTTTATCTGTTACATAGTTTCTGAATTATTTTGGACTTAGGAGTCTGGTGGGCGGTCCTACTCAATGATTGACAACGCCCACTGGACTCCTAAGTCCAAAATAATCCATATTTCATATAACTTTTTATCTGTTACATAGTTTCTGAATTATTTTGGACTTAGGAGTCTGGTGGGCGGTCCTACTCAATGATTGACAACGCCCACTGGACTCCTAAGTCCAAAATAATCCATATTTCATATAACTTTTTATCTGTTACATAGTTTCTGAATTATTTTGGACTTAGGAGTCCGGTGGGCGGTCCTACTCAATGATTGACAGTGTCCACTGGACTCCTAAATCCAAAATAATCCATATTTGATATAACTTGTTATTGGTTACATAGTTTATGGATTATTTTGGACTTAGGAGTCCGGTGGGCGGTCCTACTCAATGATTGACCGCGCCCACTGGACTCCTAAGTCCAAAATAATCCATATTTGATATAACTTGTTATCTGTTACATAGTTTCTGGATTATTATGAACTTAGGAGTCCAGTGGGTGCTGTCGATCACTGAGTAGGACCGCCCACTGGACTACTAAATCCAAAATAATCCATAAACTATGTAACAAATAACAAGTTATATGAAATATTTTCCCACACAACCATCTATCAAAGCGCTGAGCTCCTCCTGCTCATACTGCTTGCAGATCAGACTCATGCTTACAATGATAGATTCCCTTTAAAGATTACTTACCCCTGACCTATAGGATCGGTAATAGGGGTCAATAATGATATTTCTTTTAATCAAAAACATAAACATTAAATTGAAACTATTGACTAAACTGAAAAAAAAAAAAATTCTTAAAGGCTATTAATAATGAGTGCAACATGTATCTGCTTATGTACGGAGCGTGTATGTCTGCATTTGGAGCCGCTCAGATAAATCACAGCCAACATTCATTACTCTTAAGGTAAAAGCGAAGACAAGGGATCAATTTTCATTGTATTAGCAGTGTGACGTTTTCATCCCAGCTTTTGGAATTACATCAGCTAACACGCATAGATTTTCCATAAAAGTGAAATACATACTGGGTCGGATAACTGTATGACTAGTCAGCTCGAGCTCTGTTATAATTTGCGAGGAGCTATTGGAAAGGAAGACGAAACAAACAGCCCAATGTAAATCCCGCTGCTGGTGAGAAATGATAGAGAAGCCGTCATCTGCAAAGTCTTAAGAACAAACATTGACTGCAAGAAAATAACAAATGTACTCGCTGAAAATATCTGACCGTAGCTAGAAAGGTAAACTCACCACATATACCTTATTAAGAGTTGTTTTACATTTAAAGGGAATGTCCACCCTTGAACAACATTTTGCTAAAATAGGTCAAAAATTCTGTACTGATTTTTTTTAAATATATTTTTCTAATAGTTAAAGCTCCATTTTACTGATACATAGCTCCAAATCCTCCTCATAACACAGAAATGTGAGAATACTTTCTACTTGCCTGCATCTACCACTAGGAGGAGCTTTGGAGCTCACTGCATACGGTTTCAAGCTCCCCCTAGTGGTGGCTTCAGGCATCTACAATGTTATTTTTTAATTCTATGCCCATGCAGGACATTCTTTTTAGTAGTAACTGTTGTGTTGATGTTTACCATGAATCAATGCTACATGAATCAATGTTAGATATATTATTACAGAAAGATGTCTCTTTCTCCACTTATCAGACTCCTCTCCTCTTCCCTGGCTCCAGCACTGATCACTCACTCTTGGTTCCTGGGGAAAATCTATATTTAGTGAGTCAAAGTCATGAAGACGGATTATCAGCTCACTGAGAGAGCAGGTTACAGAAGTCTATGGAAAAGGGGAGGGAGGAAGAGGAGAACAGCTGCTGCTTCTAGTAAGTGTTCTATCTCACACAGTGCTGTATTCACAGCTACACTGCTCAGTACTGATGTATAATGTCCGCTATGCTGCTCTTCTACCACTTGGAAACAGGGAAGCAGCATCTCCTCTTCTCTCTGTGTGCAGTGTATGGGAGAGAACATAGCAACTAGTCTCTGCCCCTTGACTCATGGAAAATTGACAATTTTAGATGCACTCTGTGGAGGGGGGAAAGTGCAGAAGAATATAGGATACAAGTCATATAATGGTCAAATATACTGTTATTACTGGAATACACACACATGACAGCTTATCCTAGAAACGCATCTGAAATGACAAGTACACTTAATAAGAAAAAACCTTGAAGTTGTCACAGCTTGTATATATTACAATGAATATCATTTGACAGCTCATAGTCAGTGGTGAGAGTCTACACTGCATCTAGAATATACTATTGAGTGGCTCTAATATTGTCTCTAGAAATCCAGCAAAAGGGTTGGCTGCTTTATGTACAAATGTAATAGAAACATGAATAAAAGCAATGTACTAATATACTTACCATATACTTATTAGAAATTCAGCGCTCTGTGAAAAGCCTTGTTAGAAAAGCCTTCCCCGAAACGCAGTGTTTCTGTCCTAAAAATGACTGCTGATGGTGGAGACACATCCATCAGCAACCTCCACTGAAAAACTGACTGACATCTGCAGCAATTTCACAGGACTCTCTGTGCATTACACAGTAAGTTCAGTCATTCCCATGAAAGATGTGTAATACTTCTTTTCTCCTGTGGTAGTGCTATAGAGAAATGGAACACTTGCAGTAACACTCTATGATCAGCTTACCATCGCAAGATCAGTTTAACCAAACAAAAATATCCAAAGTGGAGATCCCCTTAAAGGGAAAATGACCTATTGTTTAAACAAAGATTTTATGTTAAACATATTTTTTTTAAGAATTCTTGATTTTCTTTTAATTTTCCATGTCACTGTCTATTGCATATATGTTTTAAAAAATCCTAAAATCCCCCAGTTTTCACTCTAGTCACTATGCCTAATAATAGGCCAACACTGTTTCGTATAAATCACTTCTCAGCAGTTACAGTCATATGAAAAAGTTTGGGCACCCCTATTAATCTTAATCATTTTTAGTTCTAAATATTTGGGTGTTTGCAACAGCCATTTCAATTTGATATATCTAATAACTGATGGACACAGTAATATTTCAGGATTGAAATGAGGTTTATTGTACTAACAGAAAATGTGCAATATGCATTAAACCAAAATGTGACCGGTGCAAAAATTTGGGTACCCTTATCATTTTATTGATTTGAATACTCCTAACTACTTTTTACTGACTTACTGAAGCACAAAATTGGTTTTGTAACCTCACTGAGCTTTGAACTTCATAGCCAGGTGTATCCAATCATGAGAAAAGGTATTTAAGGTGGCCAATTGCAAGTTGTTCTCCTATTTGAATCTCCTCTGAAGAGTGGCATCATGGGCTCCTCAAAACAACTCTCAAATGATCTGAAAACAAAGATTGTTCAACATAGTTGTTCAGGGGAAGGATACAAAAAGTTGTCTCAGAGATTTAACCTGTCAGTTTCCACTGTGAGGAACATAGTAAGGAAATGGAAGACCACAGGGACAGTTCTTGTTAAGCCCAGAAGTGGCAGGCCAAGAAAAATATCAGAAAGGCAGAGAAGAAGAATGGTGAGAACAGTCAAGGACAATCCACAGACCACCTCCAAAGAGCTGCAGCATCATCTTGCTGCAGATGGTGTCACTGTGCACCGGTCAACAATACAGCACACTTTGCACAAGGAGAAGCTGTATGGGAGAGTGATGCGAAAGAAGCCGTTTCTGAAAGCACGCCACAAACAGAGTCGCCTGAGGTATGCAAAAGCACATTTGGACAAGCCAGCTTCATTTTGGAAGAAGGTCCTGTGGACTGATGAAACAAAGATTGAGTTGTTTGGTCATACAAAAAGGCGTTATGCATGGCGTCAAAAAACACAGCATTCCAAGAAAAACACTTGCTACCCACTGTAAAATTTGGTGGAGGTTCCATCATGCTTTGGGGCTGTGTGGCCACTGCCGGCACCGGGAATCTTGTTAAAGTTGAGGGTCGCATGGATTCAACTCAGTATCAGCAGATTCTTGAGAATAATGTACAAGAATCAGTGACGAATTTGAAGTTACGCCGGGGATGGATATTTCAGCAAGACAATGATCCAAAACACAGCTCTAAATCTACTCAGGCATTCATGCAGAGGAACAATTACAATGTTCTGGAATGGCCATCCCAGTCCCCAGACCTGAATATCATTGAACATCTGTGGGATAATTTGAAGCGGGCTGTCCATGCTCGGCGACCATCAAACTTAACTGAACTGAAATTGTTTTGTAAAGAGGAATGGTCAAAAATACCTTCATCCAGGATCCAGGAACTGATTAAAAGTTACAGGAAGCGACTAGAGGCTGTTATTTTTGCAAAAGGAGGATCTACTAAATATTAATGTCACTTTTCTGTTGAGGTGCCCATACTTTTGCACCGGTCAAATTTTGGTTTAATGCATATTGCACATTTTCTGTTAGTACAATAAACCTCATTTCAATCCTGAAATATTACTGTGTCCATCAGTTATTAGATATATCAAATTGAAATGGCTGTTGCAAACACCCAAATATTTAGAACTAAAAATGATTAAGATTAATAGGGGTGCCCAAACTTTTTCATATGACTGTATCTAATTATTATCACAGGCAGGATTACAATGACAGTTTATACCTAGACATCGATAACAAAAAATCCACTGTATGTCCACTAAAAGTCAATGGGAGAATTTATCACTCTTTTGTCTCAAAACTGACATAAAAAGTCACGATTTATGGTGATTAGTGCCAAAATTGTGATGTTTTTGCCCTGCAGAAAAGTGGGCATGTCAGGGAAAGAATTAGTAGGACAGTCACGGCCTCCAGCCATGTGACATCTCACATCTATGTAAGTTCCTAGCTGGCATACATTTTTATTTCTGCTGCAATACACCTAATTTATGAAGCAGAATGGGCCTCCTCATAAATTAGGAGTTTCTGTACCCTGCACAAAGGAGAAAATTTCCCCAATGAGTCATCTCCCAACTTCAGATGCTGCCTATGGTCCACATGGCTGCTGTAAAGCATATCTCTAAATGCTGTAGCAGCAGTTCAGATGAATATTAGTCCTGTCTTTTCTTCTTATCTGAGAGATTTCAATCCCTACTCCATACACAAAGCAGATGAATTTTGTTATACTATTACCACTGGAGCAAGTTTCATAAATTGCAGGAACTGGCTGACAACAGAGAGTAGTAGAAAAAGCTATTTAAATCTCAGAGATAGATCCCGGGCACCCCAACATCTTCAAAAACGCCACCCGCGAAGCCAGATGGACTTGTGCTGAATTTGGACCCAAGTTATCGCCACAGAAACTGGTGTAAGAAATAAATACTCTACAAACTTAAGTCAAACCAGAACCCACAACAAACTCACAAGGGCAGATCAAAACCAGAACCAGAAGAGTGAATCAGAAGAGTGAACATGTCCAAGCCAATGGTTAGTCCAAGAGATATCGTCAGAGCCAAAATCAGGAAACAAGCGAATATCCAGTAACAAGCAAATGGTCAGTAAGACAACAATTCAGGACAAACAATAAGGGTTCAGAAGCTTCACTAAACTACAAACTAATAGCAGGAACCTGGGGGAAGCAGAGACAGAGTTAAATATCCCTCCTTAGCTGCTGATTGGAACATCATAGGTGAGTTCTGAAGACTGCAGACTCTTCATAGGTGGGCACGGTAACCTTAAGGCAACAGCAGTTAGCTGTTTAGCACACTGAGATTCCTCAACACATTTACAGTTAAGTCTATGGAGAGGGGATGTAACAGAAGAGGTTGGACATTCCTAATACCCCAGCTGTGTTGTGATAGAAAACAGTCACTCTATAATGCAAATGTCTCTCTATTTTTAATTTTCCTCTTCCTCCTCTCACCATAGACTTCTATTATACAGATCTGATCACTGGCAGAAGGACTCAGATAAGTGTAGCTATAGGCACTTTTCTTTAATAAAGTACATTACAAAGTTTGCTCCCTTCACCTGCACTATTGATATATGAAAAAATAAAAAAAAAGTATATTTACATTTTAATTATAAAAAAAAAAAAAAAACATTGTTACATTCCCTCTAAGCACACAGATGTGAACATATACTCAGCGATGAGCCTTTATATTTTGAAACATATTTCAGGGTAAAAAAAAAAACAATTTTTCAATGCGCTAAAAAAATGTAAAAACTTCATGTACCATTTTAATATCTGTCATGTGAATGGCAGGATGATTTTAATTTGCATGCAGCCTATCGCCGAACAAATGATGTTTAGTGAGAATGTTACTTTTCTGCAAAATATTTTTCAATTACTACATTTTACAGCCAGCTAATTCACAATTTTTACGCTGAGGCAGAACATTTTACCTTCGGAATTGTGAAACACTAAATGACTGACTGTAAATACTGTTATTTGTTATGTGCTACAAAAATGAGCTAGTTGAGCAGCAGACAGAATCTATTTATAATTTGCAGAAAACTGGCAACCAGTTGTACAAGATAGACTAATGGAAATGTCATTTAAAATGACAATACATTTAACTGTTTGAAGGATGGGACTGGGATCAGGCATGCTGCATTGTACTTGTCAGATAAAGACAAGGAAAAATTAGCCTTCTATGTACTTTCTGGAAAATACGAAACGCCAGAAAGTATATTTGCATATTCTGAACCTTTACAATAATTATCTGTAGCGGTAGGAAGCAAATAACCTAATATTATTACATGACACATGCTGAGGTTACAAAAGCAACTGAATATTTAATGTGATATTACATATGGCAACTGTAACTTCTGCTGAAACCTTCTGGCTCCTGCTCATCTGGGTTTGTGGGGAGGTTCATACTATAATGGAGTCTAATAGAGGAGCTTAGAGGGATAGTGACTTAAAGGGAATGAATCACCAATTTTTTTTTTTATTTATTTACTAAAACCAGATAAAATATATCATACGTTTCTAATGTTTTTATTTTCTGAATGTAGTTTTTTAAACTCTTTTTTATTCCATTTGCTGCACATGATTATGGAGGCGGCCATCTTGCCTGAGCTTCTCTGCTCTGTTAATAGTATTTAGTGATATGCATTACAGCAGTCTTGAGGCCATAGACAGCAATAGACTGGAGCCGACGCTTTGAGTTCTGTGGGAGTGTTTTCTAGACATGCTCTCTGCAGGGAGGGGGAGGAGATAAGATGTGACATCATCTGTTGTCATTAGTGTATGCAATGATGGGTCAGTGGTGCTATCTATAGAGGTGTTACCTTCTATTGTAATCCTTTCTGTCTTAGCTATGATGTACATGAGGTAACTGCTGCAAAGACGAGCCCTAGAAAATGGGCAATTATTATTATACAAAATGGGCAAGTCTGTTATTAGGCTTAGTGGCCAGAGTGATAATTGTAGAATTTCATTCTTATCTTTAAATATAGAGTGAGATAAAAAATTTTCTGTAAAAAAGATGCTTAAAATATATGTTTAACATAAAAATGTGGTTTATAAGATAGGTGATTTTCTGGTGACACATTCCTTTTAAGAGGAGTTTTCTGAGATTCTGATATGAATGGTCTATCCTTTGGGTGTGATTGAATGGGCTCCACCCTTCATAGTTTATTAGCTACAGATATGTACATATTGTAGTGGTTGTGCCTGGTATTGCAGCTCAATCTCATTCACTTACAGATATACATATGTAGCTGCGGACTAAACATACCTCAGAAAGAAGAGCTTTAGGTAAGTATAATTTTTGCTCCCATGCTGCTAACTTTTTTGTTTGCTTTTGGTTTGCATGTTGGCAGATATGTTTGGATTCATCAGATTAAAGGACTACTTCTATAATGTGCCTTTTTTTAAAATAAAAATGGTCATAGATGGTTGTGTGGTGGAGTTTATTTTTAACAAAGTATTATTTTCTTGATGCCGGTATGTTTTTTTTTTTTTTTCACTGTTTTTCTGTAATTTTAGTGCTTTAGCTGTATGATTGATTGACATCTGACCCTTACTAAGGCAAGGATTAGTGTTAGCTAAAGGAAATGGCTACCACTACTCATACTATTACTATGATAACTGTCCACATCAGGGGTACCAGGAGGAGCCAGATACTGGCCAGTACCCGTCAATCTGAAGGGATGGTAGGGTACTTGGGTGGCCCCGGCTGTCATTTTCAGGTCTGTAAGGGACAATAACCACAGAACTTTCTAATAATGCTAGTCTGCTGGCAAGTCATGAAAAAACGAGCGGGGACACCATGTCTTTTTTTAAAATGATTATTTATTGTCCCTTCCCATACTAAAAATGACCTGATAGTTGGGTACAGACTGGTACCTTACTATTCCTGAAACCCCAGTGGTGGTGGGTACCCAGTAATAGAAACACATCTAGTGCTAGCCTTTTTACTGACTAACACTAAGCCATAGCAATGACCTTTTGCCAATCAGACACTTCCATTACTAAGGTAGCAATAGAGTAAAAAAAAAAAAAAAAACATACTGAAACAAATAAAAATATACATTAAAGGTATAAAAACACAAACCCTCTTTGACCATTTATTAAAAAAAATGTGATTTAGGTTACTCTGAAAGTCGTTCAATGACTGAGAGCTACCGGATAGAAAGCTGGTCACTATTTTGTACAATCTGTTTGGGACGGATCCAAAAAGTTTCAGATTTGCTAGATTCCAGAATTTTTGGAAAATAACAAATTTCGATTGATGCCAAATCAATTGGCTCATCTCTAAAGTTTACCATGTAGATGAGCGTTTTAAACTGAATATATTTTAATAAATTAAAATAATAATTAAAAAAATATTTCAACAATTTGTCTCCGGATACCTATCACATCTTGACAATACAACCTCTCATAAGCGGCAGCCTAATAAGAGCGCAATCAGCAGTGTATAGCGGCACTAGAAGTGTCTTATGTAAGAAGGGATAATTATAACACAGAGGAATCATTCTAAAAATACAACCACTTTATGGCTGCACATAAACTACTTTTACATTGTGTTTTATGCTTGTGCGGACACAATTATTTTGCACTTTCAGTCATTTTATATAGTATTTGTGCAGAATGCTTCATTTTACTTCACAATTATGTTGTTTCTATGCAACTGGGGAAAAATGCTCCTTTATAAATAGCACTACCAGCACTTGGTAAATGAGCCAATTCATTGCCCTATGGCATCACAAATTATATTGTAGGTTTGATGATAGAAGACTGTAATGTACATGTTTATAAATGCAACAAAATGGCTTTCTCAACTAGTCTACGAAATATATAAACTTATATTTCTATACATAAAAAGAATGAAAAACAAATTAAGTATTTATTACAAGTCATAGTGAATATACCTTGTTTGTGTCAAAGTGACGAAAAAAATCAACTTTTAATCAATTCATAAATGAGCTGTTTGCTGTGGCTGTGCCTGTCGGAGCACAGTTGTTTCCTATGGTTGTCACCCATCGCTACCCCCTAAGGTTGACCGATACGTGGCGACCACAACTGAAACATCATTGCATCCTTGCAGACCTGGCCATGCCCTGAGATCCTTGAATAGCTCATTTGCATTCACTCAGACTTCTTGTTTATATAGAATGCATCTATGTATCCAGCTCACACACAGAACTCTATGGAGAAGGGGGGGAGAGGATTCTTCCGGCTAATTAATTGATTTATTGCCTCAGTCTGTGCACTCTCAGCCTCTTACCTTCAAGCATGGCAGTGTTAAAAGTGTTCCCTGACTCACAGTATAGCAGAATGTAGCAGCAGCAATTATTTGAGTGTCTTTTCCAGCAGCCTCCTACTCCCCCTCCCCTCTTCATAGACTAATATGTAGAATGTAACTGTAAGTAAGTGGAGAAGAAAACATATTTCTATAGTAAGAAATATAACTAAGTTTCCTATAGTCATCTGTTCTATCCCATACAGATAGTGGGGCTTAGGGGGACAGCACTCCCGCAATAATGCAAATAGACTGAAATACCTAAACAATTACTAATGAATCCACTAGGAATTCAGCGCTGCCTCTCCGCCAGTCCTCCCGGTGTTTGCTTACTTGCATACGGTAGGTGACTGCTACAGCCAATCAGAGGCCGTAGCAGTTAAGTGCTATATTACTGTTATCATGGCTCCTTTCACATATATATATATGTGAATATAGGTGATCCGCTGCGCCTGTGCTCCTTTCCAGAGAGCTGTGTATTGCTACAGAGGAGGCTGAGTGACGTGATGGTTACGTGTTCCTCCATACAACTTAGAAAGCCATCAGAGCAGAGGACGGGCAACCTCACCTATATGGAAAATGGTGCAGAGAGGTCAGGAGTGCCACATAGTAAGCGATGGCTCCTATTCATATACACATCAGTCTAAAGTTCATTTAAAGTGGCTGACCCCCTTAATCTGGCCACAACTTGCTATGTGATACCTGGGAAAGGTATCATAGGGCCATACTGGAACCAGAAGGATTGCTGTCTACAATCAAAATAGCGGACATAGAAGGGAATCACTATAATGTGAGCTTGGTTAGGGGATGGTCAGAATAATGTCATGTGCCTGCTAGATTTTCTCTTTAAAGTGGAGCCGTCGCCTTTCCTGACATGTCTAATTTAGTAAATACTTGTTTCCCCATGAAATATTAATTTAAAATTGTGTGTTGTTCCTCAGTTATTCTTCCTAGAAATTTATGAACAATTTGAGAAATGGGTGTGACAAGTTGGAGGTGTGTCCAGCGATGTCCAATCAATGCTGCCAGTGTCAGACTGAGCATGGACACACCCATTTTACATATGAAATGACGACGACAGGACCCCTTTAAGTTCTCATTTTCTGTTACCTTTGGACGCATTACCATGACATGATCTCTCCAGTGTATGTACCCCTGTATCAGTTAAAGGGATTTTTCCACAAACATTGGGGCAGATTTCTGAAGACTGGCATTACTATTCATAACGCCCCCATTTCGAGAAAGAGGTGAAGATGGCGAAAAATTAAAAAAGTCAAAATTTGCAAATTTGTATGCCTTGCACGGCAGAAAACTGTAATACAGGACATAATAAATCTGGGCCATTGACTGATAGATGTAGGTCTCACCTCTAGGATCCGTACCTATCTCTAAAATAAGCCCCCCCAGCCTCCATACCTTGCTATCGTGCTGCGTCCTTGCTGTAAAGACTTTAATCTATGGCTGGGCTGTACGGAAACAGCGTAGCTCTAAGCTATGGTATTTCTGTAACATCCATAGAAGTGAATGAGAGTTACGGAAACAACGTAAAACAGCGAGCTGATCATAGCTGACACTCTCTCAGCGAGGTAAGTCACGGGGCACAGAGGCTGGGGCTATTTTAGAGATAGAAGGGGGGCCTATTGTGTCCTTTGGACATGCTATAAATGTCTTTCGTGGGAAAACCTATTTAAGTATAAGGGTATAAAACCACATTGCCTGGTACAAAGTCTGCTTAAGTGAAACTTGCGGTTATCATATAATTACCATTAGCATGCAAAAAGTACATTTCATCGCTCAAACAGAGTAAAGTACAGCTTATCCATACTTTTTTCTGTGTTTCTTATAAAAAAATATGTCCTCATTAAAAGAAAAACATTTCATAAGAATGAGCAAAGTGAAAGAGAAAAATCACAGCTCTTCCTGACACAACTCCTACACGGAGCTGATTATAGCTGCAGAACCATGGAGGGACCTTTGTCTGAAAATCTACCCGGCATATGAAGTTAGGTACATAGATTAACTCCCAGTATACCAACATTGGAAAATGTCACCGCCAACACAAGTCCAGGGAAAGTGTGGATGAGCATTGGTACCAGGCCAAAAACTGGACTCTTATCTACGCTCCAAGCACCCTCAGGGGTCATAAAGAAGGACTGTATATATGATAATGCTCCTCGGAAGTTGGGGGTCTACCAACTCCTAAATCTCTTCCACATATGCTGTTGTGAGCAAATCTTTTATGTGTCATAGTGCAGTCTGAAATGTTTGGAGGCGAGCAGTTTGGTGCATGATCGATCCTGCTGGAACATCCATTTTCAGCAATGGTCACCTCCCAGCTCTGCCCCCTAATATACAGATTGACAGGTCCCAATGTGCAGCAACCACAGACAAACTAGGAGTTCTGGCAGGTGCGGATAGTCCCTGACTACAGCGAAGAGCTCGTCTACATAGGAATAAAAAGTAGATTTTTTTTTCAGCCGCAAGACTGTACTATGGCACAAAAAGTTGGTTTAGAAATGTTTTGGGGATGGTAGAGTCCCTTTAAAGGCTATGGATACCTTTGCACTGAGTTTTCCATTATTTATTTGCTTCCCAAATGAACAACTAAAAAAACTTTCTAAATATTAAAAATTCCCTGCTGCAAAGTGTGTGTAACATCTTCACATAGCTGGCTGTCCTGATGAATATGACATAGATCAGAAAGGACTCTGCTCCTGGCTGTGTTGGCTGTCTTTGTTCTCCCCTTCTCTAAGTGTTAGAGGGAGCCACAGGAATGGCAGAGGTTATTTCTATATGATATCTGGACAAGGATTTATTCTGCATTTTAGGACAATTAGTGATATCATTCTCTATCCCCTTGTGGCCAACTGTACATGCTGAAGCTCAGGAGTAAAGGATAGATACAGGCAACATTTATAGAGACATTTACCCCAGTAACTTAAAGGGATATTCACAGCCTATACACGTGCAAATGTGGCAAAGTATAGTTTGATGCTTAATGAGCTAAATAAACAAAGGCATCAAACTTTACATCGACTTTTTCAATGGCTTTTGTTGTGAGTTATCCCTTTCATATACTATCGTATTCACAGTATATAACATAAACATCTGACAGATATGGGCCCCACCTATCTTCAGAACAGGGGTCCCCTATTCCCTGTTCCACCAGGTGGAGGAGCCACCGATGGCTGCCTCCAAGCAGACATAAATGGATAATATTCCTATAGAATCAAATGGAGAGTGTTGTGGGCATGCAGGGCCACCTATCCATTTACCTTCCTGGCAGGACAGGGCTCAGGGATTGCCTGATCCCAATGAAAGGACATTTTGGAGATTGTTGCAGATCCCATTGGAAAAATATGCATTTATGACATATCTTATGGAATATGACGGGGGTTTATGGAATACAGTAGGAATATCCCTTTAAACTTGCCTGCCAGCACAGTTTAAGATATGGAAGCCATGATGTACAGCACAGATAATGCCCATTGGCTTAGGTATGTGGTAGTTAGGATGAAAATGAGCAAAAATCACCCTGCATTAGAAAACTGGAAAAAAAACATCATTAGATATTTCTAATAGTAGGTCTATACACGTCATCTACTCTAATAGGGAAAGCAAGTGCAACATTTATACTAAAATTTTGGCTATAGGATGGAAAAATGCAAATCGATTCATCCCTCTGAGGCTCTTCCTCCAGAACAGCTAGAAAGATTTTCATTGCTCCGTCCACAACCCTAAATTGATCCCAGTGGTCCAGTAGACTATGCCTTCATCCCATAAAGAGAGTATCTACAGGGACCGGCAGCGTTAGACCTAGTTCTGACCTATTTCACACAGTAAAGTAATAAAAACACTTTAAAGGGAATGTGTCATCGGAAAATGACCCATTGTCTAAATCAGGCTCTTATGTTAACCATTTTCTGCCAAAGCCATTGTATGTTTCCGCGCTTTTATTAACTCCCAAAGCCATGGCTTCCTTATCTCTTCACAGGACCGTACGAGGGCTTATTTTTTTGCAGGAAAAATTGTACTTCATAAAGGCAGCATTTAATATTCTGTGCAGTTCACAGTGCAGTTAAAAATGACATGTTATCTATATTCTATGGGTCAGTACAATCACAACAGTAGCGAATTTACACTAGCATGGCCTCTCCATTATTCGGGACCATTGGGGGCCACTAAAACAGCAGTAACACAGGGAGTCCGACAGACCACTTTGACTATGATGGGGTCGTCCGGTGTCCATTGTTTTTAAACTGAAAGTCCTTCTGTTTTCCACAGGTCCATGCGGGGGTTGTGAGCCTGGGATAGAAGTCACAGGACAGAATCTATTTCTGTCCATTTTGAGGTCCGGGCTTATTCGTTGAAGTATTTGGGTCCATGAAGAACACGGATGGCTTATAGATGTCAGGTAAGGCTGGACGATTAATCGAAAAATAACCGAAACTGAACATCAACCAGGATAACCGATGTGATTTTGTTCACGTCAGTCATTTCGGTTCGGTTATTACAATACCTGCAGTTTCATTCAGACCCAACACATCCGAATAAGGACTGGTTTTATTATACTGTGGGGTCTCTTCACACCCCAGAGTATAATGATCGGATCCCCATGAGAGGTGATCAAACATAAAAACCAGTGTTACTCACCTCTCTTGGGCTCCAACACTGCTCCCTGTACTATACAGTGCTTCTGCCTGACTTCAGGGAGGACACATGGGTTACAAGGCTCTGTGATTGGGCCTCAGCGGTCCCTGACATCACGCATAAAACCAAAGACAGCAGGGAGTCACGCCGGAGTCCAGGAGAGGTGAGTAACACAGTTTTTTTATGTTTGATCACCTCTCCTGGGGCTCCGGGCTCCGATCATTATACTCTGGGGTCTAAAGAAATCTCACAATATAACAGCACTTTCGGTTTGGCCGTGTTGAGTCCAAACAAAACCGCAGGATGACCCTGGCAAGATTCGTCTAGTCATAGTCATACTACAAAAAGGGGTGTGGTTTAAATGGGCATGGTTTTAAAGGGGGTGTGACCTAAATTATCACCATTAATTGTAATTGAAGAAAAATATCTGATTGATTTAGGTCATAATCGCCCTATGTACATTGTCATGTGCATGTAGCCTAACTGTAATATAAAATAGGATCAAGGGAAAGGGAGAGATAAAGGAAGTGCTGGGATATGTTTTGTATCTTTTCCATTTTTAGCTCTTATTCCTCCCATACCGCCGCACATTAGGATTACCGTTAATTAGCACAATTATTATTTACCCAAAATACTTATAATTTTATCACATCAACGATGAACAAACTTTGCTACGAAGTCCAAAAAAAGGCTCCAGAACTACAACAATATATAGCAGGCTGCACAGTGGTAGTAGAAGGGGGCAGATTAATAGATAATAGATAATGATTAGTTATAGAAACAATTTCCTGGTCTACCCAACTCTGTAAGTGGTTAATTATCATAAGAATAATCCATTAGTAATAATTAGTATTGTGTGGCGGGTCCCTGACACCGCTATGTCTCTTCCTAACAATAATTATTACTAGCAATTAGCAGATTGTTATATGGATCCCAATGTAACAAGAAAAATAAAAACTGCACTCACAAGTATAGATAGTTAATAAGGGGCGCCAATAACCCCGACAGCTGTGCCGGCGTAACAATACATAATAATGGTTAATGCTGCCGACACTGATAACAATACGTCATAGGTCTCATCTGGATTAAAATATCCACGGACACAAATGACATCATCAACATGTAATTAGTCTGATTAACTGTAGTCAGTGGAAGAACGGCAAACACATTAATATACTGATAACTGTATATGGATCTTGCTGCCAGCCAGCGACTAATGCAGAAAATTAAAGTGACGTCCTATCCTATGTTAAAGGGAGTCTGTCACTAGACCCCAGCATATCACCCCAACCCCGCAGATAGATAGGTTAGTGTCACCAGACCCAGCATATCACCCCAGCCCTGCAGATAGATAGGTTAGTGTCACCAGAACCAGCATATCACCCCAGCCCTGCAGATATATAGGTTAGTGTCACCAGAACCAGCATATCACCCCAGCCCTGCAGATAGATAGGTTACTGTCACCAGAACCAGCATATCACCCCAGCCCTGCAGATAGATAGGTTAGTGTCACCAGACCCAGCATATCACCCCAGCCCTGCAGATAGATAGGTTAGTGTCACCAGACCCCAGCATATCACCCCAGCCCTGCAGATAGATAGGTTAGTGTCACCAGCACCAGCATATCACCCCAGCCCTGCAGATAGATAGGTTAGTGTCACCAGACCCAGCATATCACCCCAGCCCTGCAGATAGATAGGTTAGTGTCACCAGAACCAGCATATCACCCCAGCCCTGCAGATAGATAGGTTAGTGTCACCAGACCCCAGCATATCACCCCAGCCCTGCAGATAGATAGGTTATGTATATTTTTAATTTTTGAATTTAATTACATTTTTTTAAAATATAGACATTCACTTGGAAACTTGTAAAATTAAAAAAAAGCATCACCAAAAATTCTTAAAAAATATGTTTAACATAAAAATGTGATTTACATTCCCTTTAACATATATAAAAGTTTCCATCATGTCCCTCCTTACCCTTCTTTCCTCAAGGCTATATAATTTACAATTTTTTGGATCCAACGGAAATCACAGCAAGCAATAGAAAACTTATCTTATACTCTTTCATATGCAGAAGGACATAGTTATAAAAAACAACAACAAAAACAACAAGGTATACCATGCAGTTTACTTTTTTTGCTTTGCATTGCAAGTCAATGACCTATGTACAGTATAAGGAACAAGTCCATAGATATTTACATAAATCTCTAAATGCAGGCAGGGTTCACATGAACAGTGCATGTGATGTCATCACTGCAGAACCATCAGCAA
The DNA here is from genome assembly GCA_947044405.1 of Leptodactylus fallax. Classification (NCBI taxonomy): domain Eukaryota; kingdom Metazoa; phylum Chordata; class Amphibia; order Anura; family Leptodactylidae; genus Leptodactylus; species Leptodactylus fallax. Next base: position 755,448 of record CAMRHE010000076.1, on the reverse strand, counting down.
CTACTGGAGCTGTAGCTGGAGCGACAGAGGATTTAATGGATAAGTATAGGTTATTTTTTTATTGTATACCATTTGCTGGTCTTAGGCAAACTTCTTAAAGTGACAGACATCTCCTTTAAGTAAACCTAATATAGACTTAATAGACTAGTAAACCTAATATAGACTTCCTTTCTTGCCAGGATTGAAGACATCAAATCTCAAAGCAGTAGTCAATCTTTACAGATAACATACAGATAACATACATATAGACATATAGCCTCACCATAAACAGCTAAAAATAAATATTTGCATATGAGAAATTCTCAGCTGATGGCTTGACAGTAAGAGAAAGTTCACACAGAGCTGAAAACGTGGCAAAAACCATGTTAAAAAAAATTCTGCAGCTCCTGTATTTTTACAGCAGTCAAGTCTGATGAAAGTCATAAAACCAATGTCAACAAGTTTGTTCTATTCACTAAACTACACCAAGGAGTGCAAAGACTTTTACTTTTCATGTCTATCTATACATATATATATATATATATATATATATATATATATATAATAAATATATATATAGATACAGTACAGTGGGGAAATAAGTATTTGATACACTGGCGATTTTGCAAGTTTCCCACCTACAAAGAATGGAGAGGTCTGTAATTTTTATCGCAGGTACACATCAACTGTGAGAGACAGAATTAGAAAAATCTCATTGTATTTGAAACAATTAATTTGCATTTTATTGCATTAAATAAGTATTTGATCATCGACCAACCAGCAGGAATTCTGGCTCTCACAGACCTGTTAGTTTTTCTTTAAGAAGCCCTCCTACTCTGCACTCCTGTCCACACACTTTGTAGGCCTGCACAAGGCTGGGATGGGCTACAGGACAGGCAAATAGCTTGGTGAGAAGGCAACAACTGTTGGTGCAAATATTAGACAATGGAAGAAACACAAGATGACTGTCAATCTTCCTCGGTCTGGGGCTCAATGCAAGCTCTCGTCTCGAAGGGCAAGGAAGATTCTGAGAAAGGTCAGGAATCAGCCCAGAACTACACGGGAGGAGCTGGACAATGACCTGAAGAGAGCTGGGACCAGAGTCTCCAAGATTATCGTTAGTAACACACTAAGCCGTCATGGATTAAAATCCTGCAGGGCACACAAGGTCGCCCTTCTCATGCCAGCACATGTCTAGGCCTGTTTGAGGTTCACCAATGACCATCTGGATGATCCAGAGGAGGCATGGGAGAAGGTGATGTGGTCAGATGAGACCAAAATAGAACTTTTTGGTATCAACTCCACTCGCCGTGTTTGGAGGAAGAAGAAGGATGAGTAGAGCCCTAAGTACACTGTCCCAATCGTGAAGCATGGGGATGGAAACATCATACTTTGAGGGTTCTTTTCTGAAAAGGGGACTTGACGACTGCACCATATTGAAGGGAGGATGGATGGGGACATGTATCACAAGATTTTGGCCATCAACCTCCTTCCCTCAGTAAGAGCATTGAAGATGGGTTGTGGCTGGGTCTTCCAGCATGACAATGACCCGAAACACACAGCTAGGGCAACTAAGGAGTGGCTGTGTAAGAAGCATTTCAAGGTCCTGGAGTGGCCTAGCCAGTCTTCAGATCTCAACCCAATCGAAAATCTTTGGTGGGAGCTGAAACTCAATTTAGCCCAGCAACAGCCCCGAAACCTGAAAGATCTGGAGAAGATCTGTATGGAGGAATGGGCCAAAATCCCTGCTGCAGTGTGTGCAAACTTGGTTAAGAACTACAGGAAACGTCTGACCTCTGTTACTGCAAACAAAGGTTTCTGTACCAAATATTAAGTTTTATTTTTCTATTGTATCAAATAATTATTTCATACAATAAAATGCAAATGTATTATTTAAAAATCATACAATGTGATTTTCTGGATTTTTTTTAGATACTGTCTCTCACAGTTGAAGTGTATCTACGATAAAAATTACAGACCTCTCCATTCTTTGTAGGTGGGAAAATCGCCAGTGTATCATATACTTATTTTCTGCACTGTATATATTTTTGTGTATATCTGTGTGTTACATATGTGCATATGTGTGTATAGTACAGCTGCATCTCAATAAATTAGAATATCTGTGAAACATTCATTCATTTCAGTAATTCAGTAATACAATCCATAATCAGCGTCTTCCATGATTGTGTGTCCTACTGAACCAGACTGAGGGACCATGTAAAGGCTTAGGAAACCTTGGCAGGTGACACTGAATTTACAAGACTGAACTGAACTTACAATATTCTAATTTTCTTAGATTTGGGTTTTCATTCCCTGTAATCCATAATCAACATTTACAGAAATAAAACACTTGGAATAGAAGACTGTGTGTAAAGAATCTAGAAAATATAGGAGGTCACTTTATTAATTTAATTATTGAAAGAAATAAACAATTCAAAGATATTCTAATTCATTGAGATGCACCTGTAGTGTGTGTATAAGTATGTGTATATGTGTGTGTATTTATGTACATACATATGAGTATGTACAGTATATATATATATATATATATATATATATATATATATACGTGTTTATATACAGTGGAGAAAAAAAGTATTTAGTCAGCCACCAATTGTGCAAGTTCTCCCACTTAAAAAGATGAGGCCGGCCTGTAATTGTCATCATAGGTAGACCTCAACTATGAGAGACAAAATGAGAAAACAAATCCAGAAAATCACATTTGTCTGATTTTTTAAGAATTTATTTGCAAATTATGGTGGAAAATAAGTATTTGGTCAATAACAAAAGTTCATCTCAATACTTTGTTCTATATCCTTTGTTGGCAATGACAGAGGTCAAACGTTTTCTGTAAGTCTTCACAAGGTTGGCACACACTGCTGCTGGTATGTTGGCCCATTCCTCCATGCAGATCTCCTCTAGAGCAGGGATGTTTTGGGGCTGTCGCTGGGCAACACGGACTTTCAACTCCCTCCAAAGGTTTTCTATGGGATTGAGATCTGGAGACTGGCTAGGCCACTCCAGGACCTTGAAATGCTTCTTACGAAGCCGCTCCTTCGTTGCCCTGGCGGTGTGCTTGGGATCATTGTCATGCTGAAAGACCCAGCCACGTTTCATCTTCAATGCCCTTGCTGATGGAAGGAGGGTTTGCACTCAAAATCTCACGATACATGGCCCCATTCATTCTTTCATGTACACGGATCAGTCGTCCTGGTCTCTTTGCAGAGAAACAGCCCCATAGCATGATGTTGCCCCCCCATGCTTCACAGTAGGTATGGTGTTCTTTGGATACAACTCAGCATTCACTCTCCTCCAAACACCACGAGTTGTGTTTCTACCAAACAGTTCTACTTTGGTTTCATCTGACCATATGACATTCTCCCAATACTCTTCTGGAACATCCAAATGCTCTCTAGCAAACTTCAGACGGGCCCGGATATGTACTGGCTTAAGCAGGGGGACACGTCTGGCACTGCAGGATCTGAGTCCCTGGCGGCGTAGTGTGTTACTGACGGTAGCCTTTGTTACGTTAGTCCCAGCTTTCTGCAGGTCACTCACTAGGTCCCCCCGTGGGGTTCTGGGATTTTTGCTCACCGTTCTTGTGATCATTTCACCATAGTGGAGTTTGGAGTGTGACTGTTTGAGGTTGTGGACAGGAGTCTTTTATACTGATAACAATGTCACACAGGAGCCATTACTACAGGTAATGAGTGGAGGACAGAGGAGCCTCTTACAGAAGAAGTTACAGGTCAGTGAGAGACAGAAATCTTGCAAATACTTATTTTCCACCATAATTTTCAAATAAATTCTTTAAAAATCAGACAATTTGATTTTCTGGATTTGTTTTGTCATTTTGTCTCTCATAGTTGAGGTCTACCTATGATGACAATTACAGGCCGGCCTCATCTTTATAAGTGGGAGAACTTGCACAATTGGTGGCTGACTAAATACTTTTTTTTCCCCACTGTATGTGTATATATCATGTATAGACGTGTATATATAAATATGTATGTATGAGTGTGTGTGTATGTGTATATGTATGTGTATAGTATATGTGTGTGTTTATATATGTGTATGTGTATATATTATGTATTGTGTGTATATGTGTGTATACATGTATGTATCTATGTGTGTGTGTGTGTGTATAGTATATATGTGTATGTCTGTGTGTGTGTGTGTGTGTGTATGTATGTATTATGTGTATGTGTATATTATGTAAGATGTGTGTATATATATATGTATATATATGAGTGTGTATGTCTCTTTGTGTGTGTATATATTGTGTATATATGTGTATGTCTGTGTCTGTCGTGTATATATGTGTATGTATATATGTATGTATATATGAGTGTATACAGTCATATGAAAAAGTTTGGGCACCCCTATTAATCTTAATCATTTTTAATTCTAAATATTTGGGTGTTTGCAACAGCCATTTCAATTTGATATATCTAATAACTGATGGACACAGTAATATTTCAGGATTGAAATGAGGTTTATTGTACTAACAGAAAATGTGCAATATGCATTAAACCAAAATTTGACCGGTGCAAAAATTTGGGTACCCTTATCATTTTATTGATTTGAATACTCCTAACTACTTTTTACTGACTTACTGAAGCACAAAATTGGTTTTGGAACCTCACTGAGCTTTGAACTTCATAGCCAGGTGTATCCAATCATGAGAAAAGGTATTTAAGGTGGCCAATTGCAAGTTGTTCTCCTATTTGAATCTCCTCTGAAGAGTGGCATCATGGGCTCCTCAAAACAACTCTCAAATGATCTGAAAACAAAGATTTTTCAACATAGTTGTTCAGGGGAAGGATACAAAAAGTTGTCTCAGAGATTTAACCTGTCAGTTTCCACTGTGAGGAACATAGTAAGGAAATGGAAGACCACAGGGCAGGCCCAGAAGTGGCAGGCCAAGAAAAATATCAGAAAGGCAGAGAAGAAGAATGGTGAGAACAGTCAAGGACAATCCACAGACCACCTCCAAAGAGCTGCAGCATCATCTTGCTGCAGATGGTGTCACTGTGCATCGGTCAACAATACAGCACACTTTGCACAAGGAGAAGCTGTATGGGAGAGTGATGCGAAAGAAGCAGTTTCTGAAAGCACGCCACAAACAGAGTCGCCTGAGTTATGCAAAAGCACATTTGGACAAGCCAGCTTCATTTTGAAAGAAGGTCCTGTGGACTGATGAAACAAAGATTGAGTTGTTTGGTCATACAAAAAGGCGTTATGCATGGCGTCAAAAAAACACAGCATTCCAAGAAAAACACTTGCTACCCACTGTAAAATTTGGTGGAGGTTCCATCATGCTTTGGGGCTGAGTGGCCGGAGTGCCGGCACCGGGAATCTTGTTAAAGTTGAGGGTTGCATGGATTCAACTCAGTATCAGCAGATTCTTGAGAATAATGTACAAGAATCAGTGACGAATTTGAAGGGTTACGCCGGGGATGGATATTTCAGCAAGACAATGATCCAAAACACAGCTCCAAATCTACTCAGGCATTCATGCAGAGGAACAATTACACTTGTTCGGCCTCCCCCCCCCCCCACCCCCACCCCCCACCCAAATTACCGGGCATATTTAAAGGGGTTTGCCCACGCCCCACGCCCAGCGCCCACCACACTTAACGAAACAATTTTTTTTTTTAAAGGAAAAGGGAAAATTAACTACATCCAGGACCAAGGAACAGATAAAAAGAAACAGGGAGAGGGGAGAGGGGATTATTTTTGTTAAAGAGGGGGTATTTTATATTTATTTTAATTTTTTTTTTTGTGGGGGGCCCCTTTTTCTGGGGGGCCAATTTTTTTTTATTGATTTTTTATTTTTTTTTTTTTTTTAATAAAACTCATTTTTTTACTGGTGAAATATTATTGTGTCCTCATTTTTTTTTTTTTTTATTTTATATGGGTTTTTGTAAAACACCCAAATTTTTATATTTAAAATTTTTTTAGTTTTATGGGGGGGCCCAAACTTTTTTATATGGGTGTATATGTGTATGTGTATGTATGTATATATGTGTATGTCTGTGTCTGTGTGTATATATGTATGTATATATGTGTATGTATATATGTATGTATATATGAGTGTATATATGTGTATGTCTGTGTGTGTGTATATATATTATGTATATATGTATGTATATATGTGTGTGTATGTATGTATATATGTGTATGTGTATATATGTGTATGTATATATGAGTGTGTATGTATGTATATATGTGTATGTGTATATATTATGTATAGAGTGTGTGTATATATATATATGTATATATATGAGTGTGTATGTCTCTTTGTGTGTGTATATATTGTGTATATATGGTGTATATATGTGTATATCTGTGTCTGTGTCGTATATATGTGTGTATTTGTGTATGTCTGTGTGTGTGTGTATATATATTATGTATATATGTATGTATATATGAGTGTGTATGTATGTATATATGTGTATATATATATATGTATAGATGTGTGTATATATATTATGTATATATATGAGTGTGTATGTCTCTTTGTGTGTGTATATATTGTGTATATATGAGTGTATATATGTGTATGTCTGTGTCTGTGTGTAAATCTATATAGACATTGAGCTGCTGCTGCCCCTCGGTTATGTCAGTGCCCCCTGTCTTCTCTCCAGTCCCACTAGAGACACCGATTCTAGTTCCTGTTTCTACATTGCCATACACCGGTCCCTCCAGCCGCCTCCCCATCCCCCGTCCATACAATGTGCACGTCATAGAAACAAAACAAATAACAGACCCGTCTCTGTATTCCCGCAGCTCTCCGCCATGTTTGTTGTCATCCGCTAACACAACCTGGAGACGCTATTCTGCTGTCGCTATGGCAACTGGTGACGTTGAACGATAGGACTGGTCGGTGGATTGGGGTTTTACGTCACGGGGGGGCGTGGTCACAGGCGCTGTCCGAGGTGCTGGAGCAGCTGCGCGGTGAATGAAGAGGCTGTACAGAGGTGTGACGTCAGTAAAGGGCGGGGCTAGCGCTGACCGAGGTGCTGAAGGAGCTGATCCTCCAGCACCGCCTCACACACAACCTTCTGAATGTGTCACCGCGCAGGCTACTGGTGTGGAACCACAAGTCTCAGCAAGACAATCCTAGTAAAGCATTGTTATCATTCTGGAAATAATAAAGTTCATTAAAAACATTTCCCACAAAAATAAAATAGACTGTGAAGTAGTATGGGTGAGGTATACTAAGTCCTTAAAGGGGTTGTCTGGGGGTAAAAAATACTCGCCTCACTGATCCCCCAACTTCCTATTCTGACATGTCCCGAGTCCTTCGCTGATGTCTACCACGCCAGTGTCCCTCCCATATCAGGACTCACACGCTGAAAGCCTCACGTGACCAATCAGTGGCCTCAATGGTCGCCAAAGAGGGACTGGTGAAGTCATTTACATGTGTCACCGATTCTTTACTAGCGCTCTCCTAGTGATCAGGAGGACGAGGGACCAAAAGTCCCCTTAAGGCCTTCTTGTCCCCTTAAGGGCGCTTGTGTAACCGGCACTCCATTCACTTCTATGGGGGCTGCAGACACTGCTGGAGATTACAGTCCTGGCAGCCGCATGGCAGTGAATGGAGAGCTGCTCACACAAGAGCACTGATGCTCCATTCACACGGAGGCCTTAGGGGAACCTTGGGCCCCCTACTCCTGATCACTGGGGGACCCGACGATTGTACCCCCAGTGACTGGACACTTATCCTCTGTCCTGTGGATTTTGGATAAGTGTCTATAACAGGACAACCCCTTTAACATGACATTTTATTACGCAGTGAACACCCTTAAATGCAACTCTAAAAAACATTGCGGAATTGCGTTCTCCACCACACAAATAATCTTTTTATAGTTTCTTAGTACATTATCGGAAACATTAACTAAGACCATTAAAAAGTATAACTCGTCTTGCCAAAAGCAAGCCCTCAAAAGTTTTATGGGAGGGAAAAAGATAGGGCTCTAGGAACAAAGGGGTGTAAAAATAAAAATGACACAAAAAGTCTGTTTGTATCAGAAAGAGGTTAAAGGAGTATTCCCCATAAAAGAGATTATATGGAGAGGAAGTGACTGAGAAAGATGATAAGGTCACTGACAAGTTATTGAAAAACTGTACAGCTTTTAAAGGGGTTGTCCTAGACACAGGCATAATGGATACTTAGCTATCCACAGGATACTGTGTACATCAGTATCAGATCGGTGGGGGATTGACACCTGGACCCCGCACCAATCAGCTGATTCGGCTGTCAGAAGCTATATACAAAATATACAGTATGCCCTGAGTAGCTCTACTCTTATCCAAGTGCATGGGAGAAGAGCTGCAGTTCCCGACACCACCACTACAGTGTATGAAGCACGAATCTGTATATAGTGTACAGACACGTTCACTGGCAGTGTCATCTTTGAACTGCACGTCTGCTCCTATTCCTGTGGACTGGTCATCAGTATCCGTTATGCCCCATTAACCTTTAACCCCTTTAACTTTGTCAGCACCCCCCACTGGTAGCTTCAGCCACCTGCAAACACATGGTCATGTTTCATCCAAAGTGACACATCCTGTGGTCATGTGACTTGATCACATAACTTCTTCACCCCATGACTCCTATGCTGCACCAGTCCATCACCTAAATATTTGTAGGTCCTGGTGACAGTGACCATAGGAAACTCTTTTTCTCCGTATGTTTATACATACTCAGTGCATAGTGTCCTACATACAAAGCACATCAAATGTGATAAATACCAAAACATATTTAAAAAAAAAAATACACATATAGATACAGCATGGACTAATAGTAGGCTATGGGCACTGCAAGATAACCATGCAATATAGAATCTGAGTACCACAGTGTATAAGAATCCAACAGAAACATTGTATTTAGCTTTCTGCTGCAATGAAGAATGGAACATCATATAACTAGACATCAGCACAGGATAGTGTAAGCGAAAGGTATCAGTAAGAACCCGCTAAAGCTCCAGGATCCTTTCATCCTTGCTCTGTGTTTCCTATAATATTGGAACTCAATGCAGTGTAAAATCTGATCGCTGACTCAAGAAGACAATTTTCCAGTCTATAATCAGACTTCCTATTGCGTGTTTGTCACATTTTCTGTGCTACTTAGACAATCTTCATTGCTTCTTTACAAAAAATACTGAAACTTTGAGCTAAATCAGAAACATAACATAAAGCTCCCGGGCCCCACTGCAAAAGCTGTAGCAGGCCCCCAATGATACAGTGATGTATCTTTATAGTACTGGTCTCCTCATATTGGGAAGATAAACCTTAAGGGCCCTTTAAGGCTTCTGGGTGACTGCATCATCTGTACCCCCTCAAGTCACACCCCCAAGCTAAATTTGGGCTCCAAGTGTAGATCTTGAGTACCGTAATTTGGTTAACCACTTCATCACCGTTCCATTTTCCCTGGTTCATAACTGGACACATTTTGCAGTTTTTTGATACATGCCGTTTTGAAGGTTATAACAATTTTTTCATTTGGGTTATTTAAATAATTTTTGAAACTTGTGTTTTTTCAGCGATACACAAGGTTTTATTTTTATTTCATTTTTATTTATTTATTTTTTTTATATAAAATTCTGAAGCTGGCTTCCTTCATTTCCAGACTTCCTATCTGGTGAGGTGTTAAGTAAGGGCTCAAAATTGATGATAGATGTCCTTTAAACAAAATGACAACATATAGTAATGTGAATGGGGGTAAGGACAATCTGCTCATCAGGAGCATGGAAAAACAAAAGTGTGAGCTCCTTCAATATAACTGTGTGACAGAAGCTGTCTAATCATCAGCAGTAACTGTGATAGGCGTTTGTGTCCCCTCCTGTGGAGAGCTATGTGGAACAGTCCATCATACAGGTAGTACTGGTGGGACTTTTGGGGCGACAGAAAGTCATGTTATTCCCACAATGACATCCTATGACTCAATGGAAGAAAAGAATGCCAAAAAGTTTCCATGAAGTAAGATAATACTAGCTGAATAATAGATGGATATTGAAAGGAAGAAAATACCAAAAAATCTATGACCTCCGCCAAGAATGTTCAACAATTACCACTATGTTATAGAGCATTGCAGTGATAAACAGAATATCTTTGTTATGTTATTAGATTTGGAAAAAAAAAATACTTTGAACTTTATGCAAATGAGGCAGTTGGTGCACTAGGGGTGGACCTTCAGTTCCCTGGAGCACTTTGCTATTTTTGCTCAGACCCCTACCATCTCCAGCCTGCACTCCCCTATGCACTGAGAGTTGATCTTCCTACTGCTATGACCTGTGGCGTAACTAGGAATGGCTGGCCCCCAAGGCAAACATTTGACATGGGCCCCCCCCCCCCCGAACTGCCGCCCCCAACCCCCCCCCCCACACAAACCGCATTCCTGTGCACACTATTATGCACCATAGTGGCCCCTGCACACAGTATTATGCTCCATAGTGGCCCCTGCACACAGTATTATGCCCCATAGTGGCCCCTGCACACAGTATTATGCAGCATAGTGGTCCCTGCACACAATACTATGCCCCATAGTGGCCCCTGCACACAGTATTATGCCCCATAGTGGCCCCTGCACACATTATTATGCAGCATAGTGGCCCCTGCACACAGTATTATGCCCCACAGTGGCCCCTGCACACAGTATTATGCCCCACAGTGGCCCCTGCACACAGTATTATGCTCCACAGTGGCCCCTGCACACAGTATTATGCCCCATTGTGGACCACCCATGAACCATTATCATACTCTGGGGTCTTTTCAGACCCCAGAGTATAATGATCAGAGACCCAGAGGAAGATACAAACAAATAAAACAATGCTACTTACCTCTCCATGGCTCCGGTGCACTCCCCCTCTACTTCGGCCATCTTCAATGTTGGACCGGATTTCTCGTGAGTCAGGTCGGCGTTGCGATGCATAATGATGTCGGCTGACGTCTGGGAGGTCACCAAACAGGACCAAAGCCTGCGAAGTGTAGGAGAGGTGAGTTACAGTGTGTTTTATGTTCCCTCACCTCACCTGGGCCCCCGAGTATAATGATAGCAGGGTTTGTGGGGTTCACAGTAGAGGCTGCCATAGGGCCCCGGGCCCCATAATGTTCTGGGCCCTGTGGCAGCCTCACCTGGGCCCCCGAGTATAATGATAGCAGGGTTTGTGGGGTTCACAGTAGAGGCTGCCATAGAGCCCCGGGCCCCATAATGTTCTGGGCCCTGTGGCAGCCGCTACCGCGGCTATCCCGGTATTTACGCCCCTGGCTATGACATCATCCATACTATTTGAGCAGCAAGAGTAGTGCTCTAGAGTAGAAGGCCCGCCCCTAGTGCACCAACTGCCTCATTTTTATAGGACTTCAGAGCTGTTATTCAGCAAATCTACAAAAGTGACATACATAAAAAGGTTATAAGTTGAATAAGCCTGGGGGAGGTGGTAGATTCCATTTAACATCTCACCTATCTCCAGCTGTCAACAGTTTTCAGAGGTCAAAATTGCTGAACAAAATGGCAACATATAGTAATGTGAATGGGGTAAAGACAATCTGCTTATCGAGAACGTAGAAAACATAAACATTTGCTAACACGCGATGACTTAGACACATCTAATTAAATCCTGCACTTCAGAGTGCATAAAACTCCACCCCTAGAGGTGAAACATGATAGTACGGCACAAACATTACTTGATTGGCTATTAGTACTTAATTGAACTGTGTAGTGAAAGCAGCAATAAGCAGCAAGGCTTGATAAACCATCATGCAGCCTGCTATCGATCCAACTTTCATTGCACTAATGATCTGAGGTGTGAATTGCTGGCGATTAATGAGCCATTAGAAGCTGACATACTGATGTGAATTTAGGTTGCCATAGAAAAAAAAATCATCACATGCTCATAACCCTCAGCTGGAATATTGGAGTACTCAGGATTAGTGTGGTTCTTCTAAATACAAAGGCAAACCGCACACTGAACCCGCCCACTCAACCCCTGCTACATGGGTGGTGAAAAATTAGTTTGAGAAGCTTTATTTCGCTAATAGGAAATAATTTACATATACATTATACAGTGTTGTTTACAAATTAAATCCACAGTTAAAGGGAACCTGACACCACGACAGGATCATAGCAGATTGCGGCATTCTTTCAGTGCTTTATGAAAGCAGAGCCAGTAGTGGAGGCAAAAAAAAAACTAAGCCATCAATCCAAAATAACAAGGGCTGCAAAATAGCTTATCCCTTATGATGTATGTCCATTATCTCTGTTAGCCCTCTCAATCATTTACTAGAGTTAAGATGTTCCTGTCATTGGGAGATGGGAGGTAGTGGGGGACAATGCTGCTGCTAGTGGGGGAGTAGCAGGAAGGGGGACAATGCTGCTGCTAGTGGGGGAGTAGCAGGAAGGGGGACAATGCTGCTGCCAGTGGGGGAGTAGCAGGAAGGGGGGACAATGCTGCTGCTAGTGGGGGAGTAGCAGGAAGGGGGACAATGCTGCTGCCAGTGGGAGATGGGAGGTAGTGGGGGACAATGCTGCTGCTAGTGGGGGAGTAGCAGGAAGGGGGACAATGCTGCTGCTAGTAGGGGAGTAGCAGGAAGGGGGACAATGCTGCTGCTAGTAGGGGAGTAGCAGGAAGGGGGACAATGCTGCTGCTAGTAGGGGGGTAGCAGGAAGGGGGACAATGCTGCTGCTAGTAGGGGAGTAGCAGGAAGGGGGACAATGCTGCTGCTAGTAGGGGAGTAGCAGGAAGGGGGACAATGCTGCTGCTAGTAGGGGAGTAGCAGGAAGGGGGACAATGCTCCTGTCAGTGGCAGAGGGGTAGGAAGGGGACAATACTTCTACCAGTGGGGGAGAGGTAGAAAGGGGATAATGCTGTTACCAGTTGCTGCCAGTAGAAGAGTGCTGGGAGGGGGGACAATGCTGCTGCAAGTTATGGAGGGGTGGAAAGGGAGACAGTGCTGTTGCCAGGGATGTTGAAATGTGGTACTTTTTAGTGCTTCTTGGTAAGTATTTTTGGGCTTCTGGGAGGTATTTTGAGTTGCGGTATTTGGCATTGTGGTATGTGGCGCTTCTAGAGGGTATAATGTGTTCTACGAGGTGGTATTTGGTTGGTGCTGCTAGAAGTAATATGGTCACTGCACTGACTGTGGCACAATTTGAAGCTGCACAGTAGGATTTGTTCTCTGGTGAAGTCTTGGCATTAACATGGATTGGCTGGTAAGTATTAGATGCATTTTGATAATGTTTGGGAATCCTGCCTTGAAGAGTCCTGAGCGGACAATACTCACAGTATGTAACTTTTAGTTAGGTTTGGTGAGAGGCGCCTTTAACAGAGAATTGTGTTCTCATATGATGCATTGTGTGTTTGGGCTGCATAGATCATCCTGCAAGTTTTTATTCACTTTATTGTTACTGAGATGAGAACGGAAGGAAAAAGGATTACAGCAGCGAAACAAAGAAGAAGTAGGATTTATGTATTGATGTAATATAGGATTCTGAGAGCAGGGGTCACACGTGTCATGGTGTGAAAACTGCCCTTAGAAAATCCATATGGGACGCATGCAACACTTCTCAGTATGTTCCATTTTCACATTCTCAGTAATTCCCAATTGGCTTCAGTAAATTCTGTTTTCTTTGACTTTTGTCTTTTGACATGATGCACAACAGCATTGGATGTGCAGAGAGTAAGAACAGTAATGGAGGCTCGTCCATGTATAGACTTCTACCTACAGTCATGGCCAAAAGTTTTGAGAATGATACAAATATTAATTTTTACAAAGTCTACTGCTTCAGTTTTTCTAATGGCAATTTGCATATACTCCAGAATGTTATAAAGAGTAATCAGCTTAACAGCAATTACTTGCAAAGTCAATATTTGCCTAGAAAATGAACTTTATCCCCCAAAACACATTTCAACATCATTGCAGCCCTGCCTTAAAAGGACCACCTAACATCGTTTCAGTGATTGCTCCATTAACACAGGTGTGGGTGTTGATGAGGACAGGGATGGAGATCAATCTGTCATGATTAAGTAAGAATGACACCACTGGACACTTTAAAAGGAGGCTGGTGCTTGCCATCATTGTTTCTCTTCTGTTAACCATGGTTATCTCTAAAGAAACACGTGCAGTCATCATTGCACTGCACAAAAATGGCCTAACTGGGAAGAGTATTGCAGCTAGAAAGATTGCACCTCAGTCAACAATCTATCGCATCATCAAGAACTTCAAGGAGAGAGGTTCCATTGGTGCCAAAAAGGTTCCAGGGCGCCCAAGAAAGACCAGCAAGCGGCAGCACCGTCTCTTAAAAGTGTTTCAGCTGCGGGATCGGGCTACCAGCAGTGCAGAGCTTGCTGAGGAATGGCAGCAGGCAGGTGTGAGTGCATCTGCACGCACTGTGAGGCGGAGACTCTTGGAGCAAGGCCTGGTCTCAAGGAGGGCAGCAAAGAAGCCACTTCTCTCCAGAAAAAACATCAGGGACAGACTGATATTCTGCAAAAGGTACAGGGAGTGGACTGCTGAGGACTGGGGTAAAGTCATTTTCTCTGATGAATCCCCTTTTCCATTGTTTGGAACATCTGGAAAACAGCTTATTCGGAGAAGAAGAGGTGAGCGCTACCACCAGTCTTGTCTCATGCCAACTGTAAAGCATCCTGAAACCATTCATGTGTGGGGTTGCTTCTCAGCCAAGGGAATCGGCTCTCTCACAGTCTTGCCTAGAAACACAGCCATGAATAAAGAATGGTACCAGAATGTCCTCCAAGAGCAACTTCTCCCAACCGTCCAAGAGCAGTTTGGCGCTCAACAATGCCTTTTCCAGCATGATGGAGCACCTTGCCATAAAGCAAAGGTGATAACTAAATGGCTCAGGGAACAAAACATAGAGATTTTGGGTCCATGGCCTGGAAACTCCCCAGATCTTAATCCCATTGAGAACTTGTGGTCAATCATCAAGAGACGGGTGGACAAACAAAAACCAACAAATTCAGACAAAATTAAAGCATTGATTCTGCAAGAATGGACTGCTATCAGTCAGGATTTGGTCCAGAAGTTGATTGAGAGCATGCCAGGGAGAATTGCAGAGGTCCTGAAGAAGAAGGGTCAACACTGCAAATATTGACTTGCTGCATTAACTCATTCTAACTGTCAATATAAGCTTCTGTTACTCATAATATGAATGCAATTATATTTCTGTATGTGATAAAAACATCTGACAAACACACATAAAAACCAGAGGGCAGCAGATCATGTGAAAATATAATATTTGTATCATTCTCAAAACTTTTGGCCATGACTGTAGTCCACTCTTCTTACATAATTTTACTATATATACTTGCTAGATTATCTCATATTACTCCAAATGGTATAATCTTGTTCTCATGGAATTTCTAGACATATCTAAATTCCAGTGTCAGAAAAGTATTAGGAATGAGCGAACTTCTCAAAATTTGTTTTGGTTTGGGTTCTTCAAGTTCTGACCAAAAGTTGATCCATTCCAAACTGGTTGTGCAAATTGGCTTAAAGGGGTTGTCCAGTTTCTGCAAATAAATATTATTCTTCTCTTAATGATTTTCCAATATACTTTCTGTATCAATTCCTCAGGGTTTTCTAGATCTCTGCTTATGGTCATCCTTTGCTTACATCCAGTGGATACAAATCAGTCCTGGTCATACGATGAGCAAAACAGGTGAACAGTTCATTGCAATCACAGCACAGTGATCTGACATTTGTCTTGATCCCATGACCATGAACTGTAGATCACATGACCATGGAGTGATTATTATCCACCACAAGTAAGCAGAATGAATGACAGCAAGCAGAGATCTAGAAAACCATGAGAGAGATATTGGGGACCAGGACCATAGTTAAACCAAATCCAATGCTCAACGTCCTTGTGACGGAAAACCAGCCGCTGCCAAAACAATTGATGTCTTTCTACATGCATTTGAAGGAGTTGTGACTTTATCACAACCATATAAGGTTGCCTTTCTTAACTCTACAACCATCACTTATTAATGATGCTACACTAGATGCTGTGCGTTGCTGTTTTTTTGTATCTTTTGATTAGCACTAGAAAACCGTGAGGATTTGATACAAAAGTTTATTAGAAAATTGTATCATTTTAAATTACAGAATTTAAAGGGTTGCATGAGAAAACAGAATCAATCAATCAAAATGTCATAAATATCTCTAGTGTGAGTGTGCCATTAAAGGGGTACTCCAGCCAGGGCAAGCAATGGCATAGTGCTAGGACATGCTGTCCAATAATTATCAATAAAATCATCTACATCTACATACAAGAATCAAATCACAGGAAGAAATCATATGAGTGAAGAGTTATAGCACTACATCTGAGGATAGCAATAAAATAGTCAAGTATTACGTGAACTTGTGTAAAATAGTGAACCTTCTCGACTTTTAATGATATGTTCAAACATTCCAGCAAGTGCAATAAACTGACAAGGCAGCTCAATAAAGTGTGAGACATCTTAAAAGAGCACATAAAAAAGTTTGATGGAAAGGCACAAAAACACAGAAAATAGCACAGGAATCTTAGTTTTTGTTTTAAGCCTTCACTGTAACAAATACTTAAAGTTCTTAAAGTGAACCCATCAGATTCATGGTGCCCTAACGATAGCCATGCTGAGATACTTATAGATTCCCACATTGCAAAGAACTATGGAGAAACTTACCCCCATAATTTATAGGCAACGTGGCTGTTACTTGCAGCATTTTCATCAAAATGCCGCATGTCACATCCTAACCTATGTGTGCAGGTGTGTCTTCATTTTTTATGTCACCTGAAATTGGGCAAAAAGTTTTGTAGAATTTCAAAAAGTGTATAAATGTGTCTAAATCCTGACCATACAGCTAGCCGTGCCCACTTTTCATTACACTTTTCGGCAGGCGTAAGAAGATTCTGCTTGGTGTCTCCCCTTTTTTTTCCCAGCTTCAGGGGAAAGGCATAGCTTTCAGTTTCTAGCTGGCATAGACTTGAGTTATTTCAGGAGATCAAGACCGAAGTAAGAAACGCCATTCTTAATAAATCTCCCACAATGTCTTCTCTTTTTGTGGTTTCAGAGTAAAACATACAGTAGTTCTTTGTAATGTAGGACCCTGCCGGTATTTCCTGTTGTTCATGCCTAGGGCCGCGGATGTGCATCGCCCGTCACATTCCTCTTAAGGTATGAGACCTGCATCTACTATACGTAGTGTAAAAGTTAAGAAGAATTAGGCGGTGTTCACACGTAGTAATTTGACGCTGAATTTGTCAAACAGAAAATTTCTGCTTCAGGAATTTGAAGTAGATTTTTTCTGCTTGTCAAAACCGAATTTGAGGCTGAATATGAAGTGGAATTTGAAGTGGAATTTGGAGAAGAGTGCCATTGTATTTTTTCTTTTGTACTTTGCCTTTATTGGGCAGGGCCAAATTCTGCGAATGGATTTTGACAAATTCGACGTCCAATTTTGTGTCAAATTCCACTCCGATGGAAAAGGTGTATTTTCCCCCTCCAATTCATTTCAATGGAAGGTCTCATTTGGAATGTTCCTGATGAACGAGCAGGACGCTTAGTCAGCTACTGCCTCCCATTGCAATGAATGGGAGGCGGATTTCAGGTAGAATTTGAGGTGGATTTTGGGTTGGATTTCGTCTCAAATTCAGCATCAAATTTCTATGTATAAACAACCCCTAAAAGTATATGATAGTATTTCTAGGAATCGGCAATGTACTCTAGTCTGCTGATGACATATGCCTGAGATTATCCTATACTGTGTCAAACTAAGGTTCTTGGGGCCATGAGAGAAAATAATTCTGAGGACCACACTTTATGGTAGTCTTTGTTGCTATCATGGTAGACACAGCACATATCATCAGTAAGATCTAATAGCTTATTTGTGAATCATCCCATGAGAAATAGACCTATGAACATAGCTATGGGCAGTGCAGAAGTATCAGTGGTACCCAGGTTCTGGAGCATGAGGGATCGTGAAGTCCTCTTTGCATATTAGAAGACACCCCTATTGTAAATGGCATATAGCAAATGGGCGCCCAGGAGCATCAAGTTCACCTCTTTCCAGTGGCAAACAATTGACTCCAAAGTCTGTGACAAGTGAGGTTGTCTTCTGATGCTTCTGAAGGACATGAGCACCCATTATAGTCTCCGATCTTCAGTGACCAGACTTTATTCTGGTCTTCTTGGTTTATGATTTGGAATTAGCAGTAGAAAAATGCAGCAAAGTAAGAATGCTTTCCAAAAGGGTTAATAATTTATTTATCAATGAACAAAATGAAATGAATGAAGAAAAGAGAAATGTAAATCCTATCAATATTTGGTGTGACCTTTGCCCTTTGGAGGAGGAGTCCTGGAAGTGATGATCCGGCCCCCACAGATATAGCCCTGATCTCATCATCATCCAGTCTGTCTGGGATGACATGAAGAGACAGAAGGATTGGAGCAAGCATACATCCACAGAAGATCTGTGCTTAGTTCTCTAAGATGGCAGCGGGAACAACCTCCCTGTCCAGTGCTGCCAAAAACTGTCTGCAAGTACCGAGAAGAACTGATGGAAGGAAAAGGGCAAAGGTCACACCGAATATTGATGGGATTTACATTTCTCTTTTCTTCATTCACTTCATTTTGTTAATTGATAATAATCAACTATAGTATTGACACTTCTACTTTCTTACTTTGTAGGATTTTTTTACACACCTGCCTATATATATATATATATATATATATATTTGATATATGTTTTATTATATATTGTTTTATATTATAATAATATAATATATTACTGATGCATAATACCTTTAAGAGTGGTAAACACAATCCTCTTGATGTTTTTGAACATGTCTATGTGACTCTCTATATACAACTTTCTAGTAGATGTCACCTTGGATTTGTCATGCACATTTCCTAGAAATCCCAAATCCTCACCTGGTGAAATGTAGAGCAAGCCTTGGGTGGAGCGTGTCTAACTTACATGTACAGTCACAGGCGGGCCCATCCTAGACAAAGAGCCAGGTGTACTAGTAGGAGGCGCTGCATGCAGGTGTCCCTGATTATACCCTATCATTTCAGGAGCTCCGAATCAGAGAATTCCTACCGCCACATTGTAAGTTCCTCCATTCATTTTCTTTACTGTATGCTCCCAGCGTAGATGACATACGTTCATTTTGGACTTGTTGTATTTGTTGACAGAATGATTATCCCATCCGTTGTTTTCATGAAAAGCACAGAGAACACATGGTTATTGCTTATCATTATGACTAACACTTTCCATGTGGGAAATGTTAATACTCTATGCAGGTTTTTTTCTCCTTCTTTTATGCATTCAGATGGATTCTTGAACAGTTTTGTCTGTAGATCTGGGTTGAATTTCATAGCTTTGTTCTGAGTACATGAAACTATTTGAGGAAGAAGTGCTTTATATATACACATATACATACACACAGTATATATAAATGCACTGTATACTTTATATGCCATATACAGTATGGTCATATCTATATACATCTCTCACATATTTATTATCTAACTTCTATCTATCTATCTATCTATCAATATATTTATTTAATTGTCTATATATGTAGCAAAGTTTAACTTAACACTGATAACTTGTTGCAAAGTGATATGTTTTCTCATTGCTCACGTCTATTATCTGTCTATCCATCTTTCTATCAATTATCTATATCCTATCTAATCGATCTATCTATCTATCTGTTATCTATCTATCTATCCATCTATATCTATCTATCTATCTTTTTGCAGCTGTAGCAAAGTTTAAGTTAACACTGATAAATTGGTGCAAAGCAATATCTTATCACTCACACATCTATTTATTATCTTACTTTTATCAGCTATCTATTGTCTATCTTTCTATCAATTATCCACTTTTCTATCAATTATTTGACTATCTATCTATCTATGTTTCTTTCTTTCTGTGTCATTCTATCTATCTATCTATCTATCTATCTATCTAATATCTATCTCATATCTATCTATCTATCTCATATCTATCTATCTATCTATCTCATATATATCTATCTATCTATCTAATATCTATCTCATATCTATCTAATATCTATCTCATATCTATCTATCTATCTATCTAATATCTATCTCATATCTATCTATCTAATATCTATCTCATATCTATCTAACTATCTATCTATCTATCTAATATCTATCTCATATCTATCTAACTATCTATCTATCTATCTAACTATCTAATATCTATCTCATATCTATCTATCTATCTAATATCTATGTCATATCTATCTAACTATCTATCTATCTATCTATCTCATATCTATCTCTCTATTTGCCTATCTCTCCATCTATCTACAGATGTTTCAAAGCTATCTATCTATCTAATATGAAACTACAAAGCAGCACCATAACAGAAATGAGGAAAAATGGATGCAAACTATAGGATTCCAGCAAATAGGATTCTCCAAGCATAGAAATTACAAATTGGTTGCACTTTAGGGTTTTCCAAGTGAAAAGGAATTGGACTTTATTCCAGGTGCTACATTTCAGTCCACACTATTAGCTGGAGAAAGGTCTTAGCTGTGTGGACTAAAACAACTCATATGGAAAGAAGTTCTATTCTTTATTCAATTGGAAACTAATAGAGTGCTGGTGATTTAGTCTTTCTTTCTTTTCTATCTACATCCTATCTATCTATCTATCTATCCATCTATCTATGTTTGTGTTTCTTTCCTTTTCTTTCTATCTACATCCTATCTCTCTCTCTCTCTATTTCTTTCTTTCTTACTATCTGCATCCTATCTATCTATATATCTTGGATAACTATCCATATGTTCCACAATTACAGGATGACGCATTGATCATAACTATACTGTAATGAATGTTCTCTTTTACATAGTGTATGTGTACATTGTTATTCATATCATAATTTGGTTAAGAGGCAGAGCTTGCTGAATTCTAAATAGTTCATGTCCATTCAATATACTGTTTAATATATTATCTGAGATCTGATATGTTGTGAGATAACTCATTAGTAGGACATCTTTAATTTGTAGCTGCCTTTTCAACCAGATTCATCATTTCCGTATATTAGCTAACAGAAGAGTTACCCACAATATTGGGCAGCCATTGACCACCATGGTTGTGCATGGTTTTGGACATGTTCTGCTGCTGCACCATGAGACATAAATGATGCTAAATTATTGGCAACACATTGGCCAATGTTAGTGAATACAACCGAATGGAGGCAGAAAGATCGCAGTAAAGATCCTCCCCGTGTACTTTACATTGGCAAGGGTAGTAGGCCAGTACAAATGAGTGCCTATCCGCACTTTGGATCGGAACTTGTCCTGCTTGAACATCAGGACGTACAATAAGACCCTTACTCCATGGTAGATGCTAGAATAGAGTAGCTAAAAGTAATTCCTCCCTGGCCTTGTGTGGATCCAGAAGGTGGCACTGCCTTGGCTTTGGTGTCCATGCCACCTCCTGTTATAGTTAGTATTAGGTACCACCCATTGTATCCATGTCAAGCAAGACAGGTTAGGTGCTTAAAGGGGTTGTCCAGGATAAATTGATCTTTATAATCTAAGCTAAACACCCCACCCTACCTTCTAAATTACTTAGTGTACCAAAAATCTATAATTGCCTTGATAGCCAGGCAGTCATGTGACCGCCCCAGACACGTTTTCCAATTTTCCGGTAACATTCCTTTTCTGGAAGGGGGAAAACAGAATGTCACCTATACTGCTGCACATGCCAGCACTCTAGCTCTATTGCGCAGGCGTGGGTGGCCGGCACCTCCTCTTCTTGACATCAAACGGCTGCCTGTGCCCTGAAGAAGTGACGTCCCGTGCCCAGAAGGTCTGGACCGGAAGAC
Organism: Leptodactylus fallax; assembly: GCA_947044405.1. Taxonomy (NCBI): domain Eukaryota; kingdom Metazoa; phylum Chordata; class Amphibia; order Anura; family Leptodactylidae; genus Leptodactylus; species Leptodactylus fallax. The sequence continues at coordinate 733,593 of CAMRHE010000076.1, read as the reverse complement.
AGGTAAGTATGATGGGGTAGGGGGTTGAGTTAGTTAGGAAGGGCTAGCAGTGGGTGGGATAGCTAGAGAAACATGGAGGGGGTGTGAGTGAGAAAGGAAGTGGGAGGGAGTGAGAGATGGAGGGGGAGGGAGTCAGCTTTGAGTGAAGCCCAAGGCATCATGGTAGTTGTAGGAAAACACAGAACAGGAAGATGCCCATGTAAACAAATGCAGAAGATGCCAGGACCTCACAGAGAAACCCAGAAATCACTCAAAACACTGCTAAAGGTATTTGGGTGCACTTATTAACCTATTAATAGCACTAACAGACCTTTTTTGAAAAAAATATTTTTTTGCCTGGGAAACCCCTTTAAGAGAGGCATATCTAGATATTGTGACTTGGACCAGACTGCAATAAGAAATGCCGAGGTGGAGGCTGTGTTACCTATGATGGGTTGGCCGGACTACACAGCTAACGCGCCTGGAGCCGAGGGAGCACCATCTACTGGACCCGCAACAGGCCAGGGAGAACCTACTCACTATATCTGAATCAGTGTAGAGCTGAATAGACTGTAGTATATGTCTGTATTGGGAGCATTGTACACGTCATGTAACTTACTGTATGCTATCCAGATCCGACTCCAGCAAAGCCTACAGGATAATTCCTCTACACATGCACACAAACACACAACAAGGCCAATGCTTTAGTCACAAGCCAATTAACCTATCAGTTTAGGTTGTGGGAGGAAAGCTGAGCACTTAGACACCTACACAAAGACTGACAGTACATGGGAAATCTATGTGGAAAGAAAGCTAAGCATGTTGCAAGGCCAAGGAGCCTCCTCTGTAAGACAACGGTGTCCAACCTGTCGCCATCCAACTACAGCAAAGCCACAACTTACAGCAAACCGTGCCAGCTGCTGAATGGGAGTTGTAGTTTTGGAAATGAGGGCATCAGCTTTATCTAAGACATCAATGTGGTGTACCAGGGTAAAATAAATTATACGGAATTGCAAGATTTGGAACATTTTTCATTGCAATTGTTAACGAAGAAGGAATCTTAAACCCCTTAGGCTATGTTCACATGAAGGAATTAGAGCCTGAATCTGCATCCCATTGTTCTCAGTGGCAGATACTTCATTTTTTTCAGGAGGACACTGAAGGAAGAAGTGTCCTGCTCAATCTTACCACGGAAACCTATAGAGATGGGATCGAACCTCTGAAGATTCGTTTTGTCTCGAGTTCGGACAAAGCGATCCTATGGTTCATTTCAGTCAAAACTTGTTCAGATAGAACTGGAAGTGAAATTATTATATTCAGAGTTCATAGTTGGAGGACCGGAGAGGTGTAAAAAATAAAAAAAAAAACATTCATGCTTAACATCCCTCACTTCTTTTGGGTCTCCTCGCTCCGTCTTGGTCACCTCGATGACATCATGCACCAGGATGAGGTTTGAGATTGGGCCTTAGCGGTCATATAGGCACGCCGAATGTCATGCCGTCAATGCCGACAGTGCGACAGACAATTTCCCGGTATGAGCGCCCTTGCTGGAGATATCGGTGCCGTTAATTTCAGCACCGAAATCTCCCCACTGTCAGAAGGGTGGGCCTTACTGCCTAGCGTCATCGCTCCCCCAGACTGTACTCTTCCTTCAGCCCCGAGGCACAAACCAGGAAAGCCAACAGTAAGCTGAATTCGGCGCACTATTGGCTTTCTAGCAATTTATAATACACATTACTGAGGACATGAAAGTTCCTCTTTAAGGCGTTAAAGTGCTTCTCTTTGGCTGTTGCGTAGCAATGAATGAGGCAGCAGCGTTCCTCCTCTCCATTCAGCGTTCCTCCGTACAAGGGACCTCCATTCTCATGATCGGTCAGACCCCCACCAATCTACAGCTTGTCTCCTATCTTGGCACATCCCCTTTAATAGTACAGTAACGCTCCCTTTTCATCCCTCACATGAAGTCTTTTGTGTAGTTCAGTTTGGTCTCATTATCAATCATCCCAGAGGAAAGTGAACATAACAAATAAAAGAAAAAAATTGTATGGAAGGCAATTATCATATCAACTTTCCCATGTTTAGAAGCTTACACATGCTATGTAATTTTAGACACCCTATCTACCACAATCCTTTCCCTACAGACAAATGCAATCCCAAGAGATGATGCCAGAATGAGTAGAGGCACTAAAAACAGTCTTATACCTGGCAGACGGTCGCCAGACCTCAGGTGGGAAGACGCGATTGCTTTAATTAATGGTTAAAAAATTCTAAAAAGTTTTTAGGTGAGTGCAGGCAAAGTAGACTGGATCAATGTGTGGCTTTATAATGTATATAGAGTGTATCACTGTCAGAGTAGGTGGTAGCCAAGTCTTTTATGAAATATGGAAAAAGGGGTATTCCAAACATTGACAATTGTATGACATACTGTATAGAGATGTAGCAGAATTGACCAAGACTTCTGCAATTGGTTAAACTGCTGCAGCATCATATCTTATCACAGAAGACAACAACACCATTGAAAAGTTTAAACAATTACAGAAGTTCAGGTTAACTCTGCTACATCTATATGTGGAAGGAGGAACCCTAATGATATTTTCTTCTCAGTGACTGGCATAACCTTAGTAGTGAACACAATGCTTTATCAATGCAATGCCAGATGATTCTAGCAATTAGCTTATGTCCAAGCGACACGAAGATCTTCCCTAACACTGTATTAGTTATGCAGGAACGATCCACTTTTGGCAAGAGCGATCCATTTCAGTGATCTAGATTGATTAATCCAGACATGATTATTTTCTTGTTATATATCTTGATTTAATAATTCAGCTAAACCCAAACTATGGGGCATCTTCAGAAGTAAATTCATAATATGGATAATGTATGCAGTAATGTCAAAGCATTGAGATAATACATATAGTACAGGGAAGCTGTCACGATATAGAGGCAATACACACAGTGATGTCACAATAGAGGGATACTGCACACAGTGACGTCACAGTACAGGGAAAATATACACAGTGATAATGCACACAGTGATGTCAGAGTACAGAGATAATACACACAGTGATGTCACAGTACAGAGATAATATAGATAGTGATGTCACAGTACAGGGATAATAAAGTCAGGGATAATAAACACAGAAGTGTCACAGTACAGAGATAATACACACAGTGATGTCACAGTACAGGGATCATATACACAGTGATGTCACAATACAGGGATAATGTACACAGTGAGGACACAGTACGGAGATAATACACACAGTGATGTCACAGTACAGAGTTAATACAACACAGTGATGTCACAGTACAGAGATAATATACATGGTGATGTCACAGTACAGGGATAATACACAGTGATGTTACAGTACAGGGATCATATACACAGTGATGTCTCAGTACAGGGATAATACACACAGTGTGTAGTAGGTATCAGTGATGTCACAGTACAGGGATAATCTGATTTACAGTACAGGGATATACACACAGTGATGTCACAGTACAAGGATAATACACACAGTGATGTCACAGTACAGGGATAATACACACAGTGATGTCACAGTACAGGGATAATACACACAGTGATGTCACAGTACAAGGATAATACACACAGTGATGTCACAGTACAGGGATAATACACACAGTGATGTCACAGTACAGGGATAATACACACAGTGATGTCACAGTACAGGGATAATACACACAGTGATGTCACAGTACAGGATAATACACACAGTGATGTCACAGTACAGGGATAATACACACAGTGATGTCACAGTACAGGGATAATACATGCAGTGATGTCACAGTACAGGGATCATGTACACAGTGAGGACACAGTACGGAGATAATACACACAGTGATGTTACAGTACAGGGATAATACACACAGTGATATCACAGTACAGGGATAATGCACACAGCGATGTCACAGTACAGGGATAATGCATTAATTGATGCACACAATATACAGATGGAAATGTCACAGTAAAGGATAATAAGCTCAGTTAAGTTACACCTTATTTGTTTGGACAGTAATATCACAGTAATTGGATAATGCACATAGTGATGTCGCAGTACATAATAGGCCTATCAGAAAAGTGCCACATGGTTATAATGATGTCACTGTACAGGTACACAAGGCTAGGACACCAAAATAAACATTAAATACAAGAGGGCAGATCACAGGTTTTGTTTTGCTAGAAAGTATTTTGCATGTAATCGAATCTCCTTGACCACAGAATGCACCAGGATGCCAGGCCATTGCTCCCATGGCAGACGTGCCATGCTTGTTGCATCTTGGTGACTTCACTGAAGTCTCCTCTGCTCCTATTAAGGTCCTACAAAAATCTAGTAAACAATCATTACTCCAAAGCAGGACAAGTCAAACAAATATATACACAGCAGTGCAATAATTCTACAAAAAAGTGGGTGAGTGGGTTAAGAGGTGGGGGTGTCAATCATAAGTGTAATTGTAGCCCCCTAGGCTATAAATTTTGTTACTTTATTGCGCCTGCCCATTACATGGAAATCTGAGCAATGATATGCATAACCTGGGGGCACCTGACTATTGGGCCATTCAAGATAGATATGATGGAAAGAGAGTTAGAAATAAATAGATAGATAGATAGATAGATAGATAGATAGATAGATAGATAGGAGATAGATAGATATTAGAAAGTTAGAGTAGATATTAGATAGATAAATAGGTAGATTAGATGATAGATAGATAGATATTAGATAGACAATTAGACAGATAAAGTAGGTGATAGATAGATAGATAGATAGATAGATAGATAGATAGATGATAGTAATGAGATATATAATGAGTAAAACATATAAGACCATATTTGACCTCCAGCCGGTGACTTTAAATCACTTCCATATGCTCTAATCCCTTCTGTATTTTGCTGCCAAGATCGTATGACACTTTATAAGCCATGGTTTCCAAGGTGGAATCTAGACGTTGGTGTGTGATTACACTGGGATATCTCTTATTAGTTATTTTGTTTCTTTTGGTGTATGGGGGTGTCCTCCCCTCCCTGCTGCTAATAGTCTGCTTAGATCTGGGAGTATAAATATATAAATCCCCATAATCCCTTGGTGTTGCTGTTGGCAGCTGCAGTGGAATTGTCATAACAGGCCTTTCTTGCAGAGAGATTAGCCTTATGGGAATCTGTTGCTGTCATATATGAATATTCAAGTACTTTTGTGAACATTTTCATCTGTCAAAGATAGTTGTTGCTTGGAATAATCTTACAATAGATCAGTGTTACAAAATTCCACTTCTCTGTATGTGGCATTGCACCCGGTTTGTGTTAGCACAGTAGGAGAAGATAGCGTAGATCCCTGCAAAGTTAAAGGGATATAATAATAATAAAAAAAAACATCTGGTCCTTAGAAGGTCTTAAAAGTAGGTAAATCCATCCTCAAATGAACAACAACAACACACAACAAATTTTACCATTTCATTATAAATTCAACAAAATGAAACTAGAATACTTTGACTTTAGAATACTTTGGAACACTAAGGAGTTCCTGGCCCATTCATTGACTGCAAGGTGTCCAAGCCCAAGTCATCCCTCCTCCAACACCATGTTTGTCGGTTGGTATGAGGTGTTTGTCCTGATATGCTTTGTTTGGTTTTCACCAAATATGGCACTGTGTGTTAGGGACAAACATCTCCATTTTGGTCCTTTCTGTCCAAAGGACATTGCTTCACAAATCTTGTAGTTTGTTCAGACCCAAATGTGCAAACTTCTGCCATGCTGCATTGTCCTTTTTGGAAAGAAGAAGCTTTCTTCTCAAGTCATACAATTTGCAATTTTTCTGACCTTGGAGTAAATTTGCTGAGACATCTACTCCTGGGAAGATTGTCAACTGTCTTGAATGATTTCTGCTTGTGAATAACCTTTATCACTGCAGAATGATGGACTTCAAATTGTTTGGAAATTGCCTTATAAACCCTTCCAAGATTGATGAGTAGAAACAGTTGCTTCTCTAAGATCATTGCTGATATCTTTCCTCCTTCGCATTTTGTTACTACAATCTAGCAGCAAACTACCAAAACTTCTGCTTTTATAGAGGTGGTCACACTCACTGATGGCCAGTTAATCGAGAGCTTTTGATTAGCAGCATCTGGCTGCTACTTACTGTCTTAATTCCTATGGAAGAAGCAAGGGTGTATTTAATTTTTCACACACTTCTTCTACATTTTGGCCTAGTTTTGTTAAATACAAACAATGTAATTTGTCTTGTGTTGTTGTTCATCTGAGGTTGAATTTAACTAATTTAACCCCTTCCCGCCGCAGTCATTTTTCGTTTTTTGTTTTTGACTCCTTGTCTTCAAAGAGCTATAACATTTTTCCATTCATACATTCCATTCAGACATATGAGCACTTAAGTTTTGGGGGGGCAAATTGCACTTTGTAATGGTGCCATTTAGTATTCCATACAATTTACTGGGATGCTGGAAAAAAAATTAAACATGGTGGAATTGGAGAAAATCTGAGTTTGTGCAACTTTCTTATGAGCTTAATTCACTGTGCACCCAAAATGACATGTCACCTGTAGTCTACAGGTTGGTACAATTCCTGTGATACCAAATTTCTATAGTTTTTTTTTTTACGTTGTAACCCCTTAAATAATCCAAAACTTTGCAAAGAAAAAAAAATTCCTGGAGTTGTTATACTCTGACAACTGTAATTTTTTTTTATATCTCCGTGTATAGGGATGCATAAAGCAGATTTTTTTGCAGGGCCAGTTGTACTTTATACCATTTTGAGGAATGTCTCTTTGAGCAGTTTTGAGGAATGTCTCTTTGAGCAGTTTGTATTTCATTTTTTTGGGAGGCAAAATGGTAAAAAAATGATTTGGTCATATTTCTTTTTTTCCCACCGTATAGGAAATATATTTTTATATGTTTGAGACCATGGGGGTGAGCATAATTTGTTTAGGTTTATTTTTGCCTATTTCTCTTTGAGATCTTAGGAAAGGAAGGTGATTTTTTTTTTTTTTTTTTAACTTTTTAATTTATTTTTTTTTAAAGCCTCCCAAGGGGGATTGAACCTGCGATCTTTAGACTGCTTGTCTCATAGACTGCAATACTACTATATTGCAGTTTCTGAGTAAATTGCTATATGCGTGTGGAGGACTGCCACTGGTATGCCTTAATACGAATATAGTTAAGACTGGCCTGGGAGCATTTATAAGGCTTTAGGTTGTCATGATGACCGGACGTCTCTCGCGATCTCACTACGGGGGGAGCCATTAGGGGCCATGGTGAAAGGGTTAATTCCAGCTCCTGAGCAACCGCCATAGTTAAACAACTGACCTGCCATAATAGTAGTGGATGTCGAGAAAGGGTTAAGGCTTTCTAAGGACCAGGTTATTTTTATTTTGCAGTAAAATGTGAGACCATAGAATTAAAAAAAGGTGTACTTTGTTTTTTTCATCACTGCATATACATCTATCATCTAGTATTACTATATTTAGTTATACTTTTCCATCTGAAAATTCAGGGGATCCTTCTCTAAAGTTGGGTCATGTGATCTCATTGTGACCTCCACAATTCCTATTACAGCTACTGCTGATGATTAGACAGACTCCTGTCACGCAGTTACATGTATATAGAAAGTGATGGTTTAGTCTCCCTAGTTGTCTACTTAGGGACACTAAGTATACTATATGGTCCTTTAGGAGAATATAGAAAGAATGATGATGACATGTTCCACCAGCAGGCAGGGATGGTACTGTCTCTAGGTGCTCATGAGATTAAGTGCTGAGACATCATGATATTGTTAAAAAAAAGGACAAAGATAGAGGAATCTAAATATTGAGATGGCTATAGATCAAAGTAGAGACTGAACTGAATGCAATATACATACGAGCAATGCAGAATGTGATCAGACAAGGGGTGCAGGGATGGAAAAAAAAGCAGATTTTTTTGCATTGTTTCTTTATGCCTTCATTACACAGCAATGATGGGATATCTGAACTTATCAGAAATGTGTCAAAACTGGCATCTTAGTCCCATACTAATTAAATCAGACATAATAAGCCAGAATGATCTGCAACATACTGAGCCTGCCAATGGAAAGTGACTTGTATTTGCTTTTTATTTAGCTCTTCTGTCATTACTTTGATATGAACTGGAAGGCAAAACATTGTATATGATATATTTATTAGATTAGTGTTTACTTCTTGAGCAGAACTAGAAAATATGGCAGTTTTCTTCCAAAAGCAGCGTCACACGAGTTGTCTATGGTATTATAGATCAGCCCTGTTCACTTCAATAAGCTGCAATACCAGACACAACCTATGGACGTGGGTGGTGCTGTCTTGTAAGAAAGCAGTCATGTTTTTCTAATCTTGTACAATCCTATCAGAATTCTTATTCTTGATATGTTCAGTATTTTGCCTCAGCTCACACCAATTCACAGTACTGTTTGGATACAGGTAAGATTTTGTTATGGTGTTCTCTTAGAGCCATTAGAAATTGTGCACGCAAGTCAAGTCAATGAGGCCCTTTAGTTCCATATTACAGGCCGGATTATACGCTGCACTATATATATTAAAATTATAAACAACAGCAAAATCATTGCAATAGTCTTCCAAAAACTTCCATAGAATATCAGACATGTTTCAAAGCTGTAGTCAGAGTTGTAGTTGTGTAGTCAGGGCTAGTTTTGGGTGGAGTCGAAATAAAAGTTACTTTAAAATAAATGGAATGACTGTTTTAATTATATTATATAGTTATTGATGTTGTATAATTAATAAGATGGTAGTTTGTTGCATATTTAATACATACAAATTGCATTTCTAGGTTTTTTTGTAATATAGAAGATATTTACTACTTCTTCTGACCCCGGCAGTCAGCCATGTGTGAAAGAGTCAAAGCAGGTGTCAGAGGTGGGCTGTGAAAAAATACAACTATTATTCATGCACAAATAATAATTGGTCAATGCTAGAACATTGACAGAACCCTTCATTATTACTTTCTGTGCTTATAACAGAAGCCACACTGCTGTGATGTATCTATCACATGACCAGTGAACCCCACTGACTTGTAATAGGGTCCATTGGTTTCCATTATGGTGTCCTCTGTTTTCCCGGAATAAATGGTGCAGTATTGTTTCCATCAACTGTGACTTTAACAGAACAGTACCTTAGCCAGAATATGATGAGCTCAGGCTCCATTGTCTTAGGGTAGCAGCACACAACCGTGTTTCACCCATATAACTTGATCCGTGTGTTAGCCAGATTTACCGGCTTGAACTTCGTACTGGGAGTGGGACTCCTAGCATCCTAGTTATATAAGATGCTAGGAGTCCCTTTATCCCAGTGACATACTGTCCCATATCAATTACAGTAAAAGCACGGTCATGTGCTGTTACCCTTATAGGTATAAAATATCAATTAGAAAATAGAAAACGGATTTGTCCATAAAATGCTGTAAAAAAATTTCTAACTTTTGGACATCTTTAATTGCTTTCTAATATTTCTTTTACCTGTAATAATGAGCGTTGATAACCAATAAGATCTGATTATTAGTCCTTATAAGAACTGATCTAACAATAGAAAAGGGGTTCTTCAAACATATATCACCTTTAAAGTCTAAGTAAACTTTTATTTATGTTTTTGTAAATCTATAGTTCAGATGAAGGGAACTAACTTTGCAATATACTTCATTAAAGTGTCTGTAATTATTACTCCTGTCTTTACTTCTTATCTGAGTGATTTTGGTCTGTACTCCATACACAATCAGATTAGTGTACAATGCAGTCTATGGAGAGGGAAGGGCAAAGGAGCAAAGGGAAAGAGACATTAGGCCGTCTACAGCATTAAATGAGTCATTTCTCTCAGGAGAAAGCTGAATAGTAATTCCTGATAACTCAAGCTGTGTTGTGAAAAACTGTTTCTCTATAGTGTAGATGTCTCTCTGCTTTGAGGAACTCTCTCCCCCCTCTTCCCTCTCCATAGACATCTATTGTACAGATTTGATCAGTGGCAGGAAGAGACAAATAAGTGAAGGAACAGGCACCTTTCTTTAACAATGTATATTACAAAGTTTGCTCTCTGTGCCTGCACTATGAATTTATGAAAAAATAAATTAAAGTATACTCACACTTTAAAATAACTTCATAATTCTGGAGGTAAAGTAGCACTCTAGCAGATTTTTTTTTTTTTGAAATATGACACTATATCATAAGCAATATCTATACAGTCATACCATTTGATGCCTCTCATTGTGGGCTCTTGTGTCATATGTTGTCCATTGCAGAGCTTGATCACATGTGTAGACATGATGTCATGTTTCTCTGTGTGTAGTACTTTATCTCAACATCTATTAAATCCCTGATGTTATGGAAGTACATCCAATTATTAGCTGCAGAGATATAAAACTTCCCTGATTAAAAATGCATGTCTCTGTTTTCTGTGTGTGCTGTATGCAGAACCTTCAGTGTATTTCTATGAAATACAGCTTAATACTGCTCTCTCCTGCCTATTACAAGCAAGAGGAAGGAGAGAAAGGCTGTATCACATAACATACACTGAGCTCCTGCAATGTAAATTGGGGCAGATGTTCTGTAGCACTGATTTATCACCGCTGCACCTAGATAGAATTCTGAGCAGTGCAGCGTGATGAAAGTCCACCCACTCTGATTCTGAAGAGTCAAGACAAGACCCTTTTACCTTAGTATTTAGTACTAGACTATGCTACATGGTAGTGCTTCTTTAAATGAAAGAATAAAACATTTTGGCTACCACTAGGGCATGCCTAGGGGGCTTACCATATACTGTTTTAATACTGAGTTCAATATGCTATATAAAGCTCCCCCTAGGGGTCATTACACATAGCTAGAATTTTATTCTTATGTGGAGTAAAAGGTGAACATTCTGCTTATCAAATATGTTTATGATAAAAAAAAAAAAAAACACTGAATATTCACACGTGATATCCGGTTAAATTACCCTCCGACACTCAGTTTTCTTTTTCTTAAATGCTATTGCCAGGGGCACCTTGAATTAAAGAGCAGGAAAAGAAAAAAAAACTAAATAACTTCCATTAAAACCGTTTTCTGCCTTTAAGATTAATGTCGACAAATCAGGTGTTTTGATCATAAGAGGATTTATGCTCTTTAGCCCCATGAAGAAGTTAAGTGCTGTAAAAGAAGATTTAAGCCTCGACCATGTACTCTTGTTAACTAGAAAGATGGCTGAAACTGATTATTAAAATATCACAAAAGTAACTTTCATTCATACAATATATCCATCAATTTAAATGTTGCCAATTTGGGAGATAAACTGATTAGAATGAGTTTGTTTGTGTATTTATTTAGCATACGTCACTGTATTTCATTGCTGTGACGATATACAGTGTATCTTTTACCTTAATATACTAATAATAGCCTTCCTGCTTGTTGTACCAATATTTATAGGTCCACAGACACTAAAAACACAGACATAGGAGAGGAATGTAAAGATATTGATCATGAATGTCTTACTGTTTTGTGTCTACAGCTCCTATGCAGATCTATTTGTCTCCATAGTTATAGACTACAAATAAACCCTGTGTAGTCAGAGCCTGCAGTCACACTCCCTTTTATATGGTTGCTACCTTTTTACTTGTGCACAAAAGATAAGGTTAGCAAGAAGTAGAGGACAGATGAAAAGGAATATAGCTGCAGGGTCAGACTACACAGGCTTTGTTTGGAAACAGCTGTAATATAAAGACTATTTGCAAAGTTGTTACTTTTTTATTTTGCCAGCACATGATTGAAAATAATAAAAATCCTATAAATCAAACTTCATGGAGTAACTTCAATTTATAAGGCTTAAAAGACTTCCTATGGAGGAAGTCAATGCAGCTGGCGACTTGTGAAGATAAGCTGTTATGTTAAGGAATAACACTTTTTCTGGTCATTAGATGACTCATATTCTGCAGATTTTATCATTTTCTGGAATTTGCATTCCTCTCTGAACTGATGGGTAGATGTTATCTTCCTTAAAAAGCACACAGTAAATACAGGAGAATCTGTTCTATAGCTGCTTTTCCCTCATTTGGAAACATCCCTAAGAACATGCAGCACATATATAGAGAACTACTGACAATACTGATGTAAGGAGAGTGCTTTGGCTGTGATAGAAAGCTCCAGTATCAGAATAAGCCTGCATTTCTTCTCTTATCTCTTGCACTTCCTGATCACACATCCTCCTTCCATCTCCATAGACTTCTGTGACCTACAGATTATCATGAAACAAATAGAGCAGTCATTTTCACAGTGAAAGTCATTATAGCAGATGGAGGGGAGCAGGGCAACAGCCTGATAAGTGAAGAAATAGATCATACTAGTTTTAGCATACTCCATGCACTCAATAATTGCACAAAATTTTGGGCTTGACTTCAAGGTGTTTTTAAGAATTTTAATAATATATGATCCCTTAATTCAGCTAAATAGGGAACCTGGTCTTGTGGAACATGCAGCCCTAGCCGTGGGCAGCTTGTTATAGAGCAGGCAGAGCCGAGCAGATTGATAGCTAGCCTTGCTGTAAAAGATTCAGTACAGTTTGTATGTAACTTCTTTAAATTCTTGCTCTTTCTATGCGTAGGAGTCCAGTGGGTGATCCTATTCAGTGATTGCCTGCAATCACTGAATAGGACTGCCCACTGGACTCCTAAACAAAGCAGGATTTACATGAATAGATTGCTAGTTATGCTCAGATTAGGCCGCAGATGGGGCTAATAATAATAATAACTTTATTTATATAGCGCCAACATATTGCGCAGCACTTTACAAATCAGAGGACACATGAACAGACAATATGAGACATTATAATGTGACAAAGAAATAAACATATCAAACAATAGGAGTGAGGGCCCTGCTCGCAAGAGCTTACAATCTATGAGGAGATAGGGGGACACAAGAGGTCAGAGGGCTTCTTTGCTACCATTGTCCAGCCATCTATTAATAGAAAAGGTTGTGTAACTGAAGCTGTCTGAGCCGTCACCAGCCGGTATCTGTGAATAAACAGATACTAAGTGCAAGGAGTGCAGCGTAACTTCTAGATGGAGGGGACAGGATCTGAGGAACAGAGGAGGAAGGATAAAAGGTTTTATTGTTCTCCACCTCCGCACACTACACTGTGATCGGGGCACGTGATAAGTCTGACCATACAGATGTGACTTTAGGGCATGTTTGAAGCTGCTGTAGTTGGGGATTAATCGGATTGTCTTGGGTAAAGCATTCTAGAGCACCGGTGCAGCTCAAGAAAAGTCTTGGAGACGGGAGTGAGATGTTCGGATAACAGGGGATGCAAGTCTAAGGTCATTGGCAGAACGGAGAGGACAGTTAGGGTGATAGACAGTGATGAGAGAGGAGATATAGGGGCGGTGCAGCGCTATGGATGGATTTGTGGATGAGTGTGATAATTTTATATTGTATTCTGTGATGGATGGGCAACCAATACAGCGACTAACACAAGGTAGATGTGTCTGTGTACCAGTGTGACAGAAAGATGAGTCTGGTGGCCGCATTCAGGACAGATTGTAGTGGGGAGAGTTTATTAGAGGAAGCCCAATTAGAAGAAAATTGCAATAGTGGGCTGCATGGTCAACATGATTCATTTTCTTTAAGTGTATCTGTTGTATTCAAGATAGATGTGTGTAGTTTATTATTTATACTTTAACTCTACAATGTCTTCCATTTTCATTCTCTGTAATGAGTTGGGAAGTTTTGGTGAAAGTTGTTTCAGGCGTTTTCTTCAGTCTCAGCTGAGAATACTAACCTCAGTAAATGAGGCTTCCATACTGCCTGCTATTCTGCTGAGCCCCGGCTTCCTCTGGAAACCTGATGAGCTATCTGTGGATTACAGTATAAAATTAACTGGATGGGGAATAATCTCTGTAACTCTCTCTAATGCAAACTTTAATCCACTTGAAAAGTGCATCCTCGGAAGCTTTATATCCTCTCCTGGGATCATTAAACTAAACAAACAGATAATATTCTGCGCACAAAGAAATACATTAGTCACATAAAATCATTTGTATACATGGAATCAAACTTATTTATTGGATAATCCCATTCTATCCATCCCCATATTTTCCAATTGTTACTTTGTCACTGTGGTTATTACATCTGGTCTGCAATTTGCAAACAAAATCTTGATATACAGTAGTTATATATAGACTATAGATATTTAGAAAAGGCAACACAAATTGATTGTTATAGCCTATTCATTCAAAGGAAATGTTTCTATGGCTTGAATAAGGGCTAGTCAGAGGGGTAGTCATTAAATAGGGTGTTCTATACTCCTATGACCTCCTGTGGATTGCCTTTTTATGTCTGTCCTATACTTGTTGCTAATCTACTGAATATAATTAGCAAGAAGTAGAAGGAAGGATGAATGACTACAAGAAGAGACTACACAGTATCTGTAGTCTGCAAACATGGAGATACATTGGTTTGCATAGGAGCTTTAAGGTCTAAACTAGAAAATCTTCATAGTATTTGCAAAATGTTCACTGTTGTTTGGACAAACTTTGCATAACTCAATACCGCAGGCATTTAGAAAAAAAAAAACTTACAGTACTGTGCAAAAGTTTTAGACAGGTGTGGAAGAAAATCATACAAAGTAAGAATACTTTCAAAAACAGAAGTTTTATTTTTTTTGTCAATTAACAATTTGAAATGAATGAAGAAAAGAGAAATGTAAATCCCATCAATATTTGGTGTGACCTTTGCCCTTTGGAGGAGGAGTCCTGGAAGTGATGATCCGGCCCCCACAGATATAGCCCTGATCTCATCAACATCCAGTCTGTCTCGGATGACATGAAGAGACAGACGGATTGGAGCAAGCCTACATCCACAGAAGATCTGTGCTTAGTTCTCCAAGATGGCGGCGGGAACAACCTCCCTGCCGAGTACTGCCAAATACTGTCTGCAAATACCGAGAAGAACTGATGGAAGGCAATGGGTAAAGGTCACACCAAATATTGATGCGATTTACATTTCTTTAATTTTTTTATTCACTTCATTTTGGTTAGTGACAAAAAGCAAACTATAAACACTTCCATTTTTTAAAGAACTCTTGCTTTGTAGTATTTTTCCACACCTGCCTAAAACTTTTGAGTAGCACTGTATATCTACAGCTTATTGATCGAGGATAGTGTAGAAAATCAGAACCTGATTTTCCATTCCCTACAAGCAATTCAGATATAAACTCTCTAAACTTTAATCCTGGTTTTATTAGAAGAGAAATTACAAAAAAGCAAATAAAAAACACATTTTTCTATTTGGAACGGTTGCTTCAGAAGTGATGCACTGGTTAACAGGTATCTGTATTGGTTTTATTACTTTGTTGTAATTTGTTGCCTTGGATGTCATGTCAAATAATACAAAGAATGGCTGACATCTTTACATTCTATTTGTGTTAGGAAGACAAGTGGCCCTACAAAGCCTCGTTCTAAGAGGGAAAAAAACGCACTTCTTGGTTGTTTCTTTTTCAAACTGATAAAATCTGACGTTCAGACCTGAAATGGCAAAAGCCATAAAAGCAATTATTGGTTTTGTCTGCTGCAAACCGCCTATTACAATGAAGATACAATGTGTCCAGGGAGATTTTTTGCATAGATCAGAGATTTCATTTTATAAAATAGACATCGTAAGATCTATTGATAAATACAACATTATGGTTATTAAGATGCTGAGTTTATACAAAGTACATGGAAAAAGTTTACATTGTGGTATGTTACTTTTTCTTGTGTAATCTTGTTTAGAAGCTGACATGTTCAGTAGGCTGAAACTTGCTTAAAGGTGTTTTGTTTACTTAAAGGGGATTTACAGCCTCTAATGCACATTGAATGCTGAAGACCTAACCATAGGAAAGGTCATCAGCATCTGATCTGTGAGGGTCCAACCCTGGACCCTGCAGAGGAGTGCATGCAGGCTGCTGCTATTCAAGTGATAGGAGAGCACCTGCAGTTCCTCAAAGCCACCACTATACAGTGGACAGAGCTGCAGGTTTGCTCCTATTACGGACCCCTTTACCAAATCTTATAGACATGATACAAATTACTTGAGTTAATAAAATACATTTTAGGAGCAAATCTTGCACATTAAACTTTAAAGAAGTTGTTACATAAAGACAGCCCCTGTCCATACGCCCTAAGTGACCTCATAAAGAAGGGTTCCCAAGGTTGTGTGTGATTGTGTGGGGTGTTTTTCTTTTTTTGTTCGCTTTCTAAAAACCTTAATAAAGATATCCGATTCCAAAAGAGATGGGTTCCCCCTTCTGGATCCCCGTCTATGAGCCAGAATAGAGAGGTGTTCTTGCTTACAGAACCTCATTGGAATGGCCTCTGTGTAAAATAATATTTCCCCTTCAGCACCATCCTTGTCCATGGCAACACGCATGTACCATCCTAGCACCCAGCCAATGGGAAAAACGCTCGATTGTTGGGTCATCACTAGAAATGGGTGAACCTCTGAAGATTCATTTAGCTTGGGGTTCGGGCAGTTTGGCCAAAAGATTAGTTTTAAACCAAAAAAGTTGAGCACATGAAATTTTTAGATTCTGGGGTCTCTTCAAACAGGTATACATGATATCCTTGTGGCATCCGCTGCTCCCTCTAGGTCCTCTTTCTTTCTAGGCCTCCTGGGTGATGTCTTGTGCCCTGGGTCACCACCAAGGCATGTTTTTGGGCACCCGCAGTTATATGGGGAATGCCAATGCCATGATGCTAAACAAGCATCTGAGGCCTAGCCACAAGCATCAGTGGTAACCCTGGGTGACATGGCATCACCTTGGAAGAGGCCAGAAGAGGACCCAGAGGGAGTACCGGACTCTACAAGGATGCCGAGGAGAGGAGACAAAAGGTGAGTACAACTGTGCGCTCTTTTCCCTCACCTCTCCTAGGTCTCCGCTTATTATTTTCTGGGGTCTGAGTATAATAATTTCACTTCTAGTCCAGGGGTGATAAATTCGGGTCAAATCTGGATCAATCCGAACCAGTTTGCTCATCTCTAGTCACCATATAATTTATGTAGGTCGATTGTCGGTGCGCATATAGCCTTACCATAGCCTAGAACAACAAAGCCCACTTTTAGAAAAACATCCAACACCAGGTCGAGAATCTGTAGCGGTAAACTAAGATGGTTGAGTGACTCACAGACAGCTTCAGTGATGTGATTCCCTTGGACAGCCTGCAAAACCATCGTATACCAAATCCAAGAAAACAAAATTAACATGCGAGCGGAAAACGGCATCTAAAATGTTCATGAATCTCATTATATACCTAGACAATTAGCGGCATTTTCTCAGCTGACTAGTATTTGCATCAGCGTTTTATTATTTCAGATAACCCAAGAAATACATAAACCGTGATTATAATGAAGGTAATTAGAAAAAACAAAAAAATCATAAAAAAAAATCCAACGCCACCTTTTTCGTTTTGACAGTTTGCTAATAAAGGGACCTAAAAGCAGGAATGTGTGTCATGCGCCTATGATTTATAATGTGTCTACAGGCATAAAAGGCCCATAATTTACTTTTGAGCAATAATTGTATAATTAAAATGTATTTGTGTCTGCGATGCATGTTTTGTAAACTGTTCACCTCCCGTATTTTTTAATTGAATAGCAATTCTCACTCGTCGGTGGGTGGATTCCTCTCTGTCTTCAAAACATTTCCGCCGATCAGCTTTAATACGGGCTGATCGTGGTAGTAATTAGTGCTCTTGTGTAGAAATGTGGTTTTGTTTCCCACCCGGGGGAGGATATTGTTTATATACAAAGGATACTTTGTTGTAGTAAATCGAAAGGTAAGAAAATTGCATTTTGCTAAATCGAATCTATCCCTTTCAACCTTGAAGTTAACTCGCTGAAGAATATGATTAGGTATCAATTGTAAAGTAGGATTAGTTTTACGTACAATATATAGTCAGCAATATTCCTTTACATCCTAAAGCTCATGCACAGTCTAAGGTCATACACATTGAGGCAGATTTATTAAGACTGGCTTTCGTACGTCAGTCTCAATAGATAAGCGCAGGGCATGGCTGATTTATCAAGAGGTGCCGGAAGGGAGATCTAAACCAGTTAGGAACTGGAGTGGATTCCCATTATAACTCATGAGTTATAATAAATATATAGGCGTCCTTGCCCCTCCTCGCCCAGCTTCACACAGAGTGGCGAGGGAGGTGCAGAACGGGGGTTGTGACGTGTTTGGTGCAAGAAAGGGACTTGTGCCACAATATCATCCCTGGTGGAAAAACTGGTGTACAGGGATTGATAAATTCCCCCCACTAGATGTAAGCTGGCAGAACCAACCAACTGGTCGACCATCTAAGGTGTATGAGGTTCTCCCGACTCTCCCCATTGACAGATATAGGAGGATACAAATAGGACAAACAGATTATAGATCTTAGGGAAGGAACCAAGAGTGCCTGGCAGCAGATTTTTTCCTTTCCCCAATATAGAACATGTGCATGCTCAGATAAACCGAGGATGTATGTGTATAGGGCTTTGGCCAAGATAGCTGTTCAGCTAACTGCTATCTTGTATGTATGAACAGCTTAAATGGGTGTTACGGCTCCCAGGTAACACCCATTTATCTACAGGATCAATGTCTGATTGGTGGGGGTCCGACACCACGACCACTGCCTCCTAGGGCCGCAGCTACTGCTGTGGATGAGTCCGGGAAGCAGCTCTGCTCCTATTCAAGTATTAGGTGCAGAGATTTAGCCCCCACCATTGTATAGTGCTGGTGCAGGGACACTTGAATACAAATCACAGAGGAAAACTAACACTATTAATACTATTACTGAACAAATGTGGAGCTGAAAAAAAGAATGAATAATGTAAAATGTAACTTTTATTAGCTATACGTTAAAAAGCTACTATCTCAAAATTATATGGTGTTAACCAAACACACTAAACTAAGACTAGAGGTATCCTGGCATATGGGCCATATAGAGATATTAGGATTAGTCCCGCTCTCGGTAATGTAGCCCGAACGTTCAATCAATACCATTAAATATGGATACTCTGAGTAGTCTGTACTGATATATGTAACTGTAGCCCCAGCAGACATCTTGATACATTGTATCAACACAATGCAACTATATCAATATAAAAAAACACTGGGGGGGTTGAAAAACTCCTTAAGGCCCCACATAGCGAGCTGCAGCCAAAAAGCACCGCGGAAGCCCATCGCTTTTTTTTCTGCAGCATTTTTCACAGAAAGTCGCAGCATTTTTCACTGTGTGGAAAGGATTAGCCAGAATCCCATCCAACACAAGCATTTTTCCAGGTAAAATTGACATGCTGCATTTTTCAAAAACGCTCACGTTTTTGAAAATGCCGCTTTTCCGCAGTGTTTTTTTTTTCCCCACAATGTGTAGATGGGATGAGCCAGAATATCTTTCACTTTGCTGGTACTGTAAAACACAGTGTTTTTTTCTGCTGCATTTTCACCATGTGAGGCTTTAGCCTTAAGGCTACCTATGCTACTTCTGCCCCCTATACAGATTCACGACCAGTCACTCCATTTTACTGGGGTAAATATTGCTTGAAATGTACACCAGCTATGAGCTAGCTTACATTAGTTATGAGCTTGCCTAGATTTCAGTGCAGGGGCACAGCTCAGTGGCGCCACCCTCTGCTAGTGCAGGATATGTGAAGACAGGTGTTGAAAGCTCCCCCAATAAGTTGTGACGTCATCCATCGTCTGATGGCAGAAAAAATTGGCCATATACATATGCATGAGAATTTCATGTATTTGTAAGGATAAGGCTTTTGACATCCAGTGGCAAATAGTATAAAAAACAAGCAAAAGTGACCAAAAGCCCCCAGAATCTGACTACGACTGCTTGTACGCTGCTACTTCTATCAGCAGATTATTGTATTCTATTCCTACTGTACGGTATAGGCTTGATTATGTTGGTGTATGTTCTGTCAAGGTTTGTCTCAGTAATGGAATGAAATGTATTTAGCAGGTCATAAAATTGTGTTCCTGATAGTAAATAGTTTTATTGAAAAGACATTTGTTGTTGTGAACTAGGAAGTCTGATCACATTCACTGCAGGACTTACATACCTGAGCTGTATCCAAGGAAGCTACATCACCTGCTTATATCTCAGACTGTCCCTGGCACATTGCCACGAATCATTGTAGAATGTAATAGCGTAGCGTTCAGTAGGTATGCCAGATCCCCATTGTACAAAGAGAAGTACGTGTGCTTCTATGCAGCTGCTGTGGAGAGGACCAGTCACTTATCGCCTCGTATTTATAGTGTATATTACAATATCTAAGGACGAATGTTTCATACACACTTTACATGTCTTTTGTGTTTGCTACTGAAATAAGCAGGAGCATTTAGGAAAAGACATGCATCGGGTGAGAAGCGAGTCCGCAGACTTACTTACCAAGATCGCAGTCAGGGGGTATAGGGACATTTAAGTCCCGTCCATAGGACTGCCCCCAAGTTCACCCCAGGGGCTAAACATGCCTAAATTTGTTGGCAGTATTATCAAAAATTCAGGACAGTCCTGGCAAATTCCAGAGAGTTGGCAAGAGTCAGGGGTGTAACAAGAGGTCTGAATAGTCTGAATAGGGTCCATTGTGTGTTGCGCCAGTGCCCTATAGTCTGAATAGGATCGATTGTCAGCTGTGCCCAATAAATGGGGTCATCCACCTTCAAAAAAATTTATGGCCTATCCTTAAAGGAGTTGTCCAGGAAAAACAGGTTTTGCTTTTTTCTGGAAGATAGGGAAGGTGAAAATTACTAAAAAAAAAAAAAAAAAAAAATACTCACCTATCCCCGGGGCTGTCAGATCCCATGACGCCCTGGAGATTATTCCAGAGGAAGTCCCCGCTAAGGCCGCTGATTGTTGGGGACTTCCTCTGGAACAATGGAACAATCCCCAGGCCACCTCCAGACTTAGGACACCGGAGCGCCAGGGACAGGTGAGTATTTTTATTTATTTATTTTTTTACGTTCCCCGGCTTCCAGGGAAAAAAAAATCCAGTTTTTCCTGGACAACCCCTTTAAGATAGGACATCAATTTTAGATCATTGACAAGGGCTGCCATCAGGAATTTTGAGGTCCCATACAGGCAAACTTTATGCCCCCTCCCCAAGCCCCAGACGTAAGAGACGTCAATCTGGGAATGCTCTTCATAGGGGGATTCGAATGGCAGATTGTAAAAAAATGGAGATTGAGCTATTCAAGTCGTGTGGTCTTTATAGAAGGGCACAGCTAAATATATTCAGACCCCAGCGTGTTATAATATCAGACCCCAGTATGTTCCTGGTTAAAAAGTAAGAAAAACAATTGCGCCATTTTATTTACCCCATTTAGTGATCTCTATCAATATTGTGTTCGTTTTATTGCAATGGTAGTTGGCGGGAAGGCAAGAGAATTGGTGGCCGATTCCTTCTAAGATAATGCAGATTTACCTTCCAGGTGTATATTGTGGGGCGGTCTCGAGGTATGAATGTGTGATGGCTGTATTAAAAGCTCTTACTTCCAGTAATGGAACATGAACAGTGCCAAAATCCTACATGTCTTGCCTGTGTTGCAACATAGGCTGTATGTGCAGCCCTAATCATATCACTGTCTGCTAATGTAATGCAATAATACATGATTAGGACACACTAATAAGATTCATTCTGAGCCCACATGCAAGAGGATAAAGCCATGAAATGAGCAGATGACTGCATACATTACCATCCAAACTGCTCTAATCCTGATTGACAAAACGCCAGGAAAATGTATATTGTGTATATTAGGAATCGTCTCCTACGTGTAGCAAAGCTAAGACCTGTGTGAATCTGGAGAGATGCTCCTTGTCCTAGATACAACGTCAGGTGATCTTCTTTGCTGGAAGAAAAAAAGTAGGGTAAAGAAGTGGTTGTAGAAATAATGGGGGGATTTACTAACCCATTGATGTAGGTGAGTGTATCTTTGGCTTTCTTGTGCCAAAGAAGTGCCACAATGTACCTTCTGGGCTCCGCACGCCACCTTTTATAAAAGTGCATGGGGCTGTGGCTAAGGAGGGCTGGAGCGGATATGCCTTGGCCTGACAAATTTACTATATTTTACACTATAAAGCTGGTGTGAGTGATACCTGAAATCTACACCAGTTCCTGGGGCCAGTCTTAAAGGCTACAAACTGTAGTGGTGAGTGTAGGTACTGCAGCACTGCCCCATTTAAGTGCACTACCTACACTCGCAGCTATAATTTGTACGGTGAGTGAGCAGCACAGCTCTCCTGTACTGCCTCGGTATAGGTGATCTGCGGGGGTCCCAGGTCTTGGACCCTAAGGATAGGCCATCAGTAGTAGATACCAGATAACCCCTGCCTACAGAGCCCACTCGTCCAGCTGATGGGGCAGAATACTGTAACCCCTTCAGCTACATTTGCCCCACAGCCTCCCTTATTTGACTATATTTTGAACTACTTCTACTTTTTAGTGGACTTTTAGGGTAGTGGACATGTCTGACAGACTGTATCGTAAATCTCAGTAAACAGAGCAGGGGAGAACGATTTATAATACTTGGGGTGTCAGAAATCAAAAGAGATTAAAATATTGTAAGAGAGACCTGTGGGCCCCCCTCCTCCCATGGGCCCCATAGCAATTGCCTAACCTGCCTCCATGGTAGGTGCTGGAGATGGGCGAATATCCGTGAGGTTCAGCCATTTGGTTCACTTTGGGGCAAAGTTGTACAGAAGAGGATGCCAGGGGACTGCCAGATGCTGCAAAGATGCTCGGGAGAGGTGAGGCAAGGTGAGAATACATGTTTGTTAGGTTGCCTCATCTCCACAGGGCTTCCACTTATTATACTCTGGGGTCTGAAGCGAGCCTAGAGTATAATGGTGTGTATTGGATGATGAACCCCAAAAGTTTCAGGCTCGAGTCAAGCCCAAAACTTTTGCCAAAGCAGGCTTACTCATCTCTAGAAGATTCACCATTGCTGTGGACCCATCCTCATGTTATATAGTGTAGTATAAACATAATGTAGCACTGATAGCATTGGCTAGAAGGTCCATTGTCAAAAAAAATCCAAAAAGGGTTATCTCCTCTAGGGCAGGTTCATTTCTTCACATTTTTAGCCGCAGGAGGAGAACATTTGTTTCTTCTCCTTTTCTTACTCCTTGTAGGAAGGAAGGGAAGTGTTACCTTCAGGCTGGGTCATATACAATCCATAGGGGCTTTCACTATGTGCTATATGACCTTGGTGTATGCCAGGTTACCCAACCAGCTCTTGGACCCCCTACATGGGCTGTCTATTGGCAGGTCAAAACTATAGCACACTAGCAGCACCAGGGAGGTCATGTCAGCACTAGAGCCTGGTACATTGATCTGTTCATGAACCCTAAATGTAGAATAAAGTCTATTTTCATGATTTGTCTCTTCTGTAGTCCATTGTGAACATAAAAGGACACGTGTCGTGCCCATACCCCATCACAATACCAATCTTCAGACTTCCTTCCTTACAATCGCAGGCCTCGGACAGTGGAAATTAGGAATGACACATTACTTTCTTTGTTTCTTCCTACAGCTGAAATGCATTCTGAATAAGAAGAAAAAAAAAAAACTTGTCCCATGTGTGTATTTCCAATGAGACAGGAAGTGCGCTGCGATTTATCCTAATTTGTTAGAGAAAGACTATTGACTTGCTGGTTACAGCACTGAGAGGCCATTAGTATGAGCGTGCACCAGGGTAGCAAAGCACAGCCAATAGGTGAGCAGAGGAATATTAATTGGTGGAAAGGGTTAAAGGTTAATAATTCATAACGTGAAGTGTTTCATGTTGTGTTACAGTATTCCTTGTGTCTTCTCACCGGTGATGTAGCCCTGTCATTTACTGTAGGTGTGATCTATTTCGGGGGCTGAGCTTTGAAGTGACATGTAAACTCCGAGGGGAGATGTATAATGCAAATGTGCATTTGCTCTCCCAAGACCGGGAATAGGAATGAATGTTTTATAAGTGTTGGAAAATCAAAGAACAATGTCAACCCTTAAGTTATCTTTGAATTTTGCATTTCTATTGGATGAGAGATTTTGTTGTTTAGGAATCTATTCAATTCTGCAAATTCCATCTGGCCAAATTTATAAATTCAGCTTCCTGTCTTGCCAGTACTACGCACTTGTTAGAGAGATTGTATAACACAAAGGTAGCCATTTGTCCTTGTTTCAAGCCAGAAGACTAAATAAGGTGCTCCAACTCAGGTTTAGAAATAGCAGAGTCAAATTTGTTATTTTATTCTTTGACACTGAATTCGTATTGTACATCCAAAAATTTAAAGGGGGTGTCCAAGACCCAGGCATAATGGATACCAAAGACCTATCACAGTATCAGCATTATATAGGTAGGAGTCTTACATCTGTATCCCACATTGATGAGCTGACTTGGCTGCTGGAAGCCATATACAAGGTATACAGCTGCAAGCAGCTCTACTTCTATTCAAGTGACTGGGAACAGAGATATAGTTACCCTTCTTGACCACTACCGCAATGCCTCTGTACACTGTATACAGCTTCTGGCTCCGTACACTGTAGTCGTGGCACCAGGGAACAGCAGCTCTGAAGCGGAACTGCATCCGGCTATATACCTTGTATACAGCTTATTGTTGCTGGATCTGGGTGTCAGACTGTGGATAGGTCATCAGTATCAATTATGCCTGGGTCTCAGACAACCCCTTTAGGATGGGGCCCCACGTGGCGTAAGCAATGGCGTAAACATGAGTAAATGTGCATGGGTGGACACATATAGTCTTCCTTCGGTCTCTGCTCCACTGAGTATGCAGAGGAATCTCTGTTGGAGCGATCCAGCGGTCTCTGAGGCTGCAGTATTTTCTCTGCTTGTCTCTCTGATATAACCAGTATGCAGAGGGATCCCTGGTGTGGTAAGCCAGCTGTCTCTGAGGCTGTAGCATCTTCTCTGCTTGTCAGAGCAGATCCTGAGCAAGATGTTGAGACAATGTTATTGCAGTTGTACTTGCTCAGCATCTCCTCTGACAAGCAGAGATATTGCTGCAGTTCAGAAGCAGCAGGCTCACTGTACCAGGAATCCCTCTGTATACTGGGTGTAGCAAAGAGAGAGAGAAGCAGGACGGAGAATGTGTGTCCAGCTCTGTACTTTTACTTAGGTGGGCACAATAAAGGCTAGTCATATATACAGCAGGTGGCGCTGTTATATCATTATTTCTCCAATACCTTGGAATATAAGCATTTTGGAAACAAGTATAAAAGGATGAAATATTTCAAATCATGAGTAGAACCAAACCCTAGCTCATCATATGGGATTCCTGCAGTCAGGACCCCAACAAACAGCAGGAGATGGCCAATCCTTTGAGGCTGTGGGGGAAATTAAATAGTATGCAGCACCCTTTAAAACAATGAGTTCTGCAAGTAAAGCTAAGATGAAACAAAATTTAAAAAACATGGTTAAAAGAGAACTAGCGCCACACCTTTCTACAGGTTGTGTGTGGAATTGCAGCACAATCCCAGTATATACTTTAATAGAGCTAGGATGTCATACACATACAATCTGTGGACAGACATGGTGCTGTTTTTGGAAAAAAAAAAACAGGCATGTATTTTTTTTTTTTTTTTTATCCCCAATGAATTTTGTCAAAACCAGCTCTGCTATATCTGTAAACTCACAAAGCACAGTCTGGACTAGCTCTTAATCCAACAAATTCAGCTGAAACATTTTCTGAAAGAATAGCCCAGGCAAGTCTCTGCTAGGAAGTAGTGACATTGCTTTCCTAGAAGAAGGCATGAATAATCTACAAAGAACATTCTGTAAGTAAAGGGTCACAGATGGCCCCGAAATGAATGACAAAAAGCCTCATTTACAGTTTTATAGGAAGACAGTCCAATTTAGTCTCTACTGTGGAAATGCATCCAGTTTACAGGGCAGACAAAGGGAAATGGAAGCTAAAAAGATGGCATATGTTACAGGAATGTAAATGTGCTCTGCCTGGAACAAGTTGGGTGGATCTTGTCTTCCCTAAGGCCGTGATCACCCGTCTGTCCCTTTGTCCACTGCTGGTATTCTTCACCTAATATTAGGCTGGAAGTGAATGTCACTACAGTCTATTTGCAGGGATGATCTTATTGGGGTAGAGATTTGGGAACATGAGGGCAGATATTGTGATAATGCTGCTGTTAAAAGATGAGTGAACTTGGTCAGAGACATTGTAACCATGACTGTGGCCCATGATGGTGACCTTGCACAAGAATATATACAATACAAGAAACAATCATAGAGAAAACATTCCTAATCCTGTACCCCTAAGCCCCATATAGAGAGAACGAGAAGGCTTTGGTGTGAACTCCTGATCACTTTTCCCTCTTCTACATGTGTTGGATCTGGACCATTGGATTATCGTAATATTGTCTTGTTCAGGAAAGGTTCACGGTATGGGTCCATTTATCAGTATATATAGCTATATACATTAGGTTAGGGCCATGTTTGCACATATTTGAGCCCTTTGTAAATCTCAACTTCTTCTTCTCTCCCATTAGTAAGACCAGATGCAGCCGCTTCATGAACCAACAATCCGCCTGAGCCCATCACAAGTCAAGTGAATTTTCCATTAAACTTGAAAGACAATCACAAAGGATGGGATGCCAGTATTAACAGTGCCATAAGTCCATGACCCTGATGTCACGGGATACGTCCTTTCAGTCTGCTGCCTCTTATGTACAATTTGCTAAGTGGGGCTATGACTTTAAGGGGCTGAGATAAGTCTCTTTATAACAGTTGAGTTGCACTTAGCACTAGAGCGAGGCAGATGGTGTAATGTCAATGGGGAATGGTTATTATTGATCAGATAAAGCATCCTGGGGGTTGACGGGTGCAGAACACTGGAAGACGTTCATTTTTTTTGTGGCTTTTTTTTTTATGCATGTGCCTTTCATCATGCTGATGAATTAACCCATTTCTTCCTGGGGGAAACAAGGATGCCGTCATCATGAATAATGAAGTGGGAACTTAAGATATTAGATGCAGCATCAATGCTGCGGTTGTGTTTTAAGTAACCTTTCATCTTCTATTAGAGACAAGATCTGTTTCATGGGTCGGAAATGTCTTTGGTAGATAGCTTTCTACAAACACATAGCCCACCTTTATAAAAGTTTTGAGGTCCATTTGTGCAATAGATTGTGCCAATTTGTGCGACATGTGATATATATTAAGGTGGGACTAGAAAAGGAATCGAGTGCAGACACTTCGTAGAGTAACCTGTGTGAATTACAGGTCTTGGCTGACATCAAAAAACTTTTCTGCTCCACTTTTTTAGCCTGCAAAAAGTACAACTGATGTAGGCTCAGACTGGCACATAAAGGGCTATGGAGTCGGTAGGCAAAATTGCTGACTCCAACTCCTCTAGCTTTCAAGCAGACCGACTCTGACTCCTTCACAAATGGCTGAGAGCCAAGGTCAGACTGGAAATGTAAAGATCCTCTACTTCATGAATAAGCCAGTGATTGATTCCTATGACAGTAAATATGTAACAAACTATCCATCTAATTCATTATATAACATACAATATAAATAAACTGGTAGATTATATAGCAGACTGCCCAGTTTATTATTATATAAAAGAATTTGGAGGCTAAGATAACAGTTCCTGGGGCCCTGCCTTCTTGATGTCACTGCAGGGGGGCCCCAATCACCTTGCAACGTTTTACTGCTTTACGCTAGGAGTCTCATTTGCAGACTTTGCCATAGAAACCAGCAAAAATCGGCGGAGAGAAAAGTCCACCATGGGGTCCATGGATGTCTGCGAGTAATCACTGTTTTAGCGGTCTGACTCTCTATCATTCGGGTCCCCTGTGCGCAGATGTGAGCATAGCCTTACAATGCAATGAATTGTATTAGTGATCAGACCCCCCTGCAAACCCTTATACGGAAATATAAAAAAGTTATGGGTGTCAGAGTATGGCGACTCCAATCCAAAGTTTTTAATTTTTTTTTAAGGGGTAAAAACTATATAAATTTGTTATTACCGTAATTATGGCGATTACAGATAACATGTCATTTTGGCTGCAAAATGGACGCCGTAAAAACGATGACCATAAGAAATTGCCTCAAACGCAGCTGTTCGCTAATGACAGATTCCAATTAGATGGTACAAAGTGTCAAGGAGATTTGTCGAATGTATGATAACTAACCATAAGTGTGTGTGTGTTTTTAATGAAGTCAAAAGTTTGTAAGGCTGAGGCCCCACATTGGACGCAGCTTTTTTTGTTGCAGATTTTGCTGCATTTTTTTGAGCCAAAGCCAGGAGTGGATTGAGTAGGAAGTAGAAGTATAAGAACTTCCTATATATTTCCCCTTACTCTTGCAGCCATTCTTGGCTTTGGCCCCAAAAATGCAGCAAAATCTGCAACAAAAAAAGCTGCGTTTCCGCAACGTGGGGCCTCAACCTAAATATGGTGCTTTGATGGGTAAAAGTGCCCTAAGGGGTTGCAATGTGATTCCATTCACTTACATTAGTAAAGTAGTCGCAGTGTCAGATGGAAATCTTTGATTGGGCAACAGCCAAAGTCAGCGTGTCATGTTTTCTACCTGAGCTGTATGGATTTTAGTGAAAACACTCAAAGAAAGTCTGATATATAGCAAGCTGGAAAAGACTAGTTTTTGAGCACTTTTCTGAGGGTTAAACTTATGTAAAGCTTTGTACTAGTAATAAAGCTGTTAACTTAGTTTAGCACATTACGAGATCTGACACATAGCCCTTGAGATGCACTTAGAGAAGTGATAAGTCCTTTGTCAGGTATTGTCATTTCTCTAAGAATATGTACTTACTGTACAGTAGAAGAGATCTTCACATTATACTAGGGGACATACAACCTGCACTATATACAGTATGTGATGAAGAAATGTGCATGTAATGAAGCCTCTCTTATGTAACTCTGGTAAAGACTCAATACTTCTTTCCTTACATAACCCTCTGGAATCTATGATCTGTTTTTGTAATGTAACAAATCCAATATTGGATTAAAATATTTATTAGCCACATAAAATCTGTAAAAGGACATACTGTATGCAGAAGAGAGGATACCAATAGCAAAAGTCAAGATGGAGGGGTACCATTATAGTGGTAGACTTTATCATCAAGGAAAATAGGGCTGGAAGTTTGTTTCTTCTTCTAGCCCCTTTTTTTGTTTCTTGGGCCATTTCTTCACCTCCCTGTTTGCTAAAGGTCATACACACGTGGACAAAATTGTTGGTACCCCTCGTTTAATGAAAGAAAAACCCACAATGGTCACAGAAATAACTTGAATCTGACAAAAGTAATAATATATAAAAATTCTATGAAAATGAACAAATGAAAGTCAGACATTGCTTTCCAACCAGGCTTCAACAGAATTTTTTAAAAAAGAAAACTCATGAAACAGGCCTGGACAGAAATGATGGTTCCCTTAACTTAATATTTTGTTGCACAACCTTTTGAGGCAATCCCTGCAATCACACGATTCCTGTAACTGTCAATGAGACTTCTGCACCTCTCAGCAGGTATTTTGGCCACTCCTCATGAGCAAACTGCTCCAGTTGTCTCGGGTGTGACGGGTGCCTTTTCCAGACGGCATGTTTCAGCTCCTTCCAAAGATGCTCAATAGGATTTAGGTCAGGGCTCATAGAAGGCCACTTCAGAATAGTCCAATGTTTTCCTCTTAGCCATTCTTGGGTGTTTTTAGCTGTGTGTTTTGGGTCATTATCCTGTAGTAAGACCCATGACCTGCGACTGAGACCAAGCTTTCTGACACTGGGCAGCACATTTCTCTCTAGAATCCCTTGATAGACTTGAGATTTCATTGTACCCTGCACAGATTCAAGACACCCTGTGCCAGATGCAGCAAAGCAGCCCCAGAACATAACAGAGCCTCCTCCATGTGTCACAGTAGGGACAGTGTTCTTTTCAAGATATGCTTAATTTTTCCGTCTGAGAACATAGAGCTGATGTGCTTTGCCAAAAATTTTGATTTTTGTCTCATCTGTCCATAGGACATTCTCCCAGAAGCTTTGTGGCTTGTCAACATGTAGTTTGGCAAATTACTTTTGTCAGATTCAAGTTATTTCTGTGACCATTGTGGGTTTTTCTTTTATGAAACGAGGGGTACCAACAATTTTGTCCATGTGTGAACCCCTTTATAGTGCTCAGCCGAGTATGCATGTGTTTTCAATGGGGAGAAGGGAGTGAGAGCAACGGACTGGGCATGCTGACGTTCTCATTCCTTTACACTATCAACCACAGCAAAATCAGCAGGTTTATCTAACTTTACACCTATGTGTATGGCCACTTTAACAATATGGATTTCAATACCTAATACCAAAAGGGATGTGTCCAGTCAAGGCTTCCTTTTTTCAAGTTCTCCAAATCCCTCCTATGGTCTACCTTTTTGATATTTATACATTGGATAAATGGATTTGGCTTTCATTCATGGTGTGTAACCAACCTCTTGTGTTTCTTTGGGAGGCCCTATTTGAGAGCAGGATATGATATAAGGAGAGCTGTGTGATATATAGGTTAGTGCTAGAGGAGAGAAGCTGAACTCTGTGATATATAGGGTTATATGATAGAGGAGAGAAGCTGAGCTGTGTGATATATAGGGTTATATGATAGAGGGGAGAAGCTGAGCTCTGTGATATATCAGTATATATGATAGAGGAGAGAAGCTGAGCTCTGTGATATATAGGGTTATATGATAGAGGAGAGAAGCTGAGCTCTGTGATATATAGGGTTATATGATAGAGGAGAGAAGCTGAGCTCTGTGATATATAGGTTATATGATAGAGGAGAGAAGCTGAGCTCTGTGATATATAGGGTTATAGGATAGAGGAGAGAAACTGAGCTCTGTGATATATAGGGTTATATGATAGAGGAGAGAAGCTGAGCACTGTGATATATAGGTTATATGATAGAGGAGAGAAGCTGAGCTCTGTGATATATAGGTTAGTGCTAGAGGAGAGAAGCTGAACTCTGTGATATATAGGGTTATATGATAGTGGAGAGAAGCTGAGCTCTGGGATATATAGGATTATATGATAGAGGGGGCGAAGCTGAGCTCTGGGATATATAGGGTTATATGATAGAGGAGAGAAGCTGAGCTCTGTGATATATAGGTGTATATGATAGAGGGGAGAAGCTGAGCTCTGTGATATATAGGATTATATGATTGAGGAGAGAAGCTAAGCTCTGTGATATATAGGGTTATATGATAGAGGAGAGAAGCTGAGCTCTGTGATATATAGGGTTATATGATAGAGGAGAGACGCTGAGCTCTGTGATATATAGGGTTATATGATAAAGGGAGAGAAGCTGAGCTCTGTGATATATAGGATTATATGATAGAGGGGAGAAGCTGAGCTGTGTGATATATAGGGTTATATGATAGAGGAGAGAAGCTGAGCTCTGTGATATATAGGGTTATATAATAGAGGGGGCGAAGCTGAGCTCTGGGATATATAGGGTTATATGATAGAGGAGAGAAGCTGAGCTCTGTGATATATAGGGTTATATGATAGAGGAGAGAAGCTGAGATCTGTGATATATAGGGTTATATGATAGAGGGGAGAAGCTGAGCTCTGTGATATATAGGATTATATGATAGAGGAGAGAAGCTAAGCTCTGTGATATATAGGGTTATATGATTGAGGAGAGAAGCTGAGCTCTGTGATATATAGGGTTATATGATAGAGGAGAGAAGCTGAGCTCTGTGATCTATAGGGTTATATGATAGAGGAGAGAAGCTGAGCTCTGTGATATATAGGGTTATATGATAGAGGAGAGAAGCTGAGCTCTGTGATATATAGGATTATATGATAGAGGAGAGAAGCTGAGCTCTGTGATATATAGGTTATATGATAGAGGGAGAGAAGCTGAGCTCTGTGATATATAGGTTATATGATAGAGGAGAGAAGCTGAGCTCTGTGATATATAGGGTTATATGATAGAGGAGAGAAGCTGAGCTCTGTGATATATAGGGTTATATGATTGAGGAGAGAAGCTGAGCTCTGTGATATATAGGGTTATATGATAGAGGAGAGAAGCTGAGCTCTGTGATATATAGGGTTATATGATAGAAGAGAGAAGCTGAACTCTGTGATATATAGGATTATATGATAGAGGGGGCGAAGCTGAGCTCTGGCATATATAGGGTTATATGATAGAGGAGAGAAGCTGAGCTCTGTGATATATAGGTGTATATGATAGAGGGGAGAAGCTGAGCTCTGTGATATATAGGATTATATGATAGAGGAGAGAAGCTGAGCTCTGTGATATATAGGGTTATATGATAGAGGAGAGAAGCTGAGCTCTGTGATATATAGGATTATATGATAGAGGGGGCGAAGCTGAGCTCTGGCATATATAGGGTTATATGATAGAGGAGAGAAGCTGAGCTCTGTGATATATAGGTGTATATGATAGAGGGGAGAAGCTGAGCTCTGTGATATATAGGATTATATGATAGAGGAGAGAAGCTGAGCTCTGTGATATATAAGGTTATATGATAGAGGAGAGAAGCTGAGCTCTGTGATATATAGGTTATATGATAGAGGAGAGAAGCTGAGCTCTGTGATATATAGGGTTATATGATAGAGGAGAGAAGCTGAGCTCTGTGATATATAGGGTTATATGATAGAGGAGAGAAGCTGAGCTCTGTGATATATAGGATTATATGATAGAGGGGGCGAAGCTGAGCTCTGGCATATATAGGGTTATATGATAGAGGAGAGAAGCTGAGCTCTGTGATATATAGGTGTATATGATAGAGGGGAGAAGCTGAGCTCTGTGATATATAGGATTATATGATAGAGGAGAGAAGCTGAGCTCTGTGATATATAAGGTTATATGATAGAGGAGAGAAGCTGAGCTCTGTGATATATAGGTTATATGATAGAGGAGAGAAGCTGAGCTCTGTGATATATAGGGTTATATGATAGAGGAGAGAAGCTGAGCTCTGTGATATATAGGGTTATATGATAGAGGAGAGAAGCTGAGCTCTGTGATATATAGGGTTATATGATAGAGGAGAGAAGCTGAGCTCTGTGATATATTGGTTATATGATAGAGGAGAGAAGCTGAGCACTGTGATATATTGGTTATATGATTGAGGAGAGAAGCTGAGCTCTGTGATATATAGGGTTATATGATAGAGGAGAGAAGCTGAGCTCTGTGATATAAGTTTATGATATGAAACAGGATTTCTGAGTGAAAAATCAATAAATGCTGGCAGGACTCCTAGAAGAGACAGAGAGATTCCTGCTTACCCCACCCACATAGGATGATTGACAGCTTTCCCTGTATACAGTGTCTATACACAGAAGGCTGTCATTCATCCTATGTGTGGGTGGGGTGAAGTGTTTTGGGGTCTGAATTACTGGAGGATAGTTAGACATACAGGGATGCTCCTTGCTTAGCTTTTCAAGGGAAAGATAGGCCATATCCTTTTTTGCTAAGGTAGCCCTCTGCTGCCATTCTGCTGATTCCAGTACAGTTGGA
Source organism: Leptodactylus fallax (assembly GCA_947044405.1). Classification (NCBI taxonomy): domain Eukaryota; kingdom Metazoa; phylum Chordata; class Amphibia; order Anura; family Leptodactylidae; genus Leptodactylus; species Leptodactylus fallax. Next base: position 700,089 of record CAMRHE010000076.1, on the reverse strand, counting down.
ATCTTTTCTCTAGTCCCCACCATTCCTGAGCTATTAGTGCTATTAGTTTCAGCACCCAATATGCTTATTAGGCTCTCTTGTGTCTGGTGGGCGGTCCTAGACTGGAGCAGACAGACTGCCCACCAATAGTAGTGAGCTTATTTAACATGCTGGGTTCTGAGACTAAAAGTAGCGACTGCTCAGCAAAGGTAGAGGATAGAGAAAAAATCCAACTGCACAAGAATCAGTGCCGAAGCACCTAGTGAAGGATGCAAAGAATTGAAGTTTGGTGGAGGTAGTAAAAGGTCCTCTTTAATGGCAAACATGGCTGTACTATCTTCATTGCATTCTTCCTATACACTGTGTTAAACCCCTGAATAGCAGACCCATGTTTGCTAGCTTCTATGTAAACTTCCACTGCATCTTACTGTCTACACTTGTCCTCAGTCCTCCTGTGACTGTAATCTCTTGGGGGTTGGGGTGACCACACACAGCTAATGTATTGCTTTATGGAGACTCAAAGGCCTGCTGTGTAAGCACGTCACTGCTGTATAGGCACACAAGGAGTGTTATAGCCCACCCTACTGATATCTAAGTAATGAACTGCCAGGATCATGGGTGATAAGTGTCATTGACAAGGTGACCGGGTGAGTTGACATCTTTGTATACCACATGGGTTGAACGTCAAAACCAAGCTTGATCTCCAAAGTGAACAGAACTTGGACACTAAAGGGTGTATACGTGCACCTACTTATTTCCTGCTCTTCCCTTTTTTTGCCACTTTTTTGCCAAAATTTATTTTTCATTGTCCCATCCCATTAAAGACGAAATCCCATCTCTGTTATACCCTTCACAATACCAACTCTGTATCTGATCAGGCCGATAGAAGGGCCGTCGCGAGTATCGCCACCTTCATCGCAGCCACATCCGTGTTCATCTATTACAAGAACCAGCATGGATGGACTGTAAGCCTGCACCATACATACGGGGACAGGTTTTCATTCTTGGACAGAGTAGCAGTCATGTATTCAGCATGCAGGGCCGTAGACCAATCTATCCTATTTGTATCATCGCTCATGTCGTACTTTGTGCCATCGCTTTAATGGTGATGCTCGGCGGATTGCAGTTACAATGCAACAATTTCGAGGCATGCATTCGTTCACTCCATGGAATTAACCTCCAGCATCTACTGAGACTGCAAGCAGTTCCTTCTTCTTTAGCGAGGGATGGGGGATTTCAGTGGGCAGTGACAAGTAATTTAGTATACAAGGGGTGATTGGAGGGACAGCAGGCATGGGTGCATGCTGCTAATATACCTGTTTTAGCACATCCAACCAAGAAGCTCCAGGTCCCTTTCTCTACCCAAGGTTATTTGCATGTTTGCTCGCAAACCACCTAGTGGATATGCTTTGAATTGTTACTTTGAAAGAATACTTTTAACACCAGCCATGTTTGTAGCAGTGTAACCTTGCAAGAGAGCAGTCCATGCTGCTTTATCCATCTGTACTCTGTGTGCTTGATCAGGGGGAAAATCCAGCAAGCTGAATAGAAGCTCTGATGTGCGAACTCTAGGGAATCTTCCTATTGACTCTCTTGGAAAGAACAATTCGGACAGACCCTTTGCAGACGGAGCATAGCAAAGGCTCCTTTTTCTTACTCTCTGGCAAGATGTTTGAAATCACCAGGACCCTTAATGCTGCTTTATTAAATAATGAGGTAACAATTTGACACTTTTAACATTTTTTTTGCGTGCTGACTTAAACTGCTGTAATGAAGAATGATTCCCAATTTTTCTCCTAAATGAAGACAAATTAACCTGATTTTGACATTTAAAAAAAAAAAAAAAAAACTGAGGGTTTGTTGTTTTGTGGTTTTTGCGAAAAAAAAATCAAGATTTTTTTTTCTTCTTCCTCTTCCCTCCCGTGATCTTGAAACCTCTTTGCAGCCAAGGGGGCTTCCAGTGTATTGCGTTCCTAGTCCTTTTGACAGCATAGAGGTTAATGAGTGCGTCAGTCGCCTGCTGTTGCCTATGGTAGTACGAAGTATGACTTGCAAGCTGCCCAGAGTAGGTGTTTATTAATGCTGAATTGGCTTGTGGTGTAGCCCATCTGGACTATAAGAGACGCTGCAGATTTCTTGTGATGTTAAGATGTCCATACCGTTTGGAAAGGATGTTTGCTGGAGACAGGCTGAGAGATACGCTATGAATCCGTCCCTTTTACATGCATCTGCTGCCGCTAATGACTTACAAGGCTGCTCATTTAGGGTAAGGCAATCTAATCACCTTTTGATTCGATTTCCGAGGAATCGTCTGTGCACGAGTTCCTTGTCTATATAATTTTTTTTTTCCTTCCTTCTGTTTGTGCCTTGCAGTGTTTTCCTCAGCATAGCTGATCTTAGCAGGTGTAGCATCCTAATAGCTTCTTATTTCTTCTTGTCTATCTTACCAAGTTTATACCTAAGGGGGTATCCTCAATGTAGAATCAGGATTTTGTATATAGAGGCTTGCAAGTTTTTGGATACAGAAATATTATTAGTACGACACCTCAGGTGAGGTATACATACCAAGGGAGAGCAGAGGGGTGCACTTATTATGCTACCATAGATACCACATACCCGACCATGATCTTCTAGATTTGGGCACCCCTAGATATCCTTCATTATGGGCAAAGTTGTAAATTTAACTTGACACCCAATATCCCATGGCCAATTGGTAGCTTTAATATTGTCTAGTGTTAGTTTATGGACTATTAATAACACCAGGCCATTTATGACGGGGACAATTTTTTCGACAATGTCATCCTTGAAATCGCTAAAAATACCGTAAGCTCATATTTAGGGTATTGTATTGCGTCACACTGTCCTAATACATACTTGCAAGCTGTACATATACAAAGTATCCATATGTAGCAATTCTGATATTCTTATGATAATGCATTGTATATTATCACCCCATTGTGTGTCTATCTTGTAGTACTGTGTGTTTTGCATTTGTAATCCATGTTCTATTGGGTTTTATTTGATGGTGACTCTTCGTGCTACGACCAAGGGCACCTATCTCACCAGTTTTAGTATGTGCTGTTTTTTTCACTGCCTTACCAAATATTTAGGGTTAACTGGTAACTTTCAGACTGGACAGATAGCGCCCCCTTACACAGTATACAGGGACTTTCAGTCTTGCAGATGTGTCAGTCAGGGATCCAATAGCAAAAAGCAATAGTGTGGCCCATGATTATAAGAATCTGTCTGTAGTATGTGTGTGTTTAGATGGTTATAAGTATATAGTTTATATATGATATGGAGCACTTACTGTATATGTTCATATAGTATATAGCATACCCTGATTTACTCTTTTACATATACTACAGTGAAATCTCTTTAAAAGACCACCATTTTGAGAAGACTACCCCTCACCAGACAGATTTTCAGTCCAACCATATATTATGTATCCTGGCCATCATCTGTGAGACCACCACCAGATTTACAATCCCCCCATATATTATGTATGCTGGCCATACACCGCCACTTATCCAGACAGATTTTCAATCCCACCATCACCATATATTATGTATTCAGGTCATCATCTTTGAGAAGACCACCCCACCAGAACACCACTTATCAATGTAACCTTGGGTGGTCATCTCCAAGAGGTTTCACTGTATATACCCCCGTCTTTGCTTGACCAGTTATGGCGATTATAATAAATTTACATTGTATCTGATTGTATCCTGTCTACAATATCAAAGTAAAGACATGCCAAGAAGTGATTTTGTACTAGGAAATGATTACAAACACCTATATATTCTCTATACCCCTCTGTCAGTGTATGTTTTGACATCTTCCAATGGTAGAAGATGCATTGGTATCATAGAAGAATGGTTATGCTTCAATGGCTCTGTTTTACTTTCCCGTCATGTCTACGTACAATTCTGAACTGCGCCACCTTGGCTATGGCGTCATTTGCTAATATTATGGCTAGCAGCGAAATTTACCATTGAAACCTATCAGAATTTAGCTTTTATGGTAGCATAGACTGTCAAAACAAGTATCTGATTGGTTGTTGATTTTAATGTAAAATCTACTATTTGGTTCAATAGTTTGTGGATGGATAGATAGATTGACAGATAGATAAGGGATGGATAGATAGATAGATAGATAGATAAGGGATGGATAGAGAGATAGATATATAGATAGATAGATAGATAGATAGATAGAAGAAGATACAATGGATGAAATAAGTATTGAACATATCACGTATTTTCTAAGTAAATGTATTTCTAAAGGTGCTATTGACATGAAATTCTCACCAGATGTCGGTGCCAACCCATCCAATCCACACAGGCAAAGAGGTCTGTGTCTCATTTCTAAGGGGCCACACAAGAAGCATTTCAAGATGGGTAAGACCAGTGAGCTGCGTCAAGACCTTCACAACCTTATACTGATGGTATTGGTTACAGAAGAATTTCTAAACTACTGAAGGTTCCAGTGAACACTGTTGGGGCCATAATTTGGAAGCGGAAAAAACATTATTTCACCATAAACCGGCTATGACCAGGTGCAAGATTTCAGACAGAGGAGTGAAAAGAATTATCAGAAGAGTTGTCCAAGAGCCAAGGAGCACCTGTGGAGAGCTACAGAAAGACCTGGAATCTACAGGTGCAATTGTTTCAAAGAAAACAGTAAGTAATGTCCTCAACCTCCATGGCCTGCACGCTCACCACGCGAGACTCCATGGCTGAACAAAAAGTATGGTCAAGACAAGCCTATGAAATACTGGGAGAATATAGTCTGGTCAGAGGAAACCAAAATGAATGTCTTTGGATGCCATAATACCCACCACGTTTGGAGGCCACAAGACATGGCATATCACCCAAATAACACCATACCAACAGTGAAGTATGGAGGTAGGAACATCATAGTGTGGGGCTGTTTTTCAGAATACGGCACTGACAAACTTCATAGGATTAAAGGAAGGATGAATTGACAAATGTACCGAGACATACTTGATAAAAATCTGCTGCAACTACCAGGATGATGAAGATGAAACAAGGGTAGACATTTCAGCCAAGGAAACTCTCAAATGGTTTCAGAGAAAGAATATAAAGCTTCTACAATGGCCCGGCCAATAACCTGACCTCAATCCAATAGAAAATCTATGGAAGGAACTAAAGTTCAGAGTTCATAGAAGGAGCCCACCAAACCTTTAGGAGAAGAAGAGTGTTTGTGTGGAAGAATGGGCCAAAACCTGAGCAATGCCGGCCACTAGTGTCTCCATACAGGAGGTGTCTTGAAGCTTCATCACCAACAAAGGCTTTTATTAAATACATTTCAGTAAGCGAGGTCAATCCTTATTCCCTGTGTCATTTCTCATTATTACACGTGATTTATGGACATCTATGGTCTGATTTCTTTGCCTATGTGGATTGGATGGGTTGTTACTGACATATGAGAATTTCAGGTCAATAGCACCTTTAGAAATAGATTTACTTAGAAAATTGGTGACGTGTTCAATACTTATTTCATGTACTGTAGCTGGATAGATAGATAGATAGATAGATAGATAGATAGATAGATAGATAGATAAATAGATAGATAGATAGATAGGTAGATAGATAGATAGATAGATAGATAGATATGAGATAGATAGATAGATAGATAGATAGATAGATAGATAATGATAGATAGATAGATAGATAGATAGATAGATTGATATGTAGCCAAGTTTAACTTTTCTTTTAGAGCATTAAGTCAACACAGTAACTAATTAGAATTTATTTTTATTCTACAGTAGAGTAAGCCGTCAAAGGAAGTATCTGATTGGTTGTTGGATTTTAATCTAAAATCTACTGTTCAGTTCAGTAATTTTATATATATATATATATATATATATATATATGGGATAGATAGATAGATAGATAGATAATGGATAGGTAGATAGATAGATAGATAGATAGATAGATAGATAGATAGATGAAGATCCATATGAGATGATAGATAGAGAGATAGATACATAGATAGATAGATAGATAAGATTTTGTGTATCCATTGGTGATAGAATGTTTATGGCTCGGGATATTTGTAGTGGCGTATAGATCTGTTCTCAAGGTAGTGTGGTTCATATAAAGTATATGTCACGTTCCACTGCCATGTGACATTGCTTTTGCAAATCTTAAGGTCTGTGTCTGTGAATTTTGTTTTTGACTATTCGATCCAATGCAGGCTTCCAAGAAAAGTCAAAAGTTGTGATGGTTTTATAGCCTGCGCCTACCAATCTCAGGAACTTGCACTGCTGGTGTCTTTGATTTCCAAGATTAGTAGAAACATTAGCAAGATATCATCTATTGCCCTAAGAGAGTCCACTGCAGCTGAGTAGTATACATGTATCCCCAGCCTCATCATCAAGTGCCGGAATATCAGTCATAAGTGTATCCTCTAGTCATTGCATTGGCTGTATCCTTCCATCACATCTGACTCACTAATTTGGTGGAGACATTTTGTGCTCTCAGCATTTCTGCGCAGTAATGACTTTTCTCTGTGTTTACATTAATCAATAAGGACAAAAATCCCTTAAAAAGCTTCCTGCACATTATGGAGCGTCTTATATCTCGGGCCCTCAAGGGAAAAAAATACAAATATATCAGGAAACTAAAAAGTAGAAGCCATTGTATAACCTTGTAATAACTCTTTCCCTTCTAAGCCATTTGTTATCGATCTTCAGATCAGTAATAGACAAGTAGTGTCCCGAGATGCTTCCTGTAAATATGATGCAACTAATGGACTCAGAAATGGAGGTTTTGGAGACAGAGCTCTTCCTTGCTCCGGGTCACAGTTGGTTTAAGCACTTTGCATTATGTATGTCTTAATAATGTGATGGTAATGTAATCGCATTGGATACGGTATATAACTACTTTATACATCGATGTAGAAATAGTTACAACTCATTGGTTGTTTACCTACAGCAAAAGAGTCTTATTGGACTGGTCCATACTGCTTGAGGATCCATGTTTTTCCAATAGGCCACGCCTACTGCTAACATTGGTGGTTGTAAATGAGCTTGTGATGTGTTTACCATGTAGGCAAACTAGGCACGTGCCTAGGGCGGCAAATTTTATTTGATACAAAACACTATTGATTCCACTTAGCATAATATAATACCTAGATGATAAAGCGGATGTGACGTAAAAGTTATGGGGAATATAGATTGGTATTTTCGGGAGTATCTGTATAGAGTGCCTGAGATACAACCCACTTTTATTCTCAACCAAAGTGTCATCAATCATCCTAATCATGGATGAACTTCACAGTTGGCCACTCCATGGACTTATACACCCTTAACAGGTCTTGAACGATCACCATAATACAGTAAAACCTCTTTGGGTTGACCATCCAAAATTGCATTAAAAGGTGGTCTATAGGGTTGGTCTTCTCAAAGAAGAAGGCTAGTATGGAAAACTTAAAATCCATCACAATATCACAGAAATTGTGGTCTGGGTAAGGGGAAGGTTTTCTCCAAGAGTTGGTCTTTTGGAGAGGTTGCAGTTCATTCTTGTGTTTGTTCTTGTCGTATGTTGACTTCTACATGGATTAGATTTTCTGCAAGTCTACGTATATTTCAGCAGGTCGTCATACGTGTTGCAGGGTTTTATTATTGTAAGAACACACAAATGTAATTTACACTCATTTTTTGATTCTTCTGGTGATGTTTTTCCTGTGTTTGCATTGCCTACATATGTTTTCAATGCTCGATGCAAAAAGTGGTCATCTACGGAGAGCCGAATGACCTTCAATAGAAATAATTCCGAGAGATACTGTAACTTCCAGTGCGTTATAATAGTTTAAACGGTGGTGTACCCCACATTTCTTGTGTCGCCATCATGGTTGAATCACCTTTGTCTGCAGTTTTGCATCTTGTATGGCTAGCTTATCTAATGGTAAGGTCTACCTTTCAAGATCCTCGTATAATTTGCTGAAAATAAGGAATCAGTTCCCTCTTCTTGTCTGCACAGATGTGGCAAAAGACCACCAAAAGACCACCTCTTTGAAAAGACCACCTCTTTACCCAGACCATATTTCCTAGGACAGATTTTGATTCTCACTATATTGTCAAGACCTCCCCTCTCGAAGACCATTTTTGTAGGCAATTTTTTATGGCCGTCTCAAAGAGGTTTATCTGTATACAAAAATAAAAGCATGGTGGACAATGCACACTCTCTTGGTCTTTAGGAATTCGCTTTAATTGAAAAAAAAAACAATGGAAAAACGTCATTGGAATTGGATGTGAAGGTCAGAGAAACAATTGGTGTCCATGCGGATTACACTTTTTAGTAACATAATACCTTCAGAAGAGGTAGAGATAGAACATCTTGGCATGTAAAGCTATCAATCATCCTCAAAAAGTTGAGAGGTCACGCGAATGCAGCAGCATACTCCTCCTTACACTAAAAATATCATAGAAAAATATTTTTAAAAATATAGTAATTTTTTATACAAATAATAAAATAATAATAATAATTTTCCAGCCACGTAAGCAGCGCCATTGAAAATAATGAATTTTAAAAAAATTTAAAATTTTATTTTTGTTCATGTGACTTTCTTTAATCCCAACCATAGATTTTATTGCAAGTTTCTAAAAAAAAAAAAAATCCTATAATATTACCTCCTCTGTCCCTTTCCACCATCATTATTCCGATTATGTTTTTCACTTTCATTCAACTCACAGTATAATGTTAAAATCAATAATTTGGATTAGTACAGTTTGCATGCTAGAAATGACCCGTGAACTGATACTTTTGAGGCAGAATGGCCCAGCTGGTCATTAATGACAAAATACAAAGCACATTTCAGTGACCGTCCCCGAGCCATTAACCCCCGGGCTCTGGCAGCAGCATATTCAAAAGAACACACAGCAAAGCCTCTTGCAGCAGACAAAGAGTTAAGCTCCCTAGCTGTTAGAAGACAATTTCAATAGCACCTTGCATAGCCCCGCCTTCCCCATCTCCCTCGGCCAATCAGATGCAGCCTTTATCTGACAGATAGTCCCATAAATGCATGCAAGCAGCCAGCCAATTTTCTAGCTAGGCTCTATCCAATTTTCATATCTACACCCTACTTTCGAGAGGCATCAACACAGTCTCTCTCTCTCTCTGTTTTTTTCTTTTCTTTTTTTTTTCTTTCCTTATTTTTTGTTTATATTTTTTAGTTATTTTTCCCCTTTATTTCAATTCTCGCAAAGACAAGATATAGTTTACTATTTATTTATAATATTTATTATATTTTTTCTTTTTTTTTTTCCACTGGATATTTTTTTTTTCTCCCGGGCGCAGTTCGTGGATTTGGAAGGGAAAAAAAAAAAAGCATAAAAGACATTACAAAAAAAAAAAAAATACACAAAAACTATTTTTTTTTAAACTCCAAAAACATATAATAAAGCGTTCTCGAAAATTAACTGTTACAAGGAGAAAAAGTCGGAGCACACAGCGAGAAAATATTAACAGTTAAGAATGGTGATGGTAGGTATGGCATTTCTTTGATGTTTTATGAGTTCCGTGTCTCGATATGTTGTGTCTGCATCTCTTGTTCTATGGGCATTGATGTTTCTGCTGCTGCTGCTGCTGCTGCTGCTTTAGTGATAGTATTGGGCGGCAGATTTATTTATTTAATTTTTTTTTTTTTTTTTTTTTTTGTGATTTGTCACGTGCTAATAGGCTGTATTAGTATGCATATTATTGTCAAGGTCATTGCGATATTGCACGCTTGTGTTAGACAAAAAGCACCCTACATGCCGTGTATAGCATCGCGATCATCCGTCTCCATTTAACCTGTGAAACTGTGTCTGTATGTGTGTGTAAGGCTTCTTTTCTGCCATTGTGTTTCCGCACAAAGACTCTCGGAAGAAAAAAAAAAATTCCTTAAAAAAAAAAAAAATCTCGCCCGTGCTGCTAATTTCGGTTGGTCCGCTCCATCAGTATGGTAATCTTTCACGAGAGTAATATATAGGGGCTTGGTAAATGCTGCATATTGTATTTCAGAGTTCCCTGCCGTGACCTCATAAAAGAGGAGGAGGCTGGCGTGTGGTTGAGCGCGCACTCTGTGTATGTATGTGTGTGAGTGTGTGTGCGTGTGTGTGTGTCCTTCGTAGCATCTCTTGCCAGCAGTACTGTAAGAAGGAATGTCAGTTTTTACATAACGCTCTTTTTGGTTTTGACACTGTGACAAGCTTGAAGGCTCCATCTCAATAGTCACAGATGGAGTGGAATGGCTTAAAGATGGTAAGTGCCTTATATCCGATGCTATCCTTTTCCTTCATTTTTTAGAATTTTTTGCAATTCCGATGCTAAGCAATTATTTGATATCACATCTGTTTGTTGTTTTTTTTTTTTCCCTTCTGGCTTTTTGATGTTACATGGTTAATTCGTGTCGAACGCGTGACTGCTGTGTTGCATCCTATCTAGGATAGGACCTTGACAACTATAATGTCAGTGCACGTCTATCACAGAATTACTTGGTGCTGTGTAATCTTCATTTGAATTACATGAGTCTTTGGCCGTGTCAGGATTTTTTTCCTCCCTTTGCTGCTGCTACTGCTGAAAGCTTTCTGCCTTAAAGCAAAAAAAAAAAAAATCCCCCCTTAAAAAAAAAAAAAAAAAGCATTTGCCGCAGAATGCCCATATGTTAAATAAGTGCAGCTGTCTTTCCGTTCCTTTCCCCCAAAACACTGAGCATGTAGCTACTTGACGCTCCTTTTGTGTGCTATTCTCACAATGGGTGTAAAGTGCCACACTTGAATCTTTGCAGTCGTGACCTGCATGGCATTTCACTGAACGCTGCAGGGACACAGGGGCACAATGTACCTACAGTTCCCCCTAAACCTGTTGTAGACTTGGACCTTTAAAAAAAAAAAAAAAAGCGACTTTCCCTCTTTCCCTTTTCCTTACAATTTGAGGATTCTTTATCTCCTCTGAGCGCCTTTCTTCATTCTTAAGGAATTGTCTTTGTCTGCTTGTTTTGATGGGTGTAAAACAAACAAGATTAGATGGAGCATTCTAAGCGAAAGCTATCGCTCCGAGGAGAAGCCAGAGAAAGGTTGCCGAGGAAACGACTAGGGAAAGAGCGGAGATAGGGGAGCAGGTGGCAATCATTTGGGAATATAGCAAGCGGCGTGAAAAAAAAAAAAAAGGACTGGGGTTACCGCTATTATCTGCACTGCTTTATAGCAGTCACAACTTCAATTATTCTGTACATATAGGTGCTAATTACATCCCCGCACAGATGTACACTGAATTACTAAACACTATTTTTAAGCATCTGTCTCTCGGTAGAACGGTGTATCTTTTTATGTTGTGTACCTACTGAGCAAGAAGAGCGAAACCTTGACCAACAATAGAGCAACCCTATAAATGCATATACATAAATGCATCGATATAAAGGCATAGACACCTCTATAGAACTGTCGTACTATGTATAGTTGCGTATTACTGTATGTCTATATGAATATTTTTCAGATTTTTCAACTTTTTTGATCAAGGACGTTTCTGATCAAGGTGGATTCCTCATAACAATACCCTCAAATAGTTATTTTAGATATTTCAGACTGGGCTTTACAGCACCAGCAGGGGGTTGAGATGAAACAGTCCCCCAGTTGGTTTTAAGCAGAATGTTCCATGAGCTTTTTAGCTTTCGTCTTCTGAAAGGACCCTATATACCATTTGGGCTTTATAGAAAGGCTTATAGGTCTTTATGGCTTTATAAACATTCATATACCTTGTTGCCTGTCACCACTTTAGGATTATGTAGCAATAAAAGTCAGGAATTAAATAATGTAAAAAAAAAAAAGTCAAGGTATTGGACGTGGCAGTGCAGCCTATAGTCAAAAAGTAATGTGACATTATGACAATAGGTTCTCCAGTGTAAGCATAGCAAGTAGATACATTGTGTCTTATGGATCACGATAGTAGGATGCTTTGATGGAATTTTTTTTTAATTTTGGTGGAATTTTTAAAAAAATTTTTGGAATGGTGTTTTTTGAAATTTCAGCAGAAAGTTAAGAGAATAGAGGATCTGACTGTTCGGTGTCTAAGCCTTTGTTGAGTAAGGAAATACATTCATACATCAGTACGGGGGGACATATAAACCCTATAATCATAATATATGTTTCACTCCAGTGCACACAACAACTCAATTTCCATCGTGTCGGCTAAATGAATAATGTTATAGAAAAGCAGGCTATAGTCTATCATGGAGAGACAACTGGTACTAGAAGGGAATTGTTCCATTGTATTTCTCTCCGGCGTACATCACATCCTATAATGTCTTATTCTATCTCTTAAATATAATTTGTGCTTGTCTGTGCGTTAGATTATTTTTGTGTGTCTGTGTATTGGGTGTTGGTGCATTATGGTAATTGCTTTTGGCCTTGATGGAGCCTGGGGTGGAATGATTTTGTATACATTGGGTATATTATGTTGCTATTATACTATTATACCATTTTGGGTGTATTTAATAATAATATGGGATATCTATGTATAGCGCTGGCCTGAAGTGGAAAACTTAATGATGCTCTGATTAAGTTACTATCCAGGCTATGGCTGGACTAATACTTCCTGTTTGTCTGTTGCAAATTACATTGCCCAGAGCTTCCTGGGGAAGGGAAAAGAAATATCCTCATTTTACTGCACTATGGTAAGAGGCTGGAGGAAGGTGTGACGGAAACTTCAGCCTAAGAATTGCAAAAAACTGTTATGATTTTTCTCATTGAGGGTGCAAATGGTGGGCAAGTGGCTTGGGTTTCGACATGGTTGGTGTGCCAATGCAAGTACTGTAGAAGTGCACTCATTCTATGCTGTATCTAGCTATCAATCTTAATCAATACTAAATCGATCTATACTCTATAGGTGGTCTGACCATTGGATTTACCTTCAGGAAACTGGAGAGCGGATAGAGGAAAGTCACCAATTTAGTGCATTCGTGTTATTGTGTCAGGGCGATACAGAAGCAATAACCATATACTTTGTAAGACAGTTGAAAGGCATAGGGGTAGATGTAGATTTAGATGGCTTGTGCAGACATAAGATTTATTGCTACTGTACATTCGAGATATCCTGGACATGGAATAGTTAAATCTCTAGTCGATGTAAAGGGTCGTATATTGGTATAAAGTCAGGTCTATTGATACCCTCCATAGGGTGTGAAGACAATGACTTCACCCAGTTCAGCACCATGGTCAGCAGCCTAAAGGCCTTGGTCACTCCTAAGTGTTCTTATCAAGCCTACAAGTCTTAGAGAGCGTCGTCATCTTTGGATCAGTCTGTTTTTGTGATTCTAAAACTCAATTCCTCTCCTTCCCTTTGTTCTGAAGTGATCAGTGTCTCTCAGCAGCCACCGATTTCCATGAACACCCCCTCCTCCCTTTTATTCTTTACCTCTTTGTTTGCCAAATGCACAGAGCTTCGGCACAGTAATCTTGACATGTCCTGCACTGAACGCCACCACCAGCAGCTCGGCTTCATTTCCAGTGTGGACTGCTGAGTGGAGTAGTGTCCTCTCCCCGCTATGTGTTTAGCCTCTTGGCTTATAGTCGTAGGAATGTGCCTGGGAAATAAAAGAAATATAGATGAGAAATATTCCCCCGGGGGGGATATAATGATCCCCAGCCTGGCTCGCTGGCTGCCTACCTTTCACACAGTTATTTGTCTATGGGACACTTCCATGTGTAGACGGATTGGATAAGTGCTGCAATGCAGTATTTTTTTCCAATGTCATTAGGGTGTTTAGGGTTAGACGAAGATTGTATTTTGTGGGACGTCATATAAAAGCATGTCCAATTTCAAGCTGCCCGTCAGATGGGGAAGAGGGGGGAACAAATCCTCAAATTTCTCCTCCCTCTGTTTTTGTGACCAATTATCCACAAAGGTGACAGCCTGTGAAGGTTAAACCATTAGCCCAGTCTCTCGCTTCCTTTACTACGGGATATTTACGTAATCATTTTTTTGGGAATGTCCCAAAAGTGAAGTAAATGCACCCAAAATAAAGTAAAGACTCGATCATTGGTCTAATATTATAGGATACCTATTAACTTTCTAACAATAATAAAATAAAATTATAATTTTATAAAAATAAGTAAAACACAAAGGCCATATCGAGCAGAGCTGAGTTTGTCATGTAGGCACAAAGCATGCTCATATAATATGTAGTTTTCCAGGACTGCAGGACAACATATAGCGGCACATTTATTAAGCCACTTTTTTGTCTAACTTTGCCCCTTTTTTTCTTCTTTTTGTAGGTCTTGCGCCAGATTTACTGTACATTTGCGCTCGTTTTCTCAGCAAAAACACTTTCCTCATCATTTTTAGATTTGTTGCAACAAGGGGGCGTGGTTTACTTTGTGTCACTTTTTTCAACACCTTTACAAGGTGCAAAACAGATACAACAAGCACTCCAGTGTAAAAAAGGCAAAAGAAAAAAATTCCTTGCAGTAAATTTTGTGCAAGATTTATAATGCAAGTGCGCCTTTTTAATAAATTAGGCAAAAAAAAAAAGCGCAAGTGGAAAATAAGGTGCAAAAAAGTGCACAATTGATAAATAACCCCTACTGAGTTTTATCAGCAATCATGGTGCTAAAAGAAACTGGTGTATGACTAATACATCATAAATAAACTATAGAGGGGGCACTTATTTTTCAATATGTGTAAGAAAAAAAATACTGCAGCTTTATTTAGGTAAAGAGTGACATTTGGCTGTATTATTAATATTAATGCCAATAAATAGAACAGTTCAATGACAAACTCAACTCTGTTACATCTATAATGAATGTGTTTAAAGTAATTCTGTAAAATGCACTAGATTAATGGCGCACCTAAGGATTTCAGTATCTGGATTTCCTATGTCCATGTATTGATCCGCTACAATATAAAACCAGTAATAGACTGAAGAAGCGTCACAGACGTCTGACACATTTGCCCCAAATCCACTATAAGAATGAGCAGGTTGGAATAAACACTTTATTGAATAAATTAGACCTCCTTCTAGTCCTCGTAGCTCCAGGCTCCATTTTCCAGCAGGGACAGGGTTTATGTATGGCGTAGTCAATTGTTTCTCATTACATTGATTCCAAGGGACTTTTCAATGTGCGGTCTTGTAGTGACCCCTGACCCCAGGCCCTGTCACATTTACGGCACCATAAAGGATAGTCTTATAAAGCCATAAACATAACTGTTCAGACGCAGCCATCCGGAAAACAAGAAAGAGCTGATGCATAAAGGAAGGATTAAGATGCAAATATTTGCAGCTCCATGACAGCTCATAAAGGAGGCGAAAGACTTTTGTCAAGTCAAATAGACATTTTGAGGTATCATTGCATGGTCTATTATGACCTAGAAATACAAGGAGTTGGGTTACTGTTGGGAGGGGGGGCGCTATGACAAAATGCAAAAATGACAACCATATACCTGGGCCTTTGATAACTAATAGTTATCAATACTCCAGCCTTATCTATAAGGCACCCATAGAATCCTATGACAACAGTGATTATATAAAATGTCCTGCTCTTGCACCTGATTAAAGGGTTAAAATAATGCAATTATTATATTAGGTGTTCTGAGTGAAAAGGAGTGGGGGTCCCTAATTCAGAAGCTCTATCGATTAGTCAGAATGGAGAGTGTGGAGGACCCGACAAGTCCATGAGTATAACAGGCAGCTTATAGCTTTTTAATAGGCATCCTGTAATGCCTTGTTTCCCCTGCGGGGGGTGCTGCAGGGGATCTGCACGCTTTGCTGCCATGTTTCTGCATAGATTACACTTAAGATTCTGTCAAATATTGTGCGGCTAGCATATTTTTGGGGAGCTCATGTAACAAAAAAGGTTGTCCAAAACAGAGACACCCTTTATGCTTATTGCTTTCATTAGGATTAAATTAGTAACTGATCACTGTATGTGTGGTACAGCCCTCCTTATAGAAGTCTATAAGGCCCCCGATATAAGGGAACTGACACCATAAAGGAAAAATAGATTGGGTACAAAGTCAAAGTAAAAAATTTAAATTATTTACACCACTGGATCAATAGTGGAATGGGCAAATTATTAAGATGGCCCGATTTTTGGTGGCATCAGCTGACCACCTTACATGTATGGATGTTCAGAGGGAAGATAGATTCTCAATCCTTATTTCGAGTTATATTTAGCAGTAGTTTACTCCCCTCCCTTATCCAGAACACATGCACGCTCAGCCAAGCTGAGCATGCATGTGTTTGGGTGGTTGGAAGGGATAGCTGCCAGCCAAATGCTTATTCCTTTGGCAACTATGGCCAGTGTTGCACTTAGTATCTGATTTCTCGACACATGGATACTGGATTTACCTCACTTGTCATTATACTATATTGTTTACGTGATGGATTGTGTGTGAATATTGTCATAGTAATTGCCATTGTAATTTCAAGTATCTTAGTGAAAAGTGGGAGTGACCCAAAAACAGGAGGAGAACAAGATATAGAAAATGACTAATGCCCAGTGTCCAGTATGACCCATAGAAGACACCAATGTTGCCGTAAAGTAGTTTATCTTGTAAGGTCCAATGCTCGACAGAAATTGGTGGGTGGGACAGTAACTCACGAATAGATTATTATTAATATATTAGTCATTTCTATAGCCCCGAGATGTTCTCCAGCACAGAGGTTGTCAGCACGTACGTTGGTCTCACAAATTAGCCTATCAGTATATTTTTGGAGTGTGGAAGAACAGTGGAGAACCGTGAAGAAACCCACACAAATACGGAAAGAACATACGAACTCCATGTAGATGTAGACCTTGGTCTTATTCGGACCCAGGATCTTAGCTGTGCCATGCAACGGTGCCAACCAATGAGCCATGACGCTCTAAAATTTTTACGTTAACCCTATAGTCCAGGACATTACTTAGTCAACACCATGTATCGTAACATTCCCATGGAATTCTTTGGGTTTGAGTTTGGTGTATATTTGACACATTAATATTTGGATTCTGTTTTTGAAGGTTCTGATAGCATAGACTTTTATGCCATTTAGCACCACACAAACTGTAGCATTTTAACATTTTTTTTTTTTACAATAGAAGTCAATGGATCACATACAAAATATAGTTTGTATCCCATTCAACAAAATATTAAAATAGGAACTGCTCAACCCAACCCCACGTGTATGTATATATTGTAATGTTTCCATGAATTTCTATGGGACAAGAGTATAGGAATATATTTGACAGATATACCTTTAGATACTTTTTTTGATGGTTCTGGACAACATAGACCTTTATGCTATTTAGCACAACAAAAAATTGTCCAATTTTTAGATTTTTTTTTTTTTTACAATAGAAGTCAATGATTTACACAGTTATTTATAGTTTGGATCCCATTCTCTGAAGTATCCTCAAAAAGAAACTGTACAACCCAACCCTACCATGTTTGGGTCACATGTATGTACATATTGTGATGTCCCCATGGATTTCTATGGGACAAGGCTGTAGGTTTGGTATATACTTGACAGATGTATATTTGGAAACAGTTTTTGAAGGTTCCGAATAGTATTAACGTTTATGTTATTTAGCACCACAAAAATACTGTCCTTTTTTTGTTTACAACAGAAGTCAATGGATCACAAAGCAAATATCCCATTTTATTCAGTATCATTAAAAAAGGAACGGCACGACCCAGCAGTGATGTAAACAGTGTCAAGATGTGGTTGTTGTGTTTGGCCATTGCTATGTTAATCCTCTCTGATGTATAGGAATTCATTAGTTATTGGATGGTTATATATCCCTGTCCTATATTATACACAGTTTGCAACATATGAATAGAATCTACAGGGACACTCAGAAAATGAATCTATTCATATGTAATGCAATATTAATATCTATATCATACTAGTTAGTAATGCTGAAGTGAAAGGAGTCTGTGCAGGCGGCCAGAGTTACAAGCAGGAATGGCGGGATGGAAATTGAGTCATCAATATCTTGGAAATTTGGGCTTTTCTGCACAAGTGTGACAGTAAAAATAGCAATAGAAATAATAACAGGAATAAAAATTAATAATAGCAATTAAATATGAATAATAGCAATATATTAATAATATAAAAAAACATAAAAAAATGGTTTTATATTAATCATGTAACAATAGAAATAGAATAAGGATAATATAATAATATATTTCTTATATAATATAATAATCAGAATACTACTATAAAATAGCAATAATTATGTAAATAGCAATACAATCATGATATAATAAAATATTACTTGTATAATGTAATAATCATAATATTCATAGAAAATATCAATAACCATATAAAATTCTCATAACAATCATGATACTATAATAAAATATTAATATAATAATCATAATATTCATAGAAAATATCAATACTTATTATATGCAATTCTCATAACAATCATAATATAATAAAATATTACCATACTTATATAATAAAATAATCATAATATTCACATATATATATATATATATATATATATATATATATATACAGTATATATATTAATTATAGAATATTAACAATATAAAATAATAATTATATATTATAGTTTAACTTTTTATTACCATTTTCTTTAGTACCTGCCATAGCCATCATGCAATGTACTTTATGCCCCAGATATATGCTACTTAATGTCGTACAGTCACAAATCTCTGCTATTGACTACATACTGTATACTTCATCTATATACTCATATTGAAGTGCAAACAACTACGTTTCTCAGTACAGTTGAAGCTAATATATACTGATGTATACTGGACAAACATATGCCAAAGGTGACTATATTAGCATAGGTCCGGCTCATAATAACAGATGCCTACAATACAGATATGGCAACAACTCTCTGATGGCGGCCACTTTATATGAGCATTGTGCAATGGCAACCCAGTACATTATTCTATTGTTCGGAGGATCTGCTGACATATGTAGTGCCCAAAGGTGACATGAATGGGGCAAGAGTGAAGAATTGCCCCAATAATATCCCCGTGTATAACTCACCCACCTCCATAATACCTGGGCTTACGCTAGGTTCACACCGGCGTTGGTGTTTCCAATGGAGGACCACAAGAATGGAAAAATGGATCTATGAAGGACACAAACAGAGCCCGAGGGACTCCATTGACTATAATGGGGTCTGCAAGTAGTGCTTGCAGGAGTTTTTCAGCCAGCAATTTCTGATGGATCTGCGATGAAGACTCTGGTACAGGTGTGAACAGTGGCTTAGTTAGTATTGTCATAGTTTCCATATGTAGACCCTTAGTAATAGCAAAATGAAATCACATTTTACAATTGAGAGACAGAACAAGAGAAAGAGAGAGAAAGAGACAGAGGGGGGACCAAATGTCTGCCAAAAAAATGTACTGGCACATTATAGAACCTTCCCTAAAATTCCCCCCTCCCCCCAGGGGCAATGAAGTGCTTAAATGGCCTTTCATGTACTTGGCCTTGCATAATATTCACCCAGACTTGTTTCAAAGACTAGAAGAACTGGAAACTCGGAGTTGCTCCTGCTCTGCTCCTCCATCCTTCATTATTCTGTATCCCCAGAGGATCAGGTGATCTTGAAAGGCTAAGGAAGTGTTTAGAAGCAGAGAGAATCTTTAATTAAATCGGATGGAGACATGGCAAGGGTGAATGTGCGCACTGGAAGGGGTGGGGGTAATAAGGTCGGATAAATGGATGTGCACGCACATTTGCAAAGATGTGACTGCAGCACAGTACAAAATGCAGAGCTTGCTAACAAAATGCTGCTCCGCACTCCCTCATCTGCATGGAAGGTTAACCCTTTCCTGTGCAGCCCAAGATGAACTTAATCCTTTTATTCCGTCTTTGCACCTATTTACATTTCCTTCATTTATCGTGATGATTTTACCCTTGATACAGATGTAGCAGAGCTGGATAATACATTCAGGCTGCCTGGTTGTATATAGTTATTGCTGTAGGTTTATGTGCAGTTCTATGGAAAACCACAGATTGCAATGTGATATAGCAATTTCAGCTCTGCCACATCTGTCATATGTGCAAAAGTTTTAGACAGATGTGGAAAAATGCTGCAGAGTAAGAACGCTTTCAGAAATAGAAGGGTTAACAGTTCATTTTTGTCCATGAACAAAATGAAGTGAATGAAAGAAAGAGAAATGTAAATCCCATCAATATTTGGTGTGACCTTTGCCCTTTACCCTCCATCAGTTCTTCTCGGTACTTGCAGACAGTATTTGGCAGAACTGGGCAGGGAGGTTGTTCCCGCCGCCATCTTGGATCTTCTGTGGATGTAGGCTTGTCCAATCCATCTGTCTCTTCACGTCATCCCAGACAGACTGGATGATGATGAGATCAGGGCTATATCTGTGGGGGCCGGATCATCACTTCCAGGACTCCTCCTCCAAAGGGCAAAGGTCACACCAAATATTGATGGGATTTACATTTCTCTTTTTTTCATTCATTTCACTTTGTTAATTGACATAAAAGCATTCTTACCTGTCTAAAACCTTTGCACAGTGCTGCATAGTGCAAAGTCTTTTTTCTGATAAATATGAATATTTTTAGTTTAGAAACTGCCTAAAATTCCTGCAAATATATCAAGCAGATGTTACATGCAACAACAAGGAGGAAGGAATATGCTGTTTACAGAGGCATGGAAAGGCTCTGTCTCTAGGGGACCAGACACACAGTTGCCACCTGGCCAATATGTAGCTGTTGTGCTTGTTAAAAAAAAGAGCATGGTGAGAGAACTGGTACTACGGTCTATATATAGTTGTATATTTATGTGTATATATATAGAGATAGATAGATAGATAGATAGATAGATAGATAGATAGATAGTAAATATTATATTGGCAAATGGAAGGATCTGAGCAACTTTGGCACAGGTCAGATGTTAGATGACTATGTGCAACAATCTTGTGGGGTGTTCCCAGTCTCCAATATGGTTAGTGCCAACCAAAAGTGCTCCAAGACCTGGTGACAAGGTCATAGCCGTGCAAGGCTTATGGACAGCCTGTCTGCTCTGATCTCCCAGAAGAACATTGCTGAAGAAGTTCCTGCTGGCTATGATAGAAGGTCTCAGGGTATCCCGGTTTGCTGTGTAGTTGTGTCATACACAATATTAGGCAGGTGGTTTTAATATTATGGATGATCAGTGTATAGACCTAGTAATGGCATGACAGCATGGAAAAAATTTCTGCCTCTTTATAGATAGATATTATCTGTAACTGTAGCTGTAACTTTTAGACAATGTAAAGTTAGACTAGACAGTCTTAAACTGCACCAGATTTCCCAAAGTGTCTGATGCTGTTTGAAAATCTGATGTATTTTTAGACTGTATAATCCAACGTTACACCACTTATTAGTTGGCTTCGATTATGGCAGAATTTTGGTGCAAAAAATTGGAGCAATTTCTGGCTTACAGTTTAGCATATCCAATCACGTCACTTTTTGACATGTCGTACAAGGCACCAAAATTGTTAGCTAATGCCTAAAACACATAGACATGTAGACCAGTTTATTGGCACAAATTAAACCAAAATTCTGGTGCATATTTATTAGTTTATCTGCCCCAATGTACCAGATTTCTAAAAGGTGGTTTTACACAAATTTTCTTTACATTTCTTCACATTTTTTTGTCTAAAAAGCTGTGCATAGATGACACATTCAAGTCTATAGTAAAATATTACAGAACAAACAATGCAATTTTCTTATTATTCTTATAATTTTCTTATTATTATAGTTATATCTTCATCTCATGGTCAGAATGGAAGTACTGTAGCTATAAAGAGTGTTCTCATTCTGGAGGACCTCTCCTGTCCTGTATTACACAGACGACCTACTGATATTAATAGGTCCCATGCAATACTTCATTTCACCTGTGGTGGTGCTGCAGAGAAATGGAACACATACTGCCAGATATTCCCACAGCTCATTGCTGGGGGGCACTTTGTAATTGTCAGTGGATAATTCTAAGAAGTAGAGTTTGTCCAGAGGTGAACACCCTTAAAACTTCAAAGACACGGCAGATTTGTAGCCTTCATGTGGCACCATATTTTGGAGGCAAGCCCCCTTAGAGGAGAATGTCTCCATAATATCGCATGTAATGTAACATGCAACAATTTTTGCTCTTCTAGATTCCGTGAAAGAAAGAAAAATACATGTTTCACCATGAAATTGAGGTATGTGAAGGTTCA
This sequence comes from Leptodactylus fallax, assembly GCA_947044405.1. Classification (NCBI taxonomy): domain Eukaryota; kingdom Metazoa; phylum Chordata; class Amphibia; order Anura; family Leptodactylidae; genus Leptodactylus; species Leptodactylus fallax. Next base: position 677,917 of record CAMRHE010000076.1, on the reverse strand, counting down.
GTATGGGACCATCGACTGCCATGTCATGGTTCTTTACAACTAAAGTCTTGTACACAGCCATAACCAAGACTGTGGAGTCAATAGACCAAAACACCAACTCCGACCCCTCTATTTTTCCACAGCCTGACTCTAACCCCAACTCCACGACTACGACTGCAATTCTACAACCCTGACCACAGTATCCGTGGCCGTAGTAAAATGTTACTCTTCTGGATACATCATTTCTATCCTTTGTCTTTCCAAACCACAATATCTTCTGTGTATGGCTCTTTGTAATTTTAGCTATGATCTATCGGGCACAGATGTTTTTGTTCATCCGAATTGAAATTCTCTGCTTTATATTGCGGCTCCCCTTTCTCATTGTGCGTATTGTACAAGTAGCAGTGCACACGTGTATATATGAATGCCTGTATATAAGATGGTGCTTTCCTCCGCACAGTATGCAATGCTTAGTTAGCGACTAATTATTATCTCTACATTCACAACAAAGACGGAGCAGGAGTGGGAGAGTGCCGGGAGTCCTCTGCTTTTTAGCTTACTCTCAAAATAAGACGCTGTATGTTTCTGGCTTCGCCATCTACCAGCTTGTCCTAATGTATTCATTAAAAACAACAGAGACGTATTGAATTGATGGAAATATAATCAGACGCTATAGGGGAGATGCTGGCTAATGGATTATTTTCATGGGTCTATATTGTCTACCGATATGATATTTCTCTCGGATTGCCTCAAAAGTATTGATAGCTAAATGATTCGTTTTGAAGACAATTTGTGGAAATATTGATGTAGCAGAGCTCAATTTGTCATTCAAGCTCTGCGCATTGTGATAAGTGGCTGAACATGGCAGAGCAGTGTGTATGGAGACATACGGATTGCCAAGGGCTCCCTATTACACCATGTGCTGCCATATGGCGCCTCCGTAGGGCACCATATTATGGGATCATTCTCCGCTCTGAACATGGCAAGCCATTACGGAATCATTCTGCCCTCTAGATATGGCATGCCAAACATGCAATTTTTTTTTCCTACTTCTATATGCCATTGTATGTAATCATACAGACATAGGGCAGTCCTATAGACTTCTATAGGTGCCATATTACTGCCCCTCACAATAGCTTATATGGAGTCATAATTTGACCAAACGCATAAGCCTTTAAAGGGGTTTCCAAAAAAAAAAATGATAATAATTTGACAATATAAAAAATTACATATACTCACTTGAAAATATTTTTCCGCTCCAGTGGTTGCTATTTATTTTTCTGCAATAAGGACATATCATGCATGACCACGACTGACAGAGCCAATCACTGGCCTCAGCAGCAGTGAGATCCAGTGATTGGCTGCCACAGTCATGTGAATGTACGTGATGTCATCACTGCAGAAAAAGTAAACAAAGACTCCGTCATGACAGAGCAGGGAAAGGGGGATCTAGCAGATGAATACTGGTTTTTGGGTGTTGTTTTTTATCATATTCCCTGCTTGTAGTCTATATTTTTGAATTCCAGACCACCCATTTTAATTTTTTTTAACCATATGATATTGATGACCTATCCTTAGGTTAGGTCATCAATATCAGATAGGTGGGTGTGCAACATGTGACAGCTCCACCAATCAGCTGATCTCTGCAGCCGTTGGCACCGTCACTATGTAGTATAAGGAGCCAGAAGCAGAAGGCTCTGTACACTGTATAGTGGCGGTGCTGGACCACTGCATCAACCATTCAAGTAAATTACCCCAATGGATAGATCATCAATATCATAAGGATGGAAAATCCCTTTAAGCAAGGCAGTGGATGCCAAATGAGAATTGTAGCCTCCTGCAATAACAAGCCCAGCTCTGCTACATTTGTACAGTAAAAGGGTCAAGAAGCAGACCAGCCATTAGTAATCTCCGTCATTCACTATATGATTACTTGCAATGTATATTTTTTTCTAACAGGAAGCTATTTGTCAACTTGATATCCTCCAGGTATACAATTATAAGGCATTTGCACTGCGCTAAATCATCACCCCCTGAGAGTTTAATTAACACTGTGTTCTTAATATTTCTATGTTTTATTTAATTTTCAAAGACTCCTTTCCTGCCAGTTTATTCACTTCAAATTAGCATTTTTTTTTCTTGCTCAGAATATCATTGGGTATTATTAAAAAAAAAAAAAAAAAACAGATTATGGATTGGGCTATTTTTAGTTTTATATTGAGTTTGTGCTCGTGTGATCAAACTGGCAAAGTATTGTTTGCTCTGCATAAATTAATTTTAATTACATGATGGCGAGGAAGTTAATTACGGGCAGAGGAGGCAATTGCCCTATGTATATCTACTGGAGTATACAAATATAGCCAGCGCAGATGGATGGTCTAGTCTTGGTCAGGTCTAAGAGGTAGAAGCAGTAGTAGTTATTAGTGGATGGAGAAGTATTAGTAATAGAAGTTATTAGTGGATGGAGAAGTATTAGTAGTTATTAGTGGATGGAGAAGTATTAGTAATAGAAGTTATTAGTGGATGGAGAAGTATAGTAGTTATTAGTGGATGGAGAATAGTAGTACTAGTTATCAGAGGATGTAGAAGTACTAGTAATAGTAGTTATTAGTGGATGGAGAAGTAGTAGTAGGTTTAGGATGTAGAAGTAGTAGTAGTAGTTATTAGATAATGTATTATTAGTAGTATTAGTAATAGTGGCTATTAGAGGAGGTATAATTAGTAGTAGTAGTTATTAGAGGAGGTAGAAGTAGTAGTAGTATTAGTAGTAGTGGCTATTAGAGGATATAAAAATATTAGTACTAGTTATTGGAGGATGTATAATTAGAAGTAGTAGTTATTAGAGGACGTAGAAGTAGTCTTAAGATGTAGAAGTAATAGTAGTATTTATTAGAGGATGTAAAGTAGTAGTAGTTATTGGATGGTGTACAGTCATGGCCAAAAGTTTTGAGAATGATACAAATATTAATTTTTACAAAGTCTACTGCTTCAGTTTTCTAATGGCAATTGCATATACTCCAGTGTTATAAAGAGTGATCAGCTTAACAGCATTCTTGCAAGTCATATTTGCCTAGATGCTTTATCCCCCAAAACACATTTCAACATCATTGCGCCCTGCCTTAAAGGCCACCTAACATCGTTTCAGTGTTGCTCCATTAACACAGGTGTGGGTGTTGTGGGCGGGCTGGAGATCAATCTGTCATGATTAGTGTGCACCACTGGCACTTTAAGGGGCTGGTGCTTGCCATCATTGTTTCTCTTCTGTTAACCATGGTTATCTCTGGACACGTGCAGTCATCTTGCACTGCACAAAAATGGCCTAACTGGGAGAGTATTGCAGCTAGAAAGATTGCACCTCAGTCAACAATCTATCGCATCATCAGACTTCAGGGAGGGTTCCATTGGTGCCAAAAGGCTCCAGGGTGGCCAAGAGACCAGCAAGCGGCAGGCCGTCTTTTGTGTTTCAGCTGTGGGATCGGGCTACCAGCAGTGCAGGCTTGCTGAGGTGGCAGCGGCAGGTGTGGTGCATCTGCACGCACTGTGGGCGTGACTCTTGGGCAGGCCTGGTCTCAGGAGGGCAGCAAAGGCCACTTCTCTCCAGACATCAGGGACAGACTGATATTCTGCAAAGGTACAGGGAGTGGACTGCTGGGCTGGGGTAAGTCATTTTCTCTGATGAATCCCCTTTTCCATTGTTTGGAACATCTGGAAACAGCTTATTCGGAGAAGAGAGGTGGCGCTACCACCAGTCTTGTCTCATGCCAACTGTGCATCCTGAAACCATTCATGTGTGGGGTTGCTTCTCAGCCAAGGGAATCGGCTCTCTCACAGTCTTGCCTAAAACACAGCCATGATAAGTGGTACCAGTGTCCTCCAAGGCAACTTCTCCCAACCGTCCAAGAGCAGTTTGGCGCTCAACAATGCCTTTTCCAGCATGATGGAGCACCTTGCCATAAAGCAAAGGTGATAACTAAATGGCTCAGGGAACAAAACATAGAGATTTTGGGTCCATGGCCTGGAAACTCCCCAGATCTTAATCCCATTGAGAACTTGTGGTCAATCATCAAGAGACGGGTGGACAAACAAAACCAACAAATTCAGACAAAATGAAAGCATTGATTCTGCAAGAATGGACTGCTATCAGTCAGGATTTGGTCCAGAAGTTGATTGAGGCATGCCAGGGAGAATTGCAGAGGTCCTGAAGAAGAAGGGTCAACACTGCAAATATTGACTTGCTGCATTAACTCATTCTAACTGTCAATATAAGCTTCTGTTACTCATAATATGAATGCAATTATATTTCTGTATGTGATAAACATCTGACAAACACACTAAAAACCAGAGGGCAGCAGATCATGTGAAATAGAATTTTGTGTCATTCTCAAAACTTTTGGCCATGCTGTATAATTAGTAGTAATAGTTATTAGTGGATGGAGAAGTAATAGTAGGTTTAGGATGTAGAAGTAGTAGTACTAGTTATTAGAGGATGTAGAAGTATTAGTGGCTATTAGAGGATATAGGTACTAGTAATAGTTATTAGAGGATGTAAAGGTAGTAGTAGTTACTATAGGAGTTATTATAGGATATAGAAGTATTATTACTAGTTATTAGAGGATGTAATAGTAGTAGTAGTAGTAGTAGTAGTGTGTGTGTAGAAGTAGTGGCTGTTAAAAGATGTAGAATTAGTAGTAATAGTTATTAGTGGATGTAGAAATATTAGTGGCTATTAGAGGATGTAGAAGTAGTAGTAGTCTTAATATGTAGTATTAGTTGTTAGAGGATGTAGAATTACTAGTAGTATTTACTAGACGATGTAGTAGTAATAGTAGTTGTTATTGGAGGATGCAGAATTAGTAGTATTAGTTGTTAGAGGATGTAGAATTAGTTGTAGTCTTAAGATGTAGAAGTAGTAGTAGTTATTAGATAATGTAATATTAGTAGTATTAGTAATAGTGGCTATTAGAGGAGGTATAATTAGTAGTAGTAGTTATTAGAGGTGGTAGGGGTAGAAGTAGTCTTTATATGTTGTAGTAGTAGTTATTAGAGGAGGAAGAAGTAGTAGTAGTATTAGTAGTGGCTATTAGAGGATGTAAAAGTATTAATACTAGTTATTGGAGGATGTATAATTAGTAGTAGTAGTTATTAGAGGATGTAAAGGTAGAAGTAATCTTAAGATGTAGCAGTAGCAGTAGCAGTTATTGGAGGATGCAGAATTATTAGTAGTAGTTATTAGAGGATGAAGTATCGGTAATAGTAGTCTTAATATGTAGAATTAGTAATAGTAGTTAATGAGGATGTATAATTAGTACTAAATAAAGGATGTAGAAATAGTAGTAGTCTTAAGATGTAGCAGTAGTAGTATACAGGAAATACACATGCTGATTGGCTGGATCTTCAATGCAGCAGGTAATCTGAGGTCAGTATAACTTAAAGTAGTTTTGTTATTACAGACATTTATAGGGGATAAGTGTCAGATCACTGGGGGTACGACCACTGAAACCCCCAGCAATCAGGGAAGAGGTGCATGAAACTCCCCCTACATCCTGTATGTGAATGAGGCCCCAGTGCTTGCACAGCCAGTGCTTCCTTCACTTCTATGGGGATTACAGTACTGCAATCTTTGGCAGCGGTCTCAGTGGTCAGACCTGTCCTACCACTAAGGAGTAAGTGTCTGTAATGACAAAACCACATTAAGAGATCACTGTACTGTATATTTTTACAAATATATATATAGTTAAATAACTAAAGCTTGTTATTTTTGATGCATGGGCTGACCATGGGTTCCTATCCATGGGCACACCAGATGAAATAATACTGAACTGTTTCCAAAGTCACTTCCAAATGGGGCCTTTTGAAACCTTGTTGTATTAGTTCTTATTCGCACTACGGTGTTTTTTTTTCAGTGATTTGCCTTAGTGATTGTTTGCCAAAACCAGAAGAGGGGCAAAAACACAGAAGAGGGGCAAACATTTCCATTATCCCTTATCTCTGTGTAGTCTCTGTTCCCTGTTTTGGCTTAGAAACACTGATGCAAAACATTGACATGTGAATAAAGCCTTAGTGTCCCATTACAGTATTTTGCTTGGCTTGGCTCCTCCTGAGGATCTCCCAGTACTCTGTTGGGCCAGTCCAACCCTTAGGCTAACGCTTATCATTCTGAGATATGGGAATCAACTAATACATAGAAAAAGATCAAATAATACACATTTATTGACCTTATGTTCGACACATATATGACAGGGGTGACACTCAGTATCTATCCTACAATACTGGTATCTTCCACATCTAATTTGCAGATTTCGAGGTGCAGAAGTTGTGATAGAAGTTGAGTATTTTTTATCTCAGCTTTAATAGACTTTTTTCTAGGAAGTTGATCATCTCAACTTGTTTAAGTCTGAAGCCAGATGTACAGGATCTTGGAATAGTCAACTAATTATCACATCCACGTGGAAGCTGTCAGCTCTGCACAGTCCTATCTCTGCGCCTTCTTGAAGCTCCTGGTGTGGTGTAGAAAAGCCCCGAGCAAAGCAAAACACAGTTGTGAATAGTTGAGAGAAATGATTAGAAATTTATTTTCCAATGAGAACATCCAGTTTTCTAACCACTGAGCGAGGGCACAGATTGACAGTGACTTAATGGCCTGTCTTGAAGGCTTTCCATCTACCAATGGAGCACCTGTGTCTTACTCCATAAAAGGTTTGCTCTTTGTATTGCTGTGTTTACCTTATGGGCTAAAAGGCCCCAAGTTTATATAGATCATGAGCCACTTTCCGATAGCCACGCTGACTATTAAACAGAACTGATAATATTAAAGATATGACTGAATGATATGTCTCTTACCCTGCACTAAATATATACAATAATGTGTGCACCTTCCAAGAGCTGATAAGCCACATCTGAGGGGTCCAAGGGCCATATGTGTCTCTGGAGCCACCCATTTGGGAATACTTTTGTAGACTATATTGACTGAGGTTCCTTGGCCCCATCAGATACAATTATTCTGGTGGCCCACCATCCAACAACCACTAGGAAATAGATCATAGCACCCTTCAATTGGATGTCTTCTGCTGGACCATTAGTGTATTAGAGCCTGGTTCCACTGGAGGATCTTCTGGTGTAGACTAGTCCAGTACTGGGCTCAAGTCTTAACAAGAAGTCTTTAGCTCACATAATAGAAGGGTTTTAATGGCTTAAGATAGCTCTTGGAAAGGGTACTGTCTACTTGTGGAGACTGCCAAGTGTCATATCGAGTTTTACAGGTCAGGCAATGCTCCCTGGGAAGGAAGTAACATATCCTTCCTCCAAGAACTGTCTCTGGGACACTATGGTGCTTGTATTACTATGCTAAAATTCCGATCTCTGGAATGGATCTCTACGATTACAGTAAATTATAAGCCTTGGTCCCATGACTGACACAGTATATAGTAGATATGAGTCCTATATGTTACTTGTGCCCTATTTTTAGATGCCCCATTAATGTAGACTGAAACATTGCACATGGGTGAATAAAGTTCTTCCCTTATATTTATTTACTTTGGCGTTCTGCCTTGTACATAATTTTATATGCTATGAAGGGACACTGAGATCGAAGCCCCGCGAGGATCTGAAATCCTTACTTATTATTTTGCGGTGCAATTTTCCCTTTTTTACATAAAACCATAGAAACCTTCTGTCTACAATAACTCTATATTTTTCATCAGCAAAATTTGCATTTTTATATATTTATTAAATCGCAAAAGAAATCCTGATGCAGTTAGCAAAAATGCCTAATACAAATGGTTTGGTTATAGAACTGATGTAAGGTGAATGGACTATCTGCCGTGGTTGTCTTTTTGGACTCTCTTCATGGTAAATTGTAGCCAAACAATGAGGTTTCGCAGGCCTTGTTTCTTTTGGGGTTGAAATATTTAAATATAAATGATGGAATTGTGAATTTATAGAGGAATTTCAGAACCCTCACTTATTAATCCAAGTGGAGATCGGCCACAAAAAGTTCTAGAACCCAACACATTCATTGAATTTAGTGGATGTCACATTGATGTAATTGAGAATGGTGCACAACTTCATTTATTGCCATGGCATTGACTATTTACTCCAAGGTTTGCCCTCAGGTCTCAGCTAGTCACTGGGAGTCCCAGAACAAGGACTTTTTAGGATTAGATTGTCCAAAGTGGACCACCCTTGGTGATGTCTTGGTCCCTCTATGCCCCTTACTTGGATTTCTATCTTGCAAACTCCCTAAATATCCAAATATCTATTTAGAGTCCATATCAATGGAATATCTTACCAATGATTTATTCTTTCATCTTACCAATTGGTAAGTTTTTTCACCCACACACCACTTGTCTGAAAAGTGGGCTTGTTGGGGCAGGGCTTAGAAGAAGGGACTTGGTCTCTCCTTACTATAATTTACGAGTTTCTGGCACATAGACAGCACCTCATCTCTACTCTGGTGATCAAGACTGCCCAAGGAAACACCAGTGTTGATAACTTTTCCCCATTCGTTTTATTAAAAGATATGTATACTTTTTAACCATTTCCATTCTTACAGTACACCAATAATGATTAAAAACCTTCTACCAGTTTTCTGTATGGAACTCTTGCAAACCTTTTTGTTTCCATGGCTACAGACTACAAACCCTATGTGTAGTCTGATTCTAGATTCATGTACTATTCTACTTTTTGCTACCCTACAGTCGCACCAATGAATAATTTCTATAATTTCACTTAATTCCTTTCTATTCCTTTTAATTCCTTTATATTTTATCATGCAGTCATGGAGATACATTTTACATCTTGTTCAATGAATGCTTTCTGTGCAGATACTTGAAGTCAATGGGAGCTGAAGTGCAGTACAGGCATCCGGCCACTATACAAGGAAGGAGCCAACTGCTTACAGCTCCATGCAGTTTATAGTATAGGAAGTGGCCCCCTACAGCTGATCCATGCGAGGGCTGCCTGCCCCTTCCTACCAATCAGATATTTATAGCCTATCCTATAAAAAATGCCTGGCCAACCCCTTTCAATTTGGGATCATCCTTCATGAAATCCATACATCATCAGTTTAGCAATGCAATGATGACTAGTGGCACATAGAAGAAACCAGACCCTATAGGAAAGATTAATATGGGCCCCTTATTATGTTGCCCAGCTATTCCACCCAGGACAGAAGAGCCCGGTATTTATTTCCCACTACATGTCCTCTCTATCACTCTCCCTAAGAGCCAAGCATGGGTTCCTTCCATGCTATATATGTCTTTGATGATTATATGTAGCATGATGCCTTAATCTTGCGCAACCCCTATAATCCCATCACTCCATTCAAACACAAAAAAGGGCGAGAATAAACACACCGAAGAGAGCTGAAATATTGTACATTTTTGCTTTTACAAAGTCATTATGGCTTTTCGAGTTGATACAGCTGAAGCCATATTTATGTGACTCAATAGATTTTTTGAGTAGTTCTATAAATTTGCACTTTGGCTTTGACAGCTTCTAGTTTTCTCTCCTTTCAAGGTTAGATGCAGTGTATTAGTAAATGAATGTGTCCGTATTCTATATTAAAGCGCTAAAAATAATTTCTTTGTGATCCCGTTCATTTCGCAGCCTTTTGTTCTCTGTAAAGCGAGTTGGTCCTGTCTTTGCCTCTGTCCTTATGCACTTCAGAAGCACAGTAGACTCCCAGTTAAATGACTCAGTCTGACATTGTGACTGTATGTAGCAGTGGTATCCAATGCATACATTATTTTCTATATCATTATGATTCTTAGACTATCACTGGCTCTTGAGAGGGTTCCTATGACAATATCTACTACAGCAGGCTGATATAGATCTTAAATGGGAGAATATGATTTTGTGGAATCGATGTCCTAATGTTGGATAAACCTGCAGATAAAGCATTGGGTCTAAACAAAGGGAATGTTTCTCTTTGTAACAAATTCTGTCTGCTTTGTATCTGTTACTATGTATCAAAGAACATGAGAATAGCAACAAACTGTAACAAATCTATCAGCTAAATCACCTTGTTGATAGTCTTACATGACATGTCTGGTTAAGGGCTCATGCACACTACCGTATTATAGCCGGGCACAACCTCTGAGCAGTAATATGGTGACCATAGAAGTCTGTATCTCCCCGTCCCCTAAGGCATGATGAATTTTTTTTTTCTTGTGTTTGATTTCATCTGATGTCCATGGATTTATTGTGCTATATTTTCCTATTTGTACATATGGAGCTAATGGAACTGAGACTGATGGAGACTTCTTCTGCACTGAGAGACTATATGGTCTTTGTCATATTGCCAGAGGGGGAAGGAGACTGATTCTGTCCTGAGCCCAAATCAGCAACATCAATGGAGACACATGGAGATTCTCCTGAAAGAATATCAGTGTCATGCACAGATGTAGCAAAATTAGCTTGACACTTGTGTTAAGTGTCAATTTAAGGTTTGCTGCGGTGTATTTAACATATTAAGTGGTAAATTAAAAGTGGTTATCCCGGACTAGGATGTTGAGCTCCACTTCCTCTTCTCAAGCTAGCGACATCATTTCTATTGGTCTCATGGCCATGCTGTAGCTCAGTCCCATTGAAGTGAATGGTCCTGAGAAGCAATACCAAGCACAGCCACTACACAATGTATGGCGCTGTGCTTGGTAAGTAGTGAGGAGGCCACAACAATCAATATCATAGTCTGTATATTATACCCCATTGCCTTGTAGTATGTATATAAAGGTTCTGCACAGAAAAAGCAGTGAAGACCTAGAACAGTCTTATTGACTTGGAATACTACATAAAGGATGCGATTGCCTCGGTTGGGGAGCAATATCCCGTCCCCCTGTGTTTGTGAATCATACATAACTCTGTAGAACTACCAGGAGAGATGCAGCTGGAGCAGAGTATAGATGCCTAGGCCTGGCTTTAGCTTTGCCCCGAATCTTCCGATATTATATTTCGGTGCCGTTCCTTATGGCTGGATGTAAGACATGTTTTCATTAATGAAGCACAGGAATAATGTGAAATCAGAGCTCATGAATAGTTCATGAGCACAATTTACCACAATCTCTTTTCCTGGCACAAAGGTGCAGGGAACAGTTTCTTATGCATAGATAATATTTTGGACTTCTCCAAGGCTGCTAGGAATAGCAATCTGTTCTCGGAGTCGGATGGTAACAGCATGTTTTCCGTCTTTCCCCTAATATTTTACCTCTTTGGGATTCTGTTAGGGTGATATTTTCCAAACAAACGACACTTGGACACTTATAAATAGACGTCTCCTTGTCATGATTCTGATGCTGATGCAGATGCACGTAGCGTACCACACGAGGCGTGGGAAGTCACTGAATATTCTATGCTCACCATGCTCTGTGGAAGACTCGCAAATATCAATAGGCCTTGTCCTCAGCGGTTATATTTGGTTTGTGGCTTACAGCAAAGAGCTGCATAAATGTTTCTTCTGCCGAGTTATTTGACAACTTGGCCACTAGGGGCACTGTTCCATTGGCATCTATGGATTTTGTTTTTGAATTAATTTTGTGAAAAATGGATCCCTCAATATCGCAGTTTATATTACTTTATATGTAGAAGTAAATACCACTCAGTAATGGTAAGAAAGTTTAATATATGCAAATGAGCTCTCCTCCAGATGGAAGAAAACTCTCACTGGTGCCACCTATAGGTATCTGTTATATTCCTTCTGGAGTAGAGCTAATTTTCTTATTTATGCCCAGGAAATATTTTCTGTAAGGCTACATTCATATGAACGTATGGACTTGAGTCTATTGAAGGATCCATGAAATGGACAAAAATAGAACATGTCCTATGTCCAATAAAAGAACCATGTGAATGGACACATTGAAAATGTGTTTTTGATGTTCATGTGAATAAGGCCTGAAGCTTTCTACACCTGATGGATCTTTATATTATGGGGTGGAGGTGACCACAAGTCAATACAGGGTTGGAATCTGGTAGATGTAGCTACAGACAACGGCTCATCTGTATACAGATTGCATATGTCATTAACTGCCCCATACAAAAACAAATATGTGGTTTAGAAGAGATTTTGGAGGTGATAAATGCCCTTTAATGTACTATTTTATCAGGACTGTCTAATGTAGAGTTCTATCTATGATAACTGCTGGTGAAAACAAGACTAGGTATCCATGTCCCTTGTTTGAATGGATAGATGGTCGCACATGCTCACTCCATTCATTGTCCTAGACAGTAAATAGAGCAGCAGTGCACATGCCGACCACCACTCCATACAAATAGGGACTACATCTAGTAGTTATCCTCTATCCACAGGACTAAAGATACCTTGTTATCACTAGAAACCCCTTTAGGTATTGACTAATAATATGAAATAAAGATAAAGTCTGCTTATCTTCAAGAAACCCTCTTGTCAAAGGGTTGCTTCTGGTATTGCAGAGCCAAAGTCCGGTCTGTTTTTGGTGGTCCTATGGTTGTCAGATATTAAGCATTTCTTCTCAGGAGTCATTGCTAGAATTTCTTCCCCTTTTGGAAATATTTAGTTCTCTACTCTAGCTCTGCATCTTTTGGCTTTTTGGCGCCCCTCTAACCCCAGCTATATCCTTACCAATAAATCTGAAATGAGGCATGTGGATGAGTTTTGCATTCCGTTCCATCATATTGCCTCTCTTTCTCTTCCATGGATTGTATATGATTCTCTTCCTTATCGTCATGCAGCATTTGGGGCACATTTACATAAGTATGAGGGTGATGTCACCACCAAGTACAATGCTCCATGCGTAAGCTTAGATTTGGGCAGAGATGAGAGCGCTATCTATGATCTGTCACAGATCAAATTGATTTGCACGCCGGCAGGGCAGAGATTGTATATTCGCCATCCGCCGTAATTCATGATGACTTCAATTTTAATATACAAAGTGTTTCTGAGTCATTGGCAGATCTGTGATTATAGAAATCCATTATCTCAACTCAATGTGCACATGTGGGCATTACACAAAACGTGTAGGTTTCTACATGGTGCAATTTATGTGCAATCTCATTATTATATATGGTTATTTGGTAGCTGCTTCGAGACTCTTCATAATTTTTGCATAATGCTAGGATGTACATACATTGTGTCACATGTCTTCATGCAACGTCAGAGGTGTAACTTGAGGCTCCTGGGCCCCAATGCAAATTCTCTAATGGACCCCTACCTACCTTGTGCCATTTAGAATAGTGGAATACTGTATAAGGCAGAAGGACTTTTGTGGCCCCCACAGGATTGGGGGACCAGTAGCGACTTCTACTCCTGCACCCACTATAGATATGCCCCTGTGCAATGCAATGACTCTCTATGGCCCATGGACAGCCACAACATTGTATCACTTTGCAGCCCCAGTTTGAGGCATCAATGATCCTTACACATCTGTAAGCTGTATGCCGCTGTATGGAGAATCCCTACTTGAAAGGGGTTTTTTTTTATATTCATCACCTACAGATGTGGGATCTTTAACTTGAAACTTAACATGTTAAAATGCACTGATGAGTCAGAGGTAAACGTGACATTTTCAGTGGGATGTGCTGTGCTAAAAGGGTTTTTTGGAACTTGCATATTGATGATCTATCCTTCCAACACCCCGGACCTCCACTGCTCAGCTTGTTAAAGAGGCTGCAACCAAACACAGTGCCGTACATTACATAGCGCCTGTGCTTAGTATTGACTTAAATGGGACAGAGCTGCTGTTGTATCATGTGACCAGTGAACGTGATGTCATCAGCATAGGGAAGAGGCCACTAGAAAATACGTTGACTTTTATCATCCCTTTCAATTAAAGTTGTATGACATAGATTTTAGTGATAATTTATAGGATATCACTGTATATAATAAAGGATATGTATATAATAAAGCAATTGACAATGCCTCCATAGCACACAGTAAAGCCTCTGTATCTGCTTCTTATTGAAGAGGCACAGAGCTAGGACTGGGAGCTGTATGTGCAGCAGAGGTGAACTGTAAATGGTCCATAGGACAGTAGATTTGGGCCACACCGATTTTAGTGATAATTTATAGGACATCACTGTATATAATAAAGGATATGTATGTAATATAAGATGCAATTGGCAGCAATTGACAATGCCTCCATAGCACACAGTAAAGCCTCTGTCCCTGGCACGCTGCACACTGCCTACAAGTCGCACAAGTTTTGCACCAGTGGCCATGTGTAGCAGAGACTGATCATTTATTACTCTTGTTACGTTGCTGCTCCTATTTCATGCCCTGTTATACAGGTACAGAGCCCGATCTTCAGACATTAATTCCTGTTTCTGGCCTCATATGACAATTCTGATTAAATATTTTTATGCCAAAGAAATAAAATGTATATAGAGTGTCCCTTTTTTTTAGCTTTTTTTAGCTCATATTGGATATGTAGTCTTATTTCGAGATCCTTGCAGTGAAAGGTGAGGGAATCTAGCTATGCGGTGCAGATGGATATTACATATAGCCGCAGGGGTTCCTGAGTAGCATTGAGTTGGTGGAGTCTTTTGATCGCTGCTTGAAGAATCATGTGATCCTGTATATTTGGGTCACTAGTTGCTTGGCACTGGAACAATTTAGCACATTTGGAAAAGGAAATGCAGAAATATAAATTGCCTTTATGAATATAGTGCTGTCACTAGTACGACAGCTAATAAGTGGACCGCGCTACGCCGGGTACATTAGCCACAGGGTTTTCAATATATTATTACAAGCAAATTGCAACAATTGTATTTCCATTTTTAACATTCATTTCATACATATAGCCCATCATAATGTGTAATTGTGTTTACTTCAGCTGACAATGAAGTCCTGACTCTTTATTGTATCTTTTAGAGAGTCACTTTATTTTTTTCTTTTCTTGCAATTTTTCTTTTTGTATTTTTTACAATAAATTTAATGATCTATTAGGGCTGAAAACCAAGCTTCATTTTATAGTATTATGCTGACAATGTGAATAGAGACGTGGAGGGAAGTGGGGTCTAGGCTAGTGTGGGTTGGATAATTTATAGCACTGCTGGGGGATGGGTATGAATTCAGGGATGGGGTCCACATATGAAAACACTGCAGGCTTTGGATTATCTGCACGAATTGCTGCAGGGCTCACACAGCATTGCAAGTTTGCTGCATTTTAAAAAATAATCAATAAATTAAAAAAAAATTTAAAAAATTAAAAAAAAAAAAAAAGGCAGTTTTCAAGGGGGACTTCTCACCGGTCATGACATGTCTATTTTGGTAAATGACTGAACCATATTTTTTCTTAACTTTGTAATACACCGTTCCTCTGTAATTCCTCCTGAATATTTTATAAATAAATTGACCACTGGGTGTTACCATTCCTCATTCTCAGCATTGATTGGACCATGACACTATGTAGATATATTCCCCACATATTGGTGTTAATTCTTACGTTTTTAGGAGGAGTAACAGAGGGACGGCAGAAGGTTCTCAGAAAAGATGTTTCTTAATTGTTAATTCATGAAGAGTATTTACTAAAATAGACAAGTCAACGAATTGGAACTTGGGATTGCTGAGGGTTCTTATACTAAATTATAGTATAGTGACAATCCCATTATATAAACATCAGGGGTTTAGGGTAATGGGGTAGATTAAATCAAAGTATTATTAGAGTTTCATACCCCATAAAAACACAGCCAGAATGTCCCATAACAAACATCCTATAATAGTAACAGAATCAGTAGCACCATAACAAGTACATCTGCCGTGACGACAGTCACTGTCCCCATGGCAGCCACATAAAAGACATTCCTAATGTACCAATACTAGTGCCAGTCACAATGCTTTCACAAGAACCAGCCCTAGCAGTAATAGAAATACCCTCATGATAGCGCCTCCATAGCACACAGTCAAGTCTCTGCACCTGCTTCTTTTGGAATCGGCACTGATCTGGAAGTAGGTATGCAAAGAGAATCCCTAGGACAGGAGAGCTTGACACATGCTACAGACCACCCATAAGTGACCAGTTGGGCACCAGCGGCCATGTGAAGCAGTGAGACCATTTATTACTATTGTTATGGTGCTGTTCCTATTTCCATGCCTTGTTTTAGAGTTACACAAACTCTTGGGGATTTATTATATGGAACTGGGTGTGTGGAATTTTATATATATATATATATATATATATATATATATATATATATAACTACAGCTAACCATTGTGCATCTCTTACAGAGAAAAAAAAATTTCACATTATTATTATTATATATTTTAGGTCATTTGTCTACTTTGGAACCTCAAAGTGATAGTTTTCTTCCTTCTGGAGGAGAGCTACTTTACTTTAAATTTAAAAAAAATTCTATAATTAATTCTATAATATTATTATATATTTTTATATATTTATATTTAGGATTCAATTTTTGGTGGTCATATTTCTGGGGTATTTTGTTATAGCACCCTGATGTTTATAGGTGTTACAAATATTATCAGATGTTTATAGATGTTACAAATGTTATCTTATTAAATCCTATTCGTGCCACGTACTTGAATCCTTTATGGTTTTAGGGATATGTTGCATATTACTTTTTGGCATATCCTTTCCTTCACAATTTCATCTCTTCTAATGGGTGAGAAAAAGGTTGAGAACCCCTTTAATGTAGAGAATTGCAAACTGGCCAGTTGCATGTAAAACCCGTGTTTAGCTTTGTATACATATTACTGCAATGCTATTTCCAACACAAAGAGTTCTACAAACATTTTCCAAGAACCTAAACTTTGCATATTTTACAATATTTTTTATAGTACATGGTGTAACTTTCTACTTCACCATAGTCATGGTACACACCATAATATGTACCTGTGGCCACACCATGGCGCACCAAATGGTATCTCTAATCAGTGCTGCTTGGGGACCATACCGACATAATATTGTATCTGATTTCAGAATTACTTTTCTCAAATATCCAGTTGAAATCTGTGGGGAGAAAAATTCCACATGAAAGCACAGGGAGGTACATAATATATTTCTATAGGTGCTATAGGTGCTGTATTATACAGATGCATACAGCATAGTTCTATAATAAGGTCATTTGTATGAGGCTTTCTACAAAAGAGCAAATACCCTTAAGATACATTTCCTAGAAACTGATTCTAACCCTCCTACCTTCTGTTTTGGTAGAATTTGATAATGGTCACCAAAATAGGGATCTCCCATTATAATATGTGGCAATTCTTAAGTACCATTCTGGGGTGAAGGGAATCTTCCAGCCAGGAAGGCAACAAAACACAAGACTGTAGCATGTGTGAAGTCTTCTCTGAGACCTCCCAGCAATATTTTTAATGTATAGTAACAGCTCTGGGGTTTGTCCTTACATATTTCCAATGAGAATGGTGCCTTTAGGGCATCGTCTCCAGTCAGAACCAACAACAATATA
Organism: Leptodactylus fallax; assembly: GCA_947044405.1. Taxonomy (NCBI): domain Eukaryota; kingdom Metazoa; phylum Chordata; class Amphibia; order Anura; family Leptodactylidae; genus Leptodactylus; species Leptodactylus fallax. Next base: position 660,543 of record CAMRHE010000076.1, on the reverse strand, counting down.
TGATACATGCATACATTAACATAGCATCTTGCCGTATACAAAGACCCTTGTAAGAGGATGTGTGCAAAGGGAAAACAACTAGAACCTATTGAACATTGAGCAGCATTGATCAAAAGAAGTGAAATTATGTTTAGCGTAATATGCTGTACAAACTAGCTATTTCCCCACAATGAGTATTGTGTGTTTCTGTGTGGCTTTCATATACTGTACAGTACGGCATATCACCAATACACAAGTATAGGCTGGTGGAGACCACAGGAGCACCCTCCACCGTGCTGTAAGCCTAGAGCGGAAAGCGGCAAAGGTGGTGCTATAGTAAAAAAAAATTGCACATTTTTTGTGCAAACTGACAATTTGTGCATCAAAATGCAACTTTTTATGCCTTGTACACCAGAAAACTGGCATACAAGGCATAATATATCTGCCCCATGGTCTTTGCAAGTGCCAAAGAACGGGAAATGCTGCATGTTCCTGTACACACATTTTTTGAGCACACACGCAAGTAAAAACATAGGGGAGAATTTATCAGCCCCTGCCCTCCCGCATAATGATGTAAAGTCACAAGGTATGGATTTGCAACAAATCATTTACACAAAAATTTGCAACTTTTTGATTTCTGCACCACTCGCTCTTTTCGAAAGTGGGTGTGGTTACCCTGTCTGTCCTCCAGATTTATCAACTGCAACTTTTTAAAAAGTCGCAAAATTTATCGCAAACTCATTCCAGTCAGTGGGTGGCGTAAAATGTGGATTAAAATTTTAGGAGATTTATAGATGCATCTCATTTATGAAACATCGTACATTTGATAAATTTGCCGCAAATTTTTGCAACGCAGAATCCCGCAAAACTGATTTTAAAGATTCCCCTAATACTAAATTTCCCCCCTAGTTTTTGTATCTTGACCTCAACTGGCAATACCAGATGCATGCAAATTTTTTTTTTTCCATTTTGATACATTTATCTTCATTAATCCGCCTGGCATTTTAAGTAGTAGAAAGGTATGATTCAGATTTCCTGATTGCGCCGTTTCCGGAATAAATAATTCAAGTGTAAATTAGAGATAGGGGTCGCGCCACAATTTAAGTCATTAGCTGCTAGAATTAATTTGCTTTTTTTTATAAAAGCATTCAGACACGGAATAATTTGTCTTGCAGCCTAAAAAGCAGTGTTCTGCCGGAAAGTGGAAAGAAGGGAATAGAAATGATAGCAGGCGGCACGCGGGCTTACGTGCTCCGCTAGACGCTACTAACCGATAGAAAGATTTTGCCAAATGAATCATAGTAAAACGAGATCAAGAAGTAAAATGACGGCACATAAGAGGCTGCTTTGTCTGGAGCTGGATGACAATTTATCAATGTTGAGACAGGTTCGTCTTAAAGCCGGGAATCAAACGGATGTATTGACAGAGCTGTTGATTCTGTAAAGCGAGAGACACGTAAATGTTTCCAATGACAGAAGTAAATATAGCTGCTGACAATGCCACCACTCATTTGGATGGACACATGCTGATTTTGGTCTTGACTCGGAGAAAACATTGCATTTTACCATGGCACAGTATTGGAATATCTTCTTTTATTCATCACATTTACCCTAAGTCATTGCGATCGATAAGGCGTGACTCCCTATTCTGTTAGGCAAGGTGGTTGTATCTAGCTGCAGCCGGCATAAGGTCACTCTCTCCATTCAAGTCTATGGGATTTAAGGTTGGTGGAGCTTGCTTCACTCTTACGAGCACTCGTATTGAAGGTGGCCGCCTCTTCCTGTAGTTACTGGTGTGGTGTTTGTCAGGGATCCCCACCTAGAGATTTGTCCTTTCTTACCTTTCCACTTGGCTTGGGATATCTCAAAATTAATGGCGCAAGGTGACCAACTTTGGAAAATAGAAGCTAAGCACCCATCAGAGTAAGGCCATCTCCTGCCAATATCTCGAGCCAAGACGTAAACTAAGGAAGGACAGATCTGTGGTAGACTCAGGGACACATTTCCCATCACGGCCAAAGAGGCATGTGCCTATGAGCAGCTAAGGAGGTTACGGTATGGTTGATCCATTGGCTGTTGGTGCCACAGTCTCCATTTTACCATGTACACATGTAATATAGGTCTGTTTGTAGATGAGAACTACATGATTTCAGGTTCTAGTTCAACAACAGAACGCATGAGCTTGGTGTGAATCTAGGATGTTGGAAAAACGTGACTGATTTCTTTCAGAAACAGCACCATACTTGTACAAAGGTTATGCGTGGTATTACAGCTCAATTTACTTCAATGGAGCTGAGCTACAATACCATACACAACCTGGGAACAGGCATGGTGCTGCTGTTGAAGAAAGCAGCCATGTTTTTGTACTTAACGAAAACCCTTTAAATATGAAGGGCTTTAGATTTTACATTTTTGCATGACAAAATTAAGTAAAAAAATATTGTAAGTTGCTTTCATACTTGGGTTCATTGCTGCATTCATTCATTGGTAAGAGATATTATGTCTAGTTATCTTGTCCAACTAGTTGGTTCTGGTCATGTATCCCCCACGTGTCAGTCAATCGATATGCATGGATACACGCTTACAAATACACCAATAAGGGAACACAGATAGTGCCAAAAGCCTAGGAAGGCCCAAAAACTGCCATATGTTACCATAATATAACAATATGTAGATAGATAGATGGATAGATAGGTGGATAGATAGATAGATAGATAGATAGATAGATAGATAGATAGATAGATAGATAGATAGAAAATAGACAGATACATACAGGGATGTAACTAAAGGCTCATGCACACTGGTGCAAAACTTTAGCTTGGGCCCCCTGTGCATATGAGATTATTAAATAACTACATAATAGATAGATATGAGATAGATAGATAGATAGATAGATAGATAGATAGATAGATAGATAGACACACAAATAGATGGATAGATAGATAGATACGTGGAGAGATACATAGATAGGCAGCAGGGTGGCTCAGTTTCCCCCCATTGTCTTCAATGTACTGACCAAAATATTTGTCGTATATATTTTTCTACCGTGCTGTATATTTTATGCTGTGTGCACAGACCTATAATAGGGATAGTCAGAACTGATGTGCGAGGCACAAGGTGACCTCACTATTGTATTTGTATGTGTTATATTACATGTGTGATATGATTTTCTTCACGAAGATGTGTTTTGCACATTATGCTGTTCCCTTCACATGTCAGCTCCCAATCTGCTAGAAGACTGAAGACAATATGTATTTTCTATTATCCGTGGGCCCGGCTTCTGCTCAGACACCCAGAAGTCATGGGCACACCATGCGGCCCCCACACAGCTCCACTAATGCAGGGAGGGCTAAATAAATGGACCTGAAAATCCATATTTCTAGTAATATCTTAAGCGTCCATAAGGGCACCCTCGGCACTCTGGTATCCACCAGGGCTAGTTAAGGGACCTCAATCTGTCTGAGAGGATTCCTGATATGAAGCGGCAGGCGTGAAATTAGCAGATCTGCAGAGCAGGTGCGAAGTGGCACCGAGTGTCATACACACATTGAAAGATTTCTCTTTCCACACTAATGGAGGCTGCTTCACAAGTGCCATTAACAGGGGCGGTGGGCGGCCAAGTAAACGCTGAGGATGGCGAACCGAAATCCAGGGAAGGGGTGACAAGGTGGCTGCCCTAGATGCAGGAGGGTCTGGATGAGGCCTGGTTTCTACAATGGCTGCCAGGGAGCCGGGGAGATGTGACTGCGCGTCCATCACTTTCGATGCTTCTGGGAGGCTTTTTCTGCATGATGCATGACAGCGAACGAAAGCGCCTTTACTATTTCTGGGACATGAGAGCAGTCTGTTACTGCGGGAACCTCACTTCACAGAATACGGCCTGAAGCCTGAAGTCAAAATCATTCCTCTGATACAATATGACAGGGTTTACAAAAATTCATCTGAATATTATTATACGTACCTCTATGGAACACCTACACAACAGCGCGTGTATATGGGGAGCTGGCTTTATAGCTCTGATGTAGATTACTGACAATGAGTAACACCAGGGCTGGACATACTATACGTGCAGCTACATAGGGGTCCTATAGACAAGGGGGAGAGGGGCACTAATACTAAAAAAAACAAAAAAATAGATATATTTCTCACTTGTTCTCTTTCTATATACATTTCTATATATAATACACAGTGATGTCACAGTACAGGGATAATAGACACAGTGATGTCACAGTACAGGAATAATACACACAGTGATATATATATATATATATATATATATATATATATATATATATATATAACTGATAGATATGGAGTATAATTTGTCACAATTTGTCCCTGAGATTATTCCGCTTGCCCATACATCCTGCTTCCAGCACATCAACTTCAAGAGCTTGCTGACTATTATCTCCCACACCCTGATGTTGTCACCCGATAATCAATGCTATTTTTTTATGTTTGGGGCAATTGATGTATTCATAATTCAAGATTGTGGGGCACAGATTGATGAAAATTGGCGTTATTAACACCAGTCTATATAGCCCCGAGCCAGTGGAGCGTGCGCCATAAATGGCCATGCTTGTGGAGGGAAATCTATGTCATTGACAATAAATCTGCACAGGCTGGGCCAAGTGTGCATGTGTTTTCAGGGATCAGAAGGAATAGCTAAAGTATCTAAAGTGTATGGCCAGCTTTTTACACATTAAAGATCTAGAACAACATACAATAGAGATGCGTCATAGAAACAGTCAATGAGATTGCCAGTGCTATAGACGTGTAGCAGCTCGGAAAGCTCTATATGTGATGCTCTTATAGCTGAAGTGCTCTTATGCAATAATACAACTGTATTTTCTATGAAATGCTATTGACTATCATGTAAGCTTCTCAATACTGGGTAAATATCCTCTTGGACCCCCCTACTTGTGTATATAAAGCAGTTCTGTAGGCTCGTATGTAAATTATCCATTGAGGTTGTCTGCAAGCCGGGCGCTCAGCAGTCACTAGTGGTTATCATCAGTGCAGACTGTATTATAGGTCATGCTCTAGTGCTGGTATATACACCAATAGGAGGGCTTGTAAATGTATAAAATATACAGAACCTGCTGCTAACCCCTTTAACCCTAATGCGTTCCACTTACAATTAGATATGGTTGTACAGTTTAGATTAGATAAAGTAATGTGCAAAAGTTTTAGGCAGCATAAAATAGTTTATTTTTTTGTCAATAAAATGAAGTGAATGAAGAAAAGAGAAATGTAAATCCCATCAATATTTGGTGTGACCTTTGCCCTATGGAGGAGGAGTCCTGGAAGTGATGATCCGGCCCCCACAGATATAGCCCTGATCTCATCATCATCCAGTCTGTCTGGGATGACATGAAGAGACAGAAGGATTGGAGCAAGCCTACATCCACAGAAGATCTGTGCTTAGTTCTCCAAGATGGCGGCGGGAACAACCTCCCTGCCCAGTTCTGCCAAATACTGTCTGCAAGTACCGAGAAGAACTGATGGAAGGCAAAGGGCAAAGGTCACACCGAATATTGATGGGATTTACATTTTTCTTTTCTTCATTCACTTCATTTTGTTAATGGACAAAAATAAAATATTAACCCTTCTATTTCTGAAAGCGTTCTTATTGTGCAGCATTTTTTCCACACCTGCCTAAAATTTTGCTTTGCTAAGGGAAATTGAAGCCTGAATTTTCAGGAGGAATGATAGAGGAATAGCACAATACAGCATTACCGGAATTGTTATATACCAGATAAGTGACAGATCCTATTTAAAGTGACATCAAAATCCAGTCCAGAGCTTTAGGACCAGTCCTTGTTATATGTTCATACAACTATCCATTTGAGACCACAGTAGCAGTAGACCACCGCAATGTGCAGTATAACTGACCACCATGAGACAGGCAAGATGGGTGGGCAGTAACTTTACTTGTCAAATAACATTGGGCTGTCACAATTGTACAAATTTTCTAGAAGTGTGCAATCTCAAGAAACGTTTAACCTAATAAATTAGAAAGTCGCCATGTTGACAGTAAGGAATATTCCTAACACTTGCCACCCAGTAGCATTTTTCACATAATGTCTATGCCGTTCCTCTGTTATCCCTCCTAGCAGGGGCAGAGCTATAGGGATAGCTATAGGGGATGCAGAGGTGGCAATTGCTACCAGGCCCTGGAGCCAGAGGGGACCCAAAGGCCTCTTTACAATATAAGAAGACACTAGTATTGTAGATAGCACATGGTACAGATTTTGCATTGGGGCCCAGTAACTTAAAGCATACCTCCAGTTATATACAAGGTTTCATAAATGAATAGTAAAGGTGAATATAAGAAACTTTGTAATATAGCTTATTAAAGAAATCTGTTTCCTTCTCCACTTTTTAGGCAGTTACTTTCTCCATTTCAGTCTATGAAGAGGGGAGGGGAATAAAAAAGACACTGAAATAATTGCTGCTGTTACACTTTGCTACTCCTTGCTTTTTTAACACTGCTAAGTTGTAGAGGCTACTAGTGCACAGAATGAGGCAATAAATCAATTAACTAGCCTGCATGAGAATCCTACTCCATCCCTCCCCGCTCCATAGAGGCTGAACATGGAGATAGATATAATGTAAACAAGCAGTCAGATTGAACATAAGGAGGAGGAGAACAGCTGAATAAGTGGAGAAAGAAACAGGTCCCCTTAATAAGATATATTACAAAGTTTCTTATATTCCCCTGTACTATTAATTTATGAAAAGTTGTTTATAACTGGAGGTGCCCTTTAAGTTACACCTCTTCCTCCTAGAAATATATGAATGGGTGTTACCAATCGCCTTGTCATAGGGGTGTGTCCTTACTCTGTATGACACTGGCAATACAGATTAGACAACATCAGAATGTATAGGGAGACACCCCCACTCACATGCTGTTGTCAGGTTATTCATAGATTTCCAGGAGGCATTACAGAGGAATGGCACCAGTTTGAATCATCTCCTGGAGAATACAAGCGTTTATTGAAACAAATATGTCCTCTCTAACGTGAGATCTACAGCCAGTCTGCTCCACTGACAGATTCATGTAGGGTCTTTCACGGGACCCAATAGGCAGTGTTTCCCAATCTTTTCAGACTCAGGTCGCCCCTGGGGGAAAAAATATTTTCTCATAGTACCCTTACCAAAAGACATAAAGTGACCTTAAGACACAGATAATGTTACATGAAAATATGCAGACATTTTCTTGACCAGAATGTCGCCTTCCCCTTGTGGGTGTCCAAGGCAAACGTGTTGGGAATTGGTGGGGGTTAGGTAGGGGGCCAGAAAAGGGCCATACCCTTGGGATGGGATGGTTGTTCCTGTTACCCAAATCACTATACTTCAGGTCTCTGTACTGGTGCTCTTCAATGGCAGACCCGTTGTATTGCATGCTAACACATATAGTATCAATGCAGCATATCAGACACGCCGGGATCTCGATCGCGGTAAATAAAGTGAATATTACCCAAATTCTGCTCACAAATCTGTATAAACAGGTTATTCCTCATTCTCCATTTAATCAACCCCATGCTGCCTCGTACACAGTGTTACCGTATTATTATGTGGCTAGATGAAGGTCTGAGCACTTGTAGTCAGGAAGGTCTGAGTATTCTGTAGAGGCCATTTATTTTTATCGCAGATTGTCAAGGACAGCACAACAATAAATGATGTTTTTTTTGTAGAATTAATGCTGTATTTGCCTTTCAGGTCTGTGGTTATATCTTGCAGACAGGGCATTGTGCTGATCAGCGGGATCCTTGTCCTCTGACTCAGGGCACCGGAGATACAAGTATTTTTAGCACTGTGTAAAAGTTTTAGGCATGTGTTGGAAAAATGCTGCATGTAAGAATGCTTTTAGAGATAGAAGGGTTAATAGTTTATTTTTGTGAATGAGCAAAATGATGTGAATGAAGAAAAGAGAAATGTAAACCCCATCAATATTTGGTGTGACCTTTGCTCTTCGGAGGAGGAGTCCTGGAAGTGATGATCCGGCCCCCACAGATATAGCCCTGATCTCATCATCATCCAGTCTGTCTGGGATGACATGAAGAGACAGAAGGATTGGCGCAAGCAACATCCACAGAAGATCTGTGCTTAGTTCTCCAAGATGGCAGGAACAACCTCCCTGCCGAGTTCTGCCAAAAACTGTCTGCAAGTGCCGAGAAGAACTGATGGAAGGCAAAGGGCAAAGGTCACACCAAATATTGATGGGATTTACATTTCTCTTTTCTTCAGTCACTTCACTTTGGTAATGGACAAAAATAAAATATTAACCCTTCTATGTCTAAAAGTATTCTTACTTTGGAACATTTTTCTACACCTGCCTAAAACATTTTCACATTATTGTAGGTACAACTATATACTGTATACGTGTGCCACATATTGTCAAGTTTACTTACTTTCAGAAGTGTAACATGTTCAAAATCATGGTCATATATCATTCACTGTACAGGTATTCTCTTATTGGGATGAGACTCCTTATGGGCCAGGCTTCACCCTCAAGTCACGCCCCTGCTTACTTTCTACTTCCTTCAAATGGTCATGACCCTTGCATGGTAAACAATGAGTTGAATCTTATAAAAGCCTAAACTAGGGCTGCTATACGATAGCTGTGTTGTATTCTGCATGAAGCAGAGGCAGCCATACTATCTAGCGACCCTATAGCTCTATGCGTTACCATATTTCATTGACATTTTTACAGATATGGATCCTCATCCTCTAGGCCTTGGCTGATCCTTTCCATCTTTTCTCCATTACAGATAATTAGCACCATGGAACCTCAGGTGTCGAATGGCCCAACTTCCAATACGAGCAATGGACCATCCAGTAATAGTCGAAACTGTGCTTCTCCTATGCAGACAGGGGCAGCTACAGATGACAGCAAAACTAACCTCATAGTCAACTATTTGCCGCAAAACATGACGCAAGAAGAGTTCAGGAGTCTGTTTGGCAGCATTGGAGAGATAGAGTCCTGCAAGCTGGTGCGGGATAAAATCACAGGTACGTGGATACAGATGTTTTCTGATTTCCTACAGGCACAGGTTACATGGGACAGTAAGTACCAGTAACACATATGTTATAGGGGGGACCATTACCTGGTGCCAAAACAACCCTACCCATTGATTCTCACATTAATTGAATGGCTGTAATATTCTGCATTGGTTTCTTTAATACTCTAACCTGTATGATGTAGATATAGGATATGTATATAGGATCACAATTCCATAAGGGACCATACTGTAGGGTTAGGAGAAACTTACATAGGCACTGTTGTCTGTAACTTAGCAGAGAGAATTGCCTATTTCTGCTCCTTTTCTGCTCCCCCTCCTTTCGCTAAACTGACTTTCACTGTAAAAATCACTGCTTTGTCTTTCTTGAGGTCACATGACTCATCTCTATAGAAGTCTATGGAGAGGGGGAGGAGTGAGCAGGACATAAGAGAAGAAAACAATGGCTTAAACTTATATTGGAGCTAAATAGAAATAACCAAATTGTCTTCTGTTCCCCACCAAATATGAGAATGGGTCCCTAAGAGTATGAGATACATGAGCTCCAATAAGAGAAGTCAGTATGCTGGAAAAGTACACAATGGGCTCCAAGATGGAGAATAGGGAATTAGACTGGGCCTTGACCATTTGTCTGTCTAGGGCCAGGACCCTTGACAGTGAATGCCCCACAGGATAGTGAGTACTGAGTTAACTTCCCTCCTCTCTGATAAAGGGGCCATAAAGGGAAGAGTAAAATATCACTGGTGTAACTATCAGGGTTGCAGTGGTTGCATTTGCAACCAGACCCAGAAGCCAGTAGGGCCCACAGGTCACCCACAGCACACTAGGGTTGGATAAACATCTTTGATCTCCTTTCTGATTTCCTTTGATGGCCGGCGGTCCGTGTCTTGTAAATTTATAAAACCACTGCGTCCCAATGAAACATCAATTTTTCTCCAGCCATCGGGTGAATTACTGTTTGGCTTGCACATACCATGAGACTAGGCGTGAGAACACAACATCGGTGGTGGCGGCGGCGGCTCAGCATTGTATGTTGACTTCATTATGAGTGGTTTAATGATACTGTTAATCTGCAGATATCGTGGCATTTCCCATTTCGTCTCTATAAAGACGTATATTGGATCCCACCTGCTGTGAGCTAAGCCCGTCACCACCAAGGCTATATATAGACGTATATATTCTGAGTAATAATGGACAGGGATAAGTGCTCTGCGCAGAGAACGCGAGTCCGTAAATAAGACAAGTCTGCAGTCAATAGCTATGATTCATATCGGGTTTTGTCTTGTAAAGCTGCTGAGATGGAACAAGCCAGGAAGACGCAATGTAGCCATAAAGTGAGCTTATTATAACCTTCATTTTCACAACGTAATTAATTCTGGCTTCTTAAATTAACAATAAAACTCGTCCCTCCAGGACCCTCGTAGTTGTACAGAGGCCAAGATGGAAGAAGCGAAACTTTCTTACCTGTTCAGCAGAAACGCGATGATTAAATGAGGCCACGCTGAAATGAATGGGCGCTGGTGCTGGCTCTCTATAAGCCTGCTTAATGGGATTGCACGGCGGCCCATACATTACGATTAGTGAACGAGCTTAGTGGGTTCATTGTGTGCCCAACCATAACCTAAAACCACGTATGTAGGGGTAGAAGAGCGGAATTTGTCATTTAACCCTTTGGGTCTGCTTTGTCCAGGATTAGAAAAAAAATCTGCTGTTTTTTATTTTTATTATATTTTTTAATTCTTCCAGAAACAGTGCCCCTCTTGCTTATGGGCTATATCTAGTATTGCGGCTCATTCCCAAACTGCAATGCCAGATATTGTACATCACAAGGAGCTATTTTTATAAAGAAAAGTCTTATTCTTTCTTTCTAATCCTGGGAAACTGCTTTGAAGGGAATGTGTCACCAGATTTGGGACCCCTAAACCAACTAAAACAAGCTTCAAACAACTGGGGTTGCAGGTGTTGGATTGTCAGCAATTGCAAATTGATGACCTAACCTAAGGATAGGCCATCAATATCTAAAGGGGTTTTCCAGGTAAACTTGAAAACCTGACGGGAGTGGCTTGGTTGGCTTGGCCCCTAGTCATAGTCAGCGTTGGATCCTCCATTTTATTTCATACCGGAACTGGCTGGGCCAGAAGTGAAATGATTTAGATTACTGTTGTAGCCAACCACTCTGCTTAATGGTCACATGGTGGGTACCGGTGACATCACTGCTAATACTTTATTGGTACCTACCCATCATGTGATCGCTGAGGCCAATGATTGGCTGCAGTGGTCACTTACAACCCAACCAGTGTCATAATGGAATGGAATGGGGGACCCAATATCGTAAAGCCCCACAGGTTTTCCAGTGTCCCTACAAAACCCCTTTAAGTCCCAGATAACCTCTTTAAATACTTGTAATTTGCTGAGAAGAGTCCCGGACTTATCTCCAGCAGCTCTGGATCTTGTGCTGTTGATGCCTAGACAGTAGATAATGCTTCACTTGTACATGCAGTGCACAGTATGCTGGTGGTTTAGAGGCGCCAAACCTTGTGACAGATTCCCTTTAAGATAAGTAGGTTTACCTTCAGCCTTTAGAAGAAAACACAATGATACATTGTTCTGTTCCATCTACAGTATACATTGTTCCCATAGCTCTACCAATAGTTATATGATGTTCTTCTTATTAGACAGGGATGGTGACATATTAAAGCATCGGCTCATCCTTGAACACCCTTTACAGCTTATATATAGAATGAATCTTTAGAAGAATGGAAAACATTGCATCACTTACCAAATACTGATCCTCAGTAATGTCTATTATAGTAGCCCTAAGCTCCATTCACAAGCCTGGAGGCTGCAGAGCTGAAATCTCCCAGCAATCCCAGCGTATTCTTGAGATCTGCATTACAGGAGTCCACAGACTTGTTGCCTGGGGTCCACAACAGAATCACAAAAGCAGCTCTAGATTATAATATGGGCGGTAACTCAGTATAAAGGGGTTTCAGGGATAATTGAAAAACTAACGGGGGGTGAGTCAAATAAAAAAAATAAGAAATGATACTTACCTACACCCAGTCCTTCATTTGGGTAGTCCTTGGACTGCTTGGGCCAGAAGTGTAGGGACCGAGGTGAGCACTGCAGCCAATCACTGGTCTCAGTGGCCACATGACTGGTGACATCACTCCTGATACATCACGCCTTTAGGGTTCAACATGTACTAAACTCCTAACACTCATAAATGCTATTGCTCTGTAAGCCTAAGAGTTTGTCCACACAGGGCTGATATGCTGCAGATTTACTGCAAATTTGCAGAAGAAAAAAAAATGTACCAAATGACAAAATCTGTGTTGAAATTCCTCAGGATATTTTTGATCTGCTGCACATTGAAAATCTGCAACACCGGTCCATTTTTTGCAGAATTTTTTTCTGCAACATGTATGATTTCTTTAAATCTTATACATTTTGTTGCTAACTATAAAATTCTGTGGATTTTCTGCATGGAAATTATGTACAGAAATTATGCAGCACTTTAGTCCGGGGCAGACATACCTTTAGGCTAAGGACATACATAGTGAAACACAGCTGAAAAAAAACTCTGCTTTAATTTTTTACTACTTTTCTGCTGCATTTAAAATTTTTTGACATTTGCGAAGGTAAAATTAACATGCTGTGTGTTTCAAAAACGCTGCATTTCCTGCTGCATTGTGTAGATGAGATTATATGAAATCTCAATCACTTTGCTGCAATGGTACCGCGTTGCTTTTTTTCTCTGCTGCGATTTTGCAACAGCCGAAAACATTGTGCTTTACGGTCCCAGTAAAATGAATGAAATTTTGTTTCTCATCCACACTTTGCATTATAAAAAAAATGCAATGAAAAAGCTGTAAAAAATATAAACATTTTTGCAACGTTTTTTCGCCGCAGTTTTTTTCTGTTTGGATTTTTGGCTGTGTTTCGCTATATGTGGTCTTAGCCTCAAATAGGATTCTATGGAGAATTGGATACCTTCTCAGACCAAGCTAAGAGCGGTTCACATTCGGTGCCCAATCCAAGCATAAAATATAATTTAGGGCTCGTGATTTTTTTACAATCTTCTCTAATGCTGTCTTCATATAGAAATGCTGATTACATCGATGCAAGGAAATTCTCTGTAATGACTATTGTACAAGTCCCCTGTAATATCCTGCATTACTTAGAGCCCTGTCTCGCGGGAGACCTGGAGTCATGTGATGTATTTATAATGAGCTTCTTTTTCAAAGAGAATTAGAATCTATACATATCCAGAGAGCCCGATGCCGGAGACTGTGCAGATAAAGCAATATGTGGCGTGTGCGCCAGTCAGCATCATTTGCATAGGAGGGGGTAGGGAAGGCAGCTGTTATAAAAAAACACCCCCGACACACACAAACACACATGACAGAGAGCTGCTGCAGGGCCTGGGGGTGGCGGAGGGGATGAAAAGTCTTTAAATTGTGAACAGCTCAAGTGACAGACAGGGAAAGCAAGTCATGTCTGATCTAGGTTAATAAGCAGTCTGCGAGCACCGTACCTGCCGCAAGATGCACTCAAAGACAGCAGTAGCAAGATGAATGTATTACAATCGATGCAAGCCATTCTGTCTTAAAATCTAGCCCGTGAATCAGCGGCCATAACCCCGCATTCGCCACAGCTCCAGTGTAAAGGACCAATTTTGCATATGGAGCTTTTTTATGATCGAAATGTGAAAATCCCTTAAGATGTAACTGTTTCGAAGCCGTTTCCTTTTTATTATAATGGAGCAACCATTAGCAATACTTTAATTGGAGGAATAAGTGTTATCTTCCCCAGTGTGCAGATTTAGCTATAGGAATGTTGTCCTATTGTAGTAAGGGATGAAAAAGTCCTGATCTGTATAGACGATGTGAAGATAGAAGCCCTGAAAGAAGCATGAATCTACCTATGTGAATACAGCCCAGACCCACTCACTGTGACTGTGATCATATTGGCAGATCCCACTCATAACGTGTCGTTGAAAGGAATATAGATATAATCTGGTGCGTATTCCATATGTGACACAGCAGGGTGGATAGGATAGATGCCTTATGTAGTATGGGGTATTGCCAAGTTTAATGTTGTACAATCTGCACCTTAAGAATAATGAAGTGCCTCTAATGTAACTCTTGGTTCTTTACTAGGGGGTAGTAGGTAAAATCTCCCTTTATGCCTCTATGTGCCCATAATGACAATGAAAACATTTATAATGCACTATTCTCACCCAAAGGACAGGATGGGTTGCAGAGAAGGTCATATAGGTGCTCATCCCCAACACCCATTAAAGTTGTGGAGTAGAGGAGTCAGTGGCTGTCATATAGGTGCTCATCCCCAACACTCACTAGAGTTGTAGAGTCGGGGAGTCCATAGCTGTCATATAGGTGCTCATCCCCAACACCCTCTAGAGTTGTAGAGTCGGGGAGTTCATAGCTGGCATATAGGTGCTCATCCAAAACACCAGCTAGAGTTGTAAAGTAGGTCAGTCAGTGGCTGCGATACAGGCACTCATCCCTAACACCCATGAGGGTTAGCTGTTCAGGGGAATTTAGCTATCAGTATATTTTTGGTGTTTGGAGTATCCGGGGGAAAACCCATGGAAATGCTGGGAGAACATACAAACTCCATGCAGATGTTGCTCTTGGTACCAGTGCTGTAAGACAACAATGCTATCCACTGAGCCACAGTGCTGCCATGGGCAGAGGTCAGGCACACTAGCGCACCATTCACATAAGGCACTTGGAAACCCCCATTCTTAGCAGTGAGAGCGCCCCCAGTGGACATGAGAATGAAGTCCTCAATTGCATTACGTGAACAATGTGCATGCTCAGTCATCACTTCATTCACATCTATGGGACTGATGGAGATCCCTGTGCCAAAAGTCCCATGTAAGTGAATGGTGGCCAAGCATAGGTACCACAGCTTCATGCACAAGGGGCAACTGGGGCCACCTTTCTTGTCATTACTGGGGTCCCTGGTGGACCATAGTGATGACAAGGTTCATGTTTGCTCCACCAAAGCAGTGGCCAAACCAAGATCCCTCCAAGTCCCCTGGTAGACACCATAGAGTAATGAGTTAAACGTTTGACCATACTGCCAAGTGTTGGACTGGAGATCCTTGGGACCACCTGATAAAATGATTCTAGGATCCACCCTCCACCATCCCCTAGGAAATAATCCATTGTATCCTTCAAATTGGGGTGTCTTTTGCCGGACCCTTATTGTGTTAGAGCCTGGGCCCTCCGGAGGATCCTCTGGTACTCTGGTGGGTCAGTCCAACACACATACTGCCCCTTCACATTGAATCAGGTACACTCACATTGGCACCTGCTTACAGAGCTTTGTGTTATAGTTATTAATATGGGCAAACCGAAGTGATTGACAAGATACTCAGCTGTGGGAAAGCTCTAGAAGGCAGCAGCTAATGGGTAGAGGTATTAATGCAGTAAATGCCCCTATCTCTTTAATCCTGTGCAATGCATGCAAGGAAATCCTTGTCAAGTGATGCTTAGACAGTAATTCATGCTAAGACCGGTGGCGATCCGTCCACAGAAGAGTTAAGCTATGTGATCCTCAATGCATCAGATGAGATGAAATCCTGCAAGGCCCCGTATATTGTTTGTGATAGTCCGATCAAGCCTACATTGGCAGCTATAATTGCCAGACTGCCTGTCTTCGCTTTCCCTTCTCCCGCTCCCTCCCCTTCTGCATTTACAATTCTGGCCTTTTTTTTTTTTCCTCAATCACAATCAGATGTGTTTTGTTCCCATGTGTGGGACATTACAAAAGCGCAGAGGGGTTTGTAAAGGAAATGGCAGCTGTCTTAGAATCTTCTCCCTTACCATCCACCATAAGATCTGCAAAACATGTTTATTCCTGAAATAACTCTTTACCGAGACTCTTTATTCTAAATAGCAGAGTTTCACTCTATGGTTGAAGGCAAAAAATTCACCTTCTCTTAAAGGGGCTTATAAGACTACAAAAACAGTCTGCATTTGTTTTCCAGAAACAGCGCCATGCAAAGACCAGCGGGGTCTTTGTCTGGTATAGCAGCCTCATTAAATGTAATGTTGTTAGGGTGCAATACCAGACATGACCAAGAAGGGTGCTGTTTATGGAAAAATATGTTATAGTTTTTTTTCCTTCTGTCATCTAACCCCTTAAATGGGTTTTCAAGGTTAGGTTAAATATTAGGTGAGCTGTGCTTAGGATAGGTCATCAATCAAAGATCAGCATGGATCTGAAATTAGGGGCCCCCGCAGATCAGCTGTTTGTAAAGGTGTCTGCATTCACATGAGCGCTGCATTTGTGTTTTGGCTGTGCTTTGGACTACTGAACTGCGATCAGGCCATGTGACCAATGAACATGACTTAAAACAGCTGATCCATGGTGGTCTCAGGTATTGGACCTGCATGGATTTTCAATTGATGACCTATCCTACGGATTGGTCATCAATTTAAAAATTCCAGAAAACCCCTTTAAGCCTACTATACATACCAAAGGGACTGATCCTTCTTTTTGTGTATATAGTAATATATTTCTGGACAATAGGAAGGGGTCAATTAAAGGGGTTTTCCATAAGTCATGTATTGATCACCTATCCTTATATGATCAGTGAGGGTCCGACACCTGGTCTGATCAGTTGATTGAAGAACTTGCAGCGATCATAGGAACTGTGCTTGGCATTGGACTGAGCTGCTGCTGTACCATGCAACCGATGAATGTGTCATCATCAGCACAGGGAAGAGGCCTAAGTCCTCAATGCAGCTGATCAGTGGGGGATCCCAGGTGTTGTACCTCCACCGATCACATACTGATGACCCATTCTTCGGATAGTTGAACAATATAAAAGTCTTAATCATATTAGTGTTAGAGAATCCCTCCATGCTTGTAATCTCCATAGCCATTCTTATTCCTCTGGCCACATTTATATTCAACTTTGCCTTGACACAAGTGATCCTTCACAGTAAGGAACACAAGAATGATATGCAAGTTAGTACCTATAGTGGATGACAATTTGTCATTATTTTCCTCAGATCTTGCTCCTTGGTGTCTTTTAGTACAGTTTTATTAGGGAAAGCTGTGATGTGTGACTACAATTTAGTTCCAGTGCCTAGATGGAGTCTGTGGTAGTCTGAGACACGCCCCCTGCTTCATCATTGGTTCAGGCTGCTGCACTCCCCTTCCTGCTGCACATCTGCCTCCTCTGATTGGCTGCTGTGTATAAACACAAGTCTGTCATATGCTTAGCAGTAAGTCAAAGCTAGAGATGATTTCCAATACAGCAATGAATTGCAAAAACCACCAGTGAGGAAAAGAGGTAACAGGAGACATACAGTATATTAGGGGGTCACTTTAAGAATTGTGAATTATTGATGTCATGTCATCAAAACAGCCTTCCACCATCAAATTAGCAGAAGTGCTAAGCATCATCATAAAGTCTGCCATGTTGGTGATCAGTAGACCTTTATGTTACTTTATGTTATTTTGTTACCTTTATGTTACTTTGATACTTTGGGTCAACTTTATATTGACTCTGTATTATTATATTGGGTCAACTTTATATTGACTCCATATTGACTTTTGTTAATTTGGGTCATCTTTACATTGGCTCCATCCATAGCATAATGTCTACAAATAATACATATTAACCTATTAAAGTAAGAATGTATGTGATGGTTATATTTTATAATCTCCTGTATTTCTGGAGGAGGATTCTGCTCCCAGTTTTTTCATATTGTGCATGCATGATATATATATATATATACACTAAATATACCAAGCTGTAAATGTTATTGGGCCCTATTCACTAAGGATTTTTGCCATAGGCCCACATTTGGAGGAACACTTGAAGGATTTAGCTACTGGCACAAAATGGAAATCCCTTACTGAAGAGGGCCCTATCTTTGGGAAAGGTCAGTAGTGTTTGTTACTGCTTTTTAATACGATCTAGCTTGGTGATCGAGGGGTCTACAATGTATTACACATTGAAGGCTCCTTGCACTCTGGGCCGTTTTGTGTATGTGATACTGAATACAGAATTTTCTAATACTCATTGAGCTCATGGGTAACATTTGGCTATGGCGTGTCACTAAATTTGGTTTACTGGGTCATAGCACAGAGCTCAATCTTAAAGGATAACGCCACCCTAAAACTTGTCCCCCTTTCCTCTAAAAGCTGGGGCAATCCAAAAGTCTATGGCTAGACTGCCATTCCCCCAGCCCTCTCCATAGTCTTAACCATAATCTCTTCTAATGCATGTGATGACATCACTGGATCTCCACTAGATAGTGGAAATGCACTGGTGTCCCTCATATATATGGACTTGTTTCCCTTTATTGACCTAGGGATTCGTATGATATAATTTGATTCCACTTTTTTCTTGCTCATCCATTGTTCTTTGTCCATTATAATATTGGGGACATAACTGACAAGGGAAGAAACACTCTCGTAGAGGCCAAGCAACTAGACAAGAGGACAGCTAGAGTGGGGTCACTTGGGAGCTAACCCAAATATGGTACTGGTCAAAGGCATACTTGCCCACATCTGCTGGCAGTTGTTCAGGGGGGACAGCACAATGGGGATGGACACACCCCTTCCAGTGGGACCACACCCATTTTGAGGATGTGTCAGCCCCATATCTTGATGCAAGCATGAAAATGTGCCAAACATATCCCTTTTTATGACCTGACCTGCATATACTGTGCCCACATCATACAGAAAATAGTAGCCAATCCCAGGACATTTGTCAGCTCTTCTGGGAGTTCGGCAGGTCTCCCCTTATTTTGGGAGTTGACATGTATGGTTAAAGCGAACCCGTCACATTGAAAGTGCAATCTAATGAGCAGGCAGCAGGTTATAGAACAGGAGGAGCTGAGCAGATTGATATATAGATTTATTGGTAAATATACGGTATAACTTGCCACCTATTGCTTTATACTGCTGCTCATTCTAAGCTTAGTAGTCCAGTGGGCGGTCCTACTCAGTGAGTGACAGTTCACTCTGAGTGCACTAGCTGAGTAGAACCGCCCACCGTACTCCTAAGTATAGAATGGGCAGCAATATGAACCAATAAATGATAAGTTATACTGAATCTTTTCCTACAAAACTATACATCGCTCTGCTCTGCTCCTCCTGCTCTATAACAGGCCGCCTGCAGATTTGACTGCACTTTCAATGTGACAGGTTCCTTTTAATCATGAACCACATCATGTTGCCTAGCTTGATTCTTGGGGAAGCATTTGCTAGTGTGCAGTTCTCCTTTAATTCATGAGCATGCACAGGACAGGACAGAATAGATGATGAGATATTATCCTGTACAGATCTGCTTGATTGACTTAAGTATCTGCCTGGACTGATCTCTGCTCGGACCTCTTCCTGCATGTTCTACATAACTACATTTGATGTGATATGGAAGTTGCTGTTATTTCTAATGAGAATAATTAATCATTATTTTTCCTAAGCAGAGCATTTCTATTGTAAGCCGGTATCATACACTATTGGCCTCTGTGTTAAAACATAATAAATCTGTATTATATTCTGTTTATTATAATGCAGTCCATCGATTTAGGGTGAGCTGATGATTTTAATGAGACCCGAGGTCTTATGTGTCCCATGCATAAGCAATAATGTCAGATTCCTAGTGCATGCCGCAACAATTTCCCCCACTGTCTCACATAATACATGTTTATACCTTTGTATTAATATTCATATGTGTACATATTTACATGTGGAATATGTAGTGATTGACCTGTTTAATATCGATGTATATGCAGCATTGAGGATGATCTGTC
This sequence comes from Leptodactylus fallax, assembly GCA_947044405.1. Lineage (NCBI taxonomy): Eukaryota > Metazoa > Chordata > Amphibia > Anura > Leptodactylidae > Leptodactylus > Leptodactylus fallax. Next base: position 640,730 of record CAMRHE010000076.1, on the reverse strand, counting down.
CAGCACAATTCAGCAATGGAAATCTTTATAGTCACTATAGGCATAATAGCTTTAAGGCATTGCTGCTTTTTTATTTTACTGGTGCTTGTTACCTCTAGCATTACTTTTATACATGTTAGGCTCTGTTCACACTAGAGACATGGCCACTGACAGCTATCAGCTATTCTGAATTCAATTTTATAGTTTCTGGCCCATTGACTTACAATGGGACTCCTCAGAGTTACACTGTTTTTGACAGCAGGATTAGCTCTACAGTCTGTGCTGGTGTGTTGGTGTGAACAGAGTCATACAATATTGATGTGCCTGTCTGCATGGGGCTTGTGACAAGGGGTAATGTCTATACATATGGTTCATTCATGATTGACTCATTTGGTGTTATATATCAGTAATAAATTTGTCATAGTCTTATTATAATGAATGGGAGATTCCTTCTAGACTAAAGGCATTGAAAGTCTGCATCTTATTGGTATTTTACTGGTAAAATTTGGTTATGATCCTCGAATGTCACGTCTTTGAGCTTCCAGTTAGTAAGTACCATTCTGGGGGAAGGGATTAAAATGTAGGTTTAAACATAATATCATGTTAGGTATGCTAAAAAAAGGTATAGGGCATCTTAAAGGCAATGTAAAAATGATGCAATATAGCTCCCCTTTTTTCTAGGGACCATGGACTCCCTACACCAGAGGGAGAAACAGTACTCTCCATGAGTTCGCACCTCACCCAGCAAAGCTGAATCCTACCCTGTGCTAATGAGGAGCAAAAATTCCAAAACAGAATCTTTAGGTGCCCTTAAACATGTCTTAAAGGGGTTATCATTAGCAATCATCAATATCACATTGATGGGGGTCTAAAACCTGGCATCCCCACTTATCAGCTACTATAACAGCTGCATCTGCACAGTGTTTGGTGCTGGAAGCAGGCAGCTCTATACACTGTTTAGTGGTCATGCGGTGCTTTTGCACCTCAGCTCCGATGGTTGCTGAACAGTAATACCCTGGCACCGCCACTACACAGTGTATGGAGCTGGCTATCTCTGATCACTGCCAGGTGTCGGACCTCCAACAAACTGATATTGATGACCTATCCTAAGTGTAAGCCATCAGTATCTATTCTTTGGCTACCCCTTTAAAGGGGTTTCCCAGGCTTAATAATTGATGACCTACCCTTAGGATAAGTCATCAGTTGAAAATCATGGAGGTCCAACATCCAGGATGCCCTGCTGATCAGCTGTTTCACGAGGCCATATTTCTTGTGTCAGCTACAGTACTTACCAAGTACTTCATGGTACATTGTATAGCAGCTGGGCTTCGTATTGCAATTTAGCCCATTCACTTGGGTGGGACTGAGCTGCAAACAAGCCATGTGACTGATAAACGTGAAAAGTCCCAAAGCTGCATTAACGGTTGGGCGTTGGCTTACAGGAAAGCTACCTATAGGTGGCACTAGAGAGACTATGTTCTTCCTTCTGGAGGAGAGCTAATATGTGCACTATAAAATGGATATACTATAGGTATATGTAATGTATGTAGTGCATATGATCTATTTGTCACTGCTTGTGTAATTCAGTTCACATCATGTTGAACAATTTTCAGTGATACAGCAAAGCAGTGGTTAATTCCTTTACAGTGACCATATAGTGAACAGTATAGGCCATGGCCTCAACCTTTGTTTTGCAGTGCCGTCACCAGGGATGAGACAACACATACCATTACTCACATACATTAGGTTAATAATTGAAGTGTGTATAAGTCACGTTTTCCAGCATTTGCTTCCATCAGTGTGATGAGCTGAATGCTGAGAGTCACCAGTCCGCTGCTGGTGACATTGGGCAAGGACTGTGTGTTATCAGCAGAATACATGGGAGTAGCAGAATGAATCCGAGTCTGCTGTCTCTGCGTTCGAGCGGGGTTATTTTTACCTTTTGATCCCTGTGGATTGCATTATTTTAACCTTAGAATTACACTGCTGACTCTTCTCTATGCACATCTGCTGCCGCCGCCTTCTGCACGGCATAAAGCTTGCATTATTCATGAGCGAGGCTTCCATTTGTACAGCAGGAATCCAGTAATAGCCACTGTGCGATATACATACTGAGCCTATAGAAATACATGTAGCCCGTACACCTTCTGTAGTCCTACTGTGATTTGTAATACAGAATGCATAAGGATGCATAGGGATGTATTAGGATGTGATGAATTTATGCAGACAATAGAAGACGCAGGGGATAATAGTCTACTGCATCAATGGGGAAAAGACACAGCTATAGCCCTACCAACCATCCCAAGAGATTATCCATTGTATGTGCCATGTAAACTCTTGGTCATAGCCACTTACCATAGGAAACAAATTAACTTTAGTTCACTAGTAGGGCCATAGATCCAGTAGATAATAAGGAGTAAGTAACGAAGACTGAGACTATAATAAGAGAATGACCAGTTCTGGATCATGGAAATGTAACATATCATTGTGGCTGGAATGTTACATATTCATCTGATAGTTGTGACGTCTGTGTGATCTTCTGTCAAGTCGGAAAGATATTTTAGACAGCTGTCTCACCCTACTTCCTATACACATGCACAATTGGCTTGTCTGACCTGTGTGCATATGTACTAAACTGGCGGAGAATGACACTGACAAGTGGTCACTGTGAGAACGAAAGGATCAGGTACTTGAAGTCTAAATGCCCAATCCTTATTTCCCCTGTAAGGAGTGAGTCGGCTAAACCCATCAGGGTTGGGGGGCTCGATGGATACACTTCTAGTGTCTATGGCCAGCTAAATTCCTAACCAAAGCTATATCTCTAATGACACCCACCATATACTGTATATCCTCATCCTTACACTTACCTCTTAGCCTGGCATGGCAGTGGTTGCACTTATTTTTATGTCATTAGGTCCAACATTTTGTGCTGAATAATTTACAGTATCTTTATAGCCATCAAATCATAGTCGAATGATACATTTATGACTGCCTGCAGCCACCACTAGAGGCAGCTAGAGAGCTTACTGTATATTGAGTCGTGGAAGTGATGATATGGCCCCACAGATATAGCCCTGATCTCAACATCAACCAGTCTGGGATGACATGAAGAGACAGAAGGATTGGAGCGAGCCTATACACTACTAACCAGCATAAAACCTATATGCAGTAAGCTTCTAAACTCCTTCTAGTGGTCAGTACAGGCAGACAGAATTTCACCTTCTAATGTTATGTCTGACATCCCAACCACTACAAAGGTCCATTAATAAATTAGAGCTAAAAATGACATGGTGTTAAAATGTGCAAATGGCAGCTGAGGGTTAGACTAGTGCTTCTTAAATACCTATATTGTTTTGTGTATCACATGACAATGCAAAGTCATGGCAAAAACTGAATAAAACACCCTTGTTAAGGACAATAGTTTGGCACCTACACAAAAGCTTCATGTAGTGTTGTGACGATAGTGCAAGGCACCAGTAACTTACTTATATGAGTAATGGCTTATTCACATGACCGGGCCATGTACTCGGCCATGAAACAATACATTACCACGGTCGATGTACATCCGAGAATAATCCATTTTCATGGATCCCTCATAGACTTGAGTCTATTGAGTGATCTGTGAAACCGGGGGCCAGAGAAATGACATGGCCTAATATTTAATGAATTGGACACATGGACCAATAAAATAAAACAGTCGTGTGAATAGATCCATTGATTAAGAAGGGGCCTTGTGCTATTCATGAAAAAAGCAGAAAGAACACTGCCGTGAAACCCTGTCATGTGAATAAGCTCTAACTGGGAATTGCTCATGTCACTGACACATAAAAATAATCATGCACATAGCAACCATTTAGAGATTGTTTACAGTGCAGACAACAAAAGCAACACACACTACCACTGTATAGATAGATAGATAGATAGATAGATAGATAGATAGATAGATAGATAGATACTGTGTCCTTCCTTATCTCTTCTCTTGGCTGGATATGTCCAGATATTTGTGTCGCAAGATCAACAGCTTTTCTGAACAACAACATTTTGCATTACTCTTTTGTGTTTACCCTATAAATGAGGCCACCCAGGGGTTATGTTGTAGATAGATGGATGAATGGATGGATAGATAGATAGATAGATAGATAGATAGATAGATAGATAGATAGATAGATAGATTAGACCTAATGAATGTCCTCGTCTCCAGCCAGAGGTCTAGTGTGTTGATCAGGCTCCTATTGCACCTTTGTGACTCAAGTGACAACTAAGAATCTCAGAATGAGAAGACATCTTGCCAAGTATGGTCAGCCCTAGCCATCTACACTACTGTAGGTACTCCCATTCACTCTTGCATTAGACAGTTTCCATCTACCGATACAGTTGCGGACCTCAACATCTAAGCTCAGCTCCATATTAGGAAGTGTCCTTGTGAAGGTTATTTGCTGGCGGGAGCCCATTTCTGAGAGATGATCAGCTGACCAGGACAATATATCTTGTAGTTTGGTGATCGGATGTCATTGCATTTTTTATATATATAATTTCTGCTTATCAGTCAGAAGGTAGGTGGGAGGGATTACACACATAACTCCCATCCTTTGCTCATTGGTGGTATTTTAATAACACCGTCACCTTCAAATAACAATAGTGTATTGGCTTTCTATCCTGTAACATTGACTACATGCACAGTTTTATCTTCATGAATACCTATTTTGCCTTTCATGTTTTCTTTTTGTTGCCCTTGGATACAAAGCTTCAATATTCAATAGACTGAGCGCAAGCTGAAATGAGTTTTGAAATAATTTGGCTCGATAATGTTAATGCATGATTGAGATGCGAAGAAGGAAGCTGGAAATGTAGAACGCTGGAATTAGCAAATACCGGAATGTTTATGTCATCTGCAAGTCTGAAATCTGCAAAAATATGGGCATTTATGTTATGGCACACGTGTATGTATGTATTATTCATTTACAAAGTCACATGGCTGTATACAGAGAATTTTATTATGCCCATGTTCAATGTTGAGGAGGTTTAAAAAATATAGTGTATTATCTGCATATTGAGCAAAGTAGAATTGTATTATGGTGTTACTCATGAGTGGGATCATGTTGGGGAGGTCGATCTATAGTAGTAGAATTGCATTATGGTCATGTTCATAGGAATGGGCATGTTGGAAGATGGAGTCTATGTTGTATAGTATGGTCATGGTTATGGTTAGGTCATCTTGGGAGGAGGATTATATATAAAGTATATATAGGGTAAAGCAGAATTGTATTATGGTCATACTCATGGGTGGGGTCTTGTTGAGAAATGGAGTCTATATGTAGGAAATATTAGAATTGTATTATAGTCATACTCATGGGTGGGATCTTGTTGGGAGGTGGAGTCTATATAGGATGTAGTAGAACAGCATTATGGTCATGCTTATGGGTGGGGTCTTGTTGGGAGGTGGAGTCTATATAGGATGTAGTAGAACAGCATTATGGTCATGCTCATGGGTGGGGTCTTGTTGGGAGGTGGAGTCTAAATAGGATGTAGTAGAACAGCATTATGGTCATGCTTATGGGTGGGGTCTTGTTGGGAGGTGGAGTCTATATAGGATGTAGTAGAACAGCATTATGGTCATGCTCATGGGTGGGGTCTTGTTGGGAGGTGGAGTCTATATAGCATGTAGTAGAACAGCATTATGGTCATGCTTATGGGTGGGGTCTTGTTGGGAGGTGGAGTCTGTATAGGATGTAGTAGAACAGCATAACGGATTTGTGTTATAGTCATGCTCATGGGTGAGATCATGTTGGGAAGTGGAGTCTATATTGGGTATAGTTTGGTCTTGGGATGGAGTCTATAAAGGCTACAGTAGAATTGCATTAGGGTCATGCTGGGCAGTGAGTATATATGGATTACTGTATATGTTTATTATGGACATGATCAGTGGTTAGGTCATGTTGGGAAGTGTAGTATTCTATGCATAAAGTATGACAGAATTTTATTATGGTAATGTCCAATATTGAGGAGCTTATACTGGATATTTTTTTTCATGTCTGAACAGAGTGTGGTAGAATTATATTATAGTCATGCTCATGTATGGGGTCATATAAGGAGGTGAAGTCTATATAAGATATAGTAAAATTATATTATGGTCTTGCTCCTGAGATAAATCATATTGAGAGCTGAGTCTATTTATAATGTGTAATGGAACTGTATTATAATCATGTTCATGGGTGGGGTAATTTTAGGAGATGGGGTCTATATGTAGGATATAGTAGAATTGGATTATAGTCATGTTTATGGTTGGGGTCATGTTGGGAGATGGAGTCTAGGTTGCATATATGGTCATGGTTACGACTGGGGTCATGTTGGGAATTGGAGTCAACATAGAGTGTAGTATAATCGTATTATGGTCATGCCCAGTTGTCAGGTCATATTGGGAGATGTAGTTTTCTATGCATAGAGTATAATAGAATTGTTTTATGGTCATCACCAATGGTCAGATCTTGTTAGGAGGTGTTTTATGTACGGTATATTGAAAATCGAATTTTGTCATGGGTATGTAAAAGTGGCTGGATCATGTTGGGAGATATAGTGGTCTATGTGTACAGTATAAGAGGATTGTATAATGGCCATGTCCAGTTGTCGTACCATGTTGGGAGGTGTAGTGTTCTATGTGTGATATAATACAATTCTATTATGTCATCTTCCATGTTCAGGTCAAGTTGGGAAGTGTAGTGTTTTAAGAATATAATATAATAGTGATATTTTAATATCATATAGACCTTTGTGGATCTCATATTTTGCACATTTTCACCCTGTAGAACTAAAGTATCATTCCCAAACTAAGCAAGCGGAAATAGCTGTAGTCCTTTTTAGAAATCATGCTTCACTGCCGAGACCCAATTTCCTATTTCTTAGACCAGGAAGAGATGATGGTTATTTCTGAACACGAAACAGAATGTACTGAGCTGTGATTGTGACTTGTACAAAGGAAAAAAGCAAAAACTCTTCTAGTCTTCAAAAGCACAAAGATTAGTACAATTTATTCGTCTTCCTGTAATATCAAAGTTCTTTCAGAGCAATAAAACAAAATATTCATATAAGGGCACTTGCCCGGGGCATAGCTAGAGGGGTCTATCAAGGCATACACCCAGGGTGCTGGGGCAGGGGGATCACCAATAATCCACATTGTCTTAGCTGGGGTATTTAGATACAGCTATGGCTCTGGCCCTTGATACTTGTCTATAGTACATATCATAGTATATTGCCCCAATAACTTGGTCAAACACTGACATGGACATTGACTGAAGCAATATTCAGAAAGAGCTTAAAGGGGTTGCTGCAAGATAGGGTTTGGCTATTTTAGATGATCCCATTGATCTCTATGGAAAGTGGCAACATATGTTCTTTGTACTCCAGTCATGAATGTGGAAATAGAGCCCCTTGTTTTTGGCAATGGCTGGTCAGCATGGTGGAATGACACCCCAACCAACCCAACTAACTTACTTGCTTGATTTGTTTGAGTCATAACATGTAAAAACTAAAAGTTGGTTTCATGGGGCAGAAATTCGATTTGGTTGCTTTATCTAATTCTGGCAAAGTTAGGTAACAACCAATATGACTACCATTACCATGTATAATTCTAGCTATTCAGAGATATATGATAACATATGACTATATTACGAGGCATTCTGCACAAAAGCAGGCTAACAACCACTATGTATGGGCATTACCCAGCTTTCTTAGAAACAGATATAGCTTATTAAAAGTTCAATATTTACAGTGTAAGTGCAATTTCAATTTGTATTTATTATGGTTTGGTGAACATTTTTGTAATATACTTTATTAACCTATTTACTTCCTTTTAGTATAGGCTCTAAAGTTTACCCTAGCAATGATGTAACTAAGTATTGCCAGGGACAATCCGTCTCTTACACACTGCCAGTAGGTATATATGTAGCAGTTGCCAAAGTGGTGGGTCACCTCAAATATCAGCATCCCCAGTTTTGTACCATCTAGAATAGTTTTCATATCCTACCAAGATTGCAATTCTAGCTATGAAAAATTGAGAAATCACTAGCTAAAGATATAGTTGAGAATGTTAGTTTTGTAAGTAGCATATACTGCATATAAAAAGCACATTCCTGACTGTGTATTTAACCAGTGATATCTCAATTTGCATATGAACGCTGTTCTAGGTGGTATAAAAGAGGAGGTAAGCTACTTGGTGGAATCCCAGTTTTCACATGATTCCAGAACCACTGTTAAAGGTGATAGAGAGAGAGATACAGGTGACAAGTGACAAGGATTCAAGTGACACCCCCTTTGATAACTGCTAGAGCTATACATACTGACAACACAAATGTGTATGGATTCTCCCTGACAGTGCTTAGTTAAAGGGTTGCTAGGGACAACTTTAGAGCCTATTTTCTTCTAAAAGGAAGTAAAATAGGTTAATAAAGAATATAAGAAAAATGTTCACCAAACACCCTCCTATACAGCAGTAAAGCAAAAAGGTGATACAGCACTTCCTCTGCCTGATGAAATGTGGAAAAACGGTCATTAATTCCTTATGATACTTGCTAGATTGAGCGGTGCTGGTGGCTGCTGCATGAATGACACTATGACATCTGAAATGAAATGTTGCTGGATATGGACTGCAGTTGCCATTTGTACAATTATTTTAATTGTCTATTTATTTAATGGCAGGGACCTAGTTGACTTAACCTTGATACTTCATTTCTAGTCACATCCCATGTAACAGTGCGCTCAGGAAGAGACAAGCTGCCAGCCATTAGTTACTGGAGGGAAGGGTGCTGTGCTGTAGTGGATGTAGTGGAAACCGGTGCTGCTGGATGTGGGATATATGTAATACTGACACATTACACCTTCCTCTTACACATAGGTAGAGACTGATGTGTTATTCTTTCAGTCCCATTACACAGGCTGATGAAGTAGGGGACCAGTGCCAATTGATGATATAGATGCCAATTGGTGCCTTTTACATAGGCAGATGCAAACGACATTGAGCGTAGTTTGGTGCCCCTACACTACAAATTCCTACATCCAAATCCATATCTTATGAGCGGCATACATAACTTATAGTCCAGAGGCCCGGCCATCAGCCAGTTCTAACCCAGCGCTGCTCCTGGGGAATAGACCTGTTCTCCACACCATGCAAAGTGAGTTTGGACCCCAAATAGTATGTATATATTATCCTTAATGCATAAGTAAACTTACACTATAGTGCAGGTGAAGGGAACAAACTTTGCAATATACTTCATTTAAGAAAAGTGCCTGTGTCTTTAAGTGTTAATTCTGTCTTTACTTCTCATCTGAGTGATTTCTATCCATACTCCATACTCAAACAGAATTAGTTTACAGTGAAGTCTATGAAGAGGGGAGGAGGAGAAGGAGAGAACCAGATATGAGGCCGTCTACAGTCATTTCTGTCAAGAGAAGGTTGGATAATATTTCCTGATAACCCACCAAGAAAATTGTCTCTCTATAGTGCAGCTGTCTCTCTGCTTTGAGGAACTCCCCTTCTCCATAGACTTCTATTGTACAGATTTGTTCAATGGCAGGAGGAGGCAAATAAGTAAAGAAACAGGCAATTTTCTTTAATAAAGAATATTACAAAGTTTGTTCTCATTACCTGTATTATAAATTGTTTGGTTTTGATGCAGTTTTTAATTTTTAAAGTAAAACACATTTATTTAATGTTTCACCTCTAAAATCAAAAACGACAAAAAGCAACTAAATCTGCATCAAAACTGGATACAATTTTTATGACGCAGTTTTAACTGTACCCAACTGCACTGTGTGAATGCACCCTTATAAATACAATCTGATCAGGCATTGTTTTGAGTATTTCAGATTATGAAAACCCAGCTGACACTGAGAAGGTCTCTCACACCTATAGACTAATGATAAATGGAAATTTCCAGATACAGTGACTATTCTTAGAGAGGATTTACGGTACTAATCAAGAGTATGGCTTTGTTAAAATTTCAATGCTTCGGCTATGGGATCGTAACGCCTCGGGCCAGCTTCTCTGCCACAAACCAGTAAATGTCATTAAAACCAGAAAACCTTCTTCTACTAAATACATTAAAGGCCTTAGTCCTCACTAATGTTACATGACAGGTTGAAATGTTTATCTGTGCAGATAATTTCACGTTTTCCTTTTAACAAGATCAGTGCGGCTTCTGTTCTGACTGTCATACCAAAAAAAAAGCCCTCTGACCTTCAGAGCTCGGGTGACCTTGCCGAAGATCATTTCTATGTAAATCATGTTCCGGCTGATAAGATGATTGGTCCCTAATTTGCTGTTTCTTCTCCCATCTAGGGCAGAGCCTAGGATATGGATTTGTTAATTACATTGATCCAAAGGATGCAGAAAAAGCCATTAACACTTTAAATGGACTCAGACTACAAACCAAAACCATCAAGGTGAGGACACTTTTATGTTCATGGTCACATTTAATGTCTTTGTCATGTCTAATTGTAAAAATGTATTTTTTAGTCCCAGTTCTGGTGTGAATAATATTAGCTATGCACTGCATACATCACTTAAAGAGGACCTGTCACCAGATCTGAAAACCCAATGATATCCATCATCTGATCAGCACTGTCATCCTGAGTAATTTGGTGTTTTGTTTATCCAAATCCATTCAGCCATTCCAAAGATATAAGCCCTTTTAGTGTTGATACATGTTAGGATATACAAGACAAGTGGGCGGTAACACTGCATGACACACAGAGACTCCACCCTCATAGAAGCCTCAGTGTTACCGCTCACTTGGCTAATATGTATCAACACTATAAGGGCTTATATCTTTGGAATGGCTGAATGTATTTGAACAATCAAGACACCAAAATGTTTAGAGTGACAGCGCCTATGAAATAATTCAGATTTTCAGACCTGGTGACTGGCCCCCTTTAAATTTAGTCGCTCAACACAAACATCATAAATTCAGCTTTTTATAGTATGCTAATAAGTCCCCAACTGTTTGGGGCATTCTCTCAGATTCGTGTGCCCCACCAGCAAGAGAATGTGGCTTTAGGGCCTGTTTTAAACTGTGGATACTAAAGATTAATCTGGTTGTCTTGGGTAGGACATTCCAGAGAACTGGTGCAGCTCAAGAAAAGTCTTGTAAATGGAAAGTTTGGATTATCGGGGAGGTTTGTTTAGATTGTAGCCAGAATTTACGCAAAGAGTGATAGAAAGAGATGATGGAGTAGGTATAGGGAGAACCTGTACGTGAGAGTGAGGATCCTAAACTGTTTTCTATAATAAATTGCAACCAATTGGACAGGGTAGAGCAGTATGCTGGCCATACCGCTTTTCATGGATGTGATAAAAGTGCCCAAGTCATGTATCGAATGACTGATCTTCTGGGAGTTTAGGAGGTCACCTCTTTTTTTGGGAGCCTCCCGGATGATTCGGGAGAGATGACAAGTATGAAGTAGAGTCATCAGAGTAATGGATGGACAGAAAGAATAGAATGGGGTTCACTTCTAAGCTCCCCCTTTTGGTGGCTGCAGGAAGTCTCAATTACACTACTTAAATCATGCAGGGGATTTGGAAGACATATTAGAAAATGAACCACCGCAAGACCTTTATACATACAAAGAAGCAAAATGATGCTGACGGATTGACATTTGCCCCTTACATAAAGAACTATAGGGGGGGTATGAATTAATACCAATCAAAAGATATTGAGGTCACAGCGTTGTGCAATGTCCTTACAATACAAGACTAAGGGAGAACACTCATAAAAATGACTTACTAAATAATACAGCTCTGTGGCGCAAAACCAGAAATACGATTTTTTTTATTATTGAACCTCTTTCTTGTTAGCTGGCTCTCTTCCTATCCGGTATTGCTGCTATTCTTGCAGACTGGAAGCTGAAATCATAAAGCGATATTTGACCTACAAATGACATTTGAGATACATGTTTCCAAGAGTGAATTTTACAAGCAGTATTTACAGTTACTATGAGCGCTGGACTAGAAAACCCACATTCAGCCAATCATACAAAACTGCAAGTTTGTCTTTCTTTATCCGTTCTGCTGAATCTAACATTAGTCACATTCTCCGTGTTGAGTCAACAGCTATTTTTAAAACACAGAGCGGATAAAGATGGAAACTGATCATTTGTGTTTGGGGGTTGGTTGGGCTTGATGTGTCTTAAGGGGGATCTATTGGATTTTAAGACTAATGGAAAGCAGTTTTTTTTTTCTGTGTTCTTTTTTTATTTGTCTGAGTATTTCCATTGACTGCTGCTCGGAGTTACGGTATTTCAAGGGAGTCCACAGCACTTAAAGGGGTTTTACAGGCTTATCAATTGATGACCTATGTTTTAGGATAGGCCATAAAGTAAGGATCACTAGGGGGTCTGATATCCAGTACCCCACAGATCAGCCATTGGAAGTGGCAGCAGAGCTCTGTGAGCGTCACTTCATAGGCCATGTGACATCTTGTTCATTGTTGAATGGGGCCAATCTGCAATACCAAGCATCACCACAGTAAAATGTATGCACTGTGCTTGTGTAAGAAGAGGTTGCAATGCTGCAGTCTCTTTAAGCAGATAATTGGTGGTCAGCCCTGGGTAACCTATCCTAAGGATAAGCCCAGAAATCCCCTTTATTTGTATGCCCAGAGTTGGCATATAGGGAGAGCACTTGAGTTCCCCACCTCGATTCAATTTATGACCTCTTAGCCTTAAAACACCCTTTAAAGCACCCTAGCATTCTGCATAGCACTTTCATAGGATTACAGACGTATCTTTGGTTTGTCTTTCTTCATTTTGTCATTTTCCAGCAAAAATTATTTTTATCTTTATGCAAATTAGCCTTTTGGTGCACCAGGTCATGGCCGTACCTACTGGTGCATCCACATTTTTGGCTCTCAATGCTGCCCATGGCTGCCCCTGCATTGTCCCTTCAGATGATTGACTCTACCTTGCCAGATGTCAGCATCACGTCTTCTTCTGTGAATCTTACACATATGCCAAGTGATCAAAACCAATGACATGTATAGTACTGCGTTTTTTTTGCCATGGTGTACATGCAGATTTCAACATGCTTACCTAAACTCCTGAATTGTCCTAAAGGCTCCCACAAAAAGGGGTGACCTCTTGGCATCCCAGAATATGGGCATATCTCCCTGACCCAGTAAAATGCTCCCTCATCTGCAGGACTCTTGGTCGTAATGTATGTGAGTATGTGACATACACAATTTATATGCCAGTCATGTCACAAAAAAGGGGACCTAAACAGCACAGTTAGGGTCCAGGTAAAAAAAGGGTACTTGACTTGTAACAACATGGGGCATGTCATGCCCCGAAGTGGATGGGGCTTTAGTAAAAGGAGGAGTGGTTATGTGTAAGTTTTTGCAGCACTGAGTCTCTTGCATGTCAACTTCAAAAAGCTGCCAAGAATGGATTTCACACCGGCAGCAGTGGTGCTGTGTCCAGGTGTGGCAGTGTGAATCATCTGAAGGAGCGGTGCAGGTGCCACAAAGGGTGGTGTTGAAAGCCAAAAATAGGTGCATCAGCAGGTGCAGTCATTCCCCTAGTGCTCCAATACGCTAATTTACATAAAGTAAATTTTTTATTTTTTTTTTTTTGCTGGAAAATGGAGGAACAAACCATATAAAGTGCCCTACAGGATGCTGGTGGTGATCTGGGAGTGATCTGGGAGCTAGCAGATTCTTGGGAGTTACAAATATAATAATTCTCTAAATATAGTGGTATTAGTCAAAATGTTCATTTAAAGGGAACCTGTCACAATAAATATGCTACCCAACTTGCAGGCAGCATACATGGAGCAGGAGGAGCTGGGCAGACTGATATATAGTTTTGTTGGTAAATATTTATTATAACTTTATTATAAATTTATTGGGTTAGGAGTCCAGAGGGCGGTCCTGCTGAGTGATTGACAGCTTCCCTGTGTTAGTTTGCATATAGAGGTAGCTGTCAATCACTGAGTTTGACTATCCACTGGACTCCTAAACCCAAAATAAGCAGAAATTTACAATAGATCAAAGTTATACTGAACTTTCACCGTAAATTATATCAATCTGCTCAGCTCCTCCTGCTCTATAATATGCTGCCTGCAGATCAGATGGCATTTTCAGTGTGACAGTTTCCCTTTAATTCTGTAGGGAAGTTTGTCATTGCCTGTAGTTACTGTGGCCTGCAGATACAGTAGTTTATGTCATTCTGTGTCTGCGGTATAATAAAAGAATAACTGTAGGAAACAATTCTAGTAATAAGATTTAGAAAATAACATTAGGATGGTTGCCCGTTTTTCTACATCACCTTTTATATAGGGGACCCAAACACAAAGTAACCAGCATTTTGTCAATGGACAACAGATACAGGCTTTTATAAAAATCTAAACTAAAAGGGATATTCTGATATTTACAAGCTATCCCCTTTTCACTGGATGAGGGATATATGCTAGATCGGTGGGAGACTGACCCTTGAGACCTCAACTGATCATGAGAATAGGGTCTCAGTAGGTCGCACAAGCGCTGCCATTCCATTCAGCATCATAGACATAAAGAAGCACTCTGCTATGTCAGGTAGTCCCATAGAGCTGAATGGAGTCGCAATACACACAGCTTCCTATATATTCATACGTGACACAGGGGATCCCCAATTTAGTGAACACTGATGGTCCCTGTAGATAGACCACATTCAATTTAGCAGTTATCCCCAATCCAGTGTAATTCCTATCATTATAAATTCACTGAAATATATTGTCCAATACACAGGTACTCCAAACCGAAGCTTCACTATAAAGAATAGGAACAGAGGCGTAAACATGGAGCTGCTAGGCCCCAGTTCAAAATCTGTACCAGGCCCCACAACTTTAATGCATTGTATACAGTACTGGGCTTATCATATTGGGAAGAGTCACTTTATGGGCCCCCTTAGGCTCCTGGGCCCTCTGCACCCGCTCAAGTTATTACACCCCGGAAGAGGAATATCCTGTCCATGACTAAATCCTTATTACTGAAGAATATTTCTGCTCTCAGAAATATACACTGAGAATAAATATCCGTCATCTTGTATAAGGATAGACTGGTGTGACAGTAGGACATGTCTGACCCCAATTTGGGATTGCATTCGGGCACCATTATGATTCAGACACATTAGGCGGACGTATGAAATCTAACTGAAAAACGGTCTTGGTTGCTCATAGCAACCACTTAATTTTGTAAGAGCTGAATATGAAATGAAAGTTGCGCCATGATAGGCTGCTATGGACAACAAGGACAGCTTTATAAATCTGCCACATAACTAATGTTATGCCCCCTAAAAATAAACATCTGGGGGATGGAACTGTCTAAAGGCAACCTTGTGTTTGTTGCCCATAGCAACCAATCACAACGCAGCTTTCATTTTACAAAAGACGAATATGTAATGAAAGCTGTACTGTGATTGGTCGCTACAGGCAACAAAGGTAATTTTTCTTTTAGATATTTTTGACAAATGAGGCCCCATATCTTCATAGAATTGTCAAAAAAGGATAGTTCAATGGACAGGACAAAGTGGTTGACAATAAAGGGGTTGTACCAAAATGACAATTTTGACCTATTTACAGGGCTCCAACCGTGGGGATCCCACCAATCCTGTGTGAATAGAGATGTATGGAGCGAAGGCGCGCCTCTGTGACTGATGCTCCATTCAGATGGACGTACAAGGGCCCCCTGTTCTTCTGATCGGTGGAGTCCCAGTGGTCGAATCCCAACCAACTAGACACTTACCTCCTATCCTGTAGGTAGCCAGGTTACCGCCATATTACTAAGCCATACCCCCTTATTCAAGCACAACAGGAGAGTGGCAGCAATGGCCATTATGTGTTGGACGGGCAGGAGTGCTGCTATGGGACGGTTTTACCTGTGTAACCGCCCCCTTGCCTATGCTCCCATCCATTAAAAATTTTAAAAGAAGAGGTCAGCCTTAAAATTTAAAGAGGTTGTCTTACCCCAGAGACCCCTCAAACATAGGAGCAGCTGATATGTGCAGGTCCCGCTCCTGACACCCCCAGCAAATAGAAACAGGAAAAAGAGCGTTAAATGGAGGCCATGCAGATGGATGGTTCAAGTCTGACAGAGCAAGAGTCGCTGCATGTTACCAACTCACCCCTGCCCAATATCCATAGGGCATGTGGACAGGGACTGTCCTGTTAAAAGATTAGAGAGACTCGTATTTAGGCTTTCATATGACTTGGTCTTATACTAGTAAAGATTTTTTTGTTCCTAACACCAAATAATTTTTCTATTCCTTACCAGTGATCTGATGACAAACTCCTCATTTTTATCAGGTTTCCTATGCCCGGCCCAGTTCCGCATCAATCCGTGATGCTAACTTGTACGTCAGCGGCCTTCCAAAAACCATGACGCAGAAGGAACTGGAACAATTATTTTCACAGTATGGGCGCATCATCACCTCAAGAATCTTAGTGGATCAAGTCACAGGTAAGTGTGTGTGAAGTGGTCTACGGTTTAAAGGGATTGTCCAGGGGTGTGTAAATATATATATATATATATATATTATTAATCCTATAAAGAAAGCTTATTAAAACTCATATAATTCTAAAGGAAGCAAATTCCATTTATCTTGTTATTCATTTATTTAACTGGCTCATGAGTCCAGTGGGTGGTGACATCCAGTGATTGGCCCACCCACTGGACTCCTAAGCCATGAATGATCAGGGATTCAAATATATGGGAACGTGAAAAAATGGCACAGATGGCACCCATGTGGTATTCATGTGGTCAGAAGCAACTAGAAGCTCCTGGGCCCTGATGTAAAATCTGTAACAGGCCCCCCACATAACAAGTGCTTTGCATACTGGGGCATTATTATGCTGTAATGTGGTCTTTGGGCCCCCTCAGCCTCCAGGCCCGGTAGCGACTGCTGCTTCTGCACCCCTTATAGCTGTGCCCCAGTGTGTGCTGTCCATGCCTTCCACAGACCCATACATTTTAATGAATGAGTGGGCTGCAAAACGGACCTGAGCTTTGTACACAGGCTCACAGCCCCCACATGTACCCGTGATAATACACAGTTGTAATGATAGGGGTCAGCATGCTAGCCATTAAATATATGGATAGCACACTGCCCTGTGACTGTAGCCTAAGGCTGTGTTCACACACTGCAGTAGTGTGCTATGTAGCCACATGCGTTTTACCATGATTTGCCATGGTTGCCATGTGGTGACTGTCCATTGGTTTTTACAGGTGAACGTTGATTAAAAAATGTGTTTCCCTTGTACAAATTATGCGGCCAGTAACCACCTGGCAAAACTATTTCCAGTAAAATGTAACTGTGTGTGTGAACACAGCCTAAGGCATCTTTAACAGCTACAGTTACAATTTAAGCTACATTCACATGACCGAGGTGCAAAATGGCCTTGAAACCTTGACATTTTTCATGGCAGTTTTGCATCCAAGGGACACTTGTTTTCACAGATCCCTTATACATTTGAGTTTATTGAAGGATCTGTGAAAATGGACCATTAAAAAATCATCCATATGAATAGCTCTCATTCACATACATTGAAATTAATGGCAGTTAATGAAATATCCGTCACATGGCCAGTTATCATTATCGTGTGAATATAGCTAAAAGTGTACATCCAGTTATAAACCACTTTTAATAAATGAATAGTACAGGCTAATATAAGGAAATTTGTAATATATCTTATTAAGGAGATCTGTTTTCTTCTCCACTTTTCAGGCAGTTACTTTCTCCATATTAGTGTATGAAGAGGGGAGGAGGATAGAAAAGGCACTCAAATAATTGCTGCTGTTACACTCTCTTAATTGTTACTTTTTTAACACTGCTAGTTGTAGATCGGTTGTAGATAAGAGGCTACTAGTGCATAGAATGAGACAATAAATCAATTAACTAGACAGCAGGAGAATTCTATTTCCCCCCCCCCCCCAATAGAGCTCTATGAGTAAGGCTGATTACAGAGATGGATATAATGTAAACCAAGGACTCAGATTGAAGATAAGGAGCAGGAGAACAGCTCAATAAGTGGAGAAGGAAAGAGATCTCCTTAATAAGATTCTTATATTCACCTGTACTATCCATTTATCATATGTTGTTTATAACTGGAGGTGCCCTTTAAATCAAAAGTAATCACAAAAGGGAAAGGTGAATAAGCTGATGCCAGACCTTGAGACAAAATGGATTGGACATGTTCAGATTCAGCATGCCCAACCTTTCTTTCCTCCGTCATCTGCAATTGGGTAGGAGACATTGGGACACTACCTTACATATTAGATGGTCAACTAGTCTCTCCAAAATCAACAGGTTTGGCCAATGTGTATGGGCACTTTAAGGAAAGCGGGATCAATAAAAATATCATATTTATATGTATTGATCTATAGTAAGGGAAAAGGCTAGTGATGTTTTATAGAAAGGATTCACAATGTTTCCTCTACAGGTGTGTCTCGGGGAGTCGGATTTATTCGTTTTGACAAGAGAATAGAGGCCGAGGAAGCCATAAAGGGTTTGAATGGACAGAAGCCAAGTGGAGCCACTGAACCGATAACTGTGAAATTCGCCAACAACCCCAGTCAGAAAACCAGCCAAGCGCTACTTTCGCAGCTCTACCAGTCCCCCAACAGGCGCTATCCGGGCCCTCTCCACCACCAGGCACAGCGGTTCAGGTAACTATGACCCCCGATTCGGAACATATCTGACAATTATCATTCCGCTCATCTTCTCTAGCCATTAATATGCTGAATATTCTATTAACTGATCGCCTTATAATAAATCACTCATCTCCATTCATTCCATTGAGAGCAGCAGGGCCTGGTAAGACATATGTAGCAACAGCACAAGACGTTGTTTATGCTAATACGCGTATCTTCTGTCATTGATTTGTTGGCTAGTTTCCTCATCTGTATAGAAAGAGATTACTTACTGTACGACTGGCTGGAAAATATGCAAATATAGACCAAAGTGTCTGGATATGCAGAACTCATACAATGGGAAAGCGATACCAATGCCGGGAAGAGACTTTTTCTTTTTTCGCATTTTGGCACTGGATTAGTAATTGCAATGTCCACGTCTGCAGCCCGGGAAGGGTTAATTCCTTTTTTTTTTTTTTTGGTGGAAAGAGGGTAATACGGTGTAAGTGAGGATGTCTCCTTATCTCTGTGTAAGACAGATTGATTATTCACTCAAACCTGCTCAACGGCCCATTTTATTCAAGGCTGAGAACTAATCTTCTGCCAAGTTTCAGAAGGTATTGATCAGCCCCTCTCCAATATTCTCCTGTGGTGCTTCAGAGGGTTGGCAGGCAGAGCTGGGAAGCTGAAATCCTTTACTGGTCATCATTTTTTAATATCTGTGCATGCAGAGCCCGGGAAAAAAAAAGATTAATTATTGCTTGCCTTCTTCCTAAATGTATAACTATTTTTGGTGAGCGCTACCCCCTCCCCCCGCCCCTTCCTTCAAACCCTCCAAAAATGTAACATCCTGTATTCTGAAACCGTTCCAAAAATGGAGCAACCGTCTACTGGCGAAATCATCTAATTTCTGACAGCCGAGGACCAAAATGCATGAACCATTATTTTCTGTCGATCAGGGAGCAATTCAAGCAGTACATATAATTAACATTTTCTGACTACGAGAAGAAAAAGGCAAACCGATGGCAGATTGTGGAGACGCTTTGCACATTTTTGCATATTAACTCGATATCACGTAGTCCTCAATACCCTAAACAGTTTAGACTGCGCAATCTTTAAAGGGAAAGCATGTAGACAGTAGTGTGCAAAAGTTTTAGGCAGGGGGAAATGCTGCAGGGTAAGAATGCTTTCAGAGATAGAAGGGTTAATAGTTTATTTTTGTCAATTAACAAAATGAAATGAATGAAGAAAAGAGAAATCAATATTTGGTGTGACCTTTGCCCTTTGCCTTCCATCAGTTCTTCTCGGTACTTGCAGACAGTTTTTGGCAGAACTGGGCATGGAGGTTGTTCCCGCCGCCATCTTGGAGAACTAAGCACAGATCTTCTGTGGATGTAGGCTTGCTCCAATCCGTCTGTCTCTTCATGTCATCCCAGACAGACTGGATGATGATGAGATCAGGGCTATATCTGTGGGGGCCGGATCATCACTTCCAGGACTCCTCCTCCAAAGGGCAAAGGTCACACCAAATATTGATGGGATTTACATTTCAGAAAGCATTCTTACTTTGCAGCATTTTTCTACATGTGCCTAAAATTTTTGCACTGTACTATACTGTACGCTGGCTATAAACAGGCAGTCCAACCTCTTTTTTTTTTTAATAACAAACAGAGTAATACACACCTTACCCCTTCCATACTTCCCTGGTCCCCACTGGTTTGCTGGCTCCAGCAGTGTCAATGATGTGTTGACACCATTGAGGTCATTACTGCGGCCATCAGTCACATGTTGTGTTGACACATCATCACTGGAGCTATAGTAGGGGAAGAGAAATTGGTGGGGAACTGGGCAAGTGTCATGGGAATTGGTAAGATGACTATCACAGGTTGTAAAGATTGTCATGGGGTTGGACAATCCCTTTAAAAAGAGTCTGTCCAGGGTGAAGCATATTAAACCAGCAACACAGATAGGTCCGGTTCACCTGAATGTAACGCCTTTTTCCCTATTAAAATTTGTGTCTCCGTTACAAAGATATTCATTTATTTCACAATATGCAAATGAGCAGTTTGGAGCACCGAGGGTGGTTCCGTTGCTCCAAACCGCTGCACCCCACACTGCTCTAATACCCTGGCATGAACGTGGGAACAGAGGGCCATAGATGTCAGCATAACTCCCTGGCCCTGAGGAAGGAAGGAGATTATTCCTGGGCAGTGCGGGGCGTAGCAGTTTGGAGCAACGGAGCCGCCCTCGGTGCTCCAGATGACTCATTTGCATAGTGTGAAATAAGTGAATATCTCAGCATCGGAGGCACACATGTACATGGTGTAAAAAGTGTTACATTCAGGTGAGCCTGACCTATCTAACTGTGCTGCTGGTTTAACATGGTTCACTCAAGTGTCAGACTCTCTTAAAGGCGCACAAACTGGGTGACTCCTAGAGGGGCTTCTCCCCAAGAAGTGCAACACCAAGTCAAAGTCCTCCTCTAGCTTAGGCGTAATGCAAGCAAGGGTTAACCCATGGCATGTTACATTTCTGGAGGTTTTTTCGGAGTATGACACGCGGCGTGATTGAGTCCTACAGGCGGAGGCGCTATCATCCTAATCAAATGGTAGAAGATTTGTCTTTCTGTTGAAAAGGGACGTCATTAATAACAGCTCCATTGAGCTCTCTTACCATCTGTAAGACATTAACCCAAAGACACTCCTTCTCTTTCAGGCTGGACAATTTGCTTAATATGGCCTATGGCGTTAAGAGGTAATTAGAATTTCACAGAATGCCAGATGTCCATGTTGGCACAGATTGGCGCTATAATTTATTTCTTTTCTGTTTGTTTTGTTATTTTTTTTTTCAATTCACTAACTTTATTTGTGTTTGTTTAATTGCTCTTTTTTTCCCCACCAGCATGTGACATTCTGTTCTTTTACGTTGGGACTTATGTTGGTTTTCATTTCTGAAGATGCCAGTACATTGTGGTGTGCCATATTTTTTTCACTATTTTGTTTTTTTTTCACAGGTGGGCTTCATGGGCAGTTAAGGTGCAGCCGTTACACCGGTTATTAGATATATCCATGCAGCGTGGGTAAGGGTAGCGCCACCCCTTGTCTGTATCCAATAGGGGCGGCCTCGACTGTAGCAACCGCTACATGTTGTACAACAATGGGACAAAATTATTAAGCTATCTAAAAGCAAAACTGTCTTAGTTGCCCTTAGCAACCAATCACAGCGCAGCTTTCATTATTCAGGAGCAGAATACGAAATGTAACCCGCGCTGTGATTGGTTGCTATGGGTAACTAAGACAGTTTTGTTTTTAGATACCATTAGAGACCATTGTGTAGTATTATTAAAGGGATTGTGTTGGCCAAATGTCTCCCCTCGCTAGGTAATAGGTAACCAGGCCGACTCCGCCAGAGTGAGATTCCTTTAGCGGCTCTCCACTCAAGAAAGAAGACCCCTATGACATCCATATGCCTTTATAGAGCTATCTTTTAGGGACAGCCCCTTTAAGTCTAAGGTCCCATGTAGCAAACCGCAGCCAAAAAACGCTGCAGAAAAGACCGCTGCGGTAATGCATTGCGTTTTTTTCGCAGCTTTTTTCACAGAAAGTCTGCAGAGTTTTCATCTGCTGACTTTTTGCCCCTATTATACCTATACGGAAAACACCAGCGTTTCTGTAGGTATAATTGACATGCTGCAATTTTCAAAAACAAGAGCGTTTCCGTCACAGCCAGAATGCTGCGTTTTTGCAACGTGTGGCCCTGGTGTAAAAGGGTTTTCAAGGCTTTATTAATTGATGACCTATCCTGCAGATCAGATTGGACCCCGCAGATCAGCTGTTTGAAGCAGCAGATATACTTCCTGAGAGTCACTGACTATGTGATGTCCAGGACTATGATTACATCCATTGGTCACTTGGCCATGCTGCTGCTTAGTCACATTCAGTTGAATGGGGCTGGGCTATACCATGTCCATATGACCAACGGACATGAGGTCACTTCCTGAGAAGCAAAGAGGAGCTCAGTATCATAGTGCAGGACAACCCCTTTAATTGGTAACATAGTACCCTGATGGGTAACTTAAAGCAGATCTGTCGCCTCTCCTGACTTGTCTGTTTTAGTAAATGTAGGGCTATGCTGGGTACTGAGGTCACGCTCAGACCTTGGCATCTGATGTCACCCAGATTCTCTCTGCCACATAAGATGACATCAGAATTATGGCACTTGGTGGAGGGGGAGGGACTGTTATAGATTTTGCACTGTAGCCCAGCAGCTTCAGGTTAGGCCTGGGTATGAATAGATTGGGTATCCTCCATTAATATACATGACCCGTGGATCTGTTGGCACCTTAACTGTCCTAGAGTTTTCTTTTGTTTGCAGGTTTAATGACTATGATAAAATGTGTAGATTCTTTGATTTGGTTTATTTTTCCGCACATTCTGTACACCTCTCCAAACATTTTGTATATAGGCAATGAAGCTTACACAACGTAATTGAGATACACAAGCTAATACACAGCCATTAGTCAGGAAATCCACCCTGCACTTTTAGTTTGTTCATTGCAGCAAATATTAACAATTAATGTAAATTATAATTATCCACAATATGTAATAAGGAATCCTAATATCATTATCAGCAGTCCAGCTGGCGAAACATGCCGTGACTTTCCGTTTAAGGTCAGTGTGGGTGCAACACATTGTCTAGCTCTGACGTACAGAGCGTCTAAATTAACCACTTAATGATCTTGCACATCCTTTTTGGATAGCCTCAGTGTATTCTGTGTTTTTACCACAATGACAGCTAAATACCGCCCATACTTACAAGAGCCAGTTTCATACAAAACCAATTAAGGCTAGTTACACACCTGCGCCTCATCTACGTTTGGAGTTTCCGTCCCCGAATCCACTTCAAAAAATATGGAGAGAAAAGTCCTGCAAGTGGGACTTTTCTCTTTGCATTTTTCTGCCCTTTACGGGTGGAAACCAGGCGGAAACCGCAGGTAACCGCTTTTTTAAGAAGATTAGGTTTCCATTTGGGGGGTCCCCAAGCGGAACCCCTGAACGGAAAGCCAAATGCAGGTGTGAACCTAGAGTAAGGCTAAGGCCCCCCATTGCGGAAACGCAGATTTTGCTGAGTTTTTTTGAGCCAAAACTAGGAGTGGCTTGAAAAGTAATGGAAAATATAAAGGAAGTTCTTATACATCTCCCTTCCGTTAAATCCACTCCTGACTTTGGCTCAAAAAACCACAGCAAAATCTGCAACAAAAAACGCTGCGTTTACGCAACATGAGGATTTAGTCTAAAGGAGACTTTCGCTACCTCAGCCATCTCCAATAATATTTTTATCAATAGGCACCACTCTGCTGATTCCAGCACAGTTGGAATTTTTTTTCTGTAGCCTCAACCGTTACTGAGCAATCAGTGCAGGTAGTTCCATAGCTCTATATGCTTATTAGGCTCTCTAAGTCCAAGACTATCTGCTCCAGCTCACGACCGGCCTACTGTTAGTAGAGAGTCTAATGAGCATATTGGGTCATGAAACTAACAGCTCAGGAATGGTGGGGGCTAGAGAAAAAATTCCAACCGTACCAGAACCAGTGGAGCAGGATCTGTTGAAGGATCCAAAGAGCTGGAGTTGGTGAAGGTGCTGAAAATTCCTCATTAACCAACCAATATAATAGGAAGAAATCCACACAAGCATTGTAAAAACACACAATCTTCACAAATTTAGGACCTCAGAGTTGCAGGACTACAGGATTTTTATAGGAGTTTACATTTTTATTTTTTAAAGGGCTTGTTCAGATATATCAGGTGGGGAAATCAGTTGCTTCCACATGTAAAAAAAACCTCATAGATGGGTCCAAAAACCCATGTGTAGTGGCCTCCAGCACATTCAGCAGAGTATTGACCATCTGCCCTAGCTGTAGAAATATAGTATACAACACACATTTAGACCTTAGGTAATGACTTCAAAAGTTGACCACCATAAAATGGTGCATATTAAAGTATTGGTCCCAAGATGAGCACTTGGGACCCCACCACCAATCACAAGAATGAGATCCCGTGTTCCCCAAACTCTACAGAAGTGACTAAGATAGCCAAGTACTGTGCTTGCCTATTTCCATCAGTCCCAAAGATGTTAAATGGAGCAGCAGTACACATGTGCGACCACCACTCCATTGCAATAAGGGATACAAGACCTTCGTACTCATGATTGGTTGGGGTCCCGGTGTGATCAGACACTTATCAACTTTCCGGTCAATAGATGATAAGTGTTGATTTTGGGACAACCCCCTTAAGATATCGAGGGGGAACAGTTGTGCCCTCAGGTTCTCCCAAATGTATACATATAAAAGCTGTAGGTAACTGAGCCTGACCACTGGACATATGTGAATGAGCCCTTAGGTTACTAAAGAGTAGTTCAATGTGTACCAACTACTGGGAGGAAGTGGAAACGTGTACAAAATTGTCTTTATTATTATCATCATTATTATTTTACTTATTTGACTGTTTTTTTAACTCAAAGATTGGGACGTGAGTGTTTAACATTGTTTCTTTTCCTTTTACTATGTCTTTATATGTTCTCATAATTGACGGACTGTTCTTTCTCTCCTTGTAGGTTTTCTCCAATTACTATTGATGGAATGACAAGCCTGGTTGGAATGAACATCCCTGGGCACACGGGTACAGGCTGGTGTATCTTTGTTTACAACCTCTCTCCCGACTCAGATGAGAGTGTCCTTTGGCAGCTTTTTGGCCCATTTGGGGCAGTCAACAACGTCAAAGTCATCCGTGATTTCAACACCAACAAATGCAAGGGATTTGGCTTTGTCACAATGACCAATTATGATGAAGCAGCTATGGCTATTGCCAGCCTTAATGGATACCGCCTGGGAGACAGAGTTCTGCAGGTTTCCTTTAAAACCAACAAAACCCACAAGTCTTGAATTTCTAGCCTATCTACATCAACCTGAAAACAAAAATTCTGTTCACGAACAAAAAGAAGACGGAAAATAAAAAATAAAAAAAATAAAAACATACTTTCAATGGCTTATAACCAACCATGGACTTTATAAGCCAATGTTGCCTAAGTATTACCATTGGATATCCTGTGATAAACCGGAAAGGATTTTATAATGCTTAGAAAAAAAGAAAACAAGAAAAAAAAAACTTTGATGCATTGAATGTTCTTTCATAGCTGTTGTCGTTGAATATAATATACATAGATTACAATGAGCAGGGCTTTTTTAACCCAGCCGGCTAGTTTTACACCTTCTTTGAAGGTGGCTGTTTTTAAGATGACCATGAGTTCATTTGAAGAATTAAAAAATAAAAAAAAAAAATAATTAAAAAAAACTTGAAAAAAAAAAACAATTTTTACAAATGTAACACTATAAAGAAAAGAAAAAAAGTGTGTTTTTTCTTTTCTTTTTCAGCTTTCTTTTCTGTTCACTGAATAAATCCTTTCAGATTGGTGACCGGTTCCCCGCCCCTCCTTTCCAGAAGTCCTTTTAGTGTGGGAATATAGCAAAGGTTCTGACACTCAAAGGGTAACTTAAAAAAAAAAAAAAAAAAAAAAAAAAAAAAAAAAAAGAAACAATATAGTCCGTCTGTGCAAAAAGGGAACAAAAAATAATGACTTTTGCATCACAATTGTATTGTTTCTTAACTTAGGTGTCGAAAGGAGATTTCCGAGGGGACCACTAAGGTCAGAATACCTGATGACGCAAAACAATTTAAATAAATGAACAATGTTGCCAAAGAGTTTGTCTCTTTGCTGAAAATGGGTTTCCAGAAAAATCTATTTTTATAAAATATAAAGAATTTTTACAAGAGAATCTGGATTTGAGAAAAAAATAAAATAATATTTTGACTGGCTAATTTAGGGGAAAATTGACAACTTTGTCATTCATACTGCACTGGTAACTTTTTAGAGAACAAGATATGTTTTAAATTGGATTAGTAGAATGTTTTTTGAAAGATGGGTTACATACAGTTGGTCTTCGTATCTTTTCATAGCATAAATGCAAACTATACTATTGAGCGAGGGAGAGTGTACTACACAGGTCCCCAAAAACCACACAGTCAAAACCCAAATCAAGCAAGAGGTGCATTGCAAGACAATTTTTTTCTTTAAGTCATCAGTATGGGATATCTGCAGAACAAAAGAAAACTTACTTATTTTTTGGTTTTTCGGGTGGGGGCAAAAAACTTCCTTAGTTTGAGCTGTAGGTGCTACGAAATCATTTACATATCTTAGTATCATAGTTAAATGTAATGTGTTTAGAATAATAAAAGGAAACATTTGCTTTAAGATTTGTTAAAAAAAAAAAAAAAAAGAGTTTTCGAGTTCACTTTACGGCCCATTCCAATATAACGGGGCTGCGTTGGCACATTTTAAAAAAAAAAAAAACACTGTTTTTATGTTGCTTGCAACACGTATTTATTTAATTGCTGATGTAATGCATTTGGCCAATATCAATTATAGCAGGTTTGGCTAGTCTATTTATTTGTTTACTTAAACTATGGGAAGAAGCATATTATTGTGTCATTTCTTGTGTGTGTACGTGTATATATAATATAAATATATATATATAAAGTTATTTTCTTTTTGAATTTTCTGTTAATTTATTATTATTAAGTTGTACTCCTTTGCTAGTTCTGTTTGTATATGTCTTAAAATGTTTTTCTTATAATACTTGATTGACAAGCGTATCAAGGTAACTTGTGTAGAAATATTGTTTGATATGTTGTCATGTTTGTCGTGAATATTTTTTCTTAATGCACAGTAGAAACAAACAAGCAAACAAACAAAAAAAAAAAAAACTGGGTCTTTATTTTTAATGTTCTTCTGATGGATACAAGAACAGAGCTATGGGCTAAAGACGAAGGAAGAATCGGCTCTCCCACATCCAGTGCACTGATAATTTTAGTATGTTTGTGCTCTGTACCGTTCTATATTTTAAAAAATAAAACATAATAAAAAATGTTCTGCTCTTCCCTGAGTACTAGGAAAAGTTACTCGCTATGCATAATCTAGTTGATAGTTAAAATTTGCTATTGCTTTTTCTTGTCTTGTTATATCAAATCTTTTCAATACAAGTTTAGTCTTAATGGTAATAAAACGTTGTTATGGTTATATATAACGTGCTTACTTTGTGTATTTTTTTTATTCATCCATATGAGGAAAGCTAATTTTTGGGACTAATGATGAAATTTGAAATGTTATAAGTATTTATTTTTCATGATTTCACATATCTATAGGTAATGGAAATTGACTATCCTTAGGACAGGCCATCTATATCAGATTGGTGGGGGTCTGACTTTAGTCACCTCCATCAATTAGCTGAAGGGGTCACAGTTCTCACATCAAGGGGCCACAGCACTCAATGGAAATCGATAGAATATCCTTAGCAGGAATGTGGGGTCGGTAAGCCATACCTCTGACTTCTACTTCATCCATGGACAGACAGAGGCAGTATTGCTCCTCTAATACAGGACAAAAGCCAATCATTGAATTCCTTTGGAAGTAAATGCGCACCCTATTTTTAGGGTGGATCATCAATATCAGATCAGTGGGGGTCTGACTCTTAGCACCTCCGCTGATCAGCTGAATAAAGGGGCCAAATAATTAAATGGAAATTGATATCACTATCTGTTTGGTGGGAATGTTACTTTAGGCACCCCACCAATAAGTTGATTGAAAGGGTGAATAGTACTCAGTGGAAATTGATAGGTTATGCTTAGCAGGGCTGTGACGTTGGTATTCCAAACCACCAATTTCAACTTCTCTATTTTTCCACGGCCCGACTCTGACCCCCGACTTTGACTCCAACTCCTTCAATAATAGCTAACAGCCAGGGTCAGATAAAAGCAGAAAAGCTCCTGTAATTCAGCAAAAAAAACAGTGATTCCATTCCTAAGAAAGTAAATATGTAACAAACTATACATCTAATTATTATACAGTATTGATAACAGTAAAATATATAATAATTAAACACATTATTTTGAAGTCAGACTCTGTAACTTTTTTCTGACTTGTACTCCAACTCCATGATTCTGACTCCGATTCCAAAGACCTGATTAAAGATGGGCAAACCTCTGAAGATTTGTTTTGTTAGGGTTCGGACGGTTGTGCCCAAAAATTCATTCGGAGTCAACCCAAAGATTTGAATTTGTTTAGATAGAACTGGAAGAGAAACTATTATACTCTGGGGTCTCTCTGCGTCCTATTTTGGCCTCTTGTGGCCTCCTGGGTGATGTCATGCGTCTTAGTGGTCACATGGTACATGCAGCATCATAATATCATTTGGAGACAAAGGATTGCTGTAGGGGACAATTCTAATTGAATTGATTCTCAAATAAGTTATTGGAATTTATTAAGGGAGTTCTTTAACTCTACAAAATTGATAGCAAGGATAAGGCTAGGTCATCAATCTCAGATCGGTAGGGGTCTGACTCTTGGCACCAAGCTAGGTGAATCGGTCACAGCACTTAATTGGGCACCTCCTTTCCTTCATTATTTAATAGTGACTGTGTTTGGTACTGCAACGGACCCCATTGACTATAATGCCTGAACTTAGCATAAATAAAAAAAATTTAGAGCATCCCTTTAGTGATATGCCCTGTGTCATGTATGTCATGACAATGGTATAGTTAAGGATGCAGTAAAAAAATGGGCACAGCAGGTCCCCCATGACCGATAATGATATAGTTATGTTACTAGAATTAAATTAGAATTCATGAGACTGCAGATTTTATGAAATTGTAGGTGTAGGAGTTTATTATATATTTTTTGTAACTGACTATTTCTTTCCGTAGCTGCTGTGACAACTGTAGCTACTAATTTATCAGATTTTTTAATGAGAACAACCTTAAAAAAAAATCTAGAAAATTGAAAACAAGTTTAATTTTCACATGAGTAACTGCAATTTTGGTTCTGTGTTTTACATGTTTCAGTTTTATGAATAACTATAGCGCAAGAATATAATAAAGCTCAAAGATATAATAAAGGACATGGCTATAGGAGAGCAAGAGAGAGTTCAACAGAGGGCAACTAGATTATTAAATGGGATGGACGCTCTCTCTAATAATGAGAGGCTACAAAAATTGAGTTTGTGCAGTTTGGAAAAAAAATACACCTTCGAGGTGATCTGATTTACATGTATACATATATGTGTGTCGGCACAAAGAACTGGCTCATGGTTTATTATGTATAATAAGAAGTGTACAAAGGACCAAGGGGCATTCTTTACAGGTGGAAGAAAGACTGTTTAGGCATCTATTGTCTATAGGTAAGGGTTCTTTATAGTTACAGTAGTGAAACTAAAAAATGCTCTACGTTAAGGGGTATTAATGGCAGATACCATATCATTTACAAATAGACTACATGGTCATATAATAACATTGAGGTTTATAATGAAAAGGTTCTTTACAGTTACAGTAGTGAAACTATAAAATGCTCTACCCCAAGAGGTAGCAATGACAGATACCATATCATCATTTACAAATGGCCTACATGTTCATTTAATAACATTGAGGGTTATAACGAAAGGGTTCTTTACAGTTAGAGTAGTGAAACTATAAAATGCCTTACCCCAAGAGGTAGCAATGACAGATACCATATCATCATTTACAAATGGATTAAATGGTTATATAATTGAGGAATATAATGAAAGGGTTCTTTACAGTTAGAGTAGTGAAACTATAATATGCAATACACTATGAGATCGTAAGGACAGATACCATATCATCATTTACAAATGGACTACATGGATATCTAACAACAACATTGAGGATTATAATGGATCTCACCACAGGTTATGGGAACAACATGGAGATAAGAGGATGATCCAAGAATTTATTGTGCTTGCCAAGTTTGGAATCTGTAATATTTTTTCCTTAACATGGGGCAATTGTAATTGATCTCATAGGGGGGTATGCCTTCCTCTGGATCAACACAATAGGATTATAGGTTGAACTTGATGGACCAGTGGCGTTTTTCAACCTTATTAACTATGTAACTTTGTAATTTTACATATAATCATTCAATATTCAAAAAGTAGCAAAAACTAACAAATACTATTTAATCAGAATTTTGTGCATAGTTTAGCAATGCTTCAGACAAAACTGTAGACCATGTATTTTACATTTGCTTCTATATAAGCACCACAGTCCTTAGACCAAAAGTGACAGAAACTACTATACTAGGACCAAAGTCCCTGCATCCTCTTCTTCCCCAAATTCCCAGATCTTCTCTCAGCATAAAAAAAAGTGAAAATATGTGTTAAGTGTTGACCATAATTATGCCAAAATCCAAGAATTGACCCACTGACCATGTGAGCTGAGATGCCCAATAGCCTTTGATACATTTGATGAGATGTATACACAGTAAAACCTCTCCCCAAAACCATCTCTTTGCAAAGAACACCCCTTTATCTAGACCAGATTTCCAAATGCATACTGGTCATCTTCTCTGAGAAGACCTCCCCACTAGAAGACCACTTCTCCATGCAAATTTTAAGGTATTGTCTCAAAGGGGTTTCACTTTTTTTTTACCAATCTTTTATTCTTTTTATTACATCCCAAAGACAAACCACTACATGCTAATCCATCCTAAATCTTGACCCATTTAGCGGAGTACTAAAATGCCCTACTGGCCACCAAGATCTAACACTGTAGATAGATAGTAGCAGTCATACAAAGAAAGAAAAATTGCAAGTATTGATTTTATATTTGTTGTATAATATCAGCTGTTTTAAGGCGTGGTACATAACAATTGCCAGTATTAGACCTGTATATAGAGAACAATGAACCCTATGAAGACCAGACTAGCAATCTATACAAAGACTTATCGGCAGATGATAACAGTGGGTAAGTCAGGACTAGAGATGGGCGAATTAGCTCGTACCAGACCGTGTTCGACATGAATATTCCAAAATTTTAAATTTTTTTGCAAAACTGAACAAAATGGCTAACGGATTATACTCTGGGGTCTCTTCAGAGGTGGGGGAGGTGACAAAAATAAAAGTACATTCATACTCAACTTCTTCTTTTAGGCCTCCTTGCATCTGCAGCTCTCCTGTGATATCATATGCACGGTTTCACCACTGAGGCCTGTGATTGGGCCACTAGTGGTCACATGGGCATGCCTAGTGTCATGACGTCATGACACTGCTGAGGTCCAATCACAGGACTCAGCAATGACCCCGGGTGCATAATGTCACAGGAGAACAACAGACGTCACCAAGGAGATGAAGACAGAGCGCTAGA
Source organism: Leptodactylus fallax (assembly GCA_947044405.1). Taxonomy (NCBI): domain Eukaryota; kingdom Metazoa; phylum Chordata; class Amphibia; order Anura; family Leptodactylidae; genus Leptodactylus; species Leptodactylus fallax. Next base: position 608,839 of record CAMRHE010000076.1, on the reverse strand, counting down.
CGCTGCGAGGAGGCCCAGAAGAGGTAACGGAAGATGAGTATCAATGTTTTTTCATTTTTACTTTTAGAAATAGCAAAATCGCCACCAAGGAAAATAAATTATTGAATGTCTCCTAACAGTATCGACATAGTGCCGGACGCTGTGAGGAGGGCCAGAAGAGGTAACGAAATCAATTGAGTATCAATGTTTTTTTATTTTTCACATCTCGCCTGGGTCTCCAACTATTATACTCTGGGGCCTGAAGAGACCCAGAGTATAATAATGTCACTTTCACATAACTTCAACTGTGTTTGAATTAAAGAGCTAGAAATTGGATAGATAGGATCCTAAGAGCACTAAGAGTATTCAACACTATGTTTTATAGATAGATTCCTTGGAGCTCTAAGAGTGTTCTATACTATGTCTTATAAATAGATTCTTATGATCCCTGACAGTATTCTACACTATGATTTATAGCTAGGTTCCTAGGAGTCCTAAGAGTATTCTACACTATGTTTTATAGATAGGTTCCTAGGAGCCCTAAGAGTATTCTACATTATGATTTATAGCTAGGTTCCTAGGAGTCCTAAGAGTATTCTACACTATGTTTTATAGATAGGTTCCTAGGAGCCCTAAGAGTATTCTACATTATGATTTATAGCTAGGTTCCTAGGAGTCCTAAGAGTGTTCTACACTATGTTTTATAGATAGGTTCCTAGGAGCCCTAAGAGTATTCTACATTATGATTTATAGCTAGGTTCCTAGGAGTCCTAAGAGTGTTCTACACTATGTTTTATAGATAGGTTCCTAGGAGTCCTGACAGTATTCTACACTATATTTTATACATAGGTTCCCTAGGGAGCCCTAAAAGTATTCTACACTATGTTTTATAGATAGGTTCCTAGGAGCCCTGACAGTGTTATACACTATGTTTTATAGATAGGTTCCTAGGAGCCCTGACAGTGTTATACACGATGTTTTATAGATAGGTTTCCAGGAGCCCTGACAGTGTTCTACACTATGTTTTATAGATAGGTTTCTAGAAGCCCAAAAAGCGTTCTTCACAGTGTTTTAAGCTGTTTTAAGGTGTGGTTCGTATAAAACTTGTTCAACCCAAAATGAATCTTGGTCCCGAACCACCCAAAGCTGAAACGAAACAAATCTTGAGAGGTTTACCCATCTCTAGTCAGGACCCACCTGAATATCATGTAGATATTTAATGTTAGACTTGTATCAGCATTACTATCATATATTAGACCAAGGGGGGTACCTGGGATATATCGTATGCTATCCTATCTGTCATGAATACAATATAAGCTTCATAATGGAAACATTTACTCATCCTCTTTTATAAATAGCAAAATCGCCACCAAGGAAAATAAATTATTGAATGTCTCCTGACAGTATCTAAGTGTGTACTAGGCACACCAAGACAAATAGCACATCAGGGCCATACCGGTTTGTGTCCAGCATAGCAAACCTGTATCTTACAGCTTGGTGTTACATGAGCTGGTGCAATATATCTGGATGACTTCTAATTCATCTGGGCTTAGCAGGTTTGCATCATTTATTGAGAGGTCTGAATCAGCTAGTCCATGTAATACATTACTATAAGATCCATACTGATATTACTCACATTGCATCTTTTAACACTCCCAAATGGCACTGGATAATCTGGATTTCTTATCAGTTCCTGCATACCAGGAATTTACCTTCAGCTTTTTCTGCACCGTGTACTGTATGCACAAAACATATATTTCATATACAAGGCTATCATTAGAACAAAAATCCCAGAAAATCAGGATTATCTGCGGGGCCATTCACATAACATTTATAGCATCTGTTTTGCAAAAAAGGATACTAAAAATGGATGCAAATGCAAAAAATGCAAATTTTTTTATTTTTTTTTAAAAAGCCCGTTTCTATCCTTTTTTTTGTCTGGGCACAAAAGCATGATTTACTACCGGTTCTGACAAATAAACCAAAAGTTTTTTCTTTTTTTTTTTGGTCATCTTGGGATATCTCAATACAAGAGCAAAGGTACGAAAGGATACATCTATATGGAGAGTCCCACACACACACACATATATATATATATATATATATATATATATATATATATATAACCACCATATATATATCCAGCTGTAAGTGTGTTACATAGTGAAGGGACTACTTAATACAGTAGGACATGTGGATCATTTACAGTGTCGCCATGGTTTAACAGTATGGAAAAACAGAAAGGAAGAATTCTTGATATGCACATATCATTGAGCCACTGGTAAGATTTTAGGGTACACATAATTGAATTTTCAGCACTTACCTGCAGCTACATTTAAAGGGAACTTGAACTCCCTTCCTTATTACTGCTGTATAGGGGCTAGAAAAACCTTTGGCAGGAACCCCTTCCATCTAGACATGATTGACGTCTCTTCCCCTTCCTGCATCATCTTCTATCATAAGGACATGTCCGATGGGGGAAGGCGATTGCCCTGAGACTGCATGATGCATTCCAGCTGAAGAAACGCCCAGCAGATAGTTGGAGACTAAGTTGCATGAGTTGGTAAAAGTACTTTATCTACAGTACACTATTACTGATGGCCATATCCATCCATTCAGAAGGGTCTCAGCCTCTATATAGTGAGGATAGTAGTGATAGATCATTGGGGGCAGGGGAGATGGGGTCAACACCCTGACACGTTCTCTTTAAATATTTTAATATTTGCATTCAGCTCATAAATGACCATTTCTGGCAACCATCAATATCTCGATAGGTGTACTATGATTCCCAGCCTCTCCCATGCCCAGTCTAGTGCTAGACTTCATTGCATTTTAGTATCAAAGTGACTTTGTTGTAAACTTGAGTCTTATTATTAACCTGTCGCAGTACATCAGACATCTACTATCATTCCCAAGTCTTCATCCTGACTTCAAGCCTAAGCTATAAAGCTCGGTGTTTGCCGGTGACCTTGAGAAGAAAAGCCTGGATGTCAGCGATCTCTGGTCAATAAAACATACTGGATTGTTCAGCCAACAAATGGAAGCCTTGAATGCTCTTTCTTCCCAGCTCTGGTCCTTGACCCATACTGCTATTGTGATATGAGGTCACAATCCTTCCTTCCCATGAAAGTGTTAATGAGCGTGTTTCTCTCGGCCTATCCATGAGATAGAATTCATAAAACACATTTTATCTTCCTTCTTGACCAGTTTATTGGTCACATTAAGGCAGTGGAGTGTGCCAGCCCTGGCTGTACGACCTGAGCTCAGATGATTAATGATATTTAAGCTGCCTCCTGACAGCCGGCGAATACACAGATACATCAGTCACCGGCAGTCTGACTGGATGGGAATAGATACTTCTATAGATACTTACTTAAAGATTTTTTCATTTTGTATATATAGATGTTTTTATCATTCACATCTGGAAACGCTGGATACTATATTTAAAGGGGACCTTTCACTGTCTCTACCAACTTCAACTCTTTGCATCCTTCAATAGCCGCTGCTCCACTGATTTTGACATGGTTGGAATTTTTTTCTCTAGCCTCCACCATTCCCGAGCAATCAATTCTGTTAGTTTCAGCAGCCAATATGCTATTATGACTCTCTATGGTCAAGTGGGCGGTCCCAGACTGTCTGCTTCAGCATAGGACCTAACAGTGGAAACCATATTGGACTAGGAAACTAACAGAAATGATTGCCCAGGAATGGCGGGGACGAGAGAAAAAAATTCCAATCAGTGGAGTGGCAGCTATTGAAGGATGCAAAGAGCTGGAGTTGGTGGAGATGGCAAAAATTCCTCCTCCTTAAAGTATACCTGCAATTTCATTTGATTCTTCATGACAAGCTGTTGATGTGCTGTACATGAGGAGTGACACTATTTGATGTACTGTACATTCTTAAGGTTTCAGCAGTTTTCCCCTCTGCAGACTCTATCTGTAGTTTTCAGTTATCCCTGAGCTGGTGGGTAGAGACTGCCATGCATTACAAACAGTAAGGAGAGGAGAATCTGCTCTGTAACAGTCCCAGAACCATGCAGGACATATATAGAAAAGTACTGACATGTACTGATGTGAATAGAGCATGTTGGTAGGTCTAGCATGAGCCTGTTTCTGCTTCTAAGTCTTTCTGCTTGTGTTTACTCCTTCCCCTCTCCATAGACTTCTATGGACATGTGTAATCGTACGTCATGTGATCTGCAGTCTGCCTCTAGAGTTATATAGCAGTGGGGAACAGCCTGATAGAAGAAGAAATAAGCATTTTTCTCAGTAGCAGATGTAAACCAAACTTCTGTAATTGGTTAATCTGCTGCAGCATGATAATGTTTTTCCAATGACTGTTCATTGTTTTTCGGTAATAAGATATCACATTGCAGCAGTTTAACCAATTGCAGAAGTTCGGGTTAACTCTGCTACATCCCTATAAAGTTTCTTATAACCACCAGTACTATTCACATATGCAAAGTTTGTTGAAACAACATCGCCTATTTAGGCAATAGTATTGTATAACTTAAGAATCCTTGAATTTTTCACCCGTAATAGCGCCACTCTTGTCCATGAGCTGGTATTGCAGCTGAACTCCATTCTTTCCCATTCGTACAGCCTATTTAAAGCATTTACCATTCGGTTCCAAAAGAAAACCTCTCTAAACTGTGAAGCATTTATGCTAAGTGATATGATAAAGTAGAATAAGAGATTCTAATGGAAATGAAGAAAATTAGGAAATTAGGATTTTAGTGGTAGAAGGAGATAAACAGAAGACTAGCTGGTGGGTAAGAGTGGTGAGGCATGTATGCCTGTACTATGTGTATGGTGGGGAAGGGTAGGCTACAAGCCCCATCAGTAACAGAGGGGTTGTCTCAGCATAGCAATCCTTGTCCTTGTCCACGTGCCCTATGGGTGTATATGGACATCACAGAAGAGGATTGACTCTATGTGCCAGAATGGAGAAGGGTGTGCCTGTAGCTTTCCTGGTGACAATAGCTGATCATTGGAGGTTGGAGAAGCCAAAATATGCAAAAATCATCTGATCGTTGGACTGTCTTGTTTTTAAAAAGGTTTCCTAAATGAGATAACCTCTGTAAAGGGGTATTCCAATCTGGGCAAGATATGTCGAATCCACAGGATAGGCCATAAACTTGCAGATTTTTGGGGTCTGACCACTAAGATCCCCACCGATAAGAAGAGCACTAGAATTTAGTGTCTTGTTCTGAAAGGAGCCATGGTGGGGCAGTGTGTGCACCGTTCCATTCATTTCAATGCCAACGCCAAAGATAGCCAAAGTTGAAATGAACAGAGTAGCGTGCGCACTGCCGAAACACCACTTCATTGAGAACAGAGGACAAAGCTCCCCCCATCGCCTGATCATTGAGAGTCTATGGATCACTGGGAGTCCTGTGGATAGGGCATATTTTGCCCAGAAGGGAGATCCCTTTATTAATTTTGAATAATACATGTATGTATCATAATTTAGAAGTGGATCAACTTCCCGATATATATAGATTGAAGCTAAAGTTGCAGAAAGGAAGGAAAACAAGATATGATAGAAATTCTGAAATTGTAGAACAGAAACAGAGATGACACCAGGAAAGGATTATATGAAGAGGTAATGGAAGGGGAATGGAAGAGGTGAAAGGGGAAAAGAAAAGAAAGAAATCATCCATACTAATCTGCAGGATATTAATAAATGATCTGGTAAAGATATAATGAGGGGAAACAGTGTCAAGGGTCAAATACTGGAAGCCATGACGGACATGTGAGCTAGATGTATGATACCGGCGAAAACATCAGGAAAACTGTAATATATACTCCATGTGTCAGTACAAAAGCACCAAGCAAAATAGAGATATCAATATTTACACCACTGTCCACTTAGTCAGTATCTGCCCGGGATTATTCATTGCTTGTTTCCCCCAGATCTTAGCGGCTTTTCACTTCTGCTCCTTTAGGGCTGTGATCTGTGACTACTGCTTAGCTACAGTGCCTAAAGGGTGTCTAAGGTAGTCTGAGACATACCTCCTCATTGGTTTAAAGGGGTTGTCCAGGCTTAAGCTATTTATGGTCTATCCTTAGAATAGGCAATAAATATCCAATCAGTGGGGGGCTTGAGAGGTGACCCCCAGACCGATCAGCTGTACGGAGCTCAGTGCTCACTGAAGTCAATGGGAGCTGAGCCGCAGTAATGGCGCCCGGCCCTATACAGGGGATGGAGCTCTCTGCTTCCGACCCTGTATTGTATATAAGGTCTGGGCACCAGAAGCAGCTCTTTTAACTTACTGCTCTCTCCCTCCCCCCTACAGCTCTGCCTCTTCTGATTGGCTGCTGTGTATAAACACAAGACCACCACATAGTCAGTGCATGGAGAGGTGACGGAGAGCGTGAATGAACACTGTAAGGGTGAATTCCCATACTATTTAAGAAACTCTCTTCGATTCCTCTAAATGGGGTTATTTTAGCAGCAAGTATATTTAGATGAATTTGAAAGTCATAGACATTTCTGCAGCAAATCTGCTGTGTGTGAACATACCCTGAGCCTATTACACCAATAGGGTTATGTATGAAGTATGGAAGTGCGCTGGTCAGGAAAGCAGCATATTATGGGTTATATTCCTAAACACTACCTATTTATACCTTTATCTATTCATGGAAAATGGTCCTTATTAATGAACAATGCTAGGACTCATTCACCCAAACTGTATGAAGTTTTCACTGACAGGTGCCATACGATGCATCATTTTCTTTGATGTAATTATATAATTGATGCCATTGCAATTATATATGGCTATAGAGATAAGCTAACTGATATGGCACAAAAGAAATTCTTTATGGATTTCCAAAAAGTTTCAGTGGTCCTGTGGACTTCCCATTATGTCCTGCAGGGAGCCCTCCCTCTACCACAGCCAACCATAAGGGGCTATACGTAGATGAGTTATATGGACTGAAGGTGACGCAGGGGATGAGTCATTGATACAAATCAAATTGAACCTAATGGTTGATGCAATTGAATCAGACCTGAAGCTAATTTTGAGAAATTTGCTCATCTGTACCCCAAAGTCTCCTCAAGCCTTAGTGTGAGCACAAAAATAAAGCATGACTTATATCTATTCGTGTTCTTTTGCTTGTAATTTTTCCATTTACTCTGAATCTGTATCTGTAGGTTTCAAGCTTAAATTTCTCCTACTGTCTATAGGAAGAACATACAAGTTACATACAAGCATTGTGTAGCCCATTGTCCTGGTCCAGAACAACGGATAGGTGGACCTCTAAAACAGTGGACAACAATGGTCCTCAGCGGACCCCATGGACTATAAAGGGATCCGTCAGGTGTCCATTATTTTAAACTGAAACAACTGGATGAAATATTCAGATTTGCAGGACTTTTTGTCGGAGACTCCGAGGCAGATGTGAACTCAGACTTAGGGCCCAGGCGCATGACCAAATGTGTATCCGAATTGGGGCCAATTTTGCAGCGGATTTCAGTTGGATGAAACTCAGAGTAAAAACCAAGTGCATTCCATGATGCATTCATGTTTATGGGGCTTCAGATCCATTTGTTCTCATAACACGGAGCAGAATAGGACCTGATCTATAATTATCCGTGGAATCCAGAAGTCCCACAGACGTGAATGCATCACGAATGCACTCAGATATCACACTGAGTGTCATCCGGCTGAGCCCCGTATGGGCCTTTCGTCCTGCATAGAGTAACTGTCTATTGTACAGTAGATAAGACTTCCTGGCACCATGTTGAGCTGCATGGACCGAAACTGTAGTCACTCAAACAGGAAGTGGTTACTAAGTAACCTGGACCCAAACATTCTACAACATGCACAAAGGCGAATTCTACAAACAAGTATAAAAATAACAGTAGTGTAATAAACAAAAGCATATTATACTATGTATATGCAGCTAATGCGGAGGAGGTAAGCTCTGAACCTTGAGGATTTAGAGAGAAACACATTATTACTTAATCTTCTAATTGTAAAACTGTAACGTGCCCAAAAGCACAACCAAACCACAATAACAGGTGGCATGATCTGCGCCTGTGGGTCTGAATTCAATCAGGGCAACATCTGTCTGGAGTTTTTGGGTTCGTGCGGATTTCCTCTAGTGCGACGGAAAGCCTAGGTTAATTGGCTTCCTGTGAAATTGGCCCTAGTGTGCATGTATGTGATAGGAAAATAAGATTGTGAGCTCTGCGGGGAAACAAAAAGACTGTTCATATTGCATTTTGGTTATTTTTTGTTGTGCTCTTCTTTCGGGAGGGGGAGATGGATACATTGAGGAATATAGCGGCGCTCCTGCAGCATCCCCAGCCAGATGCATCACGTAAAAGCCTAAAATATTGGTACAGCTACAACTTGCAGCATGACTAATTATAATATTCACTTTGGCACTGATAGGGTTAATCACACAGCGCTGGAGAAAGCCTCCCGCACCTTCCAAAAGCAATTAGAAAAACATTTTTAAAAAAATAAAGAAAATTTTTTTTATCTCTTATTTTTTTCCCCTCCTAGACAAGGTATAAGATTTCGCCTCCGTAGAAAAAAATGATTTGTATATTGAAGTCAACACTCGAGGTGCATAATTAACTTTTTAAGCTTAGAAATCTGTCTGAAATCCGCAGTTAGACTCCCACACATAGCCATCTGCTGCCTAATATTACATGTCCACCTTACAGGGAGCCCTAAAATGAAGTACAGCCAAAAGAGGCACCGCCGATATGTGAAGAGCCTCAGGAGCGCAGGAACCCCTAAATGGTAGTGGGTGTACGACCAAATAAACAACGCTTGCTTATGTAGCCCTGTATACATCAATCCAGATTATTTTTCTCCTTCTCTAAGTGCTGATGCTGTAAGAATAATTGATCCAGGACTGAATATTTGTAGGCTGAATATTTTCCCTAAGGGCGGCGAGGAAAGAAACATGAAGCTAGAAGACTATGTAACTGGAAGCAAGAACACAGGTAATTGTGCTCAAGTAATAGAGTATTAGTATAAGGGATCAGCAAGACTAAAATGGACTAAAAAGTCAGATTTACAGATGAGGGAATCCGTTTGTAATGTGCCGGGTTCATTAAGAATTTTCTAAAACTTCGGATACTGCCAAGCTCAAAATTTTTGGGGTTCACCACTCACCAATTGTTATTATACTCTGGGGTCTCTTGAGGGGTGCAGAAAAATAATAACCACTGATGTTCACCTTCACCGTATCGATCCTAAACATCCAGTCTTCTATCCCTACATCCAATCTTCTGAGCAATTATTGCGGTTACTTTCAAGCACCCAATATTCTAATTAGGTTCTACATTATGAAGAGGGTGGTCCCAAACTGAAGCAGACATACAGGGACCGCCCACCTGACAGTAAGGAGCCTAATTAGCATATTGGGTACTGATAATAACAGCAATGATTGCTCAGGAATGGTGGGGGCTAGAGAGAAAATTCCAACTGTGCTGGAATCAGTGGAGCACAAACTACTGAATGGTTCATAGAGTTGGAGTTGGTGGAGGGGTCAAAGTTCCTTTGTAGGCTGGCCATACATTCTCTGTAGCTATTGGGGACAGAGGGAGCCATTGTTGCTATTGACCATGACAATCGAGGTGGTAAAGGGGTTTTCTGGGACTTACATAATGATGACTTATCCTTAGGATAATCGATGGGGGTCGGCTGTAGAGTTCATGAGCACTGTGGCCTCTTAAACATGCCGATGACATCGCCTTCATCAGTCACATGGTACAGCAGCACCTCAGTTCCATTTGAGTGAATGGGGCTGAGCAATACCAAGAACAACCACTACAATATGTATGGCGCTGTGCTTGGTTTCGGTGAAGAGGCCGCAGTGCTCACCTGAACGCTGTGGCCTCTTCAACCAGCTGAGGATAGGTTGTCATTATATAATTCCTGGAAAATTCCTTTAGGCCAGGGCCCCACATGGCGTAAATGCAGTAGTTTGGCCGTGGTGGAAATGCTGCGGAAAAAAAAAGCGCCATTTTACAGTCACTGTCACACCTTATGGAAAAATATGCACAGTGGATATGCTGCGATTTCCAAAGCCGTTGCAGTTTTGGAAATCGCAGCATGTCAGTTATACTTACGGAAAAGCTGGCGGCTTCACTATAGGTATAACTGAAGCAGAAAGTCTGCAGAGGGAACCTCTGTGGACTTTTATTGAAAATCGATGTTGGAAAAACCGCCGTGGTGTCCTAAAGGCATGGTATACTGTATAGCACCTGGCACACAGCATTGGCTGTCAGCCTGGCGTTTATATTATTTGTAATGGGGGTCGCTTGATATTTGTATGTGACTGTTCTTCTCTGATGGCAATGGTGACCGGGTGACTGTCAGTCTGATTGCAAGCTTCTGGGTCCGGTCCTCTCATTTATTTCTATCATCTTGTCATTAATTCCAACTTAACTGTGTGTGCAAAGTGCTCTGGTATATGTCAGTGCTATATAAACAATGAATAATGAATAATAATAGGGCGGTTATACAGTGTGTGAATGGTGTCATTGTGATGCAGCGACTGTTCTTCTGTGTGTGGGGAATATCAGTGTGAGGAGGTGACTCATGGGTTTACATAGAAATCCCAGAGCCCCAGAGAAGAAGTCAAAAAGGACTTGTTACATTTACACATACTGGGTGTGAAGACGCATGTTAGATGGCAGAACAAAACTGTAGTGCATACATAATAATGCCAGCGATAGCACATGTATAATCCGAGCAGGACTGGAGCCCACACGAGGATAATCATAGAGCATTATTCAAGCCAGCAGTAACATACTGTATATGTAATAATATATAATACCGACCATAGTGTACGTATACTAACCACCGTAGAAGAATAACATTAGATTCAACACGTTTAATTCCAGCCATAATATGAATTTAATCGCAGAAATAAAAAACACTCAATACAAGTGCACCGCCGTGTATATACCGTACAATATAATACAATACAGTGTTGTGCAAAAGTTTTAGGCAGGGTGTGGGAACAATGCTGCAAAGTAAGAATGCTTTCAGAAATCGAAGGGTTAACAGTTTTGTTGTTTGGTCAATTAACTAAATAAAGGGAATTAAAGATAAATGTAATTCCCATCAATATTTGGTGTGACCTTTGCCCTTTGCTTTCCATCAGTTCTTCTCGGTACTTGCAGACAGTATTTGGCAGGACTCGGCAGGGAGGTTGTTCCCGCCGCCATCTTGGAGAACTAAGCACAGATCTTCTGTGGATGTTGCTTGCTCCAATCCGTCTGTCTCTTCATGTCATCCCAGACAGACTGGATGATGATGAGATCAGGGCTATATCTGTGGGGGCCGGATCATCACTTCCAGGACTCCTCCTCCAAAGGGCAAAGGTCACACCAAATATTGATGGGATTTACATTTCTCTTTTCTTCTTTCACTTCATTTGGTAACTTGACAAAGATAAACTATTAACCCTTCTATTTCTGAAAACAGTGGAGGAGCTGGTCATGCAGCAGATACACCACTGGTCCAAAATCTCTGGATCTCTCCGTATCATCTCTGGAGCCCCCTAGAGCAGGAACCTTTGCAATGTCCTGCGCACCACACTTTGCTAAGCCTGTTTTGTATACTGCAATATACATATAATGTTATTAGTGTAGTCTATATAACACCAGCTGAGTCCTTAGCCATTAACTATAGGAAGAATATACCATACAACCATGGCACGTTGAGTTTGGTCAATGGTACGATAGACACAAGTTGTCATAAAACAGTCTGTATTTGCTGTTGGATGTCTGAATTGATGGCGACTTTGATTTTATTACAACTCCTCGGCTTTATCATCACATCACATAATATTATTAATACTTCATATAGGAAACTAGAATTCTTCCACCCGAGGAAGTCATGTAGTCCCTGCTGCACTTTGCATATCACACATAGCAGCTACTACTATCGTCGTTGTCTTATTGTTCCACACTCAGCTTAATAAACCAGCGCCAGGAACGACAACACACAATGACATTCGCCGTTCACATCTATCTGACTATACAAGGCTTCCAGCCCTGAGACTTGCTACGATTGATCTGCAGCATATTGCAATGTAAATGTATATAAATATTGATCGCCCAATTTTCCCCATAGGATATTTTTCCGGACTTATTTGTATCCCCATTAAATTTAATCTGGAAAGTTTCCTTTTGTGATCACCAAGAGAGACATTTCCTTATCGCTTTTTTTTTTTTTTTTCCTTCCCTTTTTGGTAATACGTTTTGTATGATTTGGACATTAATATTTTATGCTCGGTTATGTAGTTTTGTTCTTATAACGAAAGATCACAAGAAAAATATGAAAAAAAAAAATCATCGTCTCCCTTACTGAATAAAACGCCGCACTGTCGAGCTAAAATTAGAATTATTTCCATTTCATTGTAATATGGAGCTGATTGTATATTCATTGCTTCACAGGACACTCATAAAATGAATATACAGAGATAGGAGCTGTGCTCATGAAGTAAATATCAGGGATGTAGATGGTGAATGTTAGATATGGTACTGTGCGGGAACTGTGAGGAAAGAGCGTGCGGTGATCAAGGCGAGGGCTGGCGGCGTACGTACTACTACCCGGTAAGAGAAATAATCATCCAGAATGAATGCGTTATTAATCTAGCTAAGTAATGCAGGATTGCAGAATGGTTCTATGCTGGGGTAGACAAAAGAGACAGTTTTGTAGGATGCAGTTACCTCCCCTGCCTGGAGGGGGCGTATGACAATGAACTCCCACTACTTTGTCACACAGCACCTCATGTTTGAAGAAGGAACAAAATATCATCAATTCATAGAATTCCTAATTTCTCCTACACTGATCATGCAGATTAGTGCCGGTCCAGGAAGAGATAGGTAAACATAGATGGGTACACATGTGAGTATACAGCCATGGGGTTACTGAGGATAGTAATTCTAGGGGGGATAATGTGGTAGCATTGCTACTTGCATTGTATACTGTAGCTAGGTCTTACACTCTTGAGTATATGGAACTAGGACAGGAGTCAGCAATCCTTGGCAATCCATCTGAAGTGAAACTACAAATCCCAGCATGCAAGGGTGTTCTGCTGTTCATGGAACTCCCATAGAATGGAAAAGAGCAGCTGGAGTGCCAAAGGTTGCTGACCCCTGAACTAGTCCAGCAACCAGGAAGAAACAGACTATTGTGACATCAGTGCAATAAACTGTAGCTTGTAACTATAATACAGAGGTTACTTAGCTATTATAGAGCAGAGACAAATAGCAGTGTGACATCATCAGAGTGAAATGTGGCTGAGAAATAGGGACAAGCAGTAGTGTGACATCATCACTATGAAATGCAGAAGAGAAACAGAGACAGGCAGTAGTGTGACATCATCACTATGAAACACAGTCGAGAAACAGAGACAGGCAGTAGTGTGACATCATCACTATGAAACACAGTCGAGAAACAGAGACAGGCAGTAATGTGACATCATTACTATGAAACATAGCCAAGAAATAGGGACAAGCAGTAGTGCGACATCATCACTATGAAACACAGCCGAGAAATAGGGAAAAGCAGTAGTGTGACATCATCACTATGAAACGCAGATGAGAAATAGGGAAAAGCAGTAGTGTGACATCATCACTATGAAACGCAGATGAGAAACATTGACAGGCAGTAGTCTGTCACTATCACAAAAAACACAGTTGGGAAATAGAGAAAAACAGCAGTGTGACATCATCACAACAAAACACAGTTGAGAAATAGAGACAAATAATAGTGTGACTTCATCTCAATGAAGCATGGCTAAGAAGTAGAGACAAGCAGTAGTGTGACATCATTGCAATCTAGGAAAAAAAAGCATTATTGTGACTTAATTACAATTACTAATGAAAATTCCTCTGAATAAGGAAAATGACAAATACTTTTGTGACAGCATGAGAAAACAACACAGCCAGAAAAAGAATATGCAGGCTATTATTAGATAAGAATACAACCTGTAAATGAATCTAGAGACAACTGTAACATCATCAAAACAGTAGACAACAGAAAAAAAGACCAACACTATTGTGACATCATGAGAAATTAACACAGCAGTAAAAGTACATGCAGACTCTTGTTAGATCATCACAATAGGATACAACCTGTACATGAATTCAGAGACTGATGTGACATTGTCAAAACAGTGCACGACAGAAAAAAGTCCAAAACTATTGTAACATCAAACAAAAAATTTTATACAGACAATAGTGTGATACAGAACTCTGTCAAAGGAAAGAAGACAGTTAAACACAGCCTATAATGAATACAGAGATTTCTGGGACATAACGGGAGTGGGATGGCACAGGAAGTAGTCAAGTATGACACAAGTCCTGCCTTTCTCCTTTTGTTTTTGCTGCTTTAAGTTACAACAGCTGGAGCTTCGTACTTGCTGTTATAACTTGATCCAAAGAGCAGCTCTGTCAGGACAGACAGAAGAGGGAGGGAGAATGGAGTATGCAAGGAAGCTCAGTCCATTGGTTCACTGGACAAGACAGCGCAGCAGGAAAGGTAAGTATAATGGGGCAGATTTGTGAAAACTGATATTATCAACACCAGTCTTCATATCCCCATCGCTTCCGGAGGGTGCGCCTCATTCATGATGAGGCACACGCCTGTTCACAAAAGACGCTTATAGCTGGACAGAAAACTGGCGTACAAGGCATAATAAATATCCCCATTGTTTGTATAATATATGTGTATGTAATGTGTACATATACATGTGTATAATATATGGGTATAGTGCATGATATGTAATGGTACGTAAGTAAAGGAAGCATAATAAATAAATAAATAATGGTACTATTGTATTTGTGTTACTGTATAGCACCACTAAACATGTATGGAAAACAAATGTCTAAACCAAAAAAAAAAAAAAAATCCTGTGGTCCTTAATACTAAAATAGGTTTGACTCTTATGTAGTAAATACAATATACTTCAGCTAGTACAAAAGGTTCTATACTATCAGTATAAATAGCAATACACAATCCCTAAGAAGAAAATGATAGATAATTCTAACAAAAGAATCACAGCACAATGAGTTAAAATGATATAAGTACGTCAGTGTGTGACAAGACGGAGTAATGAAGGTTACATAACTAGAGCGAGCGCCGTGGACCATACAAACGGAATACATGAAAACACAATCTAAGGAAATAGAAGCGAAGATGCTTCCAGAGACTGTAATAACAGGCCTCACGCTGTGCCATTGCTTCGATATTTTCATACTTATTTTAACAGACTGACACAAAGGTGCGGCAGAGGACGCGTGCCAGGATCATTGTTTTTGTAGAGGTCAGTATCTATATGATTTACGGATGGTTGTGGCTGCGTGGAATAAGAATCTATATCTCACGTAGAAAAGCTAAATATGGAATTTATACTAGAGCTTGAGAGGGTGGAAAATTGGACTCGGTGTGTATAGAAAGTACTGTAGATAATGACTGATGGGACAGTGAGGTCTGCCACAAAGAAATAAAAAAATAAAAAAAATAAAATAATATAATAATAATAATAATAATAATAATAATAATAATAAATAATACCGTAATAATAATAATAATAATAATAATAATAAACATCCACAAAAATTGTGGGCTGCTCTTTTTAATTGCCCTGATATGTCTCTTATATGTCTATATTCTCAGGAAATGATAGGCTGGTATATATCCTTTTAAAGAGAATATTGGCAGATTTATTAAGATTGCAGTATCCTAATAAACAAACGGGGAACAGAAGATTTAGGTAGGAAATGGTATATATTTCCATTCTAACTCATGCCATTTTTCTGTTTAGTTTTATTAAATCTGTTGAGCCTTTGTAACATGGAGGCAAGGATCGGGGCTTGTGTTGCAAGTGTGGTGCAACAAAGGGCCTTATGCCAAGCATGGGCCTCAATATCATGATGAATTCCCCCAATGTGTCTCCAAAATACCCCATTTTTTAAACCAATTTTTACAGAACGTTAGATGATTTTATATTTTAATTTTCGATGGCACTATCTATATTTTTAATAAGGTACTACATCCTGCAGTTTTTACTCTGGTCACTAAGCCTAATAATAGATAACCACTTTCCTATTCTTTAGGGGTTTTCTTTGGAGCCATCACCTCATTTATATCACAAAAGAGGATGACAATAGGAAGATAATATCTCTATAAATTACACCACTGACCCATCATTGCATCCACTACTGACAATAGATGATGTCACATCATATCTCCTCCCCCTCCCTGCACAGAGCATGTCTAGAAAACTGTCCAATAGACCTCAATTAGACTATTGCTGCCTATGGCCCTGACTATACTGAAAAGCATGTCACTAAATGCTGTTAACAGAGCAGAGGAGAAGTTCAGACAAGATGTACAGAAAATAGAACTAATAAAAATCAGAAAATAAAAACAGATTAGAAAAAAATTAAAGACCTATTTTAAATAAATAAATAAATAAATAAATAACTGGCAACGCATCCCTTTTAAAACTGTACATTACATTATTCCTCTGTTAATCCGCCTGGAATTGTATGAATTAATTAACAAATGGATTTTACTATATCATTTGTGATCTGTCCCATTGATAAGTGGAATGGTGATGTTCAATTGTCAATCTAGACTACATGAACACGATAATTTGTCCTGTACTGCCCATTAAAAACAGAACGCTTGTCATATGGATGGCACCCTTGTGCCCTCTGTGTTCTCAAAGGACTCATACACTTCTGTGAATGAGATCAGACTGCAAAATGGACAGGAATAAGACCTGTCCTGAGTTTTCCGTCTGGGTTCATAGCCCACACATGGTCCCATAAAAAAAACACAGTTGTATGTATGGGGCCATAGAAACAATGGGTCAGTGGGTCATTACAAAAACAGATAGCACCCTGACCAAATCTACATTTCTATGGGGGTGTAGCTGGGTGGGCATTTGCCTCAGATGTTGGATTTCAGACTGGTACCAACTTATGCTTATGTCAAGGTATATACGTTCAGGGATAAGGCAGCAAATTGAAAATTGGTGAAGGTCTAACTTCACTTCTGCATTTCTGGGAGGATTAACAGAGGAACAGTATAATGCAGAGTTCTAAGAAATATTATGAGGTGTATATAAACAGATATGTCAGGAGAGAAGTTGAAAATTGGGATAACAAAGCCCTGGGAGAGCCAGCAAATTCATGCATAATGTGGACAGACCCCTGGATTCAAAAGGCACCATGTAATGCTTTATTTGTCCTGTGGAGGTGCTGCAGGGAAACGGGAATACTTTCTGCCAGATTCTCCTACACATTGCAGCTGATTTCTGGAGTCCCTGCTGAAAAAGATTACATTTATATTTTAAATTAAATTTTATATTTTAAATTTATTTTTGTACATTTTAAGTTATTAAATTACATTTTATATTTTAAAGTTATTTTTGTATATTATAAGCTATTAAATTACATTTTATATTTAAAATGTATTTTTGTATGTTTTAAGCTATTAAATAAAATTTTGTATTTTTAATTTATTTTTGTATTTTTTAAGCTAGTAAATAAAATTTTATATTTTTAATTTCTTTTTGTATTTTTTAAGCTAGTAAATAAAATTTTATATTTAAAATTTATTTTTGTATTTTTTAAGTTATTAAATAAAATGTTATATTTTACATTTATTTTTGTATTTTTTAACCTATTACATTTTATCTTTTAAATGTATTTTTGTATCTTTTAACTTATTAAATGACATTTCATATTTTAAAGTTATTTTTACATTTTTTAAGCTATTAAATTACATTTTATATTTAAAATTTATTTTTACATTTTTTAAACTACTAAATAAAATTTTATATTTTACATTTATTTTTGAATTATTTAAGTTATTTAAAATCATTTAAATTTATTTCTCTTTATTTTTGCAGTTGCTTTACTGATTTCTTATGTATGATGGTCATATTAGGTTACCAGTATGGTATACGATAATGCATTATCTTTTATTGTATATAAGCAGCCTCCCTCCATATCTAGCTTTACAATCAGCCATCACAACAAAACACGCCAGGGCTATACCGTATGTAAAAACAGCCAATTTTCTCAGTGTGGTCTACACCATGCAGAAAATATCTGGAATTTATGATAAAAGATACAATAGGAGACACCAAAGGAAATTAAAACAAGAAAGGATAAAGCGCAGTGTGGCCCAGACATAATGAAAAGGCCTCTGAGGCTCAATGCCCGACACACAGGAAGGGACTTTCAGACTACGCAGAACATCTCTCTTGCAGAAATAAATTGTCCTGTTATTGAGTAAGGAAACAGTGTCAGGATCAGGACGCCAGGATTTATGTTCGTGGAGATATCTCCGAATTGAATTTCCGTGGTTACAGACCAACCAAATGAAAGCCCACTGCCTTCCCCTATCTTAGGAAATGAATCTCCACTGATTAATAAATGTGATGCAGCCCCGGGCACAGAAATATCTGCAAGGGAGAAGAAACCTTATCATGAAGACGCCTTACAGGGAGTCTGTCCAGTCCAAAATGCCTCCAAAATCAATAATAGTGCTATGTAGGGGCCTTTAATAGGAGCAGGAACATTCCTTTGTGGCCACAATCTGATAAAGCAGAGATGATCATCTTTTTATGGATATGCAAATCAGCCTGCAAGGTCATCGAACAGACCCAATTTGTCAAAATTTGCCTATAGGCAGCGGCAAGTGCTCAGGCTCTTCTCTGAATCACTGCCCAATGCAATCGCTTTAATGCAAGGTTCACACCTGCTTGACACTTGCAGACAATTTTTGAAGGATGCCATCTTGGAGAACTAAGCACAGATCTTCTGTGGATGTAGGCTTGCTCCAATCCTTCTGCCTCTTCATGTCATCCCAGACAGACTGGATGATGATGAGATCAGGGCCGGATCATCACTTCCAGGACTCCTCCTCCAAAGGGCAAAGGTCACACCTAATATTGATGGGATTTACATTTCTCTTTTCTTCATTCACTTCATTTTGTTAATTGATAAAAATAAACAAATAAAATGAAAAACTAAAATTCTTACGTTGCAGCATTCTTTCCACGCTGCCTAAAACGTTTTGCACACTACTGTATGTTGACCCAGGAACTAGAAGCAGAAGTTGTTTATGTCTGAAAATGTAGTATCTTCAATCATTATCTATATATTATTAAAGGGGCAGATTATTCAGGAATATATATGCCCCATGCTCTGACAACTCCATGCTCAATGCTGCCCTGAGCCTACAGAAACTAGACTTGGGGTGGCTTATTCCAACTACATAAGACTACTGGGACTGTCCAAGAGTATCTGAAATTACTTATGACTGGTATGAGACCAAGTCATGCCCATAAAAATTTTGGACTGTGTTTTGTTGCCACCAATTTCAGCTATCAGCAAATGACTGTGTTCTGTAAGGAATGGAACCACCAAGAATTGTGCCTCTGCAAAGACGTGTAATTGCCAACCATGTGCCCTGTCTGAGAGACTGTTTGCTGGTAACCCCAAGGTAGTTGCCTCTCTAAGGTTGTTGCAACCACTAAGCCTTTTGTCTTTTGTAAGAACCTTGTAACCACCAAGCTTGTTGCCTCAAATCCTGAGCAAACACCCATAAGAGTTACTTTATACTGCACCTGGCTGAAGGACTGTATTGCACTATCCTCAAATGGGGCCCTGAGACATGCAACTCATACGGCCAATATTCCTGGTGAGGACTGACGCCCTTACAGTCTGCACTGCTTTGTCACAGGCAAAACATGACACTCCTATGCTGGGCTCTATAAGAGGGCACCCCTCATGCGTCTTCTTACATGACACTCCTAGGCTGGGCTCTATAAGAGGGCACCCCTCATGCGTCTTCTTACATGACACTCCTAGGCTGGGCTCTATAAGAGGGCACCCCTCATGCGTCTTCTTACATGACACTCCTAGGCTGGGCTCTATAAGAGGGCACCCCTCATGCGTCTTCTTACATGACACTCCTAGGCTGGGCTCTATAAGAGGGCACCCCTCATGCGTCTTCTTACATGACAGATGAATCTGTGAGCCACCTAAGGCACCAGGAACTGCACCCCCTATAGCTGGGTCCCAGGGCTCCATACAGTCAAGCCATACAACCTCCATTTTCTACCGTACACACCATAGCCTACATTAACCCTTACTTTCATGAGCGACTTGCTTTATATTTTGTGTTCTTTTACACTAAAATCATTAAAAGCGTTAACTTTAAAAATATCTTTTATATTGTTTCATAAAGTTCTTACTTTTCTGGATAAAAGTTACAACATCAATGCTTTTCAATCCACTTTAGCACTTTTCTCCTGAAATGTACAGCAAGGCTGAGATCAATTGACCGGGCATTTCTGGCTAGTGAAGTCTAAAATATAAATGAATCAGTAATTCACATAATTGATGTTAAATGATAGGAAAGTTCTCCTAAACTCATCCCTGTGGAATGTACCAGCAAAGAATGATGGGCAGATGAAATGGACGGAGCAGAAAAGACGACTCAGCGGTTTGCTCTCATTTTCACATTTAAATATGACACTTAATTCTTATTGATGTGTGCCCGCTGCAAAGAGACGATATTTCAAGTGGAAGTGTGAGTCGGGAGTTAAAATGGACAGGACAAATTTGGCATTCTGGGGGCCCAGTGTTGAATCTATAACAGGTCCCTCCACCTACCATGTGGCTTGTCATTCTAAATTTCATATTAACAAATCCCAAAAATATAAGAAGAATCCATCTTCTGTCTTGTTAGACACTCAAGCTGATGCTCTGCCCACTCCGCTTGCTTTACACTGCAGCTCTGCTTGTTCAAAGCATATAAAGTCATACTTGTCAACTCTAACAGAAAGTCTGAGCGACTGCCACAAAAATACTGCTGGACGAGCGGCAAATCTACTGCTGAATATACTCACCTCTCCCCATTCCTGGACAGAGGAAATGCTGGTGTTAGGAAATAGTCCATGGCAAGGCCTAGGAATGAAGAGGAGTGCAGGGACAGGGACACATGAGTATCTGTGGGGTTTTTATTTTGGGGAGTCTGGTGTCTTTATTTTTAGAGGGTTTGAAATCTGCGTTTGTTTAACAGGTCTGGTCTCAGGTCTTTATTTTTTAGAGGACCTCGGATTTGTGCTTGTTTCAGAGGTCTTGTCTGAGGGTCTTTATTTTTTAGGTTGCCTAGGATTTGTCTATGTTTAAGAGATCTGGTCTGGGTTCTATAGTTTTAGATGGTCCGGGACCTGTGTTTGTTTAGGAGGTCTGGTCTGGGGTCCGTACTTTTCAGAGGGTTTGGGATAGGCATTTGTTTAGGACGTCTGGTCTGGGGTCTATATTATTTAGAAGGTCTGGGATCTATATTTGATTAGAAGGACTGGTCTGGGGTCTATATTGTTTAGAATGTCTGTGACCGTGTTTGTTGAGGAGGTCTGGTCGCTTTATTTTTTAGAGGTCCTAGGATTTGTCTTTATTTAAGAGGTCTGGTCTGGGGTCTGTATTTTTCAGAGGGTCTGGGATCTGTATTTCATTAGAAGGTCTTGTTTGGAATCTATATTGTTTGGGATCTGTGTTTCTTTAGGAAGTCTGGTCTGGGGTCTTTATTTTTTAGAAGGTTTGGGATATGTGTCTGTTTAGAAGATTTGGTATAGTGGCTGTGCCTGGAATTGCAACTCAGTCCCATTCACTTGAAAGGGTCTGATCTGCAAACAGGCCATGTGACTAATGATGTCACAGGCCTGTGGAAGGGGCTTTTCAAACAGCTGATTGTCAGGGTGTCAGGTCTCAAACTTCTACTGATTGATGACCAAAATGGCACCACCAGGAATTTACAGCCTGACTAGAGATGAGCAAACTGGCTGCTAATAATCTGGTTATTGCAAGGTTCACTACAAACTTAAAAAAAAAAATCTCAGGTTTGATCGAATCCATTTTTGGGGGTATGTCACCCACAAACAACTATTATACTCTGGGGTCACTTCAGATCCCAGAGCATAATAAGCAGAAGCCAAGGGGTGAGTTGGTAAAATAATAAACACTGATACTAACCTTCTCTCACCTCTTCTTTTCTCTTGGGTGACATCATGGGCCTTAGGGGACCACTGAGGCCCAATCATAGGCCTTATATCAAAGGGTCATAACATTGGTGCACAACATGTGACTAGTGAGGCCCAATCACAGATCACTCAGTTGTCTGGAAGACGACCAAAGAGTACCACGATGGTCACAGAGCCGCATGAGGGCTTGTTCTTTGGGGGACAAGTTGTTCTTCCCAATAGTACGATGTACTAGGAAGCTGGAGAAAAATTCTGAATGGAGTAGAGCTGAGCAAAATTCAGTTGTGCCATTTTCTTACAGGTTTCTTTTTATGGTGTCCACTGTGTGGTAAAAATGACCTTTACACATGTTCACATCGGCTCTTCTGGTTCGTTGTGGGACCACAAGAACAGTAAAATTGGGACTGCTGTGACAATGATGGGGTCCGAAGGGTGCCCATCAGGTGTCTACATTTTCTCCCTGGAATCACTTGACAAAAAGGTTTTTGTCTAGAATTTCAGATGGATCTGTACCGGATGGACAGCCAGCGCAGATGTGAACGTAGCCTTAATCTGCGGGTCAGTACGATCACAAGGATCAAACTCAGCTTGACCAATTGTACATGCATTATCAATGGGAAGAGCGACTAATCTCCCCAATAACAAAAAGATTAGCCAAGCAAGAAAAAAAAAACATAGACCATTTAATATCTGAATTTACGTAATAAAGGACTACAAAAGTATAAGACTGACTCACAACATACACAAAGTGGAGATGTTTGTACTTACAATGGAACATTCTATACAATAAAATAGGTATAATTGTGCATGAGAACGTTCTAGAAGCCCACGCTTTTTGTGAATCAGAAATTACATTGATGTTGTTGGATTCATTTTACACAAAGAGTTAAACAGTTAATGAAGTCATGCAAAGATCTAGCGTGGTGAATTAGAAAGATCGTGTAAAGCGTGAAAAAAAAAAAAAAAGCCAAAACATTCAAGAAACGACGTTCTAGCATCAAAATGAAAAGCATGACTTGTTCCTGTCCCAGAGCTGTGCGTGTGATCCTGGAATGGAAATGTCAGACAATGTCTAATGACAAGTGATGTGCGCACCCTCGGTTGTCTGACTCATCTCTGCTGGAGGTGAAGAGTCCGGGAATGGAGCAAGTAGAACACCGAGGCTGCAGAATCAATGTCTGCCTGGCTTTACCCGCACCCAGAGACCCCGTCTGCTCAGCCCAGGGGGGCTCTGACTCCTTCATTAGTGTGATTTAAGTGACAGCTCTTGTACATACATTTTATTTGCTGCCAGCTTGTACCTGTGCAGGAGCTTTATTCAGATTTATGCAGATGCACACAGCTGCATGCAAATCTACCCAAACATTTATGCAGATACAGTATATTACTTCAGCACTGACTGGCATGCTGCATTGTGCTCAATACCACAAAGTCATTCCGCTCGACTTTAAAGGGGTTTTCTGGGCTAAAAATATTGATGACCTGTCCTAAAGATAGGTCACTAATATCAGATCTGTGTGGAGCTTCCCCATAGATTACCCCCAGAAACTTACACAGAGAATGGAGCAGGAAGTAGACAGCGCTAATCACTATATAGTGGCCGAACTGAGTCACTGCAGCTTAGATCCATTCAAATGAATGGGAGCTGATCTGCAGTACCTGGTCTAGCCACTGCACAGAGAATGGAGCTGTCTGCTTCCTGCTCCATTCTCTGTGTATCAGCTGCTGACAACACGTGACTGGTGGGGGTGCAGGGTGTTGGACCCCCAGTAATCATAGGTCGTCATGTTTTTAGCCTGGAAAACATCTTTAATATGGTGAAAACATGTTTTTTATCTGGGGTAACTTGGATTGTGCAGCATGATTGTTTCTTTATTACAGTATTATATCCCCAGCCAACCGCCCACACAATATTCCTTACCAATGGCCCAGTGTTCTATACAATCACACAATCACACATGGACCTTCACACATGGACATTTCCTTACCTGGATAGGAGGTCTGTTCTGGGTAAGAAACAGCAGTTGCTTCCATATATAACTTAGACCCAAGGTTAGGACTCAGGGTGGCAACAAGGAATAGTTATCTTGGAGGATCCATCTCATCCATGCTTTGCAGACAATCCATTGATTTATTTCAAAGCTGTGTAATACTTCATTTACCCTGTGGGGGTGCTGCAGGTGAATTAAACACTTGTTGCTGGATTCCCTGACAGATTGCACCTGATCTCCATTGATCCCAGATTCCCAGTAGTGATATACCTTGTGATCTAGCAAAAAAAGATTTTTGAGAAGCAGACCACCATTAAATGGACCTTGTCTTTCATCTAAAGCTGCAGTAAGGTTGGTCATACACATGTTAGCCAAACCCCTTGATGTCAGGGGAGATAAGGATTGGCAGTTGCATTTCAACATGCCTAATCCTCTACTTCTTATCCCCTCTCCTCATTTAAAATGATATGCATGCTCAGCCAAGTTAAGCCAAGTGTGCATGTTCATAGGATCCCTAAAAGCCAAACATGCTAAAGTGTTATGGCCAGCTTTAGGAATAGCAGTTTTTACTGTAAAGTAACCCAGACCGTTCTCTCATCCCTTTAGTGTTTTCGGGAAAGCAGGTTGTTCCCTCTTTGTAACAGCGGGAACTTTTGCTGTTCTTGGTCCAGCGGACCTAAGGCAAGCGACTACCTGAACTTTTATTAAACAGATCAGATTGTATTACATCTACATAAAGATGGGTACAAGCTGCTATTCATGGATATTAAAGTCCAGCCGCACCTTGTAGCTGCAGTATATAAGGGAAGTTGTGCACAACCTAATTCAGTTTTATTACTGGAGGAGGGGTCTCATCATAAGATACATGCAGGTCTGCGGTGCCCCATTTACAGGCTCCAGTACCCCATGTTACTAGTTTCATTAATATGTATGTACAGTTGAAACCAGAAGTTTACATACACTATATAAAAAGACACATATGGATGTTTTTCTCACTATCTGACATGAAATCAGAATAAATCTTTCCCGTTTTAGGTCAATTAGGATTACCCAAATTATTTATATTTGCCAAATGCCAGAATAATGAGAGAGAACATTTTTTAAGGCATTTTTATTACTTTCTGCAAAGTCAAAAGTTTCCATACATTTCATTAGTATTTGGTCCCATTGTCCTTACACTGTATGACTTGGGTCACACATTTTGGATCTCCTTCCCCAAGCTTCTCACAATAGTTGGTAGGAATTTGGGCCCGTTCCTCCTGACAGAACTGATGTAACTGAGCCATGTTTGGAGACCGCCTCGCTCACACCTGCCTTTTCAGCTTTGCCCATAAATTTTCAATAGGATTGAGATAAGGGCTTTGTGATGGCCGCTCCAAAACATTGACTTTGTTACCCTTAAGCCACTTTGTAACCAGTTTGGCAGTATGCTTCGGGTCATTGTCCATGTGGAAAACCCATTTGCGCCCAAGCTTTAACTTCCCGGCTGATGTCTTGAGATGTTGCTTCAGTATTGCCACATAATGTTCCCCAGACAACCCCTGTAAGCCAAAAACCACTTCCATACTCTTATTTTCCAATCTATAAATCCTCTGTAGTGTTAAGGTAAGTAAACTTTAGTCTCATTACATTGTGCTGCTTTTTCATCTAAAAAGGGAATATTTTTATAATATTTGCATCTTTCATTTTTGTGTGATTTTCCCACATTAGGCAATTATAATGCTATAAAGCAGTTCCATAAAGTTAATGAAATACTGTATTTCCCTGTCCCTATACGCCACTATTAGCCTTTGGATATAACTTTTTGTATAATATAATGGTTTTGGATAATTATACTTATGTTCTAGCGCAATACTGTGAAAAGTAGAAGTTTCTTTAGCAGGCACAGCCTTGAGGTTTACAAAATTCCTTCCAGTTCGGACCCCGAGTTCAGACTCCTGTGGAGATTTTATCTAATTCTTAAAAATCTTCGCACTTTGCCCTGCCATCATGTGAAATCTTTTATGCATGGATACTCTCAGTGCTGCTGAGGCAGTTGCTACGCAACAGATGATCCGACTCCATAGGGCCCTGACATTAGTCAAAGGCAAATTTGGCCACAGGAGCACTAATCTACCATGAAGAGCAGTTGGTGCTACGCTTTTTTTTTTTTTTCAAGAGCAAAACGCTATTCAACAAGTACAAGATTCTTTAGATGTGTCCGGCATTCTCCAGGCTAGAGACAAATGACAAAACAGTTTGACTCTCTGGGCTTGCTGAAAGACAAGCTTCTCATTTACTTTACTATCTAACTAAGCCGTGAAGTAAAATGGAACTTTTTTCTTACATGACAATACAAAAGTTGGGTTAACTTCTGGAATTAGTCCTTAAAGTGCACCTCCAATTATAAAACCACTTTACACAACTGAAGAGTACAGGGGAATATAAGAAACTTTCTAATTTATCTTATATAAAAAATATGTTTCCTTCTCCATTTATCCAGCTGAGTTACTTTTTTACATATTAGTCTAGGGAGAAGTGAGGGGGAGGAGGAGGCTTCTGGAAAAGACAGACTAATAGCTGCAGTGGCGGCACTCTGCTACACTGTGAGAGAGGGAGCTCTTCTGACACTGCTTTATCTTTAAGATAAGACTCAGTGCACAGAATGAGGCAATAAATCTATTAACCAGAAGATAGATTTCTGTGTATGAGCAAGATATGGACTCTGTGTAAACAAACAGATTGAGTAAAGATAAGGAGGAAGAGAGCAGCTTAAAAAGTGGAGAAGGACTGATATTTCCTTAATGAGATACTTTACCAAGTTTCTTATATTCAGTTGTACTATTCATTTATGTGGTGCAATAATTGGAGGTACGCTTTAAGAAAGATTAAAGTATACCTAACCGTTTTACAAACTTTGTATAAATCAATAGTACAGTGTGTGTACTTGGGGAGAAACACTCTTTCTAGCCATTATATGACTTATATTTTGAATCGTATGGCATCTCTAAGATATCTCTAATTTTCAGTTCTCCCTGAGCTGGTAGGTAGAGACTAGATGTCATACACTGCACACAGAAAGTAGAGGAAAATCTACTCATCTAAGTCTCTCACTCAGAACCATCAGCAGGATCATATACACACATAGACAAAATTGTTGGTACCCCTCGTTTAATGAAAGAAAAACCCACAATGGTCACAGAAATAACTTGAATCAGACAAAAGTAATAATATATAAAAAATTCTATGAAAATGAACAAATGAAAGTCAGACATTGCTTTCCAACCAGGCTTCAACATAATTTTTTTAAAAAGAAAACTCATGAAACAGGCCTGGACAGAAATGATGGTTCCCTTCACTTAATATTTTGTTGCACAACCTTTTGAGGCAATTCCTGCAATCAAACGATTCCTGTAACTGTCAATGAGACTTCTGCACCTCTCAGCAGGTATTTTGGCCTCTCCTCATGAGCAAACTGCTCCAGTTGTCTCGGGTGTGAAGGGTACCTTTTCCAGACGGCATGTTTCAGCTCCTTCCAAAGATGCTCAATAGGATTTAGGTCAGGGCTCATAGAAGGCCACTTCAGAATAGTCCAATGTTTTCCTCTTAGCCATTCTTGGGTGTTTTTAGCTGTGTGTTTTGGGTCATTATCCTGTTGCAAGACCCATGACCTGCGACTGAGACCAAGCTTTCTGACACTGGGCAGCACATTTCTCTCTAGAATCCCTTGATAGTCTTCAGATTTCATTGTACCCTGCACAGATTCAAGACACCCTGTGCCAGATGCAGCAAAGCAGCCCCAGAACAAAACAGAGCCTCCTCCATGTGTCACAGTAGGGACAGTGTTCTTTTCAAGATAGGCTTCATTTTTCCATCTGTGAACATAGAGCTGATGTGCCTTGCCAAAAATTTTTATTTTTGTCTCATCTGTCCATAGGACATTCTCCCAGAAGCTTTGTGACTTGTCAACATGTAGTTTGGCAAATTCCAGTTTTGTCAGATTCAAGTTATTTCTGTGACCATTGTGGGGTTTTCTTTCATTAAACGAGGGGTACCAACAATTTTGTCCACGTGTGTAGGACCTATACGACCTATATTGATGTGAATAAAGCATTTGGGGTAAAATAAAAACTTCCTGTTTAGTTCTAGCAGCCTCTGTGCTTCTGTCTTTCCTCTCTCTTTCCTTCTCACTGTCCCTCTCCTCTCTCCACAGACTTCTATGTAAAGGTACAATATGATACCTCTGTGAGCTACTGTTTGTCTTTCTCTAGAGATATGAATTCAGCAGAAATTTCAGAGTAAATGTCAGTTTGGAAGGGAGGAAAAGAGCCTGATAAATTGAGTTTTTTGTCAATATGCAAATGAGCTTCATTGAGTAACAAGGGCATTGTCATTTCTCCAAAGAGCTGATTTGCAAATTGACAAAAACAGCTGTATCTCATCAATGATTTACAAGGTAAAAATACCCTAACCTATCAGTGGGACTAGGATGATATGTTGGGTTGTGATGACAGACTTCCTTTAAACACTAGGTTCACACCTGCGTTCCGGTTTCCGTTCATGGGGTCTGCTTGGGGACCCCACGAACAGAGACCTAATGCCCTTAAAAAAGCGGTTACCTGCAGAGAACTGTGGACCCCATAGGCTATAATGGTGTCCGCTGGGTTTCCGTCCGAAAATGGCTGAAAAATACGGAGAGAAAAGTCCTGCTTGCTAGATTTGGGGACAGAAACCCCCGAACGGTGACTGGGCGCAGGTGTGAACCCAGCCAAAGTCTATTATTTCTGTCCTTAGATGTTACTCCGCTTCCTACACCCTCACCTTTCTGGATTGAGATTGTGACATTTTTTGAAACTTTTTAAATTGTCATATCTGATAGATTTAGAGTACATCAACTCAGCAGGCTTACTATGTCCACCTTCCCACCTACTTTTCAAAATTGGATTGAATTGTGCAAAAATCTAAAAAGTTGCAAAATGTGTAAATAAGCAAAAAAGTCTCAAAATACTATTTTTATCTGGCAACAATGCAGATGCAGCTCTAGCTATATTTCTAAATACACTTGACAAGATATGACAGAGTGGTTTGCTAGTGTTCACTAACATCCAACGCCTAACACACAAGCCCTGTATATAACAAGCTACAGCCTATATCTGACCCAATGTCTATAAAAAGAGGGTACTGTTGATTAGGATGACTTGGGTGGTAAAGGGTCTATTGCATCTCCACTGAAACTGAGAATTGGTATCTGATGGATCCAAAGGTTTTTGGCATTGACATAAACCCAAATAAAATGTGAACTTTTTAGGTACCTATGTACAATTGATAAATACTACTTACATACTAATCTACATGAAATGTAACTTCTGGTGCGCTACAAATATATGTCCTTTAATAAAAATTGGATTCTTGTTATAGAATATCTGAATAGAAGGACCTAGGACCTCATATGTGGAGCATATGATAAGCATCACCAATGGATGACTGTCGAAAATGAAATATTGCGAAATCAACTGAAGATAACCCATATCGAACTCTAATCTAAAACTTTTTCAGTTCCATTACTGACTAGAGAAGTGATAAGAGAACAAACTGATCTTGCATGTAGTTCTATGACGGGATCAGGAAGTGTACCAGAATGGATGTAGAATGGAGCTATATTTGGCCCATGATGATGGCCGGGCTCTATCTGATTGCTCTTTTCATGCATAGCTTTGCAGAGAAATTGCAGGTCAGCAGTTTTATGCACAGCGTTTTCAGGAAGAGAACATCGCGATTGGATGATTTTGTTGTCATGGCGACACGTAAGAACGAGTAGACAAGGTAGTGGAATGTCCTCCACTCATAAAGGTTCAATACTATCATTGACATTTTCAGATGATGTGTAGAAAAAGGAAATTACTCTGACTAAAACTGTTTCCAGGCTAGGCGCAAATTAGAAGAAGGTCAGAAATTATAGAAAATCTTCCATGCACTTGATACCTGCTCAATAATCTTTTCCAGAGTGACTGACACTATGTAGAACTCCTCAAAAGTTTCCAAGAGTTTTCAAGTCAAAAAATTGGCAACAGCAGGACCATAGAAGGAGTCATAATAAAAAATACAGTAGAAGACGAAGCGAAAAATCAGGGTTTTCTTAGGATAGTTCTTATTTTTCTTCAGGAAGTCTTAGATTCTTAGAATACTTATTTTCACAGCAGAAGCTTGTAATTACTGACAGGAAGAAGGACAAGCTCGGTGGTTAAGGACATTGACTGACAAAGAAATGCACTTGATGCTTCCTTCGTTTTCCAAAAATACCATGTTTAAGCTTAACTAAAACGAGGGTTTAAGTCAACAATTGTCTTAAAAATAGAAAAAGATTTCTCCGCACATCGAAACAGTGATCTATTGCTACAGTTAGAATGTGAATTTGTGTTCTTAGTATTCATTTTTCTGTATAGGGACACTCACTGGGATCTCATACATGTGGGTCAAAGTTCTAACAGTGGGGAATATTTATCAATCTTGTCTTACTTTGCACTGTCTAAAGACAGGAATCCCATTTGCGCCGTTTTATTGCCATTTCGCCTTTCAAAAAAATTTTAATAAAAAGCCATCACAACATCAGACATTCCCCAAGGTGGTATAAGTGAAAAATATTTAAAGAAAGTTACACATGTCAGAATATGGAAGATCAAATAATTTTTTTTTGTTTCAAAGTTTTGGATTATTTTAAAACAAACAAAAATTATATAAATTTTGTATTGTCGAAATCATATCGAAAGCCCCTAAGAGAGTCATGCTTATTGAGTTATTGTCTAATTCTGCCCCATTTCAGATTCCTAATACAACACATTAAATATTAAATGGTACCATTACAAAGTACAACTTGCCCTGCAAAAAGTAAGCCCTCATATGGAAAAATTAAAAACTTGGCTTTTGGAAGGCATTGAGTACAAAACAGAAAATGGAAGAATGGCTATGGCGGGAAGGGGTTAAGCTATGTTACTGTAAGCTATTTCCACTTCTGCTCCTCTTAGATAATGGAGATCCATGATAAGTTCACATTCAGGTTCCTTGTTTATTCAGCCTGGTCTTGCTTGTGTGTGAACAGCTCTCGATCACCCTCCTCCATATGTTTGTTATACAAGGTAAAAATAAAAAAGAGACCCCCCCCCCCCACACACACCTTGTTTGCATCCCCTAAGTAAGTTGTCTCATCCAAGGCACCATGGATCATCAAAGAATCCAGTTCATTAGAACAATCCCTTTAAAGGTGTATGGAGTCTGCTCCACTCCAGGAATAATAGCAACACCTTCAAACAGAAATAGCACGTCTCCGTCTCTGTAATGACTAATATCCTTTGTTGAAATACTTTGCTGGCATTCCTGTAGCTGTGTAAGTTAAACAAAGCCACTCTGAATCCACGGTGAAATATTAAATTAAGCAGATACGCCGGGAGTACACGCTTCTTAAAAGCAAAGGAACAAATAGCTAAAAATAGTTTAGTAAGTGTTCGACGGAAGGAGAAGAAAATCCTTTCCTAGACATTACTGAATGTTCTTCACTTCTGGAAACTGGGGCAGTCAATTGTTCCTGCTCGGAGTTCTTACCTCGGTTGTGTTTCTAGTCAAGTGCCCAGACCTCTTATCATGAGCCATCATCGGTTCTTGGCACACATTTAGGACGGGATTGTGGTCTCCTGTGACCAATTAGGGAAGACTAACACTTTATTAACTTCATAGGAGCTACAGGATATTAAAGTGGTTTACTGGTACTAAAATAGTGATGACCTATCCTTAGGCTCCAGACTTGCTGCCTATGGCCCTGTGACTGCTGTAAAGCATATCACTAAATGCCGTTAACAATTCAGAGGAGAAGCTCAGGCAAGATGGCCGACCCCATAATCATGTTCGGATATTGGAATAAAAAAAATCTACAATCAGAAAACAAAAACAGATTAGAAAAAATGATAGATTTCACTATCTGGTTTTAGTAAATAAATTAAAAAAAAAAAGTCGATACATTCCTTTTAAGTCCTTTAAGATATCTCACTGTAATCCACTTCCACTTCTGCTCCTCTAAGATAATGGAGCTCCATTAGAAGTTACCATTGAGCTTCCTTATTTATTCATGAGCAATTGCAGCATCGCCTTGCTTGTAGGACAGGTCATCAATATGAGATCGGAGAGGATCTGACAACCACACGAGTTTTGGATTCAGAAAAAGTTACCAACTCTAACTCTGGCTTGAAAATAGAACAAGTAATTATTTTAAATCATATTATATAATTAATGATAGTGTATAATAATTAGATACAGAGTTTATTACATATTTACTTTCATAGGAATCAATCAGTAGGTTTTTCTTGAATTAGAAGAGCTTTACAGCTTCTGTCTGACCATGGTTGTCAGCCATTGATGAAGGAGTTGGAGTTGGACTGTAGAAAAATAGAGGAGTTGGAGTTGGTGATTTATCCTACCAACTCCACAGTCCTAGTAAACAGTGTGAGTGGCCATGCTGAAGAATTTTTGGAAAAAACATAAAAAAGCAAAAAAAAAGGTATAGAAATTCATCATGCACATCCATGTACTTGTGTATAAATGTGGTGGGGGGCAGACAGATAATTTACATGGGGTACCAGATCTAGCATGCCCAAAAAGCCACAGCTAAAAGTGTCTGGTAACAGCTTGTTCCCTATTCCCTATTAAAAATACATGTACTCTTAGCTATACCAAGCATGCATGTGTATAGGGCAGTCAGCTATGGGCACTTTAAGAAGAAGGTTCCATGAATAGATAAGCATCTTCTACACATTAGAGGAAAATGGCTGAACTGGATGATTTTGACAAGACTGACCTACTTGGGATTTTAACAATTTCAACAACTTGCCCAATCCTTTGCTCCTGTGGGAGAGAAGCTGCCACAAGAGGAGACTGGCAGTGGCTTATTTCTCTATCACCATTGAAACACATGCATGCTTGGCTATGGGGTGTTTGAGAGGAGACCTTTAGATTTTGCAATTCTTCTGCTTCATTGGAAGTGTGCCCCAGGCGGTGCGTTATAAAGTAGTTTTCCTTTACTTCCATACCGTGATTTAATAAGAAAATATAAACCTTAAAGCTACCAATTTAATAGCTGACAGCTGATCCTTTCTCTCTGATACACATGCATGCTTGGTTCAGCTGAGTGTGCATATGTTTTCAACAGAGAAAGGGAAAAAATACATTTGCAGACACACTGGTGGCTGGATATCTCCTGTGAGAACAAAGGATCAGGCATGTTGATCTTCAATATTCCTAATCCTTCTTTCTCCCAACATCTGCCTTTTCAGGAGGGTAGGGACAACATATACACATTAAATAGTGATCCAATCATGCAAAAATAAGTATGTTCATGTGACTTTTATCTCATGCATGTGGACACCTTAAAGGGTTGTCTGCATTGATCAATCCCTTTTTGATAAAACTATAATCTGATTGCAGTTTTCTGATGTTCGCACCCCCTCAGTCAGCATTTACACCAGTGTCTGCTATACAGGTGGTCCCATGCTGTGAATTAGAAGGGCCACAGGACTTGGGCACCAGATCTCCACCCTGAACTACTACCAACACTGCAGTACTGCTGTCAAAAAGTAATGGAATAAAAACGACATACCTGGTGGACATACCTGCTACTAGATCCTCTTCTGCCTTCTTGTGATGCTGAGTTCTGTGTGCTGTCTAGCTGGAAAATTTTCAGGCAGAGACCAAGAAACAAGCAACAGGTCAGGTCAGGTAGTGAAGGTCAGGAACAAGCTGAGGTCAGAGACAGGAAGGCAGGACTGAAACCAGAGACGAGGTCATGTAGAAAGCCAGGGTCAAAAAAAGTCAAACAGAACAGCAGAGATGCACACCTTTACAGGAACTAGCAAGCTAGGAACCTGTATTGTTCAGGTATGGTGTGAATGAAGAAGCTGTCTAATATAGTACACCTGATGATTGCAAGGTTTGGCTGGGAAGAAGGAGGAAGGAAGGTACATGCACACCCTACAGGCATAACCGGCAGCAACAGCAGCAAGTGCATGTGCATGGCAATGAGATGGAACACAGACCATAGTAGCAAGTGTATATTTTCCCTACAGCATCACTATAGGAGAAATGGATTATTGAAAGGTGTCCATTTAAATCAATTCTCTGTCCTTGTAATGCATGGACGTCAGGGTCCTCCAGAGAGTAGGTTGCCCTCTACACTGGCTAATAGATAAGAACCTTGAACAGAGACCATTATCTCGTAAATGTAACACCTGAATATTATAAAATGCTTATTGTAATGCAGACAACCCCTTTAATAAATGCTCACAGACGAGCCTGCCGTTTCAGGCATGTACAAGGATAATGCGAGACAAATCCATATTTATATTTGATCATGTTTTCCCATTTAGGATTTGCAAGGAAAAAAAATGCATGAAAATAAGATTGTATTAATTAATTGCAAGGTTACGCCACCTTAATCTAAACATACCTAGACAAGTGAGACTGAGCGCCGACATCTCCTGGAAAATATATAACCTAATTATAAACGCCGCTATGTACACTCCTTCATTTCAGTAATTGTTTATATCCCTATTTAAGTACATTTGCCCTTTTCAGAAACTAATAAGCAAAGTTATTGAAGCCTGACTTTTAGAAAAGGTTTTTTAATTTGTTTGGAAATTTGAACAAAAGACGAATGTTTTTCGGCTGAGTATGAATCATACGTCTGGGGAAATTAGCTTTTTTCCCTTTTTCCATGAAGTATAAATATTAAATGATTTATTGTATTAGAGTGGACATAGATAGCTAAATTGCAGGCACGGTGGGCTGGATCGCCTTGCACACCAACAAAAATGTGTTTCAAGGTTATTGCTTGCGTTTTAGCAAAAGATTATTTGTAGACAAATATGAACCAAAATGAGGCCTAAAAGCATTAAAATGGAAAACAATTTAGGTAATACATTCAGCTAACACCTTTTAAAGAGAAGCTCGGGCTCAGATGCACTTTAACTACTATATTAGGTTACGGGATTGGGAGCAGTGGCTTAATATGAGGTTATTATCTGACAGTCATTTTACTGTAGAAACTCCACTCACGATATAATGTCTATTGTAAAGGTATTCTACAACTAAGCACCTTCCATAAAACACTCACATACAGATGTGTCCTCCCTTATCATTACTCCTAGATCTACAGTGAGTACGGAAAGTATTCAGACCCCTTTGAATTTTTCACTCTTTGATTTCATTGCAGCCATTTGCTAAAAGCAAAAAAGTTCATTTTATTTCTCATTAATGTACACTCAGCTCCCCATCTTGACAAAAAAAAAGGAAATGTAGATATTTTTGCAAATTTATTAAAAAAAAGAAAAACTGCAATCTCCCATGGCCATAAGTATTCCGAGCCTTTGCTCAGTATTGAGTAGAAGCCGCTTCCTTTTGAGCTAGTACAGCCAGGAGTCTTCTTGGGAATGATACAACAAGTTTTTCACATCTGGATTTGGGGATCCTCGGCCATTCTTCCTTGCAGATCCTCTCCAGTTCCGTCAGGTTGGATGGTGAAAGTTGGTGGAGCCATTTTCAGGTCTCTTCAGAGATGCTCAGTTGGGTTGAGGTCAGGGCTCTGGCTGGGCCAGTCAGGAATGGTCACAGAGTTGTTCCGAAGCCGCTCCTTTGTTATTTTAGCTGTGTGCTTAGGGTCATTGTCTTTTTGGAAGGTGAACCTTCGGCCCAGTCTGAGGTCCAGAGCACTCTGGAAGAGGTTTTCTTCCAGGATATCTCTGTACTTGGCTGCATTCATCTTTCCTTCAATTGCAACCAGTCGTCCTGTCCCCCATAGCATGATGCTGCCACCGCCATGTCTCACTGTTGGGATTGTATTGGGCAGGTGATGAGCAGTGCCTGGTTTTCTCCACACATACCGCTTAGAATTAATGCCAAAAAGTTCAGTCTTCGTCTCATCAGACCAGAGAATCTTATTTCTCATAGTCTGGGAGTCCTTCATGTGTATTTTGGCAAACTCTATGTGGGCTTTTATACTGTATGTCTTGCACTGAGGAGAGGCTTCCTTCGGGCCACTCTGCCATAAAGCCCCGACTGCTGGAGGGCTGCAGTGATAGTGACTTTGTGGCACTTTCTCCCATCTCCCTACTGCATCTCTGGAGCTCGGCCACAGTGATCTTTGGTTTCTTCTTTACCTCTCTCACCAAGGCTCTTCTCCCACGATTGCTCAGTTTGGCTGGACGGCCAGGTCTAGGAAGAGTTCTGGTCATCCCAAACTTCTTCCATTTAAGGATTATGAAGGCCGCTGTGCTCTTAGGAACCTTGAGTGCTGCAGAAATTCTTTTGCAACCTTGGCCAGATCTGGGCCTTGCCACAATTCTGTCTCTGAGCTCCTTGGGCAGTTCCTTTGACCTCCTGATTCTCATTTGCTCTGACATGCCCTGTGAGCTGTGAGGTCTTATATAGACAGGTGTGCGCCTTTCCTAATCAAGTCCAATCAGTTTAATTAAACACAGCTGGACTCCAATGAAGGAGTAGAACCATCTCAAGGAGGATCAGAAGGAAATGGACAGCATGTGAGTTATATATGAGTGTCACAGCAAAGGCTCTGAATACTTATGACATGTGATATTCCAATTTTTCTTTTTTAATAAGTTTTCAAAAATATCTACATTTCTGTTTTTTTTTCTGTCAAGATGGGGAGCTGAGTGTACATTAATGAGAAATAAAATGAACTTTTTTGCTTTTAGCAAATGGCTGCAATGAAACAAAGAGTGAAAAATTTAAAGGGGTCTGAATACTTTCCGTACCCACTGTATATCCACATATGTGTGTCCTGAGATGAACAGGTTTTCAAGACAATATTGTTTTGCAACATTGTGTGTTTGTGTGGCAACCCAGTGGTTGTGTTGGAGTTTGCAGGCGTTCAAAGGTTTTGCTACATGTTGTAATATTGTATTGAAATTGGAGTCTTTAACCAAATGCAAGTTAATTTCAGAATGGACACATCAATATATCTGCACATACTAAAAATTCTTCCAGGTGGTGGGAGCTGCTCTCTTACTGCTTCCTCCCAGTCTGGCAGTCATGTGAATCACTGCCTGCCGGGAACTGCAGGAGCTCCTGGATCCTAAAGGAGTGCAAGGAATCTGTATTCCTTCTGTAATGGGGGCTAATGTATCAGCCCTAGTTACAGGGGAACTCAGCAAAGAAAAAGGTAATATTAAAATGCCCCCCAAAGGTTTATGCTCCCCAATGTGTAAAATAAATAAAAAATTAAGAAAAAAAATTAATAATAGTTCCATCCCTGGCAACACAAAACTATGTGTCACCTATATGAAAGTTATCATAATGTCATATTTTATATCATATTTTAATAGCACTTTATGCTAATAAAAAAAAACAGAAAAATGTGAAAAACAGACAGACTTTCCTCTTTTTTTTTATGTTTTCCTGGATATTCAAAAAAAAAGAGAAAATATGCGAAAATAAAAATGAACTAATAAAGATGCAAAAATTATTTGAATAACTTGAATGTAAGAAAAAAAAAAGAAAAAACCCATATATGTGTCCAGCTGTGAACAGGGAAAATATTAGTGGTTAATATCATATGGGTTCCCCAATGAGAAGTTGATCGCAGGACATTAAGCTGACAGGTTCCCCCATAATCTGCTGTAATCTGTGGGAGAACACCGCAGTAAGTGTTAAATTGCTCTTCATCATGGTGGGAAGAAACCATTAGACCATTCATACTCAAGTGAGTGGGCTAAGACTACGTTTTAGAACAGAAAACCTGAACGACAAACCCAAATTTTTCTTCCAGCGATGTCTGTGAAAAAATAATGGACATCTGATGGAACCCATTATAGTCAAAGGGTCTCTCAAGATCTTATGCTGTGCGTCATTACATGGACTGTTTTTCTTTCTTCTAGTCCTGCGATGGACCAGAAGATGTGAACGCTGCATAGGAGATGATGGTCTAGGCTCTTTCTTTTAACTCTAAATTCCTTAGTAGGGTTTTGTAAGCCAGATAACCCTTTAAACATGGCCCCAGAGTGAAGCATCTTCTCATCCCTGTGGGTGGCCCTAGTGTATACTTGGACTGTCCTCTATCCTGCAGCACAAACTAATAGCATAGAGCGGTTCATGAAAGACCTGTGCGGCACCAGAACAGTAGGGGGCCATCCAGAAATAATGAGTCAAGGTCTGCAGTCTTGCCATTGTTTACTAGGCTTTCTAGTCCTCTTATAGAGAAGCACAATGTATAGCAGTCTTGCACTACTTATTTACCATGTCTTGCTGTGAGTGCCTCCCCTTGTCTTGTCTCTTTATACTTCCAAGAGCTGCATCACCCAGACTCTGCGGCAGCCAATTATGGGGCAATCCTCGGCCTCCTTAGCCATAGTACTGTCATGGGAACCACCTCTCTATATCTGTTATTTCCTCGCAGGGCCCTGGCACTATCATAGGACTCGTCATTATGAGTCTCTCAACCTGGCCTCCCTCTGTCCTACATCCTAGCCACAACTGGGCTCATAATGTCCACAGGAAATGGCCTGCTCTCCATCTTTCTCTGGTTGGGATGTATCCATGGGTGTAACTTGAGGCGGTGCAGAGGGTAAGGTTGCATCTCAACCCAGGAGCCTTAGGGGGCCATAAGGTGTCTGTACTAGATATGAGAAGAGCAGAACAACAAACAATACATTATAGTTGGGGGGCTGGTATAGATTTTCCACTGGGGCCCAGGAGCTTCATGTTACTCCTACTATTCTTCAGCCATTCCACTACTGCGTCACAATGTTCCTGCTCACGTCTCACAAGGGTGGTTCTTTGCCTACGAGTGACATACACCCAACCACGACTGTGAAGTGCAAAATAATTGTATGCAAAAGTATCCATCCCCATTCAGATCTGCATTTCAGCACCAAAATGGCACCACTTGGCACCAAACACTGGAACATTAGAGGGCACCTCTGCATTTCCGCATAGACCACAGACCCTTATTTACAAATCCTTGGATTATTCATTCCCTTCCTATCCCTAGACCTGGCCCCATGGGCCATAACCACAATATCATTCCGAGATAAAACAGGAACTACGGACATATAACACCAGCAAGGGAAACCACCAATACAACCAATACATATCATATAGTGATAACCACAATGACACACCAAATATATGATATTTGCCATAATAACAACATAACAAAGTCCTTTCCTGAACTAAAAGTGTGGTTAACAGAGATGTATAAATTCACCATTTGTAATCCATTATCTTACATGGGTGCACAGAGTGCATTGTTGGTCACTCCTGAAGGAGGCACCACTTAGGAGACTTAGGGGACTGCCTGGCATTCCTCGCACCTTGTGGTACCCTTATTGTTGGGCGCTGTATAATATTGGTATTTGTATAGTCCTACCAGTATTTCATGGTCCCTTGGATTAGCATACATATGTATGTGACAGGTGCGCTGTTATTTCTGACAAAGGTGCCCAAATGCAGATCTGAAGGGGGGTGGATACTTTTGCATACAATTATTTTGCACTTCACAGCTGTAATGTATGTAGATCACCGTGACATATAAAAGTCTTTTTAGCAGTTTTTTTTTGTGTCAAAAAAGCTTATTACATGCCATGTGATTGCTTTGAGTTCAGTTCTTTTCAGGCGTCAGCCTCTCTGTTTCATTGTATCCTGTTTCACAAAGTAATATTTGGATTTACGCTTTTAGATTATCACTTACACTGTATCTAGGTGAATCTTTACACCTACCCCACGCAATGCTGAACACCATGACTCCTCTCTCTTCTCACCATCCTATACAAAATGTACTTTCGACACATTAAGCACCATATAGTTTTGCGTATTTCCATAGAAACTGCTACATAGTGTTTGATTATTTTATTACTCATTTCTTCTGTAGCAGCAACATATTCAGCAGCGCTGTACAGAGATTTGCTTTGCGAATATTCATGAGGTTCAATGGGAAATTTAGTTTGTACCGGAAGTTCAGAATAATGTTGACTATTAGACCTTGGGGTATCTTCAGGATCCAGAGTATAATAATCGGAGGCCGGGAAAGATGTGTAAAAATTAAAAAAAAACATTTATAAATCTTTCCAGCACTCCGCTGTGGCATTCTCCAGCATTTAGTCTTCTTCCCAGGCTGTCCACCATCTTCTCTGGTCCTCAGGTCACTGCTGAGGCCTGTGATTGGTCCTCAGCGATCACATGGGAAGCATCAATGTCATTTTGCTTTGACACTACCCTTCATCATGTAGGGTCAACAGTGACACCCCCACATGACCGCCAAGGCCCAATCAGAGGTGTTGTGGTAGAATTTGGTAATGATGCCCAAACTTAGGATCTCTTCTTAATATCTGTGAGCTTCCAATTCCTAAGTACCCCCTGGGGGAAAGAGAATGGGAAGTTACAGCAGGAAGAAACACAGAACTTATAGAGTGTGAAGTCCAATAAATGACCTCCCAGCAATCCATTTATATTATTGTACCAGCTTTGGAACTTGTCGTCACATATTTGATGAGAATGTTGCCTTTAGGGCGTCGCGTCCAATCAGAACTACCAACTGTACATGACGCATGCATACATTAACCTAGGGCTGGCTGCAGAAAAAGACCCTTATTCAAGAATGTAACAGGAACTAGGAAACATCTGGGATCTATCTTAGTCAAGGTTTCCAGATTTAACATACTGTACTACTGATGTGTTCGATAAAAATGATAACAACACATAGATAATGTTATATACAAATTGTCCACACTTTGTAGTACAACTATGGCAGATCAGGGACATAGCTATACAGGGTGCAGAGGTATCAGTCTCTACCGGGCCCTGGACGCTAAGGGGGCCCTGAAGGTCCCTTTGCCACATAAAATATACCACTATTGTAAATGGCACAAAGCTGGAAGGGACCACATTAAAGGTTTTGCATTGGAGCCCAGAAGTTACACCTCTGTGGCAGATGATTCTGGTATGACAAATATGATTTTATATTAAAATGAGAATCTCAATAAAGGTGTGAAATAAAAGACAAATGAAATAAAAGGAGGATAAAATTAGCTTTATGACACATAATATGGAAAGAAAGTGGTAACAATGTAATTTCTATCTTGCTACAACATACCAAGTGAAATATCGTGTGTAGACTGTAACATAATTCTGTTGACGCTCTCTTAGTCATTCTGCCGGGTCTGATATCAGCATATGATACAGATAATGATTACCAGTTAATAAAGCGTAAGCAACACCTAGCAGCTTATCTGTGAGACATATGATAGGAGCTTCACATTATACAGACAAAACTGGGATCCATCAGCCTTACTGATGTGTCTGCTTCAGTAATCCCATGACGTAAATCTGGAATATTCATTTGTATAAAGCTATGTTGTACTGTTTCTCTGTTAATCCTCCTAGACTGGGTGTTGCCATATTCCTTGTCACAATGGTTGTGTCTCTGCACCGTCAGCACTGCTTGGACAGTATCAGAATGTGGATGGATACAACATGTATTTATACATTTATTCTGGTGAATCCAAAACTGGCGGCGTAACTCTCAATTATTGTAAATAGGTCATTGACCTACTTTTCAGTGACCAAGAGTAACCAATCTGAACTAAACAATGGAAGTTGTAAGCCAATTACAGCTGCCATTGACTGGTTTAGATCATGTAGCCCGGCAGGTTAATCTCGGTCACTAAATCTAGGTCATTGATCTAGTTTCAGTAACTGACAGCAATCTCAAGGAACAGATCAAAACCAGTCAATGACATGCCTACCGCTGCCATTGGCTGGTTCAGATCAGTCATTCTTGGTCATTAAAAGTAGGTCAATGGACGAGAGCTAGTAGATGGACTTTTTGGAAACATGGTATAATACCACATGTCCAAAAAGTCCAATAAATGTCTTTTTAGGGCCACTAGGGCACTATAGATTTGGGACGAATAAATTCTGTCCCAAACGATTCTTGCTAACTGTTTCAAGTGATCTGACTGGAAACAAATTTCAGGAGATTTTCTCATCTCTAATCACCTGTGATCTCTATGACCCCTATAGGGTTAATGCCAACTAAACCAGGGTCAATAAATCCTGGATAACTCCTTTATTTAATTAGAATTGCTGTGCAATACTTCATTTTCCCTGTGGGGTGCTATAGAGGAATTGAACACATGCATGTAATGATGGCATCAACAGCTTAACACTGCTCATCTTTGGGGATCTATATAACAATAAGACGCTGTCCAAAGTGGTTAAGAGAGTGGTAAGTGTGTGACAAAGCAAAAAAACTGGTCAATAGTGGTAGCCACTATATAAAAAAAGATAAGTGCTTGCATTTCATGACATTGGCCAAACAGAATGCAAAATCTTTTCCGAGCTTAGCATAAGCTCTCCTAGTAGAAGAATTCCACCTCTCGGTTGTCTCTGTATGTCTTTTTCATTGTGATACATTATTATATGCTAACAGCTGTTATTTTGCGCTTCTATGCAGAGAACCTCATTCATTGTTACTTCTTTGGCAGCGAAACTAAAACATGTTCTCTCTTCCCTTCCATCAATCTACTTTGTATCACCCTTTCCTCCAGCTCAGCATGTCTCTCATGAACAACTGATTGTTGGGTAAACATGGCTTTTCTGATTTGCCTTTGATAGTCTGGATTGTCGTCATTTATAGCTGGGTATCAAAGGCAGCCAAGCAGAGAAATCACCCTGCAATGAGCATGTGTTTTTTTTCCCAGTCCAATCATATTGATAACTCCAGTCGGCTCTTTCTGTTCTTTCTCGGCAGCTTTGTGCGCCTGTAAAGATGCACCAAAATCTACACAACAAACCCTTCTGGGTCCTAATTAAGATTCTCAACTGCTGTTCTCTGTATGATAACAACCTGAAGTGCTGACATGCTACCTGTCAACAGGCAAATGAAGACCAGCCATCTGTTCCTCTACAAATCGTCTCCATTACCCTCAATTCAGAAATTTACTTTAAACACTTTCTAATTATCTGGCAACCCAAATAATGCAGAGTTATGTTAACACCATCACAGTCGGAGAACGGGCAAAGCATTGTACGGAGCTTATCTTGCCAAACAACGCTCGTCATAAACCATTTATGGGATAGAACCTACAGTATATAGGATATATGGAAATCCAACATGGAGGGGTTGGTTGGTAATATTATAGTAAAACATGAGCCCCGTTTTGCCCCAAGTTTTTGAGTATTAAAAATTCTCCCCAGTTATATTCACTTTGCCAACTACCAATGTGCTGCATGACACTTTTTTTAACAATGGAAGATTTAGAGGTTATTCACAATATTTCTATATTGTTCCTGGTGGCCTAGAGTGGTTTGCTGTTAATAAATAATACCTCTGGTGATGTGGTGTTATGAAAGAGTTAATAGAAAGGCTAGGGCTATACAGAAATATAGGGCTAGGGGCTATATCTAAACTGTTAGCTTATGTAAATTCAAGAGTTTTCCTTAATACATTGCTATAGAAATGCTGCTTTGTTTACCTGCTATGTGAAATTATTCCTACAATTGTTTACACATTGTTTCCTTGGTCCCTGGCCTGTTATCTGAGATCAGGATGGGCGACATGACTCACTGCTCTCTGGTGGGGAGGGGGGTTGAGT
The DNA here is from genome assembly GCA_947044405.1 of Leptodactylus fallax. Lineage (NCBI taxonomy): Eukaryota > Metazoa > Chordata > Amphibia > Anura > Leptodactylidae > Leptodactylus > Leptodactylus fallax. The sequence goes on along the minus strand of CAMRHE010000076.1, from coordinate 565,192 downwards.
TCTCCAGATTGTGCTTGGTCTCAGAGCTATTATCTCCTGGTCTTATCAGGTCAGCTAATTGCATTTTACTGATAAGTTCTTTGGATCTTAGTGCCTGTTATCTCAGATAGGTAATTGTTAAGATAAAAGCAATCCTACTCCTGGATCCTGGCAGGATGTAAGTTTTTTTTCTTTACATTTATTGTGCATATTATTTGATCTGCATTATAGTAATCATAATAAATAATCTCTCATGGTAAAGGCAATGTCTATATCTGCTGAAGTACTTCATAGTGTCCTGTCTATCAAACAGCTCTCAAGTCCACTCACCAGCTTGTTAAAGAATTCAGGAAGTGAGAAGAAGAGAGAGCAGGCAAACTGATTCAAGAGGAAGATGGGAAAACCCCTTTAACAGTTATGGATATTGCAGAGAAGAAGAGGAGTCCTCTGCGGGTGACCCTTCATCATTAGTTAATGGAGAGAGCTGTTGTAAAGAGTGGCTACTGCTTTGGAGGATTCCAAAAAACATCTGTTATATGCTTGCCCATTCACTTGAATGGGTACCATTTAATAACACATTTGCCGTGTGGTACCATATTTGTCACTGCCTACAGCTTCCCCTGGTAGCAAAAACCAATTGCCAGGGGTGTCTGCTTTCAGACATTTGGTGATATGATGACTTTCTATGGATCATCATTGACCAAAATGCTTATCTTAAAGGGGTATTCCCACATACATAACAATTTTTAAAATTGTAAATAATTAAAAGTTAAACATTTTTGCAAATATAAGTAATTAAACATTTTGCAGAGTTTTAAAGATTTTCTCTAAATATCTTGTGGTCACAGTCTTGTTGTCTTGATAGGTACGACCATGAATGCAGGATCTTTCTAAGGTCAGAAACTCAGCTATGATTTCCTTATTGTGGCCGGGATATCTTCTGATACATGTAGTGTCCCTGCCTAATAACCCAGCTACAATAAGAAAATCATGGCTGGGTTTTTGACAAGTCCCAGACCATATAAAGCTTCTGCATTTGTGGTCGTATCCATTGGCAACCAATCAAGACAACAGAATGTCACCACTAAGATAGTTAGAGGAAATCTTTGAAACTCTGCAGAATTTTTAACTACTTTTATTTGCAAAAATGTTTAACTTTTAGTTATCTACAAATATAGATATGGTTATGTTCATGGGAATACCCCTTTAATGGGACAACCCAATAATATTTATGATATTCTTAGTGATTTAGGATGGTCAAGGGATTAATGGTGGTGGTCCATGAAAGGAAAGTGTAAATGTAATTTCATTATAAACTAAATAGTTCCAGAATTGTTTATAAGGGAGGGAGGTTGTGCCTTGACTCTATGACTGGTGGATGTCCAACCTCTGGGACCCGCTCCAATGCTGGCCACTGATCCTGGCCACCCACTGTGAAGAAGAACTACAGTACAGCTCTAGGACTCCCACTGATCATACAGTGATGGTCTATTTTAGCTGTATGTCATCACTTTATGTCATGGAAATATCCATTTAAAACTCTGTATGCCTATAGGCACCTCTAGGGGAGGTCACTAAATAGAGATTTCTACAGTTCTCACGTGACATTGAATTGTCATATTAATTAACTTTCACATCCATAAGAAAATCATAAGATGAAGATCCTTCCATGTTGGATCCAGAAAAAGTCAAACACTCCTTGTAAACTTCAACGTTAAAAGCTACATAGGGAAATAATTATGAATGTACATGACAACTTTCTACTGTACATATAGTAAACCATATGGTGCCATAGCCAATCTCAATATCTATAAGGGACCTATGTCACTTTGTGCAAAACATATGAATATATTAGAAGAGAAAGCTACAATGTGTTTAGCCTTGATCTGTACTTCAGCACCTCGGACAGCTCCATCCCCCAGAAGCCCTGCATTGGATATCACATCAACCATGGAGCGCTTTACAACCAACACATCCACAAGTGAATACATGTACGTTTTATAAACATGTAGCAGTCATGAGATAACTCTATTCGATATTATAATGTATTTCTTCGGTTTTGCTTACAAGGCTGTACAATCTAATGATATCAACAATTTTTTGTTGTTATAATACATCAAAAATAAATGAAAATTAAGCAACTTTCATTACAATCTATTACTATGTGGGAACTACAGCTGCTCTGCAGAACTATGTTTCCATAGTAGTGTATCACACAACACCTCTAGGTAATTTTCCACCTATAAGGGGAGCTTGGGATTATTTCACTTGCACATTTAAGGTCCCGCACAAGGGAGCGCCCTGTTGTATTTTTTCTTTTCAGAATTTGTCTTAATGTTTCCATAGTAACAGACTACAAACAAACCCCGTGTAGTCTGATCGTACAATCGTATTGCTATCCGTGATCCTACTTCTTGCTAACCTATTAAATATTGAGTTAATTTCTATGGACCACAAGGCCAGCATTTTCATTAGAAAGTTTTAAGAAATAAAACCCATGTTTGAAAAAAAAATCATAAACATACATTGCTCATGACAAATATTTAAATAAAATAATATATATTGTACACTGTATATATATATATATATATATATATAAGTACTCCAAAATTGTGGCAAAAATTTACAAAAATCGTTCTCCAGCTCAGTTTAAGTAAAAATTAAGAAAATGAATGATCACTGGAATACAGAGGAGTAGAAGGGTAAGGCATCTGGGCCAATGATAGATAATAGAAAACCTAAAGGGGAGGTTCCTAGTTTTTGATATTGATGTCTAACTGATAGGATAGGTTATCATTATCAGATCAGTGGGGGGGTCCAACAACCAGTAACTCAGCTGATTGAAAGGGCTCGGACAAGAACATTGGCAATTTCTTTGTGGCTGACATCACGTCTTTCAGTCACATGATCCTTCTGCAGATTAATTCTATTCAACTGAATAGGATCAAGCTGTTACATACATACATAGGGCCAGCTTAGCCCCTTCAATCAACTGATCATTGTGGTGCTGGGTGTTGGACCCTCACCGATTTAATATTGAAGACCTATACTAAGGATAGATCAATATAAAATCTCAGAATACCCCTTTAAACTGATGAGAATGGAAGCCTTTTGTTCATGAATTTAGTGCTATGGAAAGAAGTTTATACCACAGATGAATATTATAAGATCAGATATTACTGAGATGCTTTATGAGCTGATAAAGCTGCAGGGATTCAATAATGGTAGCTGCCAATCTCCGGAAAGTCAAGAGCAGAATGCATTTAATGTAACATATTGTTTCCATTATTGAGGGTTTGAAGTAGATAATGTGGAAGGGTTGTAGTATTGTTTTATAGTACTGTATGACTGGTAATAGTATTAACCACTAACTGCAGCATTATGATCAATAGCAAGGATCTATCCGCAGTATTAGCATTATTATAGGTGAACATAAACTATTCTCATACACTTAAAGGGATTTATGAGTTTAGAAAAAAAAATAGCTGCTTTCTGCCAGAAATGGCACCTCTCATATCTACTACATTCACTTGAACTGAACTAAACACAGCTCTAAATATAACCCATGATCACGAGGAGTGTACTTGGTCAATGTGTAAGAGGTAGTATATCACAAAGTAGCATCCACATGATACCAGGACCCAAGGTTTCCCAGCAGATCATTGTCCAGAGCATCACAATGCATTCACCGACTTGTCTTCTTCCCAAAGTGCACCCTGTTTCCATCTTTTCCCCAGGTAAGTGACACACACAGACCTGGCCGTCTACATGATAGAAAAGAAATGTGATTCATTAGACCAGGCCACCTTCTTCCATTGCCCCATGGTCCAGTTCTGATGCTCATGTTCCCATGGTAGGCAGTTTTATGGTGGACAGAGCACTGTGACCGGACTGCAACTGCCCAACCCCATACAATGCAACTATATATCAGGGGGGGGGGGGGGGGGGGGGGGAATTGTGGGGGGTAGGGGGATATATATTTAAGGGAGGGGTGGCGGGTGCCCCCCCACAGCGGGGGGGGGGGAGAAAAGAAGAAAAATAAGAAAGAAGGAGGGGGGGAGGGAGGAGGGGAAATAATATATACAGACCTAGAAAGCCCCCTTTTCTTCCCCCCCCCCCACCTTCAATGGCTAACACGGTCAACATTATACTACTATAAAAAGGCAGCTGTAAATTTTCTTTTATTGAACCACAAGACCTTTCAATTTGGACATGCTCTGCTCTGACCCATAACTACCACGGCAGTAGGCATAGCAGCTTCTATGGGACCCTACAACGGGAGGAGGCTGAGAGGGAGCCTCAGGGTATAATTAGTGATAACTATGGGGATATGAAAAACTGAATGAGCCTCCTTTATTTTACTGGTATATCATAATGTCTGTATGTGATATTGTTAGAATTGCTTTCTTCATATGTTGTCCTCTCACAGTGTATACAGCGATCTTTATGTGTGTGCATTATTCCTGTACTGTGACATCACTGTATTATCCTTGTACTGTGACATCACTGTGTTTATTATCCCTGTACTGTGACATCACTGTGTTTATTATCCCTGTACTGTGACATCAATTAGTGTATTATCCCTGTACTGTGACATGAGTGTGTGTATTACCCCAGTACTGTGACATCACTAGGTGTATAATCCCTTTACTGTAACATAAACCCTATACTGTGACATCACTGTGTTTATTATCCCTATACTGTGACCTCACTGTGTATTATCCATATACAGTGACATCACTATGTATATTATGACTATACTGTGACATCACTGAGTGGATTATCCCTGTACTGTGACATAAACCATGTACTGTGACATCACTGCATGTATTATCCCTGTACTGTGACATCACTGAGTGTATCATCCCTGTACTATGACATAAACCCTGTACTGTGACATCACTGAGTGTATTATCCCTGTAATGTGACACCACTGCATGTATTATCCCTGTACTGTGATATCACTGTGTGTATTATCTCTGTACTGTGGGACATCACTGCATGTATTATCCCTGTACTGTGATATCACTGTGTGTTTATTATCCCTGTACTGTGTGTATGATCCCTGTAATGTGACATCACTGTTCTGTGAGAAAAGGAGACCAAAGTAACATTACACTTTTCCAGTCCTGAATTGCTACTTAAGGTAGTCATGTTAGAGTGGGGCACAAGTTTTGCTATGGGGCCCCATTGTTACCTTTTAGGCCCTGGGCTTCTAGCCTTTGCCCATACACTTTCTTATTTTTCCTGCTTCCAACACAACATCTTCCAGAACTGACAGTTCACTTGCTGCCTAATATATCCTGCTCCTTGACAGACGTCATTGTCATGAGATATTTAATGTTAATAACTTCACTGGTTTTATTTTTTGTAGTGTATCAGTCAGCCCTCTGGGTAATTTATTTTAAAGGGAATGTGTCACCATTTTATTTTTTTATAGTTAAACCAGATAATGAAAACCATGACTTCGAATCTGTTTTTATTTTCTGATTGCAGACTTTTTATTCTCTGCTATGCTAACAGCATTTACTGATATGCTTTACAGCATAGTCATAGCCATAGGCAGTAATAGACTGGAGCTGACTCATTGGGGTCTACAGGACAATTTTCTAGACATGTTCAGTGAAAGGAGGGGGAGTAAATAAACTGTGACATCATCTATTGACCATTAGTAGATGCAACGATTTTATCTATAGAGGTGTTATCTTCTATTGTAATCCTGTATGTGATTTCAGCAGTGGATGCAATAATGGGTCAGTGGTTTTATCTATAGTGGTTTCATATTATATTGTACTTGTGTCTGTGTTGTAAATGAGGTGCTGCAAAGAAAACCCCCACAGAATTAGATAGTGGTCTTAGACTAACTTAGTGGTCAGTGTGAAAATTTCAGGATTTTTTTTAAATATATATATAGTGAAATGACATAGAATTTTTTTAAAAACAAAATCATGAAAAAATATGTTTAACCTAAAAATTTGGTTTAAAGAAATAGGTTACTTTCTTGCAACACATTCCCTTTAACCCTTTGCCAAACCAGTATGAGTGGTGTCACAAGTTCCATATCGGGCTTCTGAAGGTCTAGACTTTTATCTTCTGGTGAGCTTGCAAACCTACAGCTAAATCTAGTTATCATGTGTCATGGCCGACTCATACAGGGAAGTTGCTCTCCCATGACAGATTCTCTTTAGGAATATTGCTTCATACTACAAAATACCCATGTGATACTGGCACGTAACCTTTAAATCGGCGCTCCGGTGGCCTGCGGACTTGTATCTGTGGATAAAAGTTATTAGCTGTTCTCTGCTAGGAGCTACACTGCTTATTAACTCTGAGATACAGGCAATAGCAAGCTCTGTCCTCCTCAAGGGAACGAAAGACCTTTCCAGATGCCAAAGAATCATTGCTCACCTCCATGGGATATCCTCTGCATGACTGACAGGTGCTACAACTACATCTAACAAATATGGAGCCCATAACATGAAGCTTATTGAATAGGGCTTTGTTATAAATGCTGACTGTAGTGCATTGAGTCAAGGCTATACATTGTGTCCCTACCACTATACCATAGCTATACATTCAATAGTCGAGAGGCAAAGATTCAAAACAATACAATACAAGGAGAATTCCAACCAGAGACATTTATAATGTTCTATAGCATCAATCAAAATGGTTGCTGGTGGCCAAGAAAGGGAGAAGAAAGGATGCACATGCCATACAGAGGACCCATAGGGACACTATGCTATATGGAAACGTGTTGTCTACATGGAGGAGCAGACACAGTTCTGTGAAAAAAGCTTTCCAGATACAAAGACAACAGTATAGAAAATATAACATAATAATATTGTATATTTTTAGCAGTCAGGACTCTGTTTTCAGATACAAAGCTTTAGATCCCCTACATAGATATAGACTAAAATGACACAATGCTGGTTACCTGACGCCACCACTAGGGGCAGCTTAAAGTGTATCTCCAACTATAAAACAACTTTTCATAAATGAATATTACAGGTGAATATAAGAAACTTTGTAATATATCTTATTAAAGAAATCTGTTTCTTTCTCCATTTATTAGGCTGTTTTTCTCCTCCTTATCTTCACTCAGATTGTTTATCTCTATAGAATCTATTTCACACACAGAAGTCTATGGAGAGGGAGGAGGAGACTGTTACTTAATTCATTCTGTGTAGTGGTAGAGTATCTTGAAGATACAGCAGTGTCAGAAGAGCTCCAACACTCACATAGCAGAGTGTAGATGTTTCTGTTATGTTTGTGTCTTTTCCAACAGCCTCCTCCTCCCCTTCCCCTCTCCATAGACTTCTGGATAAATGGAGAAGGAAACATATTTCATTAATAATATATAATACAACAGGGGAGACATTAAACAGTAATTCCAGAGGAGAGCCAGAGAATGTACAACTGTCTGTAGGCAAATCGGGAAAATCAGGCCCCGCCCCTGATGCACTTGTAGACTGATTTGCATGTCCATAAAATAATAATTATCTCGGCATTATGTCATTAGTTTGTGGTCACAAAGGTACGGTTTTGCTCCTTTAAAACCATCCGCATGCCACTATTATTTTTTTAGGAGGCATTTGGGACCTGACAGACTCCCACTAAGTGCGACCTAAAGGCAGGATTTGTCTTTGGAGGGAAATGGGACTCTTATATATCAGAAAAATAGAACTCCGATCACTATTGAATATAGCACCGAAGTGCAGATTGTTGGATCGAAAACTGATTTCATATTATAATGTCGAAAGTTGGATGAATTTAATGTATCGGAAACCAATCCTGCAAAGTGAACGTGTATAAATATCAAGACTGCGCCTGAAGGGTTAACCAGCCCCAGCTCCGGCCTCATGCTGAGCACATCTATTCTGCCTCTAAGAAATAATACTACATACCATCACAATCAATAAGCACCTATAGATTTATTGCATTTATGATGTCATTTGTAGTTGTCACAGGCTCCTTCAAAATAAGAATCCATCTTAATGTCAACCGAAACCCTCCCCCCTGTATTTTATTGAATTTGTACATTCCCCAGATAGGTTTCTACCTGGAACTCGGCTCAGCACTGCTGACAAATGGACAAATGATTAGGATTAAGGGAACTGTGAGCCGGTGACCCATCATAGTCGCCCCATACAGTCATGGAAGTTATTACTGTCTAACGACCTTCATATGACACTGTCTTGCCGAATGACCAATGCATTTGGGATTCCGACGTTACCGGTGGCCGCCACCCCTACTACGTGACCCGTGTAGGTTTCCCGTCGCTGTTCGCTGGACCTAGATAGGTTTGCACAGAGACGTCACAAATGCTAAATAATAAATCTTGCTCTTTTCTTTCTGGCATCCTGTTTGGTGACCTTGTCGTCTCGCTCCAGCCCTCTCTCCGACATCATCCAGGTTCCACAGAGCAAGTGATTAAATAAACAATGACGCCGCGGTCGCCCTTTAAAACAATTGAACTCGCTTGCGGATGGCGCTTGTAATTAGGTGTTTTCTGTGAAAAATGATGGTGTTTGTATTTTCTATGGGCCCTGCCGAGTTCTTTTCATTTAATTATTGTTCGCTGTGTTTAGATAATGATGGCATCAAAGACAAGCTAATTTGACATGGTAAAGGGATGACAGATTTCTTTATCATTGCGAAAAAAATATTCGAGCCTCTCCAATGTTTTGTCACTTTATTAAAATTCTTTTTAAAGTTCCCCTGATTCTTTGCGGCAAATGATTTCCAAAGTCTTTTCTGCTGATGTATAACCTCGGTTTTCAGATTTAAAGCAGAAGTTGAAATGTAAAAATATACCTGTATAGAATATATTTTGGGACCGCGCGGAAATTATGATGTGTGTTCCTCTACTTGCAACCACAATTTTTTTGCTGCAGCTCACTTGTGGGTTTCTCTGCAGGTACATTGCAAAAGTTGAAAGCCATAGATGAAACCTGCGGCAATATTTTGGGGTTTGTAGCAGATTAGTCGTCAGTGACTCCACCGCAGCCGTCCTCCTACTATTACTACTGCCGGCCTAAGGCTCCTTTCACACGACATATGCTTTTTCAATGAGCCAGCAGTGTTTTTTAACCCCTTCCCGGCGGTGACATTTTTCGATTTTCGATTTTGACTCCTCGCCTCCCAAACCCCATAACTTTTTTATTTTTCCATTCACAGAGCTATCTGAGGACTTAATGTTTGCGGGACAAATTTTTCTTCATGATGCTACCATTTATTATTCTGTACAATGTACTGGGAAGCTGGAAAAAAATTCAGAATGGGGGGAATTGGAGAAAAAGTGCATTTGTGCAACTTTCTTACGGGCTTCGTTTTTACGGCGTTCACTCTGCAGCCAAAATGACATGTCATCTGTATTCTGTTTCGGTATGATTCCAGTGATACCAAATTTATATAGTTTTATTTACATTTTAACCCCTTAACAAAAATCTAAAACTTTGCCAAAAAAAATTTCTAAAAGTCACCATATTCTGACACTTTTTTATATTTGTGTGTACGAGGATGCATAGGGCGTCTTTTTTTGCCGGGTCAGGTGTACTTTTCAGTTATACCATTTTGGGGAATGTCTATTGCGTTCACCATACGGGAAAAATATTTTTAGAGATTTAGACTGGACACAGGGATACCTAATGTGTATGTGTTTCACAGTACTGAAGTACTTTTATATGTGTTCTAGCGAAAGAGGGGTGATTTGAATTTTTAATATTTTTTTTTACTGTATTTATTAGACCCCCTAGGGGTCTTGAACCCCAGGGGGTCTGATCACTAATGCAATGCATTATAATGCTAATGCATTGCAAAATAACGGTACTTCTATTGCAGGCTGCATAGAGCAGCCTGCAATAGAAAAAAATGAGAGGCCGCCATATTTAAATACTCGACATCCACCTTACTATTATGGTAGATGTCGGGAAAGGGTTAATAGTAAGTACACTGACCCTTTATTCTATGGCCCCATACACACACCCATGTATTGTCATGGCCTCTCTACATGAAATGAATCGGTCAGTGGAATCATACATGCAAATTCTGATGCATTTTTTGAGCCAAAGTCAGAAATGGATTTAATAGGAAGGAAACATGAGTCATGAAACTTTGTGTGCCCGTGTCTCGTGCCCATGGCCTATGATTGGGCTTCAGCGGTGACTCTGGGCGCACAATGTCACATAAGGGCACTGAACGCTGCAAAGTGGCCCAAAAGAGGTAACGGAAGTATGAATTTTTTTTTTATTTTTGTCACTTCCCCTGGACCTTCCAGTTCCATCCGAACAAGTTTGGACCAAACCGGGGGTTCGCTTCTTCTGAACACAGGAAGAAATTTATCTTCAGAGGTTCATCCATCTTTATAAATAAGTCCTTCCTTTAGATTTCTCATTGATACCACTTCTGAATCAAAAAGTTTATATGTGATTCCTACCTTAACGGGGTTCTCCAGGAAAAATTCAGAACCCAGGGGTGTCCAGGGCGGGTGTAAATTTTTTTAAAAAGTCAACATTGTTTTAAAAGTCACCTACACCTATTTAAATACTTACCTATTCCTGGTGCTCCATTGTACAACCCTGGTCCCCTTTCCCTCTAGTGATTGGGCAGACCCGAAGTGGAGAGGCTCATATGACTACTACGGCCAATCACTGTCTTTAGCAGTTGCTGGTGAGGAAGTGGTAGCATATCAGAATGTGATGTCATCGGTCCCTCAACAGTGACCACTGAGGTCAGTGATTGGCCGCAGCAGTCATGTGAGCCTCTTCACTTCAGGTCTGCCAAGATCAGGCACCAGAAGTAACAGGGATATGAGCTGTACAATGGATGGCCAGAAATACATGAGTATGACTTTTTTTGCACCCACCATGGATACCCCTGGGTTTCAATCTTCTTTAAGATAAGACATTCCCTACTCAAGATTTCTATGGTAAAATAGGGGATCCCATTGTGCTATTCCTTCATTATTATTCCTAAAATGCATGGTTAGGCACAGTAGATAGCTGTCTAGTCTAGGGCACCATATTGCAAGAAAACTTCCCCCACCATTACTTCAGCTCCACCAGCCTGACTGCTGACACCTTAAAAGAAGGGTTCATCAACTTCTGGTGGGGGTCCCAAATTTTGGTCCCATAAAAATCTGGATTTATCTGACCAGCCTATGTTTCTCCGCTGCTCAGTGATACAATTCTTGAGCTCTCTGGAGCTTTTCCTTTCTCTTTATCTTCTGTTGTAGATGACTTGGACTAAGGAATGACAAGTTGTGTGTTTGGACACGTTCGTTGAACACCTTTGTAGAATTCAGCTACACTTTGCATGACTGGGCACCAAATGTTCATCAGAACAATTCTCCACTGACCCCTTTCATTGACAACTTGTCCATTGGATCCCCGTTCTCTGGATGAATGGATCTGGATGCTTTTTCTTATCATGCCATTCTTGGTATCTTCTTTACAGAAAAAACCCACAAGAAGGTAGTCTGTAGAATTCCTGGACTAGGCAAGTCTAATACCAATGACCACTAATGTGGATAAACACCAAAAATGATCCATAGAAAACTTGTCACTAGAGATGAGCAAACCAGTTTGGACTGAACCAGATTTGACCGCAATTTTCCAAAAGTTTTGGGTTCAACCTGAACCTTTGAGAGATGAGATGTGCTTAATGTCCCTACAAGGGAGCTTCAGTCATGAAAGGGAGAAGTCTCTAAGAAAGTGGCCATTACTATATTCAATCAGCCACCATATTACAGGTAACTACCTGCACAAACAGGAGAAGAAGAAGGACCAGGGGGATAGAGGTTGGTTCCAATCACATGACCCGGAGTCAGAACTGGCCCAGAACCCTCAGGTCTAGCTCCAACAAACACTGAACAGGTACAGTCCCTGGATATCATTCTATTGTCCATACTCTCTATTGAATTGCTATTAAAGCTATTTCTCTATACTCTATAAAGTAAATCCACAACGGAACTTCCCTTTCCAATTCCAGCCTGCCCTCCTCCACAACAAGGGAGCACAGTGCGGTGAGAAAGAACATGTTCTGTTGGTGAAAAAACTTGGGATTACTGTACGCTACCCAAGAGTGAATCCAACTTAGCAAATACCTTGGGACCTGTAATACGGGGAGTGCAAGCCAAGCAGAAAAACTCTGCAGCAATAAAAAATCAGCTTAAAAATAATTAAACAGCAACGCAGCCACCCATAATGATACTCATCTACGTACATGAGGGAGTGCAAGCCGCACACACACAAGACACTCCAGTTGTTTAATTAACATTGAAACATGCCGGTTCCACCAGAACTAGGAAATACGCTAATTTATGAGTCTCCTAATGACGCTCATTTAAATACTGTCAGATTCCTACCAGCCATATATCCATGATTCCTCAGCATTACAACACACTCTCTTATACATGCACAGAAAGCAAAATGAACCGAGAAAGAAATCGAAGAGTTACATACTTGCTTGGCTCGGTCTGTAACTTAAATGCACGGGCACCTCTACCTGTAGACGTGACCAATGATAGCCACCTTGAATCAACAAATGGAGACAGGGGCCCCTTGTTCCCTCGCCTGTCACACATTTAAGGCATATCCTGTGGGCAATCCTAGCAATCCTTTTTAATAAGAATGTACTAAAACTGGAAAAAAAAAAAAAAAAGATAAGAAATAGCATCACACATTCTGATTCTTCGCCTTTTTGACCCTATTCTGAGAGCAGCGCACGGGCAAGGCAGTGTAGGCAGCTAGTGAGGGCATTACTGGGGATGGGGAAGAGCGAGTAAAGAATTTGAGAACAAACTCTAAATTAGAGAAGGGATGATGGATGTAGGGGAAGGTGTCAGGAATGAAGCAGGAGCCAGTGGTATCTACTGCAAATACATGGAAGGTTGTCCAACTAGGTCTGCACTGAGAATTGTATGTGTATGGAGAAGATGAGAAGGTGGAGGGAAATGGGAAGTATATATATATATAGATAATGTATATGTGTGTGTTTGTATATACTGTAGATACTGTATATTTGTGTGTTTGTATATAGATAATATATATGTGTATGTTTGTATATAGATAATGTATATGTGTGTGTTTGTATATAGATACTGAGTCACATCAAACAAGGCATTGATGCTAGAGTAGTCAGGGCCAGCATAATAAAAATGTCAACCTTGTGGGGTTTTCTCATGCAATGGTGCGGAGAGTATTCCAAGAATGATGCAATCGTGGTAAAACATCCAGCAAGAGGCGATCGTGTTGACCAAAACAACTAATTGATAAAAGGGGTCAGAGGAGGATGTCAGGAATTGTTCTGATGAACAGGTAGAGTCAAGCAAACTGCAGCCATATACAAAGCTGGTGTCCAACTAACTTGTCCAAATGCACAACTCACCATTCCTTAGTATGGATGGGATATAAGTGTAGATGACCAATGCTAGCACCATTATTCTCTGTAAATCAGACAAGACCAGTGGGCAGAAGAGCACAAAAACTGTATCACTGGGCAGTGGGGAAACATGGTCTGGTCAGATGACTCCAGATTTTTGTGGCACCATTCTGATGGAAGGGTTGTATTTTGGGTCAAGCACCAGGAATCCATGAACCCTTTCTGTCAGTTCTTCAGGTTGGTGAAGTAGAGTAATGGTGAGGGAAGATTTTCTCCCTGGGTCCTCTGAAACCTGTGGATGATACCTCTATATGGCATGAAAATTTTGCTGCGGTTCTGAAGGCCAAAAGACAGCTAATGCACTAGTAGATGGGTGTCTATAATAAAGGGGTCATTCAGTGTATATAAGGACTGGTGTAGGATGGTTGTCATACATGGGGGGATCGAAGTATGGAACGTCAAAGTAATGGAAAGATGGGGTATGTTTGTTGTCTCCATTAACTCCAGAACTACATTCAGCTGAGCATGCATGGATCTGTCACCTCTCCAAACACGTCTGATTAGCAAATTATTATATTTCCCACAATTCGACAATTTTTGAGCAAATTTTTTAGTACTGTATAGATACATTTGGAACCTTCTCTTTTCCACAAATCTCTTGTTTCGCATGTAACACTGATAGGAAGGCAAAATGAAGAGAAGGAGATTAAAGTCCAGCCACTTTCTTAAGCCCCTCCGCTCAGTCAGTAAAAAAAAGGAGAAGAAAGGGTCATGAGAACAAAATCTTGTATTCTACAATATCTTTGTTTGAACTTTCAAAAAGTCCTGCAGATCGGCAATATTTTATCTGTCCTTATTCTGGGTTTTGTGACCCCCTAAGTGAAATCACTACAATACAAGATCTGGGAAACTGTTTACCCATGTGGCTCTAGGGTTCTCCTTCATACATTTTGGACACTATATCCCTCTACATGTATTTCCTGACACTGTGTATTTAGCATCTACTGTCACTTTAAAAGCAACATTGCGTGAGACCAACCAAATAGTATTTTAGGTGAATTAATGATGAGCATCTATTGCCAATTACTTCCATGGCTGAATGCTTCAATAAGGAGAAAATCTCCTACAAAGTACTGAAGACTGTTCGGAGAAGTGCTGGAGAGGCTCCAGAGGGACCAGCCACATCCTCTTAAAGGCTTTGTCTTGCAAGAAGCATCATCCCAATTAGTTCACCCTCTCCCCAGCAAGAAGAGAGTTGTGTCTTGTGTTTACCATCCATCTGTGCTTGAGAGGTTTCCTCATCATAAGAGTCAGGTGAAAGAAGACCCCGACTTATATCAAGAACAAAACAACAATTTAACAATCTCCCCAAAGACGTCAACTCTAAGAGGAGTCGTCGAGAAAAAGACATCATTATAATATTAATGCATATCTCAAACAGTGACCGACACACAAGCAAGGCAGCCATTTGTAGGCTGATAATCCTGCTGGCTCCCTATGGACAAGTCAGGTCTTTGAGGCATGAGGTGCAAAGAAATGACAGTAATCATGAATACTAAGATTCTTAAGACAGCGGCTTAGACAATGTGTAGTAACCACAAATAGACCTTAAAAGCATTAGCCCCTTTGGACCACCCTTGTTTGTTTCGTAGGACCACCCTTGTGACTGCAGCAGGCACCTCCTGTGATCAATTGATATCGACAGGTAAGAGGTGACATAAGAGGTGACGCAACATGGTATACACCATGTATCAAGTGGTCTGAGAACTTCCAGAAGTGCCCTTCCTTAAAAGGAGTCTGTCACCAGCACCCAGCCCTGTAGATAGATAGGTTAGGATCACCTGCATCAGTGTTTTCCCCTTGTAAATTGGTACCTCCAATGCCAAGATATCACTGTTTTTGTCGATATGCAATTGAGCTTTTTGGAGCAATGAGGGCATTGCCGCTTATCTCTTTGGAGCAAGGACAGCACCCTCATTGCTCCAAAGAACCCATTTGCATATTGACAAAAACAGCAATATGTTGGCAACGGGGGCCGCAATTCACAAGGGGAAAATACTGTTTCATTCGAGTGACCCTAACCTATCTATCTGTGGGGTTGGGTTGATATTCTGGAGCCAAGTGACACTAACCTATCTATCTGTGGGGTTGGGTTGATATTCTGTAGCCAGGTGACACTAACCTATGTATCTGTGGGGCTGGGTTGATATGCTGGGGTCTGGTGACAGATTCCCTTTAAGTTTCATTCCAGTATCAAATCCATGTCAAATCCAATAACAATTTGAATCCCATGTATGGGAATGGCATTTCCAGAACCCTGTTCACACGCAACAAAGACATTTCAGATGGAAACACCAAGGATTAGCCCCACTGAATTACTATGGGGCTAATCCTCATGCATATCTGCTGTGGATCTGCTGCACACAACCATAGTTTAGCAATGGCAAAAAGCTACATTTTTGGATTACATGTTGGATTTAATTACCGACATGTGAACATGCCCTTAGACAACTGATATTGTATTCTCTGTGCTGCCTCCAAGAAGTATAAAGAATAAAAAAATGGAATGGATGTAGGTCTGTTTGTTCTTCAGTTTGCATTGATGTGGAAAAACCAGATTGGGATAGGAGATTATCTCATTTTTTCACATGAGCGAGGGTACAGCCCCCTCCTGAAATCAATGTGTCCGCGTGCAGTCTGAATCTAATGCTTCAGATTTGGACGGTCTGATGGCCAGCATACTGTGGGGCAACAAGGGTCCCTCCACTTTTCCTGTCCTTTAAATCTTGTCAGCACAGCACAAGTCACAATATCTTTATTATATTGGTTGGTACTTTAACCACCAATGCTAGCCACAATACCCACCCACTGCCTTCCACCCCCTCCCCTTTCCCCTACACAGGTGCACGGTTCGTTACAGTCACAGCACAGATATCTGTCTGGTAACGAACTGTGCACCTGCGTGTCCATCACATGACCATCACATGACCATGGAAGTAAGCAGCAAGCAGAGATAAAAAAGAAAAAAAAAGAGAAATTGATGGAGAAAGTAAATTGGAAAATTGGAAAACTTCATATTATTAGATTGTGAATGTATATTTTTATTTTATGCCGCGCTTGAACTTTTCTAAAAGTATTGTCTCTATGGCAACAAATGTGTTATTTACTATAAAGTTTTATTTAGATAGTTTATTAAAGGGTTTGTCCAGCTGGTATCCTTTGTGGCCCCCACTCATGATGCATTTTGGGTCCCTCCTGACATACAGGATATGACTGTCGGTCACTACTGCTGCCAGCGATATGCTGAGCGTTCATTTCCTGTGTGTCAAGATGGACCAGTAAAAGGAGACCAGTTTGGGACATGAAAAACGGGAGCAGTGGAGGATGGGGAAGGTGTCACTTCTTTTATTGTTTTATGCCATTCTGACCCTTTTGAAAATCTGGACAACCCCTTCAATGAAATGGTCTAAATATCCATTTTTTTGTTGCCCATAGCAACCAATAACAGTGTGAAGGTGCACTGTGACTGGTTACTATGTGCAACAAAGACAGCTCTGATGCTTTCACGGTCCCCATCTGTTTGCTACTGCCTAGTTTCTCTCGACACACACAAGTGTATTGCTCTTATTGTTTTGTTTTGTTTTAAAAAGGAATGTATCATCCAAAAATCCCTCTAATGTTTCCTAAACGTTGACTTTGTTTCCCCTAGCAACCAATCACAGCATAACTTTTAAGTGTTTTAATGCTGTGCTGTGGTTGCTATGGGCAACCACAGGTTATGTCCACAATGGCCTGGAAAATGGTACAACCCCTTTAATGAAACTGGCTAAGAAAAACCCTTTCTTTGTTGCCCATAGCAACCAATAACAGTGCAAAGTTGTATATGAATGGTTGCTATGGGCATCAAAGACAGTTCTGATGCTTCTCTCAGGTGCCCAGCTGGTTACTATGGCCTAGTTTCTCTCGACACAGGAAAGTTTGAGTCTTGCTTGTGTTGTTTTTTTTTTTGTTTTCTTTTTAAAGGAATTTTCCATCCACCAATCCCATTAATCCTCCAACAGTGCCTAAGTGTTGCCTTTGTTGCCCTTAGCAACCAATCACAGCATAGCTTTCAAGTTTGTTAGTGCCATGCTGATTCGTTGCTATGGGCAACGACAGTCTATAACCACAATAGCCTGGACGAATGGTATCAAACTCAGCTCTGCTACATCAGTCTGTCCTTTGTCCCTTTGATAAGACTTTCACATCAGTATATGTGAAATTGATTCTACACAATGAGCCACATCACATCCATATAATTCATTCACGAAATGCAAAAAAGTGGAGATATTTGCAATGACCCTTCTGTAAGTACAAGGACACCCCCGCCAGCCGGCCATATAGTCTAAAGCAGAAACATGACAATATCTGATTTTGTCCACATACAGCCGAAAATACTGAAAAACAAACCACGTATTTGTCAGTCGGCCAATAAAATAGGAGAACAGAGTCATGCACAAGAAACCGGAGCAGCGCTCTGAATTCTGCCAACACACCTGGCGCCCTGCACAAACAGGTGGCGTATAGATGATGACTTCTAAATTAGCCAATAATTTTCTCATTCATACTTGTGGGGAGTAAATCAATTCTGTAGAAACAACAGAATCACAGGATGGCGATGAACGGCAGACAACATAACATGAGCGTGAAAAGACAAATATGGCAAATCCAGCTACCCAATATATTAATATATGGAGGTTGTATCTTCAGTCATTGATGTCAGGACAAGGATCGATGATGTCATCTTAAAGGAAAGCTACCCCCATAATCATTACTGAAGGGTTCTCCAGAAATTTACATTGTCTATTCTTACAGTAAGGGGAACCCTCAATGATCAGCAGAACAAAAGGGCAGCAGATCCAAGGAGGAAACTAAATCCCCTGCTTGTAGCTTCTTTACTTGCTGATGACATCACTGAACTACATTAAATGCTTCCGTGTTTTTCACATATTGGACTTGAAGTCTCGTAGACTAAATGACAATGATACCCCCATGGTAGTTTCCAGGAGTGAAATACTGTATTTATAACCTATCCTCTGCTTCTGACTCTGACCACTGTGTAGCTCCAGCACCGTTGAACCCATATATCACCCATATAACCCATACTGTTTTATGTATACAGCTACTATGGGTCTCCATGGTTACAGATAAAGACCTCTGAAGATGCGTTTTGTCCTGTGTTCAGGCAACGCAAATTCCCGTGTTGGTCTGAACCTGTTCAGATAGAACAGGAAGGGAAATTATTATACTCTTGGGTCTCTTTAGCTTGGTGTGCCAGCAGTGACCCTGGGCTCATGATGTCACAGAATAGTCCCAGACGCCGCAAGGGGGCCCAAAAGAAGTAACGGAAGGAGAGTATCAATGTTTTTTATTTTTTATACCTCCCCTGGGCCCCCACCTTTATAATAATTTACCAGGTGGCCATTTTAGTTCATCCGAGATGAATCCCAAATTGCTCAGTTTTGTTAAATAACCGGGTCGAATCTGGTTTGTTGAGAACCAATTTGCCCATCTCTAGTTCCAGACTACAAACAAACCTTGTCTGTCCTCGGATCCTGCAGTCATGTGATATCCCATTCCCTTCATCCCAATCTTCTCAATATAGTATGGTAAAATGGAGCAGAGGAAACGGGATCAGACTGCGAACAGGGTTGGTTTGTAGTCTGTAACAATGGAAAAACATAGGTCTGCAAAGGAGTTATAGACACAGAATCCTTAGAATATAAGGATTGCAAAAGTGTATATGCCCCTTAAAGAGCACCTTCCACTAACTCCAACTCTTTGCATCCTTGAATAGGCGCCGCTCCACTGGTTCTGGCACAGTTTGAATTTTTTTTCTACCTCTCCACCATTCCTGAGCAACTATTGCTGTTAATTTCAGCAGAATTATGCTCTTTGCTGTCAGGCAGTCACTGTTCCCTTTCTGCACCAGCCCAGGACCGCCCACCTGATGATAGAGAGCTTAAAGGGGTTATCCAGGATAACATTTTTTTAAAATTAGGCTGGGGCAGGTGAAAAAACAAAACAAACAAACAAAAAAACATACTCATCTGTCCCATTCCACTGGTGTCTCCCAGGTGAGTATGTTTTTTTTTTTTTTTCGTTTTTTTTTAACCTCCCCCACCCTAATTTAGAAAAAATAATAATGTATCCTGGACAACCTCTTTAATTCTGCTGAAACTAATAGAAATGATTGCTCAGGAACGATGAGGACTAGAGAAAAATTCCAACTTAGCATTAGAATTGGTGAAGGTGATGAAAGTTCCTCTTTAAGTAGGGGTATAACAGTCCACAAATGCTTTCTGCAACAAAACAAAAGGGATTGTGATGAAACTGGGGCAAATGAATCTATTTTGGCATCAGTTGAAGCCAAGAGGATCCTAGAAAATATTAAAGGGTTTTTCGAGGCAAAAAGATTATTTTTCAAAAAAGGTCTGTTAGTGCTATTAATAGGTTAATAAGTGCACTCAAATACCTTTAGCAGTGTTTTGAGTGATTTTTGGGTTTCTCTGGGAGCTCCTGGCATCTTCTGCATTTGTATAAATGGGTATCTTCCTGTTCTGTTTTCCTACAACTACCATCATGCTTTGGGCTTCACTCAGAGCTTACTCACGCCACCTCTCTCTCTCACTCCATCCCTCTCCCTTTCTCACACTCCCTCCCTGTTTCCCTAGCTAGCCCACCAACTAATAGTCATTCTTAATTAACTCAACCAACCACCCCATCATACTTACCTGTCTTCCGGGCAGGACCTTCTGGGCATGAGACTCCACTTCTTCTGGAGGGGGTTCCGGCTGCCCAGAAGTGACGTCCCATGCCCAGAAGATCCTGCCTGGAAAACAGGTAAATATAATAGGGTGGGGGGGGTGTTTAGTTTCCGGAATATGGAAACAGAATGTCACCGAAAATCAGAAAATGTGCCAGGGGTGGTCACATGACCTCCACGGCGATCTAGGTAAATATACATTTTTGTACACTAAGTAATTTAGAAGGTAGGCGGGGGTGTTTAGCTTAGATTAGCGATATCAATTTATCCCGGACAATCCCTTTAAGCGTTAGCATAAGTACAATACGCTGACAAAATGTCTTTTGAGAGTTGTGAGCTTATGGAAAAGAGTTGCAAGTGATCTTGCAAAAGCGTGAATTTTTGCACAAATTTCAAGGTTTCTTTAAATGTTTTTGGTGCAGTCACAATTTTATTGTACTTTTTTTTTCACTGACTTGCAGATCATCTGAGGTCAGCATGTAAGCACCGCTCACATTCACAAGGTGCAGGCAAACTTTCCCTGATCTCTTTATCCTCTATTACTATTTCTTTATCCACATGAAACATTTAGCACCAATGTTATGATAAAATAATCTGCTCTGTTGCTCCCTCTAGTGAATTCTCGATAGATAAATCCACAATACATGATGTAGTGCAGATCCTGTTCTGCTCAGATTTCAGATATGAATAAAAAACAAAACTGTACTTCACTTCAAGTGAATGGGGCTTAAAATATTAAAAACTGGAGATGTTAGGACACAATGCACTTATTTAATTCAACAGCAAAAACGATCTGTCACAGATTTCTTGCTGAAATTTTACTATTTTTCATCACGGACCTAAAAAAGGAAAAATGCAGCCACAATGAAAACCATGTAAGTCTGGGGCTACACAAAGTGATGGAGTGACGATCACAACATGATGCTCAATTTGTGACAGGAAATTTCCTTATGTTGCTCCTCCATTAATTCATAATGTCTACACGTGATGTCATTATTACCGTCTTCATATGCAATGATGTCACAGTGTGCACAGTCATCTTTTTCTGTACATTATCCCTGTACTTTGACATCACTTTGTATATTATATTAATACAGTGACATCACTGTATGTATTATCTAAGTACTGTGACATCACTGTGCATTGCGACATCACTCTGTACATTATTTTTGTACTGTGACATCACTGTGTATATTATCCCTGTACTGTGACATCGCTGTGTGTATTATCTCTGTTCTGTGATATCACTGTGTGTATTATCCCTGTACTGTGACATCATTGTGTATATTATCCCTGTACTGTGACATCACTGTGTGTACTATCTCTGTTCTGTGATATCACTATGTTTATTATCCCTGTACTGTGACATCATTGAGTATATTATCCCTGTACTGTGACCTCACTTTGTGTATTATATTAATACTGTGACATCAGTGTGTATATTATCTAAGTACTGTGACATCACTGTGCATTGTGACATCACTCTGTAAATATGCAATGATGTCACAGTGTGCACGGTCATCTTTTTGTGTACATTATCCCTGTACTGTGACATCACTTTCTATATTATATTTATACTGTGACATCACTGTATATATTATCTAAGTACTGTAACATTAATGTGCATTGCGACATCACTCTGCACATTATTTCTGTGCTGTGACATTGCTGTGTTTATTATCCCTGTATTGTGACATCACTGTTTATTATCTCTGTACTGTGACATCACTATGCATATTATCCTTGTACTCTGACATCATTGTGTATATTAGACCTGTACTATGACATCACTGTGTTTATTATCCCTGTACTGTGACATCACTGTGTTTATTATCCCTGTACTGTGATATCACTGTGTGTATTATCCCTGTACTGTGATATCACTATATTATCCCTGTACTGTGACATTATTGTGTATATTATCACTGTACTGTGACATCACTGTGTACATTATCCATATACAGTGACATCACTATGTATATTATGACTATACTGTGACATCACTGAGTGGATTATCCCTGTACTGTGACATAAACCATGTACTGTGACATCACTGCATGTATTATCCCTGTACTGTGACATCACTGAGTGTATCATCCCTGTACTATGACATAAACCCTGTACTGTGACATCACTGAGTGTATTATCCCTGTAATGTGACACCACTGCATGTATTATCCCTGTACTGTGATATCACTGTGTGTATTATCTCTGTACTGTGACATCACTCTTTGTATTATCCCTGTACTGTGACATCACTCTTTGTATTATCCCTGTACTGTGACATCACTGTGTATATTATCCCTGTACTGTGACATCGCTGTTTATTATCTCTGTACTGTGACATCACTATATTATCCCTGTACTGTGACATTATTGTGTATATTATCCCTGTACTGTGACATCACTCTTTGTATTATCCCTGTACTGTGACATCACTGTGTACATTATCCCTGTACTTTGACATCACTGTGTATATTCTCCCTGTACTGTGACATCGCTGTTTATTATCTCTGTACTGTGACATCACTATATTATCCCTGTACTCTGACATTATTGTGTATATCACTGTACTGTGATATCACTCTGTACATTATCTCTGTTCTGTGACATCACTGTGTACATTATCCCTGCACTGTGACATCACTGTGTGTATTATCCCTGTACTGTGATATCACTGTGTGTATTATCCCTGTACTGTGACATCTCTGTGCGTATTATCCCTGTTCTGTGACATCACTTTGTGTATTATCTCCGTACTGTGACATCACTGTGTTTATTGAACAGATAAAAGCCAGCAAGGGCTGCAAAAAAATTAAAAATACATAAATACATGATGTGAGCCTGAAGAAATGGGAAGGGTCCCATGAAACACCTTGTACTTATGTATTTTTAATTATTTTTTTTTGTTTGTTTTTAATAAGCACATTCTTTTAGACTATACAAGCAGCCCCCTGCACTTACCTCATTTTTATGCCATCCTTGCTGGCTTTGTTCTAGTCATCTTTCAGTGGATTACCTTTGGTTTTCCTCAAGGTGGGAGCTGCAGCTTGTGGAGACACACTCGGACTGGCTGAATTCATTCCTATACATGCACTTGTCTGAGCATCTGGGTGAGAGTCTTTTCATTTGTATATTTTCATCTATCCTGAAGATATTATACCAGTGAGTGCCCCCTCTTTATTGTTTTTTATCCTATAGTTCTCTGTGTTTATTATCCCTGTACTGTGACATCACTGTGTTTATTATCCCTGTACTGTGACATCACTGTGTTTATTATCCCTGTACTGTGACATCATGTGTATATTATCCCTGTATTGTGACATCACTGTGTGTATCATCCCTGTACTGTGACATCACTGTGTGTATTATCTCTGTACTGTGAAATCACTGTGTGTATTATCTCTGTACTGTGACATCACTGTGTGTATTATCTCTGTACTGTGACATCACTGTGTGTATTATCCCTGTACTGTGACATCACTGTGTGTATTATCCCTGTACTGTGACATCACTGTGTGTATTATGCCTGTACTGTGACATCACTGTGTGTATTATCCCTGTACTGTGACATCACTGTGTGTATTATCCCTGTACTGTCACATCACTGTGTGTATTATCCCTGTACTGTCACATCACTGAGTGCATTATCTGTACAGTAAAAACATTATGTGTGCAAATGAGACCGAAATAATGGTACACTTATCAAGTTCTGAACTTTCTTCTTAAGGTGGTCATGATTGAGCAGGGCCCCAGTACAAGTTGTGATATAGGTCACTATGGTTGCTTGTTAAACCCTTTGTCATCAGTATACGATCTTTGGGGGCCAACACCTGGTACTCAACCTGATCACCTGTTGTTAGAAGCCAAAATGGGAGCTGAACTGCAGAAACCTGGCACAGTCACAAGCCGTCTGCTTCCAATGCCAGCATCAGATTGGACCCCAACCAATCTGATACTGTTGACCTGTGGCAATGCCCACAACCAGAGACTCTGACTCTTATTGTATGTAACCCTTTAGTTGTCTCAGTCAATTGTGAAGTTGCCTTGAGTGTGGTAGTGCAAGGTTATTGAATGGCATTGAAACCTCACCCTCCCTTGAGTGACATCCAGTGGCAGCGATCATTACTATGACAGCCAGGAACCTACTGAAGACCTCCAGGCCTGTCATTAGTACAGGTCCATTACATGCTGCCTAGAAGGGCAGGACTTTTACAATATACTGCAAAACATTAATATTGCAGTACATAGTATAGGCATCAGACCCTAGAGTTTAAACCCCCTAAGGGTTTCAAAAGTTTCAAAAAATTTCAAAGGTTTCAAAAAATTTAATACCTTTACGCCTCTTAGATCATGTATAAAAATAAACATAAAAAAATTAGGTATCCCAACAAAAAATGTTCAAACTATAAAAATAATAAAATATATTTATCCAATACACCTCCAAAAAAAAAAAAAAACGTGATCAAACAATCCCCAAAATGGCATAAATAATGTACTATATAATAATATAATAACTACAACATGACCAGCAAAAAAAAAAAAAAAAAAAAGCGCCTTACACAGCTCCATAAACGGAAATCTGAAATGGCTATGTAAAGAATTCTTTCTATTTTTCAAAGCTTAGAATTTTTGTAAATGTATTAAAACATAACAAAAACCCGCAGAATGTAAGTAATGTGTCAATTTTACCATGCAGTGAAAGCAGTAAAAACATAAGTAAATGGAGTAATTGCAGTTTTTTCCACCTCTTTCTGAATTTTTTCAATTTTCTCAGTACATTGTATTGAATATTAAATGGCACCATTGTAAAATTTGGTTAGCAAAAAAAAAAAAGGGGGGGGGAATAAAATACAAAAATCTGCAGCAAGAAGGGTTAAAATAGGAGTTTTTGAGATTTGTATACATCACTTAGGCTTCCCAACATTCAGAGGTCACACAGACGAATGAGTGTGGCGGTGTACATAGTGCACCATAGCAATTAAGTGCACCTAACCCCACCAATGTCCCCTTTGACCCCGCACATTCCTGTCATGTCCCCTTGTGCCCTAACTCATTAATAGTGTCCTTTAATTTATGGCATACAGTGATGATGCCTCCACCATAATGTCCTGAAGTGGTCCACACAAAGTATAATACCTCCCTCACACAATAAAATGCACCCTCATTGGCCCCCCACTTCATATAAAGCCCCTTATTGGCCGTCGCACAGTAGAATAGCACTTTACGGCCCTCATACAGTATAATGAGCCCTTAGTAGAGTCCATGCAATATAATGCTCCTCAGTGGACAATCACATGGTCAAATATCACCACAGTGGCTCCCTACAATATAATGTCCCCGCAGTGACCCATTAGACAATTTAGTACTCACTTAACCCTGTTCCCATAGTGCGGCCTGCAGTCTCCAGATGTAGTGCTGCCTCTGGCTCAGCACTCATCGCACCTCCCTGTCTCAGACAGAACTAGTCTGGCCTAAATACTATTGTAGTCAACTGTATCTGTGTCCTGAGGATGCAGATAGAGTGGAAATTGAGACCCGTTGCCTGGAACAGCACCAAAAGCACTATCGCTTTGAATCTGAGACGGCTGATAGGGGCCTCCGCTGCCATAAGGCACCGTTTGCAATAGGGCTAAAGTTTCCCTGCAGTCCTGAAATATGGCTTGGATATAAGCCCGACTAGACATTCCCCCTACAGACAACTGTTCCAGGGTAATTGCCCTTCATCGTTGCAGAGCAGAGGACTGGTTTAGCTGGGTGAAAGGCCTTTGTCAGGGCTATTTTTCCTTAGGGAGAGTGAACTTTGGGGCTAACACTTTCTGATGGTAAAGCCACATCAAACTGTTGTTGAAAGCCTCTCATGGAATAAATGTGAGACAAAGCAGACGTTACGAGTTTCGTCAACTCTCAAAGCATTTTTGTTCACCTTCCTAACAATAAGTGGGTGATGTCACCCTGTGGGCCGCACTCATGCCTTATGACTTATCAGCCTATAGAAGAGTCCCTTTGTGTTCAGCCATCCGTTGGAAGTGAAAAGACTTTTATAATGTTACATTGTATTTAACCTTTAGGTGCACTGTTCATTCCTGGTCATGTGTCTCTAATAGGATTTCTATTCACACTACAAAAAAGGTGTGCGGCTATACTGACCCGTGTGATTATAGAATTGTACTGGCGGAATTACTTTTCTTTTGACCAGTGACTATGGCTCTATATTCTTCAGTCTAACGGTTTCGACAATTAAATATAAATAGCTTTTTTACTTATAGAAAAAAAAAAATAGTTACTTAGAATCTTTCTAGGTTCCTTGAGGGTTATTTATCATCTGACCCTTTTTTGGCCATATTTTATGCAGGGACGACTCTTTTAGACTAGTCTTACTGTGGTGTCGATTTATGATGTAGGCACACCTCCATCTTAAATGTTGTGCACATGTTAGTTTAGGTGCGCCTTTTTAAGTGATGTGCACTTTTTCTCTTTTTGTTAAAAAGGCATAATTTACCCTCATGGGCTTTTTTACGTTGCTCATGTACTGGAGTGCTTTTACAAGTCATACATAAAGCAGGAAAAGGATCTCCACTTAGCCCATGCCCCCTTTCGACAGCAAAAAGCAAAAGTGGCGAGGGCAGTATATCTGGAATAAAAAAGATGCAAATGTGTCATAAATAAAGCACAGGGCCAGAGGCGTAGCTAGGGGTTCATGTCCAAGTGTCCCCCAACTCAGGCATACCGACATTATCACTATACAGTGACCATATAGTGGTATATAGCGGCTCTGCACAGGAAACATTTAGTGACTTACACGTGACGTCTCAGACTGTCATTGTTCACAATTCCCGTCTCTTCCATCCAGACCACCATGACCACTCCTCCCAGCTTTGACTTGTCTCTGTAAAGTTTGCAGCACCAATATCTTTGACTCCTCACTTTTCCAGACACCTGACCCACATTGTCTTCACCTACATAAAGTCACCAGCCTGCTGCTGACCACAATTATAAAATATATAATACAAACCCACCCCCCCAGAATGAATAATACCCCGAGTGCATCTTTATATTAATAATTTCCCAATCTGCCCTCTTAAATAGTGCCCCTTATTAATAATGCCCCCTGTGTGCCTCCTAACTAAAAGGGTTTTCAAGTCATCAATAAATAAAAATCAGTTCCGACACCCGGGACCCCTGTTCTATTGATCAGTAGAGATTATGCAAGCACCGTGACCCCTTCTCTGTTTACATCGTATCATTCATTTCATAGTGGCCGTGTCATGTAACAGTCTCATCCTATACACTTCTATGGGACGAGGCTGTCGTTACATCACACAGTCACTACAGACGGCATGCATTGTAGACAGTGAAGGGGTCACCGTGCTTGTATGTCCGACATGGCGCCTGATCAGTGGGGGGCAGAGGTGTCAAACCCCCACTGATCTCTTATTGATTATCTATATAAATAAAATCATTAAAATGAGCTGGAAAACGCATTTAATAAAGCCCAAATACATCCTAAATTTAATACTGCCCTAGTGCTCCCTTATATCATGCCCCCAAGATAAATGCTCCCCCCTTATAAAAATGATCCCCCTTGTATTCCTAAAGCCCCCTAATGACCCCTTATATAAATGATCTCCCCCTCCTTATATTGATGTACCTCTAACATCCCCTTTGATTCCACATATAATAAGGCCTTAAAAAATAAAACTAGCTTGTAGCTTACAGAGTTGCAGAGCAGGAAGCCGACAGCTTCCTGCTCCACCATACATGTCAACAGTATCTGTGTGCTTTAGACACATATAGTTACTAGTAGTCCATGTGTTCATGGCAGTGGCCGCCCCCCTGCTAGCTACACCTCTGTGCAGGGCAGACAAAGACCACAAAACGGCGCAATTTATACCAAAAGCAAGTAGCTTAATAAATGTGCCTCCTTGCCTAGGCCCAGAGGCACGTCAATGTCATATAGCGGAATTATTTCTTATGTGAAAATGTACAGTATTGTGCAAAAGTTTTGACTGACCTTGGGCTGACTGTGCAGCCAAAGTGAGCTTTCCTAGCACCATTGCCACTTCATTGTACCGATCATCAGGGATCACCGGGGGCAAAGCCCCACTGACTGGACATCGGTAGCATATCCTAGCAATGTGACAACTCCCGAAACAACCCCTTTATGGATTAGAGTGTCAAAATGACCTAAAAATATCTAATAGAATGTAACACGGTCTGCTATACTTCTATTTGTTACATGAAATAAGGACCCGTAACCTTTCCTACATTGCCAGCGCCAGCAGCTCTTTGCTCTGATATTACAAATATCACTTTAATGGATAATGTGTTTCGGGGGGAAGGGTATATTTTAGCCAAGAGCGTAATAGGTTCCTTAAATGCAAATTAAACCGCTAGCAAAATAAATTACCGCAAATGTATCTGACATGAAAATGAATTCGCTTAAAACATGTTTTGTTTCTGCACATTCTGCAATCACTGACATTGGTTTCTTATTAACCGTCGGGTCTTCTGTACCTGTGTAATGTAATGCACAGAATAATGAAAAAAACCTTATCAGCCGCCTTAAATCAGCAATCTCCCCAGCGAGTGAACGGGCTGCAAAGGATGTGGATATTCTGGCGCTGACCTACCCTGCCTTCTACAGCCACTCTCCCAGAGATAAGTTTTTGTTTCTGGGGAAGAAAGAAGAAAATTACTGTGAGCTATAATAAATTAGGATGGAAAGCTTTAGTTTCCTTTTATGATAAGGGAGAGGAGACAGAACGCAATGTCCTGCATCGATTTATTGAAAATATTAACCCTGGAAGAACAACTCGACATCATTACATAGGATGAAAGCAGGTCCATCAAGCTGAATGCTTCTCTGACCTAGCTTTGTCACCCCTCTGGGCAACTATGTCTTCTCCTATGCTGACAGCCGACTCCCCTATGCACATGCACGCTTGGCTCGGCAAACAAGCCTTGGCAAGCCTCTACCACACATGACCAACTTCCTGATTCCACTATTTGCTGTCTGGGCAAGTTGGGAGAACCCCATACTTTGCAGAGTGATAACAGTAGGTTTGGCCGACAACCATCTTACGTTCACACCTGTGTTCGGTTTCCGTTGGTGGTGTCCGCTTGGGGACCCCACTAACAGAAACCTAATCGGCTTAAAAAAGTAGTTACCCATGGAAACCCGCGGACCCCATAGACAATAATGGGTTCTGCCAGGTTTCCAACCCAAAAAAGGCGGAAAAAAAAAGTCCTGCTTGCAAAACTTGTCTCTTTGCATTTTTTAAGCGGGTTTTTTCAGGGGCACGTGTTAACCTAGCCTACGTGTATTGGTTGCTGTACTGTCTGTAGAGAGTAACCTATGGCTCCCCTATACACGTGCACACTTGACTTGGCTGAAAAAGCCTCTTCCAGACGTGTCCATCTTCCCAATCCTTATCTCCCCCCTGATATTTGCTGTCTGGGTAAGTCGGGAGAATCCCAAACACAGATGGTCAGAAGAAACCAACGAAATGAGCAGGTTTGGCCAACAAACAAGTGTATGGGTTGCAACACTGTTTGTATAGAATAACATATGACTCCACTATACACATGCATGCTTGACTTAGCCAAGCAGTTCCTGTATGCTCAATGAGAGATGAGAACAAGTCTCTGGCAAACATGTCCTCCAGTGACTTATCGGCTTGTGTAATCCAACTTCCTGATCCTTATTTGCCCCAATATTTGCTGTCTGGGTGAGTCGGGAGGACCCCATACAGAACCAAATGAAATTTGGCAGAACCAAATGAAATCTCCAGGTTTGGCAGGCAAACAACTAAACTGAATTGGTTGTTCTACTGTCTGTAGAGAGTAACATATGACTACAGGTTCAGATTCGTAGTCTGTAACCATGGAGACACAAAGGTCTGCACTGGAGTTATATATACAAATCAGTAGGATTTTTTTTTAATCATGAAAGATGTATGGTTAGAACAGCTGATTTACTGGGGTTCTAGGTGTCAGTCCTCCCACCCATGTTGATGGCCAATCCTATGGGAAGGTCATCTGAAACCCCTTTAGTCAGAGGATTTCCTATTTTGGCTTAAATGAAAATGCATTTTATTTTATCTCTGTGCATTTCAAATGCAGGCATCCCCCCCCTCATAGGTTGTAGGTGTGTGGGTGGCTGCTATGTTAGCATTGTGCACCTGGTCTGTCTCTATCATATGTTGCAAGGGTCTGTCTTCATTCTACATAGAGACATGTTTCATCTGGTGTTGGATAAGTGTGGTCTTTTTTCTGTGATGTTTCTTAAATGAAAATGACCTAGTTAAAAAAAATTAATTTTTTTTTCTATTTCACTATTTACTGTATATTTAATAAAAAGTACTATATTCTGCTATTTTAACTCTGACCACTAAGTCTAATAATAGACTTGCCAATTCTGTAGGGATTTTCTATACAGCAGTCACCTCATTTACATCACAGACAGGATTACAAAAGAAGATCACACCTATGCCTATGGCCATGACTATGCTGTAAAGCAGCGGCACGCAACCTTTTTTGTACCAAGGACCACTTTCATGTAGGCAAATTTTCCTGTGGCCCTGCAGGGGGTAAGGAGTGGGATGGTGGGGCAGGGGCGATTGGGCGTTTCAAAAGAAAACACAATAAGGCTCTATTCAGATCACGTTTTTACATCCGTTTATGTGATCTGAATAGACCCTAAAGCGCATATTTAATGATTCCATTCTACATTTCCCTATACTTTATTAAGGGAGATCTCTCCATATGATGCATAACTTATTGGTGGTATGGACAGCTCTCTAATAAAAGTATGGATAGGGGGCGGGGGCCCTCACTCAATTAGGGGTGATATGGCGAGAGCTCCCTTAATAAAGTATAGGTAGGGAAAAGGGGACCATCATTTAGGGGGCACTATTACTGTAATAGTGCCCTAATAGTGCCCCCTACATGTAATATTACCTGTGTGTGGGGGGAACTATAACCTGTGGGGGCACTAATAGGGCACTATTACAGTCATAGTGCAACCCACAGTTAATAACATACCTAACACATACCTGTGTGTGGGGGGACTGTTATTATATGTGGGGTGCACTATAACTGTTATAATGCCCCCCTCTGGTAATAGTCCCCCCCCACACACACATAATACTATAATTATAATTGCATTACACTTACCTGATTACCAATGCAGCTCCTCTTATCTGTTCTTGCACACAGGATGTGTGCATCTTCTATTTTGCTCCCCAGTCCCAGTGGCACCATAGCGAAGGTTCTGGGAGCAGAATAGAAGATGCACACATCCTGTATGCAAAAATTGGTCGCAAGAACTGCATTAGTAACCAGGTAAGTGGAAAGTGATCTGCTGGTGTTGCCTACACCAGCAAATCACTCTCAAAAACGGATCCTGTGGACACTTACCAGGTGTCTGCCGATGCTCATATGCTGCGTACTACACATAGCATAGGAGCATCAGCCAACACCTAGTAGCCTACAGAGGTCCCCAATGACCGAGCCGGCCCGATACCCAGTGATCTACGAGCCGGTTCTGGTCAGTGACCCGGTCATTGGAGACCTCTGCTGTAAAGCATATCACTAAATGCTGTTAGCAGAGTAGAGAAGAAACTCAGGCAAGATGGCCGCCCCTATAATCATGTACAGATAATAGAGTAAAAAATCTACAATCAGAAAATGCAAACAGATTAGAAAAAAGTGATATATTTTATTATTTGGTTTTAATAAATGAATGTAAATTATGGTGAACTATTTATTTAAAAGCGTACCTCCAGTGATAAGCAACCTTTCATAAATGAATAGTACAGGCTAATATATGAAACTTTGTAATATATCTTATTAAATAAATCTGTTTTCTTCTCCACTTTTCAGGCAGTTACTTTCTCTATATTAGTTTATGAATAGGGGAGGGAGATAGAAAAGGCACTCAAATAATTGCTGCTGTTACACTCTGCTATTCCTTGCTTTTGTAACACTGCTAGGTAGTAGATAAGAGGCTAGGAGTGCACAGAATGAGGCAATAAATCAGTTAACCAGCAAGCAGGAGAATCTCACTCCCTCCTCCCCCTTCCATAGAGCTCTATGTGTGAGGCTGAATACGGAGGTGAATATAATGTAAACAAGCAGTCAGATTAAAGATAAAAAGCAGGAGAACAGCTGAATAAGCAGAGAAGTAAACAGATCTCCTTAAGAATATATATTACAAAGTTTCTCATTTTAACCTTTACTATTCATTTATGACAACTGGTTTATAATTGGAGGTGCCCTTTAAAGGGGCTTTCCGGGACTCCTAAATTGATGACTTCTCCTTAGGAGAGGTCATGAATTAAATATCTGTGGGGGTCCAACCTGAGACCACAGTGGATCTGCTGCTTTCCTGGCCATGTGACGTCACATTCATTGGTCATGTGGCCTGATCACAGTTCAGCCCTATTCAAGTGAATGGACTAAGTTGTGATACCAAGAACAGCCACTTCATAAATGTATGGTGCTGTGCTTGGTAAGTACTGAAGAGGTTGTACAGCTCAGGTGAACACTTCAGCCTCTTCAAACAGCTGATCGGCCGGGGACCCGAGTAGTGTCAGACCCCTGCCAATCTTTAATTGATGACTTATGCTAAGGATACCTTACACACAGAGGTGTCACTTGATGCATATGGGCTCTAATGCAATAGGGCCCCCTCTTCCTTGTAGTGTTGATAATATTGATGCCTTCTTATGTTGGCCCCCCCTACGCACTACGCCCTGGGTATAACTTCCACCTCTTAACCCCCATATAACTACTCCCCTGCAGAGAAATTGCTCCTTGTCCAATGATAGGTCTGAGTACTGAGTATGTTTTCTACCTAGATAGGCAATAAAACCTAGTAAAGGACCTGATGACAGATAGCCTTTAGCTGCTTAGCTGATGGACAGGAGCGCTAGCTGTTATCATAGGAGAATTACAGTGTCAGTGAGTGACAGGTGCCTTTTCCTTACAGCGTCTTATTGATGTGAAGGTCACTGAATGATATTGAATTCAGTAACATTTTCAGCCAGTCAGAAATCTATGAGACGCTGTCTAATTCGTGGAGTGTGAACGGTTAAGGCTTGGAGCCAAGTACCTGTTTTGTTCTACACTGCAAGTACGCCAGTTGCATTCAATCAGCCAGAAAACCTGCAAACTATAAACCTTTCCGTGCAGCCACCGAGAGGAGGAATAAAGGCAGGGCCATAAAAATTCATCAGGATAATGTAGAGAGGAGGCAGGATGGAGCCAGCATCCCTGCAATAAGCTCATCATTCATCCACTGGCATTTACTGCACAACCCATCCTGCTCTTTCTTAAGGACAATTGATGTTCCTTATGCCATTAGCATAATGACTGCAGTGCAATATTTCTAGAAACTTCCTACAAGTGTGCTTTGTGCTCTAGCATGCCTCCACATAGCAGCATGGATGGCTCTGTGTGCATGTAGCTGCTGTCAGGCTCCATTAGGTTATTATAGGCACTTATTTTCATTATATATAGGACATGCTATGGTCCTGGGGCAGTTGAAGGGTTAAAGGAAGGCGCCATATGTGTGATTTACTATAAGTCTTATTTAACTTGATGAATTTGCTTGCATTATACGGACCCTGATGTAAAAGCTCAGCTTAGACTCCCTTGCACAATTTCTCCTTACAACCATCAGACACTCCCATCTGTTTGCAGTATTTACAATTCCCTTTCCTTCTCTATCTAGCCCAGACCACCATGAAGACTTGTTCACAACATGTCTGTGTACACAAGCTTCCCATCATTCCCATCTCCTGCCGATGTGCCCCACATAGTAATATTGCTGCAGAATTTAGGATAAGTCACAAAAGCTTGGCCCAAAAGGTCTGTTAGTGCTATTAATAGGTTAATAAGTTCAACCACATACCTTTAGCAGTGTTTTGAGTGATTTCTGGGTTTCTCTGGGACCTCCTGGCATCTTCTGCATTTGTTTACATGGGTATCTTCCAGTTCTGTTTTCCTACAATTACCATGATGCCTTGCGCTTCACTCAGAGCTGACGCCCTCCCCCTTCCTAACTAACTCACCCCCCAGCCAATCTTACTTACTTGTCTTCGGGGCAGGACCTTCAGGGCACGGGACTTCACTTGTTCTGGGCGAACGGCACCTACTTGATGTCTGCCAGCCTCCCACGCCTGACAAATAGAGCTGGAGTGCCAGCATGTGCAGTAGCCCAGAAGTTCAGGACAGGAAGACAGGTAAGTATGATGGGGTGGGTGTGGGGGGTATTAGTATTGGTCAAAACCAGAAAATGTGCCTGGGGCGGTCTAGGTAAATATAGCTTTTTGGTACAGTATATAATTTAGAAGATAGGCAGGGAGTGGGGGTAGCTTAGATTAGATCAGTTTATCCTGGAGACCCCCTTTAAAGAGGTTCTTTATCTGCATCCACCAACTCCAGTTCTTAGCACCTGTAAGCTCCACTTCACTGATTCCAATGCGTATGGAATTTTTCCTCTCGCCTCCACCATTCCTGAGAAATTGGTGCTGTTAGTTTTAGTACTTGATATGCTATTTAAATTCTGTACTGTCATATAGGCGGTGTCAGGCAGAAGCAGGAAAGGGGCATGATTAAGAGCTCCAATCAGAGGCAGCCAGTGTCAGAGCTCAGAATCACACCCCTTACCTGCTCCTGCCTGACACCTCCCTCCTGAGCCTAAATAGTATAATAGGCACCAAAACTCACAGCACTGATTTCTCAGGAATGGTGGGGGCTACAGAATAAAATCCAACTGTGCCAGAATCAGTGGAGCAGAAGCTATTAAAGAATAGAAAAAACTGGACTTGGTGGAGTTGGTGAAAGGTCCTCTTTAAATGGAAATTATATTTATGGTAAGGAGATGTTTTTCATATTAGTGCATAAACCTATTCGATCACTTAACCTGCTTATTCAGCGAGTTCCTTAGTTGCGTTTCTGCAGATAAAAATCACCGGTTCAATAGCTCATCCCTTTTTCTGGAACTAAATCTAACTTATTCATCAGTTTTAAATTCAAAGTCTAGACAAAAACATATTTTTATATTGAAGCCTGTGACGGTGGAAACATCAAAATATCAGAGCATAAGTCAAAGCGAGCCATGTCATTCACTAATCCAATCTAGAACTATAGATTGAATGCACCAGAGGGCAGGGGTAATAAATTTACGATACACCGACTGACAGTCATCAAAGGAAGTCAGAAAGGAGATCAAAGAATTTTAACCAGCCTTAGTTTGCTGAGGGTAACCTGTGGCCTCCTGGCGTCTGGGTTCAGTGATCACTGCAACCCCCTACACCAATGTTACTCCCAGTGGTGGGACCGACCCCCCCCATAAAACCAATCCTATCCAATATTACAACCTGCTAGCAAAACTATTGGCTGCTATACACAACACAACCACACAGACACATATAGGATATCATTTTTTGACACAATATCACAAAACAGCATTGTCTTGAAAAGATGATGATCTTGTGATATACATATTTGGACATGTCCGGACAAGGGGAAAGATAATAAAGGACACATCTGTAAGCAATAGCATTATTTAAGCACTGTATTGCAGTAGTAATTGAAAATGTATAGCAGTATTATATGGGTGTAGTATGGAAGTCGTTATTTTATAAGAATATAGCAGCTTTCAGGTTTAAACATTTTGGTAAAAAGTACAAATCCAGATATATTATTTTTATTACAAGAACAACTATAATATTAAAATGTTAAGCAGAGAGTCTGATTTTACTTTTTGCCCAGAGCCCCATTTTAGAGCTGCCCCTAGTTGATCGCAGAGAACTAGAACTGACTTTATATTTATTTTAGGCAATATTAGGATTCTGTCAACGTATCTGAGCATCTGTCAAACTGTCAGCAAGACGTGCACTATTGTTATATATAGCAATAGAGGTCAAGGGATGATTTCACGTGATTTTTGGAGCTGTGTATAAATAACATCTGCAACTGGATTGTAGCCAGAAACTCCTTCAGGACCAAAGAAAGATGTGAAAATGCTTTGTCAGCTGCATCTAGACCAGATCCAGTACAGCACACATCAAAAGGCGCTCACTCAAGGATCTGTAGAGATGTGGGGCCATACATGGAGACTCAGGCAAAAAATGTCATTAACTGGTAAAAGGGGCCATAAAATCATGATTTAATGTTATACAACCCCTAAGGCTTATATGATAATATACAGCGATGTGCAAAAGTTTTAGGCATGCGGAGGGAGATTTGCAGAGTAAGAAATAAGTGTTAGTTTATTTTTGCCAATTAACAAAATGAAGAGAATGAACTAAAAGAAATCTAAATACTACAGGTGCATCTCAATAAATGAGAATATCTGTGAAACGTTCATTCATTTCAGTAATTCAGTAATACAATCCATAATCCGCGTCTTCCATGATTGTGTGTCCTACTGAACCAGACTGAGGGACCATTTACAGGCTTAGGAAACCTTGGCAGGTGACACTGAATTTACAAGACTGAACTGAACTTACAATATTCTCATTTTCTTAGATTTGGGTTTTCATTACCTGTAATCCATAATCAACATTTACAGAAATAAAACACTTGGAATAGAATAATCTGTGTGTAAAGAATCTAGAAAATATAGGAGGTCACTTTTTTAATTACAGAAATAAACGTTTCAAAGATATTCTAATTTATTGAGATGCTCCTGTATCATATTTGGTGTGAGCGCCCTTTGCCTTCCATCTTTAATTCAATTCTTTCATCAGTTTTTGAAGGAACTCGGCAGGGAGGTTGTTCCCACCATCTGTGGATGTAGGCTTGTCCAATCCTTCTGTCTCTTCATGTCATCCCAGACAGACTGGATGATGATGAGATCAGGGCTATATCTGTGGGGCTCATATCATCACTTCCAGGACTCCTCCTCCAAAGGCCTGGCTGGGACACATCCAAGCACCCATTCATTTCAATGGGAGTGCTGGAGACAGCCAAAGTACAGCACTTGGCTATCTCAACCATTCCTACCAAAATGACTGTGAGTGCGGATTTGTCACATCCACCAAGTGACACACAGCCAGGCTGAATGCAAAATGGGGGTAAAACACTCTCATTCTCAGTATTGGTGGAGGTCTCAGTAGTCATCAATATCATAACAACAGAGATCCAACAACGGGACAAAGACCTGTGATGTCACATTTATGAGTCTCATGGCCTGTTTGCAGCTCTGGTCCATTCCAATGAACAGGTGCTGCAGTACCAAGCACAGCCACTATACAATGTCCGACGCTCTACTTGGCATACAGTGAAAAGGCTGCAGTGTTGTCTGAACCATGTGACCTCTTCAAACAGCTGATCGGTGGTAGTGACGGGTACGGGACCCCCAACAACCTGATATTAATAAGCTATCTTAACAATAGGTCTTCAATATCTTCATGTTAAAAAACTCCTTAAATAAATATTTTATCAAAGCATCCTATACCATGCCATGACCTGTACAGCTGAAGTTCTTTTCTGTGATCCCCCTGGTCATTGTTAAGAATCTCATTGTCAAGACGGCAGAAGTAAGGATCTATATACCGTATATAATGCTCTTATATCTAATCATGTGTTGTAGTCAAGGTTATGCGTGCCACATTTTTCATAACTGTAGAATACTTGTTATATGACATTGAATAGGGTCTCCTAATCCATTGAATGACACAGACATGCCTCTTGTGACCTGAGTTCACTGTCTTAGAGAACCCATAGACTATAGTAGCCATTTTAAGCCCTTTCTTCTCACAATTCCCACCAGGAGCAATGAACTACAGATCAGTTACCGCCAACTCTTTCCATAATGGTTGGCTTGCCTACAGGCAACTTACACAAATCTTTTCTTGTGCATTTGGTATTTCTTATGTGAAAACTCAATTGATATAGTCAATTACTGAATCCTGAGTTAAAGAGGGTGGGTTCCCCGATTCAGGACTCTCATCTATTAGTCTGAATCCGGAATGGTTAGAAACAGTGTGCTTGTTCTGGAGCATTATTAGTCCCTGTATGGAAAAGTTCTCAAGGTATATTGAAATTTCACTCTAGGCTATGTGTTTTCTGTCTTAGTGTGTTGTTTTTGCTTCTACCAAGGTGGGAGCAGCATTCCCCAGCAGTGAGATGGGTCAGTTGGCCGGGACCCTGCATCTATCCCAGGAACCCTGTACTGACATCACAGTAGATGTTGCAATGCAAAAGTATTGCACTGACTGTGATGTCCCTTGATAGGGTTAGATAGACCTATATATGGCTAGTTTCGGCATGATTCATACAGCAGTTGAGCTGAGTAGTGGGTATAACTCAGGGTACATCAAAAAGATACCCACCAGGAGGAAGTAGAGGTGTAGACATTATCAAGGGAGAGTCCCTATAAACTGTATTATAGCCCAAGTCAAAAACAACTAAGACTGTGGACTGATGGACACTAGGGTAGCCTTCAGCATCATCAGAAACATGGCGCTAGAGCCAGTTTGGGTCTGGAGCCAGGTAGTCTTCAGCAGGGTGCCTGTGAGAGTATGCAAACCTAGGAACCTGGTGGCTTCTCAGAAGACATATGGCATATATCTCCTGTGGTTGTGCCACTGTAGCTTGTCGCCCATGCCAAGTCAACAAAGAGCAAGAGCCTTCTTACAGAGGTTCCATTTTTTCCAGTCTTGAATCCTTCTCTCTAATACCATGAATATTTTAGCATAGAAATCCTCCATCCGGTGTCCATATTCCAATTAAGTGTTGCACAATCCATCCGACCTGCCCATACTCCATAAACCTTGTATCAAGCAATGCTTTGTCTAACCCAAGGAGAACCGCAGAGATTAAACACAACTTCTTCTAAAAGTTCATTCATCAGAGATAAAATCACCCAGATAGTATCTGTATTAATATTAATTGCCTTCTGCTCCTTTTATGATGTTCATATATTTGCCCAATAAAGCCTAAATGAATATTGCATTTCCTTTAGAAATTGCAAAAAAAAAAAAAAAAGAAAAGAAAATGCTGCCTAATACATATTTCAAGGCCAAGGATAACCAAGTAAGGTCAATTTTAATTATATTAAAAAGATAACATTTAGTCATTTTTATACTGACTGTATGAATGATGACCACAATGGCTATTAAGTGGCCGCCACGTAGCATCAATCTTCTCAAGAGGGAAAAAAGTTGTCGCAGCGAGAGATCATTTACTCTGTGGTTTTAATACAATCATAAACTTTTGACAATTTTTTGTTTCATTCAGTAATACTCGAGAGATTCGGGGGGAAAAAAGTCTGGCTATATTATATTAAAGAATAATTTAACAGCAATATCATACAAGTATCAACAAGCAGACTTGCAGAATCCACAGAAAGTTTCCATAGCAACTACACTCAGGAATCCTGTATAATGTGACGCATGGGTTCCGGGACTAGCAGCCATGTAGGGGATACTTTCATGATTTCCCCAAGCCCCACTGCAAGTCACTATTGTTTAATGTGAATCCTTTCATTACGACCAGTGAAAGGTTGTACGGCTATGACCATAGATATCATACCGGCCCTGGTCCGCATGGCTATACAGAACAGGTCCAAGACTATTTAGTATCCAGTGACCCATCATTACATCACTACTGACAATAGATGATGTCACATCTTATATACTCCCCCGCCCTGTCTAGAAAACTCTGCCAAAGACCTCAATTAGTCAACTCCAGTCTATTGCTGCCTATGAGACTGCTGTAAAGCATATCACTTAATGCTGTTAACAAAGCAGAGGAGAAGCTCAGGCAAGATGGCCGCCCACAAAAACAAAATGGTGATACATTCCTTTCAGGACAAGCTTAATATAGGTAATATTGTACCTATATTATGGCAGGAAACCCTAGCCCTACATTGGGTCTAATCCTGAACTTGTTCAAGCCATTAGATACATAGTCGGACCAGGATTTCTGGCCGCCAAAGGCGTAGCGATGGAGGTGCAGAGGTAGGAATGACTACTGAGTCCTGGAGCTATAGGGGCCCCAAAGGACTCTCTACAACATAAGAGGACACCAGTATTATAGACAGCACATGGTAAGTGGGGGCCCAATTACAAATTTTGCATTGGGGTCCAGGAGTTTCAAACTATTCCTCTTACACTTCTGTATTAAATGACTATATTAAATGTGGATGGTATTTCTTACCTTACCTGGTACCAATGCCATGTTCTGGCGGGCAGCTTCAGCTCCCGATGCCCTGCCCCGTCTTCCGGTCTTCAGAGCTGCAGTGCTGTTTAGAATTTGTAGACCTATTAAACAGGGCATTGTCCGGCGATGGTTCTTTCCTGTAGTTGAGCTGCTTGAGGTCTATTCCTGTCCTGGCTCTCATTCTCTGTGCCTCGTTTAACCCCAGCTTGACCCTGACCTTGACCTCTGACTTGTTTCTGGATATTGCCTATGCCTTGCCCCTTGGAGTCTTTGTCTGGTACCTGTTGTTCTGCTCCTAGCATTGATTCCTGACTACTGTACAACTTTGAAAACTCTCCCACCTGGTCCTTTGGTCTATTATATCCTGACTGCTCTGTACCTGCATGCTCTTGTAGCCTCTTCTATCATCTTCTTCAACATTATGTGCCTCGGGGAATGGCACTGAGGCCTGTGATTTGGCTTCAACTAGGTCAAAGCCGAAGAGTCCTTGAATGAAGAACAGACGCCCTGGAGATGTGAGGAAAGGTATCAGTGTTTTTTATTTTGTCCGCACCTCCCCTAGGCTTCTGCTTTATTTACTCTGGGGTCTGAAGAGACCCCAGAGTATAACATTCGGACTGAACCAAAAATTGCAGGCGAATCGCACCCATCACTACTGGCTACTAATAGACCCATCTCTCTGTTAGCTCCTGTGAAAAACTGAAAAACTGATCAGTGGGGGTGCCAGGTGTTGGAATTCCACCAATGTAATATTGATTTACCCTAAGGAAAGGTCAAGAATATCTTTAAAGGTAGAGTGTCACCAGACCCAGCATATCACCCCAGCCCTGCAGATAGATAGGTTAGTGTCACCAGACCCCAGCATATCACCCCAGCCCTGCAGATAGATAGGTTAGTGTCACCA
Organism: Leptodactylus fallax; assembly: GCA_947044405.1. NCBI lineage: Eukaryota > Metazoa > Chordata > Amphibia > Anura > Leptodactylidae > Leptodactylus > Leptodactylus fallax. The sequence continues at coordinate 523,943 of CAMRHE010000076.1, read as the reverse complement.
GACCCCAGCATATCACCCCAGCCCTGCAGATAGATAGGTTAGTGTCACCAGACCCCAGCATATCACCCCAGCCCTGCAGATAGATAGGTTAGTGTCACCAGACCCCAGCATATCACCCCAGCCCTGCAGATAGATAGGTTAGTGTCACCAGACCCAGCATATCACCCCAGCCCTGCAGATAGATAGGTTAGTGTCACCAGACCCAGCATATCACCCCAGCCCTGCAGATAGATAGGTTAGTGTCACCAGACCCCAGCATATCACCCCAGCCCTGCAGACAGATAGGTTAGTGTCACCAGACCCCAGCATATCACCCCAGCCCTGCAGATAGATAGGTTAGTGTCACCAGACCCCAGTATATCACCCCAGCCCTGCAGATAGATAGGTTAGTGTCACCAGACCCCAGCATATCTATCACCCCAGCCCTGCAGATAGATAGGTTAGTGTCACCAGACCCCAGTATATCACCCCAGCCCTGCAGATAGATAGGTTAGTGTCACCAGACCCCAGTATATCACCCCAGCCCTGCAGATAGATAGGTTAGAGTCACCAGACCCCAGTATATCACCCCAGCTCTGCAGATAGATAGGTTAGTGTCACCAGACCCCAGTATATCACCCCAGCCCTGCAGACAGGTAGGTCATGGTCATCTGAACCAAACAGTGTTTTCCCCATGTAAGTTGATGTGTCTGTTACCGATATATATTGCCTTGTAACATGGAATTTAAAGGGAATTTCTGGGTTAAAGGAAGTGTGTCACCAGAACCCAGCCCCACAAATAAATAGGTAAAGGTCACCTGAATCAAATAGTGTTTCTCCTCTGTGAATTGCTGCTCCCGTTGTCAAGATATTACTGTTTTTGCCAATATGAAAAAGTTGCTCCAAAGAGTTCATTTGCATATTTACAGAAAAGGCAATATCTCAGCAATGGAGGCAGTGATTCATACGGGGAAAACTCCAGAACAAGTGGGCTCTGGTGTCAGACTCCCTTTAACCCAGAAACCCCCTTTAAATTCCACACGATGGCCATCTATACCTGGCATTAGACAAATTCCTTTATCTGGCTAAGCTGGGTGACAAACCTTGTGTGAACTGTATCCATGGCCATATTTGTTGTCAACTGACCAAGAAAGGAGATTTTTTTTTTGACTACGGTGTAAAATTCTTTTTAGTGTAACTAATGGGGCACAGTGTTTGCATATCATAATATGTCGTATGTGCTTTGATACTTGTTCTCCTTGCCCAGGGCCACATCTGCAGAGTTTTGCATTCTTCGCCTATAATTTCCCATTTAGACTGGAGTTATACACAGATTCTGGAACGACGTCTGCAGACAGATTTTCCACTACAGGTGTTGCTGCCTGGGGGGAACTTCAGGGCTGATGGTTTGGCACCCTCATGGAGTGGCAGTAGACTCCTATTTGGATGATTGCAATCACGGATATTGTAGAGGAGGGGTCCGGCCTTCACGGATGATTGTAGTATACAGCACATAGCAAGTTCTCTTGCTCTTTCTCTAGACTTTAGAGAAAAGCAGAAAGTTCTACCCCAGCGTACACAGAACCACCCTCCGATTCCATATCAATTCTGCATTCATTTCCATTTCATTAGAGGCATTCACAATCCTGAAAGGTAAGTACCAAAAATGGCTCCAAAGATGACTATGTGTAAAGCGCATCTGAATCTGACTGTGGCGAAACTCGCTCATCCTTGGCCTAATAATGGAACACTAAATCTAGAAATGAATGCTAAAAGTTGTCAGTCTGCAGCATGCTCTGGGCGTTCCTGAAACAAAAAGTCTTGTAGAAATCCTGCAGAAAACACAGGGTTAATCTCTGGGGGATTTGATACATTTTCAGCTGTAGAATGGCTGAGGGGAGGAGGAGCTTAATCTTTTCATCCTTCTTCAGATGGAGGGGGGAGGCTCCTGCTGCAGCCAGTTGTCTTACAACCAGATACAGCACAGCGAGGAGGAACATGGCTGATCTTCAGGGATACACAGAGAATATTTCTTTATATATTTCACAGATTTACTTGCACTATGATGTAAAATAGGATCAAAGGAAATGAGAAGATGAAAGGAAGTACTGGGGTATTTTTTTATTTTTGTGTGCATTGTTATATTTAGTGTTCTTTCAAGCTATACTAATGTAATAGAGAGGAGGTATTCTTCTGTCTTCTGTGATTCACTATGACCTCCATTCATGAAATTTGCATCTAGCCATGGCTTAACCTGGTAAAATCAGCTGTTTGTCAGAGGTGTCTCAGTCTCAGTAACTTAATAAAACGTATTTTTTCATTTTCTTCTAGTCCCCCTCCAAAAGCCATACTTTTCTATTTTTCCATTAACGGATCTATATGAGGGCTTATTTTTTGCAGGACAAACTGTAATTTATTGTGGCACACAGTATAATGTCCCATAGTGGCCCCTCCACACAGTATTATATCCCATTGTGGCCTCAACGGTGTTCGTTGCAAATATTGCAAAAATTTCGGATTCAGCTGAAACTGAAATTTTTAGGGTACACCACCCATGAACTATCATTATACACTGGGGTCTTTTCAGATCCAATATTATAATGATCGGAGGCCCAGGAGAGGTGACAAACATAAAAACAAGTGGTACTCACCTCTCCTGCGCTGCAGCATGACCCCATGTTGTTTTTGGCCCATTTCAATGGTGTCACAGACGTGGGTTAACCCGGTGTCATTATGCTTTGCAACGCCAGTCTGACCCAGGTGACGTCTGTGATGTCACTAAAGGGGCCTGAAGACAGCGGAGAGTCACACCAGAGCCCAGGAGAGGTAACACTGGTTTTTATGTTTGTCACCTTCCCTGGATCTCGTATCATTATACTCCGGGGTCTGAAGAGACCCCAGAGTATAGTAATAGCAGTATTTGTTGTGGTTCGCTCAACAAATACTCTTGCTGCAGGCCTGCAGCCTTACTTACTGATCCCTCGTCCTGCTCACGGCCACCTCTGCTTCCCCTGGAGGGCAGAAGAGGAAGCGGAGGTAGCAGTGAGCAGGAACGGGGATCAGTAAGTAAATAGGGCCCATTACCTGCTGGGTTTACTCCAGCAGGTAATGGCCTATTAAAAAAAAAAGTAGCTGGGGCGCCTAAGGTTGTGGGCCCCATGGCAGCCACTACAGATGCTATGGTGGTACTTTCGCCATTGGCAGCAGCTCAGCTCCATACAAGTGAATGGGGTTGAGCTGCAACACCAAGCACAGCCACTACAATATGTAGGGCGCTGTGCTTCAAATTCAGTGAAGAAGCCGCAGTGCTTACCTCAATGCTGTGGTCTCTTCATCCAGCCGATCTGCAGGACCCAAGTGTAGACCCTCACAGATCACATATTGATGACCTATCCTAAGGATATATGTTCCAAAAACCTTTAAATTAAGGTTTAAATACGGCCTCTAAGACTAAGACTGCCATAAAGCTCAGTGACCGGGTATAAACACATGAATAGTAGAAAACCTGTAAGAATATTGCCTTCCTAAGCACATCTTACTAACTGGGGCCGTAATGCTTCATAATTTTAACCACATTTTCATTTTTGACACTTTAATAAAAACAACATTTATGTCAATGGAATATTATTGTTCCAAACCAAAGGATAATTCCTTTACATACAAACAAGCAAAGCTCAAACAATCTTATGCAAATGAATGGTAATTTATGCACAAAGTGCAGATAACAATAAAACTGGATAAATACTATTACAAACTTTATGCACCTGAAAATATGTGTGAATATTTGCTTAACAAAAACAAATCCACTAAAATAATCACACAATGAAAAGACAAATAAAATCTAATTTCACGTTCCCCGGGAAGGTAAACAGCAGAACTGAGGGCTCCGGAGGAGAGGGAATATTTTTAATGTCCTTTTCTAACCTGCAGTTACAACCTTGCTTAAAGATTTCATTATTCTTTATTTCTAAGAAGGGATGGATTGTATGTCATCAAAAATGACTGGCCGTACCGCTCGCTGTGTATTATTGTATACATCTTCCTCCTGCATTCAGTTCTAGACATTTATGGATAATAACATTTTGGAACTGGGGCAAACCGGGCCCCTTTGTCCACGATGGGTACATACAGATGTGCCTTCTAGATATGCATCAATCCGGGGTTCTCAAATTGTCTAATGGAGTTGTCCACCCCCAGTTGTACATATTGACCCCAATAACGCCAGTGATATCAGTTATCCATTATGACATCAGTTATCCATTTTCAACAGTGGTCGGACCAAATTAGGGATGTAACTTGAGGATGTGCAGAGGGTGCGGTTGCAGAAGCCTTATAGGGCCCATAACGTGTCTTTTTCCAACATGAGATTACCAATGTTATAAATGATACCCTATAGTTGGGGTCTCAGGAGCTTCATCTTATGCCCCTTGACCAAATGTTCTCGCACTGAAACAAATTTGACAAATGACTTAATCGAACCAAACCCAAAAGGAATTCCGGGAAATTTTCTCATCTATAACCGTAACATATAGAATAATTTCTTCTGCTTTTTGGTAAAAGCCCCACTATAAGATGAAATTACTGCCCAAATTGGTAGGTCACAATCAAAGGTCTCTGATAGGCCATCATTCATCAGACCTTCAAGGGTGTAGGTATAGGGGCTTGCAGAAGTCGAGGTCTGTGTGGATACAAAAAGCCCCACTGCTGCCTAAGGCACCCCTATTAAGAATGGCACATGGTAGGTGGATGTCTGTTGCAAACTTTGCATGTGGGTCCATGTGCTTTCAGTTATGCCTCTTTTATACTCATGGTTGGTTCAGTTTTTGGCAGAATTCGGCAGGGAGATTGTTCCCGCCACCATCTTGGAGAACTAAGCACAGATCTTCTGTGGATGTTGCTTGCTCCAATCCTTCTGTCTCTTCATGTCATCCCAGACAGACTGGATGATGATGAGATCAGGGCTATATCTGTGGGGGCCGGATCATCACTTGCAGGACTCCTCCTCCAAAGGGCAAAGGTCACACCAAATATTGATGGGATTTACATTTCTCTTTTCTTCATTCACTTCATTTTGTTAAAATAAATTGTTAACCCTTCTATTTCTAAAAGCGTTTGAACTGCAAAAGCATTGTTTCCATGCCTGCCTAAAACCTTTGCACAGTACTATACATCATTGACATCATGTCTCTAATGGTATCAGTAATAACTGGTGCTTTTGTGTTAGGATTGGTCATTTTTTTTCAATAACCTGATTTTAAGGGCTTTATACTGCTGTCAGGACAATGTGTAACGCTCACATGCAGCCTGAGCTTAGTGAATGCAATTGGCTCTTGCAGAGTAAACAACCAGGGGGGAAAAGCGTCTGAGACGCAGCTCAGCAGAGGCGCCGAGGCTCTCTCTTGTGACTTCATTGTATACAGAATAATTGCAACGCAGGTAGACACAACATGAAGTCCCAAGACACCATGCTCTAATGCTCTTCTCCCGAGATCACCTGGTAAGACACATAACACGCTTCACTGGGAGCACAAAGATCCACAACTTGTATAGAGCTCTGGTAAAAGAAGTCCCCGCCGGCGGAGTATCACTCCCATCATCCACATCCTCAATTACAAGCAAATATTAAAATCTAACCAAACTGTTATTTTTATCTGTGATGTCTTCTCTAGTCTTCTAGTTTTTGAACATTGTTCAATATATTTTTTATTTTTAGTTTGCATAAGGTTTATGGAGACAATGTAGTCCTGGTAGAAGTTGCTTTTCACAAAAAAGTCAAGAATGATTAGAAATTTTGGGATCTGGACCAGATCATATCCTGATAAATGAATATCCTTTGCCAGGCTCAAATCTACTGTGGAGTTGCCTTATACTGAAGCGCACACTTCAGGCTATCACTGGCCTCATTGGTACGCTGGACGGGACTAGAGATGGGCGAGCCTCTCAAAATTTCATTTTGTGCTCAGGATCAGTGGTTCTGGTCCCCGGTTCATTTCGGAATGAACAAGTTTGGTATGAACCAACAATTGAAATTGGCTTAAAACATAGTGTAGAATACTGTCAGGGCTCATAGGAACCTATCTATAAAACATAGTGTAGAACATTGTCAGGGCTCCTAGGAACCTATCTATAAAACATAGTGTAGAACATTGTCAGGGCCCCCTGCCTATAAAACATAGTGTAGACACTGTCGGGCCCCTAGGAACCTATCTATAAAACATAGTGTAGAACACTGTCAGGGCTCCTAGGAACCTATCTATAAAACATAGTGTAGAACACTGTCAGGGCTCCCAGGAACTTATCTATAAAACATAGTGTAGAACACTGTCAGGGCTCCTAGGCCAACCTGTATCAGGCTCCCGGATTATCTATAAAACATAGTGTAGAACACTGTCAGGGCTCCTAGGAACCTATCTATAAAACATAGTGTAGAATACTGTCAGGGCTCCCAGGAACTTATCTATAAAACATAGTGTAGAACACTGTCAGGGCTCCTAGGAACCTATCTATAAAACATAGTGTAGAACACTGTCAGGACTCCTAGGAACCTATCTATAAAACATAGTGTATAACACTGTCAGGGCTCCCAGGAACTTATCTATAAAACATAGTGTAGAACACTGTCAGGGCTCCTAGGAACCTATCTATAAAACATAGTGTAGAATACTGGGGGGGGGGCCCGGAGATTTTTTATAAAACATAGTGTGGAACACTGTCAGGGCTCCTAGGAACCTATCTATCTAATTTCTGCTCTCAAAGGCAAACACAGTCAATCTTAAGTCAATGTGAAAAGTGCCATTATTATACTCTGGGGTCTCTTTATTGGCCTACGGGTCATGGCTGAGGCCTGTGATTGGGCCACCAGCAGTCACATCTGCATGCTCGAGTCATCTCTGAGACCCAATCATAGGCCTCAGTATTGAGCCCGGGCTGATGATGAGTATACCCCAGACCCCAGAGTGTACTGTGGTGGCCATTTTAGTTCATCCAAGAAGAGCCTCCATTTGTTTGGTTTCATTAAAAAAAAAAAGTTAAGTGAATTGAGATTCATCTTGGACAAATCAGGGGAGGTGACAAAAATAAAAAAAACATTTATACTCACCTTCCGTTACCTCTTTTGGGCCTCCTTGCGGCATCCGGTGCTCTCTTGGTGACATCATGCACTCGATGTCACAGGCCTCAGCGGTGACCCCGGGCATATGATGTCACCAAGGAGGCCAAGAGAGAGCACCCAAAAGAGGTAATGGAAGGTGAGTATAAGTGGGTTTTTTTTGTCACCTTCCCATGGCCTGAAAGAAATCGTGTGCCTTCTCATAAATGAGGTGTATCCTCTGCCAGCGCAGGAAATACGACCATCGTCATTGAAAAGTTAGTCTTCTCTGCATAAATTTTCCCCAACGGCCTACTCATTTTGACATTATTGGGAACATTGCGATATTTTAGCGGCATGTCTAGTCTATACCCTACATTTATTTGGTCAATGAGGGAAGGGATCAGAATACCAATAGGGAATGGACCATATTGGGATCCAGATTTGCCCACTGATACTATTAAATATTGTGCTAGTAAAACTTCATGGCTTTTATATAGCACTTGGTGGGCAAGCAGCCAGTGACAGCCCAGAGGTGAGATTTTATATTTATTGGGGCCACAAATGAGGGGGAATGAAAACAATACCAATGGGGACTGGCACCATGTTGGGAACCAGATTTGTCCATTGTTACCTATTAAATACAGTGTTTTCATATGATAAATAAACCTTCATTCAGTAACTAGATGGCATTGGGTGGGCGGCAGTGCATATGTTAGTTTATCTGGCCGGATCCTGGCAGCAGTACCACCTGTGCCACCATGAATGCAGGCCTACCCATAGACTTTCAAGGACAATAACATACATAACACGGTGATACAGAGTAGCATAGAATACCATGTCATACCCGCTCCATGTTCTATATGCCGCTCAGTAAATTGTCTTTTATGACTTGTTACATTGCCACATACATGTCACAGCCGCATGGTTATGAGTAATGATCAGTCACAAGGTAGGAGCTGGTGATATCAATTTGCCTAATGATTCGGTGGAGTTTAATCCATCTTTTTAGGTATTAAAGTTGTGACAATCATTGTTACATAGTAAGCTACAGGTAAAAGAGATGTATGGCATGGAAAGCATTTTTCGGATGGAAAAAAAGATTGAGTGATAGGTACATGGATGATAGATAGATAGATAGATAGATTGGTGATGGTACATGAATAGATAAGTTGATGGATAGGTAGGTAGATCAAAATATAGGTGCATTGGTAGATAATTAGATAATAGAGAAATAGATAGATAGATAATAGTTAGATAGATGATTGATTGATTGATAGATAGATAGATAGATGTTAGATAGATAATTGATAGATAGATAGATAGATAGATAGGAATGTGATAGATCCAGCCATAGATAGATGGAATAGTTAGATGATAGATAGATCAGAATAGATAATAGTTAGATGGATAGGTAGATAGATCAGAATAGGGATAGATAGATGATAGTTAGATGAGTAGATAGATAGATAATAGATAGATAGATAGATAGATAGATAGATGAGATAGATAGATAGATATGAGATAGATAGATAGGAGATAGATAGATAGATGATAGTTAGATGTAGATAGTTAGATAGATAGATAGATAGATAGATAGATAGATAGATAGATAGATAGATAGATAGATAGATAATAGCTGCAGTGTGATAACCCACAAGCTATTGAAAGCAATAGAAAAAATTGATTTACAGCGATTAGTAACTGTTTTACTTAACACATTAAAAGTCATGTTAATCTTTGCTACATCTGTAGATAGACAGGTAGATTCCTCATTCTTTCTCATTTCTCTGTCAGTTCTAGCTCTTTAAAATTCTCGGACTCTGATCCGCAGATGAGCTGTGTTTACTCTTGCAGGGGTTAAACCCTGCGTTTCAGTGCGGTATGTCACTTGTTATTATAAATGACTTCTCACTTAATTGCCTGTTTTGGTGACTAGATGGTGAGGTCACAGCTGCTCCTGAAGAGCCCAACCTCCCCCCACCACAGCCATGAATAATAGATTGACTACCACCCAGACTGGCAGACAGTGCTGGTGTCATCCTCCCTTGGGGACACTCTTTCCTGTCTACCATTTGCAGAGGGGAGCATGTGGTAGCAGAGCCAGGATTAGAGCAGAGATAACGCAACTTTTTTTTTTAACCCTTCCATGGCATAGTCAGCTATTGTGAAGGACACAAAAAACAATAGAAATAATATAAAATATAATAAGACAATCTATACTAAATTCGATTCGGCAACTTTGCCGAATTTCGCAATATGATTCTATTCGATCTGAATTAAATCGCGGCAAATCGCATACCAAAAACAGCTATTTATTGGCTGCAGAGAGCCGGGTTGGGCGACAAAATGGCGGAAACCCTTGGATGCCGTGGTCATGTTTGACTGCGGCATCCAAGTTGTTAAAACCCTGCATCGGTTATGGAGCAGGGTGTTAGGTGTCAGTTACAGCTGTCAGTTACAGCTAAGACCCTGCTCCATATCCGATCGGGGGGATTTAACACCTTGGATGCAGCAGTCAAACATGCCGTGTGCGCTCAGGAAGGGGTTAAAGAATTGTGACATCACAGGGCTGGTTGCTGATTGGCTGCAGGCATGGCATTGCGGGTGATCCCACGTTCCCAGAGTTCCTTGCCCCATGTAGAGCAGCCATTTTGAACTAAATGCGAATCGTTACCACGAAGCGTGAGGAAATTCAGATTCAATGCGAATCGAATATTTCCTGAAATTCGGATTTAATTCCACTTCTGCAGCTTCGATTATCTCATCTCTAATCTATACTTTTACCAATAAGATGACATTTTAGCTATTTTTATTTATTTAGATATTTATTTATATCTTTATTGATATATTTAATTATCAATTTATTTATTGTTATTTAACTCCCATTGGAAAGCCTATATATTCTCCAGCGCTATATACAGATTGCTATTGTTGTATTGTGTTATGTAAATGAGCAGATTGCTAAAACTAAATACATGGGGGGAGATTGACTTTGTAAAATGAGCCTAATTTATCACTTTTTAATCCTACCTTTGGCTCTAAAAGTTTCCTAAATGTGGGTGAGACCATGATGTGTCATAAAAATCACCAAATGTATTAAAGAAATGTGCCCGGCATGTCCTAAGATGTCTAACATGGCTAGTAAATTACACCAAATGTTAATAAACTTGTCACAATTTGCACCATTTTTACAAACGTTTCCAATCGTGTTGTACACACGTGGACAAAATTGTTGGTACCCCTCGTTTAATGAAAGAAAAACCCACAATGGTCACAGAAATAACTTGAAGCTGACAAAAGTAATTTGCCAAACTACATGTTGACAAGCCACAAAGCTTCTGGGAGAATGTCCTATGGACAGATGAGACAAAAATAGAAATTTTTGGCAAGGCACATCAGCTCTATGTTCACAGACGGAAAAGTGAAGCATATCTTGAAAAGAACACTGTCCCTACTGTGACACATGGAGGAGGCTCTGTTATGTTCTGGGGCTGCTTTGCTGCATCTGGCACAGGGTGTCTTGAATCTGTGCAGGGTTCAATGAAATCTCAAGACTATCAAGGGATTCTAGAGAGAAATGTCCTGCCCAGTGTCAGAAAGCTTGGTCTCAGTCGCAGGTCATGGGTCTTGAAACAGGATAATGACCCAAAACACACAGCTAAAACACCCAAGAATGGCTAAGAGGAAAACATTGGACTATTCTGAAGTGGCCTTCTATGAGCTCTGACCTAAATCCTATTGAGCATCTTTGGAAGGAGCTGAAACATGCCGTCTGGAAAAGGCACCCTTCACACCCGAGACAACTGGAGCAGTTTGCTCATGAGGAGTGGCCAAAATACCTGCTGAGAGGTGCAGAAGTCTCATTGACAGTTACAGGAATCGTCTGATTGCAGGGATTGCCTCAAAAGGTTGTGCAACAAAATATTAAGTTAAGGGAACCATCATTTCTGTCCAGGCCTGTTTCATGAGTTTTCTTTTTTAAAACATTCTGTTGAAGCCTGGTTGGAAAGCAATGTCTGACTTTCATTTGTTCATTTTCAGAGAATTTTTATATATTATTACTTTTGTCAGATTCAAGTTATTTCTGTGACCATTGTGAGGTTTTCTTTCATTAAACGAGGGGTACCAAAACTTTCACCGGTGTTTTATACAATCTTAGATGTACAGAGCTAGCAGAATAGCAGAGCCGAACGTGTTATTTCGCTCTTTAGGACTCTGTTTACACATTGACAGTCTTCTCTCTGAATAAATTGTAGGAGCAGTAGGCATCTGTCTAGGGCGCCATAGACGGGCTGAAAGTGATGAAGTAAAAGCTCCATTACTGTCTATCATGTTGAGCTTCAGGGTCAGAGGAAGAGATTAAACCCTTGCCACGGGCACCAGCGTGGGTCACACCGCCCTTGATGCAGTCACTAGAGTTATCTTCATTCCTATGGGAAACCACAGATAGCAGATAAGGCTGTGTTCACATTTGTGATGCATGTTTAGTGTGTATACCAGGAAAGCTGTCAATGTATATGCTAAATATGACTCTAGGGTTATATTTGCCCCATAGAGGCCAAACAAGTGACCCTTTTGCTCTCCATCTGACTGCTATATTTCAATACGGCACAGAATAGGCCTTCATGTTCATCATTCGCATGGCCTGTTTGCAGCTCAGTCCCATTCAAGTGAATGGAGCTGAGCTGTAATACCAAGCACAGCCTCTATATAATGTATGACACTGCGCTTGGTAAGTAGTGAAGAGGCCACGGCACTCGTCCAAGCACTGCGGTCTGTTTAATAAGCTGATAGGTGGGGATCCCGGGTGTCAGACCCCCACCAATCTTCAACTGATGACCTATCCTAAGGAAAGGTAATATTATAAGCCCGGAAAACCCCTTTAAAGGGGCTTTCTGGTCTCAAATGCATATTTTGCACTAACGATCTATCCACAGGATAGGTCATCAGTATCTGATCTGTCTGACACATGGACACTGTACATTGCGCCGGATACTGCTACAGTGTAATAGGAGAGGAGCTGCAGTACCCTGTTACCACCAGTATACCTGGACACGAGAAGGCTGCATCTGCTCCCCGTCCACAGCTGATCTGTACAGGATCTCTGGAGTTGGACTCCCACAGATCAGATACTGATGACCTACCTAGGCTTATAATATTACCTATCCTTAGGATAGGTCATCAATTGAAGATCAGCGGGGTTCAGACACCCGGAATCCTCACCTATCAGCTTATTGAAGAGACCCCAGTGCTTGGATGAGTGAGGTGGCCTCTTCACTACTTACCAAGCACAGCGCCATACATTGTATAGAGGCTGTGCTTGGTATTGCAGCTCAGCTCCACTTGATAGGAGCTTCAAGATATCTGAAATATGTATTAGAGGCCAGAAAACCCCTTTAAGGTATATGTCAGATTCATATATATATATAAATATGACAATGTGAAACAGAGACCATAAGCTTGAACAGAGTCTAGGCTGCAGAATCTCAGCTCTGCTACATGCAGTTATCTTGTTACTAGTCAGTAATGTAGTAACCACTGACATTCCTTCCAGGGATTCCATGGTTAATCTACATCTAGTAATTAGCTCCGTTAAGCACTTATAATGAGTATATGTGGGAGCTCCGCACCCCTGCACTTCTCTGCAGAGGCCCCATTCACTGAATAAACCTTTCGCACTGGACATGCCGTACTGTAGAGCGTTTTCATCCTCCGATTGCAGGTTGCTAAGTGAAATTTCTGGAATGGGGCATGGTGAATGAGAACATTGTAGCACATTATGTGCCGGAGCAGATATGAGAGGCCATGCACTAATAGCGTTATTGGGGTTAGCTAAGCAGGTGGATTAGCGTTTACAATAGTCGCTGCACAAACCAGATAAGAATTCCTCGCTGCTCCTTTGTGAAATAGCGGCTTCCATCATGTTTGAAATAATGAACTCGACTGTAAAAACTGTAATCCTGGCAGATTCTCTGAGGGGTGAGGGAGGAGTTGGCAGCCATTTTTTTTCGACTTCTAAGAAAAAGTCTTAAATTATATCAGATATTTCCAGGGTCCTTCGGCTAAGAAAAAAATAGGTAAGGTGTTATCAGGGATATGGCGAACAAAACTGTTCAGGTCTGAATGGCGAGCTGCCTGTTTAACTGTTCCATAGCTTTCCGGCGGTTGGCAATGGACACGTGTTTTGGCTTAAAGGGCATGTAAAACCGCCATCCGACATGAATATACATCAAAGGATGTGTATTACAGACTGATAATAGTGTCTCGTGATGTTATGGTCTATGAAAGCTAAGTGATAACCAACAAGACCTGCAAAAAATCACTAAGAGGGGTTGCCACCCAGCTTTCCTAGACTTCTGAAAGGTACATTTCCATAGAGAGTTTCCAGGATTACATTACAGAAGTGGTTTCCTCTTTAGGTAAAAACAATATACTTAAAGGGAGTCTGTCACTATAACCCAGCATATCACCCCAGCCCTGCAGATAGATAGGTTAGTGTCACCAGAACCAGCATATCACCCCAGCCCTGCAGATAGATAGGTTAGTGTCACCAGAACCAGCATATCACCCCAGCCCTGCAGATAGATAGGTTAGTGTCACCAGACCCCAGCATATCACCCCAGCCCTGCAGATAGATAGGTTAGTGTCACCAGACCTCAGTATATCACCCCAGCCCTGCAGATAGATAGGTTAGTGTCACCAGACCCAGCATATCACCCCAGCCCTGCAGATAGATAGGTTAGTGTCACCAGAACCAGCATATCACCCCAGCCCTGCAGATAGATAGGTTAGTGTCACTAGACCCAGCATATCACCCCAGCCCTGCAGATAGATAGGTTAGTGTCACCAGAACCAGCATATCACCTCACCCCTGCAGATAGATAGGTTAGTGTCACCAGACCCCAGCATATCACCCCAGCCCTGCAGATAGATAGGTTAGTGTCACCAGAACCAGCATATCACCTCACCCCTGCAGATAGATAGGTTAGTGTCACCAGAACCCAGCATATCACCCCAGCCCTGCAGATAGATAGGTTAGTGTCACCAGACCCAGCATATCACCCCAGCCCTGCAGATAGGTTAGTGTCACCAGACCCCAATATAGATATGCCCAGCCCTGCAGATAGATAGGTTAGTGTCACTATAACCCAGATTATCATCCCAGCCCTGCAGATAGATAGGTTAGTGTCACCAGACCCCAGCATATCATCCCAGCCCTGCAGATAGATAGGTTAGTGTCACCAGACCCAGCATATCACCCCAGCCCTGCAGATAGATAGGTTAGTGTCACCAGAACCAGCTATCACCTCACCCCTGCAGATAGATAGGTTAGTGTCACCAGACCCCAGCATATCACCCCAGCCCTGCAGATAGATAGGTTAGTGTCACCAGACCCAGCATATCACCCCACCCCCCCAGATAGGTTAGTGCCCCCAGACCCCAATATAGTATGCCCGCCCTGCGTGTGGTTGTGTCACTTACCCAGTTATCTCCCGCCCTGCAGTGATGGTTGTGTCACCAGACCCAACATATCACCCCAGCCCTGCAGATAGATAGGTTAGTGTCACCAGACCCAGCATATCACCCCAGCCCTGCAGATAGATAGGTTAGTGTCACCAGACCCAGCATATCACCCCAGCCCTGCAGATAGATAGGTTAGTGTCACCAGAACCAGCATATCACCTCAGCCCTGCAGATACATAGGTTAGTGTCACCAGACTCAGCATATCACCCCAGCCCTGCAGATAGATAGGTTAGGGTCACCCGAATCATACAGTGTTTTCCCCTTGTCAATCGCTGCCTCAGTTGCCGAGATATCACTGTTTTTGTCAATATGCAAATGTTATCTTTGGAGCAATGGCCACAGTCTCATTGCTCCAAATGTCTAATTTGCATATTGACAAAAACACTGATATCTCAGCAACAGAGGCAACAATTCAATAGGGGAAAACAGCATTTGATTCATGTGACCCTAACCTATCTATCAACAGGGCTGGGTTGATATGTTGGGTACAGGCAGACTCCCTTTAAGACCTATCTACAATTCTATGTGGGCAAACAGTGCCCATAGAGTGCCATACATTGCTCACATAGGCAAAAATTGCACAATAATGTCAAGAAGTGCCCTATTAGAGTGCCAATTTTTGCATAAGTATTGCCTACATAGAGTTACAATTTGCCCATATACTACATACCTAAGTGCTATTTTGGACCAACATACAGTCATGAGAAAAACAAAGTCCACCCTCTTTGAATACTATGGCTTTATGTATGAGGACATAATTAAAAACAATGCTTTTTTGTTGCAGATTTTGCTGTGTTTTCTGAGCCAAAGTCCAGAATGTCTACAAAAGGAATGGGAAATGTATAGAAAGTTATTATACTTCTCCCTTTTATTCAATCCACTGCTGGCTTTGGCTCAAGAAACTGCAGCAAAATCTGCAACAAAAAATGCTGCCTTTCTGAAATTAAATACAACCTCATATGAACAACAATACCCAACAAATTCCACCATGTCATTAAAAATACGTTTTTTTCTGGTTTCGAGCATTCAGGTATGTGTTAACACATTACCAAGGAGGAAAGACATCAGCAATGAACTTAGTGAATAAAATGTTGCTGCTTATAAATCTAGCAACAGCTATAAATCCATTTCCAAACAATTTAGATTCCATCAATTTACAGTTACAATGATCATTCACAAGTGGAAAACATTCCAGACGGTTGATAATTTTCCCAGAAGATGTCCCAATAAATTCACCCCAAGGTCAGACTGTGCAGTGCTTTACAGAAATTGCAAAAACCACATGAGTTACATCTAAGACTCTACAGGCCTCAGTTATCAAGATAAATGTTCAAGTTCATGACAGTACAAATAGAAAAAGACTGACCAAGTATGGCTGGTTTGTAGGGGTTGCCAGGAGAAAGCCCCTTCTTTCTAAAAGAAACATTGGAGCATGACTTAAAGGGGTTGTCCTATGAAATAAAGTGAGAAGGACCTTTTTCATGCTCCACTTTTAACCTGATCGCAGCCAGATGGGACAAGTAGTAGTCGGTGCTCTCATTCAGTTTAATGGGAGCGCCGGAAATAGCCAAAGTACAGCACTCAGCTGAAAAATGAATGGGAGCACTGACCATCACCAGTCCCGCCCACATACAGTCTGGCTCCGGTCAGGTTGAATGTGGAGCATGAGAAAGATTGTTGTCACTTTGCTTTGTGGGTCAACCCCTTTAAGTTTGCAACGTTGTATCTGAACAAACCAAAAGACTTCTGGAACAATGTCCTTTGGGTACAGACAAGACTAAAGTGGAGGTGATTTACCATAATGCATAGCGCCACATCTGGTGAATACTAAACACAGCATATTAGCTGTCATTATGTATTCTCCTCTCTGCAGCACTGCTCATTACTGTCGCTTTAAGATTGCTATGCCAACACAAGAGGTTTTCACTGACCGAACCAATGACCAAGGCTGAACCAATCAGATTCCTGCCTCGTTCTACAATCAGCAGCTGAGGAGGGATATTTAAAGCCTGATCAGAACTTCCTATTAATTGTTGCTTATTAGGTTCCTGTTCTCCATACATATCTGTTTGTTTGCTGTATTCTTGGTGACTGACTTTGGCTCATTTACTGGATATCCACTTGCTCACTGATTTGGCTTTGACTATGAACTCTCAGACTGACCTCGGCTTAGACATGTTTCTAATTTGTTTATTCTGCTCTCCTGGTTTTACATTGTTTGTTGCTGCTTGTTTCCTAGTATGATTCCAGTTTGTAGTGCATCTGGGTCCAGATCCAGCCAAGACCATCCAGCCTCGCGGTGGGCTCTGGTGAAGACATCTGCGTAGCCTTAGACTTTATCAGCTAAGGTACTGTGAGATTTAGGTAGCTTGTTCTACTGCTCTATGTTATCTGCCAGTTTCTGCATTTTTGGCAATTCCATAACATCACCACAAACATCTCATATGAGCACTTTGGTGGAGGGGTGATTATTTGTGCCATCAGTTTCTTTGACCCTTACAGATCTTCGCCATACACGTAAAAGTTTTCTACTTTGTTGTAGGCGTTCCTACAGATTCAAGGCCATGAATTTTTTTTCTTACCCTGTTACATTGCTGCAAACTTTAACATTGGCATCACCTGGCAAACATCTCATATATGTAAGGTGGATTGAGGTGGCCATATATGTAAGGTTGCTTTCGAGTGACAGACATTTCTGTCCACACAAAACGGGTCCGTACAAAGGGGAGACCTACTCTATATTATATAGCAGTACCTGATATATGGGCTCTTCTAAATGATGAAGAAGAGGAAATTATTATGCGTGCTCATCACTACCACATACATTTGCTCCTTCCTCGTGGCACTTTGTTGGCATCTCTACCTTGCGTCTCGGCATTGATAGAGCATGCAGTATATAAATGTCCTAATGTATCTAATACCCAATTTATCCAGATCTGATGACGTATCCCCCTGAAGGCTGGATTATTCCTAACATAGTATTAGGATGGGTTTTCACTAGGGGTGGTCCTCTTCACCATGACCAGACTATGGTGGCAGTCAGTACATTTGTGCAGTGCCGAGCTTTGCACAGATGTACAGGTTTGTACTTTTCTAAATACATTGTATTCTGAGAGTAACGTAATGCAACGTTTCCAGGTTCCGACTCCTTCTTTTTTGTTGCTGCGCTTGTAATCACGGCTGTTTGTATAAATACGTGTTGATTTTATTATTTTTCTGTCTGCATTCAGTTAAGGTCACCTTCAGACTGATTCCGGCAGGGGTTTTGAAGGCGCTTCTCCCACTGTCTCACGACGCCATGATTTATTACCGTTCACTTCTTGCTACTGTTCACTGCACAATCCAATCTTACAGACACACATATTTCTCAATCTGGAGCAGGCGCTCTTCTGAATGTGCAAGGAAAGAGCTGGCTGATAATTTCCCTCAGATCTCTTATTTCTTGCTTTCTGCCTGTTCTCTGCTGCTTCAATATTCCAACCGGCTGAAAACAGAAACATAATAATAGAAATGATGAAATGGAAAATAAAAATGCAGCTTCCAGAACTCCGATTTCTATTCAAGCCGGTAACACTGTGGTTTCCCAAAGCACATCACCTTCCTCTCTGAAAATGACTGTTCTCTCCTCTAGCGCACCATGCCATCCTGGAGAGGTCAACTAGCCGCCAATTAACCCATGCTAGAATCCGCACCCAGCTTGTGCACTGCAAGTCCATGGGAATCCAAAATCTACAAGAAAAGCAACACCTTGGAATTCTATTGGTAATATTCAGATGAGTGGTGAGGATCATTTATTTAACTTTGGTAATATTAAAAAGTAGATGTGTTATTTTAATATTACATCATAGCTTCAAACTCAACGCCTATAAGTAGGTATATAGAAAATATAAGAATTGCTCTAGAATTTCCTTATATTCTAAGCTGTACCTGAAAATAAGAGGATCTAGTTTTCAGGACAGTTATGTGAATTAGATTTCTCTCTACTATAAGTACCTCCTCATAAGTCAATGTCTGACCCATTAAAAGAGCCTTAAAGCCTATCTAGGATTTTTGGTCAAATCAGAGTATTCTCCAAAAGGAAGAGATACCTATCTGTAGAAGCAATTTTAGGGGTCTTGCCCCTTATCAGTACACGGCAAGGTACTCTTTGGCCAGGTGAAACATCTTTGACATAACTCTCAGAGGTAATGTTTCTATGGAGGAAGTCAATGTCCAGCCCATTGAAAGTCAATGTCAGACCCATTAAAAGAGTATTAAAACATGACTAGGGATTTTAGACAAACCAGAGTACTCTCGAAGAGGAAGAGATATCGATCTGTAGACAGCTGTTTTAGGGTTTTTGCACCTCATCAGCAAAGGACAAGGTACTGTTTGGCCGGGTGAGACATCTTTGATCTAGTTCTCAGAGGTAATGTTTCTCCTGCATTCCTTTTGGAGTAAGTCCATGTCTGACTCATTGAAAGACCCCTGTAAGTCAATATCTGGTGCATTAAAACACTCCTGTAAGTCAATGTCCTACCAATTAAAACAGACTTAAAACATGATTTTAGGTCTCAGGAGATTGTGGTTTGGTAAACATCCTTGTCATGTTTCAAGGCTTTCAAGAGTAAGGACACATTTGGGTTTTTTCAAGCAGCTTTTGAATCCAAAACCAATAGTTAATTGGAAAAATAGAGAAGAAGTGCCATCTGTTGTTTATGGGTTCTTCCATTTTAGGATCCAGTCCTGAATTTGGCTTCAAAACTGCATAAAAAACCTGACCTTGTGTCCTTACCCTTAGAGGGTGGGTATACAGGTACTTACCTTTAGGTGGCATTAGATTAATCTGCATACCATATCCAAAAGAACATTGCCTTTAGATCTCTGTATTCCTGCTGGTGTCTCCACAAGGAAAAACAGTATACCCTAACTTCTTCACAGTTAGGGCTCCAGACATCGGAAAATGAAGAAGATTTTGAGACAGACATCCGCCTCGAATTTCTCTTCATTTTCTGCCCCCAGCTCTCCAGCTTGAAAACAATGGGAGCCAGAATCAGGGTGGAAACCGCCATGTGAACAGGGCCTTACTGATAGAACAGTTTGGGGGTAGTCAGTCATGTCAATCACGTAACAATCAATACTGAGGGATTTGTGCTTTTCTTCTGGGTTCAGCAGAGCTTGGCTTATTTGATACCGAGATGTACAGACTCCATGCACTGCCATACCATCTTACCTGTTCATCCCTGTGACCAACCATGTATTAAAACATCTAGGTATCATATTTAATAGGCCATATAATGGGCTTACCACACTCTAAGATACAGCAGTGTCAGAAGAGCTCCCTGACTCACAGTATAGCAGAGTTTAACATCCTCCTCCTTTCCCTACCCTCTCCATAGACTTCTATATAAAAAGTAACTCAGCCTGATAAGTGAAAGAGACAGATTTCTTTAATAAGATATATTATACATTTTCTTATATTCACATGCTGTATTCATTTATGGAAAGTGATTTTTTTTAATGGAGGTGTGTTTAAATTTGGTTAAGACAAACATCTGAAGTTGCAGGAGTGAGATGTGTAATATGTGCTCCTAAATATAGGTGCAATATGTCAAAATGCAAGGCCATATTATTATTATTACTTAGATTATTTATGGGGAAGGGGTTCAGGACAGAAGAATCTTTTTTGTTTTTGTGTTATTGTTTTCCATATTAACCTGTTTCATGTTTTATTCTTCAGTGATGGGAATCCATGATGTGTGTATCCCCTGTATTGCCCTATATAGAGGATTATAGGTAAAACTGATCTAATTGCAAGTGTTATAATTGATCTGAATACAAAGAAACACCCCATTACCTTCTTTTCCACAGGCAATTCCATGACAGCAAAGTTATGGGTTTCCATGACAACTAAATCCAGAAACAACAAACAGCTCCTTCATTTGTGTAGCACTCAGTGCTCGGTAATTTTAGTGATTATTCCAGTTATTACACATGACTAAGGCTGGGATCTCACAATGACAGCCTGAACCTGGTGATGGTAAAGTGCATGAGAGCATGTTCTGCCATCTTCATGATTTATAGGACGCATCCATGCTGACATTAATGTATGCCTTTTAGTTTGGGAAGGGGATTCATTTGATATCAACATCTTAAAGTGCACCTGCAATTATAAAATAACTTTTGATAAATGAATAGTACAGGCAAATAGAAGAAACTTTGTAATATATCTTATTAAAGAAATCTATTTCCTTCTCCATTTATCAAGCTAAGTTACTTTTTACATAGAGGTCTATGGAGGGGTAAGAGGGTGCTGCTGGAGAAGACACAAAAATAACTGCAGCTACTAAAGTCTAATACACAGCCAGAGAGCTCTTCTGACACCGCTGTATCTTCAAGATAAGACTCTAACACTGCACAGATTGAGGAAATAAATCAATTACCAGCCTCTTCCTCCTCCCGTCTCCATAGACTTCTGAGTGCAAGGCTTAATATGAGGACAAGTTCTATACAAATAAACAGGCTAAGTGGAGGAGATAAGTGGAGAAGGGATCTATACCTGGGGCACAAGAGAAGCCACAGCAAAAACAAGTGAATAAGGACTTGGGTTTTTAGGGGACTGGTTGTGTCATCTTGGGGTCTAACGTAGGGGGCTTATCTAGGGTCTGACTTGAGAGCCGAATCTAATCTGAAAGTCTAATCTGGTCTGAGGGTCTGAATTCATTTTGGAGTTTGGTCCAGGGTCTGAATTAATTTAGGGGTCTAGTTGGGGGTCTGAAAAAATTTAGTCTGTGGTTAATTTTGGAGTTTGTTGTTGAATTTATTTAGGGGCCTGAAATGGGGTCTTAATAATTTTAGGGGACACAACACCACCAGGTGGATGGCAATGATTCTGCAATGGGTAGGTATATGTCCCTAGGGTCCCTATGTATAATGACCGCTACCCATATTTTTAGTAAAGTAGAGACAGCACTCTGTAGATTTCCTCGCACACCAAACATAATATGTGTTCCATCTACCGGCACATATAAGGAATGCTTTGGATGATCCAAGGTCCTTCTTCAGGCAGTAAGGCCTGCACCTTTTGGAACAGCCAAATGAGTCAAAGTTAGATGTAGGGTACAGGTCCAGGATTTTTGGATAGTAGGAAGCATGGACCTGTCACTGCTGGCCAGGGCTGGGCGGTCAATAGGCCAAACCTCTGACTCTGACTCCTCTATCTGCACACAGCCTGACTCCAGCTCTGACTCCTGCTCTGATTCCTATAGATTTCCATAGGAAATGCCAGTTCCTGAATGGCACAGATTTCCATTGTAGTGCGGTCACTTCCAACTGACTTATTAAGAGTCCGCAGCCTCTTCATAAATCTCTTGTTGCCTGTGCCTAACACTGGCGTACGGTATACCACGCTTAATAAATGTCTCCCCCGATAGCCTATATTGGAGTATTACGTATCAGGCAGTTGGTTTTTAACATGCCTGAATCTTCTACTTTCTCCTCTGTCCTCACTCAGAACACATGCACGTTTGGACAAGCCAAGCATGCATGTGTATTGGGGGGTCTAAAGGAATAGCTGTAAGCTGAATAAACAGATAACTGAAATACATGGCTTGTTTTGGTCTTATCTTTACTATACTCCAGTCCACATATTCCTCAGTCAATGTATAAACCTCATTGGCATCCGAAAT
Organism: Leptodactylus fallax; assembly: GCA_947044405.1. Classification (NCBI taxonomy): domain Eukaryota; kingdom Metazoa; phylum Chordata; class Amphibia; order Anura; family Leptodactylidae; genus Leptodactylus; species Leptodactylus fallax. The sequence continues at coordinate 501,682 of CAMRHE010000076.1, read as the reverse complement.
TTGTAATTTTGTGAAACCAGTTCTAGCGTGGAAACGGTTAACCGTAAACTGAGAAACTGCATGTTAAAAAGTTGTCTCTTTTACCTGCGTGTGGCAGCAGATATTGCACTGACTTCATTAGCTGCCTAATGTCCCAGTAAATGACTGTCAGAATGTTTGACAGTTCAGCTGTATACGGGGAGACCTGCATACCTGATGCTTAATGAGCCAAAAGCAGGGCAACCTTCTGTGAAGAAACTTCAAGCACCTTTGTCAGTGACTAGATCTCCCACCAATACTCTGCCTTACCTGCGTCAAGTCTTCAGAGTGCTTAATCCTTTGGAATATTTTCAAGAACGGTGTGCACTGAACCATTAACACAAACCGCACGCTACATTTCAGATATATCATTTTCCATGTACTTGTTGCAAAATATTATTACCAGGTCTGAAATGTACTGGCACCCAAAGGTGCAAACACACTATATACGGTATACGGTATACGTCAAACAATCTACACTGACACCTACAGGTGGGCGCTGGAAATGCACACCCACTGGTAGACACTGGCTTTGTTCGGCCAGGATATTTTATAGCTTCTAAAAGCACTCATGTGGCATGTGCACTATTAGAATATTCATAAGCATATACCAGAAATAAACTCCTTACTTCAGGTGTATGATTTATACACAACTGGCACAGGATGTTGCCGCTCCATGAGGCCGTGAAGACGTTTAATGCCCTAAATGCAGGAGACACCTGCCCATTAGGCTGGCGCCAGAACTGCTCAGTCAGAGACTAAACAGACCAGAGCAACTACATGTGGTGTCCCAGCAGGAGATAGTGCATTGGATCCCTTAGGGACCCCTCCACCACTCCCTGAAATTTCATGCCTCCCTTAACAAATGTCTGCTGATGTCATCCCTTACTAAGTAACTCTTCGCATGCTGAAGAACATAGTGAGAAATATTTATTGTCTTATGTATCAATGTCATTGGTCTGCAAAGGATGCAGATGGGGTCTTACTGTAGGGTGAGCTAGAGTATCTGGGTGTCAAGCCGTGGTGTGGTAAGGTAGTAGGTTGTAGAGATTGCAATGTCCTAGAGTCACACCCTAACACCGAGGCCCACCGCAATGTCCTCCTGTAACCTATACTGTCAGTGGCGTAACTACCGGGGTAGCAGTGGTAGCGACTGCCACAGGGCCCGGAACATTACGGGGCCCGGAGCCCTGTGGCAGTCGCTACCGCGAACCCCACAATCACTGCTAAGGCTTCGGGCCTGTTTGGTGACGTCCCAGACGTCAGCCGACATCATTATGCGTCGCGACGCCGGCCTGGATCGCACGAGATCCGGTCCGACATTGAAGATGGCGGAAGTAGCGCACGGGAGTGCACCGGAGCGAGGAAGAGATATGTTGCAGTGTTTTCTATGTTTCTATCCTCCCCTGGGTCTCCGATCATTATACTCTGGGGTCTGAAAAGACCCCAGAGTATAATAATCGTTCATGGGTGGTCCACTATGGGGCATAATACTGTGTGCAGGGGCCACTATGGGGCAAACTACTGTGTGCAGGGGCCACTATGGGGCAAACTACTGTGCAGGGGCTACTATGGGGCAAACTACTGTGTGCAGGGGCCACTATGGGGCAAACTACTGTGTGCAGGGGCTACTATGGGGCAAACTACTGTGTGCAGGGGCTACTATGGGGCAAACTACTGTGTGCAGGGGCCACTATGGGGCATAATATTGTGTGCAGGGGCCACTATGCTGCATAATACCGTGTCCAGGGGCCACTATGGGGCATAATACCGTGTGCAGGGGCCACTATGGGGCATAATGCCGTGTGCAGGGGCCACTATGGGGCATAATAGTGTGCGCAGGAATGCGGTTTGTGTGTGGGGGGGGGGGGGTTGGGGGCGGCGGTTTTGGGGGGGGCCCCATGTCAAATGTTCGCCTTGGGGCCCAGCCATTCCTAGTTACGCCACTGTATACTGTATATGCCCTGTGACCCAAGATACACTACATTACTGTACATGTGTGTATACTGTATACTGTATATGCCCTGTAACCCAATACACTACCGTACATGTGTGTATACTGTATATGCCCTGTAACCCAATATACTACCGTACATGTGTGTATACTGTATATGCCCTGTAACCCAATACACTACAACATTACCGTACATGGGTATATACTATATACCGTATATGTCCTGTAACCTAATACACTGCAGCATTACTGTACATGGATATATACTGTATACTGTATATGCCTTGTTACCCAATACACTACAACATTACCGTACATGTGTATATACTATATACTGTATATGTCCTATAACCCAATACACAACATTACTGTACATGGGTATATACTGTATATGTCCTATAACCCAATACACTACAACATTACTCTACATGGGTATATACTGTATACTGTATATGCCCTGTAACCCAATACACTGCAGCATTACTGTACATGGGTATATACTATATACTGTATATGCCCTGTAACCCAATACCCTACAACATTACTGTACATGGGTATATACTATATACTGTATATGTCCTATAACCCAATACACTACAACATTACCGTACATGTGTATATACTATATACTGTATATGTCCTATAACCCAATACACAATATTACTGTACATGGGTATATACTGTATACTGTATATGTCCTGTAGCCCAATACACTACAATATTACTGTACATGGGTATATACTGTATATGCCCTGTAACCCAATACACTACAACATTACTGTACATGGGTATATACCGTATACTGTCAAACATTCTGACCTGTTATATCCTTGGTAGATGCACTGGTGTAGTTTTCACAAGGACCCTCAAGAAAAACCTAGGATATAAGTCTAGCTATAGAAGCCTATACAGATGTCTGTGCAGCTCTTAACCATTAGGGTCCTTAAAGAGGATTTGTCGCCACTCTTAGTAAATACTTGAATTCCCTATGAAATAACAGATCTGGGGAATCTCTTCTTAGAACTCTGGAGGTTCCTCCGAGAAATGTATGAATAAATTGACAACGGGGTGCTGCCATTTCTTTGTGTAAGAGACGTATCACTAAAAACTGGAAACTGTCTGAAACTGGCAGTGCTGACTGAACAGTGTCAGACTATGTAAGATCATACCTGGTCAGCTGTTTGAAGAAACCACAGTGCTCACCCAAACCTCTTCACAGAAAACCAAGCACAGCGCCATTCATTTTATAGTGGCTGGGCTTGGAATTGCAGCTCAGCCAATTCATTTGAATGGGATGGAACTGAAACAGGCCATGTGACCAAGGAACATGACATCACATGGAAGCTGCACCCAGGGAGCACCATTGCTGCTTCAAACAGCTGATCGGTGGGGGTCCCAGGTGTGTAGGTCACCTGCTGATCTTCAGTTGATGACCAATCTTAAGGATAGAATCTTGAAAACCCTTTTAATGCTTATTAGACAAGGTATGTAAAGGGTTAAAGCTGAATGCAAAGAGCAGAAACTGCAGTAAGTGATGTAGAAGCGCCATCGATCCTCAGAATGGGGATTTCTACATTTATCTCCATTGCTATATAGTATTTGGATCAAGTTCATCGAGCCAAAGACCTTCCCTGTATTTTCCGGGGTTGGTAACTAATATCTGTCTTAGATACATTAACATGGGCAACAAACAAAAGCTACAAAAGCACAGACACAATGTCTAATCCAGAAAAAATAACTCCTGACATTTCCCCCTGAGTCTGTGCTGGAGCCGGCACGCTCTTCAGTATTTTCTACCATATTTAATGTGATATATCGCTCATACATATTTAGCAGGGAGATGTAGCTAGTGTAGCAATGTGGCAAAGTCTGGAGGAGGCTCACAATTCTGCAGGATAGCAAAATCAAAAACTCTTAAGAAGGAGACACAATTCAATGGGAAATTGCAGTCATGGTTGACAAGTGCAAGGTTACATGGAGGCATTGCTACATGTACAGTCTGATGGACAGAACTGACCTACCATGGACAGCTCCGAGGAAACAGCAGCAGACATTTACATTCTCCAGCATTAGCATTACCATTAGCCGAAGCATCAGGGCAAGGAGCAGGTGCAATACTGCCCCCTGTGGCGTTTCAGGAAATAGAAATGTGTAAATAATAGAATGCAAAACAGAAATATAATGCACAATATATTAGTATAGTAAGTCAAAGAATATTACAATAGATGTATTGATCTATATTTATATATTTTAGAATTATAAGCAATCAGTCTTGCTTTTCTTTCCAGGGGTAATGGAAGGGCAAGGCATGGACTTGCACCAGGAGTCAACATAACTTTATCATTACTACTATGTCACTGCAATGTATGGAGGGTGAAATCAGTTAAAGATCAGTGAAAGAGTTAATGTAAAAAGTGATTATTATTAATATTCAGCAGGAGTAGAGCTAGGCCGGTCATGTGACCCAGATTCGGCTCTGCAGCAGAGGCAGAGCGCAGAGACTTGTGGCCCTCCATAGTGCTCTGCTAATGTAGGAATCAGGACCAGAGGACACTGATGACTCAGGCAATACAAAAAGTCCAGGCATTAGGAGAAAGAATGCATTTTGTGGGGAGAAATTAGAGAGATAGGGTCTCAGACAGCCAAACTGAGAGAGATAGGAAATAATACATACAGGGGCATCTCAATAAATTAGAATATCTTTGAAACGTTTATTTCTTTCAGTCATTAAATTGATAAAGTGACCTCCTATATTTTCTAGATTCTTTACACGCAGAGTCTTCTATTTCAAGTGTTTTATTTCTGTAAATGTTGATTATGGATTACAGGGAATGAAAACCCAAATCTAAGAAAATTAGAATATTGTAAGTTCAGTTCAGTCTTGTAAATTCAGTGTCACCTGCCAAGGTTTCCTAAGCCTTTACATGGTCCCTCAGTCTGGTTCAGTAGGACACACAATCATGGAAGACGCTGATTATGGATTGTATTACTGAATTACTGAAATGAAGACTGTTTCAAAAATATTCTAATTTATTGAGATGTACCTGTAGATAATACAGTGTGGGGATTCTGGGCAAGTGTAATGTACCTATGACTGGAGAAAAAGACTTTGATTTCATTGATAGAGAGAGATAGGACTCTGTCTGTCTGCCACACTGTGTATCAGTGAAGTTGTACTACAGCAGATATATCAATCTCAATCACAATTCTCATAGTCATAATAATCAAACTCAATCTGTACTGCGTCCAAGATCAAAAGCAGACAACTTAGTAACACCACATGGCCCTTTTTTATATATGTGGAATAATTTGGCTATTTTTTTTATACTTTTTGCTTGCCAAAACTCAGTGAAGTTATATACACTACCTATTTAAGGCTGAGGCCACATGTTGCGGAAAAGCAACATTTTATTTCCTAAAAATTGAACAGTAAAATTTAGCTTGTTTTTTTTTAAAATTGCCACTAAAAATACACTAAAATAAATGTGAAATTCTATAAAGAGCAAAAAATCCTAGACTGCAGTGTTCTTAAAGAGGCTGCTTGTTTACCCATAGCCATGTGTTTCTATCACAGAGCTAGAAGGGGGTCAGATAGAGTTATGGCAGCTCTCAGAGTGTAATGCGCAACTTTTTAAAAAAATTTATTTGCATTGCTGGTTCGTAACGAATCGACCGGAACCAAATCAAACTCCGCAAAAAGAACAAATCCTAGGAAGATCCGCTCATCTCTAGTTGATAATAGTTGCCGTTTTAACTAACTCCTGGATCCTAAGAGTGAAAACCTAGCAAACAGTGATAGCAGAAGAGAATCTACAAGATGTAAACAATCTCCTACCCGCCGCTATCAGGAAGACTGCTCTAATCCGCTCTCAAAGATTCATCCTTGGCTGAACATGTGTTCTTAGGTGGCAGCTGTCATTTCAATTCAATTAAAATCCCCCATAAATAATATAGTCATTATCAAATATACATAAAAACATGGCCTCTATTATTTCCTAAAATGTCCATTTTTGAGAATAATGTGTAAATGATGCGCCAGGTAGACGGGGACTGCTGGGTATTCTCACTGCCTGTTAAAAAATTCAATATATCATTTTTTTTTTTTTTTTCTAAATGACTGACAAAGCGACGTCCCCTCCACTCGACACATATAGCGCATTATTTTACTCCTAAATAATTCATGGGAATTCATATTGCTGCCAGTGGTGGCTAATATCATCTGGACCTTTACCACACAAATGATGAGTTAATCTGTATTGTGCCTCAGATTTTACAAATATAGGGCTTAATAATTAATATGCTTCTGTATGGAATCTGTCAGCAGACTCTTGAATAATGTATTCAATGCAAGATCAAGGTGCATTTACATATCAAATCAAGCATCCCGACATGAAGCCGAGTATGCTGGAGCACAAGGAAGCGGCAATGCCTCCAAATACTAACATACCAAGAGCTCAATATTTCTCTATAAATATATATATATTGTGTTTATCCTTAGTGGTGGGGGGCAATGGGTGATAGGTATGGTATTGTACTTGGCACTGTATTAGGGAATTTATGGAGACCACCACTAGCACTGTATGGCGGTATTTGTGGTTGGCACTATGTGGCACATTCTACCTGTTACTTCCATATAAAATTGGCCCTATTATGATGGGATATTGTCATGTGCACAATGACAGCACTGCAACGCCATTGGCTGTATTAGGGAGGGACACTGTCTTATACAATTGACATTATTATGGGGCACACTGTCATATACTGTATACTTGGAATTATTATGGGAAACACCATCATTTACAGTTGACATTATTACTGGGTACATTGTCATATAAAATTGGCATTATTATGGGGCACACTGTCATATACAATTGACATTATTATGGGGCACACTGTCATATACAATTGACATTATTATGGGGCACAGTGTCATATACAATTGGCATTATTATGGGGCACACTGTCATACACAGTTGACATTATTATGGGGCACACTGTCATACACAGTTGACATTATTATGGGGCACAGTGTCATATACAATTGACATTATTATGGGGCACACTGTCATATACAATTGACATTATTTTAGGGCACACTGTCATACACAGTTGACATTATTATGGGGCACAGTGTCATATACAATTAACGTTATTTTAGGGCACACCGTCTCATACAGTTGGCATTATTATGGGGCACACTATCATATACAATTGCAATTATTATTGAGGAACTCACATCTAATTGGACCAATTATGGAGGGGCACTCTCATACACAATTAAGGGTATTATGGGGAGGCACTGTCATATATTTTGCATATAAGTACAATTGCCACAATTGTAGGGGCACTGCCATATATAAGTGGTGCGCACATTCACCTAGACAGGTCACTCTCTGATGTGCAGCACAATTGCTAAAAAATGCCTTGAATTTTGAGCATTTTTGTAGGGGGGTTAACACTGTAAAGTTGCATTAGTATCAGACCTTTTTTTCAATTCTTTGTGATATTGATGATCTTTCCTTAAGATAGCTCATTATCAGATTGTGGGGTGCAACACCCGGCACCCCAACTGATCGACCAATAATGGGAGCAGTAGATGCCAGAAGTAGCGCAAGTGTACAGAGCTGGAAGCAGAGTAGTGGTGGGGTTGGCAGTCCCATAGAAGTGAACAGAGCGGTGGCTGAGCATGCACATAACAGCTCTATGTCTATAGGGGACCCTTGTTCATGCAACCCCGGCACCTGTGGATATGGGATAACTGTCATTAGAGGGAAAACCTCTATAATCCCTGTGGAGCTGACATAATAAATAGCAAGAATACTATATAACAGATCATTCAGTTACTCCCTAGGTATATCTGTTCCTGGGAAAGTTGAGTGACAATATGGCTGCCATTACATCTTGCATAGCTTTATATAAACCATATTTCCCATGATCCTAAATCGTGATTCTGCCTAGTTATGCATGATATGATATGATATAATATGATATGATATGATATGATATGATATAATATGTCCCTGTCTACCGTCTTATTCTATTACAAAGTAAACTCAAAAATCAGGATTCTGGAAAAGCTGGGTGACAGGCTATATGTGAATGCCGCACAGTTATTTGTATATATTGATGTTTCCTTGTTCTGGGGTCTTATGCACTTCTTATGAAGCTTCTATATACCAATCGTCCTTCACTTTATTGAATAAGACAGTGTTTTACTAAGGCTAATCCCCCAAGTGCTGCAAGAATAAATGTGAATGAGCGGATATGGCGACTTTACTTGGACTTGTAGGGAATTCTTGACACAGGGATCTTATTTACGCAAACATGGCTAATTTTGTCCTGTAGCATGACCTGTGGGTTGAAGCTTTCAGGACCACGGAGAGCATCTGCTGTCCTTCTGACTGCCTGCGGCGCACCAGAGCCTGCGTTCCCCCGGACAGATGCTAGCCCTATCCTTAGACCTGCTCAAGGCACAAGAAAACCTTTTAGTGAAGTCTTTGGTGGCATCTCTAAATTACACGCTGCAAGGAATATTAATTGGCTTAATGAAGAAAGTTTAGACTGTACATAGTCAGATTCTCCAACACATAGAGAGACGCAAGTAACACACCCCAGATGTTATACTACAAGGGGCTGCTGAACTGCACGGCCAAGATGGGGTAATTCATTATAGGAAGAAAATTATTGGGTGTTAATTGTTAGATATATTTAAAGGGGAGCTCTCACTGATCATGGCATGTCTGTTTTAGCAAGTACTTACAGAGTGCAAAAATTGCACAGTAAGAATGGTTTTAGAAATAGAAGGGTTAATCATTTATTTTATCAATTAAGTATGTAAATCCCTTTGATATTCGGTGTGACCTTTGCCCTTTGCCTTCCATCAGTTCTTCTCGGTACTTGCAGACAGTATTTGGCAGAACTGGGCAGGGAGGTTGTTCTCGCCGCCATCTTGGAGAACTAAGCACAGATCTTCTGTGGATGTTGGCTTGCTCCAATCCGTCTGTCTCTTCATGTCATCCCAGACAGACTGGATGATGATGAGATCAGGGCTATATCTGTGGGGGCCGGATCATCACTTCCAGGACTCCTCCTCCAAAGGGCAAAGGTCACACCAAATATTGATGGGATTTACATTTCTCTTTTCTTCATTCACTTCATAATATAAACTGTTAACCCTTCAATTTCTGAAAGTATTCATACTAGAGATGGGAAAACCTAAATGATTTGTTTTCTTTCAAGTTTCGGGTCCCAGATTTGTTTTGGGTTGAAATAGATCTGGAAGTGAAATTATTATACTCTTGAGGTGTCTTCAGACCTCAGAGTATAATAGGTGGAGGCCCAGAGGAGGTGTAAAGAATAAAAAACATTTATACTCACCTTTTCTCACCTTTTTTGGTCTCCTCTGTGACATCATGCGCCCAGGATCACTGAGCGTCATGACCCTTGGTATGTCCATGAGACTGCTATGGCCCAATCACAGGTCCCAGGGGTGACCCCAGGCTCATGATGTCAACAGGAGGGCCGCAACTCAACCAAAAAGAGGTGAGGGAAGGTGAGTATAAATGTTTTTTTGTTTTGTTTTTTTTTATCTTCCCTGGGCTTGACTGCATAATAATTTACCAGAATGCATGTCGTGGTGGCCATTTTAGTTCATCCAAGACAAATCACCAGTTGTTCAGTTTTGTTAAAAAAAAGAACATTTTGGAATATTCAGGCTAAACCTGGCTCATGTCAAAGCAGTTTGCCCATCTCTAATTCTTACTTTGCAGTATTTTTTCCACACCTGCCTAAAACTTTTTCACAACACTGTATTTTAGGGCAGGTCATCAATGTTAAGGTCCCAGAAAACCAGTTATATTCAGCCAATGGCCAGCCCCACAAGTTCGCTTTACACATTTAGCATGGAATAGCAGCAGAAATTGATATTCTCCCGCTTACCATAATGCTGATGTTCTCAGTGTGGACCTCATATGGATTCCTAGTCAGTGGTAATCTTACTCCTCACTCCATGCACAACTTGATGTGAATATTTTATCATCCCAGACTGCTAAAATAAGAATTAAAAGACAAACAGTCTGCTTCCAATTACTTATAGAGCACCTTAGACTCGGCAATGGTCTCAGCATAGTGCTGGCTCTCTGTAACATTACTTATTAATGCCTTGCTGGCTGACTACAATGTCATTTCTTAAAAAATATTTGCTTAAGATTTAAGTGAAAAAAAGCATCTGCTCCACATCTGTCCTAGGGGTGTAACTAACACTGCAGTCATCCCTATTATAAATTGGCGGAGCTGCAATACCAGACACAGCCTGTGAAAAATAGTGGCGCTGTTTCTTGAAAGAAAAAGCAGATCATTTTTCATAATTATGGACTATTTCTGTAATAGATGAGGAACATGATACAATAAAATGTTAAATAAATACAATAAAAATCCCATTAACATATTCCTCATAGTAGATCAATTAAAGGGAACATTACATAGCCTGGGAAATTATTCGCTAATGTCTTTATTTTAGAAAAAGAATAATTCATCTACATGGGTGACATAAGAACAAAGACAGAATATATATATGGAAAACTAAAGTAACATAAACCAAGTTTAAAGATATTACATGGATGGATAAGTAATAATGTTTTAGGCTGAAATACAACTTTTAAGTGGACCCTTCACCACCTCCACCAACTCCAACTATTTCTATCCTTCAATAGCTGCTGATCCACTGATTCCGGCGCAGTTGGAAATTTTCTCTAGCCCCCACCGTTCCTGAGCAATCATGCTGTTAGTTTCAGCACCCAAAATGCTAATTTAGTTATCTATTGTCAGATGGGCGGTCCATGTCTACTCCAGAAAAGGACCGCCCACCTGCTAGTAGGAAGTAACATGTTGAGTGTTGAAACTAACAGTAGTGATTACTCAGGAATGGTGGGGGCTAGAGAAAAAATTTCAACTGCGCCAGAATCAGTGGAGCAGAGACTATTGAAGGATGCAAAGAATTGGAGTTGATGGAGGTGGTGAAGTTTCCACTTTAAGGCCTCATGCACATTACCATGTTGCAGCTTCTTCCATGTAAGAGCTACTCACACTACATTTTTACATATTACATTTTAATCCAATGATGTTTCAATCCTTAAAGAGGACCCATTACCTCTACTGACGTGTCTGTTTTAGCAAAATATATTTTCCTTGAAATAACAATTCTTAGATGTTGTGATGTTCCTCTATTATCCCTCCTGGATATTTATACATAAATTGACAAGTGGGTGGCACCATTCACCTTGTGAAGGTGAGCACTGATTGGACACAATGAATAATAGAGGAATGGCACAACATAGAGTTATAAGGAAATATGGTCTGGAATTGTTATATTATGGGGAACACAAGGATTTACTAAACCAGCCTTGTCAGAAGAATCTCGGGTTCTCTTTAAAGGGGTTGTCTGGAAAAAAATTTTCTCTGGAGACTGGGAAAGGTGAAAAATAAAAAAATAAACCATACTCACCTGTCCCCGGTGCTCTGGTGTTCCAGGCCGCTGTCCAATATCTGGGATATTGAAGCACTGGGGACAGCTGAGTATGGTTTTTTGGTGTGTGTTTTTTTTTCACCTTTCCCGGCTTCCAGAGAAAAATTGTTTTTTCCTCGAGATTTTCCAATGATTGACTTTTATGCCATATCAACTAGAAAAGTAAAATGAATGATCATTCTCTATTAAAAGGGTTTTCCAGGCTGCATAATTGATGACCTCTCGTCAAAGATTGGTGGGGGTCTGAAGAGGCTGCAGCATTTCACTACTTACCAAGCACAGCGCCATGCATTGTATAGTGGCTGTGCTTGGTATTGCAGCTCAGCCTATTCATTTGAAAGGGACTGAGCTGCAATTAGGCCATGTGACCGATGAATGTGACATCACATGGCCTCAGGGAGTACTGCTGCTGGCTTCAACCACATAATCCACAGGGGTCCCGGGTGTCAGACCCCCATCTTAAGGATCGGTCATGAATTTAAAAGTCCTGGGAAAACCCTTTAAAGTATAGGAGGTACCCACAACCAGTTTCCATTGTTTAGGCCCCTACTGATCTGACCCTTATTTGATATACATATCTAAGAAAAAAAAAAATATATATATATATATATATATATATATATACAGTATACTGTATATATATATATATTTTTTTTTGGTTGTTGTCACTTTAAGAGCTCCATCCCCACCCCACAACTCCAAGCAGAATGCAGCCCTTTTTGTCTTGGGTCCAGAGGCACATCCATCATGGAGCAACAAATCCCAGAGTACCCATCACCCACAAAGGCAGAAGCTACATGCTGGGAGTTGTAGTTCCACACACATATGACATACTGTTGTTTGAATCCACAACTACTTTTATGGAATCCTAAGCAGAATCATCTATTTGAGACTCTTTTAATAAAAGTAGATTGTAATCTCCCGGGGTCCATAATTCAGAGAGGCTGTCTGCTTTTACCTTGTACTGTATTGTTTATATCCCCGGCACTATATAAAAATGACAGGATCGCAGTTCCCTGGCACTTTATCATGCAAAGAAATTTCACACATGACTGTGCAGCACCTCATTGCTATGACTGCTTATTTTTATGACTGATCAAAGTTAGAAAATGAGAGGAGAACTATTTCCTGGAGCAGGGGCCAAGCAGGTAGCGGGCCCGACATATGGATATATTCAGATATAAAACATTATGGGGGTGCTGCACAATAACTGGACGCCTTACGACTACACTAGAAATTTTATCTAAAGAAATATATACATCTTATCCGTAGCATTCAAGTCTCTATAACCGAGGTGTAATTTATTGTCAGCCTCAAATAGCACAAGGTGCAAAGCTGTGATGTCATCAGTCTCACCAGATCAACTGGAAGCTTGTATCCTTAAAGGGGTTGGCCAGGAATCTTTTATTTATGGACTATCCTAAATATCTGATCAGTGGGACAGTCAATGGGTGGCCCCTGCATAGATCAGCTCTCAGGGCCTTTTCCAATGCCCATGCTATACAGTGCACGGAGCCAGAAGCAGATACCTACAGTCCCTGTATAGCGGCCAGGAGCCAGGATTGCAGCTCAGCTCCCATTGACTACAATTGGGTTGAGCTGCAGTTACAGTGCCCGAGCACAACACAGTGTACAGAGCTATCTGGTTCCAGCTCTGTGCACTTCCAATGCTTATACTATACAGTGCACGGAGCCAGAAGCAGATAACTGCAGTTCCTTCATAGTGGCAAGTTCTTTGGCTCTCCAGGAATCACAGCCCAACAACACCCTTATAGCTGTGAATGACATTTTCAGCCTCAGCCTGTGTCATGGCTGTCTGTAGGAAAATCTACAAATCAAGCCCTGCCCCAGTGCACTTACCGACTGATCTGCATATTAATAAAAAGATGATTATTTCTGCAATGCATCATTGATTTCTGGCCATAAAGGTTTGTTTCTGCTCATATTATGACTGCATAAACTCCATATGGCAGCACTCGCTACTCATAGACTTTCATGGCTTTCTTTGGTAATTCTGGTTGTTTTAAAAATTTTAGTCTTCAATCATAAAACAGGATAAACATCGATGAGCCATAACATTAAAACCAAGTAATATTGTGCCACGAAAACAAAACAGCTCTGACCCATTGAGACATGAATGCCACAAGACCTCCAAAGCTGTCCCATGGTATTTGGCACCAAGATTTTGCAGGGGCGTAGCTATAGAGGATGCAGTCTCTACCAGACCCTGGACCCTAAAGGGTGCCAAAGGTCTTTCTGCTACATAAAATACACCACTACAGTATTCTGAATGGCACTAGGTGGGGGCCCCACAGATTTTGCATTGAGACCTAGAAGCTTCAAGTTACGCCTCTGACTGTGACATCACTATGTGTATGGTCATGGTAGAGTGGGGCCCCATTACAATGCTATGGGCCCCTGGTTACACCCCTGGCATCCAGACTTGTTTATTCTGCACATCCCACAGACGATCAATTTGATTGAGATCTGGAGAATTTGGTCCATTTTAGCACCTTGATTTCTTTTGTTATATTTCTCCAAACATTGGGACATATTTACCAATACAAGTCTGACACTTTTCTTTCTACATTCATGACAAAATTTATGGTGCACGGCATTTAGGAGATATTTATGAACAGCGTGCGCCAGAAAGAACAGAAAAATCCGACAGACTCGACACTTTTGCAAAATTTGTCCCAGAATGGGTGAAGTGTAAATGTGTCTAACGCTACGACAGAATTGAACGAATATGGCTCAGATTTTCTTGTGTAAAGTAGACCAAGTATAAAATTGTAAAAACTTTTTGAATTTACAACAATTGACTTTGTGCACCTCAATAAGCGAGAGATGATTTGTGTCTGCTTATGTTGTGCCAAAAATTATAGGGCTTTTGATGCGTGCGCCAAATATTTGTTCCTTACAGCCATATTTTTGTCAACATATTTTGCGCCCAATATTTGTCTCATGGTTAAGCTCGACACTTTTAGTCGGATGGTATTTGAGTTACAATTCTGGCGCTTCTGGAAACGCTCTATATTTAGGAAGATCCATACGACAGAGTCATAAATATATCTAAAGCTACAAACGGGACAGGGCATAGTTCGAGAGGATTGATACATGTGCCCCACTATTTTAAAGGGGTGTTCCCATCTTAACAAGTTATCCCCTATCCTTAGGATAGGAGATAACTTGCCGCTCAGTGGGGTTCAGACCACTCAGATTTCCGCTTATCAGAACAATGAAAAGTTTTGCCCTCCATTCTGAATGCAGCACCCTGTCCATTTTAATGGGACTTCCAGAAATGGCCAAAGTACAGTGCTCGGGATCTCAGGCAATCCCATTGAAATGAATGGATCAGTCTGTGCCGGATCAAGTTATCTGCACTGATCTGCAAGTTATCCCCTGTCCTAAAGGTAGTGGATAACTTGTGAAGATGTGAATACTCCTTTAAAGTTTCCAATGTGTGATAAAAATATTGACTTTGATTTTTGGAGACCTGGTCCAGAAAAAGAAAAAATCAGGTTGTAAACCCTAAAAATAACCCTGGCTCAGAGTCTAGGGGTGCCTTAAAGGAGTTGTCCAGGATAAAATGAAAATTATTCCCTAAACTAAACCCCCTCCCCCTGCCTAACTTCTAATTGACTTCATTAAAAAAAAAATCTATATTTACCTACTGTATATACCTGGGCACATTTTCTGATGATTTGGTGATGTTCCCTTTCCACATTTCCAGAAACGAAGCGTCACCAATACTCCCATCCCCATCATACTTACCAGTCCCATGCGCAAGAAGTCCACAGAAGAAGATGCCAGCGGGACCGAAGAAAATGATCTCCAGGACACAGAAGACAGGTAAGTAGTTAGTTAGGTAGGTAGATAGATAGGGCTAGTAGTCCGCGGGCTAGCTAGGGAAACAGGGAGGGGGTGTGGGAGAGGGAGTGAGAGGGGGATCATGGGAGTTGTAGGCTAAGACAGCAGGAAGCTAGGGAAAGATGGAAACAAATGCAGAGGATGCCAGGAGCTCCCAAAGAAAGCCAGAAATCACTCAAAACACTGCTAAAGGTATTTTGGTGCAATTATTAACCCATTAATAGCACTAAAATACCTTGTTTTAAAAAGTTTTTTTGCCCGGAAACCCCTTTAATTCACACCATTCCAGCTGATACGTGGATGGTTCATGGTGATCTTGTGCAGCTTCTCAACCCTGGAAACCCTTCCCATGAAGCTGTGACACACAGTCCTCATGCCGATGTCACTTTCAGAGTTTAGTAGTCTGTAGCGAGTGATGCAACAAAGGACAGGAGATCTTTACAGGCTACGCATTTTAGCACTCGCTAGCCCCGTCTTGTGAATTTTCACAGTCTATCGCTTCAAGGCCGCGCTCTTGTTACTGCCACTTCACAATATGAGCATTTGCAGTTGACCGGGGCAGATCAGACATTTCACAAAAGGTGACATCTCATGACCGTGCCACGCTGACCGCGCTCTTCAGTATGACCTTTACTATGTCCAATGTTTGTCTATGGAGATGGCATGGCTGTGCGCCTGATCTTACGCTACCTGAACTCAATAACTATGACGTGTCCATAAAGTGTATAAGAATACCTTTAGAATAATGTATATAGTAATATGCACAACTTTCCTATATAACATTATAACAATATCAGATTTTGTTGTAATTTTTCCTCCTTAATATGAACTTCTTTAATGCACATTTCTGGTTTGGAATTGTATTTTATAACAGGGGATTGAATGAAAAAGGAAGAAACAACAGGAGCGTGAAACCAGATGTTATACAATCCCTGATGTAGGGGTGCACCGAACCCCAAATGTGAACGTTCTCTCTGTAAGATATAGAAGAGGTGCTCAGCGTGCAGTCTGCATTACCAGTCAACCATGAATGATTCCATCTCCCTGTCTCTGCTCACATCTCCTCATTACATGCCTTCCGTGTGCAAGTTTTGTCTCCAAGCACCATCTGAGCTGTGTGAAATTAGATGCAGTTGGCTCAGCCCGGCAATAACCGGCCCCGCGCACCGGGGGCGGAGCGCACCAGATAGGAGAGGCACAGCTCATAGGAAATATATCAGTCTACTGGCTATAATAATATAATATACAAGTATATAATATAACACGTCATTCATACGATAGTAAATGAATATATCATTTATCTAAAAATTCTTTCAGAAAATATCCGTAATGTATAGCGCTATTCAAAAGTTTTACACAAGTGTGAAAAAAATGCTACAAAGTAAGAACGCTTCCAGAAACAGAAGGGTTAATAGTTTATTTTTGTCAATTAAAATGAAGGGAATAAAGAAAAGAGAAATGTAAATCCCATCAATATTTGGTGTGACCTTTGCCCTTTGGAGGAGGAGTCCTGGAAGTGATGATCCGGCCCCCACAGATATAGCCCTGATCTCATCATCATCCAGTCTGTCTGGGATGACATGAAGAGACAGAAGGATTGGAGCAAGCCTACATCCACAGAAGATCTGTGCTTAGTTCTCCAAGATGGCGGCGGGAACAACCTCCCTGCCCAGTTCTGCCAAAAACTGTCTGCAAGTACCGAGAAGAACTGATGGAAGGCAAAGGGCAAAGGTCACACCGAATAGTGATGGGATTTACATTTCTCTTTTCTTCATTCACTTCATTTTAGTAATTGACAAAAATAAACTATTAACCCTTCTATTTCTGAAAGGATTCTTACTGTGCAGCATTTTTTTCACACTTGCTTGAATCTTTTAAACAGATATTTTTTGAAAGATGTTTTAGATAAATTACATATTCATTTACTTTTCTGTGAAAGCTTTCCTGCTTTGCAGCATTTTTTCCACGGCAGCCTAAAACTTTTGCACATTATCGTATTTCACCTGATCCTCCCTCCCCATACACATGCATGCTCTGCTGTGCAGGCTTTTGCATGGTACTGTATGAACAGGAGGTAACAACTAACCATGGGGTCCTATAGCAAAACGTTCTCCGCCCCGTCCAGCCTACTTTAACAAAAAGTGGTGAGTGGGGTGCAGAAGGAACAATGTGGCAAATCTTTGGCCCAAGAAAGGACTGTGCACAAAACTGCACCACATTTACATCCATCTATGCCAGAAAACTGTCATAGATGCCGGGGATAATCGCTGGAAAGATAATGCTGCAGCAGTCGAATGCAAGAGAGTATGTAGTCAATGTCAGCGAACAGGTAAGTACAGAGCAGGTAGAAGGAAAGGAAGTCTCTGTCCTGCAACAGTGGCCGCCAGAAAATGATGCAGCTGAACTGGACATTACAGAACTGGAGGTGAGCCAAGAAGATGGAGACTGACAGCTGCTGCAGCTGCAGTGACCCAACATGTGGAAGAGCGGGAGATTCCTCCCCACAAAGGGATTGGTCTGTATATGTGACAGCTGCAGGAGAGATGACCGGTCTGTACACTATGTCAAGTGATGAGACTGATAACCAGGGCACAGACCAAGCCACAGACCAAGCCCATCAACAATAGTGAAGAGGAGTCAGAGAGCCGAGGTCCAGGAGGAAGAAATGCTCAAAATAAGGGTCATTTGGAGTGTATGATTTAAGACCCCCGATAGTGGAGACCCCAAGCCAATGTCCTCCTGTCACATGGACCTGTGACTGCTGTAGTTTCTGGTCTCAGTAGTGCGGACAGTAAGGACTTTACAGAAATAGCTTTCACATTGATCAATCACTCATACCAAATGCACAGAAAGTATTCCAATAGATAAAAAGGATTTTTCATAGGACTCTTTAGATTTATTAAGGAAGCATCAGCCAAAGTACAGTCAGATATGTCATCTACAATAACAGATCACATGATCACTAGCTCAAAGGGTCAGATCAGTGCTGATACTGTGTAAGGACATACAGAGAAGGGTTATGGTAACACCAGGTGTCTGCATTAAATGCACATTATCAATATACACTCATTGCAGTGTAATACATTGCAAAGGTACATAATGTAACAGAGGGGCACATATTCCCATTTAACCCCTCACATAACATAGGGTGTATGTTCCACATTTAATCGCTTACACATTATCTCTGTACTGTGACATCACTGTGTGTATTATCTCTGTACTGTGACATCACTGTGTGTATTATCTCTGTACTGTGACATCACTGTGTATATTTTCCCTGTGCTGTGACATCACTGTGTGTATTATCCCTGTACTGTGACATCACTATGTATCTTATCCATGAATTGTGACATCACTGTGTGTATTATCCCTGTACTGTGACATCACTGTGTGTATTATCTCTGTACTGTGACATTACTGTGTGTATTATCTCTGTACTGTGACATCACTGTGTGTATTATCTCTGTACTATGACATCACTGTGCATATTATCCCTGTACTGTGACATCACTGTGTGTATTATCGCTGTACTGTGACATCACTGTGTGTATTATCTCTGTACTGTGACATTACTGTGTATATTATCTCTGTACTGTGACATCACTGTGTATTATCCCTGTACTGTGACATCACTGTGTGTATTATCCCTGTACTGTGACATCACTGTGTGTATTACCCTGTACTGTGACACACTGTGTGTATTATCTCTGTACTGTGACATCACTGTGTGTATTATCCTTGTACTGTGACATCACTGTGTGTATTATCCTGTACTGTGACATCACCGTGTGCATTATCCCTGTACTGTGAAATCACTGTGTGTATTATCCTGTACTGTGACATCACTGTGTGTATTATCCCTGTACTGTTGTGAACCGAGAGCAAGGCAGGTGGTTTGGACTCCACAACCAGAAATGAACGCACACGCGGTAGTTCAAGAAAAGAATATATATTTACTATAAGTTAATAAAGGCTAGTTAAAGGTAAAATGACAGGGATAAAGACAAGCAAAATATACAATATAGCATGAACAATTTCAAGGCAAATTCTGCAATGGTTTCTACTTTTACTCTGTCCACTTCTGCAGTATGGACACTGAATGAACAATATACTCAAAACTATCCCTAACTGACCCTGACATCACATTTGGGTGCACCCCCTTTTCCCCAGTGGTCCAGGTGGACCGCTTACAGTCCGTAGAAGCGCGCGGTGGGGCCCAAAGTCGGTCCTTTCTTTTATAGTGAAGCGTCCTCTCCTCACGGTTATCAGGATCTTGGGAGAAATGAAGTCCTCTTTAACAGACAGGGAAACCAACTGAATGCAATGTAATCCAACAGCAGGTTCCACTCAGCACACTGACAGTCCTGCCGAATCCATACACTGAGCTGGGATGTAAGCCGGGATTTAGCAGGTGCTGTCCAGTACATCAACAGCACTGCGAGTCTCTATCTGTGGTATCCATATACACAGTCACAATGTCAGTCTCACTGATCAGCCACTGAGCACAGTTCCTTTCACGTGGACTCACTAGTCCTGTTGTCTCTTTACACTCTGTTTGTCTCTGGATCAAGATACAGCTTAGCTGTACAGAAAAATATCCACACCAGTTCAACACAGCACAGACACCTGTCTTCTCTCTTGCCAAGATGGCTGCTGCTCTCTGTCTCGTCACTTCCTGCTTCTCTGCTCACACTCTGTCTGCAGAACAGGCAAGCTGACATAAAAGGGGGGGTCTCTCTCCAGCATCATGTCACAATTACAATGGCTGCTGTCTTAAAGGAACAGAATCACAGAAATACATTCAACATTAACAGTTTATACAGACAAATGAAGCTTAGGACAACATTGGCTGTCTCTTACATATTCCCCCCCACTTTAAGATTGGCAGTCCCTGCCTATGACTATATATCCAGAGGGTTGTACTTTTATGCACAGGGTGGTAGTATACCGATGTATGGCAGGCCAAACAAACTCATCCTGCGCATACCGAACAGGGGGAATACCAGCATTTGGCCTAGTGGTCCGTCTGAGGACCGGTGGTATATTATGGGGTGCTGCAGCTATGGGCTGAGAAGGACCAGCGGATTCCGCACCAGAGGGGGCACAGGCCGGAGATACAGTAGTCACAGGTGGAACATCCCCAGGAGCAGGGATCGGCCAACAATCATCCTCCTCGTCGGAGGCCCATTCCGCACCTCCATTCTCTGACTGTGGGAGCTCATTCACATTTGCAGGCCCATCATGATTTGTCCCTTCAGAATGACACAGGCGCAACATATTTCGGTGAAGTACTCGAACACAATCAGTTCCTTCTTTCTGGACCTGGTACACTGGCCCATTCGCATACTTGCGGCCAACAACACGATACGGCAAAGCCTCCCATCGGCTTTCCAATTTCCCTTGGGGTTTCTTGACACGAACTAGCACCAGGTCGCCTGGTTGCAATGGTGCTTCTTGCACTGGGGTCTTATCAGGATGGGGATGTTCTTGCAGGCGCTGCCGCACCAATCGATGGATCGTCTCAAGTCTCTGCCGGTGCGCCCGCACCCAAGAGGTTGGATCCCTCGGAGGGAACCCATCCACATCATCCAACTGTAATTCTCCTATACTTCGCCCAGACCGCCCAAAGAGAAGTGTATAAGGAGAGTACCCCGTTGTAGAGTGGACCTGATTGTTATAGGCCCACACCATTTCAGACAAGAACTGAGGCCACTGTAACTTCTTGTCTTCCTCCAGAGTCCGCAGCATCTGTAGCAGAGTTCTGTTGAATCTTTCACAGGCCCCATTTCCCTGAGGGTGGTATGGAGTCGTGTGCGACTTCTTTATCCCGTAGATACGTTGAACTTCTTTCATTACGTGTCCCTCAAAGCAGGCGCCCTAGTCGGAGTGGATGCGTTGGGGGCACCCATATACTCGAATGAAATCTTGGCACAGAGCACGAGCTGCTGACTCAGCTGTCTGGTCCTTGGTGGCGGTTACCACCGCAAATTTGGTGAAGTGATCCACCATTACGAGGCAGTACTGGTGCCCGCTATTGGATGGGCCCACCATTAGATAGTCTATCATGACGATTTCTAAAGGTTCCTGGGTCACGATGGTTTGCAGGGGAGCTCTCTGTTCTATTGCCTTATGGATCTCACAAGTTCGACAGCTGCGGCATACTTCTTCGACCATTTGACGAAGACCAGGGCAGTAAATCAGTCGCTGTAACCAACGAAAGGTCTTCTCATGACCAAAATGTCCATTCTTATTATGAGCCTCAACTGCCAACGAGCGAGCCAGTTCACTAGGCACCACAATTTGGTATCGAATGTCGATCTCAGAAGGTAAATAGACCTTTCGGCATAGCACTCCATTTTTCATCTCCAACTTTTCCCACTGACTCAGAACAGATAACATCTCACGTGTCAGTCGTTCTCTTTCCTCTCTACAGGGCTTCTGGCCTTTCTCAACACACTTGATCATCTGCGCCAGCCCCTCATGGGTCTGTTGTATCTGTGCCCATTCCTGTCGTGAGGGACCAAAGAAAGGAGCAATTTCAGTCCCCTCCATCTCAAACTGATTAGCGGCGGCCAAGGCCTGTGAAAATCTGCTGAAGTCGGGCACCTCCACATGCTCCAACTCATGATCCACGTCTTCTGTGGGGGTCTGGGCAGTTACCCTAGAAAGTCCGTCAGCATTCTGGTTCTCTGTCTTGGACCGATACTTAATGCGGTAATTGAACTTAGACATTCGGGCTATCCACCTCTGCTCTAACGCCCCGAGCTTGGCATTTTCCAGGTGAGCTAGTGGGTTGTTGTCAGTCAGTACTAAAACTTCAGCACCGGTCAAATATTCAGAGAATTTCTCAGTCATGGCCCATACCAGTGCCAACAGCTCCAACTTAAATGAACTATAATTCTCGGGGTTTCTTTCAGAATCTCTCAAAGACCGGCTGCCGTACGCTATGACCCTCTCCTGGCCATCCTGAAGCTGGGAAAGCACTGCTCCAAGACCATACAGGCTTGCATCTGTATACAGCTGGAACGGCAAGTGGTAATCAGCATATGCCAAGATTGGGGCTGTTGTCAGTGCATCCTTCAATGCCTGGAAGGCTTGTTCCTGTTCAGGTCCCCACTTCACGGACCGGTTCTTTGGACCACCGGATGTGCCTCGTAGGAGAGCATTAAGTGGTGCTGCTACCTTGGCGAAATCCTTAATAAACCGTCGATAGTAACCGGCTACTCCAAGGAACGCCCTCACTTCTCGCAGGGTAGTCGGTATCGGCCAATCTTGAACAGCCGCTATCTTGTCTCTTGATGGTCTCACCCCTTCTCCTGATACGCGGTGACCCAAGTAATCAATTTCAGATTGGAACAACCGACATTTACTGGGTTTCAATTTGAGCCCATGTTCCCGCAATCTTCGAAATACTTGCCCCAACTGGTGGAGATGGTCTTCAAAGGTCGCAGAATACACTATAATGTCATCCAAGTAGATGAGAGTGAACTCAAAGTTGAAGTCACCGAGACATTTCTCCATCAACCGCTGAAACGTTGCGGGTGCATTTGTCAACCCGAAGGGCATCCGGTGAAATTCGTATAGTCCAATGGGCAAGATGAATGCCGTCTTCTCCTTGTCTTTTGTGGCCATCGGCACCTGCCAATACCCACTAGCCAGATCTAGTGAGGAGAAGTACCGGGCTCTCCCTAGCGCTGAGAGGGACTCCTCAATCCGTGGCAATGGATAGGAATCTCGTACTGTGTAAGCGTTTAACTTCCGATAGTCTACGCAAAATCGGATGGACCCATCTTTTTTTCTTACTAACACCACAGGAGCCGCCCAGGGACTCTGGCTTTCTTGGATGATCCCACCCTGTAGCATCTTAGCTAACAGTTCTTTCACTTCCTGATACAACTGTGGAGGAATTTGTCGGTAGCGCTCTCTAATTGGAGGGGTGTCTCCTGTGGGAATCTCATGGTAGATCCCTGTGGTACATCCAAAATCTTCAGCATACCGTGCAAAGGCGGCTTGGTTCTCCCACAACAGCTCATCTACCTTCTGCACCCATTCCAGAGAACATGAACTTGCATCCATCTTCATCTGTTCTCGAATTGCACGGCCATTCCATTCAGAGGTGGGTTCCTCATCTTCTCCCATGGACACAGTTACGGTCCACTCATCCCTTTCAGTCGGCTTCAGCTGCATTGGAGTTACTTTCCTTACTTCCTCCGGAGTCACATAGATGTTAGCCAGCTGCCTCCCTGGGGTCAGGTCCACACTCTGGTCCTGAGTGTTTACACATCGAAGTGGTACTCTTCCATTGCGAACTATTGCCAAGGAACGGGCCACTAGCGGATCAACACCTCCTTCGGCTGCCTGCAGTGGTTCTACCAAC
This sequence comes from Leptodactylus fallax, assembly GCA_947044405.1. Taxonomy (NCBI): domain Eukaryota; kingdom Metazoa; phylum Chordata; class Amphibia; order Anura; family Leptodactylidae; genus Leptodactylus; species Leptodactylus fallax. Next base: position 477,940 of record CAMRHE010000076.1, on the reverse strand, counting down.
ACAGCTATGCCCTCTAGTTTCCGACAGGTGCCTACGGGCATGGACACTATTGTCTCCCGACTGGGTGGCAGTGTAATTTTTGTATGCAAAGGAACTGAAATTCGAGCCAGAGGACGCTCTGCATCCGAACTTTTCTGTAAGCCACATGTCCGGATCAGCCGCTGGAAAGCTGTTTGAGTAGGCCGATGGGTGGTGGTTTCTTTCCAATAACCGTGACCTTTCTTTTCAAAGAGGATCTGATCTAATTCTTTTAACACATTCATCCCCAAAATGACAGGGACATTTACTTCATGTGACTCCTGTACCACCACAATGCCTTTCCTACCTAGATCTTGGCCACATACCCGGACATTCATCCAGGCCACTCCCACGACCGGAACTGGTAACTGGTTAGCTGCGACCACTCGTACGAATGTATGGGGATCATATTTCACATGTTGCTGGAAGTACCGTTCATAACAGTCTCTACTCAAGGTCGTTACTTGGGAACCCGTGTCAATCATCCCGGTAACCGGAATACCCTCCATTTCCACCGGTATGACAGGACTTGCAGCGATCAGGTCATCATTAGGGCATTCTCCCCACATAGTCTCCTTGTCAGTCTCCCCTACTACACGCCCTACAGCAGCAGGGGACTTCAGTTTAACGGCGGTCTCTCATAAGTTTGTCGCTGCTCTGGACATCTAGCAGCAACGTGGCCCATCCGTCCACACTCCCAGCAGCGTATCTCCCGTCGTTCTGGCCATCTGTTTGGGCCCCTTCGGTAAGCCCCTTCGATTTCTCCTGAGCACTGCACTAAATGATTTGGACCCCTTCGGTAGGTCCCATCCTCACCCCTCCAGCGGGGTGGTGGGTGATTCTGATTTGCTGGGTGTGGACGGCTCACCCTTTCACCTCCAGTCTTCTGGAAGTCTGCAATTTTCATAGACTGCTCATCACAACGAGTGTGCAAGTGTTCCATTTGCTCTTGCAGTTTCTGCATTACTGTGAGAATTTCTTTAACTGTCCCTTTTTCTACTGTCTCTGAGCCAGAACTAGCCCCCTGTGACAAAGTAACTCCAACTGCGGTCTGGGGCCTCGGGACCATACTATTGGCACGGGAGATGGCCTCTACCTGTACATCATGGAATTTAGCATCAGTCTCTCGTCGTATAAAATCCTGCATAGTCACAGTTAAACTGCCGTCACGTATCCCCAGGACAAACTGGTCACGGAGAGTCCGATCAGGGTTACAGAAGGCTGGCGAGCCCCCCTCTTTCCTTCCCTTGAATATCTCGGAGCAGTTCTTGTAGGGCATTTGCATATTGGGGAAGGCTTTCATTCTCCTGTTGTACCCTCTGGAAGAACCGAGCCTGCAGAGACCCCAGCAATGCAGTTTCTCCATAGATGGTTTCTAGAATCTGGACTACTTGCTCAAATGTCTGCCTTTGTTCAAATGGCCTCAGTATCACCGTGGTCTTAGCATCCCCTTGTAATGTCAATATTGCTAGCTCTACTAGTACTTCTGGTGCGGTCTGGTACATTCGCTGTATCATTCGTATCTGTTCCACCCACATACTCACTGACATATTATTGCCATCAAATTTAGCTAACTGACTCATTATAGCCCCTGCTGGCATTCTTCCTCCAGCACCATTCTCTCTAACGGGTGCGTCACCGTCCATTCTGGTAAGCGGATCCTGCCGACTACGCCAATTTGTGAACCGAGAGCAAGGCAGGTGGTTTGGACTCCGCAACCAGAAATGAACGCACACGCGGTAGTTCAAGAAAAAAAAAATATATTTACTATAAGTTAATAAAGACTAGTTAAAGGTAAAATGACAGGGCTAAAGACAAGCAAAATATACAATATAGCATGAACAATTTCAAGGCAAATTCTGCAATGGTTTCTACTTTTACTCTGTCCACTTCTGCAGTATGGACACTGAATGAACAATATACTCAAAACTATCCCTAACTGACCCTGACTTCACATTTGGGTGCACCCCCTTTTCCCCAGTGGTCCAGGTGGACCGCTTACAGTCCGTAGAAGCGCGCGGTGGGGCCCAAAGTCGGTCCTTTCTTTTATAGTGAAGCGTCCTCTCCTCACGGTTATCAGGATCTTGGGAGAAATGAAGTCCTCTTTAACAGGGAAACCCAATGAATGCAATGTAATCCAACAGCAGATTCCACTCAGCACACTGACAGTCCTGCCGAATCCATACACTGAGCTGGGATGTAAGCCGGGGTTTAGCAGGTGCTGTCCAGTACATCAACAGCACTGCGAGTCTCTATCTGTGGTATCCATATACACAGTCACAATGTCAGTCTCACTGATCAGCCACTGAGCACAGTTCCTTTCACGTGGACTCACTAGTCCTGTTGTCTCTTTACACTCTGTTTGTCTCTGGATCAAGATACAGCTTAGCTGTACAGAAAAATATCCACACCAGTTCAACACAGCACAGACACCTGTCTTCTCTCTTGCCAAGATGGCTGCTGCTCTCTGTCTCGTCACTTCCTGCTTCTCTGCTCACACTCTGTCTGCAGAACAGGCAGGCTGACATAAAAGGGGGGGGGTCTCACTCCAGCATCATGTCACAATTACAATGGCTGCTGTCTTAAAGGAACAGAATCACAGAAATACATTCAACATTAACAGTTTATACAGACAAATGAAGCTTAGGACAACATTGGCTGTCTCTTACACTGTGACATCACTATGTGTGTTATCCCTGTACTGTGACATCACTGTGTTTATTATATCTGTGCTGTGACATCACTGTGTGTATTATCCCTGTACTTTGAAATCACTATGTATATTATCTCTGTACTGTGACATCACTGTGTGTATTATCCATGTACTGTGACATCACTATGTGTGTTATCCCTGTACTGTGACAGCACTGTGTTTATTATATCTGTGCTGTGACATCACTGTGTTGACGGTGATGTGAATACTTTGGTGACGGTGATCACTAATGGGGAGTGGGGCCCCTTTACAGGTTGTGCTTTGGACCCTCGTGGTTACTTTACTGGAACAAGCTGGTAAAGATGAATTTGCCAACCTAGAAAATAGTCTGTGAGTTTCTCTAGAATTGCAACTAGCCAACAGCATTATTTGCACAAAAAGAACTATAAATGACAAACCCATCTCCCCTACATCTGTGTATTCACATGGCAATATCCTATATTTTGATATGTAGCTTGGCTCATGCAGATATGAGTGTAATATAAGCAGTATATTTTACCATTTAACATAATTGTAGCATTAGTAAAATGGCTCATTGAAAACACAATTTCTTTCAGATTTATTTTTGTCTCTTTTTTTTCCTGGGATATCAATGTCCTCGCATTGTACACAGCAGATAATAAATTGTGCATTCTCTGTCTCCCGCTGAATTCATGCATATCGGCCGCATCTGTGAATCTCCGTGACTACTAATGGCTTCATTCCTTTACAAACAACCTATTAAACACTACAACGTCCCTGGCTGAACCGAGTCCAACAAGAACCGGCCGTCTCCCTGCAGCCATTTTGTGTGTTTTGTTTGATTTTCGCCGCACAATGTTTTGCCATCCAGTCCTTTCAGAGCGGAGCTGGAATCTATGCTCCATTGCTTATGCCATTAGAAAGTCTATATTACCCCAGATATACATTCCATGGTATTATTCTAATTACTATTGTTATTATTACCATTGCACGCTTCACTGTCACGACCATTGGCAAGGTGACTCTCAGGTAAATATTTCATGTTAATGGTCTTCGGGAATGCGTTGCTAAGAAGGAGGTGATTAGAAAACACTTTGCAATGCTTTATAGTTTGGATATTCTCATGACAATGTGCTGCAGAATGTTATGTAGATGTAGCAGAGCTGAACATGTTGGTAGTAAAATGTGTTTTCTGAATTTAATGCAATAAGCTAGTGCAAAAACGAGAAACAGATCTGCTCCATCTGTATGTACATACCCAAAGCAATTCTACCCCAAAAACACCTCATTTTGGCTGATTTTTGTAGTGGCAGAATTCAGGGAAATTCACTGATAATTTTTTTCCCTAACAGAAAGTTAGCAGTGAAACCTCCCATGGGAATCCAACCTCAAATGGTCAATCACTCTTTGCATGAATCACCTTGTAATATATCTTATAAGAGCAAAATGATTCTTTCCCCACTTTTCAGACTCTTTTCCTGTTCCCCTTCCTTGCTAAATTGGAATACAGTCTGAAATCTCTGATTGGTCGGTCTTGCTTTACAGCTCACAGTAGAAATCTATGGAGAGGGGAAGGAGGAGTGAGAAGTGGCAAAGAGGTGAGACACATGGGGCTGGGCCCATAAGCCATGGGTGTGCACAGGTCACCCTCACCACATTAGGGCTGGATAAACTCCTTCCTGATTTTGTCTGATGTCTGGTAGTCTGTGCATCATAAGCTTCTTACCCCTGCCCTCTGGTGCACTGGAGTGAAACAGGGGAAGAAGATTTATGGGAAGTGCCCATGTCATGTATAATATGACTGAAATGGAGGGTCAGTCTGCCAGACCCAGGAGATTTGTCCACCCATCCCAGACGTTGGGCAGACATTCTGGGAGAGTTTGCAAGTATGTGCTAATCTCTCCCGAAAAAAATGGACACCTTCTCTTCTTACCTGGGTTTTTAATACTGGCAATGCATCATCAGTGACCTCTGGCCTTTAGTCCCTCATGATTGGCTGCCCCCTGTCTTTAGAGCTGCTTGCAAGGCATTATGGGGTAACTTGAGGACCCCAATCCAAAATCTGTAATTAAGCCCCCCCCCCATGTGTAGCCTATGATACCGATGTCCTCCTATGTTGTAGAAAGGCGTTTGCACCCCCACAGGTAGCGATTGCAACCTCTGCACCTGATCCCTGAGGTCATGTGATCCTTCTACTCTGCTTTCTCCATGCATTCAGATGCTGGCCGCCATTTTATCCAAACCTCAAAAACTTCAGACTCGTTCGAACGCAAAGTTTTTGAAACGTCTGTGCCGAATCCAGTTTGTTACAAACCGTTTTGCTCATCTCTAGTACAATGTACTCACAAAGTTTCTCAACATTTCATGAAAATTAGATAGAAATGGTAAATGAAGAAAATGACAAAACATCCCAAAATTCCTTCAAAAATAAGTGTTGATTTTTGTCAGAAACATTTTCACGAGCTGCCTTTTTTTTTTTCTTACCGTTGAAATGATGTGGAATACAACTTTATTAATCATCGCGGAGGTAGACGATCTGCCAGTGAAGGGTATAATGAAATCCTTTCATGTGGCTTTAGGTGAATGTAATTACCTAAACCCAGCAGGCCGGAACAATCGCTCCATACACAACGCAAGACCAAGACTTAGGAGAAATCCTGACCTTTGGGGAGGTCGGTCTAACCTTTACATAGAGATAAGCCATTCAGGCAAACATTTCATTATTGAGGGTCACTGACAAAATAGAGCGGCCCATGTTTGTATTGACCTTTCATGCGGTAAGAGATGATAGCAAAACTTGTTCAGCAAATTGTTCTAGATCAATCTAAGCCCCTATATTATACAGTTAGAGGATAATCCATTACGGCGCAATCCAAAAAGCACAGAAACTGCATAGAATTTACCATTTTTGACATTTTTCCTCCCAGAGTATTTAAAGTATTTCCAGAATTCTAGAAAAAAACTAAAACTTTTCATACATGTATAGTACACGCGAATATAAGAAACTTTGGAATATATCTTATTAAAGAAAAATGCTTCTTTCTCCAATTATCAGGTTGCTTTCTTCTCCCTTCCCGTCAGTAATAGAACTAGTATCCATAGAGAAGACAGACTGTCAGCCTCACACATAGAAGTCTATGGGGAGGAGGAGGAGGCTGCTGGACCGAGAGAAGAGACATGCACACTTTGCTGCTTGCTAATAAGTGATTTATTGTCTCACTAAAAAAGCAGTAACACGTTGAATCCGTTAGACCCCATTGAGTATAATGGGGGTCTATCGGGTGTCCGTCATTTTAAAACTGAAACCAGCAGAGGAAGTGCATGAAAGACTTTTTCCTCCGTCAATTTTCAGATGGACAGTGCAACATAAGCATAGCTGTGCTAGCAGCAGCTACTTCTGGAATAGAAGTCTATGGAGAGGGGAGGAGAAAGAGGTCTCTATCCTCTCTAGACTCAGGTTCTATTAGTGATAACAAAGTGAGTAAAGAGAAGAGGAAGAAAGCAGCCTGATGAGAAGAGAAAGAAACATTTTTCTTTAGCGGGAGTCTGGCAAGAATTATCAGGATAAACTATACACATTACCCTGCTGGGCTTTGCGTGCACTTTCCAAAGATGTGTTTCTTCTGTCTGTCCAAGGCTCCATTATTAAGAAAAAATAACAGTGACCACTTTCGGGTGTAGACTGACATCACACGCATGCGCTGTGCACGCACACTGGATAGAGGGCTGGGCTTCATCTTTAGCTTAATAAGATATATTACAACGTTTTTTAGAGTCACTTGTATTATTCATTCATGAAACGATGTTTTATAATTGGAGGTACAAAGGAGGTTGTCCAGGAATTAGGATTTTATGACCTATCCTAGGTCATATATATATATATATATATAATATAACACATACTCAGGGCTGAAAGCAGTTGACTCTGCTCTGTATAATGGCCAGGCGTTGAGCTGCAGTACTCAAGCCGCCCACTATACATGAATGAATGTAGAATGAAGAGCCAACTGATTCCAGACCTATATTGTATATAATACGGGTGTCAGAAGTGGCCGATTATCTTCTCATACATGTAGTGTCCCTGCCTGATACCTGACCACAATAAGGACATCATGGCTGGTTATCAGGAGGACACTACATGTATGAGAAGATAACCTGACCACAATAAGGACATCATGGCTGGTTATCAGGAGGGGACACTACATGTATGAGAAGGTAACCCAGCCACAAAAGGACACATGGCTGGACAGGAAAAGAAGATAACCCGGACCACAATAAGGACATCATGGCTGGTTATCAGGAGGGGACACTACATGTATGAGAAGATAACCCGGCCACAATAAGGACATCATGGCTGGTTATCAGGAGGGACACTACATGTATGAGAAGATAACCCGACCACAATAAGGACATCATGGCTGGTTATCAGGAGGGGACACTACATGTATGAGAAGAGAATAACCCGGACACAATAAGGACATCATGGCTGGTTATCAGGAGGGGGGGGGACACTACATGTATGAGAAGATAACCTGACCACAATAAGGACATCATGGCTGGTTATCAGGAGGGACACTACACGTATGAGAAGATAACCGCAACCACAATAAGGACATCATGGCTGGTTATCAGGAGGGGACACTACATGTATGAGAAGATAACCCGGACCACAATAAGGACATCATGGCTGGTTATCAGGAGGAGCACTACATGTATGAGAAGATAACCTGACCACAATAAGGACATCATGGCTGGTTATCAGGAGGACACTACATGTATGAGAAGATAACCTGACCACAATAAGGACATCATGGCTGGTTATCAGGAGGACACTACATGTATGAGAAGATAACCCGGCCACAATAAGGACATCATGGCTGGTTATCAGGAGGAACACTACATGTATGAGAAGATAACCTGACCACAATAAGGACATCATGGCTGGTTATCAGGAGGACACTACATGTATGAGAAGATAACCCGACCACAATAAGGACATCATGGCTGGTTATCAGGAGGGACACTACATGTATGAGAAGATAACCCGACCACAATAAGGACATCATGGCTGGTTATCAGGGGAGGACACTACATGTATGAGAAGATAACCTGACCACAATAAGGACATCATGGCTGGTTATCAGGAGGACACTACATGTATGAGAAGATAACCCGACCACAATAAGGACATCATGGCTGGTTATCAGGAGGGACACTACATGTTGGGGGAGATACCGCCACAATAAGGACACGGTGGAGGCCTTGTGAGAAGATAACCCGACCACAATAAGGACATCATGGCTGGTTATCAGGAGGGACACTACATGTATGAGAAGATAACCTGCCCACAATAAGGACATCATGGCTGGGTGTCTGACAAGTCCCAGACCATAGAGAGTTTCTGCATTTATGGTCGTATCCATTGATAATTGATTAAGATGTCACCCTTAAGATGGTTAGAGGAAATCTTTAGAACTCTGCAAAATTTTTAATTATTTCTATTTGCAAAACTGTTTAACTATTAATTGCCTACGCATTTATAGATGGTTATGTTCATGGGGAAATCCTTTAAATCTCAAGGATGATCCTGATCGGCCTGAACCCTCCATATAGCCACACATAGACTCCAGTAATCCAGCAGGCCATCCCAGATTCTGCAAGGCCACAAGAACTGTAAGCAGCAGCTACGTCTATGCTATCATTTAATTTTGGATAAATAGACTCCATTTATCTAAAGAATAGCAGGTTCAGTGCAAAATAAAGCATACAGCAAGCGGTGCAAGATCTAAATAATAGTAACACACAATGCCGTCAATTCTGCTTTGCATTTACAATAAAACCATTTAACGAAAAAATTTACATTCAACAGAGGATGCTAAAAGAGAAAACGGAGGCTGGCGCTAACCCACCTCTAAAAACAATTCATTTATATATGGAACTGTTATAGCGGTGATTGATGTACAGATCACATCTGCATAGACAAATGTATTTATTTAAGTGTATAGAGTGTCATCTACTGCCATCTGCTGGTGCAATGGAAAAAGACACCTGTACGGCAAAATAATCATCGCATCTCGCTCAGCAAGGACTGGTATAGCACCACTAAAGCAAACCTTCACCCTTTGATTCACAGCAGTTACATAGTCAGAAAAGATTATATAAAATAATATATGTTTTTCATTTTTTTTTGCCATTTGTACTTATCGCTTGCAAGTTAGCTCTCCTCCCATAGGTGGCAGCAGAACCCCCGCAAAGAAAAACGTCAAGCAATAAGTGAGCTCTCTGGGAATCCTGGTTCTCCCTGCAGTGATGCAGTTGGCGCATGCAATGCTCCTTGGGTAAAGTATGCAAAATAGCTCTCCTTCAGAAGAGCAAACACTGTCTATAGCGCCACCTACAGAGATCCTTTGCATGCTTTTCACATGAAGCATCGCCTGGAAGACCCTAAAATCGGCCAAGTTGGGTTGATTTGCAGTGAAATGCAGTCGGATGATGCCTAGAGTGCATCCGAGTGTCATCCAAGTGTATTCTGTTATGTACTTACCTCTATGGGGGCTTATGATTTTTTGTGTTTCAAATGAAACACACCAGGATAGGACCTGCTCTATTTTCATATGACGGATCCTTGGAAGCCTAAGACTCCATACACCAGTTAGATCTCTTCCAGGAGTAGTAGTGTCTTTAGTGCCACCTATAGATTGATACCATGTATGTCACTTTAATGGGTCAGACATTGATTTACAGGATAGCAACCTATAGGTGGCACTAGAGAGACAGTTTTCTTCCTTCTGGAGGAGGGGTCTTTTGCATTCTTTTCCAATGAAGCATTGTCTGGTGGCTTTGCAGTGTCCTAGGTTTGAATCCATCCAAGATCGACATCTTTGTGGAGTTTGTATGTTCTCCCCGTGTTTGGTGGGTTTCCTCCGGGTACTCCGGTTTCCTCCCACACTCCAAAGACATACTGATAGGGAATGTAGATTGTGAGCCCTATATGGGACAGTGACTGACAATGTCTGTACAGCGCTGCGGAATATGTTGGTGTTATATAAACATATATTTTATCCCAGCAGCGTTGCCTTTTAGGACCTACCAGCTGGATCTCCATAAAGGTAATGTGGCAGCACACGCAGCATCTCTATACTGAGGAGCAATGCCCTGGAGACATTCCACCTACAAGAACCTGTGTAGTCTGGATGCAACAGTTTGCAACAAGAAATACTGATGGATAATCCTATGACTTTGTGACAGAGCGTCCACAAAATGTGCGGCAGAATTAGGGTATGTTCACATGGAGTTTTTTGCAGGCTGAAAAAAATTTGGTAAAGGAATTAGGAAACGTTTTTTTGACACTTTTTTTTACACGATGCGTTTTTGGTCGCGTTCTTTTACGTGTTTTTTGCCAAGGTTTTTTGCTCCACTACACTGTATGGACCTGGAAACTTCCTTTTAAGGCTGAGGCCCCATGTTGCGGAAATGCAGCTTTTTTTTGTTGCAGATTTTGCTGTGTTTTTTTGACCCAAAGCCAAGAATGGCTACAAAAGGAATGGGAAATATCTAGGAAGTTCTTATACTTCTCCCTTCTGCTCAATTCACTCCTGGCTTTGGCTCTTCTACAAAAAAAACTGTGTTTCCGTAACGTGGGCCCTCAGCCTTGAAAACACTTGAAGTTTTTTTGTTTTTGTTTTTTTTAAATTCTCATTTTTATTGTTTTTTTCATTTTAATTTTATACAACGGAAGTCAAAGAAGATATAAAGCGGAGTAAGATACAAACAATGCACTAAGAAGAACAATGGACTCAGGAGTTTTCAATGCGGTTTTTGCAAAAACTGTGTCACGACTTTTCCTCCTCCCATTGATTTCAATGGGTTTTTCAAGGTGGAATCCACCTGAAGATAGGTCATGTGGCGTTTTTTTCCCCTCTAGCTGAGAAAATCAGCTAGAGGAAAAAAACTGCTACTGACTCCCATTGAAATGAATGGGAGGCCTTTTTTGAGATGGATTACACCTCAAAATCAGCCTGCAAAAAACTCTGTGTGAACATAGCCTTACTAATCCTGTCTAACTTTTATACAGTGCACATGCCAGATCTATCCCAGGGGCTGATGCTGGATGATAAATCTGGTGCGTCCTTACATTATTCAGCCTCAGTCTATACCACTATTAGTTCACTTACTTCGTAACAGAATTCTCCTGCACATTGTTGCATCTTAAAGGGATTCTATCATTAAAAAAACGTCTTTAAACTAAAAGCACATAGGAATAGCCATTATAAAGCCTATTCATCTCTTACCTTTATTTTGCAGGTCCGCGCCACTGTTTTCAAATGATTCCTCTTTTTGTCTTTATGCTAATTATGCTCAGAGAGCACAGCATCGTCATCGCTCCCAGCTCCGCCTCTGTCTTCTCTTCCTGACGCCTCCGTTGCGTTTCTCCTCCACTTCACTGCGTCAGCAGCCAACAAGCGCCTCCTTGGGAATCAAAATCCCGCGCATGCGCAGTCGGATCTGCCACTTGGGTTTGCAGTGAAGAGGAGGAGAAACACAATGGAGGCGTCAGGAAGAGAAGTGCTGGGAGCGATGACGACGCTGTGCTCTGAGCATAGGCTGAACGCCCCCGTGCATAATTAGGAATTAGCCTTTATAATGGCTATTCCTACGTGCTTTTAGTTTAAAAACGTTTTTTTAATGATAGAATCCCTTTTAGTCCCACCGCTTGTTCGGCTAGTATAGTTAGGCTAGTTTCACAACCTTCAACTTCTTGTATCCTTTAATAGTCCCCGCTCCACTGACTCCAGCACAGTTGGAATTTTATCTCTAGCCCTCACAGTTCCTGAGGAATCAGTGCTGTTACTTTCAGTACCCAACATGATAATTAGTCTTTCTACTGTCAGGTGGGCGGGATCCAGATTGTCTACTCCACCCACCTGAAAGTAGAGAGCCTAATTAGCATATGGGGTGCTGAAAGTAGCAGAACCGATTGCTCAGGAATGGTGGGGGCTAGAGAAAAAATTCCAACTGCATCGGAATCAGTGGAGCAGCAGCTTTTAAAGGATGCATAGAGGTGGAGGTGGGCAGTCACGGTGTAGCACCGCCCACTGAAATCCTAGTTCCAAATAAAAGCTAATTTTGGCCACTAAATTACTAATTATTCTGAATCTTTCCCCACAAAACTATATATTGATCTGCTCAGCTCCTCCTGCTCTATAACATACTGTTGGCAGATCAGATTGCATTTTAAGCGCAACGGGGTTCCCTTTAAGTAAGAAAAAGAATACATTTTTTTCACTGGTTCTATAAAACTTAATAAAATCATGAATAAAAGAAGAAATCTCCAGCCCTGCTCCCATTTCCATTATGTCTCTGCTCATGACAATCTGGGCTTATTAAAATTATTGAACCATAAATGCAGCTCTGTAAAACATAATGAAACTTAATGGTGTATGTTTCATGGCAATGGGATAACTTATGTTAATAAGGATAATGTAGCATTATACTTCCCAAAATCCTTCTTCGTGATTGTGGCACCTGGAGGCTACCGTGTGGTACTACACTACCTGTAAAGATTTGCTCATACCAAATCCTTCATCATGATAGTGACACCTACAGGCCACCGTGTGGTACTACACTATATAAAAATTTGCTCATAACTTTTCAACCATACTCTTTGACACAGTTTATATAGAGCAAAGTTTGGTCAAATATAAAGGATTCTCCAGGGACAAAGCTAGGCTGCCCTAAACCTGGAGCAAAGATCCAGTTTTAGTTAAAGTTATACATGCAGATGTCATATACTATATAATGTACATACATAGAGTGATAGTTAAGCGGCCCAACCAGACGTCCATCAGTGGAGAGCTGCAGTAACAGTGCCCGGTCACTATACAGGCCACAGAGTCATTTATCTTCGGCTCCGTGTACTATAGGGAGCGGATCCATGCGGGGTCTGCCTGTCCACACCCCACTAATCAGATATTTATGGCATATCCTAAAATTCCTGGACAACCCCTTTATCCCAAGATTATAAAAGGAACAAAACCATTAACAAGCCAATACCTTAAGTTCTAGGAAGCCAATTGGAGGGCGTTTAGACCCTTCCATCTCACCCCAGCGTTACCCTGTCCTTTTAACATGCAGGACTAGTACATTTATTTATCCGCATCTAATTGAAGTAATTTCCAGTAAACTATTAATATAAAGCATATTTTATGCCACGGAAATCTCTATAGTCTGTATTTGCATCAGAGTTTAGAGTCACCATATAAATCAAAATATAGTTCAGCGTGATCATAAAATGAATAGCTCATCATAAATACATTGCTTGCTTGGTGGTTACAAGGGAAAACGTTTCATATATCCAAGGCTAAGTGTCACCGCATTCATGTAAATTAAACAGGCTGCAATAGATCCCGGGGAATTACCATAAATAAGTCTGGCCTATGATGGTAATAAATGGAAAGGACTGAACCCTGTAAACAAGATAAGTAACTCCGACTATGAAGAGTCTCGTAAAACAGGAAGGGCCTGAAGGACGATGACATTCACCATTAATATTCTCAGAAAATGGACTCAAAAGAAATTTCAATACAGATATAGCCTTATATTTAAAGGGAGTGTGTCACCAGACCCCAGCCCTACAGATAGATAGGTTAGTGTCATCAGATTCCAGCATATCACCCCAGCCCTGCAGATAGATAGGTTAGTGTCATCAGATTCCAGCATATCACCCCAGCCCTGCAGATAGATAGGTTAGAGTCACCAGAACCAGCATATCACCCCAGCCCTGCAGATAGATAGGTTAGTGTCACCAGACCCAGCATATCCCCCCAGCCCTGCAGATAGATAGGTTAGTGTCACCAGACCCAGCATATCACCCCAGCCCTGCAGATAGATAGGTTAGTGTCACCAGAACCAGCATATCACTCCAGTCCTGCAGATAGATAGGTTAGTGTCACCAGAACCAGCATATCACCCCAGCCCTGCAGATAGATAGGTTAGTGTCACCAGACCCAGCATATCACCCCAACCCTGCAGATAGATAGGTTAGTGTCACCAGACCCAGCATATCACCCCAGCCCTGCAGATAGATAGGTTAGGGTCACCAGACCCAGCATACACACGTGGACAAAATTGTTGGTTCCCGTCGTTTAATGAAAGAAAAACCCACAATGGTCACAGAAATAACTTGAATCTGACAAAACTGGAATTCGCCAAACTACATGTTGACAAGCCACAAGGTTTCTGGGAGAATGTCCTATGGACAGATGAGACAAAAATCGAAATTTTTGGCAAGGCACATCAGCTCTATGTTCACAGACGGAAAAATGAAGCATATCTTGAAAAGAACACTGTCCCTACTGTGACACATGGAGGAGGCTCTGTTATGTTCTGGGGCTGCTTTGCTGCATCTGGCACAGAGTGTCTTGAATCTGTGCAGGGTACAATGAAATCTCAAGACTATCAAGGGATTCTAGAGAGAAATGTGCTGCCCAGTGTCAGAAAGCTTGGTCTCAGTCGCAGGTCATGGGTCTTGCAACAGGATAATGACCCAAAACACAGCTAAAAACACCCAAGAATGGCTAAGAGGAAAACATTGGACTATTCTGAAGTGGCCTTCTATGAGCCCTGACCTAAATCCTATTGAGCATCTTTGGAAGGAGCTGAAACATGCCGTCTGGAAAAGGCACCCTTCAAACCCGAGACAACTGGAGCAGTTTGCTCATGAGGAGTGGCCAAAATCCCTGCTGAGAGGTGCAGAAGTCTCATTGACAGTTACAGGAATCGTCTGATTGCAGGGATTGCCTCAAAAGGTTGTGCAACTAAATATTAAGTTAAGGGAACCATCATTTCTGTCCAGGCCTGTTTCATGAGTTTTCTTTTTGAAAAAAATTCTGTTGAAGCCTGGTTGGAAAGCAATGTCTGACTTTCATTTTTTCATTTTCATAGAATTTTTATATATTATTATTTTTGTCATATTCAAGTTATTTCTGTGACCATTGTGGGTTTTTCTTTCATTAAACGAGGGGTACCAACAATTTTGTCCATGTGTGTATCACCCCAGCCCTGCAGATAGATAGCATCATAACCATAGGTGAGAATTCCAGTATAGTTTTCAATATCCTTATATTTTTTGCCTCGGAGCCAATCCCATCACAGTATGGAGCGTCTGTCATCCAAGCCTATTCAGATTCACCTTGTAGTAAATCAAAAAACTGAAATATTCAGCAAATCTCTGAAGAATATTAATGACACCTTTCAAGGTTCCTCCTGTCTTATACATTTTCTATGCCCTCCTTCGACTTTGACCTTTGATGAAGTCTACGCCTCCCTGCAACATTCTCCTATGTAACAAGACACAAGTGCAGGAACAAGAGACACTTAGATAAGAAAATCCAGTCTCGTTCCTTTCTATCATGACAACAGAAGGATGTTTCATTTCAGAAAACACTGAGGATCCGGCCGCGGTCTTTGTTTATTTAATTGAAGCAATCTCCTCCGTTTTCCCTTTAATTTCACCTCCAGTTCTGGGGGCGCGCTAGCCATAAGTTATTGATGAAGCCTATTCTGACTTAATGGAGAGGAAAAAAAAAAAAAGAGAGAGAAAATGAATGTGTGCCGGAGAATGGAGGAGACGAAAATGAGAAAGTAGAAAGCATTTAAATCGATTGTGCAAACAAAGGAAAAGAGTGAAGGAAGAGAAAAAAAGAGAAGATGTCTGATACCGCTGTCAAAACATCTGAAATGCTAGATAATATCAGGAGGAGCTGAGGCGTCTGTCTGCACCCAGATACGGCTGCAAATATCTCAGCCCATACATTACAAAGGGATACACAGTCTCCTCACCTTCCGATCTGCAGAGGGGCGCACCGCCATCATTAAACTGTCTACCTGCAAAGTCAAGGAGACTGAAAAACAACCAGAACAGATGGCGACAGCCAAGCACAAATCATTTGTAAATTTCTAATATCAAAGAACAAGATGCCAAAATCAATAACCAGATTTTGCCATGCACCGTGACATCACTGATCTGCAATGATTACTAGATGCACTAGGGGGCAGGACTACTGGCACCAAATTGAAATGACCTGAACATTACAAATGTGTTCTTTGGGGCATTCTGCTTTGTTTGATCTCTGTTTTAGAGACACATGTAGCAAACACACTAAGTGTCCAAAATTGGGTGAATTTTGCTAATGTAAAGTGGTGGAACTCACCTCCTTGGATATCTAAACCTTGCAGCCAAAAAACATATGAATGTATATTACAGCTGACCTGTTGTATTCCTAGTTCTTTGCTGCCATCTTGTGGATTCACGGTGTAGACTGAAATGTGCTCAGTCGTTATCTAGTTGTGGAGGGGTTAATGCATAAAGGTGGCTTTGTGTGTTCTGTCTAAGAACGCCCACCATTTGAGCTAGAACAAGGGTTTTGCAACATACTGGAGGATATATAAGGAACTGACATGTGGTTAGTTGTCTGTCACAGGAGGAAGATGCCTAAAGCAGGTGTGAACAAGGTGTCCCAGGTGGGAGTCGGCAGCCATGGCTCTCCAGACTTGGGGAAGGATGAGGGCATTGAGGACATCTCCTATAGATGTGTGTTTTATGTCTGTGCCCTCCTATGGAGTATTAATATGTAATATATGTACAGCAAAAATACTCTGCAACCTCATGCTTGTCTCCACCTGACTTCATCTGTGCCATCCGTATTCTGCACACAGGTCTCTGCACTGCAAAGGCTGAGAGATACAGGAGCATCTCAATAAATTAGAATATCTTTGAAACGTTTATTTCTTTCAGTAATTAAATTAATAAAGTGACCTCCTATATTTTCTAGATTCTTTACACACAGAGTCTTCTATTTCAAGTGTTTTATTTCTGTAAATGTTGATTATGGATTACAGGGAATGAAAACCCAAATCTAAGAAAATTAGAATATTGTAAGTTCAGTTCAGTCTTGTAAATTCATTGTCACCTGCCAAGGTTTCCTAAGCCTTTACATGGTCCCTCAGTCTGGTTCAGTAGGACACACAATCATGGAAGACGCTGATTATGGATTGTATTACTGAATTACTGAGATGAAGGAACGTTTCACAGATATTCTCATTTATTGAGATGCTCCTGTACAATTATTAACACACCTACATAAAGCTCACATTCTCTCATATTCTGGCTTGTTGCATTCAGAGCTCTTTAGCATTACAAGGGTTTGATACTTTTCTGGAAATAGCGCCCATCTTGTCCATGGTCTGTGTTTGGTATTGCAGCTCTAGCTCTTTCATGTGAACATAACTGAGCTGCAATACCAGCCACAGAAGACATGTAGCCCTGGCAGCTTGTGTGCAGTATCTCCCAGCAGTCACAGACTTGGTGTTCTGCTCCTGTCTCTCCTGCTTGTGGTGCCCTTAGGGTGTGTGCCAACTCTCTCTGCTTCTTAAAGGGCCAGCACATGCACCAGTCATTCTTTGCCTGCCAATTACAGCTGACACTCTCTTATATAACTCTGCTTAGTTTTCTGCTCTGTGCTGGAGCAAAGGTTCCTTGTCGCCTAGTGTTGTGCTTCTTGTTTTTGCTCTATTGTTTCCCCGTGCTGACCTCAGCTTGTTCTCTCACCTATGTACCTGTGTCACCTGCCCTGACTGCCTGACTGATCTTGACCTCACATTCTACCTACCCTGACCTTTGGCTTGAACTTGGCCTGTGAAGCAGCTGATCTGTGGATGTCCCAGGTATCAGCCCCCACAGATCAGATATACAAGACCTAGAAGACCGCGGTCTATGATCACCTGCTAGATGGTCATATTGTGCTACAATCATTTTTCTTTCCTTCCCTACCATCTACTGGCTTGTGCTGAGAATTTTTAGAAATGCTGAACACTAGAAAACTTGCAAGACTTTATTAAATAAATGTGATCAATGTCTATTCCAATAAGAGACTTTCTGCTAAACATGACGACTGAGCGACTGTATTTGTGTCTTATTTCAGCTGCAAACATAAAATCTATTTATTAGCTCAAACAGGAGCAAATTGGAGATTTGGGAGGAACGCAGCGGTCTCTTTCTCCAGGATTCAGTACATCTGACATTTAAGAGTTCATATCATTTCTGTGAATTAAATATTTTGTTTGTGCGAATGCCCTGGAGCAAAGCGCGATGGGAAGACTTTACATAAGCGAGGCCGGTGTCTGTGATTAACCAATGGACAAGAATAGAGCGGGTTGTTTACTGCAGGCACTACACGGAGCAGCAGGAGCCTAGCTGGGGGCAGAGGGTGTAACTTGTGGGGGTGCAGAGGGTGCACCAGGTCCAGGAGCTTTAGGGGGCCCATAAGGTGTCTCTTTCCAATATGAGGACACCAGTACTATAAATGATACATTATAGTTTGGGGACCTGAAATAGATTTTGCATTCAGACTTTACATCATGTAACGCCTCTGCTGGGGGGTACAGGTGCCTAGGGTGATGAGTGACGGGGAGGGCACCAATCTATAAGCCCTATATACAGACCTAGGAACGCAAGCTGTATCTTTACCCCAATGGACAGGATATTGAATACAAGCAATATTGAGTCTACTACTAAGGTAACAACATCTAATATAGGGCTGGATAATCTCATACTAAAACTCAAGAACTCTGCCAAATGTGCCATTCTTATATTAAGTAAATGTGCACCATGATGTTAGAATGTCCCCTCCTTCCTATAAATAATCACGGCTACACCAAAAAATTGTGGCCACATGGAGCTGCCAATAGGGGGAGCTAGCTGTGTATACAATTAAATGCACAATGGGGGGTGTAAAACTTTGCATGCAATGAGCTCGGCCTTATAGACAGTGCATGCAAGCAGCACTCCCTAATTCCCTTCATGTAATCACAGAGCTGCATGCTAAAATACTGAAAGCCTGGCGACGCCACTAGGGGGAGCTAGCTGAAAATGGATTGGTTCAGTTAAGGTTGCCAAAAATATTTGTATGCAGTGAGCAAAGCCCCAATGGCAGCTGCAAGCAAATGCAAGAAAGAGCAATGACTAATAAGAGGGCAATACTAATAATAAGAAACACTTCAGTGCCCCAAATCCAAATTCATTGCCCCTAGTCTGAAATTCCTTAAAGAGAGCCGCCGCCACCGACATGTCTGATTTAGTAACTACTTGTATTCCCCATAAAATAACAATTCTGGAGCATTTTTTCTTATAGCTATACTATGTGATGTTCCTCTGTTATTCCTCTTAGATATTAATGAATATATTTCCAGGAGGAATTTCTGAGGAATTTCAGAGCTCTAAGTAAAGATGCTGCACAATTGTTATTTCATGGGGAACACATATATAAAACAAACATGTCAGGAGAGGTGACGGATCCTATTTAATCTCACAATAATTTATCCCATAAATCCAATAAATCACCATCTGGGTGTTGCATTGTCATCGGACCGTCCATTGATTTAGGGAATGTATTCACATTGTAATGTCAGTCTGGATTTCAGGGTTTACGCCATCTTTAGACTAGGATCAGTATTGTAGAGTTGTCAGTAAAATGTCACAAGCATTGTCTACATTGTGTTGTGGTCTATACAATAAGGGGAGCATTGTGTAGTTGTCAGGATGATGTCAGACATATTGAATGGCCGTCTACAGCTAGTATACAGAGGGATACACAGGATTAGTAGGATCTGTGCTAACCAATAAAATTATTGCATCAATGCAAGAAATGATGGTGTCCCAGAATACAATAGCTCACCTATAGGGTAATTCACATGCAGCAGAATTGTTGCAGACATTTCCTTGACTGTCCTATTCATTTTAAGGCTGCATTCACACAGGGCAGTTGGGCGCTGTTAATAAAACATCAGATGAGCCTCTTAAAGGGATTTTCCAAATCAAAGAAAATATACATGAAACAGATAAACATGGGGCCAGAATTGTTTTCACCCGTCACCGATCCCCGCCTGTCCCAGTTCCCTGCAGATCCCCACTTTTTTGGGGGTCTCTCAAATTACAGGAAAAGCTTGGGGATTCTTGCTCAGCCAATCACTGACTGGAGAGGTGACCCACTACTGCCTGTGACTGTGGCGGGTTTTTATGGGGTGCACAATGTGTAAAAAAAATAAATAAATAAAAAATGTATTTTAAAAAGTACACCACACCCACATCCCAGATTCTAGCCCCGCCCCCAGTGACACTATCTGTAATGTAGTGCAAAAAATATTTTAAAAATTTTAATGGCACTTTGTTCTATTAAAAAAAAGAGAAAGAATGTGTTAAAAACAGAAAAATTTCCCTCCCCTTATTTTTTTATATTTATTCAAATATTAAAAGAAAATGAACAAAATATGGAAAAATAAAAGTGATATAAAATGAAAGCCCACAAAAAAAGATGGAAAAATGACTTCAATAATGGAAACTAAATAGTGTTATAGCCTTCAAAACCTGCACATACCAAAAAAATATGTCTCTGGTCATAAACCAAAAAAAATGGGCGGTCATGAAGCGGTTAATGGCCAGGCTGTACGGGTGCGCTGCGGAGCTGTCTGGGCATTCTGGATAAGCTGCTCTCTCTCTCTCATCTACTATTTTGTCGTAAATCCTTGTTTTTAGTAAATTCCCCTACTGACATCATGTAAATTCTCAGCGGATTACGGAGTCTGTTACCTAGAGGATGGCTCGATGTGTAACATGTCAATCGATAGAGCAGATCAGGGCGTGCACAGCCATATGTATTGTATACAGGACTCCAGTATAGATTGGGAGGAATGAACGTCTACATAATGTGCAGTCCCCTGTGTGATACTATAGACCTCCTATATAATGTCATGTATATGTCTACTATGGTGCAAAAGCTCATCTTGGGCCCCCCTGCATGACTTCTCCTGACAACCATCAGCCCCATCCCAACCAAACATTTTAGCAGCATTTACATCTCCTATCTGGCCCAGACCACCATAAAGACTTGTTCACACCATGCCTGTACACACAAGCTCCCCATCATTCTTATTCCCTATCTATGCCCCCCCAAACACAATAATTGTGCCCCCTTTTGTGTCACTGTCTCCCCCACAGAATCCCTCCTTGACTATATCCTGCTGATCAAATAATATTTTTGCCATAACAGTTCATTTCTCCTCTCTGACAGTGGAAGGTTGTGTATCATACATCTTCTCAATGCAGCGCACCAGAGGGCAGGGGGAATACATTTACAATGCACAGACTGCCAGCCAACTAAGGAAATAATAAAGACACCAAAGACATTTATACAGTGGAGAGTGACCTTTGGCCGCCCCTTGGCTTCTGGGCGCTGTTTCTGGAAAAAAAAACAGCCATATTTTTTCTAATCTTATAGATCCCCTTTAAAGGAGCATTCCATTATAAACTAGCCCCACTAAAGCCTGATCACTGCTGTCACTTTTCAGCTTGTGCTGTGTACACTGGGGTATCTGCTCCTTTATAAAGTAGGCCAATAACAGCATGGACAATAGGTGATGGAGACAGCTCCCCCCCTCTGCGCCTCCCTGCATGTGTCACAAAGCATGCCCACAACACTACCGGTAGTCGAGCAGTACAGACATTAGTCAGTTATTCTCAGGCTGAGAGTTCCTATGGCCATTTGGCTGCAGTAAAATAATATTTTATAGAGTAAGAGATCAGTAAGATATCCGCCCAATAATCCGGTAAAGCGCATTAATATATTTCAGTATATTTGACGTGAACCTGCAGCATGTTATAGAGCAGGAGGAGCTGAGCACATTGATATATAGCTTTGTGGGAAAAGATTTCGTATAAACTTTCATTTATTTACCTAAATGTTTGCTCATTCTGAGTTTAGGAATCCAAGGGGCGGTCCTACTCAGTGATTGACAACCTTCCCTATATGATTATGTATACAGAAACACTTGTCAATCACTGATAAGATCCGCCCACTGGACTTCTAACAGAACTCTGAGCAGAGATTTAGATGAATAAATTACCAGTTATATTGAATCCAAGAACATAACTACAAAACAGACATACTGTAGTAGTATCCCTGTACTGTGACATCACTGTGTATATTATCCCTGTACTGTGACATCACTGTGTATATTATCCCTGTACTGTGACATCACTGTGTGTATTATTCCTGTACTGTAACATCACTGTGTGTATTATCCCTGTAGTGTGACATCACTGTGTGTATTATCTCTGTACTGTGACATCACTGTGTATATTATCCCTGTACTGTGACATCACTGTGTATATTATCTCTATACTGTGACATCACTGTGTGTATTATCCCTGTACTGTGACATCACTGTGTGTATTATCTCTGTACTGTGACATCACTGTGTGTATTATTTCTGTAGTGTGACATCACTGTGTATATTATCTCTATACTGTGACATCACTGTGTGTATTATCCCTGTACTGTGACATCACTGTGTGTATTATCCCTGTACTGTGACATCACTATGTTTGTTCAATCTGTCCTGTGACATCACTGTGTGTAATATCCCTGTTGGTAACATAATCATACACTTTCCAAGTTCTGCTTTTGCTGCATAGGGTGGTTAGTAGAGCTGAATCTTTTCCCATAAAACTATATATCAATCTGCTCGGCTCCTCCTGCTCTATGACCTGCAGACTGAAGATAAGACTAAATGGAGAATATGGCAGATTCCTTTTAGTTGGAAAAATACAAAAAATGATACATTCCCTAAGAGGTCACCCCATGAATAGATCCTGCTACACACCCACATAGAGAAGGAAGACATTGACTTGTACGGCTCCACATCTCAAGGTTAAGAGGAGCTGAAGAATACATAGCAGCCATCAAATTCCAAGCAGCTGCTCAATTCAAGAGAAAAAAATACGAGCTTGGATTGGATTTCCGAGTAAAGATATTGATGTTTTCAGAGCAAAGGGACCTGGGAGTTGTAACGGATAAAACATTAGACCTGTAAGGAGCGGAGGAAGCAAAACGAGCGATTAAATATATTTATAGGAATATTGAGAGCAGGGCTCCTGGGCTGGAGCTTACAATACTCCGAAAATTAGCCAGGTGCCAGCACAGAATAGTGATGTCTAGTGAGGGCAGGGAGGACGGGATGTTCAGTGCCTTGTAGAAATATAGGCAACAAACCAGAGGCTCAAGTAACCTTCACATACCAGTTCTTGAAATAAGGGAACCTCTTAGTGATGGGCGAACCTTGCGAAATTCATTTCTCAAATATTTGTGATATTCGCCAAGAAAATTTGATTCAGACCTAGAAGGGGAAGTTCAGGGCAAAGTTGATTCTTATACCCGGGGTCTTCTAAGGCAAAAGAATATAATAATAGGAGGACAAGGAAAACTTAAAAACACTTATTCACCTTCCTGGACTTGGCCGCAGTGTCCTCCGGTTTTCCAGCCTTCTTCCTGGGCAGTCCACCATGTCTTCCCAATTATGTGCTGCAGCCCTGGAAAGAGGAATTTATGTATTTATTTAGCGTTTATTTGTATAGCGCCATCCCGCAGCGCTGTACAGATATTGTCAATCACTGTCCCATATAGGGCTCACAATCTATATTCCCTATCAGTATGTTTATGGAGTGTGGGAGGAAACCGGAGTACCCGGAGGAAACCCACCGAACACAGGAGAACATACAAACTCCTTGCAGATGTTGTCCTTGGTCGGATTCCCTACTTTTATTACACTCAGGACACAGGAGTATAATAATTAACAATGGTGGATTCATTGGTGGCAAACCCCAAAAATTTCAGGTTTGGCCAGATGCCTAACTTGAAGCCCATGGGCCCCAATGCAAAATCTGTAACCGGGCCCCTACTTACCTTGCACTATTTAAAATAGTTGTATATTATATGTGGCAGAGAGCCCTTTGGGGCCCCTCAGGTTCCAGGGCCCGGTAGCGACTGCTACTGCACTTTCCCTATAGCTAAATCCTGGGCTGAACCTGAACCCAACTTGTTACAAACCGGTTTGTCCATGTCTAGAACCTGTCAATGTGTCCACATCATAAAGTACACCTTCCCTTTAAGGGGACCGGTCATCTTCTCATGTCTGTGTTACTAAATACATGTATTTCGCTTGATATAATGGTTTCCATTTTCTTATGTTTATTTATTTTATTATTTCTTTGTTGGTATTGTGTCATTGCCTAGAAATCTATGAATAAATAGACAACTGGGTGTTACTATTCCTCCTGTCATAAGGATGTGTCCAAGCACAGTCTGTACTGTCAGCTCTGATTGGACAATGTGAGACTGTGTAGCGAGACGCCCCCAACTGATGTTCCCCAGTTGTCTAATATTTCATACATTTCTAGGAGGAATAACTGAGGAACAGTACAAAACAGAGTGATGGTAGAAAAGATGGCCATGGAATACAATTATTTACTGAAACAGAAGGTAATGTGAGAGGTCCCCTTTAAACCCACCACCCCAAACTTCACCTCACTGCCGTCTTATAGTGAGGAGGAACTACGGATACCTGTTCTAGTGCTCATGGTGGTCCCTGAGGTGGGGTCCTAACATTAGACATCTATCACCTGTCCTGTGTCAATTGTAGGAAGACCTCTTTAAAGGGGACCTGTCACCAGGTCTTGAAAGCCCAATGACATCCATCATCTGATCGGCGCTGTCACCCTGAGCATTTTGGTGCTTTGTTCATCCAAATTCGTTCAGCCATTCCCCAGATATAAGCCCTGTAACTGTTAATACAATTTAGGGTCTACTAGCCAAGTGGGTGGTAACACTGGGGGTGGGGTCTATGTGTGCTGTATGTCATGCAGTGTCACCACCCACTTGACTAGTAGACCCTAATCTGCATCAACACTAAAAGGGCCTATATCTGTGGAATGGCTGGACAGATTTGGATAAACAAAGCACCAACATGCTCAGGGTGACAGCGCCGATCAGATGATGGATGTCACTGGGTTTTTCAGACTTGTTGACAGGTTCTCTTTGAGTCATATAGAGGAGATTCATGCCATTTGTGCTAGTTTTGTGGCATGCAAAAATGTTGCAAATTTTGGTGCACGCCATATCTGCACCACACTGGGGGTGAAGTTTAGAGGAGGCGGAGGGGCCTTAGCAGACCAACACATATAACATATCAGAACATAACAGGCGCAAATTCCAATTTCTGGCCCAAAGACAGCAAAAGCTGCACCCAATTTAATAGGCACCTAAATTTTGCACATTGTACTCCAACGGGCACATGAAACGCCAGCCTTAGCACATCCTCCCCAGCCTAGTATAGTGAGACCCATATCTAGTCCTCGTGCACACTGCCGTATCACGGCTCCATACATCCTCCACCACCGCTGTTTTTGGTCGGTTGACCTTGCCCAAGAGCGGCGTGAGGAAATCCTTTTACTTGCCTTATTTCCCCAATGAGTCCAGGCGTGCCGAGGTGCGCTCATCAGATTGTGGAGTTGTTGCTTTGTGTGGAGGAGACGGATAATTTGAGAAGAAAAAAAAAGGAAAAAAACGTCAATGAAGAGAATTTCACTGGACTGATAAAGCTTAGCGCACGCAGCAGAGAAAAGCGAAAGGTCACTTTCCAAGACGTTGCTTCCCCCGGCAGACTCTCTAATTTCATCCTATTGTGTCACCCAGAATAGAGCCACAACAAAAGGTAAATAGATACATTACCCCGAGCCCGGCGGTGAGCGGAGAAATCCTTATCATACTGAGTGGATAGGTCTGCGGAAAATAAGGATAATAATCTGTCTTCTATATTTATACATCACATCTTATCTTAGATGCAGGACCTAGAGCTGAGTGGCCCAGATATACCGCCATCCACAGCCCGCACACTCCCGCTGTGCACCGCCATGTCCACCACAGCCTTCTACAGCTCTTCATAGACCACACATATTTCAGAAATGGGGGGTCCTATTCCCAGCACCCCGACAATCACCTAAGGGGCCACAGTGCTAATAGCTTAAACAGGCACAGCTAAGTTGAATGCAGTACTAGACACAACCATAGGGGGGCCCCTATGCAGATAGATAGGTTAGTGTCACCAGAACCAGCATATCACCCCAGCCCTGCAGATAGATAGGTTAGTGTCACCAGAACCAGCATATCATCCCAGCCCTGCAGATAGATAGGTTAGTGTCACCAGAACCAGCATATCACCCCAGCCCTGCAGATAGATAGGTTAGTGTCACCAGACCCCAGCATATCACCCCAGCCCTGCAGATAGATAGGTTAGTGTCACCAGACCCCAGCATATCACCCCAGCCCTGCAGATAGATAGGTTAGTGTCACCAGAACCAGCATATCACCCCAGCCCTGCAGATAGATAGGTTAGTGTCACCCCCCCCCCCGGGTCCCAGACCCCAGCATATCACCCCAGCCCTGCAGATAGATAGGTTAGTGTCACCAGACCCAGCATATCACCCCAGCCCTGCAGATAGATAGGTTAGTGTCACCAGACCCCAGCATATCACCCCAGCCCTGCAGATAGATAGGTTAGTGTCACCAGACCCAGTATATTACCCCAGCCCTGCAGATAGATAGGTTAGTGTCACCAGACCCCAGCATATCACCCCAGCCCTGCAGATAGATAGGTTAGTGTCACCAGAACCAGCATATCACCCCAGCCCTGCAGATAGATAGGTTAGTGTCACCAGAACCAGCATATCACCCCAGCCCTGCAGATAGATAGGTTAGTGTCACCAGACCCAGCATATCACCCCAGCCCTGCAGATAGATAGGTTAGTGTCACCAGAACCAGCATATCACCCCAGCCCTGCAGATAGATAGGTTAGTGTCACCAGACCCAGCATATCACCCCAGCCCTGCAGATAGATAGGTTAGTGTCACCAGACCCAGCATATCACCTATCAGGATCTTGATTTGATGAAATCTTTGTTTTGCCAGTACTGGTCCCTTAGTAAGATGGCGATTTGTGTGTTTCCTGTCCGTGGCCATCTTTGTTCCTGCCTGTTGATTTGAACTCCTGCACCTGATCACTCAGTGCCTAAGTATTGTGTTGAAGCCAGCTTATCTCAGTCCTTGAGCCGGGACCAATAGTTCCTAATTGGTTCTATACTACTGCTGCACCTCAAGTTCCAACTATTGCTGCTGCACTGCAAGTCCCAGCACACTACCTGTTGCACTACAGACTCCAGCCATTGGTCTCCGGAGTCTGGTACAAGAGTCTTGACGTCACCCTAGCCCTGCAGATAGATAGGTTAGTGTCACCTGAATCATACAGTGTTTTCCCCCTTGTGAATCGCTGCTTCCATTACTCATATATCGCAGTTACTGTCAATATATAAATGAGCACTTTTGAGTAACAAGGACATTGCTCCACAGAGCTCATTTACATATTGGTAATGGAGGCAGCGATTCACAAGGGGAAAATACTGTTTGGTCCATAATAATATAATGCCTGAGGGGCCACTGGGGGGACAGGTTAATGTACTTTATAATTCTGTGGCAGGGGCATTTGATTGTGTGATGGGCCATTAAGGGCCATTATACTATGTAGGGGCCACTATTATTTGTGCAGGTCATGTATGTCTAAGTCGGGGGGGGGGCGCTTATAAAACCTTTACACCGGGCTCACCAATGTGTTAAAATGGCCCTATGAACCTGCAGTTTGGGAGCATTGCAAAAAATTGCATAGACCGTAACTGGCTAATACTTGTATTACTAGTCCCTTTTATATGGAGGCTCCGCAGCTTCTGACCTCACACCATGTGGTGCACGTTTCCATGCAATAAGGGAGATACAAATGAGATTTTCTGTCATTTAGGGATGGAGCCTTATTTCATGCCTCGGACTTGGTCTCTGATTTTCATTTTTATAGCCGTCTTCAGCGTCAGAGTCTCCCCCTCCATAGTCGGAGCATTTATAATATGCGCAGTCAATGCCAGGTGTCTTTGTGTCGCCATATTTCACACAACCTGGGATGGAGCTGTCGTCTTCTAAACAAATGTAGACAATAAAACTCCAATATATATGGATTGTAATAAGTCACTTTATATTAAGGCATCTGCGGAAATCCAGAAAAGTGGACAGATGGGAGGAGGAGAAGAGATGGACGACTGCAGGGGTGTGCGCGGCTGCTCAGCTGGTACCTGCAGATTTATCACCTATATTATATTGCAGGCTGTATAGGGGGGGTGCAGAAAATTATCAGAGGGTCACATGAAATGTATCTCAGCAGTATATGCCGTAACAGTCTAATAGGTAGGGAGAGTGAGCGCCCGATAGATATGGCGGAACTCCCGAGATTTGTTTCAGCTTTGGCTGGCTCGGGTCCCGGATTTGTTTCGGGTTGAAGTTCGGTGCAAACCGGAAGTGAAATTATTATACTCTCTTCAGACCCCTAAGTATAATAGGATTAAAATCTACATAAAATACAGGACAACTTTTAAGGGTATATTCACATTGCAGAATTTGACACTGAATTTGACCTCAAAACCGGCCTCCGCTGATTTCAGTGAAAGACAGAGGCTGATTTTTATCTCTAGCTGATTTTTTTTCAGCTACCAGAAAAATAAGTGCTATGCTCGATCTTCAGACGGATTCCACCTGAGAACTCCCATTGAAGTGAATGGGAGGCTGAAAGTTCCTCCTGACAGGTGCAAAATGGGACATGGAGTTTTGTCAAGCTGAAAAATTCAGTTTAAAATTCCTGAATCTGAATTTTTCAGCCAGGAATAATTCCGCCTTGTGAACATGCCCTTAAAGGGAGATTCTGGAAGGGGCTTAAAATGAGCACACGGCACAAAATTGTGTGGCATAATGACCTGCCTGTATATATAGGGCGTACCCCCAAATAGTGAGTATGTCCCCTTTCAGCACACACCCTAATAAATACTGACCCCTTCTTAAAGGGGTTTTCCAGAAGATCCATGGCGGTCCAACACCTGGGAGTCTGACTGATCAGCTGCCGCAGCCGTCCCTGAGCGCCACTTCTGCTTCACATGTGATATCGCCTTTATTGGACACAAGGTCCGATCACAGTCCTATTAAAGTGAAGGGGCTGAGCTGCAATTCCAAGCACAGCCACAGACTTGTCAAGAATGCGTAAAATATGGAGTAAATGTATAAAAATGTAGTCTTTGGTAACAATGCAGTAAATGGAAAGTGTCACTACTTGTTTTTATTATTTATTGAAACCAGATATTACTTTATCTATCTTTTTATTTTCCGATTGTAGATTTATTTATTTTTTTATCCTATTTCCTGGCCATGATTATGGGGGCGGCCATCTTGTCTGAGCTTCTCCTCTGCTCTGATAGCAGCATTTAGTGATCTGCTTTACAGCACAGTCGGCCATAGGCAGCAATAGACTGGAGACGACTCATTGAGGTCTATGGGAGAGTTTTCTAGAGATGCTCTGTGCAGGGAGGGGGAGGAGATAAGCTGTGACATCATCTATTGACAGTGATGTAATGCTTGGCGTTATGTGGTCATCAGGCCAAAAATATCTCAGTCCCAGTTAAAGTAGATCCACAGTCCTGACCCATCTGTAAGGAGATTCACTTGTCTCAGCATACATGTTACCTAACTACATGATCTTCCCATCCTTGTTATGTCTTCATCTCTCTATGGCTTTATTTCTTGCACGTCTTATTCTATACATAACTGCAGTGTAAAGTATGGGGGAAAGCAAAACCGCTTATCCTCAGGAGATAATTATCAGATGCTACTAGATAGTGCAGCTAAGATCCAGTCACTACTCATAAACTTCTTCGCCAAATGTAGAAAAGTAAAGACAGGACATTGCTGTCCTTCCATACTGACCTATAAGACACCAACTGGACGTCCGCTGTAACTTGTCCCCTCGGTTATTCACCAAATTGAATATTTTTTTGTCAATTATTCTATAAGAACAAGTCCCCTCTAGAAAGGTCACAATAATTCAGTGCCAAACATTCTAGTAGTGATTGAAACATCTGAAGCATTAAGTAAGGTTATGGCGCCATCTTGTGTTATATGTTGGAATTTACTGTTAGTGTCATAAAGCAATACTGCCTTGTTGAAGGTTCTTATGAAAACAAAGTTTGAACAATGTTGCGGTTAGAAATTAAGAGTCTTTATGTATATACTCTAACACTTATCCTGTATACACTCCAGAGCTGCACTCACTATTCTGCGGTGCGCCTGTGTCATCTTCTTCTTCCCTGTCTGTCTGTTTCCTGTATTATACTCCAGAGCTGCACTCACTATTCTGCTGGTGCAGTCACTGTGTACATACATTACATTACTTACCCTGTACTGATCCTGAGTTACATCCTGTATTATACTCCAGAGCTGCGCTCACTATTCTGCTGGTGCAGTCACTGTGTACATACATTACATTACTTACCCTGTACTGATCCTGAGTTACATCCTGTATTATATCGGCTGCCTCCTATTCTGCTGGTACAGTCCTGTGTACATACATTACATTACTTATCCTGTACTGATCCTGGTTACATCCTGTATTTACTCCAGGCTGCACTCACTATTCAGCTGGTACAGTCACTGTGTATATACATTACTTACTTATCCTGTACTGATCCTGGTTTTACTGTATTATACTCCAGAGCTGCACTCACTATTCTGCTGGTACAGTCACTGTGTACATACATTACATTACTTATCCTGTACTGATCCTGAGTTATATCCTGTATTATACTCCAGAGCTGCGCTCACTATTCTGCTGGTACAATCACTGTGTACATACAGTCATGGCCAAAAGTTTTGAGAATGACACAAATATTCTATTTTCACATGATCTGCTGCCCTCTGGTTTTTATGTGTGTTTGTCAGATGTTTTTATCACATACAGAAATAGAATTGCATTCATATTATGAGTAACAGAAGCTTATATTGACAGTTAGAATGAGTTAATGCAGCAAGTCAATATTTGCAGTGTTGACCCTTCTTCTTCAGGACCTCTGCAATTCTCCCTGGCATGCTCTCAATCAACTTCTGGACCAAATCCTGACTGATAGCAGTCCATTCTTGCAGAATCAATGCTTTAATTTTGTCTGAATTTGTTGGTTTTTGTTTGTCCACCCGTCTCTTGATGATTGACCACAAGTTCTCAATGGGATTAAGATCTGGGGAGTTTCCAGGCCATGGACCCAAAATCTCTATGTTTTGTTCCCTGAGCCATTTAGTTATCACCTTTGCTTTATGGCAAGGTGCTCCATCATGCTGGAAAAGGCATTGTTGAGCGCCAAACTGCTCTTGGACGGTTGGGAGAAGTTGCTCTTGGAGGACATTCTGGTACCATTCTTTATTCATGGCTGTGTTTTTAGGCAAGACTGTGAGAGAGCCGATTCCCTTGGCTGAGAAGCAACCCCACACATGAATGGTTTCAGGATGCTTTACAGTTGGCATGAGACAAGACTGGTGGTAGCGCTCACCTCTTCTTCTCCGAATAAGCTGTTTTCCAGATGTTCCAAACAATCGAAAAGGGGATTCATCAGAGAAAATGACTTTACCCCAGTCCTCAGCAGTCCACTCCCTGTACCTTTTGCAGAATATCAGTCTGTCCCTGATGTTTTTTCTGGAGAGAAGTGGCTTCTTTGCTGCCCTCCTTGAGACCAGGCCTTGCTCCAAGAGTCTCCGCCTCACAGTGCGTGCAGATGCACTCACACCTGCCTGCTGCCATTCCTCAGCAAGCTCTGCACTGCTGGTAGCCCGATCCCGCAGCTGAAACACTTTTAAGAGACGGTCCTGCCGCTTGCTGGTCTTTCTTGGGCGCCCTGGAGCCTTTTTGGCACCAATGGAACCTCTCTCCTTGAAGTTCTTGATGATGCGATAGATTGTTGACTGAGGTGCAATCTTTCTAGCTGCAATACTCTTCCCAGTTAGGCCATTTTTGTGCAGTGCAATGATGACTGCACGTGTTTCTTTTAGAGATAACCATGGTTAACAGAAGAGAAACAATGATGGCAAGCACCAGCCTCCTTTTAAAGTGTCCAGTGGTGTCATTCTTACTTAATCATGACAGATTGATCTCCAGCCCTGTCCTCATCAACACCCACACCTGTGTTAATGGAGCAATCACTGAAACCATGTTAGGTGGTCCTTTTAAGGCAGGGCTGCAATGATGTTGAAATGTGTTTTGGGGGAGAAAGTTCATTTTCTAGGCAAATATTGACTTTGCAAGTAATTGCTGTTAAGCTGATCACTCTTTATAACATTCTGGAGTATATGCAAATTGCCATTAGAAAAACTGAAGCAGTAGACTTTGTAAAAATTAATATTTGTATCATTCTCAAAACTTTTGGCCATGACTGTACATTACATTACTTATCCTGTACTGATCCTGAGTTACATCCTGTATTATACTCCAGAGCTGCGCTCACAGTTCTGCTGATGCAGTCACTGTGTACATACATTACATTACTTATCCTGCACTGATCCTGAATTACATCCTGTATTATACTCCAGAGCTGCGCTCACTATTCTGCTGATGCAGTCACTGTGTACATACATTACATTACTTATCCTGTATTATACTCCAGAGCTGCGCTCACTATTCTGCTGGTGCAGTCACTGTGTACATACATTACATTACTTATCCTGTATTATACTCCAGAGCTGCACTCACTATTCTGCTGGTCCCCCCCCCCTCCACACATTCCATTCCTTTCCCCCTATTATACCCCAGAGCTGCACTCACATTCTGCTGGGCAGTCACTGTGTACATACATTACATTACTTATCCTGTACTGATCCTGAGTTACATCCTGTATTATACTCCAGAGCTGCGCTCACTATTCTGCTGGTGCAGTCACTGTGTACATACATTACATTACTTATCCTGTACTGATCCTGAGTTATATCCTGTATTATACTCCAGAGCTGCACTCACTATTCTGCTGGTACAGTCACTGTGTACATACATTACATTACTTATCCTGTACTGATCCTGAGTTACATCCTGTATTATACTCCAGAGCTGCACTCACTATTCTGCTACTAGAGCACTGCTAAAGGGTTAATTACTGTTGTACTGTGCATTCTGCACTTTATCACATGTTTGTGGTGTTGTGCGCCTTTTCTAGTATGCTATAATAATAAGTGGACTGTACCAATGTGGCTGCAGAAAGCGGGATGGAACACTCCTGTGACTGAAAGTGGAGTGAGCTAGTTCTGTTTTAGGAGAGGGTTTGTTATCAGGAGTGTGGAGTAACTATAATGTATCGCTTAAAGAGAGTCTATCATTGCAAACAACATTTTTTAACCTAATCTCACTGTATTGTATCTTTATAAAGGATATTCCGGCAGTTCCTTTATTTTCATGATGCATCCTGTAGAATAAAGTGACTTTTCCTCTTTAGCTGCATTATCTTCAGAGAGCACAGGGCGGCGTTTTCTTATTCCACAGAGCGCAGCCGCGCCATCGCTGGATCCTGCCTATTTACCATTAGGCGCCGTCCTCTTCTGGTTGTAGAGTCTTCCCCCTAGTGGCGTCTCTAGCATCTCAGCGCCGCTCTTAAGTCCGCCTTTCTTGAAATTCATCGCACGTGCAGTATGCTTGGCCACTTCAGGTTGTTGCAGAGTGTACTGCACATGCTCCGTGCACCATCTTGGATTTCTGAACGAAGGAGCGTACTGCACATGCCCAGTATGCTCTTGTAGGTCTATGAGCTACTGGCTCCCTTTAAGTGCTTCTAAGTAGTCTGAATGGAGATGAACTTCATAACGCTGTCGTATGTTTGATGTCTGTGAGGAGAATTAATGATGGCCTCATGGCCACAACTAGACCTATGAGTGTCTGGCCAGGTCCACAGTCTGGGCATTGTAGGAGGGTTTGAGAAACTGAGAAAAGAGAAAGTACACAGAAGAAGACGCAGGAGTTGTCTGCACCATTACCAGCCGTCTCCTGAGTCCTTAATGCTGCACCTGCACCACCAAGGGCACCCCAACCACCATCAGGCACCAGCACACCACAGTGTGTGACCTGGGAGAACTACAACCACCAGCATCTACACTGCAGCCCGCCTCATCACTGCCCCAAGGATTGCAAAAGGTATAATGGAGATGACTACAGCCACTATCAACTCTGCGGTGACCCTCCGCTCCTACCCTGAGTGCTATTATAACCAGCCAACACCTTATCGCCAAACCTGCCCTTAATAACAGCTTTACCAGAGAGCAATGCATTATGGGAGATCTCATCTTCACCTGCAGAATTATGAATGCTGCTCTTGGCATTCTCTTTTGTGAGTTCTGCAACATTTGTTATTAAAAATTGTAACTTTCCTGTTTGGCCCCAGAATCTAAGGATCCAGACTCTTTTATAGTGCACTTAACCCTTTGACACTTTTAAAGCACAATGTGAGGGGTGTTGGGGTGACTGTGGGGCCCTTAACTCGATAAGTGGCGGCAGAAAGTTGTCACTGCCAGGGCCGTGCTAAAGTGGGATTTATGCTCAGTTTGCAATTTTTGTTTGGTTGTTTGTTTGTTTGTTCGAGTTGGAAGGGACCTCAAGGGCATCGAGTCCAACCCCGCAATAGCATGAACTCCTAAGACATCCCACCTATATACCTATCCAGTTGCCGCTTAAAAATTTCAATTGATGAATTATAATCACCCCCCCCCCCCGCCGCCCTTCCCCCCCCCCCACTACCCTTACTGAGAAAGTTTTTCCTAATGTCTAATCTGAACTCCTTCCCTTAGTTTCTCCCATAACCCGTGCTTCCTTCTGCTAATGAGAATAGGGTAGATCCCTCTGCACTGTGACAACCTTTCAGATATTTAAATACCGCTATTAAGTCTCCCCTTAGCCTTCTCTTCTGCAAACTAAGCAGTCCCAATTATATTAGCCTCCCCCTCGTAGGACATGGTTTGTAGACCTTCCACCATTTTGGTTGCTCTTCTCTGGACCTGCTCCAATAAATCGATGTCTTTCTTAAACTGGGGAGCCCAGAACTGTACACAGTATTCCAGGTGGGGTCTGACCAGGGCAGAGTACAGCGGAATAATTACCTCTCTTGATCTAGCTACAATGCTCGTCTTGATACATCCTAGAATTTGGTTAGCCTTTTTTGCCACCGCACCGCACTGTTGGCTCATGTTGAATTTGCGATCTATTATTATGCCCAGATCCTTTTCCCCTGTACTCTCACTTAGTTCTATTCCTCCCATACTATATATGCTTCTTGCATTTCTGTTACCCAGATGTAGAACTTTGCATTTGTCCCTGTTGAATACCATTTTGTTCACCTCAGCCCATTGTTCCAGTGTGTCCTTTTGGATGCACTCTCTCTCCCCCTCTCTAGTGTTGGCCATTCCTCCTATCTTTGTATCATCTGCAAATTTTATTAGTTCCCCATTAACCCCATCATCCAGATCATTTATAAAAATATTAAAAAGTACTGGGCCCAGGACAGAGCCCTGCGGCACCCCCGCTTTTTACTTTCTTCCAGTTTGATGTATAGCCATTTAGAATTACTCGTTGTGCCAATTGTGAACCCACCTCACTGATATTTTATCAAAGCCATACTTGATCATTTTTTTCAATAAGAATGTTATGTGATACTTTATCAAAGGCCTTACTAAAGTCAAGATATACTATGTCCACTGCATTCCCCTGGTCCAACCATTCAGTGACTTTATTATAGAAGGAAATAAGATTAGTCTGGCAAGATTTATTAGGCATAAAGCCGTGCTGGCTTTGATTAATTAAAGCCTTCCCATCCAGGTACCTAATTAAATGTTCTTTAACGATTTGTTCAAAGATTTTTCCTACTATCAAGGTCAGACTTACCGGCCTATAATTTCCTGGGTCGTCCCTATTCCCCTTTTTGTAGATGGGGACCACATTTGCCCTTTTCCAATCTAGAGGGACCACTCCTGTCTCCCATGACTTATTAAAGATTATTGCAAGGGGTTCTGTTATTTCCTCTGCTAATTCTTTTAAAACTCTAGGGTGTAAATCATCCGGTCCTGGGGACTTGGTTTCCTTAATCTTAGCTAAATGTTCTCTTACCAAACCTTCACTTATAATCAGCTTGGAGTCCTCATTCCCCTCATCACTATCACCATTAATGTTGATATTTCCATCCATTTCTTGGGAGAAGACGGATACAAAATATGAATTTAGTAACTCCACTTGCTGATCCACCATGTTAACTTTTTCACCCTTTTCGTTCTTTAGGACTCCAATGGTTTCCTTCACTTTTCTTTTGCTCTTAACATATCCCCAAAAACCTTTTACATTACTCTTAACTTCTTTTGCAAGCTTCACTTCGTATTCAGCCTTAGCTTTTTTAATGCTTATCTTGCAGAGTCTGCAAACTGCTGTATACTCTCCCTTAGATATAGCTCCCATCTTCCACTTGTTGTAAGTTTCCTTTTTCTTTTTTAGTAGGTTATGTAATTTTGGAAGGTTGTGTACAAGTTTTAGTGAGTGGCATTAGATTAACCCTTTGCTGGGACATTATTATTGCTAATAAAAATAATTATAATTATAACAATAATGAAAATAATAAAACTTATAATAATGATACTAATAATAACGAAATATCATAATCATTAGAATTTTTATAATGTCAATAATATTCTGACGATGATGATGATGATGATGATGATGATGATGATGATAAAATATTTCCTATTTAAAATAGACATTTTTTGCCTGGACAACCCTTTTAAGTTACCACTATGTTTTTATGGGTTACACCAGACGCGTTTCTTCTGACATACACGACGTGTCCCGCTACAGTTCACAATATATGCAGACGGTTCCCCAGTCCACTTTGGTTTTTGTTACAAATTTTCCAAAAACGTTTGGGGTCTTGAGAACCCAGAGTATACTCATCAGAGGCCCCGGATAGGTGAGCAAACATAAAACCAGTGTTACTCACCTCTCCTGGGCTCCAGCGCGGGTCTTCAGGCCTCTTAAATGACATCAGAGACGGAGACTTGGGTCAGAACCCAGGAGAGGTAAGTAACACTGCTATGTCTGATGACCTCCCTTGGGCCTTTTCTCATTATAGTCTTGAGTCTGAAGAAACCCCTGAGTAAAATAATAGCGTTTCCATCTTAGGTCTCAGGGCTGACCCTTCAGGGACTCGGCAATCTGCTGTCTGAGGTGAGATACTCATTTTCCATGGTGGCAGATGTGGCCCTGCATAGGGTGGTGACTGGGTAAATGGACAATTGTGGTTTTTGCTGATTGTTTTCTATGCAGTTTAGTAATGATCTGTCCCTTAGACACATCTCCAGTCAGTTCCAAATCCAGGAAAGCCAAATTAGTCATGTGATGGTGAAACATAATTTGTAGATTAAGACTTTTCTTCATTAAGTCACAGATCACAGTGTCACCACTTTTTTTTTTTTTTCTAGCATGGGTTTTTGTGCAGACATTAGGTCTCACTGCTGCCTGTAGATACTACTGAGAGCTTTCATGTGACCTCAGATTCATCAAAGTTCTGCTATTTTTCTGCCTTACCTTTTCTGTGCAAATGCTTCCTCTGCCTCCCCTCATAATCTGCTTCCTATAACCCCCCTTTCTTACGGTTAGGTCTCCATGCCCCCATTCCTACCCCCCGTGTTATCAGGAGAAGTTGGTGCAGCTTGCAGGACCTTTGGTAACATAAACACAGAAGGTGCATTTTAGTATTAGCAGAAACAGGAAATGGATGTGGGTGCAGGTACTAGATATATGTACAGGTACTAGACGTGGGTGCAGGTACTAGATAAATGTACAGGTACTAGACGTGGGTGCAGGTACTAGATATATGTACAGGTACTAGACGTGGGTGCAGGTACTAGATATATGTACAGGTACTAGACGTGGGTGCAGGTACTAGCTATATGTACAGGTACTAGACGTGGGTGCAGGTACTAGATATATGTACAGGTACTAGACGTGGGTGCAGGTACTAGATATATGTACAGGTACTAGACGTGGGTGCAGGTACTAGATATATGTACAGGTACTAGACGTGGGTGCAGGTACTAGATATATGTACAGGTACTAGACGTGGGTGCAGGTACTAGATATATGTACAGGTACTAGATATATGTACAGGTACTAGACATAGGTGACAGCATCTTATCACCAACAACAGATTTTGAAGCTACTTTATTGACCACTATGCAGAGCAGGGAAAATAATGCTGGTGTGTCGCTTTAATGGGAGTCTGTCAGCAGGACATTTTCTATTACTGTTAATTTAGGCAATATAAGGCAGTGGGAGCGGTCTTTTCCCTGTGTCACAGCGGGATTCAGTGTGAGCCAGTTGACACTACAGTGCTTCTCTTCCAGGTGACATCAGGTGCGCCTGCGCAGTACAGCGCATTTCACACTTCGGAGCTCAAGACTCGGGATGAGGAGGGGAAAGCTCTGGCTTTCTTGCTGACAGACTCCCTTAAGGGAGCCAGATTTAATAGTGTCCAGTGGTCACACACTCCTGCTGTTTTATTCTAGCCTTCTACAGGTGCATCTCAATAAATTAGAATATCTGCTCCAGGACAGAGCAGAAAACTTAGCAGAGTTATATTAGAGAGTGTCAGCTTTAATTGGCAGGGGAAGAGTGACTGGTGCATGTGCTGGCCCTTTAAGAAGCAGAGAGAGTTGGCACACACCCTAAGGGCACCACAAGCAGGAGAGACAGGAGCAGAACACCAAGTCTGTGACTGCTGGGAGATACTGCACACAAGCTGCCAGGGCTACATGTCTTCTGTGGCTGGTATTGCAGCTCAGTTATGTTCACATGAAAGAGCCAGAGCTGCAATACCAAACACAGACCATGGACAAGAGGGGCGCTATTTCCAGAAAAGTATCAAACCCTTGTAATGCTAAAGAGCTCTGAATGCAACAAGCCAGAATATGAGAGAATGTGAGCTTTATGTAGGTGTGTTAATAATTGTACAGGAGCATCTCAATAAATGAGAATATCTGTGAAACGTTCCTTCATCTCAGTAATTCAGTAATACAATCCATAATCAGCGTCTTCCATGATTGTGTGTCCTACTGAACCAGACTGAGGGACCATGTAAAGGCTTAGGAAACCTTGGCAGGTGACACTGAATTTACAAGACTGAACTGAACTTACAATATTCTCATTTTCTTAGATTTGGGTTTTCATTACCTGTAATCCATAATCAACATTTACAGAAATAAAACACTTGAAATAGAAGACTCTGTGTGTAAAGAATCTAGAAAATATAGGAGGTCACTTTATTAATTTAATTACTGAAAGAGATAAATGTTTCAAAGATATTCTAATTTATTGAGCTGCTCCTGTAGTTACACTCTCCCTGTCTCCTTACAATTTATCTAACGTCTAATGCTTTTGTAGTCCTCTAGGATCACTCCCAAAAGCATTGGTTGTTCTTCCACCCTGCCCTCAGGCTCCACATCCCCATTTGTTAAGACTAAATCTAGAATGTTCTGTCTTCTGGTTGGTGACTTAAAGGGGCTGTCTAGGAATAAAAATGACATGCAGTCAGGAGGGGAGGGCTATACATTAAATATACAGAGCGGCCGCAGCCAGGGCCGGCGTTAGGGGGGGGCAAACTGGGCAATTGCCCAGGGCCCCGTCCCCAAAGGGGCCCCCAGGATCCGGAACCTGATAACTCCGGATCCTGGAGTCAGGCCCGGCCAAAGCAATAACAGAAAGGGACTGCAGGGCCCCTTTCCGAGGTGAGTAAAAATAACAAACATTTTTACTCACCTGTCCTTGGCGTCCGACGTCATCTTCTGGCGTTCCGGACATCACTGCTGAGGCGCTGTGGCCTGGCCTCAGCGGTCACGTGGGGCGTGCCTCACGTAATCGCTGAGGCCCAATCACAGGCCTCAGAGGTGACGTCCACAACGCGTGACGTCAGCCGCAGAGAAGAAGAAGCGGTCGCCGGCGGGGATAGCCGAGCAGCGCGAGGAGGCCCAGCAGAGGTAAGAACAAGGTGAGTATAACTGTTTGTTATTTTCCCTCACCTCCCCCGGGCCTTCGATTATTATACTCTGGGGTCTGAAGAGACCCCAGAATATAATATAATAATAGCACTGTAGGGCTCCTGTGGAGCATTATACTGGGGGCCCCCTCTGGATAGCATATTATACTGGGGGCCCCCTCTGGATAGCATATTATACTGTGTGGGGCCACTGTGGAGCATTATACTGGGGAAGGGGCCCCTCTGGATAGCATGTTATATTCTGTGCGGCCTCTGTGGAAAATTATAATGTGTGGGGGGGGGGGGCCTCTGGAGATAATGTTATATTAGTGGGGCCACTTTGGAGCATTATGCTCTCCAGAGGGGCCCCCCAGTATAATGCTCCAAAGTGGCCCCACAGAATATAACATGCTCTCCAGAGCCCCCCCCCACTTTATAATACTCCATAGAGGCCCCGCAGAATATAACATGTTCTCCAGAGGGCCCCCTCCCCAGTATAATGCTCCACAGTGGCCCCACACAGTATAATATGCTCTCCAGAGGGGCCCCCCAGTATATTATACTGTGCGGGGCCACCGTGGAGCATTATACGGGGGGGGGGGCTCTGGAGAGCATGTTATACTGTTTTGGGCCACTGTGGAGCATTATACTGGGGGGGCTCTGGAGAGCATATTATACTGTGTGGGGCCACTGTGAGTATTATACTGGGGAAACCTCTCTGGGCAGTATATTATACTGTGTGGAGGCCATTCTGGAGCATGTTATACTGAGTGGGGTCACTGTGGAGCATTATTCTGGGGGGGGCATCAGCAGAGCATATTATATTGCGTGGTGCCACTGTGGGGCATTATTTGGGGGGGACTAATGAGCATTATACTAGGGGGCCCTCTGGGGAGCATATTATACTGTGTGGGGCCTACTGTGGAACATTATACTAGGGGGACGCTCTGGGGAGCATAATATATTGCGTGGGGCCACTGTGGAGCAAAATACTGGAGGGGGCACTGTGGAGCATTATACTAGCGGGGGCCCTCTGGGGAGCATATTATACTATGGGCCACTGTGGAGCTTTATACTGGGGGAATGGACAGTGTGGGGAGCCTGTTATACTGTGTGGGGCCACTGTGGAGTGTATTATATTGTGTGGGGCTTTTCGGGAGCATATTATACTCTGTGGGGCCATTGTAGAGCATTATACTGGGGGAACCCCTCTGGGGAGTATATTATACTGTGTGGAGGTCATTATGGAGCATGTTATACTGTGTTAGGCCACTGTGAAGCATTATACTGGGGGGGCATTGTGGGGTGCATATTATACTGTATGGAGCATATTATATTGTGTGGGGCTGCTGGGGAGCATATTGTACTGTCTGGGGCCACTAAGGGGTAATATACTGTGTGGGCCACTGTGGAGTATTATACTGTGTGGAGCCTTACAAACCATGTGGGACCACAATGGGGGGCTCAGGGGAGCATTTTATACTGTGTGGGGTCACTGTGGAGCATTATATGCCATGTGGGGAAACTGGAGGGCTCAGGAGAGCATTTTATACTGTGGAGCATTATATACCATGTGTAGCATTATACTGTGGGGGGGGCTCACAATTCCTGCTGGCAGCCCTGTGTGCTATGTCTGCATCACAGCTCCCTCACTATAATCTTGCACATACTTGTAGTGCTCCATGGCCATGTCATTCCCCATACAGTACTGTGCATGAGCTGGCCATGGAGTTATTGGGGCCTGCACAGTACTATAGGGGCTGACTATACTGGGAACATACTCAGTAACACCAGATAGTCAGCACATATGTAAGACTTCAGTGAAGGAGCCGCGGTGTAGGCTATTAGCAGGAAGCTGTTGGGTGGGGCCCCAGAACAAGTTCCTATGGTGGGCCTAAGGCCCTTCAGTCCGACACTGTATAACGGAGAACTATTATATATAAGGATGGGTTACTATATATAATTGGGAAACTTAAGTATGAGGGGGCTATTATAAGGGGGAACTATTATTTATAAGATGGGCTATTATTTATAAGGGGGGAACTATTATATATAAGGAATCCATTATAAGGGGGGAGCTATTATTTATAAGAGGAGAACTTTTTATAAGGGGGGTATAATTGTTAAGTGGGCTTATTTATAAAGGGGGCAATTAGTGATAATGGGGACTATTATTTATAAGGGTAACTATTATTTATAAGGGAGCAGTATTATTTTTACGGGGTGTCTGTTACTGATAAGGGGGGATATTACTGATACAGGGCACTATTTATCATTTATAAGGGAGCTATTACTGATAATGTGTAATATTATTTATAAGCAGGGACTATTATTTATAAGGAGGCGCTATAATAACTGATGACTGGGTGCAAAAATCTATTAGGTGGTACAAAGGTGCTCATTTGAATTGTGTGTGGTAAATGGGGCTTGTTATTACTTTTTTGTTGGCAGAAAGGAGGCGTTATTATAGGGGCTGCCACTGGAAGACGATGGTGTTGTTTGCATATCAGCATTTGGGGCCCCACTTTGTCTAAAACCAGCCCTGGCCGCAGCAGTGATGTCATGTGGACAGGACCTTCTCAGCTGTATTACTGAAGAGAGAAGTTTTGGCTGCAGCGGTCCTGTCCACATGACGTCACTGCTGCAGCCTCTCTATATACAACTAAGCAGCGGAGGTGAGGGTTAGAATTATTAAATCTCAGACAACCCCTTTAAGTAGCTGTTTCAGAGCCACTTCTTTAAGTGCATCAATTCCATTCGCATGTAGGGGGCACTACAGATCAGCCAGTCTACGTCTCCCATAACTACAATATCTACCTTTTCTACCAATTGAGAATTTTCATCAACCAACGTTTCAGGCTATACAGCAGTAATACCCAACATTGTTACCCCTCAAAAATATTCCCACTCCTGAAAACCCCTAATGCCTCAAAGAGTGATATCAGAGGTTTTTAATCTGTATAAAATGTATTCTTTTAACTTTTTTACAGTTGTCATTCCAGTTATGACCACATGATGTCAGTATAATCATACCGCTGAGCTGAGCGTGTTCTCTGCTGCAGGTGAGTGCAGAGTCATGGCTGCTATAGAGGAGGGCGCATCACTGATGGAGTCATTCTAGTACTGGGTCACAAGTAAGAATCAGGGGGATAGCTATAGGGGGTGCAGCGCAGTCGCTACCAGGGCCCCAGACCCTGAGGGGGCCCATAGAATGTAAAATATACCACTATTCTAAATGGCACAGGGTATTTATTTATTTATTATGCTTACTTATATAGCGCCATCATATTCCGCAGCGCTTTACAGATATTGACAGTCACTGTCCCATATAGGGCTCACAATCTACATTCCCTATCAGTATGTCTTTGGAGTGTGGGAGGAAACCGGAGTACCCGGAGGAAACTCACCAAACACGTGGAGAACATACAAACTCCTTGCAGATGTTGTCCTTGGATGGATTCGAGCCCAGGACTCCAGCGCTGTAAGGATCCAGTACTAACCTCCTGGCAGCGCTGACAACCATCTGTAAATTCTTGGACAGCCCATAAAACAGAGAAGTCCTGACCAGGGTCTGTAATAACCTACATAGACGTGTGCGGGATTATTGGTGCAGACCGGGGGTAGGTAACCTTCGGCACTCCGGCTGTTGTAAAACTACAACTCCCAGCATGCATATTTTCTCTGCTGTTCTTGGAACTCCTATGGAGCATGTTGGGAGTTGTAGTTTCACAGCAGCTGGAGTGCTGAAGGTTGCTGACCCCTGGTGTAGCCGGAGATGCTGGTGCAGGTTCTTGTCATTATCACTTTGTTATAGTAAATCATATTTGCCAATAGTCCTGGAACGTCTGGGCGGCGCCTGAAAAACGGGGAGACCTTCTGATTCCGGAAGTGCAAATTTCCCAAGAGCAAGAAAAGCGTCCTGATAAGCGGCGCTCCACGTGTGTTATGTATACAGTACGTGCCAAAATTTGTCCAGCCTCATCCGAGAGAAGGGCACACTCTCACCGCATCCTTTGGACATGGCCAGGCTTCTTTCTAAATCTGCCAATCATATCCCCTTCTTTGGACATGTCCAGCACATAATGTGCTAAAGTCACATCCAGAAGTGACTGCTTCCCCGAGACTGTCCTGCTCTTCCAGAAGTCCAGGAGGTTACCTCTTTCTGTTTTTTGGGAGCTTCTGAAAGAGTCGGCAAGTATAGTATAATGTAAATGGTGCAACAAAGCCCAAACGCACATTTGGGGGCGATGTGGTACAGTGTACTTGGGGGTGGCCCTCAAAGGGGGGCAGAAAAGGGTCTTGCCAGTAGAAAATTCAGC
Organism: Leptodactylus fallax; assembly: GCA_947044405.1. Lineage (NCBI taxonomy): Eukaryota > Metazoa > Chordata > Amphibia > Anura > Leptodactylidae > Leptodactylus > Leptodactylus fallax. Next base: position 434,091 of record CAMRHE010000076.1, on the reverse strand, counting down.
CGCACGCTTTACTCCTAGACAATGGTCCTGACATAATACTAAGTATGTAATAAATGCCGCCCATGTGTTGATGCTGATGTTCTGTCCCATACATCCCTGTACAGACACCCTATACACATGCTGTATGTCACTTCATTCCTATCATCCATTTTAGGTTTTCTAAGTTGTCCATTAAACTTTCCACTGTCCAAGGTCCTGGTGATATAATGTCCGCTCCCTGTTCATCATATGGACTGAAGTCTACTCGCTTTTGGGTAGCCTACTGTACATCTCAGGTCACCAGTCTTCTATACTATGTTGGTATCTTGTGCCTTGGTCGTAGCCAGTCTAGAGCCATACCAATCATAGATGGGTGTAGAGGGCGCAGCTAATTCTTTGCTTTACATCACACAGTTCTAGCACATACCTTCAGTCACCACTAGGGGGCTTAGTGCATACAGGTTATTAAGGTGAATTCACACACTGCAGATTTGATGCAGAAATTCCTGTGACTGATCATCAGTTGTGGTCAGCTGAAGGGGGTTGTTCCTGCAGTCGTTGCATGGATTTCTGAAGTCCCATGCAGATACATGGAACAGTGACAGAAATCTCTCTAACAAATCTGCTGCGTGTGAACGCGCATCTGCAGGTGTCTAAAACTCCATTGCAGATTTTGCCACAATTCTATGGTGAGTACAGAAGCAAAATCTAATGTATAACATGTAGAACCAACATCAGCGCTCCTGATAGGCTAACTAGACTCTCTAATGTCAAGTGGGTGGTGTCAGGTAAGGGGGCGTGACTCAGAGCTCTGACACTGTCAGCCTCTGATTGGAGCTCTGAGTCACACCCCTTTCCCTGCTTCTGCCTGACACCACCCACTTGACATTAGGGAGTCTAGTTAGCATATCAGGCATTAAAACTTACTGCAGTGATAGCTCAGGAATGGCGGGGGCTAGAGAAAAAACTCCAACTGCGCTGGAATCAGCAGAGCGGCGGCTATTGAAGGATGTAAAGAACTGGAGTTGTTGGAGGAGATGTAAGGTCCTCTTTAAAGGGGCTTTCTGGAAATTATTGATAACATCCTAAAAATCAGCAGAGGTCTGGCACCCGGGCCCCTACTTGAGCAGCAGTTTGCAGAGGCCATAGCATTAATGTGAGCACTACAGCATCTTCAGTACTTACCAGGCACAGCGCAAGTCCATTTATGCTGCAGCTGTGTTTAGTATCACAGCTCAGCCCAATCACTTGAATGGGACTGAGCTGCGATCAGACCATATGACCAATGAACATGACGTTACGTGACCTGTGAAATGGAATCCACTGGAGTCCCTACACGTCAAACCCCCACAGATCTACAATCGATGACCTATCCTAAGGATGGGTCAGTTCTAAAATCCCAGAAAACGTCTTTATTATGGTCAAATTGACCCCCACAAGTTGCTGCGCCCAAGACCCGACAGTCAGAAATCAAACTTTTCTGCACAATTGTACAGTGCATGGGCAAAAGTTGTGATGTCACCCTAGCCTTAGTGCTGGGTCTTGTAGTGCCACAATTTATCGCTGCCAATAACATGGAGGTGGCTGCAATGTACATGTTAACCCCGTGTATCCTGTAGGAAGGGCCCAGTGCATAGACTGGATGGAGTAAGCAGTCTGACATCTGCCATAGGGCAGGGGGGTCTGCGCAGCATTAAGGCAGGCGGAGCAGCTAAGTACACAAGCAGTTTATACAGATGTTCAGCCCCATCATCTCCCATTCTGGGTGGCTCCTCCTGATTTACAGCCAGAATCCTCCTCATTTTCCAATTAAAGTGGAATTAGTGAGACCAATCACATTAGCGGCTATTAAAGCCAGTCTTTATTACACCCGGCCGGGGCGATGGATATTATGTTACAGCGCCTCCCGCAGCAGAAGCTTTAAAAAGTTTACTTTGTGATATAGATTTGGCAATTCCCGCAGCGGATTTGTGTCTATTTATTGAGGTGTCTTTTACATACATTTAGGAGCGTTTCATCTCTCACTCCAAGTGCTCTGTACACACATAAGGTTCAGGACAAGATTTCCTGCAGCTCCTCACACCTTACCCCAGGAGCTTCTGCAATAACATGTCAGGGTCTCTCCAGGTGACTGCCAGGAGTAGGAAGATGAAATGTAGCAGTGCTGAGCCGGCGGTATAGTGGTACCGAGTTTGTCATCTGGCAGTGTGTGCTTGTGGTTTTCCATAGGACTGTAGGTATAAAGTCTACAAGTGTTCAGTGGGAAAGATCACCCTGCTACATCTGTGATGGGACAATATGAGAACAGTAGGCTGAAGCTGCATAGCGCCCCCTAGTGGTACATTACATCATCTGATAAGTGGTTTATGATCATACACAATGGCAGATTCTGGGAATGAGATTTTGAAGCAATGCTTGGATTATTATATACAAATGGACCAGAAAGAAGACTTTACCCCGAGTGGAAGATATGATGGAGAATGGGGCAGACGGCAAGAATGGCCATGTAGATTGTACTACATGCCAGTGTGAGAGATTAGATAGAAAGGATGGATAGATAGATAGATAGATAGATAGATAGATAGATAGATAGATAGATAGATATGAGAAAGGTTTGATAGAATATGAGGTAAATTGATTGATAAAAAGTTATGAGATAGGTAGAAGATGGCTAGATATGAGATAAATCTATAGATTTTATATATAGATCTACAAATAGATAGATAATGTAATAATCAGCTCTGACTGCTGTCTCTATAGGTGTCTGCACTGGATTTATAGCCATGAATAATACAATATATGATACAGAACAATTGTATATAATCTGCTCATCCTAATATAATCCCAGACTGAACCTGTATGAGATCTGTAGTTATTTTATTCTCCAGTATCTGAAATACATGCTAGTAGATAGATAGATAGATAGATATGAGAGAGATGAAGATAGATAGATAGATAGATAGATGGATAGATATGGAGATAGATAGATAGATATGAGATAGATAGATAGATAGATAGATAGATGGATAGATATGGAGATAGATAGATAGATATGAGAGATGATAGATAGATAGATAGATAAATAGATATGAGAGAGATGATTGATAGATAGATAGATAGATAGATAGATGAGATAGATAGATAGATATGAGATAGATGGATAGATATGAGATAGATAGATATGACATAGATAGATGATAGATAAATAGATATGACGATGGATAGATACATAGGCTAAGGCTCTCTGTGAGCTGAATCGTCGCTATAACATGGAATAACATCACACCACTGTTTTTGGAGAACTTTTGGAGTGCTGCCTTTTTCTATTGGACATTGATGTGGAGTTGGCTCCTGGACTCTGGGCTGAGCACCCAGTTCTAGGCCTGGTGCTGCTGTGGACTTTCTGTTCTATAGGTAGATAAGAGAAATAGATAAAATATATATAGATAATGTAGATGGACAATAATATATACTGCATAGATAGATAGATAATAGATATTAGATAGATCGACAGACATTATGTTTCAGTTTCCAATCAGTTTAGATCGGTCACATATATAATACAAGAACATATGAGATAACCCCATTATTTTAGGTTCACATCTGTGTTAGCAGCCTCCAGTGCAGATTTTACCAAAAATGCCTGAAAAAATAATCCCTGCCACTACTCTCTTTTCCAGTAAAATGATGGAAATCTGATAGACCCCATTATAGCCAGCGAGGTCTGCTGGATGCCATTTGTGCCTGTCTCGTGACTGATCTGGCGCTGCCATTAGTTTAGTTTTTCACTTTCCATAGGAAAGGTTGTGAATCCACAACCTCAGAGAGCCCCAAGAGGCAGGATCATTTGGCTTTAGCTCTCTGTTACTGCCTTTATGTATTTTTCTGCCAATCATTTAGGCTTTGTTCACACAAAGTTTTCTTTTTTACTTTTTTGCTTTTAACTATGTATTATGTAATGTAACACTTGAGGCAAGGGGGTTTTTCTGTCATTTTTTTCCTACATTTTGTGAAAAATGTAAAACACAGAATCATCAGTATATAAAGGTTTTCTCTGTTGGAATTCATAATGCACTATAGACTTTAAAGTAAAATCTGGCCGAATGGAAAAAAGGTTGTTTTTTTTTTTTTTAAAAAACTTAAAAATTCAGCAAAAACAAAGGCCTGCTTAATGGACAAAATGCTAAAAAGCAGACCAAAAAAAAAAAAAAAAAAACTGTTTGAATGTTCCCATAAACTGATTGGATCACTGATGTATAAAGGGATATCAGTTTCTTGATCCATTTTTATATCTGGGTAAATTTTCAGGACACAAATTTGTAACATATTGGTATTATAGAATCAGTATGTTTTGGGGATTTTTTTTTCTTAATTTTTGCTTGTGTTTCAGGATTTAATCTGATAGGGAATGTAGATTTGTGAGTCCTATATAGGACAGTAACAACAATATCCGTAAAGTGCTGTGGAATATGATGGCGCTATGGAACTAACAAATAAATGTAATTAAAAATTTTCAAGTTTTTGAAAATAAATTTAGATAAAATTAGGCTGCATTCACATCTTTCACAGGTTCCATAAAAATCATGAACAAAATAGCACAACATGCTGTACTAGTTTGTAAAATAATGGACCCCATAATGGAATTTTTATCCAGTTCCTTAAAAAGAACGGAAAAAAATGGAAAAAAACAAACAAACAATGGAGATGTGAACAGAGCCAAATAATTAAAAGTTCTATCATCATTATCATCAGCCGCATGAAAAACACAAAAATACAAGCACAGGAAAGACAAAGCGTGAAAGTGCAGAAGCCAAAAAGAAATTACTGGGATTTAGATACATTTTTGTTTTGTTTTCCTTTTTTGGGGGTTATTATTATTATTATTATTATTATTATTATTATTATTATTATTATTATTATTATATTTATTTTTTATCTCTAACTTGTGTAAGTTTACATATCATACAAATACATTGGAAACCTATAGTGTGAATGCAACTATTAAACTGTATAGGTTACAATATTATTTATAGATAGATATGTTGGCCACAGAACTGTAAAGTCCATTGGAGATATATTTAGATAGGTTATAGACAAATATATGAGATGAATAGATAATATATATATATATATATATATATATATATATATATATATATATATATATTATTTATTTATTTATTTTTAATTATATTTTTTTTTTACTCCAATGAACTTTCCAGTTCTGTGGTCAACAATTATCTCTAGTGTGAACACAAGTATTAAATGGTAAGTCTGATAAACTGTATAGGGTACTCATCTATATATATATATATATATATATATATATAGATAGATAGATATAGATATAGATATAGATATTATTTATTTAGTAGTCTATACAGTTTAGTATTATTACACTTCATTACTTGTGTTCACACTAGAGATAATTGTTGTCCTCAGAACTGTAAAGTCCATCAAGGTAAATATGTATACGTTACATATTTCAGGGGGCATAGACACATCACACATATTATATGTACTTATATTTAGGGTATCTACACATGTATTTGTAACAGTAACATATAATCAATTATAATGTGTATGCTATCTAATAACTATATGTAAATTATTGTAGGAAGCCAATGAGTGTGTATATAAAGTACAAATATATATATAATTCTAATCCACTATGTGTGTGTATATTATTATATATATATATATATATATATATTTTATATATTATTTATAGGATTAGGATTCTGGTTGCTGATATCAGCCATGAATTATGACACTATTGATACAAAATATTAATAAAGCAGATTTTGATCATAATAACTTTTCTTAGAATTCCTTGTAATAATACTGCTAATAATGGTCTATAATGTGGCCCCTGCTGTGGTGTCTGTCACGAGCTGGAAACACTGGGAGAACGGTTTAGAAAATCCCCTTTATTACTACAGCTCATGGATGAAGCTCACACATCGATGTTATTGATTCCTAAACAATTAAACCAACAGCAATACTTTAATATGGACATAAAAGAAGTAGATTGGGCGCCACCTCCTCGCCGTATCTACAGATCTGTACACATAAGACTCAGTCCTCTTGTCCTTGTCACCAACTTCACCCACAACGTCAAGAATAACTTAGAAGAACCCCCAACATTAGATTTCATCTGTCTGTGTATAATATACATTGTAACATCACAATGCTGCTAATGTGGCAAGCCAAGAAAATAACAAAGAGTTCATCAAGGAGGGAAAAGTGCATCTTAAGAAAAGTTCACAATGTGTCTCTGCTGTGGCCAAAGAAAATCTCCACATGGATCATATCCTGAATTTGGCTGGTGGAACTATAAGCTATGCCTTGGTCATGGTGGTGGACCCTGGTTCCTTAGTGGTTCCTTAGTCCTGGAGCTTGTCCCCCACAGTCTTACTATGTAGGGTCCTCGGACAATTCCAGAGGAGTGTGCTTCATTGTTTCTCTGTAGCATTGTTGACCACAGAACTGTAAAGCCCATTGGCGTAGACCTGGTCTTTGTGGACATTGGCCCTGTCCCTCATTAGGTCACTAAATGCATAGTCCATGGGTGGACGAAACCCTAGTGTGGGCATGAACCCCGCTGTGGAATAGGGGGTCATAAAAGCAAGTCCTCTGCTGTGGGCAGAATAAGCCAACCTTAAAGGGTTGAGTCCTAGATGTCCACCCAACTGGTAGGTGTTGGTCTCTGTTCCAAAATGTGTAGCATTGGGCTGCAGTGGAGAAAAGGCAGACCTGCTTCCTAGTGTCCCAATGGTAGGGGTGATGGCCCCAGCTATGAGGGGTCTGTGTGTGGTGGACACTGACGGTTGGATACTTTGTAGAGCGGCCTCTCTAGACCACGTCTCATCGCCCTTCTCCTGCCCTCTGTTGTTCAATATCTGCTCTATGGCTTGAACCACATCCCCGCCACATCCTTGTAGAACAAGCTCCAAAACGCTCCTCTTCTGGGTGGGGAACACCCTGGTCAGAATGTCTATGGGGGTCCTCTGCCTGGCCGAAGAAGAAGAACTTGGGTCCTGCTCATCTTTCTCTGCATCAGATCCAGATTCAGACCCCAGTGGGCTGATGGAGCTCGGGCTCTCCTCGCCTTCCTTCATGACTTTGGACATGGGGGAGCTTAGGAAGGATTCACCATCCCCATTTTCAGAACCAGAGCCTGGTCTCACATCTGGGGAAGAGGTACCCTGAGCACTGCCAGTCACCGATTCACTGTCTGGGGTCACTGGTTTGGCACCAGGGGTCAGCTGCTGGGGGGTGATAGACCTGGGAATGAGGGCCTTGGGGAACAGGTCAAACTTCTGGATTTTCGTTTCTGAAAGGAGAGCAAAAATAACATGTAGGGATTAGATGTTGTGAGGTGACAAGTCACAAGTACTATAGATAGCCAAGCTTCAGAGAGTGGCGGAACTATAAAATAGATAGATAGATAGATAGATAGATATTAGATAGAACAGGTAAATAGATATTGGATATATAGATAAAAAATGGATAGATAGATATTAAATCTAAAAAATCAGCTTTTATACATTTTGGTTACTGAATTTCCCCATTGTGGGACTATTAAAGGACTAAAAATCAGCTTTTATGCATTATGTAAAAATGTGAAATAGTATAAAATGATACATAGATATAGATAGATAGATGATAGATAGATAGATAGATAGATAGATAGATAGAGTCAGAGAGACAGAGACTAAAAAATCTCAATTGTACATTGTGGGTAAAAATGTGAAATCGTACCGAATGACAAATACATAAAATATATATAAAGATTGTTAGATTAAATAGATAGACAAATAGATATATTATAAATACAGTATATATACATAATGTATCCATCTACTTTTTATTCTGTCTAATATATATAATATAGATAGAGAGAGAACATTTTATATGCCGACTTCATGATCTTCAGATATTTAATCCCTCCTTTCCTCTCATTCTCTCATTACTCGGACACCACATTTAATCGTTAGGTAATTATTGTTGCCCTATAATTAACCCAATTTATCTATAATTTAACTTCAGTTTATTTACACAGAATTTTCCAGCCTTGTCTCCTCCATAGGAATGGCTATAATCTGGATTATAGGATGTGGATTATGTTGGATATTTAACAGATTGTTTGGAAATTGATATAATTGCTGGAAGTTTTGTTTGCAAAAGTCAAATTTCTACTTTCTGTTCTTTACAGGAATTCTTCAGTAACTATAATAACATCAACACATGAAAAGGCATAACATGCAGACTGCAATATCTGAATATGTAGCAGAGCTGGATGTGTACATTTTTCATGTTTAGAGTTGACGATCTGGTTACTGTTAGATTCTGTCTTTGGACACTAAGTAGTCGGGACTGTCTGATACATTGATCGATTTATTACTAATATACTTTATAATTCCTTATATATTACTTTATACTGATTTATATTACTGATTCCTTATATATTACTTTATTATCTATACTGACTTATATTACTGATGCTTCACTAAGAACTTTTCCTATGGATATTTTATGATCAGATCTACAAATCCTGGCTATCTTGTGTTAGATGTTACTGATAACTTTATACTATATCATCCTATCGTTAATTTACTAAGCATTAACGCATACATTACCGCACATATTGAACAAGCTCTTACCTGCACTGCTCTCCCAACACGCCGACCTCTAGTTAATTTACTAAGTATTAACGCATACATTACCGCACCTAATGAACAAGCTCTTACCTGCACTGCTCTCCCGACACGCCGACCTCTAGTTAATTTAATACGCATCAGCACAAATTGTCGCACCTAATGAACAAGGTCTTACCTGCACTACTCTCCGGACACACCGACCCAAAGACCTCATAGGCCGGCCGGGGTGGGATGATGCCATTGGCCGCCGCCAGAGCCAGCCCCTCGGCCGTGCCGTAAAGCAGCTGCAGTTCTCTCGCCTCGTTCTCCTCTTGCGCCTGTTGCCTGCGCAGCGCCACTTGCGCGGCCATGACTCTCTGGCGCTCCGCGATCAGCGTACATTTGGCGCACATACAGTCCTTCCAGCGACAGTAACGCTTGTGGCCCTTGAGGGCTGACACCACCCCATGATTCCGGCAGCGGGCGCACTTGGGGGTGCGGGGATATTTTTCTGTGGCCCGCAATAGCAGCTGGGGGGCCCCTGAGTAGGGTACCGGCGACAGTCACTGGTATAGAGGTGGAGGTGGCGGTCTGGGGGACCTGGGATCCAGATGGGGCCCCACTTATCTCCATGGTAGGGGGTCCCTCAACACAAACTATCTATAAATCAGCTATCTATACTCACAGCCACTGCTTTAAGGGTCTAGGACTGTATAGCTTCACCCTATAGCAAGTGACACCCGAATAGACCACTACTCCCAATATAAACCGTTAACACTGGGGGTACAATCCCAGTCTGTGCACTACTACTCCCCTAGAGAAGCTTCAGAGCTTACAATGAGCAGAACCCCATATACACCCTCTATGTTCTGGCTACAGTGCTGCGACCATGTCAGAGCCCCAGCCCATGCCTAGACCCTCAGCTGTAGGAGGCCACCAGGTACTGCAGACCCAATATGTGCCCTGATCTCTCCCTGCCTGTGTGATGAGCCCCACAACAATCCCCTCCCCCAGGCTCCAGCTCTCAGCCTCCAGCTCAGTTCTTGCAGCACAACTTGTAAGTGCACCAGAAGACTTTCAGTCACTAATAGACAAAGTTCCAGCCCCAGCTCCAGGCAGCAGCTCCCCTGCCCCAATTGTGCAGCACTCATTACACAAATGCTCAGAACAAAGCCTAGCCTCCCATTGGTCAGGGCAGGGGACAAGCTCACTTCTGATTGGCCAACCACTTCTTCTACTGTTTCAAGCTGATAACAGAGAAAGAAGGAGGAGGAGGAAGGAGAGACACTTGTATAGATTCTGGTTTATGATCCTGAGGAGACCCCCTGCCTCATCCACAGCCAACTCCACACATACACACAGCAGCTACACTATTATATGATTATAATTATACAAATATCCTAGACATTACTAATACATTACTGATACATTACATCAAAGCCACAATACAACATTCTGCACATTATATCACTCTCTAAAGTAAAGCATTATTCATTATTGTATTAAATACTAGGCTGTAACAAGTTTCAAGAAATTAAGTTAGATTGTTAATTATTTCATTTTAATATGCTATATATTATTATTATTATTATTATATATTCGGATAATATTTTATTGAACTTTAGGTTTAAATCAGGTCATTGCTATTATTAGTTTCATTTAATTTGTAAATGTTTAACATATTCTAATTTATTTGTAATTAATTATTACATTATCATTTTTATTATTATGATCGTCAGTAAATAAAATATATTAGATAATCTGTCTGTGGATGGGAAATGGAAGATATGAGAATTTAATTAGATTGTAAAAGGTGAGTTTCTTCTATCACTAATACAAAATGAAAAGTTTCCCAAGGATATTATCATCACTAATACCACTGTATGGATCCTTTACTATCAGATATATTATGTGATTATTATTATTATTTATTATTATTACTTATTCATTTTTAAATATCTGTATACACATTTATAATATTGTATACCTTTCTAACGATTTTATTAAACGTTATTACAGATAATCTTCTCATTATATTATTATTTATAATTTTTTATATGATATTAAATATTTATAATTTATTTTGCCGTTTATTTAACTTTAGAAAAAAATATCTATTTTTTTTTTTTTAAATATATGTATCATTTTATATTATTTATGACATATTTTAGATAATTTTGTTGTTTTTTGCTTTTTTATTATATTCCTAAAACTAGGAGAATAACCTTCTGAAAGTTTATACCTCAACTTCTGTTATAAAGTCTTAGATTCTTGTTAAATAATCTTCTTTACAGGCAGGATTAACAAATTGTTCATTATAACTGGTTATTGTAAATGTCTTACCGCACTTTTATCTTTGGATACATTAGGACCAGGAAGTAACTATAAGAGCTGAAGGTTTCGGTATGATGTGGATATTTATTTGTAGTATTTCGTGTATTTTATTATGGGCTCTGCTTTACATTACACTCACAAAAAAACGGATTCTTTGAAAAATTTTTGATAAAGTGTGTTGTGAATAAAGATGTCTAGACTATCGTGGATCAGCCTATAGAAACCCATAAATGTAGATGCTTAAGAGGGGAGTTTGCCATTATATTTCGATGTGCTACGTGTGGTTTACATAGGTCTGCAGGGAAAACTATGGAGTTCTGATAATATGTGAAGGTTTTGTTTTACACTGCTCTACAATATACTATCAAAAGAGTGAATATGGAGATAGATAGATAGATAGATAGATAGATAGATAGATAGATAGATATGGAGATAGATAGATATGGGATAGATAGATAGGGATAGATAGATAGATAGATAGATAGATAGGGATAGATAGATAGGTGATAGATAGATAGATAGATGAAGATAGATAGATAGATAGATAGATGATGGAGATAGATAGATAGATAGATAGGGATAGATAGATAGATAGATATGGAGATAGATAGATAGATAGATATGGAGATAGATAGATAGATAGATATGGATTGGGATAGATAGATAGATAGATAGGAGGGGGGGGGGGTGATGGAGATAGATAGATAGATAGATAGATAGGAGATAGATAGATAGATAGATAGATATGGAGATAGATAGATAGATAGATAGATATGGAGATAGATAGATAGATAGATAGATATGGAGATAGATAGATAGATAGATAGATAGGAGATAGATAGATAGATAGATAGAGAGATAGAGATAGATAGAAAGATAGATAGATAGATAGAAAGATAGATAGATAGATAGATAGAAAGATAGATATGGAGATAGATAGATAGATATGGAGGGAGATAGATAGATAGGTAGATAGATATGGAGATAGATAGATAGATAGATAGATATGGGATAGATAGATAGATAGATAGATGGAGATGGAGATAGATAGATAAGACTATCTATCTATCATTGATGACAGGATGACACTCAGGAGTTACCATAACACAACACAAATGTATTCAGGACATGTTCACACCTGATAACTTGTTTGCAGGATTTCTCTTGAGAGGCTGCATAATAAAAACTCAAAATATCCTCTAATATATGTATCATGTGCCCGGTAATGAATAAATAGCAAGATCTTCATTACACTGGTGCTTTAACATGTTAGAGATATTAAATAATTAATATGAGATATATAATAGATAGATATAAGCCAGATATATAGATATGAAATAGATAGACAGGTAGAAGCCATGACAGATAGATAGATGATAGATAGACAGATAGATAATATACATATAAATATAAAATATATAAATAGATAGATAATAGACATATAAACATAGACTAAATAAATAGATAGATTTGAGATAGATAGATATGATATGAGATAGATAGGTAGATAGATAGTTGAGTTTTCATTTCAAGACCAAGTTTCCCTTTAGTCCTTTATAGCACATTATGATGTAAAAGTACAAGTTCAGCTCTGCTACACCTATAAAAAAAAAAAAAATCTTGAAAATATTTCCATTCTATTTATGACCATCTAAACGAATCTGTAAACTGAATAATTCTCTGGCCATTGTGAAACAATCCTATAAGAAGATTTAATGGCTTCTAAATGAATAAATATTATTTCTAACAAATATGAGACAACAGGAATCAGAGTTATTAGTGAGCAGTGGAAGAAGAGGCTGGATCAGTGATCAGCAGTGCGAACCCTGGGAGCCTGACACTGATACATTTATTACACACTTATATTACACGACTTCTCTACATTGTATTGTAAGAACGTAGAATATTCCCTGGGAACAAATATCGTTGTAATGAGAGCAGAACAAGTCACAAGAAAACATTGTGATAACTAAATGATAGAATAATAGTAGTAATAATAATAATAACAACAAAAAATAATACAGGATTGTAGTAATAAACACCTTGTATCGTTTCATCTGAGTTTTTTTTTCATCTTTACACTTTCCCCGATTTCACTTGAAGTTTTTCATTCTTTATTTAAAAAAAACCCAATATAAATTAAATCCATCCAAAAAATTACAAGTTTTGGGTAGATTTTTTTATTATATGTAAATACAAATTTGAAGCGCGAAGTGCAAAGTGTCCGGAAATCTGCCATAAATGAAATATCTTGACTATAATTTCAATGCGCCAAAATACAATTTGATGTTTTACTGTACAAGAATTTAATGGCAATTTATAAGAACTTTTTTTATGTATAGGGTTGTATATCTTTAAAGGAAATCACAGACGCATTTTTTTCCATAGTCTTAAATAGCCATTGCAAGGAAAAACGAATTAGCGCACGAATGTCGCAGCTTCTGATCCGCTCAGAAGACAATGGTCGCACTGGCTGGGGCTGATGCCTGATCCCCGGGCCTCTTCCCTCCTGTCACTCCCACTGTTTACTCAGTGAATCACAGCGAGCAACCTCCATCTGTTCCCAGAAGCCTCTGCGCCACTTTTAATTACCAAGCAGCAGCCTAATAGAGATGATATTAACCTTAATCTTTCTGACATTAAAAGTAATTACCTCCAAACCAATATTACAATAATGAATATTCTACACCCCCAGCTTGGTGTGATAGGGAATAAGAATCTCAAAAATAAATGCCCCCCCCCCCCCCCCCCCCCTCCCCAGCCAAAAATAAATTAACTTTTAAAGTGCTGGAGCCAAGCTGCGACTTATTATTGGAAACAGAAGATGAGAGCTGCAGGGACTGAAGGGTTAACGTTGATGCTGTTAATTGCAGAAGATTTATAAATTCAGTATCTTCCTTTATGATGTTTGTGTGGAAACAAGTAGAAGTCTGGGCTGATGTGTGGGCTACAGATGGCAGCGCCGATGAACCTGCCTAGGATTGAGAAGACGACGAAAAATCGGTATCGATGTGATCGGGAGATTAAATTGACCTGAATGTAATAATCAGCTCTGACTGCTGTCTCTATAGGTGTCTGCACTGGATTTATAGCCATGAATAATACATTATATGATAAAGAACAATTCTATATAATCTGCTCATCCTAATATAATCCCAAACTGAACCTGTAAGCAGAGAGATGTAGGGGCAAGATGAGATCTGCTATTAAATATAGCCTAATGGTAGATAGATAGATAGATAGATAGATAGATAGATAGATAGATAGATATATAGATAGATAGATATTAGATAGATAGATAGATATGAGATAGATAGATAGATAGATAGATAGATAGATAGATAGATAGATAGGAGATAGATGATACATATTGCGGATCTATAGATAGATACTTTAGATAGATATTATTACTTTTACTTTTATTTTGTATAATGTCATTTGTTTATTCTATTTTTATACTTTGTAATTTGATTAAATCTTTCAAAAAATAGATGTAATATATTATATATATATATATATATATATATATATATGATAGAAGAATAGATGCTGTAGATAGATGATATACTGTCCATATAGATAATGTAGATTGATGATCTATACTGTAGATAGGCATATAGAAGAAACATAGATACTGTGAATAGATTATATAAACTGTAGACAGGTAGTGCAGATTGATAAGTATATACTGTAGATAGATATTTATGTTGCTTACTTATATATCGCCATCATATTCCGCAGTGCTGTACAGACATTGTCACTCACTGTCCCATATAGGGCTCACAATCTACATTCCCTATCAGTATGTCTTCGGAGAAAACCGGAGTACCCGGAGGAAACCCACCAAACACGGGGAGAACATACAAACTACTTGCAGATGTTGTGCTTGGTAGGATTCGAACCCAGGACTCCAGCGCTGCAAGACTGCAGAGATACTGAGAAGATTATATATCTATCCATATCTATACAGTGCCAGGTTATAGATACTGCAGATATATGAGAGATCCTGTAGATCTGACAGATACATCTGTATGATGTATGTCTGTGTATTGATATCGTTCTAATATCGTTCTACCTAACTTATTCCCTCTCTCTATCCATCTACTTTAAATGTGTATTTTAAATATGTAGTATATTAATAAAAGATGGACATAATCCTGGACTTTATTCTAATAGATCATCAATTATTAGTTGGCTTTTGATACTTTGCTCCGGTATGTGTCAGGCTGATGCATTCTATACAGGATATACCATTCCTATTTGGGGGAACAACAACTCTCAGCATTGCTTACGGAGAGAGAGGTGAAAGGTGATGCTGGAAACTGGAATCCAGCTGTGATTATTTGTTTAATATCGATTATAGAAAGGAGCAGTCTGGAGTGTATGTGTCTATATAGGACCCAAGAGGCAAAGAGGAATAATAGTACATATATTACACCACAGGTTTCTCATAGAAGAGGAGCCATCACTGCCAGACCGATAGGAACAAGGGGAACCCAGAAAGTCCAGATACTCTTATCAGGAACCCATAAGATGTCTTGTTCTGTTTATAATAGGAAGTTTATTATATACCAATAGCTTAGACCAGGTCATGTATACAGCTGCTCACTAAAAATCCAGATATTCGTTGAAGGAACACAAAGTCTGACTTGTTACATTTTACATGATGATATTTATAGCCATATGCGGCAATAAAAGACTTAGAGGGAGCTAAAATCTATAAGAGAAAATATTAGATGAAAACATAGAAAAAAATATATATAGTCATTCTTCAGAAATCGAGAAATATTTGGATTATGGACTAAAGGGGGCAGTGATCAAAAGAAAAAAAAATACATGAAAAAAAAAAAAAAAAAATAAAAAAAAAAAAATATATATATATATATATATATATATAAATAAACAGAGAAAAATATACATTTCAGAATGGAGTATACTGTGGAAATTCCAATAGTTTTTAACAAGTTCAAGCACAGTGTTGTACACCAAAAGATGTAATAATGGTCATTGACTATATTCTTTATTTTTTTTATTTTAATTTATTTATTAGTAATTTTTTTTTAAAGTAAAGCGATAAATCCGGGTTTTCTTCTAATTATTATTATTATTATTATTATTAATAATAATAATATCTCTGTTGTGAAATTCTAACTCCTAGCATGCTGGGAGTTGTAGTATTACAACAGCTGGAAAGACACAGGTTGGAGGCCCCTGTGCTAAATAATGTCATGCATTAATGTATAAGGAGGATGGTCATAAAAACAACCATCACCATCACCATGTTGCTTTAGGGTAATATATCACTGTATATTAGCAGTATTGTGTATTATGGTATTCTATGGGTGTCCACAAACAATTGGAAGGCATCTGCATGGCAGCCAGTCAGATCACTGCTTGGTTTTTCTTCTATAGTGACATATTCTCACTTGCTGCAGGTAAATGCCCCACTACCCCCATCACTAGGGTTGATAAATCTCCAGTGATCACTGGTGGCCAGTTATATATTTCTATGTAAGATCTGGCTTGATATGTGGGGTAATGGGATGCAGAGGGTTAATGGGGCATTAATGCAGCCTCATGGGCCAAAAACTAATATAAGCAATAATGGAAAAATATCCATCCAAGTATCAAATAAACACTACAGCCTGTAGGTGGCATGTATATTGGGAACATCTCAGAGTCCACCAGTGTTGGACTTAGGTTCCTTGTTGGCCCCATAACATAAAATGATTCTAAGGCCCACCATCCATGAACCCCTAGATAATAAACCATAGTACCCTTCAGATTTGGGTGTCTTCTCCTGGACCATTATGGTGTTAGAGCCTGGGCCCAGTGGAGGATCTTCTGGTAATCTGGTGGACCAGCCTAACACTGGAGTCCACCTTACACTAACAGTCTTTACATCCTTTAACAAATTACTATCTGCTTCCCTTTGGTCTGGGGGATTAATGCCTGCCCACTCGCTGATCTGCACCCCCCCCCCCCCTGCATCACCAGTCATTGTGCAGATTTTTAGGTCATTTAAAACCAATTCTGTCCTTCCTCTCGTCCACCCTGAGGCCGGGATTACTCTTCCTTCCAGTCTCCCCTCCCCAGTCTATACTGGCTGTGCTGGTCAATGGGTGCAGGAGGGGATGCAGTGGGGGGCTGGAGACAGAGCAGCAACAGTACTATGTATACAGTACTCTAGTGACAATGCCCTCCTGGTCAGGAGGCAGCAGGACCTTCAAGATCAGGACTCACTTCAAAGTACGACTTGTCTCTGGTTTTTACAAGTGGAAGCATTAGTAGAAAAACACGGAAATGTCACATTGTGAATGGAGATCTGCTCCCTACTCTAATCCCATCAGACAAGCTCCAGTAACACAGGAAAACTGAGCACCAGGTGACCGCATAGTCCTCCCAAATCTGGAGAGTTACAATAATGTAAGGGGTGGACACCAAAGAACACTCCGCAACACTGAAACTGCTACACCAAAAAGGAAAAGTCTTAGAAATCTGAAAATCTCAGGATGGACAGACAATTAAATGATAAGAAAATGGAAAGAAAATAATCAAAACATCTGGATTTATTCAGTATGGAGTATGAGCGCCACATGCACAAATCCCCACACATTTTGGAGAACTTGCTGTATTATTGGTTCCATGACCAAATCAATGTAACGCAGAGATGTTAGTCTACCTGAAATAAAAACCCAGAGAGGTCCGACTACCGTACAGTACTCCAAATAACACCACAATCCCAGGAGTAGGACCAGTGTAGCATTCCCTTGTGAATTGTCTTCATGGCGCTGCCCACGTGGTCTCCAGATGAATCTTCAGCTATCATTGCATTTGATATAAAAGTCGAACTCGTTGCTGAAAAGGACAGACATCCATTCCAGCCTCCACTGCCATCTTGCCGTGCACCATGATAGTCTCAGAGTGGTGGGGTGAGGTCTCTGATACACATGGAGCTGGATGGCTCATAGTCCAGTGTCATGTAAAGGGATTCTGCTGGTTTGTGTTGCTGCTAATCACATGTCCCTGTCCATGCATAGGGCACTTCTGTGCACCTCTTACTAACCACTGGGACACACAACATTGAGCAGAGCTGACATCTCAGCCTAAGCACATAGTGCTCTGCCGGAGTGATAAACCGAGGTCTCTAAGTTCAAGACTTCTTAACTTAGAGATAGATAGATATGAGATAGATAGAAATACTTGATATAGATACATGATAGATAATGATTTGTAATAGACATGCATTATCTTCTATCATCTTTCTTCACTTTTGTAACAGAAGAAAAAGACTTCCATCATGTTTATTACATTGGAGCGATTGCGACTGTCCGTTGCTCTCATCCATCATAAAATGAGACTAATGAACATTAACGACAGATGCAGTTGGAGCCCCCTCCGTCTGGTGTCCGTCTGCAATCACCCCCATGTAAACCATTAAATTCACATAACAGTAGTGTGAAAGTTCGCCAGAAAACTGACGTAGCCCCCAAGTCCGGCGCACGGGATCTCCTGTGATACACCTGAAATATTTAGACGTTGGAGCCTTTCAATAATTCTGGTGCATATTACGGCAGCGCACAAAGTGACAGTCATAATAAATCGGCCCCATAGTATATTGATAACTGATCCTAAGGATACATCATCACCTTCCATTACTGTTATGTTTAACTACAAGTCCCAGCTGTTCTTGCACAGTTTAGTGAGTGTTACTGGAGCCTTTATATATACTATATATCTGGACTGCTTTGTCTGTACAGCACTATAGAACATGTTGGCGCTATATAAAGTTATTATGGCTGTGCTTCCAGAGCCCACGTGTCAGCAGACACAAGGTAACGTGGTAAGAGATATTTCTGAGGTTCCCATCTACACTATAGACCTTGTGAAATTCTAGAGCGCAGATTTTATAATCTCTTGTACAGTTTTCGCTAAACCTTAGGAGATGCTGCTTTGTCTCAGGTAAAACCCAATCATTAACATTCAGGCCCAGTCCTTGGCATCTGCCTTCCCTTTACCAAGTGAACGGAGGGAAATAAAAGGCGATTGTATTGAGATCACAGATGGGGTGCAGGTTTTTGGAAGAAATTTGAGAAACACTATTGTCCAAAATCAAAACTCAATGTGTTTCTCTAACAAAGGCGTCCCCTTTAAGCCCCTCCGCTTGTATTGCTCTTGTTTTTTAAACTTGAAGAGTTTCGTACAAAAGATTTTCCCTGAAGTGTCAAAACCGTTTTGATTGGACGTGTGCGTGTCCTGGTCTGAATACCAGATCTGGGTACCTGGAGGGGACTGGGATCTATGGCCATTGATATAGCAAGTTATTAGGCCAACTTAACCATTAATGGGGAGGGGGTTTGGTTTAGTGACCCTATTAGAATTGCTAGAGAGAGGGAGCTCTTGTTCAAGACCAGAAGTGGCTACAAAGCTTCTCCTCATCTCTCTTTGGAGGCCCAGGCGTTACATAGCGTGACCATTAATTTCAATGCACATTGTGTAATACTTCACTTCTCCTGTGGAGGCACTGTAGGGGAACTGAACAGTTGCTGCCGTGTTTCATTGAAGACAAGAAGATCAACAGGGATCCAGCAGTACAAAAACCTGTAGTCATTTGATTTTTAGGGTTTTGTCCCCTAGTGGAGGACCCCTTTAATGATTAAGCAAAGCCAGCGCATGGACGCATGGCAAGGAAGGGCAAACCATCGACATCACCATAATTTTTGGCCACCTAACCTTTAATTGGGGGAAGGGTGTCTGGTTTAGTGAACCTATTTTCTAATACCCTATTAGGACTGCCGCACTAAAGACAGAGGACCCTTACTCTATTAGCAGGAGTGGTGAGTTGCCAAAAATTGTGTCTCTTTCACACTCTGGAGGACTGGGCATTGCATAGACTGAACATTCATTTCAGAGCACATTGTGTAATACTTCAGTTCTCCTGTGGAGGCACTGCAGGGGAACTGAACAGTTGATGCCAGGTGTCCCTAAAGACTATAATAGATCACCAGGGTTCCAGCAGTAGGGAAATCTATGGACAACTTATTTTAGGGGCTTAACCTAACAAAACAAGATCATAAACAGTGGAGGACCCCTTTAATGAGTAGTTATATCTATAGCCATTAAGGCCGTGTGTATATGTGATGAAACTAATGTTGATTTGCCATCAAGAAAAATCAGCAGTAATATTCTCTGAAGGCTGCTGCCACTCAGAAATGGGGTGTTGTAGGGTACGCAGCAGCGGATTAGCCACCAGAAAGTCTGCGGCAGCTAACTCTCTCTCACTGTGTCCCACATGGGCCTGGCCTAAAAGAGATTTATCAAAACTGGTGCATAAAATTAAAAAACACTATTGTGAAAATAACCCTCACATGATGTCCTCCTTTAAATCAGTCAGTGGTCCTACTTTCTTACCAGAAACAGCGCCACTCTTATCCATAGGCTGTGTCTGGTACTGCAGCCTATGAATAGGGCTGAGCTGCAATTTCAGGCACAGCCCACAAGACTATTTTAGAGGAACAAAGGCCCTTCTTTTGGCATTTCACACAACCCCTTTCAGGCTGAGGAGGAAATGCTGCGGCAAAAACCACGGTGTTTTAGAGTACTGCAAAGTGGATGGGATTCTGGCTAATCCCATCCACACATTGCAGAAAAATATCCACAGCAGACATGCTGCGATTTCAAAAAATGTCGATTATACCTATGGAAATGCTGGCGTTTCCTTATAGGTATAATGGAAGCAAAAAGTCCGCAGAGGAAAACTCTGCGGAAAAAACTGTGATCCATTTCCGGCGCAGTCTTTTTGGCTGCGGCTCGCTACGTCATTGGTTGTCCAGAGTTGAGTGATAGATCGATGCCTGGTCAGCTAAAAGTCAACTAATGTCTATGGGTCACTCCGGGCATGGGAAGCTGTAAGTGATAGAAACCAATACCCTGATCATACAAACATATTATATAATACTATAACTCTCAGCATGTTATGAAGCTGATGGGGATTGTAGTACAAATGAATCCGCCAGGTTATTTTGGGATCCTCAGTCTGACAGCAGCTGTAAAGCCACAGGTTGCCGACAACTGCATTAGAGCAAAGCTACAAAATTAATCTCAGTATTTTTTATTCATCATTCCTGACAGCTCCTCTCGGATTTGCCGGGATTTTCATTGGAATGATGTTTGTTGCCTTAGTAGCCCATGAGCTTAAAACCCCTCCAGGAATGTGCAGGATAAATAAAGCAACATATTGAAAGTGTCTGAATGGACGATCACTTTACATCTCCTCAATTACACTGCGTATTACTCTGGTTATTAATTAAACATGATGTACTAATTACAAATCAGCCGCTGCAGCATCGCATAATGCCAAATTAATTATAAGAAATAGATATACTGTGATACTCCGCTCCAGTGTTACAAGGTTATATCAACAGGCTATAGGATGGAAACGACAGTGGCGGAGGTGGGATTGTGGAAGCGGAGACCAAGATATTGTAAAATATTTAGTAATTAAGGAAAATATATTAAAAATATATTTTATCTTAGAGTATTCTACCCACATAGGTTACTGTATCATTGGGGTAGGATATAATGACAGCGCGGGTCAGCACCAACCTGAGTGCGACTAATGTATCTATGGAAGAACCTTTAAGACTAAGGGAACTGTAACACAAAAAAAATTCTGCAGAAGAAAAAACGTAGTGGAAAAGAACACACTTAGCAATTTTCACTGCATTTTTTGCTTCCTACCCATGTAAGCCTATGGGGGTATCTAGGAATTGGGGCAACCCCTGTGAAGACCGGTGAACATATTCACCTCTCTCCAGCGTTTTGTTGCCCGTTCAGTCTCATGTCACTGCCTCATTACTGGAAGTCGGGCACACCATGTGACCACAGAAGAAGGAACCAGTAAGAATAAGGAATCAGTGATGTATGACAGTGATGTCACTGGTCCCTCTCAGCGACTGCTGAGGCCCGAGATTGGTCTTAGTGGTCACATGGTGTGCAGGACTTCTGGCAATGAGGTGACGGTACAAGACCAAATGAACAGTGGCGGCGGACAACAGAGCCCCACAGACAGATGAGCATGATTTTTTTTTTATTTCACTCCAATCCTGGACAAGTGGCGGCATTTTCCGCAGCAATTTTTTCTGCAATGTGAGGGATTGCATTAAATAAAATCTCATTCACTTCAGGGTAAAATGAAGCTTCTTTTTCACACTGCATTTCTGCAACGGCCACAAATGTGACCTCAGCCTAAAGGGGCTGTCAAGGATCAGATGTTGCCCTTAGATGGATTTGAAACCTGGATTCCAATTCTGGAAGTGTAATACCACTAACCAGCAAGGAAAATACAGAAAGCTGTATCTCGGTATTACAGGAATTCTCTAGAAGAAAACAGCTTAAAAGGGATTGTTCAGGATTTTTATGTATAACATTACTTACATGTTAACCTCTGCAGCTGAAAGTCTGGTGGTCACTGCGGCAATGATGTCACATACATCGCTCACGTGACCACGGCTGCCAATCACTGGCCTCATTGGTGATGTATGACATATATGGCCACTGAGGCATCATCTCTGCAGGACCAGCAGCCTGAGATGCAATTGTAGGGTGCCAATGGGTTTACCATGGCAGACGGGGGCCTAACAAAGGTCTCCAGATTTGCCAAGAGGCACCCTCTAGTTTGTCAGCAGATCACCACATATTAAAGGGGTCTGGGGAGATAAATTTTGATAATCTATCATTAGAATAGGCCATCAATATGAGTTTGGAGGGGATCCACAATGGCACCCCTATAGGTCATCTGTTTGAAGCTGAAGTAGAGCGACTTTCATCAATCACATGTCCTATTTGCAGCCCAGTCCCATTATATTGAACAGGAATGAACTGCAATATAAAGCACGGCCACTAAACAATGTAAGGCACTTTGCTTGGTAAGCAGTGAGGAGGCTACAGTCTCTTTAAACAGCTGATCATGAGGGTCCCAGGTGTCGACCTCTCCAATGTCGCAGTGTCAGAAAATCCTTTGAAAACATTATACTAGTATTGATCACACTTTTGTTGCACCATGTCCAATTCTTTGCATCCTTCAGTAGTTGCCGCTCCACTCATTCCAATGCAGCTGGAATTTTTTCTCTAGCTAAAACCATTCCTGAGCAATCATTGCTGTTCGTTTCAGCATCCAACAAGCTAACTGGGCTTCCTAAAGTCAGGTGGGTGGCCCTAGGCCTGAGCAGATGGTCTGGGACTGCCCACCTGACAGTAGAGGCTAATTAGCATATTGGAGCTGAAACTAACAACATTGATCACTCAGGAACGGTGGGGGTGTAGAGAAAAACCTCCAACCGTGCTGGAATCAGTGGAACGGCGTCTATGGAATGCAAAGAGTTGGAGTTGGTTTGGTGGAGGTGGTGAAAGGTCCTCTTTTGAAGATGTCAGACTGACAGCCGTTCACTTTGTTTATTACGTTAAGCAGCCCATAGCTTCCACATCAGGTTTGTTTCCAGTCTAGTGACATCACCTGTAATATCATGGAACGAAACTGATTTCTCGCTGAGGGGTTTTGACTGTAACTAGTCTGCCAAGTGACTTTACTGCTTGCAGGAAAAATGCTGCTCCTTGAAAAAGGATCCGTGTCTGTCTGTCAAGTCAGTCGGATAGATAATATCCAGGAGTGGAGTTAAATAAACAGTATATTCAATCTCTGGGTATTCCACTTATTTGTTTATCCTATGATCCCACGCTGAGCTGTACTCGGGATGAACTCCGAAAGAAGGAACCTCAGCGGCGGAGTGAATCTGAGCTATATATAGCAGGTAAGGCGTCTTACAATGTTATCCAGTGGTTACACTTCTGCTGGATGTAGAATTATTCACTTATACTTCACCTTTATTATTGAATGCCTTTATGTTAGTATTAAGTTCTGGGGACCAAGTGTCTGAAGGGGTTGGCTGAAGTTTTGAAGTTATCCCCCATCTACAAGATAGGGGGGATAACATGCCGATTGTGTAGGTACAAAGACTGTGCACTGTCGCCCCATTCCTTCTCTATGGGGCGGCCAGGGATAGCCAACTACAGTGCTCAGCTAATGGAGCGGCGGTGCGCATGGCTGGCCTGCTCTTCCATTTGGATGACATAAGGGAACACCGTTCTTGTGAATGGTCGGGCTCCTACTGATCAGCATGCAATGGGCCAACCCCTTTAATGTTTCTCCAGGATGTGTGGTCCTATATCTGGGTCTTCAGTCTTCTCAGATGTGTTATGGGTGCATTCATTTTGGTTGTTTAAAGTAGCACTCCCACTGTAGTGAAGATAACTCACAAATACAGCCGCCGGTAAGAAGGTCATCTACTCCCTTCTGGTCCTCTCTTTGTGTAGCAAGGAAGTCAGTGTCACATTGAGTCCATACAGGAGACAAATGTTGGTCAAAATGTCCTATTTTAATTTATTTTGGCTGATCACTGACTGAAGACTTAATGCAGCAGTTATCGAGAAGGCCAATAGTAGACTTCTGTCTTCCGAAAATGTGATCAACCAGAGTGGGCTAAAAGGACAGATGTGTGGCATGATTGTCCAGATTTGCCATTTTATACAATCCCCAGGCAGTCTTTTTTTTTTTTTTTTTTCTTTTTTGGCCATGTTAGTCTTTTGTGTTGGTGGTAGGATCATTCCAGAGTCTATCATAACTAATGTTTATGGCAAACGGTAGCCACGACTAGACAACTCCGAATTAGGAATGTTGAAATCCAATTCTACGACCCCATGCACGGTTGGAGGGTTTGGCAAACATTAATCTAATGCATATGATGGATTTAGACTTTATTTGGTTGAAGATCCACTTGTTTCCAAGCCAACTAAAGTATTCTTGAAATATTAATATAGTAATTGACTCAATTTCTCACACACACAGAGATCCCCTTGTATAGCCTTAGGAAAGAATTTACCAAGGCTGGTGTTGGATATGTATTGGAGTATGTAACAGATGTATTACAAGGAGTATGTAACATTTATTACGAGTATGGTTCTTAATTAATTTGGCACAATTTTTAGCTACCAGAGTAGCATGTACTGAGTGGCATAGATTGGTGGCATAAGCAGATTTACCATACATTATGGTAAATATGCTGGTGCCCCCTCACACTAAGCCCTGCCCACTTTTCCCTATCAATTTTGATAAGTGTCAAGGGGGGCAAAACTGGAAAGGATTAATATTTTTGTGTAAATTCACCAAAATTGGTCCCTTGTTTATGTAAGAAAATTGGTGGATATTCCAAGCCACAGAAGGAAAACTGTAAACGTATGTACCTGATACCTGGGACATTTTTCTATGGAATATATTGTTAAGCCTGATGTGTGTATTATTCTTCCCTCGACTGTATGTCGATGCATAAAGGTTGCTCAATAAAATAATCCAAGCTGGAAACATACTGTATAGTCCACAAATTCTATTGCATTACAAATGCTGGCTAAAAAGAAAACATAAAAACAATAAAAAGGGAGAAGTATCCAAATACTGGGAAATTGTCCTGTCGACAACTCCTTACACTCAGGACTACACCACGACTGGAGCCATATTTATTTGTAGACAGTCTTATACCATACCTTCTTACGCAGCGTTGTCCTCCATATTTCCACTACAGGACACTGGTAATAAAATCACAGCCATTAAGACAGTTTTTCTTGTGTCTTTTTGGAAATGACACAAGTGACAGGGATTAAGTCTGCCGAGCTGTAAAGCATAGTCTTAAGCGTGAATTGGACCCTGCAGAGAAAACACAAGTTCCCTATAAGAGGATTGTAGGATTTACATTCCAGGGCCCGGCCAGTGTTAGGGACATAGTGACAACGCTTCTTCCACCTGCAGGACAGCGACTCTGAGAAAGTAAACTCTCCGTGACCTCACAGGATAGTTTACCCTGAGATTTTAGGAGGGGCTGGCGGGGGCTCATCTTAGTTTAAGAACTGGGGTGATTCTGGTATTTAACCTTAGGAGTGACACCCTAGCAGGAACTAAATCCCTATCTGTGCAGCGACTTGGACACAAGTGATACTAAGCATCTTAACCATCCCAATTACCTCCTTTTTACTTGACCCCTAACCTCCTGACATTGCTGGCTCTCTATATTCGACAACCAAGGCATACAAGTAAATGTGCTTATGATGTTAATCCAGGCAGACATTTTCAGAATTTAGAATAAATTCCAAAATAATAATAATAATAATAATAATAATAATAAATCACACGGATCCAAAAACAAATCTATAATATATCATAATTTATAATAAATACATTATGGGTTGGCTTACGGTAAATGGAACTTAAACGCTGACACGCCAAAAGTTTTGATAGGTTGGGGTCTGGATACTGAGACCCCCCAGACTAAAAAGGGGCAAAAGGGCTCATGGGATTCCTGCGCCTCTTCATTCTGAGCTAGTGGGATATGGATTCATAGGAAGTTCACAGTATACGGCTTGCTCAGCGAACAGAAATGAAGGGGCACGGAGTGACAAGTCCCTATGTCATGACTCAAACTTGTTAAAATAGTAGGTCCCTTTAAGGGAAATGTGAGCTCATCAATATTTTATTAGTGCTTCAATGCAACTTGAATTAACAATAAGGGAAATTTGTGTATAATATTGACCAAAATTATACTACAGTTTCTGTATACTTCTATAGACATATCTGTTTCCATGGTAGCAGACTACAACCCTGTGTAGTCTGATTCTGCAATTATGTGTTACAGCCTTCCATCTGCCTCCTCTTCGACTTTTTAGAGGATAATAAGAAGAGGAGGCAGAGGGAATAAAATTGCTGAATGAAGACCAAATAGTCGAATGAGCAGTTGACAGATATTACTTCTTACATATATAGGGACCAACACCGACAAGCAACTCATGCCCTACTGCCACAACTGGCTGTAAAGTGTGTCCTCTTGAATGGTCTCCCTCCAGATTCGCCCCTCTAATCTTTATCTTCTGCCGTTTATTAAACAAAATAAACAAAAACTGAAGGAACAGACTCTCCTTAGTAGGATCAGGACCTATATGTGGAGATTGGTTTCATAAAGACTAAAGAGGACATGGTCACCAAAACCAGACAAAATAATAATACATTGGAGGGATCACATCAAACCCAACTCCTAAAATAACAAATAGACACACACTGAAGTCTAAAACACACGACTTACACAGCATCTTGAAGACGTAGCTCTGCTGGACATAGGTCATCTGGTTTGCAATCCCTTTGGGTCTGTGATCAAGGAGCCAGACTATAGGTGGATTAGGTGTGTGTCCTAAATCAAAAACGCTAATTCTAGGATCTAAGTGCTTATAATCTTCTTAGTGGTGGGTCTTCTATGAGTTCTTTACTCTTTCATCGATTCTTAGAAAATTGAGGAAATGATTGAAAACAGAATATCATCTACTCTCTCCAGTGGTAAAACGTTATTGTACGGGCAGGGACTGGTCAGTTGGGATTTTGTAGGGCAATTGGTTACATCCCTATATTTAACTCAACTCATATGAAGAGCCAAACTCCATATCGCGTATTCCATATTCCTAGGTCCTTAACCTGTGGCGTGTGTACCATCATGTGTCCAACCTGTACCCTATAGTGTTGATCTAGAGGAAGGTTAAAACCCCCATGAGGCTGATACCAATGGCCCCTTGTCAGGGGAAAAAATTCCTTCCAGTCACCAAATCTGGCAATTAGTATAAACCCTGGATCAAATTGTTATCTGCAAATATCTAATATCCATAACTTATAATATTTTTCCTTTCCAAAAAGGTGTCCAGGCCCCTATTGAACTTGTACAGTGAATCCAATAAAGTATTCCAGTGTGTGCCACATTGTGTATTACTACTATCTATATATAAACACATTTTATTTAAGACACAATTAAAGGGGTTGTCTATGCAGTTTAATTTACCTTACTGCCTCCAATGATTTTATGAAGCTGGACCAGGGGGTTCCAAGCTTGCTCCGATTTGGGTCAAGTGATCAGACTTTTTACCCGACCCCTTGATTGTTCCGCCTCCTCCCTCATCTCCTGTTATCATCACTACTTACCTGTACTATGGGGGCTGGCTTTACTATAGTCTTCAGGTAGTTATCTGTGAAAACAGGAGAGGAGGGTAGAAGCAGTGCAACCTGGGGTTGGTACCCATCATGTGACCTGGGGCGCGAAAAAGTCCAGAAACCCCAAGTCTAGCTTCATAAATTCGCCCGAGGAACTAAGGTAAACTAAACTCCCTGGAGAACTCCTTTAACTGGGGCTTACTTCTCTCTTGGTATGTTACAAAAGGAGGATCGGATCTTGACGAAACAATAATTTCACCCCTCCATTGAGCCAAAATCTGATCATCCATTTAATAAACAAAAAAAAAAAAGTAGAGGAAAACAGATCTCCTGGAAAATATCTGCACTGGGTCTAAAGCATCCCATACACATTAGATGATTATTGGCCAGATTTGCCAATTTGGGTGGAACTGGCCAACCATCTAATGTGTATAGGAGCAAATATTGGGGGGAAAATAGAATTTGGGCCGTTGGACTTCATCTGGCCGAACCTTTAGATGTCGGAGATATAAGTCACTATGACATGTGCCGTCCTTCAGCTATTACGTGAACCCCACAAATCCAATCAATAAAACAAACAATTTTTTTCCACACATTTTGCATTTTTCATTTTTTTTGTGGTGTGACAAGTACAACATTCTTAAAAACATCAGAATAACAATATACAAACAAGGACAGACACATCTGGGGTGTGGGAGCAGAGAGGTGAAGGCTCCTATGATTTATTTAAGGTAAGAACACAGATTATCTGAAAAGCTTTGGCCGGTGAAGTAGCCCCCCTATGTCATGAAATAAAAGGAGCTTATCGAATACACACATGTATCTAATGGGCTACACCTTCACTTCAGGTACGTACGCCCTAAGGAATCCACATTTGTGTCTGGCCGCAACCAAGACACAAAAGGCTAGTTTATACAACGTCGGCTGCCATGTTTTTGCGCTCACATGTACAAGATTTGAAGTCTGTAAACTAAGCAGCCTATAAAAAAAAAAAATCTATGAAAAAAAATAAAAAAAAGCAAAAATTCTGCTACCTTTAGGGGTCACAAATTTACATCAGCATTAAGTACAACTGGAGATTTGTACAGTTCACATTTTGCTGTAAAGACGGCTATAAAGGAAGGCCACTGCAAATAACGCCTGTACCTGTAGCACATGACTTCCATCCATGATCTGCGCTACTATATTATTTCTAGAAGACAACTGCGGGGAAAGAAAATGAGACATTAACTGGATTGGCATTGTGTGGTACGCTCCTCGTATATACCTTCAGAGCTTATGCAGGATTATTCCTAGTCTGGGTCTGAACCATGGCAGGTGTCACTCACTCGGTTGCACCCTAGACGACGGGATCCTAAGGCTATGTTCACATCTGTGCCAGGTGTCCACCCAGCATAGATCCAGCAGAAATCACCAGGCAAAAAAGGGCTGCAAGGCCAACACTTTTGCCCAGCAATTTCAGTAAAAAAAAAATTTTTAAAAATGGACACCCCGATGGACCCCATTATATTCAATGGGCTCCGTTCATGTTGGTTATTTTCAGGGCCCGTTTTTCAGGCCGTTAATCAGATGTGAAGGTAGCATAAATTTCTTATTAAAGGGGATGTAACAGCTGGTGGGCTCCAAAATATAGTGACTTCTACTAGCTTCCGCTTAAAGGGGTTCTCTGGTTTAGAAACAAAATTCTAAATATCATATTAGGAAATTCTGAGAGTTTTTCACTAAAGACATTTATCCACCATCAGCAGGATAGTGCCTGATCGGTGACTGTCCGATTGCCTGGTCCCCTACTGATCAGACGCTTATCTATTATTCCTTTAATATAGAGGAGGGTCCTCTGTTTTGGATCCTCACCTCTTGGCCATAGTGGATAGCATCTAAAAAACAAAAAAAAAAAAACTTGTCTCTTGCTCTGGAGGAACGACCTGTCCTGCATTTCATAGGCAACACATTGATTTAAATGGACACTGTGCAATACTTAGTTTCTCCTGTGGTGGCGCTGCAGAAATCCTGAATACTTACTGCTGGGTTTGTCCACAGACTACAGCAAGGGTGCACTGTGTGATCAGCTTAATATTACAGGACCCTTCTGCTTAAGGGGTTTTTTGGGAGGAAACATGGGCTTAAACTTTCTAGTATACAGTACTATGCAAAAGTTTTAAGCAGGTGTGGAATAAAAAACTAGAAAAAGAAGGGTTAATAAATTATTTTTGTCAATGAACAAAATGAAGAAAAGAGAAATGTAAATCCCATGACTATTTGGTGGGGCCTTTGCCCTTTGGAGGAGGAGTCCTGGAAGTGATGATCCGGCCCCTACAGATATAGCCCTGATCTCATCATCATCCAGTCTGTCTGGGATGACATGAAGAGACAGACGGATTGGAGCAAGCCTACATCCACAGAAGATCTGGGCTTAGTTCTCCAAGATGGCGGCGGGAACAACCTCCCTGCCCAGTTCTGCCAAATACTGTCTGCAAGTACCGAGAAGAACTGATGGAAGGCAAAGGGCAAAGGTCACAACAAATATTGATGGGATTTACATTTCTCTTTTCTGCATTCAAAAAACTATTAACCTTTCCATTGCTGAAAGCATACTTACTTGGAAACATTTTTTCGACACTTGCCCAAAACTTTCGCACAGTACTGTACATCTGTATACAACCCACCATACTGTTCTAGGCCCATATGGTCAACAATACTTAACCTGAGCATCACAACTGGTTAAGTGGGATGTTCTTACCTATCGAAAATAATCCTTCCATTATTTCCCAATTAAACAAACTGAAATAATCACTTTATTAAAGGTCCACAACTGCATAAGTTACTTCTTCCCATGTATTAAGCTGGCCATATACCTTCCATCCAATCCCCTATACATATGAATGCTCCTCCTGGGGAGAGGGGAAGAACCTGCTGCTGTGGCTTATCTCCTGTGAAAGGGATTGGGCATGTTGAGTTTCAATATGTCCAATCAATCTTTCCCCACTATCAACTGTTGAGGGTAAAAGTGGGCCAGTCCTGCCAAAATGGATGGGTTAGGCTAGCTTTGCTCTTATTTGTATGGGCACCTTTAAGATGGAGTCATAAATGTAGTTTTTGAAGCCATAACTAAAGACAGGTGTGGATACAATAAGCCCCCCCACCCTTTAGCTTTTCCTTCCATAGAGATCCAGTCCTTGTATGAATAAAGAAAACTGTAAAATCCAAGCCAAGATTCTATGTTGAACTGGCCTTAAAGGGAGTCTGTCATCAGAACCCAGCCCGGCAGATAGATAGGTCAGGGTCACCTGAATGAGACTGTTTTCCCTTGTGAACCACTGCATCCATGGCCAAGATATTTCCACTACTATCAATATGCAAATTAGCTCTTTGGAGCAATGAGGGCGTTGTCACTTATCTCTTTGGAGCAATGAGGGCGTTGTCACTTATCTCTTTGGAGCAATGGCACGCCCTCATTGCTTGAAAGAGCTCATTGGATATTGACAAAAACAGCAACGGAGGCAGCGATATACAAGGGCAAAAAACAGTCTGAGTCAGGTGACTCTAACCTATGTACGCGGCGATTTGCTGGGGTCTGGTGACAGACTCCCTTTAATGCAGATTTTGCCTAAGGGTCACTCCTAGAACAAGAAATCCTAGACTTGGATTAAAAAGAAAAAAAACCCAGTAGGGATCCCCATTAAACTGAAGCTAGGCACCTCAAACTTTAGAGCCCCGCAGACTTCTATGGGTGACACATTACAACTCCGGACAACTCCGAGGTTGAGTCGTAATCTGGCCATGTGTACAAGCCCTTCGGCTTTATGCACACAACTGACTGTGCTATCCGAGGGTACGCCATTTGTCTTCTGAGTCCGTGTATCCATTCCGATGGATCCGAATAGGATCTGCTCTAAATATATTGGAATGGAACGGAACCCCGGAAGACACTCTGATAGCAAACTCGGTCGTGTGCACAAACCCTTAGTCTACGTTAAACCAGTCACAGATTCTAGAGCGTTTTGCACCAGAATGAGACAGCTCTGAATTATTTGGAGGATTTCAAGTATCTTGTGTTGGTCTGTTGTTTATTCAGAGTTAAATATTCACATCATGCATATACTTGAGAGGCACACACTGCAAAAAAATGCACCCCACCTCCCCTACCTAAATATTAAAAAAAAAAAAAAAAAAAAAAAAAAATATATGAATGTTTGCAACCAAAAGCTTAAATCAGAAATAAATAACTGGCATCTTGACCAAAGTATATTCTTCAAATATTCCCTCACATGGTATCAGAGCAGCCGGCAATGTCCGCTGTAATACTGTAAGATCTCTATGGAAAGTTTTGCTCATCTCGAGTCATCTTACCAGGTCTCAGGTTAGACATGTGTCTATGAATCATTTACAGGTAGAAAATTCACACAAGGGATGTCCAAGATTTGCAAACTAGGATAAAATGTAATAAAATGTTGGAGGAGAACATGGTTGAGAAAAACTAGAAAAAAAAGGGGGGAAAACAAAAAGAAATCACAATATAGTGATGCTGAGTATCTGTAAATTCTGGAATTGGTCATAGTCCAGTTCTTTCTGCATCCTTTAAAATGATAAAGGATTGTAGGGAATAGGAAAAAGGATTTTTTGATCCAAACACACTGCCACACTTAGTCCATAGGCCGGGTATGGTACTGCAGCTCAGCCACAACACTTAGGCTGAGGACCCACGTCGCGGAAACGCAGCTTTTATTGTTGCAGATATTGCTGCAATTTTGTATGCCAAAGCCAATAATAGCTACAAAAGGAATGGGAAATATATAAGAAGTTCTTATACTTCTACTTTCTGCTCCATCCACTACTGGCTTTGGCTCAAAAAACTGCAGCAAAATCTGCAACATCAAAAAAGCTGCGTTTCCACAACGTGGGGCTTTAGCCTTAAAAGTGTACATCCAATTATAAAACTTTTCAAGATGAATGATGGAGGTGAATATAAGAAATTTTGTAATATAGCAAAGAAAAATGCTTCTTTCTCCACTTATCAGGCCACTTCCCTCATCTCACTCTCTGTACTCCGTATCTCATCACTGTGTCTCTCTGTTTCCCACAGCCTTCTCCTCCCCCTTCCATAAACTTCAATATTAGAAGTTACTCGATGCAACTGTGACTCTCTGGATACTGGTTCTATTAGTGATAATAGACTTAGTGAAGGTAAATGGAGAAAGGAGCATTTTTCCTTAATAAGATATACTACAAAGTTTCTTCTATTCCTTTGTAATATTCATTTATGAAAATCTGTTTTATAATCGGAAGTATGCGTAAAATAAGGTTGGGCTGCAATACCTGACACGACTAATAGAGTGGTGCTCTTCTCAAAAAAAGCTAACCCTTTCACTTATCTCAAACCCCTTTAATATAAATTTTGATGAATCGGTAATTTGTTACTTTACAGCGAGCACTGTTATAGTTTTGTTATAGTTTTATATTTTCAAAAAGTTCTTACCTCTCCCTGATGGGCAAAACTTCTGGTTTTGGGCAAGAAAAATAGGGAACCTACATATTGAGATGACATCTAAGCCAAACTGCCCTAAAATTTTTAGAAGTTTTCGCAGGTTTACTACTCCATTCATAGCTGTGGGACAACATTGTAACCCTTTTTTTCTTCGCTACTTCGGTCCCCAGACCTTAAGCTTGGGTCATGTGACTTGGATTATGAAAGTTTTTGGCAGGACATGAAGGGTATCAATTATTTTTTTATGGACTTGCAAGGATAAGGCCCCCTTGGTGGAGAAGACAGTTGACTTTGGTAGAGAACCAGCCAGCCCGCTCCTTCATAATGTCACAGAAACCGAGAGGACAAGTAAAAGGTCAGAGAAAAGGCTCAACGTCCAGGAACGGCAGTGAATTCGGATCATTCATGAAGATTTCGCAATTCTAGTAGAAGTTTAATTAATTTCCACTTATAAGACACTACAGAACTTTTTGTTACAAGTGAAATCACTTGTATTAATGCAGACTATATGCAAACATCCATACACCATACTGTAGTGAGAGGGCAGTGGTAGACGGAAGCCATATTTCTCTTATCCTCAGTTCGTCATGTTCAATCATACCTGTCAAATTGGCTGGGATTGTCCCAATGTTTTACAAACGATTTAAGGGGGCAAACCAAGGTGGTCCTGGATATTACCAACTAAAATGATCCTAACTGTGGTTTAATGCGTATACCCACAAACCCTGTAAGGACAATGCACAGGTATATGTCTGATCAATGTTGATGGTGAACGACCTATGAAGGTGGAGTAACCACACTCCGATGACGCAAAAGCTCAGTGGTCCAAAACCTGACCATGCATCCTGGGTTTAGCCTTTAATATTGTGCACAAACCCCTGACACCGAGATGTAAAGTCTACAGTGTAAGGATATAGCATTAGTAGCCTGCAGATACTCAGCATCACTATGTAAGTCATATAAACCCCGCTCTGGAATTAGGAGATATTTAAAGGGGAAATATGTGGTGTAAATACATGCGAGAGACTATATCGGAGAAATCTGTCATCTCAGACCACCGCTGAATGAGAAGGTTCCATAGAAAGCTCATACCCCTTTAACAGTGCACACTTTTTGTAAGGTTGACCCATGTTATGTGATGCTGATATGTATGGACCCGACTGCTGGGACATCAATCTATCCCCACCTATCACAAGAATGGGGATCCAGTTCCCCCATCCGAATGTAGCACCAGGCCGAGCATGCGCAGTGCTGCTCCATTCACTGTACTCAGCTATCTCCGGCAATCCCATAGTCAGTGAATGGAGTCGTGTACATCCATAGCTTGACACTCCATTCAGATGGGGGAATGGGACCCCTGTTCTTCTGACCCCAGGAGACCCGCACCAATCAGCATGTTATCTACCCACAGGATAACAAAACATAAGCCAAATCCCCTTTAAGGACATCCATAAAGGAGGCTGTCAATCTGAAAACATTCTAGGCAACCTGTCATTGACCTGAATGGCAGCTTACTTGCAATGTTGTATGAGATTTCCAGTAACCAAGCTCCGAGAGGTGCCAAAGGGGACTGAGTGCTCTAGAGCGCCCCTTCATTCTGGAAACCAGTGGTGCTCTGAGATCACAGATGTCATCAATGTGATCTTCTCACATGTATCTCAGACATATCAGAAGATGACTGTAGTTCCCCTTTAAGGTACATCTAGTAACCTGTTTGGTGTGAGAATAGTGCAATCACTCGATCAGAGGCTGGATGGCGGGAGTTTATTTGTATTGGAGATGATCTCCTGTCCAGGCTGAAACCTCCAGAATGGTGGGTGGGCTACAGGCTCTCGCTCCTATGAAGCATGTGTGCACTCTGGGTGTGGGGAGGTGACAGTGAATTTCTTTATTCAATACAGCAGAACCTCCTCCACTGCTTTCACAGTCCGCTCTAAGGGAAACTTATTCCTTGGCTTCCAGGAAAAGTGTTTCCTGAGGGTACAGCTTAAGATCCATGAGAGTCCTGCTGGGATCCAACTGGGTGATCTAGAAGACAGAATTGGGAAAGTGCATGTAATGATGAGTATACATTTCCAATGAGAGCTGCAACTACAAGTTTGTCATCATCACCAATGGCCCCGCCCCCTGCACACCACACCCATTTTGGGAAAGTGGCAAGTGCTGCGTGACAAAACAAAGTCACAATTGTGGCATCCCAGAGCTGGCTATGGCTGGGCTGAGGGTGATCTCTGTGCATTGTATTATTTCCTGTTGCTTCATAGCCTGTGTGACATAGCAGGGGGTCCTGAGTCTCACACAACACAGCGCCACCTAGTGAGCCTCACACATGCATTACACCTCCCATAGGATTGAATAGTAACCAAATGTCCAATGGGAGGACATCGCCTGGGAAAAGGGGAGGAGTCAGCTGATCACTGGGTCCCCATGGTAACACCCCTGCAGGAAGGTCCTGCGTGTGAGGAGTTAGAAGTGTGGAGTGTTAGGAGGAGGAGGTGAGGAGATAAGTGTGATGTCCTGTGAAGAAAGCAGTGAGTTTAGTGCAGGAATCTCAAGTCCTAGACAGGCCCAGGAAGGTTGGAGAGCTGACATACTCCAGCTATTCAGAAGATCCTGTCCCCTGTCTGCCTAGCCATCGCCCTGAAGGAAGTCAAGCATCATTATCTTGTCAGCATGAGACTGTGGAGAGAACATTCTGGAACACGTGCTCCATAGCCAGTATCACAGGATCCAGGGGCCAAGGCCAGACCTGTGGAATATCCTGCCACCCTGACTATTGCACCCCGAAACTCTGAGCTATCAGGGCCACATAACGTGAGTGGGGAATATTATGTACTAGTATCATGGTGGGCATCCTCCTATGTGCCAAATAGGAGCCCAGACGCACCTTAGGGCTGTAACACTGAAGTATAAGGGGCTAGGAACACCTTTCATCAAGTCTACCCTGCACCCCAGGACTTTGCTGTGTCACCAGGCGTACCCCGTTGTTTTGTATTGAAGAAACTGTTTAAGCATTTGTGCCTCCACACCCATGGAAGTAAAAGTTCAACTTTACAACCGTTTCTGTGTCTGACTCTGCACCGACAACATCAGGGCGCCCCAAACACCACCAGTCGGCACAGTATAGGGGAAGCGCCCCGGGGGAACAATCACCACCAACATTTGTGCAGCCCCCTCATCACCGGTACCAGTGGTGGTAACGTGGGACAGCACCAGCGCTGCGCCCTCGTGCCCAGAGACCGTGACAAGTCTGCGCTGTTTGCACCCCGCAATCCCAACTGCAGCGTTACCTTCCATCTGGTCACCGCACAATTGTTTAGTGCCAAAAATTAGCAACTTTTATAACTTTGTACATCAGAAAACTGGCATACAAAGCATAATAAATCTGCCCAGTATATACAAATATATATAACTTACATGCACACACATATAAATATATATACACATGCACATACAAAACATATAAAATATATACAAAATATACCACAAAGATATTTAAAGGGAAAGTGTCACCAGACCCCAGAATATCAACCCAGCCCCGCAGATAGATAGGTTAGTGACACCAAACCCAGCATATTACCCCAGCCCTGCAGATAGATAGGTTAGTGTCACCAGAACCAGCATATCACCCCAGCCCTGCAGATAGATAGGTTAGTGTCACCAGACCCAGCATATCAGCCCAGCCCTGCAGATAGATAGGTTAGTGTCACCAGAACCAGCATATCATCCCAGCCATGCAGATAGATAGGTTAGTGTCACCAGAACCAGCATATCACCCCAGCCCCACAGATAGATAGGTTAGTGTCACCAGACCCCAGCATATCACCCCAGCTCTGCAGATAGATAGGTTAGGGTCACCAGACCCCAGCATATCACCCCAGCCCTGCAGATAGATAGGTTAGTGTCACCAGACCCCAGCATATCACCCCAGCCCTGCAGATAGATAGGTTAGTGTCACCAGACCCCAGCATATCACCCCAGCCCTGCAGATAGATAGGTTAGTGTCATCAGAACCAGCATATCATCCCAGCCCTGCAGATATTTTGGGCTCTGGTGACCCTAACCTAACTATCTGCAGGGCTGGGGTGATATTCTGAGGTCTGGTGACACTAACCTATCAACCCAGCCCCGCAGATAGATAGGTTAGGATCACCTGAATCAAACAGAGTTTTCCCCTTGTGAATTGCTGCCTTTGTTGTCGAGATATCACCTTTTTGTCGACATGCAAATGAACTCTTTGGAGCAACAAGGGTGTTGTCATTGCTCCGAAGAGGTAAGCAGCAACACCCACATTGTTCCAAATAGCTAATCTGTATATTGATAAAAAAAAAAGCAATATTTCGGCAACACGGGGAAAACATTATTTGATTGGGAGGACACCAATCTGTGGGGCTGGTTTGAGATACTGGGGTCTGGTGACCCTAACCTATCTATCTGCAGGGCTGGGGTGATATGCTGGGTCTGGTGACACTAACCTATCTATCTGCAGGGCTGGGGTGATATGCTGGGGTCTGGTGACACTAACCTATCTATCTGCAGGGCTGGGGTGATATGCTGGGTCTGGTGACACTAACCTATCTATCTGCAGGGCTGGGGTGATATGCTGGGGTCTGGTGACACTAACCTATCTATCTGCAGGGCTGGGGTGATATGCTGGTGTCTGGTGACACTAACCTATCTATCTGCAGGGCTGGGGTGATATGCTGGGTCTGGTGACACTAACCTATCTATCTGCAGGGCTGGGGTGATATGCTGGGGTCTGGTGACACTAACCTATCTATCTGCAGGGCTGGGGTGATATGCTGGGGTCTGGTGACACTAACCTATCTATCTGCAGGGCTGGGGTGATATGCTGGTTCTGGTGACACTAACCTATCTATCTGCAGGGCTGGGATGATATGCTGGGGTCTGGTGACACTAACCTATCTATCTGCAGGGCTGGGATGATATGCTGGTTCTGGTGACCATAACCTATCTATCTGCAGGGCTGGGGTGATATGCTGGGTCTGGTAACACTAACCTATCTATCTGCAGGGCTGGGGTAATATGGTGGACTCTAATGACACTAACCTATCTATCGGCAAGGCTGGCTTGATATGCTGGGGTCTGGCGACACACTAAGAAATTAAAATAGAAAACAAGCACTCCCCTCCTCCCAAGTTATTTGTGAGATTCCAGTACACTTTTTGCACCCTGACACAGAGCAGATTGGTCGCCTCGGTCTCTAGCTACTCCATGCCAATGGCTTTTACAGAAATGACAAACAAGAAGCAGATGGTATCGCATGGCACACACGGGGAACAATTACCCGCAGTCTAGGAGGCTTATAGTCAAGTCCAGCTTATCATGCTGACAACACAGGATGCTTTAACCTGTTTTGAAGCTTTTTGAAAAATTTTTGCAGAGATGACGAACTGAGCAAAGCGATTTATGCAGCGGGGGAATTGCTGCCCTAATTATGTGGAGAGCCGGAGTTCTGTCTGTTCCCGTCTCTTTGTTGTGTTATGTGGGTTTGTGGTTAAATGAGCATACTGTTGTACTTAACCTTACATGTCGGAACAGCTGTTAGGAGATGCACGGAAGGTGAGACGTGACGAGTCTTTGCTGTCTTAAACACCTCTTACTGCCCTTAGAGCGGCAAGGTAGCAGTAACAAAGCCCTCCAGATGGGGCATCAGCTCATTAAGGATCTGCAGAACCTCAGCCCAGACTGGTGGCAATAAACAGAATCCCGATGCCCTTTTCTCTAGCTTTTTTACACTTCAGAAATCTTCGAACAGTTTCAGGCGGAGGATTGTGGGTGACATGTGAAGGGGTGGGTCTGTTTATACCCTTGATTTCAGCTTGCCTTCTGTTTCCAATGCACTAAGGGATTTGCCGAATTGCCAATGTTTACACCATTACCCAATTACTGAATATGCGCCTGCTGCATCTGTCAACAAACAGAGCTGTTGTCGCTTTGTTTTAGCGGCTCTTTGCTTACCCCCTCCTCCTCCTTCTCTTCTTGTTCGTATGGTTCATCGTTCTGCTTAATTAGCATCCCATAACCTTCTGCATCATCGACGCTTGGGTCTGATATCTGTAAACACTTCGCTCGCTGCTACGTCGGATTATACGCTTGCACCAAGTTTGATTTACATCACAACATTAGGAAGGCAAATGGAAGAAATGTACTGTCTGACTTGTGCGCGAACAATCTAGACGGAGGCATCATTACTGACCTGCACCTATAGAGCTATACCTACAGGCTAGCAAAGCACGGACTATGCTAGGGCAGGGCTATATGGCGACTTTGTATGTGCACTTGGCAGCTGCCATTGTGCAATTTGGCTTGACTGTCCTCCCCATTTTTAAAGGCCAGTCGCAGCAAATATTTGACCCGGGCAAAATGGTTTCCATTTTGGTTCTGTAGTTGGTCATTACCTATTGGCTTATTGGAATAGTTATCGGTTGATATAATACTCACCGACGCTCCACAGGCCCTCCCCCCTCCTGTAGGCAACACCGCGCATCATGTCCCGAAATTGGTCAGCAACCAAACATAACATACAGTGAAAGGCTGGCGCTGAACAGGAGGTGAGCCTGTGGGAATCGAGGATCGGTAACTTTAATATCGGCCATTACCTATTAGAATAATCTAACAGGAAGCAGCCAAGCGGGGGGCAGTAAGGGGGCATCATACTCTGTGGGGGCTATTATTATAAAATGGATTTTATTATAAAGTCTGGTTGGGGAGGTCCCAACATAATTTTGTCTGGGGCCCCAAAAATGCCAAATCCGCCCCTGTACACAGGTACAAGGAACCGCATTACGTCTTACAATCTTGGATGGGAAGTGCTGTGCCACAGATTACAAGAAACATGGTCTAAACTGGTCATGCACTTCTGACAGCTATTCATTATGACTTTTCCTTGTACATTGGCTTGGCCAAGCGTGCATGTGTTGTCAATGGGTAGAATGGGAGTACGCTTCTCCCAGACTCCTCTGAAGGCAGCTTATCTGTCCCCAGAAGAGTAGGATTGGACATGTTGAAATTAAACATGCCTGGTCCTTCTTTCCTCTGCCATCTGGGGAGAGTCATAAAACCCCCAGACACATTAGATGGCGACTACTACTACTACTAATAGCTGACTACGGGTGCGTTCACATCTGTGTCATTCTGTCCGTTCTTCTGGTCTGTTGCAGGACAGCCCAAGGGACCCCACTGACTATAAAGAGGTCCGTTGGGTGTCTTACTCTTTCCCTGACAAAACATTTGGGCTTGCAGGATTTCTGACGGCCTCTGTGCCAGATGGATACCCGGAACAGATGTGAACAGTCTAATACCATAGCAATGGTCAACACTGACCGTCCCTGTACAACACTGCAGAATATGGAAACCGCCCTATATAAATAGTGATAGTTTACAATACATACTGTAGCTGAAGCAATAGGTTTGACCTCTCACATATCACCCCATATTTATTAACCCTGAGGACCTGCAGAAGGTAACACAGTCTTATTCAACTGCTACAAATATAATAAGCAAGAAACAGTAAATTCTACAATTATACCAAGGACGAGCATTAATCGTCGCGTTTCACACCAGTAACCAAATACATTCCTTTTCACCTGTAAAAAAGGAAGAAAAAAAAAGTGGAAACAGTAAGACATAGACCTAACATCCATGCAGACCATTTCGTAACCAATTCTGCAGGTCCATGGGGGGTGCCTGCTCTCCTGGGTGTCATGTAATACTGCAAGGTCTCATTACTTCTTATTAATGCTATTCCACATG
Source organism: Leptodactylus fallax (assembly GCA_947044405.1). NCBI lineage: Eukaryota > Metazoa > Chordata > Amphibia > Anura > Leptodactylidae > Leptodactylus > Leptodactylus fallax. Next base: position 392,804 of record CAMRHE010000076.1, on the reverse strand, counting down.
GAAAGCAGAAAGCTAAAAACATAAGCCTTGTTAGGTAGCAATTAGCAGACAATGAGGAGGCAGGCAGCGGGCAGGCAGCGGGCAGCAGTTAGAGCAGCAGCCTCCAAACAGCTGTGTTTTTTTTTAATCAAGAGATACAGGACAGTTTGTACCGTTCTCTGTTACATCATAACTCCGTAACTGTATACGCCGCCTTCTACAGAGACAGTTATGGGAACAAACAGTGTGTCCCGCTGAAGCTCATGGTGTAAAATAACACCTCCCATAATGTGATCCTCGGTAAATAAGTACGGCCATAGAAGGAAGACTGAGGACGATATAGGTGTCGCTCAAGATAACAATGGTCAAATCACTACATACATGAACGGTGGGATTTTACATTGTGCCCACAACATAAGCGGCAGACTGAGAATTCATTGACTTGAGCGGTATCTGTCATTACTGAGTGTTTTAAAGTGCAAGTAGTCAGAAGTAGGAATGGAAGCAGATCACCGCAGCAGGAGAGGAGTAGGGTCACCCTGTGGGAGATAGTGACCTGAATCATACATTACGTAGCATAGGTTATGGTGAGAGTAGAGTAAGAATACAGTAGAAGCCAGTAGATCACTGTAGCTAAGTGGAAGCAGGGGAAGAGTATGATGATTATGTGAGCAGCAGTGACCTGTCTATCTCTCTATATATAGTTATATGTTAATGAGAATAAGGGAGCAGTCACAGCAGCTGGAGAAGGGTATGTTGATTATGTTGGTAGCAGTGACCTTCCATAATATACATTTTTGTTATGTAGAGAAATGTGTTACTGTGGTTGTGTTAGGAATGAACACTGTAGCTAATACGAAAAAGGGAACAGTCACAGCAGCTAAAGAAGAGTATGTTGATTATGATGGTGGCAGTGACCTGCATATATCTCTGTAAATATACATCATATATGTTATGAAATAAGAGCTCCTAGAACACAGGAACTAATGAGAATAAGATAATAGTCACAGCAGCTGGAGAATTATATATTGCTTATGTGAGCAGTAGTGACCTGCCCTCTCGTATGATTATCTGCGCTCTTGGGAAGGAAGATCTTAGGTCACTCTTGTAGATAAAGGTCTCTTTATTAGGGTACAGAAGGCACAACGCGTTTCGGGGAAGGACTCCCCTTTTTCAAGTGCAAAAATATTCTGTACCCTAATAAAGAGACCTTTATCTACAAGAGTGACCTAAGATCTTCCTTCCCAAGAGCGCAGACAGTCCATACCTTGGGGAACCTAACCCCTCCTTCACTGCATATCATAACGTCCGGTTTTCCGGCGACGCTAGACGGTATCTGCTGCCACCCTCACCACCCATAAGAGCTTATGCATTATTTGTGATTCACTCACAATACTCAAAAGGTGAGGGGCCATCTTGGTCACTTATTTTTGTTTTCTTATTTTCACTTTTCACTTCAAGGCCGGATCTACACTATTCTTGGCCGCTCGGTGTCTCCTTTTGTTTTTGTGAGTTTCTCTCGTATGATTAGGTAGCATATGGTATTGTGGTAGTAGGAGAAAAAAAAAAGCCACTGTAGCTGATAAGAACAAGGGAATGGTCCCAGCAGCAGAAGGATATGTTAATATGAGCAGCAGTGACCTACCTCTCATACTGTATGATTATGTAGCATACATGTTATTGTAGTAGTGCAATGATGCAGGAGTCATTATAACACTATAGTGAATCAGTGGTTAGTGAGGTGTCCCCTTCATACAACTATGTAGCCTACAAGTTCCTGTGGCATTGTTATGAAGTAACAAGAGAAGACTGTAGGCAGTGACCTGAGTGGTCATAGATTATGTAGTATACAGTCATGGCCAAAAGTTTTGAGAATGACACAAATATTCTATTTTCACATGATCTGCTGCCCTCTGGTTTTTATGTGTGTTTGTCAGATGTTTTTATCACATACAGAAATAGAATTGCATTCATATTATGAGTAACAGAAGCTTATATTGACAGTTAGAATGAGTTAATGCAGCAAGTCAATATTTGCAGTGTTGACCCTTCTTCTTCAGGACCTCTGCAATTCTCCCTGGCATGCTCTCAATCAACTTCTGGACCAAATCCTGACTGATAGCAGTCCATTCTTGCAGAATCAATGCTTTCATTTTGTCTGAATTTGTTGGTTTTTGTTTGTCCACCCTTCTCTTGATGATTGACCACAAGTTCTCAATGGGATTAAGATCTGGGGAGTTTCCAGGCCATGGACCCAAAATCTCTATGTTTTGTTCCCTGAGCCATTTAGTTATCACCTTTGCTTTATGGCAAGGTGCTCCATCATGCTGGAAAAGGCATTGTTGAGCGCCAAACTGCTCTTGGACGGTTGGGAGAAGTTGCTCTTGGAGGACATTCTGGTACCATTCTTTATTCATGGCTGTGTTTTTAGGCAAGACTGTGAGAGAGCCGATTCCCTTGGCTGAGAAGCAACCCCACACATGAATGGTTTCAGGATGCTTTACAGTTGGCATGAGACAAGACTGGTGGTAGCGCTCACCTCTTCTTCTCCGAATAAGCTGTTTTCCAGATGTTCCAAACAATCGAAAAGGGGATTCATCAGAGAAAATGACTTTACCCCAGTCCTCAGCAGTCCACTCCCTGTACCTTTTGCAGAATATCAGTCTGTCCCTGATGTTTTTTCTGGAGAGAAGTGGCTTCTTTGCTGCCCTCCTTGAGACCAGGCCTTGCTCCAAGAGTCTCCGCCTCACAGTGCGTGCAGATGCACTCACACCTGCCTGCTGCCATTCCTCAGCAAGCTCTGCACTGCTGGTAGCCCGATCCCGCAGCTGAAACACTTTTAAGAGACGGTCCTGCCGCTTGCTGGTCTTTCTTGGGCGCCCTGGAGCCTTTTTGGCACCAATGGAAGCTCTCTCCTTGAAGTTCTTGATGATGCGATAGATTGTTGACTGAGGTGCAATCTTTCTAGCTGCAATACTCTTCCCAGTTAGGCCATTTTTGTGCAGTGCAATGATGACTGCACGTGTTTCTTTACAGATAACAATGGTTAACAAAAGAGAAACAATGATGGCAAGCACCAGCCTCCTTTTAAAGTGTCCAGTGGTGTCATTCTTACTTAATCATGACAGATTGATCTCCAGCCCTGTCCTCATCAACACCCACACCTGTGTTAATGGAGCAATCACTGAAACGATGTTAGGTGGTCCTTTTAAGGCAGGGCTGCAATGATGTTGAAATGTGTTTTGGGGGATAAAGTTCATTTTCTAGGCAAATATTGACTTTGCAAGTAATTGCTGTTAAGCTGATCACTCTTTATAACATTCTGGAGTATATGCAAATTGCCATTAGAAAAACTGAAGCAGTAGACTTTGTAAAAATTTATATTTGTATCATTCTCAAAACTTTTGGCCATGACTGTACATGTTATTGTAGCAGTGTAGTAAGAATGAAGTAAAATCCAGTAAAACACTAACTAAATCAGAAAAAGGAAAGGTCATGGCAGCAGGAGAAGGGTATGTTGATTATGAGTGCTAGGTGACCTGTCCTATCATAGGATTATTCTACAAAACTAATCACTAATCACTAATTCTATAAAACTAATCACAACATGGTACAGGTTATAGCAGCAGGAGAAGGGGATGTTGATTATGTGAGCAGAAGGGATGGCAAGGGTCGCATTATACAGAGGATAAACAGATGACCCTGTGGCTGCTAAGATCACAGACAAGACTGATAAAATATAATGGGGGAAGATGGAAGATGGAATCCCTACCATAACATTTTCAGTGATATTGGTATTACAGCTCAAATGGCATAACACAACCTATTCTTGGGGTCAACATTCTTAAAGGGAGTCTGCCACCATAGCCTTGCATTTTAACCCAGCCCCACAAATGGATTGATTCAGATAACTCTGACCTAATAGTGTTTTGACTTGTGAATTGCTCCCTCCATTGCCAAGATATTGTTGATGTTGTCAATAACGAAATGAGCTCTCTGGAGCAATAACGGTGTTGCCGCTTATCTTTGGAGCAATGGCCATGCCATCATTGTTCCAAAGTGCTTATTTGCATATTGACAAAGTCAACGATATCTCGGCAATACAGGATACAGGTTTTTGACATCTCTGGATGATAAACTAGTGACATCAGTGGTACATTTAGTTTCTATTAGTATACAGAATGGAATATACAGTATGCACTGGACCTAATGGTGCCCATTCTACCCCACCCAAATCCGCAATTGAGATAGAGAGAGAATGGCATTTACACTTGTCAAATGCTGCCTTTGGGGGGTGGGGGTGTATTTTTGGTTCATCCAGGGATGGGTTCTGATAGATTAGAGCATAATCACTCCTATCATTTGATAACTGGGAAATAAATCCGCTATGTTCCATGGAGTCTGCCAGAAAGCAACAAAAAGTAAAATTACAACGGAGGATGAATCACCCAAACCTTAATCTTCAGTTGTATGAATCTACCTGGTTTACTCATCATTCTGCAATAATACAGTATATTAGTGTTTTGCATACTTACAAAGGCACAGTTAAGAGCGGAAGGAAACACAAGAGACGCCAGGAAGGTAATATATTTGTATTTCTACAAACAGCCAGCAAAAACCTGGACAGATGGCGCCATGCTCATCCCGCACCTGCACAGATGCAGCAGACTGACAATAAATTGAATTTTGGTATTGAGTTGAGATTTGCAGCACAGGTATTAAATTAACTGAAATTGCCATATGCTGCAGTAAGTGATGGCCAAAATACGCTCATCTCCTCGAAATTAATTTAGGGACAGTGAAGGGTGCCAAATTGTGAAAGTGGAATTAAGAAAAAATATCAGCTCATCCCCCTCTACAGATAGCCTGGTCTTCTCTGTAGTACACAAGCAACCTGTGGATTTCAAGACTTTTGTGAACTTTTATCATTGACATTTTGCTTTCAATATCTGTTATGGAGGCCGGGTTATCATGTTTTAGATGAAGGGATTTTTTTTTCTACTAGATTTTCTTTTGTATAAATGAATGTTCTGTTATTCCAGGGAAGATTGGACTAGAAATAAAGACGGAAAGGACAATATTCCATGCTCCTCCTTGGAGGGAGACTCCATCCATGCTACTTCTCTGGCTGAATACCCCATGCTCATTCCCTGGAAGAAGACTCTATGCTCCTTTCCTGGCTGAAGACCCCAGGCTCCTTCCCTGGCAGAAGACCACATGCTCCTTTCCCGGCTGAATACCCCATGCTTATTCCCTGGAAGAAGACTCTATGCTCCTTTCCCGGCTGAAGATCCCATGCTCCTTCCCTGGCAGAAGACCACATATGCTCCTTCCCCCGGCAGAAGACCACATGCTCCTTTCCCGGCTGAATACCCCATGCTCATTCCCTGGAACAAGTCTCTATTCTCCTTCTCCGGCTGAAGACCCCCATGCTCCTTTCCCGGCTGAAGACCCCCATGCTCATTTCCCGGCTGAAGACCCCCATGCTCCTTTCCTGGCTGAAGACCCCCATGCTCCTTTCCTGGCTGAAGACCCCCATGCTCCTTTCCCGGCTGAAGACCCCCATGCTCCTTTCCCGGCTGAAGACCCCATGCTCCTTTCCCGGCTGAAGACCCCCATGCTCCTTTCCCGGCTGAAGACCCCCATGCTCCTTTCCCGGCTGAAGACCCCATGCTCCTTTCCCGGCTGAAGACCCCCATGCTCCTTTCCCGGCTGAAGACCCCATGCTCCTTTCCCGGCTGAAGACCCCAGGCTCCTTCCCTGGAAGAAGACCACATGCTCCTTTCCCGGCTGAATACCCCATGCTTATTCCCTGGAAGAAGACTCTATGCTCTTCTCCAGCTGAAGACCACATGCGCCTTCCCTGGCAGAACAATTATTTAGCATTAATGATACGCCACTCTGTGTATCATAGGTCAGCGGTGCTCAGATAGGGCCTCACACCCATCAATAACAAGAGAAAGAAAATCTGGCACACGTTTCAATGACACTTGAAAACTCCAAAATTTAATATATCCTCAAAATTGACATCAATGAGACGTTTCGGTCTATACATCAGACCTTCATCAGTCAACGGACAGAAGTCAGTGGAGTAAAAGGTAAGTGGTAATAGGCAGAAGACCCCATGCACCTTCCCTGGCAGAAGACTCCATGTTCATTCCCTGGCAAAAGACCACATACTCATTCCCTGACAGAAGACCCCATATCCCTTCTCCAGCAGAAGACCCCATGCTCATTTCTTAGAAGATGACCATATGCACATTCTCTGGTAGAAGACCCCATATTCCTTCTCTGGCAGAAGACCCCAAGCATCTCCCCTGCAAAAAACTCCATTAGTGCTAAAAAACACAACCAACCAGTCTGTGTGACCAAACTGGTGAGCGTCTCCAATATCAGAATTCTATAGCCACACCAGTTATTATCAGCTGTATCAATCCAGGTCCAGTTAAGACCACTGTTGTATCTCAAAGTTGACCATGAGAGTGGCTAAGAGTTATGTCATGGTTACGTCAAAACCTTATTTACTGCCCTGCTTGGTGGCACATTCTCATCTTCCTTGGGAGAGCCATTTCTCACCAATAATGACCATCTGCGCCTGGCAAGGAGAAATTTCACCACTTGCAAGGAGTCTCCTCCCAGCTGACTGCAAGGATTGTTTTGATGGAAAAGACCATCAGACCCGCGGAAATGACGTCTTAACCATCATATATATATATCTGTGTGTGTGTCAACTTCTTTCTCGAAATAATGGGACAATTTCCAACTAGCCATTCAAGTCCTGCTTTTCACCAAATTGCTGGATGGTGCAGAGTGCAGAGCTGTGCTATTGACAGCCGTATCAAGATCTACCATGTTCACAAAGGTACTTGTGAGTTCCACCTTGGAGAAGTCCCTAGTGTGAACAATGGATTAACTCCCTACATACTTTCATCCACTTGTATCGAATAGGTGGAGGAATGTAACTGAAATATGCATCACCTGGTCTCTGTTACATGGTTGCCAGAATGTTATGTCCCGCGTTTGCTGGAAGCGGCCAATTACACAGATTTAAGCAGATCGCACCACGCCGAACAGAGCAAACTGGTTTTAGATGCTTAAGCAATGCCTTCAGCCGTGGGATTACCTTAAGTGACTCGCGTCCCGTATAATCCCACCACACTGGTTGGGCAGATTGTTGTGTAAACCGTAGCAGATACAGTAAAAAGCTGCAGGTCTACTTTCTAAAGTTTAACAGGAAGGGCATGACAAAGAGCGCAGTTATGTGAGTATACTGTGACAAGCAAGCTTCCTATATCACATACCGCTCGGAACATACAGGGGTTGTGAAGAGGTTTTTATAGACTATTGCTATGGGGTGGAATAAAAATGTATCCAGGATTAAAAAAATAAATAAAAATCAGTTTTCCCCCAGAACCACCTTTGTGCATGGACTGTCTGATATTGCAGATCAAAGTCAGACTGAGCTGCAATACCCGATACAGCCAACGAGTAAGAGTGGCGCTAATTCAGGTAAAATTGGCACCAGATTTGTAAATAAATAAATAAATTAATTAATTAAAAAATAAAAAATATATAAAATATATATTACATATACACATCATATTTGATATTTGATCATATTATATAAAATCAAATCTAATCAAACCACAGACGAGTTTTCCTGAGCCGCAGTTCAGACGTATATTTCCTCTTTGTTGTTAAAAGGAACATTTCACCAATTTTTAAATTTATTAAAACCAGATAGTGAAATCTAGCACTTTTTTTTCTAATCTATTTTTATTTTCTGATTGGAGATTTTTTTGTTCTATTTTCTGTCTATGATGGGGGCGGTCATCTCCTGCTTTTAGTCAATTTTCCATCAATTTGGCACACTCCCTGTAACATTTTACCTTACCCCAGTTACACCCTGGCAGTGCTTAAGGCCATCCAGGAGGTCGACAGACTATAAATCCCATAAATGAATGTAATAAAAATCCAATGTAATACCAAAAGAACACAAAGCCAAGATGGCCAGTGTGGCTAGGAAGGATCATGCATCTCACACCGGGTACATTAATGCATTGTATCCTAGGGGTACGGCATGTACTGTGTGAGTATTACTATGGTAGTAACTACTCTGTGGGCACTGCTATTTCCAATGGCTGGCCGGTGGGATCCCGGGTGTTGGACCCGCAAAATCCTAAGGAACGGTCATTATAGTGGTGGAAAACCCCTACAAAATGTGCCCTTACAAGATGACTACTTTAACCTGATCCACACTCCAAAGAAGACATGTCCTAAAGGTGAGGAGTCCAATAATGGACCAGCTTAACAGAGCCGATGGCTTATAATAAGGCCCAGCAAAATGGCTACAGAGACCCCTGGCAGAATAAGGGTTAAAGTGCCCTATATAACCACACAATAAGCACTTGCAGATCTTGGCCTGCTGGAAATTGTATTCTTTCCAGTTTAATTATCGCCGGCTCTAAGGAGATTAGAATATATTACAGAGACATCTCGGAGCTTCAGCTGTATTAGTCACATGTAAGCCCCCGGTGTTGGGCTCTGTATGCGGCTTGTAAATATTTTGTAAACAGTTTATTAATAAAATGATCTACAAATGAGTCGCTTCCTCTCATCCGAGTTTACGGCGCTGCTCAGTTTAAAGTGGGCAGGTCAGGCGGCATCCGGATTAACCATGCATCTGCCATACAATTACAGCAATCCCTGCTTTACAACAATCCCGCTTATAATAATGGTTTTCATCAAGACGGGATATAAAAGGGCATTAAAAATACATCGATTGTACAAATGTATTATTAGTAGTACTATTATTCTGATGTTACTATGGTTTAACTCTATGTATAGTGATAAAGGGGAAAATGACTGCGGCCCCTATAGCATAGTCATTGCATATATAGCAAGCATTATGGTTTGCAGCGGTAATATTAAAGGGGGTGCCTATTTTTGGTAAATCCCTTGTTAGCAGGGTCTCCCAATGATAAGATGTGACCCCCCACCCCCATTGGACACCAAAAATACATTATAGAGAATACCATTGGCATTACACAGCTATCTGCGGCAAAGGACACAAGGTTAAAGGGGGTGCCCAACCCCTTGCCAACCTGCGCTTGGTCTTCTTTGATGGGTTCTTTTCTTCTCCCCCCTCAATACAAAATGTGACTGGTCACAGCAGTGTTAATACTTAACCCCTGCAGCTCTGACACGACACGTCGGGCACACTGACTTCATAGCTGGGGGACTATAGAAGTGTCGGCACAGGAGCGGCAGGGATCAGTAAGGAGACTATAAGTTCTTTTGTGGTTTTATGGCATGGTAAAGTGTGTTTATAACATGTAAACTGAGTTACTGATGTGGCAGAGCTGAGTAGAAGTGGGACCGCTGGAGTGAGTGTTATTCCACTTCTTCTGCTTAGACGTACAAGTATCACCGCCCTCCAGAGATGGATTTGTTACTTAAAAGGTCCACTCTTCTTAGGAAGTGACACCAGGTTAGGTTGGTCAAGGCTGAGCTGCAATACCAAGCACAGCCACTATACAATGTATGGCGCTGTGCTTGGTAAATACTGCAGTCCATATCATAGTCCCGGACAACCCCTTTAACTCTTTACATTTGGATGTACTTCTACAATATAAAAGAACCCCCAGGAGGTATTCTGAGGAGATACTCACATCTCTACGTGGGAAGGTGCTGAGCAGTTTATACTCCTGACAAGGGAATCCTTTGGATGCTACAAAGTTGAAGACGACCTGTAATGGGTTGGAGCTCAGGAAACGCCTTTCAATGAACTCCCCACTTGGTGTCCTAATCCGCAGCTTGCTCTGTGGTTCGCTTTGCTCCTCTGGCGGCTCCGGTGGAAGGGCCTGTTCCAGGGAAAGCCTGATAGCCTGGGAAAGAAATAAAGAGGGTCAGTAGGGCATGGCCATTGACGTGACTACAATATCACTTAACAAGTCCTAATGCTTCCTAGTACTTAGAAGTGACAGGCTCATTTTAACCTCTCTGGAAAACTAAATTCTTGCCAATTCTTATTGTCTCTAAAGGTAAAAAAAAAAGATGGTCCCGGGGTGAAGACCTGGTGGCAGGGGCAATCTTTCTGTGTCACTGCAACCATAGTGCGCAGATGGGTACAAAGGGAGATTGGGCAACAAAAACTTCCCAAGTCATTTAAAGTAATAGTATTAAGAGTCATGTCCTTGTTCTGGAGGCAACGTTCTGTATCCCCGCTCTACACCATCCACTACTACTGGCGACATACTAAAAATAACTACTTCTCTGATTTGCGTGTTTGGGGTGTAGTCATGTATGTGTCATGTATGTAACTGCTGAGCTCGCACTACCACAGTTGTCTAATCTCAATTCTGATTGAATGTAAATTGATAAGATTCATTCATAGAAATTTCTCGTGATCCGTGGCCTGGGACCTATCAGTTTCTTATATGATGGGAATGCGGGACTTTTTGATATAGATAGAACACAGGAGATACCACTTGAGCCTGAAGTGAGTGAGTAAGGCTAGGTTCACATCTGCGTCACATCCACAGAATCCGCCGAAAATCAGCGGGGACCCATAAGCAATGGGAGTAAAAATTATTTTCCGCCATTCCCTGCTTTTGTAAATATTGCCTTCACTACCCTACACTACTAGGGAAACTGATGTGAGCCCCTCTACTACCCGAGACCACCAGGAAAACAAGTATTAAAATGCCTTCACTACTCTATGCCACTAGGGAGCCAAATGTTAACCCCTGTACTATCCTACACCACAAAGTAAGCAGGTATTAACCTTCCAAGTACCCTAAACCAGCATGGAACCTGGCAGTAGTACCTTGTGAAGTTAACCCCTCTAATACCCTAGACCACAAGAGACCAGCTGTTATCTTACACACTGCTCTAGGCCAGTGTTTCTCAATCTTTTCAAGCCAAGTACCCCCTCGCAAAAAAACGTTCCTACCAAGTAGCCCCAACAAACACTGTGGTGTCCATCATGTGACAGATCCCACTCCCGATCTCAAAAACTGGCATGCATAGCCTGTAAAGCAAATCCTTTTGCTTATGGGGGCACCTGTGGCAGAGACACAAAAAAGTTCTTTTGAGCTTTTCACTCATCAGATCAGGAGCTCTCTCTATATTGAGCACAGACTACCCTCAGCTATAGAGGACACCCGGCTCTCTTAACCCCAACCCAATGCCTTCTGACACCTGCCTCTGTTTGGCAGCCTCATTATTTGAAGATAGAGGGTGGTTTGGGGGGCCCCAATTCCCCCCCAGGAGCCTTGGAACCTGAGCACATACTAAGTCTGTCATTTCCAGAGCACGTGTACCCCCTGAGACCACATGGCGTACCCCCTAGACGACAAGGGAAACCAGCAGTAAGGGCCTTCACTACCCTAGACCCCCAAAAAGTCTGAACACAGTCTTATTTCCTATTGTCCAATCTGACAATTTTTCTTACACTTTTGCTGCCTCAAAAATCATTGCGTGTTATCGTAATGAATTTCTGCTTTCTAAAACCTGATCTATTTGATCACAAGAGCAAGAGAAATCTCAAAGAGAGAGATTAATTTCTAAGATTTATTATGTACCGCTGCTGCTCGTTTTTGGTTTTAATCGGGCAAATTTATTTGTGCCTTACAAGTCTTATTAGAGAAATGATTAATATATTATTTTTAGGCTTAATGCTGAAGACGTTCCAGTCTCATCTTTATCATTAGTGAGATTTAGTCCTCCACTAAGTACGTCTCCCAGCTAATGGCAGATAAACAAGAGCGCCCTGTTATATAACAGTGTATTATACTTTTTTTTTCCCACCTTTTATCTGCCATTTCAAAAGATTTAGGGACAGGTGTCAAACAATGTTGTCAGTGTCATGTGAGTGCCAGGTGACAAATCTGTTTATTTCCCACCACTTAATGACGGCGTGCAGCGCAGCTAATTAAAAGAAATCCTCCTTTTTACCAATCCCAATTAGATCAGATCGCCCTGCCCGAGAGGACACCTGATTCAATTGTCAGGATGCAAAGGTTAACAAGGCTTGAGAGTGGAAGTGTAATTACGTAACCAGCCCCGATCACCGGGGTCACTCGCCTTTCTTTGAAGATGAATAGGTGAGAAAACAATCAAATAAAAAGTTAAACCTGATCCTTGTAGTGCTGCGAGGACATCCCCGCCATGTAACACCTCGCTTGTTTTACAGGCTTGTTCGTCAACAAAGAAACAAGCGTTGTCTTGTTTCTCGGAGGATAATCACCTCTATGGCTTCTCTAAAGCGAGGGCGGTTGGGTCTCTCTAATCATGTAACAGGGGTGGAGGACACAGTAACGGGTCGACCATCTAATGTGGATGGGGCCTCCACACCAGATGTTGGAGGAGATGCAAATTGGAGTGTTTCTGGGGAGGCTGAAAGCACGGGAAAGCCAAGTTGTGTGTGCATGTATAAGGCAGAGATAGGCGAGATAGCGGTCAGTTAAATGCTTCTAAAATGTATGACCAGCTTAAAGGAATTTTCCCATGCACATAACCCATAACTAAATTTGTAGACCGTTAAACATTTTTGCAACTATAAGGAATTAAAACTTTTGCAGAGTTTTAAAGATTTTCTCACTAGGTCCACACGAGCATCACCTCCATTGGAGGACCACAACAACGGAAAGGGGGTCTGCTAAAACAGCGGTAACACACAGAGTCCAATGAACCCCATTGACTATAATGGGGGGGTCTGTCTTTTTAAAACTGAAATCGGTGGAGAAAAAAAAGTTCTCCATACAGGACTTTTTCCTCTGTCAATTTTCAAGCAGACATTGTGACGATGGAGACATCAGTGCACATGTGAACTGAGCCTTAGCGGTGACATGTGAAGCTGCAGAAAAGCTGCATTTACAAAGACGTGTGCATTTTTGATAAACGCAACATATTAATTTTAGCTGTGGAATTGCAGATGTTTTCCTTATAAATGTAATAAAGGGAAGAAGAAACGTTGAGAAAAAGCTGCGAAAACACATCTTTTTGTTGCATTTTTTTCCCCATAGCATCTCTTAGCTTTGATTCATTATGTGTGGCCTTAGCCTAAATGGGTTTTCTGGAATTGTTATAATCGATGACCTACCCTTAGGACACCTGAGACCCCCCACCCCCACCATTCAGCCGTTTGTAGAAGCTCTGCAGCCTCTTCACTGAATACCAAGCACTGTATTGCATCGCAGCCCCATTCACTTCAATGGGAACCAAGGCTATATGACATCACTGGCTGTGATGCAGAAGTGGCGCTCACCAGATGCTAATCTTTGGGTATCCCAAATATGGGAACCTGTTCAATATTTAACACCCTGAAGAGCACTAAGGCTAGATCAAGATGACAACTCGAGAAGAAAAGGCTTCATATTGCAGTGTAATGTTATTAATATATCACACACAATGTTGGATTTTTCAAAAATTCTTACAAAAAATTCAGTATTCTTTTTGCAGTTCTCCTATGTTTATGGCACCGCTACTGAACAAACTGGTAGTCGGCCAGCAATATTGCTACAATTCTGACTGCTTATACCCCAAGACTAGGGATACTCCTGTTGCAAGACCAAAGATCACTACATTGCCCTGCAAATCCTCCACTATTATGAGTGAAAAGAGCCGCAATACGACCTGAGGATGCTGCGTCTACGACACAAGGTCACAAAAAGAGTCACGACTGTAACATCCCCTGGGTCGTAATGCGATTCCATTCACTTACGTTAGCAAAGGGGTCGCGGGGCAACACGGCGATCTTTGGTCATGTGAAAGTCTAAATGTAGGCCTGCAGATTACTAAAGGCTTCCTATAAGGTTGTGGTTTGCAACAGTGCTGTAAAGCAGGATACAGACAGAAATAATAGATATACAATAATAAACAAAAAATTATATTTACAAAATATATCATTGGGCAAATTCTTATTGAACCTGCGATGAGAATACTAGAACTATGCGGCTGAGCGTTCTCCTGATTTTTACATTTCATGCTGAATCTATAATCCGCGCTCCTTTCGCCGGCCGCGTCCATTGTTATTAAAGCACCTGTTTCTTACTGTTGTTTTGACATTTTCCTGCCGGCTGCAATAACAGATGCCATTTTATTTACTCCGCCCGCTCAATTATATGGCAGAAGGATAAACAGTAGCTCATTAGAGTCCCTTTCCCTTTGTGCAAAGAATTCCTATTTCCCCAATGTAACCAGTTCCCCCGATGGCGTTGTCACAGGACAGAGCCTCACAATGACTACACCTAGGCAATGGACCAACATAGAGGGGAAAAAAACAATTAGATGATGCATAGAGCCTATAACTCCAACGTCTGAACGGCCGACTCGGGGGCTCGAAAGAAGAAAAAAAAAAGGGGGAGGCGGCTTCGTCTGAATAGATCAATAGCCACATTACAAATATATGCGCTGAACAAAAACCCCTCTATGTAAGCAAACACAGCCCGACAACAATAGATTATGTGTAATCCCTGAACTTCAACTGCGCCATTCTCTAATAAACAGCATTGTTAAAAAATTGCTTTTGTTTTGCAAAGCAAATATCTATTATTTTGGCGGCTGCACACTGTATTATAAAGAACAGAGCGCTGGCCGCACGCTGAAGACCAAACCGGGGGGGGTTGTTTTTTTTTCTGTAGGAAAATATAGTTTCCAAACAGCTATTGTGAAGCGGCTTCTAGAATGAAAAGGTTAGGTAACTGGATGAATGGCCGGAGAAAGAATACCTGTTTGTTTTACTGGGAACTATTGCTTTAGATCCAGAGTCACAAAGGGATATACATGTATACAATGGGGGAGCGTCCGAGCAGCCTGCAATGGGCTGGTGCCTGGTGCTGGAGCTTTATTAATCTACCGCAATTGCATTACCACAGAGAGATTAAAACTCTGAAAGCAACAGAAGGTTTCGCTTTGTTCCATTGAAAGATGTAGCAGAGTGGAGTTTGTCTCGTGCAATGACGGGCCATCTGCAGTCGTAAAGGGAAACCTATCCTGCTCAGAATAAGACCTATAGGGGGGAGTTTATTAGGACTGGCCCTTCCTACCCAATCTTAATCCATTCAGTAATTGGCACAAGACACACCTGATTTTTTAAGAAGTTCTGGCCTTTTAATAAATTTAGCAAACTCCATTGCGCCAGAGCTGAAATCTGCGCTAGACTGAAATAGGTTTCCAGTTTTCTGGTGTGAGTTATAGTAAATTTTTTGGGCAGAGGCGTCTCTGACCCGGTTGTCTTGGTCCCCATCCTGCTTGGAGAACAGGGTGCAGAACCAGTAATGGGCACCAAAAATGTGCCAAATTTATGCCAGATGGGTTAGTAAATTGTGGAGAGAATAGTCCTGCAAGCAGGGCTTTTCTCTCCGCATTTTTGGGGTAGAAGCCCGGTGGACCCCATTATAGTCTAGTTTCCACAGGTAACTGCTTTTTAAGCAGATTGGGTTTCCTTTTGTCAGGTCCCCAAGCGGACCCAAAAAACGTAAAAGGGTCCAGGATTAGACAAAGGGTCCCCCAGAAACAGCATAATTCATGTCTATTGGTTGTATCAAGTCTTGCAGCTCAAGTGAATGCAGTTGAGCTGTAGTACCAGACACAGCCCATGGACAACGGTGGCGCCATTTCTGGGGTAAAAAAAAAAAAAAAAAAAAAAGGCAAACTTTATTTGCTAACCCAGATCAGAAACTTCTATATAGTATTAAAAACCAAATGCAGATGTAATAGCACTAAAGAATATCGGCATACCTCTCGCTCCTGCTCCTGTTCTTTCCGTATCTGTTCCAGCCGGTACTGCTCAGCCATTTCTCTCTCCTGAGCTTCCCTCTGTGACAGCAGGAAGGAATATCAGATGTTCAGCGTCTTACCTCCAGACATTCTTGATTTCCATATTTTTAATGTCATGATTGTGCCGATACATGACGGGGGGCACTCACCTTGGCTCGGTCAGCTTCTAGAGACAGACGGTAAGCTTCATCCTGCTCTCGTTTTACATTTTCTCTAGCTTCTCGCTCGTCCTAGGGGTTAAATATAAAATACAATGAGAACTACAGCCCGCGGAGGTCAACACCAAAACATACAACATACTGAGACTGGGTATATAGGCACGTTTACACACTGGGATCGGTCACATGACATTATAAGGTCCAAACTACAAAAAAGAAAAAAATTCTGGATTCAGGGAGTCTTAGAAAAGAAGTTACCGGTCTAGAACATCCTTGTGATCGAGGGAGAAAGATCTGTTTATTGGGTCGGATAGTGATGGATCTTATCAATCTGTCCACCGACGCTAGTACCCCTGTACATGAGTGATCACCCAACAGATAATCCAACAAACCATGACTGTGTAAGAATGATTATTTTTCACCTGTACCCCACCAGCCCCCCAGAAAGGAGAACATTTTCAGTACCAGCTGGTCCAATAACTAGTGTAGGTCCAGTCCTGCCTAGTGTAGGTCCAGTAACTAGTGTAGGTCCAGTCCCGCCTAGTGTAGGTCCAGTCCCGCCTAGTGTAGGTCCAGTCCCGCCTAGTGTAGGTCCAGTCCAGCCTAGTGTTGGTCCAGTCCCGCCTAGTGTTGGTCCAGTCCCGCCTAGTGTTGGTCCAGTCCCGCCTAGTGTTGGTCCAGTCCCACCTAGTGTAGGTCCAGTCCCGCCTAGTGTAGGTCCAGTCCCGCCTAGTGTAGGTCCAGTCCCGCCTAGTGTTGGTCCAGTCCCGCCTAGTGTTGGTCCAGTCCTGCCTAGTGTAGGTCCAGTAACTAGTGTAGGTCCAGTCCCGCCTAGTGTAGG
This sequence comes from Leptodactylus fallax, assembly GCA_947044405.1. NCBI lineage: Eukaryota > Metazoa > Chordata > Amphibia > Anura > Leptodactylidae > Leptodactylus > Leptodactylus fallax. The sequence goes on along the minus strand of CAMRHE010000076.1, from coordinate 376,043 downwards.
TCCAGTAACCTGTGTAGGTCCAGTAACTAGTGTAGGTCCAGTCCCGCCTAGTGTAGGTCCAGTAACTAGTGTAGGTCCAAGTAGCAAGTGTAGGTCCAGTCCCGCCTAGTGTAGGTCCAGTAACTAGTGTAGGTCCAGTAACTAGTGTAGGTCCAGTAACTGTGTGGTCCAGTCTAGTGTAGGTCCAGTAACTAGTGTAGGTCCAGTCCCGCCTAGTGTAGGTCCAGTAACTAGTGTAGGTCCAGTCCCGCCTAGTGTAGGTCCAGTAACTAGTGTAGGTCCAGTCCCGCCTAGTGTAGGTCCAGTAACTAGTGTTGGTCCAGTCCCGCCTAGTGTAGGTCCAGTCCTGCCTAGTGTAGGTCCAGTAACTAGTGTAGGTCCAGTCCCGCCTAGTGTGGTCCAGTAACTAGTGTAGGTCCAAGTGGCAGTGTGGGTCCAGTCCCGCCTAGTGTAGGTCCAGTAACTAGTGTAGGTCCAGTCCCGCCTAGTGTAGGTCCAGTAACTAGTGTAGGTCCGTAGCGTGTGGTCCAGTCCCGTGGGCCGTGGGGCCGCTGTGTAGGTCCAGTAACTGTGTAGGTCCAGTAACTGTGTGGTCCAGTAACTAGTGTAGGTCCAGTCCCGCCTAGTGTAGGTCCAGTAACGGTGTGTGGGTCCGTCCCGCCTAGTGTAGGTCCAGTGTGGGCGTAACTAGTGTAGGTCCAGTTCCGTCTAGTGTAGGTCCAGTAACTAGTGTAGGTCCAGTAACTAGTGTAGGTCCAGTTCCGTCTAGTGTAGGTCCAGTAACTAGTGTGGTCCAGTGTGTGGGTCCGTCCCGCCTGTGTGGTCCTAGTGTAGGTCCGTCCGCCTAGTGTGGTCCGTCTGTGGGTCCGTCCCGACTAGTGTAGGTCCAAGTAGCAAGTGTAGGTCGAGTCCTGCCTAGTGTAAGTCCACATGTGTGCCATTATTTCTGATAGACACCTCCCCCCACAAACCCAATTACAATACTGTCTGTCATGAGGTTTCTATCACTAAGACGAGAATAGCCCTGCTACATGGTGCCCATGTCCTTAAAGGGAACCTGCACTTTGAACATGGGCTGACGCGGCAGATGTTAAGAGCAGAGGGCAGAGAGCTGAGCGTGTTTTGGGGAAAGTTTATGATAACATGTTTTTTCATTCACTTACTGTCGTGCGGCCCGCCAATGGGGCCCCGTAATCATAGACAAGACTCCTGTGTGCCCCGTTCATGAGTGTCAGGTTGTGCGTGCGCCCTGCCTTCCACTTATCTCTATGGACTGCTGAATACAGCCCAACTCTATCTGAGGTGTCCCAGAGTATATTCAGGGTCAAGCCAACATCTGTATCTCAGAGTGAAAGAAATCTTCATGCAATGAATATATTTTTATTTTATGGGGTTTTTTGTTTTTTTTATATATATAGACACAAAAGTATGGTATACTATGTTTTTGTTTCCATCCAGAAAAATGGATCATCCTTTTGTGGTTTTTTTTTTTATTTTTTTTTTATAATTTACATAATCCCATACAGGGATGTAAAAACATGATCTGAATGGGGCCTTAAACTGATCGGTGATGGCTGGTTCACCTCTGTTTTGGGTGTCCATCCGGCACAGAACAGTCATAAATCGGCGGCCGAAAAAGGTCCTGTGGAAATTTCAGTTAAACAGAAAGGACACCTGATAGATGTCATTACAGTCAATGGGGTCCCTCGGGCTCCATTAGTATCTACTATTTCTGTGGTCCATTTGTCTGTTCTTCTGGTCCTCAGACAGATAAGAAGAACGGACACCTGACATAGAGGTGACCTAAGCGAAAACGGATGTAACAACACTGAACGTGAATGGATCCTAAAACAGCGTGAGCTGTAATGTAGCGAGCGTCTATACTGCTTAATCCCAACTTTTTAATCCAAAAACATTTGCCGCAGCGTCCCTGCATGACATGTAACACAGGATAAAAGGTCCACAAACGTCCTAGATCATTGAGAATAACAATACAGATTCCAGATCCTGTTATGAAGGTTATGGAGCATTTAACATCGGTTCTTCGAGGCCGCAGCTTGGGGTGTTGTATGTAACACAGATGAGAATAACACCACAATTAGATAGGATTCGCCAGTGTCACATACAAGTGTGTATGGGTACAGTTGTCACTGCCAGATCATGTCCTACTGCTAGCCCCAGCTTACTCCTTGCTGGGATCTGACAGCAACAAAGGTCCTGCGGTTTTTTTCTCCATTTAATTAAACGTGGAATCTGTGGCTCCCCTGCATGGCGGCGGAACTGCTACATGACTCTCGCTGCGGGGCCCGGCTCCAAACCCTCGGAATTAATCTGAGAAGGGGGAGTGCGTAATGACTAAAACAGAGTGAGATATATATACACTGTATACTTCTCCGACGGGTTTCAGTTTTGTTCAACAGTTCAAGATCTGCTTTAATGAGATCATGTGAATAGATTGTGAATACGACCTACAGAGACGGCTGCTGTTAGGTAAAAATAGGGGAACAACACGTCGAGATGGAGGGGGAACATAAAAAAGAAAAGAAAAAAAAAAGCTTGGAAAATAATGAGTAATAATAGCTGCGATTTTAAATAAAAATACAAAAGTAATTTCGCACCTCCTGGCACGCCGCCCGTGTAACCGCTCCGTGCTGGGGGTGATTATAAAAGATTGTACTCGCCCTAATAGTCATTGTGAAGGAGAGACATTTAGAAATAAACCTTTTCAAGAATTATTCAAATAAAAAAAAAAAAAAAATTAAATTTTTATTTTTAAATGAATTGAGAAAATGAATTTAGTTTTTTTTACGTTCCTTTAATATATAATAATACAATATTGTATTATATAAAAAATAAAAATCATAGAAAGATTTAAAAAAATGTATTCATTTTCTTGAATACTTGTTTTTTTTTCCCTAAAATGTTCTGTATTCGAATAATTCTAGAAAAGTATATTATTAGGATTTCTAATTGTCTCTTCTCCACAATGACCATCCAGATTATTTTTATGATATAAATTATAATAATTTGAAATTATTTCAATACAAAAAGTAAATAATAATTATTTTTAGATTGTTAGATATTATATGTAGAGATGTGCGAATCGAAGCTGACGAAGTGGGATTCGATCCGATTTTCAGGAAATATTTGATTTACATCGAATCCGGATTTCTTCACACTTCGTGGAAACGAATCGCATTTGTTTTTAAAATGACTGCTGTACATGTTAGGACATGGGGCAAGGAACTCTGGGAACGTGGGATCACCCACAATGCCATGCGTGCAGCCAATCAGTAGCCAGCCCTGTGATGTCACAGCCCTTTAACCCCTTCGCGAGCGCACACGGCATGTTTGACCGCTGCATCCAAGGGGTTAAAACCCCCGATCGGTTATGGAGCAGGGTGTTAGCTGTAACTGACAGCCAGGAAATAGCTGTTTTTTTTTAATGCGATTCGCCACGATTTAATTTGTATCGAATGGAATCGTATCGGAAAATTCGGCGAAGTTGCTGAATCGAATTTTTGAAAACTTCCCTCATCTCTAATTATATTATTGCTTATTTATTATAGACAACTAAATAAAATTTCATAAAAACATTTTTGCATATTTGCAACCAATTACATTACGAGCCAATGGGATTAGAGCTGTCGTAGTCTGGCACAACCACTATATACTATATCCTGCTCAGTACACGCTATAGATCTGGTGCTGGAGGCTGCCAAGAATGCCTGATTGGTGGGGGTACCGGGTGTCAGACCCCACTGATATTGATGGCCTATATCGATTTGCTCAGCTCCTCCTGCTCTATAGCATGCTGCCGGCAGAGCAGACTACAAATACAATGTGGCAGGCTCGCTTTACCATATTAAAGTAGACCGACACATTATAGCTTTCCTTCTGCATTCGCTTGTAGTTTAGCATCCTTTTGGGAGTTATTTTGGTAATATACAATACTGTGCAAAAATCTTAGGCAGGAGTGGAAAAAATGCTGCAATCTAAGAATGGTTACAAAAATATAAGGGTTACTAGTTTATTTTAGTCAAACAAGATGAAGTGAATGGAGAAATGTAATCCCAAAATATTTGGTGTGGCCTTTGCCCTTTGGAGGAGGAGTCCTGGAAGTGATGATCCGGCCCCCACAGATATAGCCCTGATCTCATCATCATCCAGTCTGTCTGGGATGACATGAAGAGACAGACGGATTGGAGCAAGCAACATCCACAGAAGATCTGTGCTTAGTTCTCCAAGATGGCGGCGGGAACAACCTCCCTGCCGAGCTCTGCCAAATACTGTCTGCAAGTACCGAGAAGAACTGATGGAAGGCAAAGGGCAAAGGTCACACTGAATATTGATGGGATTTACATTTCTCTTTTTTTCATTCACTTAATTTTGTTACTTCTTCTATTTCTGAAATTATTCTTACTCTGCTGCATTTTCCCACACCTGCCTAAAACAATTGCACAACATTGTACATCTAGGCAGGCTGAGCATTCAGGCATGTTCACACACCTTTGTTTTTCACATGGATTTTAGCACATATTCTGCACTGATCTCCATGTGAAATTCATGTCCCGCTGAGATCTGATTAAAAATATTTTTATAAAAAATTGACACGGGAACTTCTAAAGCCACAGAAAGCGGCCACACGAATATTATCCCCATGGAATGGACTCCTATCCATATGTGGTTTTGCAACAGCGCAAACTGCAAACCAATGGCAGAAATCCGAGGATAAAGTCTTGGATTTCTGATGCCGAGTCCGCGGTTGATATTTATGACTACAACATCCCCAGTCTGAACACGCCTTTAGGCAGAGGACACTTATATTTGCAAGATCGTTTTTTTAATATCTTCAGCTTGAAACTTGTACCACACTGTACATTAAGCGATGACAGCTCCTTGGGAAGAGATGCTGAAATTCTCCTATACTTATGCTGATTTTCCACATTTTTCCGTACGTGGTCACCGTTTACCTGTCATTTAAAGGTCAATTACATCTCAGTTATTTTTTCGCTGCTCCCACGTCAAGCAATAAACCAGGAAGAAACTGTGCACGTGTCAAGAAGAATATTATGTGTATACAAGTAATGCAGCGTAAATCTTCTCTCGGCAGAGCTGCCCGGAGCTGATCCCCATCATTCAGTGCTCGGCGCAATACAATTTATTTCTTACAAATGGCACAGTTAGCAGAATACTAGTAATAAAAGTAATATCTTCCGTCATCCGCCTCCTCTTATCCCCAGATCACACAGCGCTTTACACAGTAATGAATACATCTTCTCAGTTATTACGGCTCCACTTCTTGTTTACCTCTGCTGGATGAAAGGCTTTGCAGGTTCCCTGGGATTTGAGTCTGTGACCTTCTGGCTGTTAAGATGTTATGGGAACCTCACCCACCTGTCTGGCATTTAGTGTAAAATGCAATAACTACTTTCTGCTTACAGTAAAGGAAAGCCGAGGGGGGAGATCGATGTACGGCCGCAGCACTTTATTGTGCACAGGTGGATCCACAATACACCTGTTAAGTGCCGCTCTCTTATTTGCAAACCTTTAACCTCGGAAACGTCTGCGGCAATGGGAAACATTATGAGATATGGGTGACCTGCGCTATTAGTTTTCGCGCTCTTGGTTACCAATATCACTATACGTAGAGTTTCAGCTCAGCACGTGTAAGTGTATGATGTAAACCTGTCTATGATCTGCACCAATTAGGCTGTGCCAATGGAATAGATTCATTTTATATACAGTATAATTCATATACCAAATTCTCGGCACTGTTAAAGTGATGGATTATCCAATTTTCAGGGTACTCTGACCCCACACGTACTTTATTGTGACATGTGCACTTGCGTAAAGTGCTAACTTTTTGGTAAATTAGGGTCAGGGTACATGATCGTGATCATTGGTGACCACATGTGTGCAGGGATTTTGCTACCACATCATGAACATGCATCCTTAATCCAGTTTAGGGTTTTTTTGTTGTTGTTGTATGCAGGATTATCAGGTCTGTCTGATGATAAAGTGCTATAGTAACTACAGAGAGCTGCAGTACCAGGCTCAGCCATGTATGGCGCTATTCCTGGCTAAATGGTTGCAGGATGGGGAAGGAGTTAATGTTTCACTGCCGATAGTTGGACGATAGAACATCCATATTAAAGTCTCAGAAAACACCTTTAGGCTGAGGCCCCAGGTTGCGGAATCTCAGCTTTTCTTGCTGCAGATTTTGTTGCATTTTTTTTTTTTTTGATCCAAGAATGGCTACAATAGGAATGGGAAATATATAGGAATTTCTTATACTTCTCCCTTCTGCTCAATCCACTCCTGGCTTTGGCTCAAAAAACCACAACAAAATCTGCAACAAAAAAAAACAGTCTTTCCACAACGTGTGGTCTCAGCTTTAAGGGGAATGTGTCAATTATTTAATTTAAATTACATTTTTTTAGCTTTAAATATATAAATTTCATTGATATTACTTTATTTTTTTTTTAGATTTAGAAATATAAATGATAAATTATGTCTTGGGTTAATGTCTGTGATGTGAGCCACAGAAAGAAAGAAATGTGAGCTTATTGTCAGTGCGCCGGCGGCCAACGTGAAAAATATAGTATCTTAAAGTTTTTTGTTTGTTTGGTTTTTTTTTAATGGATACTTAAAAAATAAAATGAAACACCAAAAATAAAAAAGACAAAAACTATAACTAAAAAACCAAAACTATAATTATAATAAAAACTATAAATGGTAACTACTTAAATACTATGTAATTTTCTGACAATATAAAAGAAAATATCAAAATGTTTTCTGTGTGTTTAAAAGGGAATTTGTCAGGTCTCCCAAACTAAGTGTCTTGTAGGGGCCATTAATAGGAGCAGAAACCCATAGATAATCAGCTTTTTATGGATATGCAAATCAGCCTGCAAGTGCACAGGGGGCGGGGCCTGATTTATCAGATATTCCAACAGGCAGCCCCCAGTGCTCCGACTCTTCTCTGGAATCGTTGCTCTTCTAGACTAAGGACCCGCGTAGCAGGATACACCTAAAAAGCATTGTAGAAAGATGGGGACGGAAATGGTGGTTTTTCCCAACAGTATTTTTCACAGAAAGTCTGCAGGGTTTTTCTCTGTGGACTTTCTGCTTCTATTATACCTAAACAGCCAATGCCAGCGTTTCCGTAGGTATAACTGACATGCTGCGATTTACAAAAACACAACAGTTTTTGAAATCGCAGCTTTTCCGCTGCGGATATTTTTCTGCAATGTGTGGATGGGATTAGCCAGAATCCCATCCAATTGGCAGCTACAGTAAAAGCCGCGTATTTGCAAGGTGTGGCCTCGGCCTTAAGCTGTAATTGACCTCTCCAGCCTCTGTCTGTAGGAAAATTTGGTAAAGCAGGCCCCGCCCTCAGTGCACTTCCATACAATAGACAATGATCACTACATTTCCTTATCGGTTTGTGGCCACAACGCTATGTTTCTAATGGCACTGTTTTTAGTTTGAACCTGACAGATTCCCTTTAATCTGCTATTTTTGAGTATTTTTAGAACAAACCATCCGTCTTGAGAACTCATTACCCTTAAAAGATAATCAGTCTCTTTTTTTTCCCCTTTTATTTGTTTCCCTCCTTCAAAATGTAACCTTCTAATCTTTTTTCCTTGGCAAGCGCGTTGTCAAAAAGAGCGAGCACACAGATGCTGCTGTCAGCTGCCGCATTATGGAGGAGGTTGCGGAGATGGAGAGAAGCAGATACAAATGTCAGCCGGCAAATCACATTCTCTCCTAAGCTCCAGCCTAATGCCACCAATCTGCAGAAGCGGCTGGGTCTTCTTCAGGGTTTACCTGCCTTAGGCGCTGCGTTTATCAAGAGGAATAATAACCAGGAGGATGATATTCTGCCGCTTTCTCATCTGCCGGGATCTACGGTTTCAATGCGATCCCTTCTCTTCGCTCACCCCGTACAGCTGGGATAGAAATTAGACAGATCTGCTCTCTGGCACCCAATGTTGTTTGGCATGAGATAAACAAAAAAGGCCACCTATTACTTTAACACAACAAAGATGAACTTTCAGGCTGATGAATTTTTAATGTGCAGTTAGTTATCTACATGGGGCCTGGAACAGAAAGGATAGCGGCGCAATCGGCGGAGAAAATGGAGCACAATCTCGAAAAATTAAACCTAGAGAGCAGATGACTGCGACATACAGAGGAGACCTCGCCTCTCCTGACGTATCCGGCTAGTAAATACATGTATATGACAATCCGAGAGCATAATTTTTTTTTTTTTTAAATATCAGGTTCCTCTGTTATTCCTCCGAGAAATTTATGAATAAATGAACCATTGCCCTAGTTAAAGGGTGTCTGGTACGATCAGAAATGACTGGACAGAGTCAGACCGTGCATGGACGTAGCCCCAAATAATAACACCCAGAGGTCCATTTATTTAGATATTTCTAGGAGGAATAACTGAGGAACATCACAATGAGAAGAGAAGAAAATAGCAGCTTGAGAGTAAAATAGTTACAATTCCAATATTTTTATTTTAAAGGGCTTTTTTTTGGGGTTTATCAATAAGTGACTGGCGGGGGTCTGACACCCGGGACCCCCGCTGATCAGCTATGTAAAGAGGCCACAGAGCTCACAAGCGCTGCGGTCTCTTCTCTGTGCTGATGACACATTTATCAGTCACATGGCACAGTAGCAGCCCAGTCCCATTAAAATGAATGAGACTGAGCTGCAACACCAAGCACAACCGCTACGATATGTATGGAGCTGTGCTTGGGCTCCCCCAAATGATGTGACCTTTTCAACCATCTGATCAGTGGGGGTCCTGGGTGTCACACCCTCACTGATCAAATATTGATGACTTATCCTAAGGATGGGGCATCAATATATGAGGCCTGGAAATCTCCAACTATAACCGGTTACTGAAAACTTTCTAAATCAGTAAGAAGTGAAAATGTAAACACCAAATCTTAGTAGTAAAAATATACAATATAAAGAGAAGTACAGTCTGAATACTGACCAAGCGTACACAGCTCAATATCAGTTAGGACTTGAGGTTAAAGAGGATTTATCCGCCCTCCTGATGTGTCTTTTTACTAAATATTTGTATTCTGTATGAAATAACAATTTTGTAGCATTTTCTTTTTGTGTCATTCTTCTGTAACTCCTCCTGGAAATTGAAGAATTGAACTAGGTGTTACCACTCCCCTTGTCCCAATACAATAATCACCTCTGAATGAAAAGTGTTCGAGTGTGCAAGGACACCCCTTCAGGCAAGATATTCATATATTTGCATATTTGCAGGAGGAATAACAGAGTGGCAACATACAAAAAAAAAAAAAACACACTCCAGAATTATTAGTTTAGGGAAAAAAAGTATCGCCTAAAACAGACACCCCAGGTGAGAGGACATATCTGCTTAAAGACTTAGTAATTGGAGACAGGCCTGATAGTGGTGTTAGTGGTCAAGATGGCTATACATAAGAAATATTGGCTGATAATGTAATGTAGGACACTCTGGGTGACCAGTAGCAGCCATAGGCCCTGGTCGTCACTGCAACCTCTGTAACCCCGTACCCATAGACTGGCACGCAAAAAAAGGGGCCGTAAGCTAAATAATCACCATTAATTGTATTACAGGTAAAATGTCCGATTAATTGCGATTTTCATTTAGGTCATAATTGCCCAGCCCTACATAGTATTAATTTTATCCACTTTGTTCTGGTCCTTCGCTGTGTCCTGTGACCCTCAATAAGACTCTTCACCTGACAGAGCATCAATTATATGGACAGGGAGTCAGATTATCCACTCAATGAGAGTCTTATAGGAATGAAGAGAGAAACTGACATCCTGTCTGTACATAAAACGCTGTGTAAGGCTACATTCACACACACAAGACTGTGCGCATGTGCGGGGTCCAGGACTGCACAGCACATGGATGATGTCTGTATGGCGCCCGTATCTCTACAGACCCATTCACTTACTTCAGTGAGCTGGGGCTGCAAATGGACAGGGATAGGACCTTTTGTGAGTTTTGCCCTGGGCTCATGGTGTGTATGGGGCCATCAGAATATAATGGATCAGTGTGTTTGCCATGAAAAACGGAGCGTTATTTGCTGGTCACATGACACAGCTGAGGACCAGAACAAGGTGGAAAACTCACAAATACAGCCGCCTGTAAGCAAAATGACTTTTACTGCGATTTCTATCATATACCCCTCCAACAGGATAAAGAATATAGGATTCTTGTGGGCGTGCTGATCGGTGGTGGTCCGGCCGCTACCCAGGTTTTGCACAGAGGAGCAGCCGGATGGACAGAGCGCCCTGTACCACCATTTTAATGGGATCGCCTGAGAATACAGAAACAGAGCATTCGGCTATCTCGGTTGCTTCGACTGAAATGAATGGAGCGGTGCACGCTGTCCATCCTGGTGCTCCATTCAAAACTGGCATGCAAAGACCTCTAGTTCTCATGGAGGTCCCCCCATCAATCAAAAAGTACCCCCTTATATTTGGAATTGGGGGTAACCTGCTCTGCCTAGAATAGTCCTTTAAAGAACAGCCAAGATATGGTGAGAACGTGAAAGGTCCCGTACGCGGCCAGTATCCACATCTGTCCTTGTTGTTCAGTATCCAGCCATTTTACTGTAATACGATTTGACAGCAGAAAAATAAAAATGTAGAAGGTAGAAATTCTCCGATGGGCTGAGTCACAGTATCGCGGCCCCACCCGCGGCCAGCTTGTCACTAAGTGTTACTGTAATCCTTCCAGATTGCATCCTCAGGCACGGTTCAGGTGCAAAAAGCTCAAATCTGACTGCTCAGAATGTAAGGTCTTGTTAGGCTTAAAAGCGACAAGCTAAAGTGTTATTCATGTCTGTAATTCAAGGCTCAACCTGTCCGTCAACATAAGAGCTAGTGCCAATGCAGTGTGTGAATGACGCCCTTCACCTCCTCCCGTCCCTGCTACCGTACATGGAGGAGAACAGTGTATAGTGCAAGTTACTTGAGTTTTTTTTTACACAGATTCAAGATTCTGTATCGATAAAATTTTTAACATTATCTTGTTAGAGGTCAGAGATGAATTTGTATGATACATGGCCAACAATGACAAGCTCTGTTCACAGCTGTTTAAAGGGGTCTTCCTGGCCTATCAATTGATGACCTATCCTTAGGTCCTTGGGGGTGCTGACCCCAAGCACCCCGCTGATCAGCTGTCTGAAGAGACTCTTCACAGGAGACCACACAGTGCCATACATTGTATAGTGGCTGTGTTTGGTATTGCAGCTCAGTCCTGCTCACTGGATTGGGACAGAGCTGCAAATCGACCATGTGATCTATGAAAGGGACGTCAGATGGACTGTGGAGTGGCGCTTATAGAGGGGTAGGATCCTTGCTGATCTTCCATTAAAGACCTATACCAAGAATAGGTCATCTATTGTTAAGCCTAGAGAGCCCCTTTAACAACAACTGGTGCATTTAAACTGTTAGGCGGGGAAGGAGCTCCCGCTGAACCTCATCTGCTTCCACCATTTTGCTAGTCCATTGTATGGGTATGACCGACTGTCTCGTACGCTACAGACCTGCCCCCGCTCAAACCACAAATTTGTTCATTTGCAAATCTTCTTAATATATTTCACAGGAAACAAGCTGCAAGAACAACAATGCTCTGTGCAAGCTCTGCAAACATGGCATTGACATACTGTGGTCGTACAGTACAAAGCTATTCTGTTGATCGTCTTGTGGTTTTCATGTAACTATTCAGACGGGAACAGTAACAGAAGCCGAATCTGTATCCTGTTTTCTATTGTCACCGGCATAAAGGAACTCACATTTAGATACATTTTGATCTTCCAGGGGCCAGGATGGTAGGAACAATAGACTATAGGATGGGATTTCTAGGAAACAGCCTCGTGGTAAAAGACTAAGCCGCAAAAAAGGAAAATATTGATTTTTCTCATGTCTGTCTGCTGAAAGAAAATCCGCTTTTAGCTCAGATCAAGTGTGGGAATCAGCTGCGGGGACACGAGGTTCAGGAACAGATAGTAAACTGTTGCTTTGTAAACATTTGCCAGTGTATACGATCATGATCAGAAACTACAGCTATGGAGGATATGATAGACGAGGAATTGCACTCTCCTGCAACTTTGCACCATTGTTTTAACATCTGATGGGCCATAAAAGAGCATAGTGATAGCATTCCACCTCAATACATCAAAATGTGAACCCTTCATTCACACTAGTGCCGGGTGTCCGTTCTTCTGGTCCGTCGGAGGAAAAAATAGCGGACTGCAACAGAGCCAGAGGGACCCCAATGACTAAAACGTGGACCATTGGGATGTCCGTTCTTTTTAACTGAAATCGCTGGAAGGCAACAGATGCAAACATAGACTAAGGCCCGGTTCACATCTGCGTTCGGGTATCCATTCGGAGAGTCCGCTTGGGGACCCCTCGAACGGAAACCTATACGCATAAAAAAGCGGTTTAACTGGGAAACCTGCGGACCTCATAGGCTATAATGGGGTCCGTGTGGTTTCCGCTCGTTTCTGCACGAAGCATGTGGGGAGGAAAGTATTGCAAGCAGCACTTTCCTCTCTGCATGTTTCCGCAGATGTGAACCAGGCCTAACTGATACATAATGGCCATACAGACTATCCCAGTCACTACTTAGGCTGCTATTAGGCTAATGGAACCCTAGGACATGTGTAACATGTCCATAAAGGGCCTAAGGCTGGATTCGTCAAGCTCCTTACGTATCCACCTGTCCTCCGACGGACTAGAACAATGGACAACACATCGCTGATGTGAACGCAGCCTAAGAAGATAACAAACATCATCTGAACAGGGCCCATCTCTGTTTCCAAATGAGCCAGACTTAAAAATACTAATTCAATCAATCAATATTTCAATATTTTTAACCCATTATGAGCCATTTTAAAAAGAAATGTACTGGCGGAACACCTCTCAACCCCTTTAAAGGTAGTCAACCGCCCACCCTGGGAATACTCAAGTGTCACCACCGTATTACAGAGGACATTACAGTGATACACAACATGCCTCTTATGTATGTCATTTTGTAAGTTGGGGAAAACAACTCTAAAGTCTAATACAAATGAAGCAGCTGGTGCACTGGGGGCGGGACTTAGTCTCCCTGGAGCACTGCTCTTGTCACTCAGAGCCCTACTATCTCCTGCGATCCTCCCATTGCTATGACATCACCCATCCTTCCTATACATTAAGCAGTGCTTCAAGGGCTAAGGGCCCGCCCCCAGTGCACCAAATGCCTCATTTGCATAAGACTTCCAATTTGTTTTTTAATAAATCTACAAATGCGCCATACATAACAGAGGTTTATCAGTGTAATGTATCCTGTAATGTGGTGGTGGCAGCTGAAGTTGCTCGGGGGAGGTGGTGGACTCTCTATAATGAGCCAGGTTACTAGCCATTCTGTACATTACATTCCTATCAACATTTCCTTCATTAAGACTATAAAGAGCGCCCTGACCCATCTTTAACCCCGTGATCTCCGCCTCAGGCATTCCAGGTACACAGGAGATGGAGGGCTGCAGAGTGCAGCTGTCAATCAGAGGTCCTAGCAGGACAGCGCCGATGTCTGTGCGCCATGTAGGACACATTCCTGCTGATCCCCCTCAAACGTTCAGTGTCAACAGCACAAAGGGCATTAGATAAACCGTCCCTTCTACGCTCATCTCCGATTACTGTAAAACTGTGTCTCCTGCAAAACTGGCAACTTTCCCAAAGTGTCTGCAGCCAATGACAGCGCAATAACATGCCCCGCAAGAGAGCCGAGGGATTAGGCTTAAAAGGATCCATTTTCCTGAACCGAGTCTTTGCTTTTAGATAAAAACGTATTAAATGTATTGAGTTCATAAGAAGATAAATAGTTCATATTAACCCCTCGCTGCTCACATACAAGTTCTGCTACTGAGCCCCCATGTGATTGCACCCCCAACCTAATTGTATAGGCCGCTGTATACAATGACTTAAGGGATTTTCTATCCTTGGATAGGTCATCAATATGTGATCAATGAGATCAGATAACTACCGATCAGCTGGTTGAAGAGAATGTAGTGCTCACCCGAACACGGCAGCCTTTTCCAATAGGTTAATGAGACGCTCTTCACCGTTTGGCCTGCAAGTATTGTTATACACTGCAGGCTACTCTGTTCCGTTCAGTGTGGAATCCTTCATCGCTGACAGCTCGCTCTCTAGTCCTTATCTCTCCTCTACTGAGAGCTCATAAACACTCATTTAAGCTGAAATCTGATCAAACTGAATAGAGATCAGAACTGAAAGAAGGAGATGGCAGATGACGAATTTTACATTGCATGGGACAGAGCAGCCTGCAATGTATGAGAAAGCATGCAGGATGTAAAAGACAAATGATGAAAAATTTTTCATGAAGATCTATTGCAAAAATATTTTACACCAGTAATATTGCAATAATACATAAAATGCATTTAAAAAAAAAAGTGTCCACAGCCTTCAAGTACCTCAGTAGATCAGTACCAAAAGCTTATTTTCCTTCTACTTCTATAGCAAGAGCATAATCCACAGCACGTTATACATTTTGTCATCACTTTCTCAACCCCTATCAGTAAGTCTTTGGCTTGTGGAAGGAAACCAGAGTGCCCAGAGGAAAACCATGCAAACACGAGGAGAACATACAAACTCCTTGCAGATGTTATCTTTGGCTAGATATGAGCCCAGGACTCCAGCGCTGCAAGGTAACAGTGCTAACCACTGAGCCATCGTACTGCCTATACACAGTACTGTGATGTTCACAACATTGTGCGCTATTGCGAATCTGGCTTTGTGCAGGCTGGTAAAACAAATCCATGACAAGGGAGATTCACTTTAATAGAATAAAATACAGATATATTAATGGCTCCCTCACAAAGTCGGTGCTTACCTCATCCTTGATATCCTCCTGCTGCTGGGCTGAAAAGATTTCCATGGCTGATATAAGCCTCATCATGAGCTCGTCTACCGATGTGTTACCTGTCAAGACAGTAACATGGGAGATCCAGGCAATGGCTGAACAACTCTCAGATATTTACAGGTGACAACTGCTGTATAATGATGGCGTCTATATTCAGCTCTTAAAGGGGTCAGAGTCTACTGCATCACTTGGATGTGAAAGTTTTACTGTGAATCGGAGGCTTCCTTTATCTATATTTTTGCAGACTGCCAGCTCTGAATGCAAAAACCTAACTCCAATCCTTAAAGTTATATTAAAGGGGTTGGCCACTTTTCAGTAACATTTTCTAATATAGTATTAAATGTTATGGTATGTCATATAATGGTGGCAGTCACATGAGCCTACCCACCCGACTGCTTTTCCATGATTACATGAGGATTGCTTTGTCCTGTTGTGCAGGCAATAAACAGTAGTGAATAGGTCCAGCGCATGCGCAAAAAGAGAAGTCTGCAGTGCCTGCGCATGCGCTGTACACATGCATGTTATGTCTAGGAGTGGCGGGGACTTCAAGTGAAGTTCTGGGGTAAGGAAACAAGCACAGCGTCACTTCATTATCATATGAAGTGATGCTGTGCTTGTTTCCATAACACTTTACGTCATAAAATTTTGCTATAAAGTAGCCCTTGTGACACCTGTTAGATGTCTGCCACAGAAAACCTGAAATGTGATAGCTGACCTATTGTATTCACCATGTTATGTAGCATCTCTGATAACAGATTTTATATATTATATATACACACACACACACATATACACATACATACATATTACAAAATTGCCCTTTATGTGATTTCTTCATGCACAGGTGTCTGTTCCGCAGACATGAACCTACCCCGTATCAGTAAAGCTGACCTTAGTAAACCATTCTCATTCCCTTTTTTTCCTTTTCGGTAAATGTTAACACGTTCTAACAAGCATCCGGGCTTTATAGTCTGCAAATATCCAACCCTGGAATCCCACCAGAGCTATGAAAGGTTACACACCTGGATTCCCTGCCCCGCGTTTCACACCATTCTCAGTGAGATCAGATTAGTGCGCGGCAGGTTAAGTGTTACAGAGAGTTTAGAGGCTTTCAAGGGCCAAGGATGGGAACACTTGAGACATACAGGAGGAGCAGGCACAGATCTGCACTGGGCTACAGGTGGAGCTACAGTAGCCTATGTAAGTGTGCAAGGGTGCAAACAGTGCACGGACTCCTCTGTAGGAAGTAACCAGTTAAATCTTGTCTAAGTCCAAGTCTAATGACCCGTAGGATTCTTGGAAAGTGAAGGGGAGAATTACCGGGACGCTAAGTCAGCAAGGTCAGGGGAAGAGGAATTATTGCAGTTTTCAATGGTAATTTTGTGGTGACATTTCCTACTTGTGGAAAGGTTATGTAACTTAAGCATGCATAAAGGGATTTCACTGCAGAGGCGGGAGATCACTGATCTGAGATACATAAAGATCAACTTTTTCTTTTTTTTTTTTTTTGATAACCAGCCAGCCCTGTGCATGTAGGTCATGCATTAAATATAAGGAGTAAGAGGTTAACCACATAAGCAATGCTACAGCCTTAGTAGAACTGTATTCCAGGGGATGTATACACTGCTGTATATTACCTATATTATGTACACATTGCTCCATTAAAGTATACCATTGTCACAGGGAATAGACCAAGCTGCAAGTTCAGAGATTAGTGGGCTGCCTTGTCTTAAAGGGGTATTCCTATTATAAACACGTACCCTTAGGGGTTAGCTGTTTGATCGCTGTGGGTCCAACTGTGATCACAAAATAAACAGGGATCCACAAGTTTGCCCGACTGCTCCATTCACTTCTATGGGACAGCAATGTTTGGCGGACCCACAAAGGTGAAGGAGCGTTGGCCTTGCATGGGCCCCACCCGCCAATTCACACAAAGCACTTAGGGAAATTGCAGGTTTCCAATCTCCTTATCGCTGGGGGTCCTCGTGTCTCCTATCTGCAGGACTTTTCATCACCTCTAGGAACTCAAACGGCTTTCATCCTTCAATAGGCGCTGCTTCACTGAACCCGATGCAGTTAGAATTATTTTCTCTAGTCCCCATTGATCCTGAGCATTCGGTGCTGCTTGTTTCAGCACCCTTTATTCTAAATAAGTCCCCTACTGTCAGGTGGGCGGTCCTGGGTGGAAGCAGACAGACAGGGACCGCCCACCTGACAGTGGTGAAAGGTCTTCTTTAAGTGTCTACTGCAGGCCAATCCCTTTAATGCTCCAGTCTGTCTGCATTTCCCCTCTTCTTCAGACACCAATATGGCTGTGCATAGATCCTTACTCAGGGGTCTATATTTCTTAAAGGGGCAGTCCACTTTTTTTTTTTTTTTTTTTTTTTTAAATCGGAAGGCATTGATCTGTATGTATAGTGTACACATCACACAGGAGGACCTTACCTTGGATAACATTAAGCACTTCATTGGAGGATCTTTTCCCCATTATAATTAGAAAAAGCGGAAACTGATCCGTCTTCTGCGTTCGGATGGTCTGGGTTACCACGCTGCCAAAATGCCGGGTACACAACGTAAGGAACCTGTCGAACAAAAAACCATGGAATATAAAGTATAAAGCAAAATACACATCCATGTAATGTAAAACCAAAAAGCAGGAGAGTAAACCTACTGAACATACGGAGGATTGAGCTTGGCGGAATACCAGGGGTTACCCATTTAGGACAGGTATGTGGTAAGCACATCCCTAACCTTGGGGATGATGGAGGTTGTCAGAGCTTATTCACTTAAAGGGATTGTGCAGGACTTCGAAAACATGGCTGCTTTCTTCTTCTCAGGAAGTGACATCATGTCCGTTGGAGATAGCAGTAAAGATAGCACAATGGGCGGTGTTATTCTTGATGTCAAAAATACATGAATTATGGTGAACAACATCACCTGCCGACATCTGAACACACATTAGATGCCTGGACACCTTAAACCTGGCTCATGGATTATGGAAACCCTGATCGATACCACAAGAATGGAGTCTCTTTTAGCCTCTGCAGGGTAAATGGGGGTCTATGGGTTCACATTGAACACAATGAAAGCAATCTTAAAAGGGGTTTGTGCTACTTACATACTGATGACATCATCAACATGTAGGGTTCGATACCAGAGACCCTAGAAAATGGGCTGTTACAAAAGGCCGTGGTCCTCATGGCCTCTTACTTATGCCGATAATGCTTATTGATCATACCAATAAATTAGCAGCTCAGTCCCATTCAAGTATTAAAGGCATTTTACAGAATTTACATATTGATGGCCTTTAAGACAGGTCATCAATGTGATTGATGGCGGCCCAATACCTGGAACCTTCACCATTCTATTCGAAGAGGCCACGAGTGCTGTGGCCTGCCCCCTGTGCTGATGAGGTCACGTTCATCAGTCACACGGTCCAACAGTACCACAGTCCCATTCAAGGAGCTGAGCTGCAATACCAAACATGGACCGTACAATACATACGACGCTGTGCTTAATATTCAAAGAAGAGGCTGCAGTGATCCCCAAAACCTCTTCAAGCACCTGATAGTTGGGGGTCTCCGGTGTCAGAACCCCCCCCCACGATCACCTATTGTTGACTTATCCTAAGAATAGGTCATCAATATCGATGTCCTTTAATGTGAACAGAACCCACCCGGAGCCTTATACAGATACAGTATCTATGGTAGAAGGTTAAAGGGGAGACAGAACCTGCAGGAATACAACGTAACAATAACTTTAATATCACATTAAAGTTACATATATAGGAAATGAACACCTATTATTCTCGGCTCCCTATATTTTACATACATAAAAATTTTAAAATAAAGCTTTTTGAACCAAAAAAAGTGCACTTCCATATTTGCATATAAAAGCCGAGCATTAGTATTCTTCCCATGATCTGGAATAAATGAAAAAACTGATAAAGCTTTTCACTTCCATTAGAGGACAATCTGAAATTAGCATTTCTTTCAAGAGAAAAGGGTAGCTTATGATATGTTTTCAGATGTGAAGGTAAAAGTAAATGTCATAATAATAATGAATTATGAAAGACCAAATGCAAATATGGAATGCTTTAATAAGATCCAATTTAATAAAGTCTGTAAAAATAATAGAGTTTTAATAACATGGGTCAGAAAAGGCAAAACTGTGGAAATTTCTGAGAAGTCGCCACTGAATGAAGTCTATTAATACTTAATTATTTTCATGAAACATAATTTATATTGAGTGGCTCTTTTTTTTTTCTTTTCTTTATAATGTCAGAGAATATCAATGTAGAGCGGAGACGGAGACGATGACATGACTAATTAATGATAAGCGGGATATAATAATGCATTATTAACCCCTAGTGAGCAACTTCATTATAAGCTAAATGGGCATGTCAACAAATAAAGTGCATATCAAGGCAATGGTGCCCTTAATGGGGATAGGGTGAGATGTTAAAGGGGGATTCTGGTGATAAGTCGTTCTCTAGCCACTAGATTCCAGCAGTCGGATCCCCACCGATTATAAGAATCCTGTATGAATGGGGTGGTGGTCAAGCATGCAATTGGAGCAATACTGCACAGACGATTTAGCACCCACCGTTAGCCCGCCATCAACCTTACAGTTACCCCAATCTACGGGATACCCCTTTATAAAGCCAACCTTATGGCATACCAAATCAACCATGCCACTACAGGAAAAGAATACTGGAGGTGAATTCATTGTGTGTACACCATAGAAGGGCAAATAATCCCATTCCACTAGATGCACTCCATGAAGGTGGGGGTCCCCAAGCCTGAGGGCACCCTCTATGAGTCACAAAGAACATCTCTATCTCTGGTGGACCTGCTCCAACTATGCTGCCTCGACTGAGACCCTGGACCCTTCTTCTGAGATGGCAAGGAGGACTTTGGATGTTAACCCGATGCAGGGCTGTGTTGTGGCTGCCATGACTGTAGTTCTGTATCTGTAGGGTGGTGTGGCCAAGAACATGGAGGCTTAGTCAGGCAGCAGGGGTGCTGATGGACCGCTGCCTCGCTCCCCCCCCGTGGGCGCTGTGCTGCGGTGGTGGTGGATGTATGGAGCCGCATCCTATACAGAGGTCTCTGGGAAGTGGCTAGTGGGCTTATACACCATGATTAACATATATACCAAGACTTGTATTCATTTTTGTCGATTTTGCTGAGAAGCCTAGACCAATGAATAATTCTGGGATATGAGGGGCCATGTCTTCTCTAAATCGTTGGCTGACGCCCTCCATCTGTGGATTAAATGGTTGAACATTCATGTGAATAGCCGGCATGTAATATTGCACTTTTCTTGTAGCTGGGCACAATGTCCCTCATCGTTGACATGACATCTTTTTAAAAAAAGGGACTGTACCTTTAAAACCAGGGGATTGTCCCACCTATTTCACTATTCCACCTGTAGTTCCACATCACAGAAATTTGTTAGTAAATTCAACAAGATCCCAAACGTAGGGAGTAACAAAAAGTGAACTTGGATAAATATTTAAAGGGGTTGTTGAAGATGAGAAAGACATGGCTGCTTTCTGCCAAAAACTGTGATACTTCTGTCCACAAGTTGTGTGTGTGTGTGACATTGCACCTTAAACTGTCCATACACATCAGATATTTATCTGCAGACCTGGTAGATCCAGCTTATTTTAGTAGACTATGGCTGGGTTCATATCTGCATTTGCTCACCATTCAAGGATTCTGTTCCCCATTCCCCTATTTTCAGGTGGAAACCGAGCAGACCACACTATAATCTATGGGGTCCGCGGGTAACTGCTTTTTAAGCGGATTGGGTCTCCGTTTTTAAGAGTCCCCAAGAACGGAAACCAGAACGCAGGTCTGAACCTCAGCCTCAGATTTCTCATCAGATTTTATCAAATTTATCTGGATTTGCCAAAGGTCTACAGATAAATTTCTTATGTGTATGGCTAGCTTTAGCCTCAAGAACTGGAGCTAAGATCTACTATAGATCCAGACCTATAGGTTTGTAAGAACTACACTTAATTTGGTGGTAGTCTGCTATTATTTTACTATCTATGTATATATAATTTATATTATATTATATATGTAACACATTTCTTTTATGGTTCCCATACATCTAAAATGGAAAACTAAGCGACCAAAAATGTAAATATTTCACTATATTTAATTATTGTTAAATACTACCTAAATAATTTAATAATATTTAAAAATCTGTTTGTGTCTATAGCTCCTGTGCAGGTCAATGTAGTCTGATCTTGCAGTCATGTTAACATTCAATTCTTGCCATCATAATGTCAGGGCTTTTTTTTTTTTTTTTTGGCTTTTTCTGAATAAGTAGAAAAATGTAAAAAGTTGAAACACTATACTGCATATTCTTGTCCAAAACATAAATCTAACAAAAAACCAGAACAAAATAAAACAAACTTATACCTTATAAGTTTTGTGATACCTAAATTTTAGCAAAAAAAAGTTTAATCATGTAACTGAAATGGCAAACAAAAAATCTGATACTAAAAATTAGAAGAAAAAGTTATATATATTTTTTTAATTTGGGGAAATAAAAAAAAAAAAAATGGGGAGGGGGTATTTCAGAGCATGAAGATTACATAGAGGTTATTAGCAGACTAGACTGAGCACAGCAGACGCACTGGTCAAAGTCCAGCCTGGACTGGCCAACACAAGGACCTGCGGAGACCATCAAAAGAGCCAGATGTCGTTGTATGGAACAGGGCTCCATTCACAATGCAGAATCTGGATTATCCAGGTCTCCTCCTATGTACAGAGGGAGGTGAATTGTAAGTAACACAGAGCAGCCGGCACCCCGCCATTCCTGCGTCTCCCTCAATTATACAAATATTTAGTGGGATAAAGAAACATGGCAGGCATCTCTACAAAGGCTTCTCAGCTTTCTCTGTCTGTTCTTTAATTGACAGTTGCAAAAATGTTGCTAAAACCCAATGCTAAGACGTTCCGTAAACGCTTGTGTTACAAAACAAGTCATTCTCATTATCGGATGCGAGGCTTTATTGTGGCTGGAACGGGAAACGTAACAGGAGGAAAATACATTTGTAGCCGAGCTGGTGGGCTCGCTGAAGGAGAACGTATAACAACACGTACAAAATAAGATTACTGCATAAGGCAAACATTCGTTTTTATGTCATGGCGCTGACTACGGCTGTCTCGTCACCACTTATTATAGTTAGCGGTTGTGGGTTACAGTGATCCTCCAACTACATGCATCACTAAAGTATTTGGCTCAAAATTCTGTGCTCAATATACAGATGTAGCAGAGTTAACCTGAACGTCTGCAGCATGATATCTTATCCCCGGAAAACCCTTTTTGCAATGAGTTTTCATTAGTTTTTGTCTTTTGTGATAAGATATCGCACTTGAGCAGTAACCAATTGCAGAAGTTCGGGTTAACTCTGCTACAGCTGTGTCTTTAGAGGGGTAAGACCTCCTCTTTTCACTTGATCCAGAACTCCAAATATGCACATCCATAGAGTTAGAGAGTTTTTCCAGCATTTCTTAGTTGATGACCTATCCTTAGTTATTATGGATAGTCAGGGGTTCGACAGTCGGGCCCCCGGCCTATCAGCTGTTGGAAGAGCCTGCAGTGTTCAGGTGAGTGCTGCGGCTTCTTCAGTACTTGCCAAGCACAGCGCCGCATATTTGTATAGTGGCTGTGGTTGGTATCGCAGCTCAACCCTTTCACTTGAATGTGACTGATTCTAGGTTCACACCTGCGTTGGGGTTTATATTCTTCAGGTCCGCTTGGGGACCTGAAGAATGGAATCCTAATCCACTTAAAATGCGGTTACCTTCAGACCCCATAGACTATAATGGGGTCCACAGTGTTTCTGCCCAAAAAAAGGTGGATAAATGCGGAGTGAACATTTTTTTAAGCAGATTCGGGGACGGAAACCCCGAACTTACAGCAGGCGTGAACCTAGCCTGAGCTCCATCAGGCCATGTGTAGATGCAAGTGAAGTCACAAGGCCTGTGAAGCGTACACTGCTCTCAGAGATCGTCACTGCTGCTACACCGGGTCCCGTGTGTCAGGCCCCCCTAGATCTTCAATGGATGACCTATCCTAATGATAGGTCATTAGTTAAAAAGTCCTGGAATACCCCTTTAAAAGGGTTTGTGCCAAGTTTGCAAACTGACTAGGGGATACGTTGCACATCAGTGGGGGACCAATCACTACGACTCCCACTGATCATGAGAAGGGGGACTGTTGCACCCCATAATCTAAACATAAATATTAGCATAGTACTGTACGTTTCTTCATCATCCTATAGAGATGGAGTATAAGGCACATGCCCACTGCTCCATTCGGATGCAGGCACCCTCTTGAATGGTGGGGATGCATGTAGTTGGATGCATGTAGTTGTAAAGAAGAATATTTTGGCTGCTTGCAAACACCACTAGGAGGAGCTAAATGAAAAAAAGATTTACTATCGCATTGACCTGTATTTTTTTTTTTTTTTTTAATAATTGGTCGATATGGCTTTCTTTACTGCCCACATCCAGATTTAGTTTTTGACTAAGTCTCTTAATACTGCGGCAATCCAGCCGGGCGATAAGTCAATGGGTGACATATGTAACTGTAAGGAATACACATGGCAACAGTATAGTAGGAGACCCGGTAGCTCTTGTGCATTCAGCTCTGTATCCTAATACTGTTTACTGACTACAGCGGCCGTATGGTATATATATACGGACAACACTGCAAGCACTGGTGCAGAAAACAGTGTATTCCCATAGCCCTTTAAGAGGCCTTGTGAATCCTTGCAAGATTGCAGGACGTCTGCATATTTGTACAAGGACAGGGTAATGCACCATATCCCAGTAGGAAAATGGCATAGGTGCAAAATACTGAAGAAGAGTCACTCATACACCCGTCATCAGTGGGATGGGGTCAGAGGTGACTAGTATTTCAATTCACCGCCAACATCAAACACATGTTCTTGTGATGTGAACCCTCCCTCATATATCATTGTGGCCTCTTATCTTACTTTTTATGGCTTTCATCCTGTTATTTTCCAAATATTTTAATTAGGCGTGAATGAGTCTAGGAGGTTTACCTCTCTCTGTTAAAGAGTCTATGGGGTGGAGTTTGTAGATTACAGTTCAGTGAGGGTTTTAACCAATCACATTGTGTTTATTGTTGGCTTTAGCCAATCAGATTCACCAGAAACTCTCACAACAGGCCCGCATGTTGATGAAGTTGATAAATTATGTATTCTAAGAGGGTCAGGAAGGGGCAGGACCCCTAATGAATAGTAATGAGAATCCATTTTGATTAAAATAAACACATGAAATTCAGGTGGATCACAGTTAATTAACAGAAGACCCTCCCCCACCTTCTGCCACTGCCACCATATTTATATGATCATTTTTTAGTGCCTTAACTAAAATCCTATAAAACACGTAAGTGAATGCTGTACCGTATACTACGCTTTGACTACTTTCCTGGTGTAAATGCTCTTCTAGGCATGGACACAGCTGAGATGGAAAGGGAAAGAAAAAAAAAAAAAAAAGACTGGAGGCAGCATTAAGTAAAATTAATTTCCTACATCTGGCTGATGTCAAGTGCAGAAAATTTCCCTAATCGTCTTGCTGAGCTGCGTGTGGGACAAGAGCCGGCAAGGATCAGCAGACGGATGCTTAACAAATTACTGGAGGGTGCGGAGGTCACTAGGAACGAAGCGAAGAAAGCTCTCACTGGAGAAATATTAAAATGTCGGATTTCTTGAAGAGGCAGAGCTGAAAAGGAGCGGTCTTAACAAGGCGCTGAGTGCTCTCCACCGCAGATACAGACAGATTGAAGCCAGAAGAGCCCTCGAGGAAGTGAGGAATTTGCAGCTTTGCTAAGTACAGCACTTACAGCGAACATGTGTCAAACGCGGCTCAACCACGAGGGGTGATTCAAGAGCCCTACAGTGACAAAGGAGGCAGGATGAAGAGGGCCACATTAACCCTTCCTGCTACAGAGAAATCCGTTAGGACATATCAATCATTGCCATAAGAAAACCAAATTATTTTCTAGATCAAGATTGTCGAGGTGTAACTTGAGGCGAATTTGCCTTGTTATATAAATATGTGTGTGTGTCAGGAGCTGCCAGTCTGATGTCTGGTGGTTTAGTCACTGGTGTTACTGTATATTATTACTGCAGTGGAAATTGACTTCGTTTGCACTGATTTCTCGGAGAGCTTGTGCTTTTACTCAGGAGCCGACCTAAGCAAGCGGAGCTGCATGCAGAATAGATGTATGAGAGAGGAGCTGTGATAGAGCCAGAAGCTTTGATGACAGGTGTATTTCTATACATGTCCAGTGACCTTCTTTTGAGTCCCTCAAGAGTCTTGAAAAATCCCCCTTAGGGACTGATGCGACGCATGGCGACTGGGAGAATAGAACAATAAAGATTGGTCTTTTATGGAATGCTGATGTCATCATTTATTTCTTGGTGCTTCCTAAGCAGGCAGTGGCTGGTGGGTATGGATGACCTGCCGCATTTCTCTTTTCCCCATTCAGGACGTTCCCGTTCCTACTGATTTCACTCCATTGGATTCTGCCAGTGCCTTCACAGAGTCAAACCCAACCATGCACCTTCACCGTGTTACAAAGCCTTGCAAAATCCATCAGGATCTGACATATGAGCAGGGTGCCAATGGTCCCAGGTGCCCAATACCAGAGCGAACTGGTAAAGGGAGCATGACAGCACATGTACTTCACAGGTGTCCTGGTTAAAGGAGCAAAACTGAACCCGCATGGGATTTCAGAACTAGCAGCACGTACCTCAACAGGCAAGGGGGTTGTCATTCACTAAAGAACAAGTGTGTTTACAGCATAGACTCTGCCCTGTTGACTCCTGGTATGGTAGAATTTAGAATGCATGGGCACTTAGGAAGTTTGGGCACCACCCATGTGTCTATACCCCCTCCCTTTGTCCACATCAAACTAGGTATGTTAAGGTCGCATTTAGAAGAGTCCTATTTACTTACTGTTCTTCGACTACATTGCAACAACACACGTGAGGCATATAGAAAGAAGTACTGACTTGTGCTGATGTAATGAAAATGCTTTGCTTGTGATACAAAGCTTCTATTCAGCTCCAGCATCAGTCTAAGCCTGGGTTACTTCTCTTATCTCCTGCTTGTTATGCTCACTCCTCTCCCTTCCCTTTCTATAGACTTCTATAAAAATGATTCATCTGAGTCATGTGACTTGCAGTCCATCTCAAGATGGATAAAGCAGTAATTTGCAGAGTGAAAGTCATTTTAGAAGAAGCATAGGAGCAGGGAAACAGCCTGATAAGGGCAGAAAGAGACATTTCGCTCTGCTAAGATATACTGCAAAGTGTCTTACAATAGCCTGTACTATAGATTTAAGTCACAGTCTCTATTTAACATACACCGGGAGGTTTTTTGCAGCAAAACAAAGTGCACAAATGCAGTGTGCACCTAGCCTTAGTTTGCCTGGAAAACAAAGAGCCCAAAAGAGCAAGATTCTCAGGAGTCTCTTGCTTGAATTTCTCACGGCCTGCCATCTGGAAAGGTACGCGGTTGAGAAGTGCTATCTTCTATTTTTTTTTTTTTTTTTACTGTACCACTGCCATTCAAGAATAGGATTAACACCTTGTGAATAGAAAATCTTCCTGATGCCTATTTAACTCATTTACTGGAGGAATGGGAACCTGCGGCAAACGTATCATTAAGAGAAAACGGACACCTCGAGGTTTCGCTAATCTGGTCACATGTTATCATCCGATCAAGTGTTTCCTGAGAAGGTTAGTTTACCTGTTTCTGTGACAGGAGAAGAAAGGCATTATAAACAGTTAAACCCTAAGCCCTTCCAGGCCGGGCTGTTCCTCATATTCTGAGACGTTCACCTCTTGGCCCTATTGATTTTTTTTGTCTCTTGAAGTCTTCTTGCCGCGATTAATAAAGTATTCACAAGTGAAGCTCTCGCCGATCCCTCGCAGCAATTATGGCCGCCGGACAAAGAGATGGGAACAATTACTGAGCCCTTATTGAAAGTGAACACTAATAAAGTCATTAGATGCTGCCCTTGTCTGAAGTTACAGGAACACACGGCATTGTGTGCGGGGACAATCGCTGCCGGCGGAATGCAAACCTTCAGTTAAACCAGGCTACAAATTGATCTTGACGTTCGGTTAAGGCTGACACTATAATCAAACGCCGAGGAGAAAGGGAGAATATGACTGCGAAAAACCATGAAAAAAAAAAAAAAAAAGGAAAAAAGATCATTGCCAGCTCCTGCAGAGATAATGCACATCTGCTGCTACAGCCAAGGGAAAACCAAGAGCATTTTTACACACAGCAAGAAAGAATTGTAAAAAAAAAAAATAATAAAAAATAATAAAAAATGAAAACATAAAGCATAATATAAACATAAAACAAACAGAAAATGTTACCCTGCAAAATATATGACAAATAGTATAAAAAAAAACAAAAAAAAAAAAATGATGTCCCTTTAAGTGTAGGCATCTGCACCCACTTATCTTGTCCAAGGAGTTCTATTTTACTTCGTCTGGGGTTTTATTCATGCTGGGTCTGGGGGTTCCAGGTTGGATTAACCCCTGGACCATGTGATCAGAACACCCCGGGTCACTCTGCCTTCTCTCCCGACTTCGCAAGTTGTTAGGACTGGGTTTACTATAGTCTGCCAGCCCCATAGCACTACTTGTGGAAAAGGGCGAGGAGGGAGGAGTAGGAGAAACCCGAGGGCCTACTGCCGATTCTGATCACATGACCTGGAGTTGGAACCAGCATGAAAAAAACCCAGAAGGAAGTAAAAATAAAAAATTATGGGATAACCCCTGGAAATTGCCCCCGGCTTCATGCACATGACTGTAGTTTTGGTCTGTATGTGATCCGTTTTTGTGAACACAGATAGCATTTAGACCCATTCAATCCTATGGCCTCATACACACGTGCGTATATTTCACAAATCAGCAAAGAAATGAACCGCAAAACATGGTCCTATTCCTGTGTGTTTTTGCGGCTTAGTCCATACATCCAAACGTATGACGTATAACGTGTGCCATCCGATTTGTTTTTATGTACCCATACACTGCCCACAGTTGTGTGCAAGGAGCCCAAGGGTCTCATCCACATTTTGGTGAGTATTTTGCCAAAACTAGAAGTTGATCTAAAACAAGGAACTTAAAACAATTCATTATTTTATTTTGAAGCCAGAGTTTGGGTCAGTAACTTTTTTTCCGTGACTTTGACTGCTGGCTTTTGAAGATAGAAATGTCGGACCCCCACCCATCAGATACTGATGACCTATTCAGTGGATGTGTGTTGCCTACTGGCATGCCTCACCCAGATGAGGGGTGGCATAGAACCTGGCATAGCCGGCTTAAAGAGGACCTTCTAAGTCTTCATCGATGTGCGGTATTATATACCGCTATGTGCCCAGGTGCCAGAGATATCGGTGCGGTTGGTTTCAGCACCAATAACCCTCCACTGTCAGAAGAGCGGGCCTGACAGCTCAGCATCATCGCTGGCCCGTTAGGAATGCCCCCCTGACAGTATTCTTCCATAGCCTTGTACTGTCAGGGGGGGGCGCTCCTTACCGCCCAGTGATGAGGCAGAGCTGTAAGGCCCGCCCTTCTGACAGTGGAAGGATATCTGTGCTGAATCTCACAGCATTGATATCTTTGGCAGCCAGGCGCATACTGTCAAAGTGTACACTGCAGTATACAATACCACTGATCTGTGAGGACATGAAAGGTCCTAAATTATCTCCCCCCCATATATGTTGTCTAGGGTTATAAAGACAAGTCTGTTTTTCTCCAGAAACAGCACCACACTAGTCAATAGGTTGCATCTGGTATTGCACCCAGCTACACTAAAGTCAATGGAACTGAGCTGCAATATTAGGCACATTCTGCAGGTAGGTGTGGCGCTGTTTTTGGTAGAAAGCAAATAGTTTTCCCTCCCTGTATAACCCCTTTATGTTTTCTACTATGCTGATGCCTTTGTATTGTCACGTTTTATATGCACCTGATGTCACGTATCAGGAATTACATGTCATGAGGATTTCATCTGTGTAACCTTATACAGTATGGAGCAAAGCCTGACAACAATTGCAAAAAATTTCTTTACAAAAATATCCAGTATTGACAAGTCTTCACAAGACATTATCCTATAAGACAAGGACACAGAAGCGACGTCTGCCACACAACAAAGCTCAGCAGATTGACTGATCGTACCTGGATCCCCAGCGCTCTATTCTGTAACATGTGGAAAGTGACATCATCGGTGAACAGCTGTGCAGAGTGCGAGAGGATCCGCTCGCATCGCCAAGCTCACCGCAGGTATCTGTGCAGTCGGCAAATGCCTATTACCAGTGTATCCATGTTCTGCTACTTAATAAAGTCCTTTGGTAAAACATTACAAAGCAATTACATGGCCACCGATGGGCGCTCATAGAAAACCCTCTGATACAAGTCCTTTTCTCTTAATAAAACGACACTGCAATTTTTGTTATTGTAAAATAAAAGGGGCGGCGGAATCAAACAGGGCGAGCCACAAAGCAACAGCAGGTATCCCTCTGAATTGAGCCGCTACAGATGGTTATGGGACGGCCCTTCATTCTGCAGGGTGTTATGGATAAAAGGTTCGGAGAAGGGGTGGGGGCGTCTTATGTAATAACTTATGGGACAAAGTATGAAGTTTACTTTCATCACCGAGGACCTGCGCCTCGTTCTGGACAAGGTTCTCGTCCATTTTATAATCTCTATTGAGAGCAGAGGCTGCAAAGCATTGCTCAGCTTCCTTCTGCTATATCAAAGGCCAAGCTCTGCGGTGCAGGAAAACAGGGCTTGTGGGACACGTCCGAAGCGGCTGGTGCAGCAAGGTGATCAAATCCCAAAGTTTGTACGCTAGGGTTTTGATCTAAAGCCCCATGCTCAGGTCCGTATTTATTATCCATATACTGTTCGTACTTATAGATCTATAATTGTGGACAATATACAGACCCATTCTTTAATACGAACCCATGCACATGTAATTTTTATGGAGTAGATTCTATTCCTCTGTTTTTGCAACTCGGTCTTGTCTATTTTATCAATAGCATCTGTGAAAACCACGGATAGTGCATGGATGCCATTTGCATGCTGTCCGTTCAGCTTTCATGGACCCTACAGTCATGTGTATGGGGCTTTAGGGCAAATAACGTTAGAAAACTTTCTGGATCAATATCTCTACTTGTTGTCATTCAATAGGAGCCTTCACTTCATTGTTTACTTCCAGTGCATATAAATGTGTCCATGGGCATGTGATGGACATGCGGGTGCACGGCTCATCACAGTACAGGTACCAGACCTGTGTCTTGTAACAAGCTGTGCACATCATGGACACAATTTTATATACTGGCAGTAAACAGTGAAGGGTCCTACTGGAGGACAGCAAGCAGAGGTTGTGAAAATGTAAGGAAGTCAGATAGAAAATATATGATATGTGTCTGTACAAGAAAGCACAGTAGACTATGGTTTTCCTGTACATTGAAAAATATGCTAAACTATATATTGTATTATAAATATATTCACAGTATATGACAAAGGGCACTCTATCAGCATACATGAGATGTACAGGGGGCCTATGTTTTACATTATAAAGCTTTCCCAGTGCACGTGTGAGCAGAGACTAACAAGGAATAAACTATAGAAACATTCACACTGTGTTGGTGCCTTCTGCACGGTGTATGTGGCTGGATAGATCCTGGTCCATACATCAAACACATCCACAGCACCCACTAACAAGAAGGAAGCCTGGAGTGTCCATTAGACCTGTGCTGGGCTGGTAAATGTCGCTGTACCTTGTTTCCAGCTGTATGAAATAGATCAGAAGACTGCAATATTATATACAGGACACCCCACAAAAAAAAAAAAAAGAGTACAGTAAGTTCCCTATATCTGAGGTTATCGGCAGGGGGTCATGCAAAGCTTTATATTAATGACCTACCCTTTGGATAAGACATTAATGTAAGACTGTTGGGGGCGACACTCGGCCCCTGCACCGATCAGTGGTTCTCTGAGCAGTGTACAGAGCCAGAAGCAGGTAGCTTTGTACAGTCTGCAGTGACGGGGCCTGAAACAGCGCAGTACTGTCACCGCACTGAGCCATTATAGGAAACGCACAGACCAGGCTCCATGAGAAGCATTAGCTCTTCCCCTAAGCTTAAAGGGATTGTTCAGTAATACGGTCTTGACCAGTATGACACTGGCAGTGGAGAGATACAACTACATGCTGGGCGATAGGATTAAAGAGGCAAATGTGTAATGCCCTAACAGTTTTATGCCCGGGTTCTAGGTATGACTAGGTGTCAGGTGGTCACCTTGGCACCCAAAAAATCAGCATGCAGTTGCAAAATGTCAGCTCAGGTTGAAGATGGTGTCTGGACAACTCCTTCAACAGTCCTGTCACTACTTCATGTCATCCTCAGATACATCAGCACAAAAGACATGGCAGCATTCCTTTAAAGAGGGTTATCCAGGACTATGATATTGAGCTCTGTTTCCTCTTCTTAGGCAGCGACATCACATTCATTGATCCCATGTTCGTCCTGCAGCTAAACCCTATTAAAGTGCATGGGGCTGAGCCGCAATACCAAGCACAGCCACTATACAATGTACGGTGCTGTGCTTAGTAAGGAAGAGGTTGCAGCAAACAATATCATAGTCCTGGAAAACCCCTTTAAAGTGCAAAAGACAGGATCAATAATCCCCAATAGATGGAATAATTGATCACTTTCTATAGCTTTTTCTTTGCACAATCATGGGAAGGGTCTCCACTGACCACTGACCACCTCGCTCTGTTGGCCTCTCGGGTAAAGTCCCAAGCCCATGTGATGAAGTTTTGACTCAAGTAAGAAACTATGGTCTCTGCGCAAAGCATCTGGGAGCAGAAGACGTTGGTGAGGACGCTCTCGTCATGGTGGAGGTAGATGGCAAGGAGTTTTCTCTGCAAGAGATCAAGATGGAGACAAATGAAACATAAGGCAGCCAAAACATACAAGCTATGACTAAGGGCCCGTGCACACGACCATGTGCCTTGGCAGCTACCACAATGACCCATTTTCTTGGTTACGGCCCCATATACATGACTGTGTAGTATCATGGGTTTGTTTATGGAGCCATAAGCCTGTGAGCTAGTGTCCATTTTGTGGCTCAGTCTCAAAGTTATGGCGGCACACAGATATCACCCATGTGCTGTCCGTGCCGCTTTCTCACAGACCAGTACTAGTCTGCATATAGTCCAACCCTTAGCAATAAATTTACAATTGCCCGAAACTTTTTGATACAATTTTTTTCTCAAACTGAACAAGACAATCCAAAACGTAAAGGAACGCAGCGTATCATGGAAAGGAAATACCCAAGTGCCTGGATTTAATTTAGGGGAAGAGACAATCTAAGACAGATCAAGCCTAAGTCTGGTTCATCCGTTCTGCATTTCAAAGCGCAACTTCCATGCAATATCCTAAGTTACAGTGCTAGAATCTCTGCCATTCTTAGAAGTGCGGGCTAAGGAGCTGTTTACACAATGATTAGGCCCTTAGAATAAGCCCCTAACTCCTGCCGTGAGAGCCCAACAATTATTCATCTGGACCAATTCACAAAGCTGGCGAATATTAAGCACCCATACTGAGAGGACAGGCGAATGCGGGCCGGTGAAGAGGATAGAAACTCCTTGAAAACCCCTTGCGCGGCCTTCATTATTTTCCCCTGCGAGGAAATCTCAGAAAAGTGTTTAGTTAGAGAAAAACCCACATTGACCTTGCTCTAAACCCTTTAATCTGTCTTTTGTCGTGGACCCGCTTTGTGGCTGGGGGCTGGCATTTTTAACACCCCCTCCCCATACCATGCTGTTTAAGAGCAAAAAAAAAAAAAGAAAAAAGTAAAAATAATTACAAAATATAAAGTGTGAAAGAAACCTATAGAAGAGCCCAAAACAGGAGACGGAGGAGCTGCCGCGTCCATGGACCCATAACAGTAATGTTATATCATGTCAGGCACCCCTAGTACACAGGAGATTTCCTACAGCATCACTAGATTACAGTTTCCTAAAGCGTCACCAGATTACAGTTTTCTAGAGTGCCACTATATTAGTTTTCTAGAGCGTCACTAGATTACAGATTCCTAGAGCACCACTATATTAGTTTTCTAGAGCGTCACTAGATTACAGTTTTCTAGAGCGTCACTAGATTACAGATTCCTAGAGCGCCACTATATTAGTTTTCTAGAGCGTCACTAGATTACAGATTCCTAGAGCACCACTATATTAGTTTTCTAGAGCGTCACTAGATTACAGTTTTCTAGAGCGTCACTAGATTACAGTTTTCTAGAGCGTCACTAGATTACAGTTTTCTAGAGAGTCACTATATTAGTTTTCCAGAGCGTCACTAGATTATAATTCAAAGGGGCTTTCCAGGTCATTGGTGTAAAATCAGTAGGGATTCAACAGCAGGGACCCACACAGATCATCTGTATGAAGGGGCAACAGCGTTCTGCTTCACAGGCCATGCAGCATAATATTCATCAGTCACATGGCTTGTTCGCAGCTCAGTCCCAATCAAGTAAATAGACTAAGCTGCAATGTCAAGCACAGTGCTTGGTTTTGTGTAATGAGGCCACAGTGTTCTTCCAAACGCTGCAGTCTCTTCAAACATATGAGCAGCGTGGTGCCTGGATGTTGGACCCCCCACAAAACCTTAAGTGATGACCCATCCTAAAAATAGATCACCAATTGGTAAATCCAGAAATCCCCTTCAGCCTTGCCATACACATTAATCTAATGTTAGCTGAAGCCGCCAACTTCAGCAGGAGAAGCCACCAGTCATACTGGCCGGCTGTCAAGTAATTCATAAATTTCTAGGAGGAATAACAGAGGAACACTGCACAACAGAATCAGAGAGACTCTTCAGTACTGTTATTTCAAGTGTTTACTAGAAGAGACCTATCAGGAGCGGCGACAGGTGTTCTTTAAGGGGGTTATCCAAGACCACACCATTCATCTGGTGGGGTTCTGCCGCCCAGCCCTGCACCGATCTGCTGTTCTCCATATGGAGCTGAAACCAATGGGGGACGGAAGGCTCTTGGATGACACTCTGTCATGTTACGTGAGTGCATTCTGCTACAAAAAAAAAAAATTGGTTCCCCCTAGACTTGGTCGTATGCAAGAGGCCTTACTTGTGCTGCTCCTCTGTTATTCCTCTTAGTAAAGCGAATGAGATTGTCATAAATCTCATTGAAGCCTTGTAGGAAAAAAAAAAAAACCTGACCCATAGTGCGGATTTGGAGTCAAATCTTATCTTTTCAATGGTGAATGCATTGCAACATTTGCAACAAAATCTGCAGATTTGGCGCAAAACTTGCAACCGATATATATGGTCATACTCTTTGGGCTCCATTGTAATACACCAATATGCTGAATATCACCATCTCCTAAACTACGAGACTTGCTCACGGCTACGTCCTGATATACTGTGATAAAAACAGTCACGTCCCATCGGCTTTCACGACGAAATACCATGCCTCAATGCATTCCCTAGAAAATCTTGATAGGCATGGATTTGGTCCATCACGATCCTATAGATATTTGGGTGTACTGCTCCCCAACACGCTGGTAGCCTGCACAAAGATCACATGTGAAGATGTGGATGGGAATAGCTCAATGAGCGCAATGGAGGGCTATGGCTGCAAAGTGGCCCCCAGTGAGCTGGTCTTGAAGGGGATTTCATTAAATTGGGGCAGAGTGTGATATCGTGAGAAACACGTTATCAAATAGAGTGTTTTACTTAGTGATTAAGCAGATAGCAGTTCACGAGGGTCCTCAAATCCCCCCTAATCCGGCCACTCCAATAAACATTTAATGAGCCGAGCGGTTCAGAAAGGCTGGCGGGGGATTTAAACCTTCAATCTTGTTTTTATTGACTGTGGAAACTCAATTTCCAACCCCGATTCATTTGCTCGCCGACCATTCCCCGGATTTTTATATTAAACGTTAGAAGTGTGAAACTACATGGATAGAAATAGACCTAAAAGACAAATACAAAGGCCTGCTGTGAGATAACTAGGGGCTGCGGAGGGCTTCATCCGCTTCCAAACATGTGACGGCAGATACATCATTAACACGGAATATTACAGAAAGACTAAGTATTTCTAGGAAGATTTAAACATTGTAGAATTGCTAAATAGGCTATATTTCACAACAGAAGATATCTTAAAGGAACATGAAGCACAAAATAAAAACCCCCCACACAAAAAAATAATGATAATAATAAATCCCTTCCCTGCTTTATTTTGTTCCTTCCCTTTTTTGCCAAATAAAATTAAAACTGAAAAATCAGTTTTGTGACCGTCCTCTAAGAGGCGCTAGAGTGCAGACATAGACACGCCCCTTTTCTGATAGATTTAGCCCCTTTTTCAGCCACGCCCCTTCACTTCACACTGGGCTGTGTTTACTGAAGAAGAGACACAAGAAAATTTATAGGGAATAGTGGAAATTTGCCAAAGTTTCTGGGGATCTCCCCTTTTTCTGGGAAACTCTGTCTCCATGGTTACAGACTACAAACAAACATTGTGTAGTCTGAGCCTGATGTCATGTGATACTTTTCTGATACATCTGTATTTCTTATACAGAAAATGTCCTGCTTAATGTTACTTACATCTCTGGCTTTCCCGTAAAACGCCTCCTGGAAGGAAGCCTCCAGCGATCCAATGAAGAACACGGGATGGCACTCTCCGTACCTGAGAAAGTGACAGAAAATTGAATAATAGTCATTATAATACTCAATCTCAGACTACAAGCTGCCATGATGAACTACTACGACCATCACTAGAACAAAAGCACTGCATGGTACTGTAAAGCATGGTGTAAAAGCTTAAAGGGGCTTTCCATTTCTTTATTATAGAGGACCCCCCCCCTGCTCGATCAGCTGTTTGAAGGGCCACAACGCCGGTGCAAGGGCTATGACTTCTCTGTTCAAAAAGCTCACCATTTGTTTCATAGTGGCCATGTGATGTAATTACAACCTTTTCCCATAGAAGTAAATAGAGTAGCGGTCATGCACACAGCGCTCCATTCACACTGGGGGTCCCAGCAGTGCTATGGGGAATAAATCTGCCTTAAGAGTATTATATTAGAATTTATTGTGAAATATCATAAAAAAAAAAATGGAATTAGACGTTCATTTACCTGGAGGAGAATTCTGCTGTAAACTGCAGCAAAGCGTCAGCCTCATTTTCAGCATTTTCAGGCACTGTGAAAAGCGAGGAAGGAAATACAAATTTCAGTGATTTGAAGAACATAAAAAGACAACACAGAGATTGTAGAAACTGCAGTGCAAAAATTCAACAGGAAAAAAAAACTTGTAATATGTCACTTAATGCTCATAGAGTATTGATGGTTATTATTTGATCCTTAAAGGGGCGGTCTCACTACATAGAACCTATTTAACTGCAACTCATGGCCAGGGAACAGTTTTGCTATCTATTTCAGTCCTACTGACTCTGGATAGTGCGGCACTGCTGCTCCATTCACACAGATGGCAATTATTTAAAGGGATTGTCCAGGCTTAGGTTTTTATGGATATCCTCAGGTTAGTGTTAAGCACAAATATACCTCAGCATAAATGCTGACCATCAATACTCTATGAAGCCGTTTCTGGCGCCCATCCTATACACAATACAGGGCTAGGCGCAGAAAGCTCCATCCCCTGTACAGCGGCCGGATGTAGTCACTGCAGCTCAGCTCCCATTAAAGTCAATGGAAAGTGAGCTGCAGGGACAGGGCCCGGATGATATACAAGGGACAGAGCTTTCTGCTTCCAGCAGTGTATAGGACGGGTACTGAAAGTGGCTCCATATGGCTGATCAGTCCAGGGGCCGGCTATTAGCTCTCCCACCAATTAGGTATTTATGGCCTATCCTGAGGATAGCTGAACAGCACATACAAGAGACCAGAGTAAAAAATAACAAAATATAACAAAAAATATCCTGAGAATAGGCCATATAAAGCTTAAGCCTGGACAATCCCTTTAAGGGAACCTTGGTAAATGTCTAGTTTTCTTACTCATTGGAGACTTTCTCAGTGCAGTACTCATGCCAAAGATCTCTCCATCATCCACTCCAAATTCTGTCGCATCTTCAAAGTCATCACCATCGCTGTCGCTGATCATGTGAATATCTGTACACTGTAAGGAAAGTAAGGACAAGGTTTAGCTATTCATGCACAAGACTAAGGGGGTGTTCACACAAGAATTTGACGCTGAGGTGGAATCCACTTCAAATCTGCCTCCCATTCATGTCAATGGGAAACAGCAGCTCATTTTTTTCAGCTAGCGGAACAAAATAAGAATCCTGCTCCATCTTCAGGCGGAAGTGGATGTGGAAGTTGTCAAAATTCTCTCACAGAATCTGGCCCTGCCCAATAAAGCAAAAAATAGGCAAAATATGCACTCTTCTCCAAATTCAGCTTCAAATTCCGTTTCAAATTCAGCGTCAAAATCCCTGTTGGTTTTTGACAAGCAGAAAACAAATCTGTTTCAGAGTCCTAGGTGTGAACACCGCCTAATACAACTACTGACTACAAGGTGACCCACATTTTATCGCACCTCTACACCCACTGAGAACACCAGTAAACTGTTCAACACTCAGACTGTTTATCTGTACAGAATTTGTCTCCTTTTTCACCTTACACATTTAAGTCTATGGAGAGGGGAGGGGGAGGAGGAGATGGTTGATTTATTGCCTCATTCTGTGCAGTGGTAGAGTCTTATATTGAAGATACAGCAGTGTCAGAAGAGCTCCATCCCTCACAGTGTAGTAGTTGCAGTTACTTGTGTCTCTTTTCCTCCTCCACCTTCCCTCTCCATAGACGTCTATGTAAAAAGTAGCCCAGCCTGATAATTAGAGAAGGAAACAAATTTCTTTGATATATAAGATAGAGATATAGTAGAAAGTTTCTTCTATTCACCTCTACTATTCAGTTACGAAAGGGGTTAACCAGGATGGTCAACTGTGACAAAAGCTAAAAAGCAGCACAAAACAAAAACAAAACAAAAAAATTACTATTATATATGTGCACGAAAATGACTTGGGTCTAAAACCGCCCCTTTACAGTGATTCCACTAAATATCCCAGAACCACAACGTTTACAATCCAACCCTGCGGTGTCAGCTCGCCACAATACAAGATCCAGCAGGGGTTAAACACTTACAGGACAAATAAAGGTTTTATATTGCATCTTAGCGCTCAGCGTCTTTGGCTCATGTGTGATTGCATTAATGTAATGTTCACTGTGACAATGCTAATTCCTTCCTAAGTACTGAAGAATGCCAAGTAATAGGATAAAAATTACAGTGCTCATTTACAGAAGAGAAATAATCTGCAGATAAAATAGCCAGGTTACTTCCTGTTATTTACCAAAGATAATTCAACCGGAGCAATGTGACTTAAGACGGGAGGAATCTAAGTGCCTGCAAGTAAATGGATGCTCACATCACTACTTCTTAAGCCGCAGTGTTAAGTGTACAGTAAAAAGCGTGAATCATGTTTCTACTCTGTAACATAATAGTGTGCCAGTGTATAGATAGGGATGGACAGGGGGGGGAGAGCGCAAAAGAGAGGTAGAAAGAAAGAAAGAAAGAAAGAAGAAAGAAAGAAAAAGAAAGAAAGAGAAAAAGAAAGAAAAGAAAGAAAGAAAAAGAAAGAAAAAGAAAGAAAGAAAGAAAGAAAGAAAGAAAGAGAAAAAGAAAGAAAGAAAGAGAAAGAAAGAAAGAGAAAAAGAAAGAAAGAAAAAAGAAAGAGAAAAAGAAAGAAAGAAAGAAAGAAAGAGAGAGAGAAAAAGAAAGAAAAAGAAAGAAAGAAAAAGAAAGAAAGAAAGAGAAAAAGAAAAAGGAGAGAAAGAAAAAGAGAGAAAGAGAGAAAGAAAGAAAGAAAGAAAGAAAGAAAGAAAGAAAGAAAAAGAAAGAAAGAGAAAAATAAAAAGAAAGAAAAAGAAAGAAAGAAAAAAGAAAGGAGAGAAAAAGAAAGAAAGAAAGAAAAAAAAGAAAGAAAGAAAGAAAAAGAAAGAAAGAAAGAAAGAAAGAAAGAAAGAAAAGAAAGAAAAGAAAAAGAAAGAAAGAAGAAAGAAAGAAAGAAAGAAAGAAAGAAAGGAAAGAAAGAGAAAAAGAAAAAGGAGAGAAAAAGAAAAAGAGAGAAAGAGAGAAAGAAAGGTAGAATAAGAGAAAGAGGTGGAAGAAAAGAGAAAAAGAAAGGTATAAAGAGAAAGAGAGAGGTAGAGGGAGATAGAAGCTAGAAGAAAGAGAAGAAGCAATGGAGTGATAGATTATATATATATATCTGGGGAGAGGGGGAGAGATAGAGAGAGATCTGATGTGTGAATTCCCGGGCCATGTGCTGTGCATGATCCATGAGAAAACCAAAATAGAAATGATTTGTCACTGACCCCGTGTGCTCAGAGGTGAACGGTTCAGTGAAGAGAGAGGATCATACACAGCTCCATGGAAAACACAACCAAGACTCGGCTCAGCTGTGTTGAGAGAGCGACAGACAGAACACCTGTATGAGTTGGTTTCTGGTGAAGCCATTACCTCGTCTGACTGTTCTCGGACTGTTTGCACCGGGGACGTCCTTCTACCCACTGTTAGTCGATGACATGGGAAGTTAAGTCCTGAAGACGCCAGTGTCATCTAAAAGACAGGAGGAAAAGGCAGTGAGAAGAGATCATGGTCACATGAAAGAAATGCAGCTGAGAAGATCTCCAAGTCTACACATATTAGACATTTTCTACATGTTCTTTACATTCTTCTTTTTGTCCTTCACTTTAGGTAATCCTCAAAATCCTCAAGCCTGTCCACAGCAAACCTGCCAATGTATTAAGGGACGCATCCGCCTCAGACTTATCTTGGTATTTACATGACGTCTGCTTGCCATATTCTTAGCAGATGCTGGCAATGTGCAATGGGTCAAATACTGCGCCTTGAAAAGTGAACAGAGTCTTATACATATAGTGGGTACGGAAAGTATTCAGACGCCTTTAAATTTTTCACTATGTTTCATTGCAGCCATTTGCTAAAAGCAAAAAAGTTCATTTTGTTTCTCATTAATGTACACTCAGCTCCCCATCTTGACAGAAAACAAACAAATGTAGATATTTTTGCAAATTTATTAAAAAAAGAAAAACTGAAATATCACATGGACATAAGTATTCAGAGCCTTTGAGTATTGAGTAGAATCCCCTTCCTTTTGAGCTAGTACAGCCATGAGTCTTGTATTTGGGAATCCTCGGCCATTCTTCCTTGCAGATCCTCTCCAGTTCCGTCAGGTTGGATGGTGAACGTTGGTGGAGCCATTTTCAGGTCTCTCCAGAGATGCTCAGTTGGGTTGAGGTCCGGGCTCTGGCTGGGCCAGTCAGGAATGGTCACAGAGATGTTCCTTTGTTATTTTAGCTGTGTGCTTAGGGCCATTGTCTTGTTGGAAGGTGAACCTTCGGCCCAGTCTGAGGTCCAGAGCACTCTGGAAGAGGTTTTCTTCCAGGATATCTCTGTATTTGGCCACATTCATCTTTCCTACAATTACAACCAGTCGTCCTGTCCCCCATAGCATGATGCTGCCACCGCCATGTCTCACTGTTGGGATTGTATTGAGCAGGTGATGAGCTGTGCCTGGTTTTCTCCACATATACCGCTTAGAATTAACGCCAAAAAGTTCAGTCTTCGTCTCATCAGACCAGAGAATCTTATTTCTCATAGTCTGGGAGTCCTTTATGTGTTTTTTGGCAAACTCTATGCGGCTTTCCTATGTCTTGCACTGAGGAGGCTTCCTTCGGGCCGCTCTGCCATAAAGCCCCGACTGGTGGAGGCTGCAGTGATAGTGACTTTGTGGAGCTTTCTCCCATCTCCCTACTGC
Source organism: Leptodactylus fallax (assembly GCA_947044405.1). Classification (NCBI taxonomy): domain Eukaryota; kingdom Metazoa; phylum Chordata; class Amphibia; order Anura; family Leptodactylidae; genus Leptodactylus; species Leptodactylus fallax. Next base: position 335,133 of record CAMRHE010000076.1, on the reverse strand, counting down.
ATCTCTGGAGCTCGGCCACAGTGATCTTTGGTTTCTTCTTTACCTCTCTCACCAAGGCTCTTCTCCCACGATTGCTCAGTTTGGCTGGACGGCCAAGTCTAGGAAGAGTTCTGCTCGTCCCAAACTTCTTCCATTTAAGGATTATGGAGGCCGCTGTGCTCTTAGGAACCTTGAGCGCTGCAGAAATTCTTTTGTAACCTTGGCCAGATCTGTGCCTTGCCACAATTCTGTCTCTGAGCTCCTTGGGCAGTTCCTTTGACCTCCTGATTCTCATTTGCTCTGACATGCACAGTGAGCTGTGAGGTCTTATATAGACAGGTGCGCGCCTTTCCTAATCAAGTCCAATCAGTTTAATTAAACACAGCTGGACTCCAATGAAGGAGTAGAAGCATCTCAAGGAGGATCAGAAGGAAATGGACAGCATGTGAGTTATATATGAATGTCACAGCAAAGGCTCTGAATACTTATGGCCATGGGAGATTTCAGTTTTTCTTTTTTAACAAATTTTTAAAAATATCTACATTTCTGTTTTTTTCTGTCAAGATGGGGAGCTGAGTGTACATTAATGAGAAATAAAATGAACTTTTTTTGCTTTTAGCAAATGGCTGCAATGAAACGAGTGAAAAATTTAAGGGGGTCTGAATACTTTTTGTACCCACTGTAAGACACCAACTATTAAAGTAAATTCACACATAGGAATTTGCCGCAGATTCTGACGCTAAATTTGCCACAGAATTCGCCTCAAATTCCGCCTCCCATTCATTTCAATGGGAGGCAATAGTTGATCTTTTCAGCTAGCGGGAAAAAAAATAAGCGTCCTGCTCATTCTTCTGGTGGATTCCGCCTGAGAAATCCCATTGAAATGAATGAGGCGCGGAAAAATACACACAGTCAGCACGAAATTCGATGTGGAATTTGTCAAAATTTGTTCGCGGAATTTGGCCTTGCCCAATGGGAAAAATACAGTGGCACTCTTCTCCAAATTCCGCGTCAAATTCAGAATCAAAACCAGCTTAAAATTACGTGTCAAAATCCGTGTTTTTGATAAGCAGAAAAAAATCTGCTAAAAATTCCTGAAGCAAAAATGTTCTGCTTGACAAATTCAGCATCAAATTCCTCCGTGTGAACACACTCTTAGAATATTAGGAGTTGGTTCCTGACAACAACCCAGTTCATACAGAAGTGGGGGCGGTGACCGGCAGCCATATACTACTCGGGTGAATGGATGACCATGTAATACAAGGGGAGACGCTTTTGTTAGCGTCCAAAGGAGCGGACCCCAGATGGGGCAACCTTCTTCTGATGCCCATACATGTGGAAAAAGTCTCGTCTCCATGAGAAGACTGCCAGTGTGAACAAACACCAGTACCGCTGATACAGCAGGCGTACATGTGGACAGGCTTCACCACTGAGTCATATCATTGCCTTGTGGCGAGGAGGAAATCACAGGATGTCACAGAATTTAACAGGCTGAAACAGGCAGATTATCAGTTCTGGTTACAGACCAAAGCAGGACCTGTCAGAACTGGCCCGGTGTAAAGTCTCCCCCCCTCCAGCGGGCGCGCTGCTTCCCCTAATTACAGCTCAGCTCTATTAACTGGTCACGGTAACCGGGAATTACAGATAATGCGGATACACAAACACTCCGACAGACATATTCTGCGCAGCGAGGGAAACCTACACTATGCATGCCTGAAAATAGAAAAGCCTAAAGCTTCCTGGCCTGCAAAGTGGTAAAAAATGGTATTTAGTTGTATGTCTTATTCTTTTTTTTTTTTTTTTAAAGGATCCATTTCTGTCCATTTTTTTTTTTTTTTTTTGTTGGACACAAAAATGTAATATATTATACTTGTGTCTGTCAAAAAAAAAAAAAGCATTGACTATAATGGTGTGCGCCGGTGTCTGCAGGTAACCACTATTTTAACAGTCCGCCTCTCCGTCATATGTGTCCCCTGGCGAGCCTAAACAACAGAGAGCCCGATGCCGATGTGAACCCAGCCTTACACAGTCATGAAAATAAGGCCAAAAACAGACCAATCTGTCCGTTTTTCACAGTTGCTTGGCATGTGAATAAGGCCCGTGTATGGGGTCGTGAGGCCAGAGCTAAACCCAGGACAGGTCCTATACATGTCTGTTTTGCAGCCTGGGCTCAGTGAAGCAAATTAAAGGGTTCTTGGAGGTACGTGCGGCACAGATATCATCCTTGTGCCATCCATGCCGTTTTACATATATGTGCATGTAGCCTAACCACTGCAGAAAACACACTGAAAATGCCATTATCTGCTGCAGAAACGCTGTAGTTGTCCCTATAGATTTCTATGCAGGAAAAAAACGCTGAATTTTTGCTGCTAAAACTAACATGCAGGACTTTTCAAAAACACCCCAGTCAGTGCATTGTCTACAGTTTTTTTCCTGCAATATCTGGATGAAAGTAAATGTAATCTCATTCCTTTTGCTGGGAATGTAAAATTCAGCGATTATAACAACTGCATTTCCCCTCCGTGTGCCCGTAGCTTAAAGATCACTAAATACATTTTTTATTTTTATTTTTTTGTCAACAGCTTGACAGAAGCGAGGACTAAGGCTTCATGCACACAACCATTTCAGTTGTTAATCCGATTTTTAAGGTCAAATCGCATCTGCTTGTTTTTATTGTCCGTTTTGCATCCTTATTTTGCCAATGATTCAGTGAAAAACAGACAGCGCTCAAATGAGATCTGTGTCTCATCTGTTTTTTTTTTTTTCACTTTTCCACTGATTCCTTAAGGGCGGCTTGGATCTGAATAGGGCATACTGTAAAATACTTATGGACTGGAAAAAAAGAGGTGGCAGGTACACGCACAACATAGGAGGCTGAATGTGCTGCAAGGTTAAATTTAGTTATGGCAGCTCCGTATAATTTTGCAGTTATATGCAGACCTGACATGGATGTGTGCGCGAATATTTTCTGTACTACATTATGATTTTTATTTATTCCTTTTTATTATTTCTATTTTTTTTTTACGGATTGTGTGCTTTCGCTGAACATCTGCACGCCGCCCTAACGCTGCGCCTGCACGGTCCTGAGCTCAAAAAGCTATTTCCAGCAGGTAAAAGGGATTCTATTTGTGCAGAATAACGGATAAAAGGCGCGGGGCGTAGATCTCTAGGAGGTTATAAAGCCAGCATTATTGCGATTCGAGGATAATTGCTCCTGACAGCTTTACTTCAGGTTCATTTCACTGTGCTATTTTCCTCCAGCTCAGGGTTCAGCCGGTCCCCAAAGCCGCACCTCTCACACCTGTTGTGGCTCTTCATGTTACGGGCCAGTTTGGGCATGTCACATCAAATTAGCGCTGTGCAGAGTCGATAACAGTGGCAATTACTTATCACAGGTTTACAGGGAGGGGAGAAAAAAAAAGTTTCTAATTTAGCCTGTACTACAGTGTCAAGAGGAGGAAATCCCAACTTGTTATCACAGGCCGTGCAAAGAATGGTGAGAGGTGCGGAGCAGATCCGGCCTGAGCTACTGAAGGAATGCCGTATGGTATACACAATGGCTGGAGAGGATCTGGCTTTTTAAGAGTTAAAGTAACGCTACATGGAGGTTTAGGGCTTTCTTTTCTAACCTTGTGCTCTTAGGTAACATTTAAATGAGGACATTTTGTCCAGTATGCTTCAGGAGGCGCACTGTGCAGATATCCATATAATAAGGAACATTTTGAGAACTTTTGAGAAGGTACATCAGGGAGATTTTCATACAGACCCCAGACTAGACCCTTCCGTCTATACAGCCCCAGAACAGATCTCCCAACAATACAGACATCAACCAGACCATCGTCCATCTATACAAACTGCAGACCAGACCTCTCCTTCTATAAACTCCCAATACCCAAGACTAGACCCTCTCATCATTCCAGAACCCAGACTAGTCCCCACAACTAACCAAACCACCCCCTCCACCTATATAAATCCCAGGACGACATGCCTCCATATATACAGAGCTCAGACAGATGTCTCCCATCTATCCAGAACCTACAGCAAATAACTCCATACATCCAAATCCCAGACCCCATCCTTCCATCTATCCAAATCCTAGACCACATCCCTCCATCCATCCAGATCACAGACCCCATCTCTCCATCTATCCAGATCCCAGACCACATCCCTTAATCTGTATAGATCCTAGACCACAACCTTCCATCCAGATCACAGACCACATCCTTCCATCTATCCAAATCCTAGACCATATCTCTCCATCTATCCAGATACCAGACTATATCCATCCATCTATCCAGATCCCAGACCACAACCCTCCATCTATCCAGATCCCAGACCACAACCCTCCATCTATCCAAATCCTAGACCATATCTCTCCATCCATCCAGATCCCAGACCACAACCCTCCATCTATCCAGATCCCAGACTATATCCCTCCATCTATCCAGATCACAGACCACATCCTTCCAACTATCCAAATCCTAGACCACATCTCTCCATCTATACAGATCCCAGACTACATCCTTCCATCTATACAGATCCCAGACTACATCCTTCCATCTATACAGATCCCAGACTACATCCTTCCATCTATACAGATCCCAGACTACATCCTTCCATCTATACAGATCCCAGACTACATCATTCCATCTATACAGATCCCAGACTACATCCCTGCATTCACACATATCCCAGGCAACATCCTTCCATCTATACAGATCCTAGACCACATCCCTCCATCCATCCAGATCACAGACCACATCCTTCCATCTATACAGGTCCCAGACCACATCCCTGCATTCACACATATCCCAGTCCACATCCTTCCATCTATACAGATCCTAGGCAACATCCTTCATTCTATACAGAGCCCAAGCCCAAATGCCTCCCATCTATAGAGACCCCAAACTAGACCCCACACACCCTGATTAGATCCCATACAGAAAGGACACCCAAAAAGTTAATCTTAGACCCCAGACAATAATTCACCCTCAATCACCAGATCAAAACAACCTGTGCGTGACAAACCAATAGCAACCCCCTACAGTACGGGTGTCCTGACACCAAAACTGAGATGATGAAGCATCAGGCACCAGGGCAGAAGGTAAGTTATTGTAGAGCCACCTTCTGGGAGATTTCAGCTTTGCCCAAGAGACTTAAAAACTCTTGTGGGGAATCGGGAAATACGACATAGAATCCTTATGGCTTAGACATTTGTATACTAAATACCAACCTCAATGATCTCTCACAGAAGAAATTTTTTGCTTCGGAAAATTGTAAAAATAAAATCACTGAATCTTTTTGGAAAAAAAAAAAAAAAAATATATATATATATATATATATATATATATATATATATATATATACACACACACACAAATACATTTTTACTGTGCCTCCCTACATGGAAAAGTGTGGCAGACCAAAAAAGATATGCTGAAGCAGTATAGGGTACAAGGACACTCTTCTGGGGTATGCTGGGTGCATGAAGAATTATGGGCACCACAGGAAATACATTGGGTAATACTCCCGGGGCTTACCTCCAACGTGCCTAAAAACCAGATGGGCACAAAGACAAGAATGTTGTGTCAAGAGAGATGACAGTCAACTAAACAAGCCTTAGGCCAACATCTAATGGGTATGGCCTGCCCAAGTACTAGAGTCCTACCTATATCACTGGCAAATAACCATTAGGACTCCTGAAGGGACATTCACCTAAATTTCCCAGTCTTCCTAAGTAGTCGTATAGTATAAGTAGTAGTATAGTAGTCAGTAGTAGTATAAGAGGACTGGGTAGATTTTTCATCGAAGAAGGTGGTTTCGGTAAATGGCGGCCATATTGTTAGGGCATACATAAGCTATAATAGTAGTCACTGATATCCGAAGTTATTTAACTAACCATTAAGTGATCTGTTCACATCATTTCTCTATGGAAGAACGCCAGTACATAAAGATGTTTACTGAGAAGAATGTGTCCAGAACACACCTATATACACCCCGGGCATTCTCCAGAGCTGTCACTATACATCTATCTCCAGAGGGCACATGTCAGCTGTCAGGTCTTGTGGTTACTGTTACTGACACAACAAATTACTTGATCCCAGCGTACAGTTTGCTGACATGTGGAGGTAGATCATGTATGTTTTCTATAGCAGTCCTGTCCATAGGACAGTCAGACACGATAACAATGGTCGCTCCGCATTCTTCAAACCTTAATGGGGGTCCCTAACATCTGAACACCTCCAAGTATGGCCCCAAATAGGAAGATAAGCATTGTAAAATACTTACCTGTAAAATAGACCCTCTATGAAGTCCATATGTAGGATAAGGACAGGGGGAGACCACTCTTAAAGTGTACCTCCAATTATAAAACAACTTGTCATATATGAATAGTACAGGTGAATATAAGAAACTTTGTAACACAGCTTATTAAAGAAAAATGCTTCCTTTTCCATTTATCCTCCTCCTTATCTCCACTTACATTGTTAATCTGTATAGAATTTGTCTCCACATTCACCTCATGCACAGAAGTCTATGGAGAGGGGGAGGGGGAGGAGGCTGTTAATTGATTTATTGACTCATTTGCTGCAGTGATAATGTCTTACCTTGAAACACAGCGATCCCTGACTCACAATGTAGCATACTGTAGCAGCTGCATGTATTTGCGTGTCCAGTGGCCTCCTTCTCCCCTTCCCCTTGCCATAGACTTCTATGTCAAAAGTAACTCATTAAAGAAATACGTTTTCTTAACTTATTTAGGCTAAGATATATTGCAAAGTTTTGTTTTTTTTTTTATATTGACCTGTACTATTCAATTATGGAAAGTGGTTTTATAGTTGGAAGAACACTTTAAAAAAGTGACAATCTTATCAGGATAGTAGTTCTCCAAAGAGAAGATGCTGTAGCCAACAATTCTGGTAGTAGCATGCCTCTCTACATGTCTTTTCGTTCTACGGCTCTGTTTAGGACTCAAAGAACGGAAACCTAATCTGCTTAAAAAGTGGTTACCCGCGGAAACGCGGTGGACCCCATAGATTATAATGGGGTCTGGCCCTGTGGTCTCTGCCCAAAAAATGTGGAATAATACAAATGCTGCATTTTTTTAAGCGGATTCGGGGACGGAAACCCTGAACGTAGAGCAGGCACAGGTGTGAACCTAGCCTTAAGCGGAAGATAAACCTAACAGTCATTATTGCGTAGGTGGCTTTATCTACGGGAAGATAAATGGAGGATATTTAGACAAGTGTGTGAGCAATATTGTCACTTGCATTCACTATTGTATATACAGTGCCTTGCGAAAGAATTCGGCCCCCTTGAATTTTCAACCTTTTGCCACATTTCAGGCTTCAAACATAAGGATATAAAATTTTAATTTTTTGGTGAAGAATCAACAAGTGGGAAACAATCGTGAAGTGGAACGAAATTTATTGGATATTTTAAACTTTTGTAAAAAATAAAAAACTGAAAAGTGGGGCGTGCAATATTATTCGGCCCCTTTACTTTCAGTGCAGCAAACTCACTCCAGAAGTTCAGTGAGGATCTCTGAATGATCCAATGTTGTCCTAAATGACTGATGATGATAAATATAATCCACCTGTGTGTAATCAAGTCTCCGTATAAATGCACCTGCTCTGTGATAGTCTCAGGGTTCTGTTTAAAGCGCAGAGAGCATCATGAAGACCAAGGAACACACCGGGCAGGTCCGTGATACTGTTGTGGAGAAGTTTAAAGCCGGATTTGGATACAAAAAGATTTTCCAAACTTTATACATCCCAAGGAGCACTGTGCAAGCGATCATATTGAAATGGAAGGAGTATCAGACCACTGCAAATCTACCAAGACCCGGCCGTCCCTCTAAACTTTCATCTCAAACAAGGAGAAGACTGATCAAAGATGCAGCCAAGAGGCCCATGATCACTCTGGATGAACTGCAGAGATCTACAGCTGAGGTGGGAGAGTCTGTCCATAGGACAACAACCAGTCGTACACTGCACAGATCTGGCCTTTATGGAAGAGTGGCAAGAAGAAAGCCATTTCTCAAAGATATCCATACAAAGTCTTGTTTAAAGTTTGCCACAAGCCACCTGGGAGACACCAAACATGTGGAAGAAGGTGCTCTGGTCAGATGAAACCAAAATCCAACTTTTTGGCCACAATACAAAACGATATGTTTGGCGTAAAAGCAACACAGCTCATCCCCCTGAACACACCATCCCCACTGTCACACATGGTGGTGGCAGCATCATGGTTTGGGCCTGCTTTTCATCAGCAGGGACAGGGAAGATGGTTAAAATTGATGGGAAGATGGATGGAGCCAAATACAGGACCATTCTGGAAGAAAACCTGTTGGAGTCTGCAAAAGACCTGAGACTGGGACGGAGATTTATCTTCCAACAAGACAATGATCCCAAACATAAAGCAAAATCTACAATGGAATGGTTCACAAATAAACGTATCCAGGTGTTAGAATGGCCAAGTCAAAGTCCAGACCTGAATCCAATCGAGAATCTGTGGAAAGAGCTGAAAACTGCTGTTCACAAACGCTCTCCATCCAACCTCACTGAGCTCCAGCTGTTTTCCAAGGAAGAATGGGCAAGAATTTCAGTCTCTCCATGTGCAAAACTGATAGAGACATACCCCAAGCGACTTGCAGCTGTAATCGCAGCAAAAGGTGGCGCTACAAAGTATTAACTTAAGGGGGCCGAATAATTTGGCACGTCCCACTTTTCAGTTTTTTATTTTTTACAAAAGTTTAAAATATCCAATAAATTTCGTTCCACTTCACGATTGTGTCCCACTTGTTGTTGATTCTTCAAGAAAAAAATTACAATTTTATATCTTTATGTTTGAAGCCTGAAATGTGGCAAAAGGTTGAAAAGTTCAAGGGGGCCGAATACTTTCACAAGGCACTGTAAATGAACTACACGCCTACTACACAATGCAGCCAAAAATACTGGCCTGAGAAGCAGCAGCTGAAAATGCTTATGAAGGGCGGGTTTACACTATTATATAATGTCCATTGGTCTTATCCATTTGACATTAAATGACAGATGCACATGGAGCCCCCACTACATGGTGTCTGTTTGCGTTCACCCCCATGTAAAAACATGATGGATACTCCCAGTAAACAAACATGACGTAAGAAAGTGTCCATCATGTTTTGTTTTTTTACATTATAGTCAAAGGGAACGGACGCTGATGGGAAGGGGCTCCATCTGTTTTCGTCACTCTACTACCATTAATGCCAGTTGTTCTCATCCTGATGCATGACCGAAACGCACTGCAACAACAGTAGTGTCGGCGGGCCGTGACTGAACGGCGAGGATGGCACACGGATGTCATCCATGTGTTGTCCGTGTTCCTCCAATGAATGATATTAGGGAGTATTCAGATATTCAAGAAGTAGTGACAGACACTATTACCAGCAGAACGTCGGAGCTTAGCAGAGATCCGAGCACCTGCCGTCACTTACGAGAACCAATTTTGGCACGGTGCCCCCCCCTCCACATTTGATGAATTTTCCTGAAATCTTATCTCCTGACCAGATGACTAATATTCTTCTCTTTAGCCAGACAAGTGGTTAAGTCTCAAAAAAACGGAACCTGAAAAGTGGAATGGGTTTCACATACATGTATAATGGAGACGATCTATAAATATGGTGACCTCAGCATTCTCCTATAGATATTCATCGCAGAATCCTGAAACCTTGGCAGCTATTTAGTGGTTCTTACTGGATATGACAATATCATCTGTTTTGTGGTGGCTTGGTCTTTATACACAGACACCAACCTGAACAAGCAGCGCTGCAGTGTCAAGCATGGGGGAGGGGGGACAGTGCAGAAGCCTTAACAACGGTTTAGACGAGACGTCTAAGGCTACCTTAGTTAACCTTCCAAGAGTCCCAAATCTAGCTCATCAGTCCTGAAGGTTGAGATTTTTTTTTTTTTTGGTGATGTGACCTGTCAATAAGTGAAATGAGTAATATTCATGAGATGTTACTAGTTTACTAGATGCTGCCAGCTGAAGGGTTAAATTTAACTCTTTATGACCAGTGCACAAGAGTTTGGAACCATGGTGTAGCGGTAGATAGCTCCGTCATGGAGGCGACTACTTCTGGATACGTCACTAGAAAAGTATGGCACTCACTGTGCACAGTATAGCGATGTTTGTCACTATATGAATGGGACCCTTAAATGGACTGGCTTTTCTGGTCAGACATGCACTGTGTACTGGGGGCCTTAGGGCACTGTAACAGGCTCTGGATAGAATATGAGCACTATATGATGCTTTGGGGTTGTTCACACAGCTTCAAGAATGTGAAGCTGAATTTTCCATGTCCAATTCCGCACCTGCCAGGTGGAATTTCGCACCTCCCATTCACTTCAATGATGAGGGTTCGGGTTAAGAGGCAGAATCCACCTGGAGATCGACCATGACGCTTACTTTTACCGCTAGCTTAAAAAAAAAAAAATCTGTGCCAACCAGTGTCTACTTCCATTGGAATCAATGGAGGCTGGTTTCAGGCGGAATTTGTGGCGGAATCAGTCTCAAATTCAGTGCCAAATTCTTTGGTGTGAACATGCCCTTTCAGGGGAAAGTATGGTGCTTTGGAAACTGTACTGTGCATTGCATATCTAGATAATATATGGCACAATATGTACACTGCCGGAAAAAAAAATGTGTTACTACTATATGGCAGTCTTTGGCCAACGTTCACACCATTTTTATGGAAATAATAAGACACCATGGAAATGTGGGGTGAAAGTCTATGAGTATTTGCTGCTTCTTTCTTTCGGGAGGTGAACCTCAGAACCCCCTTTATGAGGCTAAACTGCAATCGAAGAGCATTTTTGTGCCCTAATGGAGCAGAATAGCAGGCGGACATAGCCCAGCGATACTGTCTGGTATACAGACATTAAGCCTGCTGGTGATTGTAGTCCACAGAGATGGATTAAGTGATACAGACAGTACAGTGTAACTAATCATGTGAATACTGAGAACCGTGTGTCTGTAACTAGGCAGTGAATAGATAGGAAACAAAGTATCTGGAAACGTTATACACGGTCTCTACTGAATTCTAAGGTGCGATGGCTGATGCAACAAAGCTGCAACTTTTAGGTTGCGGCTGTATCAAACGTACACGGAGGAGGCGCATGGCGTGACACAATGCAAAACAGCAACAGTCACACGACCTGGAAGAAACTGTTGCCTAGCACTAACCTTACCAGTCAGTCCCAGTGTGCACAATACAAAGATACTGCGGTAACCTGGAGATAATGTAAATGTATCAGTCTCCATCAGAATCCCAATGATTTTTCCACATGGATATGAGACCGAAAAAACCTTGCTATGAAATTGGAGGCGTATAGAGCTGCAGACCATGGGGGATAATACATTTTTGTGCATACATTCCAGGCCGGAGGAGGGGTTGGATGGTTTCGGGTGATTTCTTATGTCCATGTCTGTGGCCATGTCTGCCTGAGCCTCTGTTCTCACCTGTGGTCACAGCACATCAGGACCTGACTGTCTTTATGTTAGGGGCGGTGCTGGGTGTCAACCACAGGTGAAAGCAGGTGCTCCAGCAGACATGGCCACTCCCCTGGTGCACTGAACAGCTCATTTACATGCGGATTCAAATTTTATTTTCTCAGCAGCAAAACTGCACTTTAACCCAATAAAGACACAACAGGTTTACTATGTCACTAACAACCCCTACAACATCATATAAGGGGTGTAGAAGAGAGTTTGGTGGTGGTAGAGTCCCTTTAAAATTATGCTTTCACCACGCTTGAAATGAAATACACATATGCCTTTTTTCAGGCATTTATACACAAAAAAAAAAAAAAAAGACATCTAAGGGGTCCATATCTGCTGAGGTATAGGGGCAATGGATGATAACTATGGATGATGGCAGGAGATGTAGAAAACTGAAAAGCACCTCCATTACTGTACTGGGACATCATAATGTCTGCAAGTGACATCATTAGAAGTAGGTACTTTATAGGCTATGATGTCACATGGTACACAATGATCATTACGTGTGTGTATTATCTCTGTACTGTGACATCACTGTGTGTATTATCCCTGTACTGTGACATCACTGTGTGTATTATCGCTGTACTGTGACAGCACTGTGTGTATTATCACTGTACTGTGACATCACTGTGTGTATTATCTCTACACTGTGACATCACTGTGTATTATCCCTGTACTGTGACATCACTGTGTGTATTATCGCTGTACTGTGACATCACTGTGTATTATCTCTGCACTGTGACATCACTGTGTATTATCCCTGTACTGTGACATCACTGTGTGTATTATCCATGTCCTGTGACATCACTGAGTGTATTATCCCTGTACTGTGACATCACTGTGTATTATCCCTGTAGTGTGACATCACTGTGTATTATCCCTGTACTGTGACATCACTGTGTATTATCTCTGTACTGTGACATCCCTGTGTGTATTATCCCTGTACTGTGACATCACTGTGTGTATTATCTCTGTACTGTGACATCACTGTGTGTATTATCTCTGTACTGTGACATCACTGTGTGTATTATCTCTGTACTGTGACATCACTGTGTGTATTATCTCTGTCCTGTGACATCACTGTGTGTATTATCCCTGTACTGTGACTTCACTGTGTATTATCCCTGTACTGTGACATCACTGTGTATTATCTCTGTACTGTGACATCCCTGTGTGTATTATCCCTGTACTGTGACATCACTGTGTGTATTATCCCTGTACTGTGACATCACTGCATATTATCCCTGTACTGTGACATCACTGTGTGTATTATCCCGGGACTGTGACATCACTGTGTGTATTATCCCTGTACTGTGACATCACTGCATGTATTATCTCTGTACTGTGACATCCCTGTGTGTATTATCCCTGTACTGTGACATCACTGCATATTATCCCTGTACTGTGACATCACTGTGGGCATTATTTGTACAGTTATATATTATGTGCATTACCCCTGTATGTATAGGAGTCCTAAATAATTGTACACCAAGTTCTGCACTTTCTTCTCCAGGTGGTTATGGTACACTGGGGCCCCTTGGTTATTTGTTACGCCCCTGATTAAGGTCCATAACATAATAAAATGCCCCGAGTAACTCGGCACAAAGTGAGCAAAACATAAATAAAAGCCAAAGTAACAAAAAAAAAAAAAAAAACCTCATGAATGTTCACAAAAAGCAACAGGGCTGATGTGAGGCTGATCCTCCGCCACCCTCGAAACAAAAGCCTCCCCCTCTAGAACACAAAGTGTTAAGTCCAAAGTGGTTACCATCTTCTGAATTACTGGAACTATAAAAGGACACTCTACACAAGCTGCCGCTGAATGTCACCTGAAAAGCAATCACAAAAGGGCTCTGTCTTGGCTTATCTTTGGGCTCTGTCACTACGGCAACCAGCCGATGAAACGCATCCCGTATCCACGCATTGGCGGATCCCATAGAAGCCGGGGCGAAGGAGGCATGTGAAGCCTGGCAGAGATTGACTGCATTAATACATTAGCAAATACTGTGAAACACTGGATAAATGTCAGCAATTATGGCGAGAAGCGTCTAATAACGTTATCCATTGCCTGTCAAACCCCCGCGAGGTTTGATGTACGCCTGCCACTCAAAGCCGCTCGGTAATTTTATCTCTTTTGGACGCCCTGGTTTGCAGCTTTTGGATTTTGTACTTTGGAAAGTAATAAAGTCGGACGCTGCTCATTCTATGCTGATCACAATGGTCAACAAAACCGGCAGTAAGAGGAGAGGTCTATACTTCCCACGCTTGTGTCAACAGCCAGGACATTGCTACTGACTGACAAGTGGCTAGGAACTGCGGTGCGGGGAGAGTGCGGGTCGCAATGACACTGGAAACCCAATAAGGGCCCCCCACATTGCCTGCACGGCCATACACCATCCTATATCCCTTGTATCACAACCTTAGAAAACACTATTCTATAGCTCAATAGTGCAAGGTCCAGAATCTGGGGACTATCCATATAGACACAGTAATATAGGGGCAAACCCGCTACCTCTGTGCATCAAAAATACCTAAAAAAATAAAAACTACCACTATAAAATCAGGGAGTGCGGGTCCTCAAAATCCAGTATATAAGGAGCTTTCCCACCCCAGATGACCACACTGCTAGATAGACTCATACTAGCAACCAACCCGTCACATTGAACATGGGGTCTGATCAGGAGGGTAGCCGGATACAGAGCACGTTGATATACAGTGGTGTAAGATAAGTTTTCAATAGTACAGGCGATGATATAACTTTGATCATAGAAAAATGCTTCCTTCTCCTCTTATCAGACTGTTTTCAGCTTCTGGGTTTGACTGTTAAAATCCCTGCTGTATCATCTTAAAATGAATTGTAGAGGTCACATGACAGATTACACCTGTCAGTGGAGAGGAGAGGGGAGGGGAAGGAGCGAAAACACAGACTTAGGCCTAATTCACATGACTAGGTCATTTTTGATGGATCTAAAGGTCGTGAAAAACAGACATACGGAGAGTAATAATATCATAGCTTATAGGAACTAGAAACTATTGGGATAGGATGTTAATCCAGGAACTTAGTGCAATCACCATATTTGGAGTTGGGGAAGAATTTGCATCAGCCTCGTAGAGGGTTTTTTTTTTTTTTTTGCCTTTCTCTATCAAACTTGGTAGACTTATAGGTTGGACTTAAAGGACTTGCCTTTATCCAACTTTATCTGCTATGTTACATGTCTGCTTTTGGCGGCCGTTTTGCAATCATTCCATTTTTCTCCTTTTGACAGCTAAGTGTCATACACATTGCGTCTGTTTTTAAAAAATTGATTAATTTTTTGGTCCTTTTTCACCCAAACCACCTTCTGACGACTGTTATAAGTGGTCCGTCAAAAAAAAAAAAGGACACGTGAATAGATACATTGAAATGTGTTCTCAAAACAGCTTTGTGATGTCATAACTATCATGTGCTTTAGTCTGATGCTGGAGCTAAACAGGAGCTTTCTATCACAATCAAGACAAATCACATCAGTTCAGTACTTCTCTATACATGTCCTATATGGTCCTGGGGCTGTTTCTAAGTGAGAGGCAGTTATGGAGCAGATTCTCCTCTCCTAACTGTGGCAGCCACTTTCCAGCTACCAGGTCAGAAAGAACTACAACCGTCAGCTGTTATATTGTTAAGCCTCAAAACACACCATGTACTATATTTATTTATGCAACGTTTGTTGAAAAAATATTCATTCAATCCTAAGGAGTACAGCAGACAGTCCTACTTAGTTGCTGACGGCCTTTCCTACATAAGTAAAAGGGGCTGAGCTGCAAAAGCAAGCAGAGCTACTATACAAATGTACAGTGCTGTGCTTGGTCTTCATTGAAGAGATCGCAGTGCTCACACAAACGCTGTGGTGTCTTCCAACAGCTGATCGCTGGGGGTCCTGATGATCTTTGATTGATGACCTATCCTGTAAGCCTGAAAAACCACCTTAATGTCACATTGTAATGTTGTGCCATCAATGTCTTAAAGTGTTTTCCAAGACTTAACAGAGGTTGTCCAGGACCTGAAGTTGATTCTGACGACCTATCCACAGTATAGGCGATCAGTATCAAATCAGTCGGATCCAACACTCAGACCCTGTACTGATCAGCGCTCTCAGCCGCTGTAAGCCATATATTAGGTATATGACCGGAAGCAGCCCTGCTCCTGTTCAAGTGTATGTGCGGCTGCAGTTCTAGAACAACCACTAGAGCGTACGGAGCTTCCAGTCTGTACAGTATAGAGGTGGCGCCTGGAACTGCAGCCCCACTCTAATCCCTTGAATAGGAGCAGAGCTGTTTCTGGCTGTATACCTAATATATGGCTTTCAGCGGCTGGAACACTGGACCAAGACTGGGGCTGGGTGTTGAACCCAGACTGATGACCTATCCACCGGATAGGTTATCAATATCAATTACTTTCAGGTCCTGGACAAACCATTTAATATCCATGATCTATGCTAAGGAGGGGTCCGATACCCAGCACCCTCACTGATCAGCTTTTCCCTGCACACTGTAAAGAGCTGGAAGCAGACATATAGTGGGGAAAAAAAGTATTTAGTCAGCCACCAATTGTGCAAGTTCTCCCACTTAAAAAGATGAGGCCGGCCTGTAATTGTCATCATAGGTAGACCTCAACTATGAGAGACAAAATGAGAAAACAAATCCAGAAAATCACATTTGTCTGATTTTTTAAGAATTTATTTGCAAATTATGGTGGAAAATAAGTATTTGGTCAATAACAAAAGTTCATCTCAATACTTTGTTCTATATCCTTTGTTGGCAATGACAGAGGTCAAACGTTTTCTGTAAGTCTTCACAAGGTTGGCACACACTGTTGCTGGTATGTTGGCCCATTCCTCCATGCAGATCTCCTCTAGAGCAGGGATGTTTTGGGGCTGTCGCTGGGCAATGCGGACTTTCAACTCCCTCCAAAGGTTTTCTATGGGGTTGAGATCTGGAGACTGGCTAGGCCACTCCAGGACCTTGAAATGCTTCTTACGAAGCCGCTCCTTCGTTGCCCTGGCGGTGTGCTTGGGATCATTGTCATGCTGAAAGACCCAGCCACGTTTCATCTTCAATGCCCTTGCTGATGGAAGGAGGTTTGCACTCAAAATCTCACGATACATGGCCCCATTCATTCTTTCATGTACACGGATCAGTCGTCCTGGTCCCTTTGCAGAGAAACAGCCCCAAAGCATGATGTTGCCTCCCCCATACTTCACAGTAGGTATGGTGTTCTATGGATGCAACTCAGCATTCACTCTCCTCCAAACACCACGAGTTGTGTTTCTACCAAACAGTTCTACTTTGGTTTCATCTGACCATATGACATTCTCCCAATACTCTTCTGGAACATCCAGATGCTCTCTAGCAAACTTCAGACGGGCCCGGATATGTACTGGCCCCCCCGCCGCCCCCCCCCCCCCCCCCCCCCTCCCCCCCCCCCCCCCCCCCCCCCCTCTCCCCCCCCCCCCCCTCCCCCCTTCCCCCCCCCCCCCCCCCCCCCCCCCCCCCCCCCCCCCCCCCCCCCCCCCCCCCCCCCCCCCCCCCCCCCCCCCCCCCCCTCCCCACTGGGGTTTGGGGGGGGGGTTTTGTTTGTGTGTGGGGGGGGGTGTTTTTTTTTTAAAAAAAAAAAAAACACCCCCCCCCAACACAAAAGAAAGGGGGGGGGGGGGGGGGGCCCCCCACAAAAAAAAAAAAACGGGCGGGGGCCCCCCAAAATTTTTTTTTTTTTATGGGCCCCCAAATCTTTTTTCCCCCCAAAATTTCCCCCTAAATTCTTAAAAAACCACCCATGGGGGGGCGTGGCTAGCGCGCGACATGGACAGTCGCATGTGAGCGGAGCTCCGGCTAGAGCCGCTCATCCATCCTGAAATCCATCCTTGCTTACCGGTGCCCGGGTTCGCTGTCCGCTGGAACGCACTTCTGAGGCCCTCCTCCTGGTTCCAGAGCTCCCGTTCTGCCGGTGTCCTTCTCCGTTGGGTAGTAGTCGGTGATCGCTACACGTGGCCGGCGGCCATACACTCCCACCGCCGCTGCCGGAGCCGCTCTGTCCCGCGCTGCTGTGGCCTGGAGCTGGGGTGGAGCTGCTGTTCTGGGGCTGCGCTCGTGGGCCGGCCTGGGCTGTGCAGGCACCGCTGGGGCCGCTGGTCCTGCTGGCACCCGGACGGCGGTCTCCCCTCTCTCCACGTGGCGGGCGGCCATTTTAACCCTGACCGGTTTGGCCATCTGCTGATGAGGGGGCGCTGAGTCTGGCGTTCCTGGCGAGCTGAGCCTATCTCTGACGGTTCCCTCTATCCCTGCCTGGAAGTTTGGGAGCCGGCATTCCTCTCTCCTGCTTGCTGCTGGGCACGATAGGACCATCCCCTGGCTCCTCTGGGCAGTAGTGCAAGGCAATATCTGTGGCAGCCATCAACTGTCTCTGACCCATTGAAGGTGTGTGCCTCTGTACGATTTATCGTCCTGCTGACTGCTTCTCTGGAAGGCTTTACTTATAATCCAGTGACGGTTGCTGTATGTGCTATTGGACTGTTGAGTTACCATCTGTCCTCCTCTAGTTCCTCCTGGCAATCTATCTACTCCATCACTTCGCTACTGGCCTTCTTGGAGGCCTTACTTATAATCCAGTGACTGTTGCTATCGGCACTATTGGATCGCTGAGTTGCCATCCGTTCCCTCTTAGTTCCTCCTGGCAATCTATTTATTTCATTACTCTGCTGACGGCTCTCTCTTGGAGACATCGCTTATAATCCAGAGTCTGTTGCCATCGATACTATTGGACTGTTGAGTTACTGTCTGTCCTCGGCTGGCTTATTGGCCCTGGTGGCCTGACATAGAGGCTCCTACTGTGCAACTGCTATTAGCCAGAGACCTTGTCTATAATCCTCTGGGGCCGGCCAGGTCTTGCTACAATCACACCTCCTCCTCTGCCAACATATCCACCCGTACGGAACGCAGGAAGAGCGGCCGCCGACTCTCTAAAATGAGTCGCCCGCAATCAACCTCTGTCTCTGATCGCCTGAGGGGGTTCTCCAGGGCAGCATCCTCTTCTACATCACCATCGCTTGAGGCAGCCTCTCCTGCCCTTCCAGAGGAGGACCCCGAGCCCACTTTAAAGCAAGTTACTGGACAGCTACTGGAGGCGATCCATGCCGGCACTTCCTCGCTGACCGGGAAAATTGAGGAGGTAAAAATCGACCTGGGCCTGCTCCGTCAGGACTTTCAGACCTTGCGAGGCAGGGTGCGTGAGGTGGAGGATCGGGTCTCTCAGGTAGAGGACACTGTTAACCCACTTCCTGACAAACTCCAGGAGCTGGAGAGAGCTGCAAGTTTGTGGACCCAGCGTGCGGATGACTTGGAGAATAGATTGCGACGAAACAACCTCCGTATCCTGGGCCTGCCGGAGCGGGCGGAGGGTGAAGATCCTCGGGCCTTTGTGGAAGGGTGGCTGAAAAATGTCCTGCCGGAGGCTCACTTCTCACCAATATTTGCAGTGGAACGGGCCCATAGGGTTCCGGCTAAACCGCCGCCTCAGGGCGCACCTCCTCGACCCTTGTTGGCCCGTCTGATTAACAGCACGGATCGGGATACGGCGTTGCGGGCTGCGCGCCAGGCCGGCGAGCTTAAGTACAACGGAGCAGCAGTGGCCATGTTTCCAGATTTCTCGGCGGCTCTCCAGAAGACCCGAGCATCCTTCGTGGCCGTTAAGAGGCGGTTGAGAGAAAAGGCTATACAATACTCCATGATTTACCCAGCACGTCTTCGGGTCGTCCATGACGGCAGGTCCCTTTTCTTTACTTCACCGAGGGATGTGGAGGACTGGCTATCTCTTCTTCCTCGATCTCCGAGACGATGATCCTGACGGCGTGTGGTGAGAGGTCCGATCGGACCATACATAAGGACTTATGTATTACGGGATGCTCTTGTTTATTGCATAAGTAGTTTTATGAAAAGTGCGGTTCTGTTATTATAGTATCCTGTAGTCTTATAGTTACCTGGGCTGGCGACCCCCGGGGCGCCGGTGTATCTCATTTACTCATGTGAACCTGGCTCTGTTGAATAGTATATCTCCTAGCCTAGTGATTATCCATACCTTTAAGACAGTGCCCCGTATACCAACCACTGTGGGTGCACTTCTTCCCCCGTTAATTGTAGCCACGGTTAATTTAACAAATATTGTTTGTTTATGCCAGTAGTATGTCTCACACCCTTTAGGGGTGTAATGGTTCATTTCGTTTGTATATGGTTCTTAGGTTGCTGCACACCACTTTGTGTTTCACTCAGCCACGCGCTACACACTCATAGGCGGGTCACTTTTGGGGTCCTGAATTGCCATGATTACATTACACTCTTAGACGACCATGGCGTCCTTTAGTGTACTATCTTGGAATGTGAGGGGCCTGGGTAGCCCACGAAAGAGGTCGTTGGTTTTCTCTCAGATTAGGAGGGCTGACCCACACCTCATATGCCTTCAGGAAACTCATTTGGTTCCAGACAATTCCAGGCGACTTCAGAAGCCATGGGTTCAGTGGGCGGCTCACTCTACACACACTTCCTATTCCAGGGGGGTGTCCATCTTGGTGCATCGTAGACTCAGGTGGGAGCCAGGCCTCATTGTAAGGGACCCCGAGGGACGATACGTTTTTGTCCAGGCCTGGGTTGACTCTGTCCTGTATGTTATCCTGGGTGTGTACTTGCCACCGGCGTCTGATCTTGCTGTGCTCCAGCAGGCTGCGCAGTTTGCGACCCGATTCCCAGGGGCTATTGCATTATGTTTGGGTGACTTTAACAAAGTTATGGATATTGCATTGGATCGGTTCTCCGCGGAGCCAGGTTCCCCCTCTCTGCCTCGCCCTACTACAATGGCCGGAGTGATCCGTGAATTGGGGTGGTTGGATTTGTGGCGGGTCCGGTTTCCGGAGGCCCGCACCTTTTCCTGTCACTCTGCCAACAGACATACTCTGTCCAGGATTGACCATGCTTTTGGAAATACTAAAGCATATTCTTTGTTGCAGACCATATCCTATTTACCCAGGGCAGTGTCTGATCATTCCCCGTTGTTGGTCCAATTAAATAGTAGTACGGCTGCTAAGCCACGACAGGGTTGGCGAATCCACCCATTTTGGTTGAAACTATTTGTACCACATGATCGAATACCTGATCAACTTCAGACGTTTTTGACCATTAATTCCCCAAACACTTCTCCGCTCCTCTTATGGGAAACTATGAAGGCATATCTTAGGGGTCGTATTAAGTCCTCCATTTCCTTTGTAAAGAGGGAATCCTCGCTGTTGGAGACCACCTTGGCGACCCAGTGTGCCTCGCTCGAAGCCGCATACGTGGCTAATCCAACTGATGAGGCTAGGTCTCAATGGTTGCAGACGGGTAGACAATATCTGCATATACTGCATGACAAGGCACGTAGGTCTCTGTTTTTTAGCAAACAGAAGTTTTACGAACTCGGCAACCAGTCGAGCAGCTTTCTAGCTCAACTGATACATCAAAACACAGCCTCACCTGCAATACTACGAGTACATTCAGAGACGGGGGAGGTACTGTCCAATAGCTTGGCCATTAGTGACAGATTTTATAGGTATTACAGTGAGTTATACCTCTCCAAGCTTAGAGTCACTGACGGAGAGCTTGCCACCTATTTGGGCTTGATCCCCCTTCCTACATTGTCAGAAGACCAACGTGAATTTTTAGATTCCCCTTTTACGCTAGAGGAGCTATCGGGTGCCCTGGCAGATATGGCAAGGGGCAAATCGCCGGGTCCGGACGGCATCCCGGTGGAGGTTTATGCCCAGTATGGGGGCCTGCTTCTCCCGGTGTTGCTTGACTGTTATAACGCTGCCTTTGTGGGCCGCAGTCTCCCGGAATCCTTTTATGACGCCACCATTATCCTGTTACTTAAGCCTGACAAGGATCCGCTGGACTGTGGCTCATATAGGCCTATATCACTGCTTAATATAGATTATAAACTCCTTACTAAAATGTTGGCGAAAAGGCTAAATTCTGTTGTTCTCGACCTTGTCCATCCGGATCAGACAGGCTTTATGCCTGGAAAATCCACATCGGATAATCTTAGAAGGGCTCAGGTGATAACTCAGATTGGGGCATCATCCTCACATGACTGGGCGATGGCTTCTTTAGATGCAACAAAGGCGTTCGACTCTGTCGAGTGGCCTTTTCTATTGCAGGTGTTGCGAGGATACGGATTTGGAGAGGGGTTTGTTACCTGGATTTCCCTTCTATACTGTTCCCCTAGAGCGGCACTGTCCATTAATGGCGCGTTGTCTTCCTACTTTCCTTTGGGTAGGGGTACAAGACAAGGATGTCCATTGTCACCGCTACTGTTTGCTCTGGCGGTGGAACCCTTGGCAATACTGCTTCGGAATGACCCCATATATAAAGGCATAGTGATAGGCACCCGGGAGGAGAGAACAGCACTATATGCCGATGACTTACTCCTGTTTATGAGCGACCCCTCCCGGTCTCTGCCCAGAGCCATGGCTATAATTGACGAATTTGGTAATTATTCTGGCCTACGGACCAATTGGACTAAGTCCTCATACATGCATATTGGCCGTGCGTCAAGTGTAGCTGAGGGGAATGTGGTATGTGGATTGACTACAGTCTCAACCTGCAAATATCTGGGCATCTTTATATCTAGGGACCATAGGTGTTTTTTGGAACAGAACATCTTTCCGCTCATCTCGCACTTTAGGGTTAAGTTTAATCTTTGGGCTACACTGCCTTTGTCGGTGGCTGGTAGAATCAACCTAGTTAAAATGATAGTACTACCCAAATGTCTATATGCTATAAGCCATTCTGCTGTGTCCGTGCCCCTTAGATTTTTTAAACAAATGGACTCCCTCATTATCTCCTTTATATGGGGAAACTCTAGATCTAAGCTTAGGTTGTCATCTCTACAACGACCAAAGCAGCTCGGGGGCACATCACTCCCTGATCTGTTTCTTTACTACCTGGCAGGACAGCTCCGTTTTATTAGGAAGTGGCTCTCATCTGATCCCCTACCGAGGTCCGAGGCACATCTGGCTCACCACCTGGGTCTGCATAATCTGTGGCCGGTGTTGGAACACCCGGCCTTGTTTAGGGGGAAATTGTTGCCCATCCATGCCCTGGCGGGACAGGTCTGGCGTCAGGCGAAAAAGGTGTCCACTTATTCTGATATACCTGCGGAGACCCCGCTTTGGCACAACCCTGGTCTGCCGACGTTATTTGCCCTGCCTGGCGCCCGGGCCTGGTCGCAGTATGGCGTGTCCTCTCTTAGTGACCTGTACATACAAGGGGTTTTTAAAACGTTTGACTCGCTAAGCTCCTCCTATGGCATCCCTAGAACGCAGTTCTTTAGATATCTACAGATTAGACATGCACTTTCTTCTCAGTTCCCGGATCGATTGGACAATATATCTGAGTATCCGCTTATCGGCATACTTCGCTCACAGGGCCCTGGGGGTTTGATATCTACTTTATATGCACATCTGATACAGGCCAAGGTGTCCACTTTGGACGCCCCGGCCTTGACGCGATGGAGCATAAATATCCCAACTCTCACAGATGAGATGTTTCAAGATATCCTTGAATCTCCTCAACATGTGTCACCTTCAGCTAACAACAAACTGATTCAAACGTATATTCTACACCAATGTTACTTGACACCTTCCCGTCTATACAAAATGGGACGTCTGCCCAACCCCGGATGCCTTAGGTGTCTTTGTCCACAGGCAGACTTTTGGCATATGATTTGGGAATGTCCGATCATACAATGTTTTTGGAAAGGGGTCGTGGATCTCCTGGCGGAAGTTCTGGCTAAACCTATACCATTAACCCCAGAGATATGCCTTTTCGGCGTATTAGATGAAGAAATATGGCAACACCATGTTAGAATCCTTTTGAGGGAGTCTTTATTTTATGCTAGGAAAGCTATCGCACTGCGATGGATGGCTCCGAAACCCCCATCAGTATCTCAGTGGAAGAAACTTGTTAATACTGTTCTTCCTTATAACCAGATTGTGTATAAAGGGAGAGGGTGCCCTCAGAAATTCCATAAGGTGTGGGGAACATGGTGCAATTCTCCGGTAACCCAATATACGGCTCCCTCATTGCGCTCTGCCATTAATTTACTCATGCCGTGAGGGGTGCGAGACACCGGGAGTATCCACGACCTCTCATTTTGGAGTGTATCCTTGTTGTTACCCTTGACTTATTGACTGCATGTTTTGTACATGATAACTGATGTATACAGTATTACGCATGTCCTGATTATATTCTTTCTGTACCGAGTCTACGTTATATGGTCCGGATGGGACGAGGACCTGGCGAGGTGGGATGTGGTGCGTTGAGTGAATTTACATTGAAATTCTCGTTTTTTGGTGCGCAACATGTTATGTATTTGTTTTGATTTCTTTTCCTTTGTCTGATACGCAATTTTCAATAAAACGAGTTTAAAAAAAAAAAAAAAAAAAATATATTTATTTTTTTTTTTTTTTTTTTTTTTTCTCTCTTTGTCTACCACTCCACACAACAACAACAACCCCCCCCCCTCCTCTTTTTTAAAACAAAAACAACAACAAACTGGCTACATCCATACCCCCCCCCCCCCCCCCCCACCACCACCCCACACCACCCCCCCCCCCCCACACACCCCCCACACCCCCCACCCCCCCCCCCCCCCCCCCCCCCGCATACGCCGGGCCCCCCCCCCCCCCCCCCCCCCCCCCCCCACCACCCCCCCCCCCAAAAAAAAAAAACCCCCAACACCCCCCCCCCCCTTTTTTTTTTTTTTTCTTCCCCCCCCCCCCCCCCCCCCCAATAAATTTCCCCCCCCACCCCCCCCCCCACCAACCAAACAAAAATTAATATAATAAAAAAAAAAAAAAAAAACCCCCCCCCCCCTCCAAAAAAAAAAAAGAACCCCCCCAAAAAAAACACCCAAATTTTTACGGGGGGGGGGGGCCCCCCGGATTATAAAAAACAAGTTAAAAAAAAACAAATTAAAAACAAACCCGGGGGGGAAACCCCCCCCCCCCCCCAAAAAAAACCCACCCACCAAAAACCCCCCCCCCCCGCGTTTTGGAAAAAAATAAAAAAACCCCACCCCCCGCCCCCCCCCCCCCCCCCCCCGCCCAACCCCCCCCCAAAAAAAAAAAACCCCCCGGGATTAAAATAAACACCCCCTTTAATTAGAGCCGGCATATTAATTCACAGTGTTAAAATTATTCCTTCACTAAATAAACCAAAAAGTGCCCTTGTTAATGTGCAAAATGAGATTTCTGGGGGTTTGTCCTCTGTGTGAATCTCAGCTTCGCTGTCACAGCTTGAAAATATTCTTTAGACGTGGCCCCCCCGCCGCCTCCGCTCCCCCCTCGAGGAGACGTGCTATTGACAAGTCTTGCGGAGCAGCAGATTTCACTGTAGAAGGGGAGGTAGGTTGTCGTGTCCACCGGGAAATGCAGTCACAGTTATTTTTTAAATGATTTATAACAATATATGAATTATTTATCGGGACGTTTATTACATAGTGGCGGAGCAGCTTCATATTGACAGCCACGTAATGTACAGTGCAAACAGTCAGCCAAAGAGGACACCGTGGTAGAATATACAGTGTATACAATGAGAGAATATACTGTATATAAATATATATGGAAAGCTACAACAGAATAGAAGATATGATGTAAAAACTATATAGTCAAGGTTGCGAAAGATTAAAGGGGTTCTCCGGTTCATTCAACACTGATTGCCTATCCTTAAAGGGGTCTTCAAGGCTTATTAATTAATTGCCTATCAATTAGTGGGGTCCGATACCCAAGCCCCCTGCGGATCAGCTGTTTGAAATGGGTCATGTAGTGTTACGTTTATCTGTCATACGACCTGTTCAGAGTGCAGCCCCATTCCAGTGGAGGGGGCTGAGCTGCGATACCAAGTGCAAACACTGTAAAATGTAAGACACTGTGCTTGGTTTTCTGTGAATAAAGCTGCAGCGCTCACCCAAATGCTGCAACCGCTTCAAAAGAGCTGATCGGTGGGAGGGCTGGGTGTCAGAACTCCGCAGATCTTCAATTGAGGACCTATTCTTTAGGAACAACAGTCAATGGGGAGGAATGACATGTCAAATGGTAGTCCTGATCTACTGTGTGCTGGAGTGAGATGCAACTATTTTATTAAAGGGGTTGTCTGGGCCCATGTCGAATTTTAATACTGATGACTTTTTCCACAGTCTGGGTCTGACCCCACACAGATCATCTGTTCTAGCAGCCTCCAGGTAGCGGAAGCTGCTAGTGGATGGGCGGTGCGTGCAGCATCACTCCTATACAAGTAATAAAAGCAGCTCTGTAGTTCACCGGAACTACCACTATGCGGCTGCGGCGCCGCTCCTATTACTTGTATAGGAGGGACACTGGACGTGCCCACCATCCACTAGCAGCTTCCGCTACCTGGAGGCTGCTAAAACAGAAGGTCTTGGCAGGGTCAGACCCAGACTGTGGATAGGTCATCAGTATTAAAGTTTTATTTAGGTCCAGACAACCCCTTGAAGAAGCATTTTTACACCAGAATAGGGGCTTCACAAATTCCCCCTAATGTCTATGGGGATGACAAAATAGTTGAGCCCTGAACTTCGCTATCTAAATGGCATGGGACTGTACATGCTCGACTGCTGGCTCTGTAGTTGTGTAGTGAGGGGGAATTAGGACTCAGGACCACCGTTCCAGGGAGGTATAAAGATGGATGGATGGATGGACAGACAGACAGACACAGACAGACAGACAGATAGATAGATAGATAGATAGATAGATAGATAGATAGATAGATAGATAGATCAGGCTTTGAATAGATAAATTTGGGTCACTAAACCACCCGTCCTCTAACTGGTTTGGGGTCCCAAATTTAGAGAATAGGTTCCCATTAAAGCAACTTGTTAATATATTGCATTAGCTATCCTGCACAATGAGTTTACATCCAGTATTATACTCCAGATCTGCAATTTCAATTCTGCTGATACTGGTAGTTCTCCTGATCCCGGAGGAGCCCAGTGTTCGGAGACCTGACCCTGCTTGATTAAGGTGAGAACCCCTTTAACACGCCCCAACAGTTTATATGAACTCCTATAATGCAGTGGGACAGATATATAGTTCACTATATATCACATTACTGTATAGTGCACGGTATATACTGCACAATGCAAATAACCAGCAAAAATGCTGCATCACTTGGAAAATAAGGACTATTAGGAGATTTCAGCTTTGTTGCCTGCTGGATTGTGAATTCAGCTCTAGTGCACAATACAGGCTGCAAACCTGGATCAGTAATACAAATTTGCAGATTGATTTTGCAAGAAAATTGCAAACTTTCCATAATACTTGTGAAATTACTTATTCTATTACTATTATTAATATCGATTTATTTATAAGCGTTTGTCAGCAATGACAGAGTGTGTAAGACACCTTATTATGTGTGTTTTCTGCTCCGCCGCGTTCTGTCACCACATCACAGCCAGGTTCATGTCAGCAACAATATCTGCAGGTCATAGTTACCAGCCAAAGACCCCAGCGGGGAGCCAGGAACTGCTCTCGACTGGATATATTAAGACCTATTATTTCCACTGCGTACTTGATATAAGAAGTGTAAGTACTTTGCACAGTAACAATGTCCCCCGGGGCTAGCTACATCTTACTTCTATATACACGGCTGCCGAGGCTTTAGAGAGGCTCTCGTGCGGAACCGATATAGCACCGTAAACGCTCTTCTATGTGTGTCCGGCCTAGAATGTGGCCATGAAAACAAGGCTTGTGTCTTATACAAACAGGATCTGCTAAGTATGTGGCGATGGGGCAGTTTACAGACGCAAGCACGCGGAAGACCTGGAGAAGGAATGAAGGCAATACAGCTCTGACAGCAGAGGGGCCCCATTACCTACAATGTATCTTTTCCATTATATTGCATTATAAAATGGAAATAATATTCCTTGTGTTGGCCTCTGCCCGGTTAATAAAGAAAATGTAACTCTTTATTGCTACAACACAAAAAAAAAAAAAAAAATATATATATATATATATATATATATATATATATATATATAAAGTAACTTCCAAACAGTCTTGGTTAAAAATCTCTTTTGTGTATACAGCTCCTGTGTGTTTCCATGGTTACAGACTACACACAAGCCCTGTGTAGTCTGACCCTGCCGGCATCGGTTACTCTATTACCTCTTTGCAGGAAAACCACCTGGCGTATATGTTAAATGGATCCTTAGGCCCCAATTCACTTCACCAAGGCCTTCATCATAACTTTTTTCAGCTGTGTAGGAAAGCGATCCCTATATAGTGCAGTAAGTACCATGATGTATGATGGGACCCTCTCCACGATGTATGTAGCATACATCTACACGTTCTGTCAGGGATACAAGTTGTGAATATATACCTCTGACAGAAGGCTCTGTGTGTATACAGACTATAAAACATATCAGACTACAAAAGAGTCTGTAGTCTGTAACCACGGAGACACATAGATCTGTACAGCAGCTGTACGCACAAAACAGGAGTTTTTAAATCGAGCTGTGTTTTCCAAGCTTACCCAACCCCTTTATCCTATGATGTCTAAAGCTTCAGCAGACAACGGCACTGCCTACAACTACAAGCAGGATACAGTTCATATTTATGTATCGAAGGATGCAAGCAAGCATCACCTCGATATTAACACTTACATTTTCTTTAGCTGCTAAAAATAACCTACTGTCATCACAGGGAATGATAACAGAGTAAACCTGTCATACAGGCAATAGGTAACTCACACTGTCGCTCTGAGCAGATGGAGGCCAACCTTCCCACACTTGATGGCGAACGGGGATGCTGGTGAGGTCGTAGACGTTTCTTTTCACCTAGAGAATGAAACAAAAAAAAAATTGTCAAACCGAACAACAGACACAAGAAAAACAGAAGACGTAAATGGAGGGCAATGAGCGGACAGCCTGGTTATAGGGTTCATACAACGGTGCAATCTTGCACATCTAAGCGCCCTTGATATTAAAGCAGTATACAAGAATTTGGTCTCTTTATACAAGTTCACATTGAGTAACTTATAATGATGTATCTAATATAAGGAGGGTTTTCCTCCCTCCTTTATAGGTCAATACCAGTCCCCATCCTTATATCTTCTTGTATAGCTTCCCTTAGATTAGAAAAACAATGATGTACCTTACACTTACATCCCCCTATCCACAGTGGGACCGCCATCATTCATACAAACAGGGAGCTCAGGAGTTCTGTTCTTGGGGAGATCTGGTTGCGCATGCTCCCCGTCCCTCCATTCTATCCTATGGGACTGCTGAAATACTGTAATCTACTGCAGTCCCATAGAGATGTATTCAGTAGTATATACTCCTAGACCAGAGACAAGGGGACATCCTCTACGTCTAAAGGAGAGAACATTTCACCAGCATCATAGACAGGGATTCTTTACTGTAAGAGCAGCGAGGCTATAGAACTCACCGCCACAGGATATAGTGGATATGGTGGATTCATTGTGAAGGTTCAAAGAGGGCCTGGATGTCTCTCTCAAACACAAAAATATTAGATTTAGCTGACCCAGGGTTTTATACGGACTGCCAGACTGGAGTCGGGAAGGAATTTTCTCCCCTGACATGTGGCAATTGGCATAAGCCTCATGGGATCAACACTGTAGGGTTATAGGTTGGACTTGATGGACCTGGGTCTTCATCCAACCCCATCTCCCATGTAACTATGCAGGCATGACCACCATCCTATTCAAGCCAAGCACTCAAGACCTCATTCTCATGATGCGCGGTCACGCCTTCACCAGACAGACACTTATCCCCTATATAAAAAACACAAAACTCAATTTCCCCCCCCCCCCCCCCCACCTAGATCACATATAAAAATAAATAAGGAATAATAAACTAAACACTTTAGGTCTCCGGCACTCAAAAATGCCCGAACTATTAAAAGACAAAAATATTTATCCCATACGGTGAATGGCGTAGCGCAGAAAAATTCAAAACGGACAAATGGCTTTATTTTTTCAACACTTTGCCTCCTATAAAATATGAAATAAAAAGTGATCAATCCATCAGACCTTCCACAAAATGGTATCAATAAAAGCACCACCTTGTCCGGCATAAAAAGATGCCTTACCCAGCTCCATGCACATAAATATAAAAAAGTTACAGGTGTCACAATATGGCGAGATTTGCATTTTGCAAATTTTTAATTTTTTTTTTAAAAAAGGTGTCAAAACATTACAAATACTATATACATTTGGTATTGCTATGATCGTCCTGACCCACAGAATACAGGCAACATGTCATTTTTACAACATAGTGAACGCCATAAAAATGAAACCCATAAGAAATTGTCGCAAATGCATTTTTTTTTCCCAATTCCACCTCATTCTGAATAATTTTCCAGCTTCCCAGTACATTGTACAGGAAATTGAATGGTGTCATTACAAGGTACAATTTGTTTCGCAAACCATAAGCCAAGATGTGACTCTGGGAACTGAAAAATGAAAAAAAAAATGATGGCTCTTGGAATGGGGAAAGGATAAGATGGAAATGCAAAAACGAAAATTGGCTGTGGCATGAAGGGGTCAATCACCAGTGTTTGGGGCAGAGGCACCTGTTTTTTTTTAGTAGGGACCTATAGTTGTCTTTATATAGCACAGCATATGAACTAGTCCTATCACCAAATAAAGAAAATATCTGCAAATGTTAAAATGTTTTATTGAGGAGTTCAAATTATCTTCATTGATCTGGTGGATTCTCAATGGTGGACCCGGGGGTTCAGTGATCGGAATAAGCCCCCTATCCCCCCGGCTTTCTCTACTCTCCTTTCCCTCCTTCTCTAATCTCACAGATAATTCCCTATGCTACAGAGG
The DNA here is from genome assembly GCA_947044405.1 of Leptodactylus fallax. Taxonomy (NCBI): domain Eukaryota; kingdom Metazoa; phylum Chordata; class Amphibia; order Anura; family Leptodactylidae; genus Leptodactylus; species Leptodactylus fallax. Next base: position 304,692 of record CAMRHE010000076.1, on the reverse strand, counting down.
GGCTATAGTAAAGCCAGCCCCAAAAAAAATGAATAAAAAAAAATAACAGGTGTAAGCACACCCTTGGCAGAGCTCTGACTTGTTACGAGCCGTGCACCTGCGTGATCTGATCTCATCACATGATCCATACAGTCGCCTTCTGGAAGTACACAATTGAGGCTTCCATTCAATGACACCAGGCAGAGCTCTTGAAAACTGCACATTTAATATGCGATGTCTGCCGATAATGGAAGATCAGGTTAAATGCATTTTCTGCTTCCCTTATAGCATTAGAGTATTAGTACGGTGTATTACACACATATATAAACACTTCTATTTACCAGATACACCAAATATAAGTGAAGTCACTTTGGAGGTAGCCGTCATAAGCCTGACACTACCCTAGGTAGCGACACAATTACCGCCGGCCTGGCGAGCCGTGTGGACACGTGTTCATTGCCCTTTGCTGCGGATAAACCTTCATGACCAGTGTATTTACAGAGGCAAGTTCAATGAAGTCCATGTATATAGAGAAAGGTCAACCAATATGGTCCTGCTTGACCTCTGGAGAATAAAGAAAAGCCAGGGGACATTCACCACAGAAATGATATGACCAATTCATTGTCCCTGAGCCTCCCGACGCAGCAGAGAATACTGCGGGATTTACCTTCTCCGAAGAATAAGGAATAGGAGATCATACAAGTCACAGATCCCAATTGAGTGGTAAGACTCCAGGCCAGGATCCTAAGGCTACGTTCACACAATGCAATTTCATGTGTAGTCTTGGCACCAAAATCAGTGTGCAAGGAATTTTGGGTGAAAAAAAAAAAGAAGAGGTTAGCTCTACTGAGTGACAATGGGAATGATGCTTTTGTGGATGTGCTGCACTGCGAACTAAAATCCCAGTCAGCCTCAGATTTTTCCTATAGAAAATACACATCAGAAAATATCACTGTGTGAATATACCCCAAGGGTGAAAAACATGCAGGTGATAAAGAAATGATCAGGGTTCCTCTCGATAACAGACTATGTAAGACTCCTCATATCCCACCACAACTGGTTTAGCATCACCCAGGCTCTACACCCAATACGCCATACATTCTGAGCGATGCCCATCCGTACCCTCCCACCAGAACCAGAATTACAGAAAATAGGGCCCTAAGAAAAAAGCAGAGAAGCCCCCGTTTGCCATTTTTAGACAGTTTTCCTATATTTAGCTGTTATACTGCTAAAGTGGCATCATAATAACTCTACCATTTATAGTTCACTAATACCGCCATGTAGTACCAGGATAATAACCCCATATACAGCCCACATATTAATGCCACCATATGGTGCCTAAATGATGCTGTATTCTAGGGCAGGCCGGTGGCTCAGTGGTTAGCACTGCAGCCTTGCAACGCTGGAGTCCTGGTGTTCAATCCTGCCAAGAACACCATCTGCAAGGAGTTTGTATGTTCTCCCCGTGTTCGGTGGGTTTCCTCCCACACTCCTAAAGACATACTGATAGGGAATATAGATTGTGAGCCCTATATGGGACAGTGACTGACAATGTCTGTACAGCGCTGCGGAATATGATGGCGCTATATAAGTAAGCATAATAAATAAATAATACCCATATCTTCGCCTAGGCTCTTCTAACAATTTGCCATACAGTGTCATTCAGCTTAGGCTCATCACCCAATACACCATATAAGTTGTAAGTCAGCACTGGCTGCTAACACCTGCCAAGCCAGTATTAGAGAAAATGGAGGCGTACGCCCTGTGGCATGCCATTTGTAGGGTATATTCAATTTTTCATGGCCGTCTTGTACCCGAGGGGCACCCATTTTCACAGATCCCCGATGCAGCTAAGTGTAAACAGCCAAAAATAGGGCATGACCTATTTGAATAGCCCCCATTGACGGACACTGAAAGGAATGCTGCCATGTGACATTGGTTTAAAAAAAAAAAAAAACAGACGGCCATTATTTACGGTCGTGTGAATGTAGCCGTAAAGGGTCCACATAAAAGTCCCATAATAAATAAATAAAAATGGTACAATATAATTCTGCACCATAATGCACCATTAAATACTACTACTTCCAGTTCAGTCCTAGGTGCCCAATCCTTAGGGCATCTAGAAATTGGAGGCCTTGGGCAGCTGCCCAGTTTGCCGCTCACTACAACCTACGTCCTAGCCACCGCTCTTATATAGTTTACATTTTTGTCTTTATTTATATCAGTGTTTTATCCCATATTTGAGCAGCTACAATGCCGAAATACAGAGACCATTCCCATCCATCCTGACCACAGCAGCTTACACAAAGACAGCAGACATGATATTAGGGAAGATATCACATGGACGTCTCTTAAAGTGACAGCCTCCCAGGGGACACCACCAGACCATGTCCATGTTCCTCTCCATTGTGTGCAGCTCTTCCTATGCTGGTGAGCAACGTTCATACAGTATCCAGAGAAATCTGAGAAGTGAAATAGCAGCAAGGCGAGCCGTCCTCCGCAGACACCTGTGAGCTCCCTCCGGGGTCATCTGTGATTATTTCATTAGTTTCGGGTAATCAGGGCTGGAGGAAGGGATTAACAGCAATCCCTACTTCATTGCATCCAGCAGAAGTCCCTAATGAAGCCTGAAGATGAAGACTCTGGTTAACAAATATCAATCCCTTCCATTCAGACTCTTCTTAAGGAGATAAAACCATGTTATAGGAAATAAGAGGAGGGGGACATGTCTCGCTCAGAGGTGGGAAGACGCTGGATTACTGTAAGTTTTATTTTACGTCTTATTAAACTGCAGGATTTGACCATTTCTGGGGTCACAGTCTTATAGGCTCTTCACATATCACCTCCAAAGAGTCAGGCTCACTATGCACCATAACGGACTAGGAGAATATCCTTCCACAACTGCGTCGGGCGTGATTTTGTAATACTTAATTAACCTCTCTAACTTCCTTTTAATAAAAAACAGGTGGTAAAATTCCTACTAGTAATGCTCTATCTATGGCTCTATCTCTGACTGTATCAGCTATAAGGAAAATGGAGATATCACTAGCTACAAACACAGTCGGGAATGTGATTTTTATATGTAGCATGAATTGCTGCATATAAAGCTCAAAATCATTTTCTAGGAGATATAAAACCAGAGATACAGCCAATTGACCCCCCCCCCCCTTCCTTTGGCAAATGCTCCAGCTCTGCATACTGTACATACAAATGTGTACAGATTCCTCTGGCAACAGCTCAGTTAGGAGGTTTGCTAGGGAGTCTGTTTTCTATTAAAAGGAAGTTAGATAGGTTAAGTACATTACAAAGATGTTCACCAATGTAACCCCCAACACAACAGTAGAAAAATAAAATGGTAGTTACACTTTAAAAAGTGACCCCTTAGCAAGGCTTATTAGATTCCGTATATATGTAGCAGTTACCTTACCATGTTCTTTTTCCTCACTTTTTGTTCCTTCTGCCCCTGCTATGGTAGAAAATAGACTCTCCATGCTCCAATTTGCTACTGAGCCTGTGGTACACTTGTGTTTATACACAGCAGCCAATCAAAAGTGGAAGAGCTGTAAGGGGGAGGGAGCGAGCAGCGGCCTGGACCAATGATGAAGCAGGGGGAGGGTCTCAGACTACCTGAGACTCCCTTTAGGCACTATAAGCTGTAGTCACTGTTCACAGCCTGTAGGTACTAAATTGCATATAATTTTTTAGCTTCTGACTGGAGGGTCCTTTTAAGGGAGGGGTACTTTAACACAGTTGAAATTTCTACTTTCTTTGAAACCTATCCCTGTTTTAAATCGGAACAAATTTTAGTTTCCACATTCCACAAACTCCAGCCGATCTGACCACAGCAGATGAGTGATCTTATACAGAAGGAGGGCTGGCAGGAATTCCAGGCCATGTTGTGGGTTTACAAGTGTGAGAGGTTTTTTCCTATAGATCTCCAAGATCTGGTCAGAAGACAGTACTGGCAAAAAAAGCCCAAAACTTTCACAGTGATTTATTATGGGATCAGGCAAAGAAATCAGAAAGGTCAGCCATATTAAAGGACTATAGGCAGAGGCGCAACTTGAAATTTCTGGGCCCCAATGCAAAATATGTAACAGAGCCCCCACGTACCATGCGCTATCTATAATAATGGTGTCTTATGTTGCAGAGATGCCTCTGGGCCCCCTGAGGCTCGAGGGCCCGTTAGCAAATGCTACCTTTACACCCTCTATAGCCACACCCCTGACTAATGGTGTGACCATGTTCCATGAGATATATTACACTGCCGGAATATATATATTTTATATTTCTCGTGGCTTATATACTGCCAAAATATTCAGGATTCAATAACTTCCATCAGTGTCCCCAGTGGCTAACAAGACCTAGTCTTGGCTAGGGCATTTAGATAGAGGGCTAAAGCAGTCAACTAGAGAACTGCCCCAGGAGAAGGAAAGATTGGCAACAGCTAGGACCAAATTTATTGAATGTATGGGTTTTTTTTTTTTGAGACCTCCAGGACAAACAGAGTCCTAGAAATATTGCTCCAGAATAGATCCTGTACAACATGGCACCTTTGGTCTTAAGATGGTAGGACAGGTATAAATTAGATACTAGGGTCCAGGAAGATTAAAGTGGTTATCCAAGAACCCAAGTGTATTGGATACCAATGACCTATCCATAGGATATCTGGTGGAGGTCAGACATTTGGACCAGGCAGTGATCCTTCTGCTGAATGGGGGCAGGGCTGCAGTGTACGGCTCTGTAGTGTGGCCGCCATAGAACTGCAGCTCTGTATACAGCTTCCAGCAGCTAGAATAGCGGATTGGTGTGGGATCCGTATGTTGGGTTCCCACCGATCAGATACTGATAACTGATCCACAGGCTAGGTCATCAATATCCAAAATACATGGGATCTTGGACAACCCCTTTAAGCTAGCCCTCAATATTCAATCCAGCAATGGAAGAGTTAAAAAATACCATCCCCAAGACATAAGGATTCCCCACATTCCTTTTGGCTGGGAATCACAACACGCTGTATTATGAAATGAACAGTGTTTGCCCCTTCTATTAACTTATCGGCAACGGCGCGGATTTCAATAACATTCCAGCGCTATCGAGGGCCTGAAAGGCCTCATCTTGTTATAGTTTTGTGTTGGTATAAAGCACAATGCCAGACTGATGTGCCGCACAAAAGTGATCAAAGATTCACTCATGTTTGCCAGCGAACCTGTATTCTCCGCGCTTATTCTAGCACAGTGACCCCTTCTTAACAGCTTATCTGAAAGAAAACCAGTTATCACAGGCGGCCCCCCGCTGTGAGCCTGCCATCGACAACATTTTAGGTAATGTTTGATGAAATCAATTCATGAGGATAACTAGTTTATTTTGAGGAAATGCCAGCGCTGCCCGCTCTCGCTTCACATTTATCACTTGTTAAAGAAACACACCATTGTTCCAGGATTCGGGGGGTACGGCGCGGCATTAGGGATGGAATTTCATGTATCAATTTGCTGGAGGGTTCTGGACGTGTCACAAGATGCGGTTGATGACAACATTGGTTCATTCTCCTTCACATTTTACAGCTATTTAACACCTTTGAGCAACTTTGTACCTACAATAAGTGCAAAAGTTGTCAGGTGGTTGAGATCATGCAGAATAAAAACTACCTGTGCCACTGTTACAGTGGGAAAAAAAGTATTTAGTCAGCCACCAATTGTGCAAGTTCTCCCACTTAAAAAGATGAGGCCGGCCTGTAATTGTCATCATAAGTAGACCTCAACTATGAGAGACAAAATGAGAAAATAAATCCAGAAAATCACATTGTCTGATTTTTTAAGAATTTATTTGCAAATTATGGTGGAAAATAAGTATTTGGTCACCTACAAACAAGCAAGATTTCTGTCTCTCACAGACCTGTAACTTCTCCTTTAAGAGGCTCCTCTGTCCTCCACTCATTACCTGTAGTAATGGCTCCTGTGTGACATTGTTATCAGTATAAAAGACACCTGTCCACAACCTCAAACAGTCACACTCCAAACTCCACTATGGTGAAGACCAAAGAGCTGTGGAAGGACCAGAAACAAAATGGTAGCCCTGCACCAGGCTGGGAAGACTGAATCTGCAATAGGCAAGCAGCTTGGTGTGAAGAAATCACCTGTGGGAGCAATAATTAGAAAATGGAAGACATACAAGACCACTGATAATCTCCCTCCATCAGGGGCTCCACGCAAGATCTCACCCCGTGGGGTCAAAATGATCACAAGAACGGTGAGCAAAAATCCCAGAACCACACGGGGGGACCTAGTGACTGACCTGCAGAAAGCTGGGACTAACGTAACAAAGGCTACCGTCAGTAACACACTACGCCGCCAGGGACTCAGATCCTGCAGTGCCAGACGTGTCCCCCTGCTTAAGCCAGTACATATCCGGGCCCGTCTGAAGTTTGCTGGAGAGCATGTGGATGTTCCAGAAGAGTATTGGGAGAATGTCATATGGTCAGATGAAACCAAAGTAGAACTGTTTGGTAGAAACACAACTCGTCGTGTTTGGAGGAGAGTGAATGCTGAGTTGCATCCAAAGAACACCATACCTACTGTGAAGCATGGGGGGGCAACATCATGTATGGGGCTGTTTCTCTGCAAAGGGACCAGGACGACTGATCCGTGTACATGAAAGAATGAATGGGGCCAGGTATCGTGAGATTTTGAGTGCAAACCTCCTTCCATCAGCAAGGGCATTGAAGATGAAACATGGCTGGGTCTTTCAGCATGACAATGATCCCAAGCACACCGCCAGGCAACGAAGGAGCGGCTTCGTAAGAAGCATTTCAAGGTCCTGGAGTGGCCTAGCCAGTCTCCAGATCTCAACCCCATAGAAAACCTTTGGAGGGAGTTGAAAGTCCGTGTTGCCCAGCGACAGCCCCAAAACATCCCTGCTCTAGCGGAGATCTGCATGGAGGAATGGGCCAACATACCAGCAACAGTGTGTGCCAACCTTGTGAAGACTTACAGAAAACGTTTCACCTCTGTCATTGCCAACAAAGGATATAGAACAAAGTATAGCGATGAACTTTTGTTATTGACCAAATACTTATTTTCCACCATAATTTGCAAATAAATTCTTTAAAAATCAGACAATGTGATTTTCTGGATTTGTTTTCTCATTTTGTCTCTCATAGTTGAGGTCTACCTATGATGACAATTACAGGCCGGCCTCATCTTTATAAGTGGGAGAACTTGCACAATTGGTGGCTGACTAAATACTTTTTTCCCCACTGTATTTCATGGCTCTGTTTCCTTAGAACATTTCAGGGCTCAGGGCTGCTGCGCCAATATGGCGCCTTTCCCTTCCTTGCAAGTCTCTGATGAAGAGCAAAATTCTCCAGGCCTGGGCAGAAGAATGTATGTGCTGTCTACAAAAATACATCACTGGTACACATACTGGGACAATGGAAGATGCATTAAAAGAGGTTGCCTAAAATTCCTTCTAAACACAGCACCACCTCTGCCCATGGGTTGTGTCTGTTACTGCAGCCCAGCTTCACTGAAGTAAATGCGGCTCAGATGCAATACCAGTCACAGTCTAAAGGATATATGTGGCACTATTGAGAGAGAAAGAAAGCAGTTGTGTTTCACAAAGGGTGGACAACTGCTTGAAGGGAATTTTTGGATTCTCCCTTCATAAAAGTATAATTTTGTAGTGGCCATAAATGATCCATTTTTCCCAAACACATGTCATTTACAGGTCAGATAGTAAGAGATTCTCTCGGGAATCTGCATGGATACTATGGAATAGGTCAGGTCCAATAACAGGGTGAGTTAAAAGGAAATCTATTGATCACCCATTCTTAGTCATCAATATATGGTTGGTAAGGGTCCAACTCCTAGGACCCCCTCAGATCAGCTGATTAAAGAGGCCTCAGCATTTGGGTGAGCAATGGGGCCTCTTCATTAAACACCAAGCACAATGCCATACATATTGTAGGGGATCTCACTTGACTAAGACTGAGCTACTGTTGTACCATGTGACCAATGAATGTGACGTCGTCGGCACAGGGAAGAAACTGCAGGGATCATATACTGGTGCCCTATCTTAAGGAAAGTCATATGATCCAACATATCCCTGTTCAAAGAACAAGAATTGTGCAAAATGGCACTGAAAGTGCAACAAGGGCGGTTCTGTATCTTACAAGTGCCCTGGGTCTCATCGGAAAGCTCCAGCCATTGGTGTTGATTGACGTCTCCATCATTCGGTAAGTGTCCTCAGACAGACATCTGACTACTGCGCATGTCTTCAGTGAGCCCGACAACCAGATCCTGCACAGATCAGCTGTTGCTGCAGCCCCCGGGTGCCAGAAGTTCCTAGTGGATGGAGAGTATGTGCAGCACGGCTCCTATACAAGTAATACGAGCGGCACTGTGAGTCCCTGAAAGCACCGCTATACAGTGACAGGGCTGCTGCGCCGCTCCTATTACTTGTATAGCAGCAGTGCTGCGCACGCCCGTCCACTAGAAGCTTCGGCACGCACAGACTGCTGCAAAGGCTCCTCTAATTCATTAAAAACCCAGTGATTGATTCCTATGACAGTAAATATGTAACAAACTATCCATCTAATTATTATACAATATCAATAATTATATAATAAAATCAAAATAAAGTTTACTCCAGGTAAAACTGTCCCCAATGCCCGATTCCAAGACCCGGTGTATAACATTATATCCATTGGCAATGAAAACTATAAATCGGCTCCCCAGGAACATAAAACCCAATCTATACTGTATGTTTAATAACCAAGACACAGAATGGCCAACGGGACCTCAGAGTAAGACTAAATACTAATAGTATAAGATGAGATCTCAAATAAAAGTGCAGAAGTTTTTGACTTTTCACACTACAGTAATAAGAAACCCTAAGACGAGCGCTAAGCCACTTGTAGGACAAATTCTCCCCACCCCCAACCACCATTTCATGTGCGACAGTAACTTCTGGATGGAGTGGAGAGATGACAGTATCTACCTACAGTATCTATCTACAATATGCTCACAAGGAATTTCCCTCCAACCCAATTCATATGAAGACATTGACAATCACGCCATCGTCATGTCTAAGCCCTTGCGGCTACCGTCCCAAAGGTGTTGTGGACATTTTCTTCATACTTTGGGTATATACATTTACATGCAATGTCATTTTATATCGCTTCAGTGCAGTCAAGTATGAAAAAAGTGCCTAAGGTGTAGAATAATGACAGATGAGGACGTCGGCCGCCTCCTGGACACATGGATCGTACACTGCTCTTGGCTTAAGCGGACCAATGCGGAAAAGGGGAACTTGCTCTACTGCGGATCCCTATAGATCAATGGCCAGTTTTCTAGAAACCTAGTGGCATCATCTGAGAATAAAGTTCAGCCTGAATATCATCTCCAAAAGGAAGTAGAACCCATTTGCAGAAAGCTCTTTTGGGTTTATTGCCTCACATCAGTGCTAGGGTATTGGATGGGAGCGGCCCTAGATGTGGGATACTACAGCTCTTTAAGGCCGAGGCCTCACTTTGCAGAAACAGCTTTTTTTCTTGCAGATTTTGCTGTGGTTTTTTAGAGCCTAAGCCAGGAGTGGATTGAGCAGGAGAAAGAAGTAGAACTTCCTAGATATTTCCCATTCCTTTTGTAGACACTCTTGGCTTTGGCTCAAAACGCAACACAATCTGCAACAAAAAAAAGCTGTGTTTCTACAATGTGGGGCCTCAGCCTAAAGGGTTTTTTTCAACCAACATAAATATAGTTACAGTTGTAGACATCTAAAAGTGAAAATTTTTGCAAATATCAGTAATTTAAAATTTTACAGGGTTTTAACAAATTTCTCAGTCTTAGTGGCGATAGTCTTTTGTCTTGATCGGTTGTCCGGGGATACAACCATGAATGCAGTAACTTTCTATGGTCTGGGACTTGTCAGAAACCCGGCCATAATGTCCTTATTGTGTCCAGGTTATCTTCTCATACATGTAGTGTCCGCCTGATAACCAGCCATGATGTCCTTATTGTGGTCAGGTTATCTTCTCATACATGTAGTGTCCTCCTGATAACCAGCCATGATGTCCTTATTGTGGTCGGGTTATCTTCTCATACATGTAGTGTCCTCCTGATAACCAGCCATGATGTCCTTATTGTGGTCGGGTTATCTTCTCATACATGTAGTGCCCCCTCCTGATAACCAGCCATGATGTCCTTATTGTGGTCGGGTTATCTTCTCATACATGTAGTGTCCTCCTGATAACCAGCCATGATGTCCTTATTGTGGTCAGGTTATCTTCTCATACATGTAGTGTCCTCCTGATAACCAGCCATGATGTCCTTATTGTGGTCAGGTTATCTTCTCATACATGTAGTGTCCTCCTGATAACCAGCCATGATGTCCTTATTGTGGGGGGGTTTTTTTTTCTTTCTTGTGGTGTCCTCCTGATAACCAGCCATGATGTCCTTATTGTGGTCGGGTTATCTTCTCATACATGTAGTGTCCTCCTGATAACCAGCCATGATGTCCTTATTGTGGTCAGGTTATCTTCTCATACATGTAGTGTCCTCCTGATAACCAGCCATGATGTCCTTATTGTGGTCGGGTTATCTTCTCATGCATATAGTGTCCCTCCTGATAACCAGCCATGATGTCCTTATTGTGGTCAGGTTATCTTCTCATACATGTAGTGTCCTCCTAATAACCAGCCATGATGTCCTTATTGTGGTCAGGTTATCTTCTCATACATGTAGTGTCCTCCTGATAACCAGCCATGATGTCCTTATTGTGGTCGGGTTATCTTCTCATACATGTAATGTCCCCTCCTGATAACCAGCCATGATGTCCTTATTGTGGTCAGGTTATCTTCTCATACATGTAGTGTCCCTCCTGATAACCAGCCATGATGTCCTTATTGTGGTCCGGATTATCTTCTCATACATGTAGTGTCCTCCTGATAACCAGCCATGATGTCCTTATTGTGGTCGGGTTATCTTCTCATACATGTAGTGTCCTCCTGATAACCAGCCATGATGTCCTTATTGTGGTCGGGTTATCTTCTCATACATGTAGTGTCCTCCTGATAACCAGCCATGATGTCCTTATTGTGGTCGGGTTATCTTCTCATACATGTAGTGTCCTCCTGATAACCAGCCATGATGTCCTTATTGTGGTCGGGTTATCTTCTCATACATGTAGTGTCCTCCTGATAACCAGCCATGATGTCCTTATTGTGGTCGGGTTATCTTCTCATACATGTAGTGTCCTCCTGATAACCAGCCATGATGTCCTTATTGTGGTCAGGTTATCTTCTCATACATGTAGTGTCCTCCTGATAACCAGCCATGATGTCCTTATTGTGGTCAGGTTATCTTCTCATACATGTAGTGTCCTCCTGATAACCAGCCATGATGTCCTTATTGTGGTCAGGTTATCTTTTCATACATGTAGTGTCCTCCTCATAACCTGTCCACCATAGAAGGTTCCTGCATTCATGGTCATATCCATTGGCAACCGATCAAAACAACAGATGTCACCACTAAGATGGTTAGAGGAAATCTATAAAACTTTGCAAAATTTTTCATGATTTCTATTTGCAAAATGTTTGTCTACAAACATAAAAATAATTCTAAATAATAAAAGTTAAATAGTGCTATTGAGTCTCTCTATTGTGCCGTCTTTAAACACAAAACCTTGAAACTTTAAGTAAGGAATCTCCACACAAAAAGACACTAAAAACACAAAAGCAATTTAAGAAAGAAAAAGTGAAATTTTCACAATTAAAAATAAATAAATAAAATTAACTTCCGTAACAGTCAATAACAAAAAAAGCTACACTTGAGAGAAAAAAAAATAAATAAAAAAAATCTATGTTCGCTCATTCTAGGAGGTAACTCCTTGGTTTAATAGGCCTGTCACTGCCCCCATGTGGTCATCCGTGCTCTCAGGCCTTCAGAACAAGACCAAAAAGGACAGTATTACGATTTTGTTTCTCACAAGCCATCTCTTCCAGTTCCAGAGCGATAATGATTGGTGCAAGGCTCGGAGCCGGAGGACTCAGTCACAGAGCTGCACTCTTTGTAGACTCTCTAAATTACAGCGACCCCGGCTTGTTTTGTTGTTTTAATTGCAGCTCCCGTTTCAGTGCCAGAAAATGGAATCCAGCTGTATTATTTATCGGAGGATCTGAAGTGCAAAACTGCAAATTCACACTATATGGCCAATTGGTCAGAGTGAAAGAACTTGGAAGAGGCCTTGCTGCCGCGCATGAATTGGAGAAACGTGCCCAGATATCAGAGGACTTCATTCAATCATAACAAAAGCCTAAACTTCTATCTGTTCTGAGTGGTGAATGAGAGCGGAGGAGGGGGTGTAGGACCATCTTGCGATGCCAATGCCCATTCACGTACCTTTAATGCTACTCTCTCCCAAAGAACTTTGTTTTTTTAAGAAATTATTGGTGAAAACCATTAGTGGGGGTGACACGTTGTAGAGAGTGGACTAATTGGTGATGGTTAACCCTGTCATTTCCTTAACCGCCTGGTACTTTAAGAGTGCCTTATTAGATTGAGGAGCACTTTTTTAATAAGGGAATATACCTCGGAAGAATTTTATATTTCTTCTTAAACAAAGCTGGTAAAAAATTTTAGTCATCCACATATGTACTCCTCTGCTCACACTATAGAGTTCCATAAAGTTTTCCATCTTTTGGCCATTTCCAGCATCAAAATTACTAGAACCCTGTGGGAGCCCAATAAAAAGGTTGTCCAGCCAGTATATAAAATAAAATAAAAAAGGCTGAGAACCAAAAAAAATATTTTTTATCAGTATACCTCACCACTTCCTTGCTAGTGCTTCCTGGGTTGCATGCCAGGGCAATAACTGGCTATAGTCAATGACCACTGTGGACAGTGTCTGGAAGGTTTCTTGGCTGAGAGAGACCAAGGACTAGCGGGCGACGCAGAAAATACTGGAATGAGAGGGGATTAGTGACATGAGTATTTTTTTTTTTTTTATTATTATTACTACTAATTAATTTTTTTTTTTGTCAGATGGGTAGTGCTGGGTTGGAGTAGATAGTCTGGGACCCGCCCACCTGACAGAGAACCAAATTAGCATATTAAGCGCTGAAACTAACAGCACCGATTGCTCAGGAATGGCGGGAGGCACAGAAAAAATTTTCAACTGTGTCGGAATCAATAGAGCAACACCTATTAAGGTCTGTAAAGAGTGGGTAGAGGTGGTAAAAGGGTGTCCCCCATCCACCCCAATTACTTTCTGATCAGTGGAAACGGGGGTCCTAATACCCTGTCTGAATGGAGCCGTAGGTCAAGCATGCGTGCTGCCACTCCATTCACTCACTATGGGACTGCCAGAGATAGAAGACTGTTGCACTTAAATAGAAGTGAATAAAGCTGTAAACGCAAGTGTAAGGAACTTCATCATAACGTTCAACTAGATACAAAAATTTGCCCTCGATCGGTAAACATTCCAATATTGTACACATTTTGGAACACCAGGATGCCATACATGTACAGATGGATAGATGCTACTTGCACTAGAATGATCGCTATGTGAAAACGTGTAAAATTCTCAGCCCAATTATCCTCATAAGTGTGACAATGATGACAATCTGCCAAGGGAAAATTTCCACCCAGTCCAATAAATGTTAAGACATTCCAACTGGAAAAAAAAATTATTTACTATAACAGAGACACGGTCTATTGGCACAAACGATCATCAGCCATTGAATCTGTCAAAATATCTGTGTGCCCGCTGCCAACTTCACACTAGAAGAATCAATTACGTAGCCTGCTCAAGAACAACAATTTACAAGATTGAGTTGTGAAAATTTACGAAAAATCAGTAAATTCTTGGTTTACTTTTCATGAAAACATTTCAAGGAACTTGAGATTTCAGCTCTGTTGACATCAGTGTTTGCTCAAATACTGCAGAACCTCGGCCAAAGCCTGACACACCCCAGTGAAAGTCCATGGTAGCCGCCAGAATTCATTGGGATCAGAAGCCATGATGGCATGAACCATACATACCAATTCCTAACTAAAGCCAAAATAACTGAATTCTGGTACAGAAGGGTAGAGCATTGTGGGAACTACAGAAACCTAAGTGATTGGGTCTGACAGCAGGTTGGAGCTAAACTGTTGTCTGTTTCCAAGGGCAACCAGTAGAATTTTGAAAGCAAAAAATCAATACAAAGTAACTGCTTTGGGGGCAGGACTGTGGAGTTGGTCGGTCAACCCATTGACTCAGACTCCTCTATTTTTTTTCACAAACCAACTCTGACTCCTTCACTAAAGTCTAACAGCCACGATAAGAGAAAAGCAGTAAAGATTCTCTAATTTATTAAAAAATCAAATAATTGATTTCGATGAAAGTAAATATAACAAACTATACATCTAATTAATTATACAAAATTAATAATTATACAATATAATTAAATTAATCATTTCACTTTGAAGGAGGAGTCGGTAACTTTTTGTACCGATTCCAGCCAACATTAGTCCGTCTCAGACTCTAGAGCCCTGTTTGGGGGTATACATATAAATGCTCATCTCTGGCTTGGGGTTACCCCATAATAATGCCCAGTGGTGGCACCTAAAAAAATAACTGTGTGTTACAGGACAAGATCAATTAAGATGGCTTTTTCCTCTCCACACGGCCCATGTGTACAAACTAATATTATAAGCAGGGGCTAGTATGGGGGCATATAGATTTAATTTTTTGAGCATCTACCTTAAAGGGCAGATGTCAAGGGTAATTTTTTGTCTCTATCACTACAAAGCTTACCAAACAAGCTCTCCACTGCTCACTGTTCAGACTGCTAGGGTTTCTTTCATTAGCATGCAGGTCATTAGTAGAGGTTGCTACTGGTCCTGCTAAACCTTAAGCCGATTAATTACATGTTAATTAAAGAAATACAGAAACTTCAGTGAGCAAGGTATCCCCCGAGGAAAGCTATGGACAGCATGGCAGTACACTGTAATTTTGTCAAAGACCCTTAATACCAGCCCTGAGACATACAACCATTAAAGGGCATGTTGTACTTTTAGGTTAGTTGTCATCTTCTGTCTTATCCTCATGGTGGGAAGTGACTTCTGGATGTGTCTCAGCCTCGCCATTCCAGAGCATCATAATCTTATATACTAATCCAGCGGTTTTCAACCCTATCATTACGACCAGCCGACAGGACACATTGTCAGAAGAGTCTCAATGAGCACCTGGTGGGAACGGCCGTGGTCTCACCTGTGAGTCGGCAATAAGAGATCTGATCTTGGACTCTTGGTCTCCCAGAGACAGGTGCAAGCATTAAGCAACCACAAAAGGGAACACTATGGAATCTGCTGTACATTTTCCAGCTTTCACATATGTTCTCCGCTACCCACGGTTTGCATCACAAAGGGCTTAGACTGGATTCTCACGGCCATAATCTGCCTATGTTATAGCCGAGATCAGCGGTCAAATATCGCTATCAGCTGTCTTCTTTAGTCTCAGACTTAGAACGAAGTGACAGTCAAGCATGCATGCAACCGCCCCAAAGTTCTCCCCACTGTGGTCATGTAGTGTAGAGGAATAGGCATCTCAGGTCCCCCATCTAGTAATCGGTGGTGTTCCAGCAGTGATGACCCCATCAAACATTTTTCACCCAATCCAGCTTTCACCTTCTTCAATAAGTCACATGATCACAGGATGACCTTTTTTTTCTAGCATAGATTGCTGTGTAAACCGAAAGTCTCTCTACTAAAGTCTTACTGCTAAGAACTACCATTTGACCTCAGTTTTATCATTGTCCCACCCCCTGTTGTTCTGCCCTACATCTTCTGTCAAACAAACTCTGTGTTCCTCACAATCTGCTCCTCCTTATAGCCGCCACCCCCCCACGCTATTTTACAGTCAGGTCACCATGCCTCTATTACCTTCCCCAGTGTTGTCAGCAGTAGTTGGTGCTGCATCCAGGACCTTTGGTGATGGCTCCTCACAGTCTAAGGACCTAGAAGGTCCATTTCAGTATTAGCTCTGCAGTGTTTTACGGAAACAGGAAACAGACATGGGTACAGGTGTTTGACATGGGTACAGGTGCTTGACATGGGTACAGGTGCTTGACCTGGGTACAGGTGCTTGACATGGGTACAGGTGCTTGACCTGGGTACAGGTGCTTGACATGGGGGCGGTGCTTCCTGGGTCAGGGCGCTGGGTACAGGTGCTTGACCTGGGTACAGGTGCTTGACATGGGTGACCTCATCAGCAGATTTTGAATCTACTTTGGTGACTATAAATAAAAGTGAGAAAGGATAACCACAAGTAATCCCAAAAAAATAATGGTTATCATGTATAGTACAAGACAGTATAATCTGACAGTTTAGCAGTGCTTAAGGCTGGGTTCACATCTGTGCTGGGTCAATCTAAAATCTCTGGACAAAAAAAGTCCTGCACGCCCAACTTTTTTTTTTTTTTTATCATGTGATTTCAGTTAATAAGAACGGACATACAAAGGATCCCATTATAGTCAATGGAGTCCCTCAGGCTCCGTCGTTGTCCGCTACGTTTATTGCCTGTTCGCCCATTCTTGTAGTCTACCAGAGGACAGACACAGTACTGATGTAACATAGCGTTAGCGTAACATGGACTGAAATTAGAAGAAAAACTAAGAAGTGCAAGCAAGCGTTCGGCAAATCTCAACAGAAAAGCAGGCTTACAAGCTGGCGCTGAAGTGTAAGTAAAGTCGGCCGATCATAACTAGTCACTATAAGTATGAGCTGGCCATGCGCAAAAGAATCTATCAATGAAAGAATCCCAGTGCGTAAACGGACAACCAAAAATATTAGGTACAAAAAAAAAAAAAAAAGTAGACGTTCAGTTATTTAGTATAGATTATTCCTCACTGTGATCTATAGCCATTGGAATTTTAACTTGAAAGAAAAAAAAAAAAAATCCTTAATACGCTCAAGATTGTGTCCTGGATTTACTCTGTGCCCCGCTTTCATGTGGAGAAATATAAAAAGTATCAAGTGAAGCCAAAATAATTACCCTTGGGGGCTCCATTGTCCAATCTGCACAATTACATGACACGGCTAATTGCACAAAGCTGCAACTGAAAGACGTCTCAAGTAGGGTGCAGGCCACTCCTCATATACTGGAAGGGGAGGAAAAGGTTTATTAGGGGGCGATCTAGAATCAGGTCCGGGAATTTTATGGGGGATTCAAACTCAAAACTGGAGAATCTCTCAGGTCCCAAAATACCTCCCAAACCAATAATAGTGCCGGATCAGAAATGTACCTTTCTGTGCACAAACCGATCACAAACTATAGGGATGATCATCTTTTTATGGATATGCAAATCGATTGGCAAGTGCAATGAGGGCGGAGTTAATTTATCAGATTTGCCTATAGACATCTATGATGCAGACAAGCTGAAAATGTCATTCACAGATAAAGGGGCAGCATTTGGTAGCCACTCCAGAGGAGAATCACAGCACTTGTGGCTGTCTGTAGGCAAACCAGACCCCGCCCCCTGGGCACTTGCAGAAGGAGACATTTTGGACCTGACAGACACCCTTTACACTGCTCCAAGAGGCTCATCTACAAGTCCTAGTTATATTCTATTTGCCTTGCACTGGGGGAAAGGTCTCTTGGACAAGTCGCCAATAAAGTATATCTTAACAGATGAGGATGGGGGCCATGGAACTATTTTTTTCCTCCACTGTCACAAGGAATTGACGACTCATTAATATAATGGGACACTGTAAGGCGCTGTTCACACTTGTATTAGAAGATTATTCTGCAGCACTATTCTTACTGTCAAAAGTGCAGGAACCTCAAAAAACTCAATATAGGTTAATAGAATTCCTCTCAACATCCACCACATTTCTTCATGGCTAAAGATCCTTCCAACTCCCCCACACACGCATGCTCGGCTAAATATGTATGTGTTCTCAAATGCGTTCTAGTCGCACTGAAATTTGTCTGACATTTATCTAATGGGCATGGCCAAGTTTTAGGTTATAAACAGAAGTCATCCGACTAGTGTGAACAGAGCCAAAAAAACACAATCATTCGGCAACTCCAGCAGAAGAGTTAGTAATAGATTATGTAAAGCTCAAAGGGGCATTAAAGGGGTTTTCTGGGACTTTTTAATTGCTGATCGCAGTTCAGTCCCATTCAAGTGATAAAAAGCAGAGACACCGCACTAATATATGGCGGTGTGCTTGGTAAGTACTGAAGAGGATGCAGCACTCATGTGAACGCTGAGGCCTATTTAATCACCCCTGTCGATCTTTAGTTGATGACTAGGATAGGTCATCAATTATTTAGTCTGGAAAACCCCATTAAATCCAAGATTGACATTTTTACAATTACTTTTCTCTAAAGGCAGAAAATGGGATTGATGGCTACATAATGGAGGCTTCACAATCTAAGAATGGACAAATGTAAAAATAAACAAAAAAAAAATTATATATCTATATATATATATATAATATATGTTTATTTATTTATATTATAAAATGTATTTATTTTGAATTTTTTTAATACCAAAAGCTATATAGATCTGGACAGAGATAGATAGATAGATAGATAGATAGATAGATAGATAGATAGATAGTTAGTTTTTTTAAAGCGTGTCTTTAAAGCTTGCCTGTCTATGAAAATGCTGTATTTGCCCACAAAGCCAAGGGTACAACTAAAAATAACTAACATATCCAAACTCTAAGAATACACAAGCAAAAACTAATAACCCTCCTCGGCTCATCCAGTTTTTATCAAATGCTGGAGTCTTGAAGGCCCGCAATGAGACGTTCAGTAAGATGTTCTATAAGGGATCTAAAGTGGATCACAAATTCTTGAAGTAATTGGCATGTTCTTCCGAGGTGTTAGAAGTTTAAGCATCTATTCTAGACCATGGACTTTTGGTACTTGCCCTACTCACTGTACAAACCTCTTCATTATTCGGGGGCCTCCGTTTAATCTATCATTAGGAGCCGTTGACCCAGAACTAAACGTAAAGCAGATCCTTCCTTCCTCCCATGCCCAGATTCACATGCCTCTCGAGCTGGGGATGCCCCGAAGCATTTGTAGCTCAACAGGGTTCCTCTAATCTCAGCAAGGCTCTGTGTAAGTGCACTGGGACCAAGAAATTCATGTTTTACATCTTTAACTAGGGACCCTCCTCCCCCTTGAGAAACACAAAGAAAGCCAGGGAAATGGGTATATGAATGTACAGACATCCAAAGATTTTGCCGTTTTAACACTTTTTTTTTTCCCCCTGGGACGTTAAGTCTTTGGGCTATAAAACATTTTGGTTTTTTTGGTCGAAGACACCTTTTATCGAAAACGTAAACTTTGTATTCGTATCAAGAAATATATGGATTTAACCCTTTATGAAACAGAAAAAAAAAAAAAACATTGTTGCAGTAATCAAGAGTTACTGTAACAGTAATCAAAAATTTAAAAAAAAAAAAAAATGGCAGCACCCTGCAGGTTGAAAAAACCAAAATATATTTTATTCTTCATTTGTCTTGCTATGGATGGATAGATAGACAATATCAATAATATATATATATATATGTATATATATATATTTATTATATATAAAATATCTAAATAAACATTAATAAAATAAAACTTTATATAAACATTGTAAAATTCTCCCTACTCCCACGGTCTTAACTGGATAAGTCTTGGCTTATACTAGCAAATAAATAATTTTTTTCCGGGGTGTTCCAGATTCTGCACATATTTAATATTAATAGGTCCAGGTGCTTCCGTCTCCATGCAGGAACATACATTACCAACGAGAAGATACAGGGTTGGAGGTTAGATAGATCTGGCTTCCATGCTAGGACATATAGCTGTCATGCATTAAGTTACTTATGTCTCCCGTTGAAAGGGCAACTAAGGGAAAGGTAAGTAAATTTGGGTTACTACAAAAAAAAAAAAAAAAAGTTTGAGAGATTTAAGAAATGGATAGGAAGTTAGAAAATGATTATAAAGGGGAATTCAGTCTCCTAGAAGGATCTACAAACGTAATAAAAATAAAATCAATAGTGACCTCTGCGCTGCGCTGCCCTGGTGACCCTGCGCTCCTCCCGGTCAGGTGACACGTATGATTGGCCATAGTAATCACACGCTGTCCGCTTGTAAACATAAATCAGGTGGACAGCTGGAGAGCAAGTGCTGGATCACCAGGGGAGCAGAGGAGCGAGTAACTAGATTTTTTTTTTGTTACAGAATTTGCAGCTGTTTTTACCTTGTTTAACCCCTTTAAGATGCTACTACGGTACGTTTACTGCAAGGAACACAATTTTACACAGTGATCCCATCTTCTGTACACGTACCAAGTATTACAGGGCATCTCTGACTTCTAAAGACATAACTTGAAACTCCTGGGCCCCACTGCAAAATCCATAACAGGGCCCCAGCCTACCTTGTGCCATTTATAATAGGGGTATATTTTATGTGGCAGGGACCTTTGGGGCTCTCACTGGGTCCAGGACCCGGTAGTGACTGCTATCGCTGCTCCCCCCTACAAAGCGGGATTCGGTATTGTTTTTGGACTAAACACTGAACTGACAACTTCAATATGTCGACATCTTGCAGGTACATGACGATGCAGACATGACTCAAAAGTCTCGATAACACCCGCTCCGGCTGTGATCTCTGCTAAGTGAATGTGAACAGTTCTCTGCATCTCGCCGTCTCAGTCACCTCTACAGCAGATGAACTGTCACTTTATGCAGCGCGAGATCATTACATTACGATCCGATGACACGCACAACCTACAAAGAGCAACTTCTCATTAGCTCTGTCAATGCAAACAAACACGTAAACGTGCAGTTAATATTACACGTGAACGAAGCCCCATCTGCTGCAAGGACCGCGCTCCAGGAGACGCAACATGACCAAGAATACAAAGCAACGTTACACAAGTATTAGGAGGGCAATGGACATGACCTTCTCGTCAGATAACCCTTTCATGCCCATAGCAATATATTTTTGCTTATAAAGCAATAATCCTTTCTATAAAAAAAAAAAAAAAAAAATCCAAATTTATAGAAGTGACTGATCATTCTGAACCCTCATCATGAAAACGAGAGCAAAGAGTTGCTACAAAGACCACCGTTCTCTCTGGAGGACCAGCCACATGCAGGATTCCAAAGAAAGCCCACTGATTCTGATACGAATGGAGCAATGTTCCATTTGTCCTGTGGGGGCACTGTAGGAAGATTGTAACGCTTATTACCAGGATGTTCAACCAATTAACTGACCTCTGGGGGTCCAAGGCATTGGAAATTGATCAAGGAAAGGAACAGGCTAAAAAGGACAACCTTTTAAAGATGTTTAGACCAAACACAAGAATGAGGATGACACACATTTTGCCCAGCTAAGAAGGGGAGCATCACTGGACTGAGGAAAGCAGGACAGTCATTTCAATGAACTGCCTGCCATGTAGATCATTGTGACCTGGCTGTTAGGAGATGTTGGGAGCAGGCGTGACACGAGGACGCACACAGGAAGCAAACAGGCGCCAGATGGCACTGAGACCACCAGTAAAGAGAGTCATTTGATCTGCCAACAGGTACGAGCAACTCCCAGAATTTCCTTGTCCACCATCCATTACACACCCGTCTCTGCCCAGACCATCTCCAGGGGCTTAGCAGAAAGAAATTTGGTGTCACAGCACCTTCCATTTATAGCTGTCCACCATCGCCTTCATTTACATTGCTGTGATGAATAAGAAATCTGGCCTACTAGGGGTTGGAACTACATTGTCTTTAGCAATGAATCCAGGGTCCAGTTGGGTTATGGAGTATGTAGGTCTCATGGTGAGCGCGCCAATCCTGTCTTAGCTGTGAAGTGACTATCTGACAAGCCATCGCATACGACAGTCACCCCTAGAACAAGGGACACTAACAGCTCAGCGATAGGTACAGGACCATCCTGCGGCCACATGTGCTGTCTCATGTCAGGGCGGGAAAATGGCATTTTTCAGCAGGATAATGCTCGCCCACACCCAGTAACGTTCCCCAGGAATGTCTCCGCCAGATTATAACACTTCCTTGGTCTGCTTGGTTGTTATATTTAACACCATTGAGCATTTAGGGGACCCGCTGGGACCCTAGCTTTGGCAACCTACAAGTGTGCATGATGTACAGGTCCAGCTGCAATATATTTGGGCAAATGTTCCACAGGATACCATACAGCACCTGTATACCACTATGTCCAACTGTATCTCAGCTTGTATCCAGGCTTTAGGCGATCCCACAGGGTACTGTTGGGCTGACCAATTGCATAGTTTCCTCCAATAACCTTCTCCTTGGGCTGTAACATTGTTGTCACTTACATATATCATCCTTAGAGTCACACAGAGAGCTTCAGTCCATTCTAAAAACTTGCTGCGGTATTATTTGCTATGGGTATATGTATCCACTAGAAATAAAAGATCCCCACTGAATGACGGCATGGAGAGATCTTGATACATTACAATTCAGGATATTATGCTAGCACATCAATTGTCTATTCTGCAGGCCGGGGACTAGCTGCGCTATTCACAGTTTGGGGCATTAGCCGGGCTGTTGCTACTGTTTTCCATAAGCATTAAGTAAACTCTAAGAGCGGGACAAGCGCTGACCATTACTATGTAAATGGTATTCCTCTCCAAACAGATATGAGCAGAAGACCCTCCATCCTCAGGATGCTAAACACATGGAGCAGCGATCACCCCCCCCAGAGGAGATGGTTTAGGGAGATGACCTCTGATCGAGGCTCTGTCTGATAGACTTAAGCTACCTAGGCCTAGGCTGGGAACAGCTGCACTGGTGACAAGGACTTCATCACTGTTGCATCTAATCCCGAGGCTGCTACAAGGAGAGAAGAGCAACTACCAGGGATGAACAATAGCGTCTTTGCTGGTAGCAGATGCTTTTTCCCTTGCAGCTGTAAAAACTTGGAAAAATCCCGATCTGTTGTGTCTGGTCACGGAAGCTACACAAATCCCAGCATATGATTTGACACTCATTGCAGTTGTGTTCAATGCGGACTCATATGCTTCCCTGAAACACTAATGGAGATTTATTTATATAGGGGCAGAGACATGTAATTCTATTAGAGTGCAATATGTGCGACTAAGTATAACAGAAAATCCAAAAAGTCCACACGGCGCACAATACGCAATTGTACCTCATATACAACACTCACGTTTTCAGAATATAAAAGAGGTTGTCCCACAAAGGATATCTTTGTTAAATCCAGGCCAAATTTACAGTTGATGTTACATTATAAACCATTTTTATGGCTAGAAATAGTTTCTAAAAATTGCTGATATTCCAGGAATAATGTTAGAATAGCGCCATCTGCTGTTTATATGAACAGCCTTTACTGTGTCCACCTCAGTAATTGTGCCATGATGGACACACATGCTCAGTCCTGCTTGTTACTTGGGCAGGTTGAGCTGGCGGCTTCTGAAGTTGCAGCATCTTCTCTGCTTGCCAGAGGAGATGCTCAACAAGTGCAACTGAAGTCTCACTTGCTTACCCATCTCCTCTGGCAAGCAGAGAGAAGCAAGAAGCTGTTCTGAAGCTGCAAAATCTTCTCTGCTTGTCAGAGGAGATGCTGAGCAAGTGCAACTGCAGTAATGCTGCTTTACCTGCTCAGCATCTCCTCTGACAAGCAGAGAGAGAAGCAAGACTGAACTTGTGTATCCACCTCTGCACATTTACTGAGGTGGACAGAAAAAAGTCCATTCACAGAAACAGCAGGAGGCTCATGTTGTGGCCCTAGCCTTTTCTCAAGAGCAGATGAACATACCCAAGTGTGTGTGTGTATGTCTATCTAAATTAAATGGCCACCTATACAGAGCTGCTGTTCTTTCAGCTGATGGCTATTTCTCCAGACTACCCTAGGTATTCAGTCTGGCATGCATGTATCATTAAAAGGGGTTGTTCAGGCCAAGCAGCGGAACTCCAGAAGACGCCACCGGAGAAGAAGAACCAGGACGCGCGGGAGGACACCGGAGCACCGTGGAAAGGTGAGCATGCATTTTTTTTTTTTTTTTTTTTTTTGTGTGTGTGTGTGTTTCACTGCCCCCAGCTGATTTAAACGTTAAAAGGGATGTCCATTTTTGCCTGGACAACCCCTTTAACTGTTCAGATAATGTACTAGTGGTATCATGAGCTGTAAGAGGAACTTCTATGACAAAAAAATTTTCAGGAGTGAAGTTTTTCCATTTCTACCCAAATAATAAAAACAACAACATGTTCGCATTAATAAATACTTGCATTCCCCATGACATAGGAATTGTACAGCATCCTAAGAACTGTGTGTTGTGGCATCCCTCTGTTATTCCTACTGAAAGTATATGAATAAACAGACAACTGAGCACTGCCATTCCCTGTGTCAACAAAATGTGTCCATACATAGTCTGACACTTCTAGCACCACGTGGAGACATGTCCCCTTAACACAGTGAATGGTAATACCCTGTAGTCAATGTATGAATACATTTCCAGGAAGAACAACAGAGCTGTGGCACAATACAGAGTGAAACAGAAGAGGACGTTACAAGACGACGCAGGTCTATCAAGTCCAACCAATAACCCTAAAGTGCTGATCCAGAGGAAGGAAAAAAAAAACCCATGAGGCCGATGCCAATTGTCCCACGCCAAAGGAAAAAATTCCTTCCCAAACTCGAAATCTGGCCATCAATAATACCGAGTAAAGTCCTATTTAAAACAGAGGTCTCCAACTTGTAGCATTAATGCAATGCACTACAATTCCCAGCAGGCTGCGACAGCTGCAGGTCACTAGATATCACTTCTTTAAAGGGATGCAAGTAGCATATTATACAGCAGGAGGATCTGAGCAGGTTTATATATAGTTTAGTGGGAAAGGATTCAATTTAACTTGTGATTTACAAATCCCTGTTAATTTCAGTCTTAAGAGTCCAGTGGGCGGTCCTAACCAGTGACTGTCAGTAATTTCTGTAGGTATACTCACACAAGACATCATGGATTAGGACCGCCCAATGGACCCCAGAGCCTATAATGAGTAGGGGATTTAGCTCAATGATTGACAGGTCATTCTGTCAAAACTATACCGGAAAAAAAAATTTAATAAATATTAAACAAATATATATATCTCTATCTATCTATCTATCTATCTATCTATCATCTATATTTTTTTTTAAATTAAATTTTATTTCATTTAAATTTTAAAATATATATACTATATATATATATATATATATATATATATATATAAACTTACTTTTTAAAATATATATTTTATTTTTTGTATATAGATAGATATACATATATATATACACACACATACATATATACACACACACATACACACATAATAATAATATTTATTTATATAGCGCCAACATATTCCGCAGCACTGTACAATTTGTAGGGTTCAAGTACACTCTTTAGGTATATGGTTTTGTGGGAAAACATACAGTATGTTTAAAAACTATATATCACTCTGTTCCGCTCTTCCTGCAGATCGGACACCCTGTACAATGTGACAGGTTCCCTTTAAACCATGCACCTGCTAGCTGGGCCCACTGTGACGCACGCAGGGCAATAACCAGGTGCAATTTACCACTTATCGATGGAAGCCAAAGCCTCCTGCATTCTTTCAGAGCAAGTGTTTCATCTTGGCAGAAGCCCTGGTGACTGAAGAATCTAGAGCATTAAACAGAAGCGGAGGAAGAAAGGGGGGCGAAACCCAACCTTCTGCTAAAATTTTACACATCTACAGTAATAATAGAGCTGAAAAGAAAAATAAGAAGAAAAAAAAAAAAGTATATTCTAATTATCCAAAGTAAACAGAAGCAGGCCGGAGAAAAAGCGGCCACATTCATATTAAAATGGGGGGCGCCACTTTTAATCAATGCGATCCGTCCCTGGGCACAATGCCTCCCCACACTAAACTCGGTCAACTGTTGCTCTTGCTTAAATATTCATACCTCTTTAATAGCGCTCTTAAAAAAAAAAAAAAAACGCCAATTGGCTTTCTACACACCCGCGATTCTCACACAATAATGCACTTTTTGAAAAAAAAAAAAAAAAAAAAATCAACACATGATATGAAAGGCTTCTCAGGCCTTTTCTCCTTTTCACAGCGCCTACGACTGTTTGTTGTAATCTGCCTTCACATTCTCATTGATACAGAACAAACAAGGGGGAGAGTGCTATCAAAAGGGGGCTCAGTGTGCAATGGTTCCTCCAGAATTAATTTAGCTTCTCCAAATCCATTGAGCGCCCAGGCTCCCCCCCCCCCCTTCTCCTTTCGCCTGTTCTTCTCGCTATTCTCAAATCATTTTGAGATGAGTTCAGCCCACCGCCTTTGTAATCCCGGCAAAAGCACTTAAAGTGCTCAGTAGGTGTTCATCACGACCATCTGGTCAAAAGCAAAACAAGCTGCTGATTCTGCCTTTGAATGGAATGAAGCAAGTGTGAATTAGCCTCTTCAATTAGCACGATTACAACCTGTCAAGTACATATTGTTAAGCGGGATTATTACAGTACTGGTCATTGCAATTATTGCAGCAGAGGGGGATTTTTTTTTTTTTGGTTAACTCTTCTTACAGTTCGAGTTGTCATAACTGAGCAGACATGTAAAGAATGTGGAAGACATCGATGGAATTGCAAGTGTTCTTCCTCGCTCCTGGCACTTGTTACATGAAGATCAAAAAAGAAATAAAATGACATAATCCTATAAAGTTATTTAAAGTAGTTACTAGAAAATTAAGTAGAGATAAAGATATATTATACATTTATAAAAATAGAGAGATAGATATAGGTAGATACATCTGCAGAAATAGATATAGATAGAGTCCAAAGAATGACCAAAAAACAGATGGGTGCCAGCCCCAGGGAATAGGCAATTGCCCCAAACAAATCTTCTAAAAAAAAATAAATAGGCAACAATCCAAAAAAATTGTAGAATAAAAAAGGTACTTTATTGCCGCATACCAGCAAAGTTTTTTTCAATACAAACATATAGAGATGCATATATAAATAGGTAGATACCAGATAGATAGATAGATAATAGAGATAGAGATAAAAATAGATAGATGATAGACATATATAGAGATAAAATAGACAGAGATAGAGATAAAATAGATAGTAAAATAAGAGATAGACAGAGATAGATAACGAAATAGAAAAATATATAGAAAGAATGAAATAGATAGGAATATCTAGAGATAATAAGAAATCAGAGAGAACGAAATATAGATAGAAAGATAGAGGTAGAGAATGAAATAGAAATAGACTGATAGAAAAACATGTTTAACATATCTGCACAAATTAAAAAGCATTAAAAAAAATGAATCTTAATTTTGAAAAATAATATTTTTAATTTTAAAATTTTTTTTTTTCTTCTTTAAAAACTAAATTCAAAAGAAATTTTATAGTGTTTTATATTATTCTTACTAAACTGTAAATTAAACATTAGAATTTAATATTTGAGTTATACAAAGAGAAACATAGAAGAATGACAGCAAGAAAAAAAAAAATAAATCCTGGTCTATCTAGTCCGCCCTTATCTTAGTATAGACGTAGATCCCAGGCCTGTAGACATTCACTTACTGGAGATTTCCCAACCACATCTGCTGGAAGTTTGTTCTAAGCCTCAACTACTCTTTCTGTAAAGTAATATTTCCTGACATTGTTTCTGATCTCCCCCCAACTCAGATTCTGCCCCTTGTTCTTGTGTTTAAAAGGTTAAAGAAAAGGTCTAAGACAGCTGACACTCAAGATACAAGAAATTCCCTTTCCTAGAAACGATTTTATCTTTATTGTCTAAAAGGGACTAAAACATGAATTTGGAGGATTCCAGCTTACGGATGATATAGATTGTTACAGTAAAAGAACCAATGACCCCGCCATGCTGGAAAGTCCGAAAGAAAAATGTGGAATTTTATTAGACAAATAAAGAATGAAACGTTTTACGTCTAATATAAAAAAAAAAAAAAAGTATATATTACAGTATAGACCAAATCTGGTGTGCATAAATATATGTACAAATATAATACATGCGCTATATAGACTGTATATTAAACTCTCTCCCTGTAGCTTTGTCTATATTGAGCTTTATATCTCTCAAAACATGTCTATAAGTATCCATCTATATCTAAATCTATATAAAACTATTTATACATCCTTCTATCCATTTATTTATCCATCCATCCAATTTATCTATCCATCTATCAACCCAACAATTTCTATCCCATCCATGTACCTATATTAATCCCTCCATCTATCCTTCTCTATCTAGATTATTTATTTAAATTATATATTTTCTATTGTTCAATCTCTCTCTCTCTCTCTATCTATCTATCTATCACTATGTCTATGTAATCTTTCTATCACTGTATATATCTGTATCTTAGTCTACATCTTTCTGAATCCCTATTGATCTCTCATACGCACTACACAGTTGCCATACACGTGATAAAAAGTAACCAAATAAATCAAAAAAGTGATGTTTTGATGACTCTTTATTTGGAGCATTATTAAATTTACCTGATGTAACCAATCGTGTTACACCAAGTTACAACTAACACTACTCGACACAAATATTATGGATTTTTTTTTCTCATATTTTGTATACAAATCATTTGTTTGTTTCAGTATATGTATCCCTCACCTTCGGCGGGTTCTTACTGCAATGAATCCAGATGGCTCCCCTGACAGCACCGTTAAGAAGGTCAGGAATACTTTTATCTAAAATTTTTATTTTCTAGCCAATTAAGTCATTACAGCTAACGAAGCCTCCAAAGAAAATGTTCACGTATAAATAAAGTTTTAAATATATTTTTTTTAATTTTATTTTTATCATTTTAAGCGCCGTCACCAGACGCTAGTAAATTTTTATTTTATGACCATTTGTATTATAAGCAAATGAACTTGGAGTCTTTGACTTCTGACTAAAGCAGATGTAAAGATTCTACAGGACAAAGGACGGAGGGGGGGCGAGGAGGATGATATACGTGGAAGGCGACAAGTGGAAGTGAAAAGGGTCTAAAAGGCAATTTTGCACCCGGCAGGAAATCTAAGGGTCGCTATATTTGTTGCTTTGTGTTTTCCCTGTGTATATTTTACTATGCAAACAGGTCGGTGCCAAGAGACAGTAGCGCGGGATGGAGAGGAGCGGGGAGACATTTATGGAATATTAATTTGGGCTTTTAATAATTGATGTAGTCATTCTGAATGGTTGTGCATAGGATATCATGTGTGAGTAGATTGCATTAACACTGCTTAAACATTTCAACTTGTCAGAATGGCCAACTCCAGTTTTTGATATATTTGCAGTATTTCCCCGTCGAAACAGTAATAATGGCAGAATAAATATGTGCGGCTATTTTATAATCACTAAACATTAATGAATATTTTATATCTTTTTAAATCTCATTGTTTAATTTAAAAGGGTGAAATTAAGTCTCCTTCCCGCAATGTGCCAATTATCTGCTGATCAAACAATATCCCGCCCATTATACCGCCGTCTGTTTGGATTGCAGAAGCTAATTTGGAGTTGCAGAATGGGCCCTGCTGGAGTCGGAAAAGAATGTCAAACGTTGCCCTCTTGTGGCTGACGTCTGCACGGCATGAGCTCGATTTCCAGGATTCGATCTAGAGCAGCGGTTCTCAATCTTTTCAAGCGAAGAACCTCCTAGTTAAACGTTCTAAAAGAGCACCCCCAAAGTAGGGGCCGCCTATAAAAGGTTAACATAAGGCGGCTTTGTCTGGAACCTCCATAAGCAGCTATGTCAGGTTTGATGGTAGGAATAGAACAGAATGGAGCATCTAAGTGACAGGTACCATGAGGTGCCCTCTTATTGCCCCCACAAGATAACGGTCCCCTCAGTGCCCACACACTATATAATGCCCACACTGTATAACAGGCCCCTATGTTTCCCCACATATGGTAAAACAGTCTTCTCAGTGTCCCCGCATACCATATAATGGGCCCCTCAGTGCCCCCACTCATTATATAATGGGCCCCTCAGTGCCCCCCACACACCGTATAATGGGCGCCTCAGTGCCCCCCACACACCGTATAATGGGCCCCTCAGTGCCCCCACACACACCGTATAATGGGCCCCTCAGTGCCCCCCCACACACCGTATAATGGGCCCCTCAGTGCCCCCCACACACTGTATAATGGGCCCCTCAGTGCCCCCCTCACACACCGTATAATGGGCCCCTCAGTGCCCCCACACACTGTATAATGGGCCCCTCAGTGCCCCCACACACTGTATAATGGGCCCCTCAGTGCCCCCACACACTGTATAATGGGCCCCTCAGTGCCCCCCTCACACACCGTATAATGGGCCCCTCAGTGCCCCCACACACTGTATAATGGGCCCCTCAGTGCCCCCACACACTGTATAATGGGCCCCTCAGTGCCCCCACACACTGTATAATGGGCCCCTCAGTGCCCCCACACACTGTATAATGGGCCCCTCAGTGCCCCCCTCACACACTGTATAATGGGCCCCTCAGTGCCCCCCTCACACACCGTATAATGGGCCCCTCAGTGCCCCCCCACACACTGTATAATGGGCCCCTCAGTGCCCCCACACACTGTATAATGGGCCCCTCAGTGCCCCCCTCACACACTGTATAATGGGCCCCTCAGTGCCCCCCTCACACACCGTATAATGGGCCCCTCAGTGCCCCCCACACACCGTATAATGGGCCCCTCAGTGCCCCCACTCATTATATAATGGGCCCCTCAGTGCCCCCACACACTGTATAATGGGCCCCTCAGTGCCCCCCTCACACACCGTATAATGGGCCCCTCAGTGCCCCCACACACTGTATAATGGGCCCCTCAGTGCCCCCCACACACTGTATAATGGGCCCCTCAGTGCCCCCACACACTGTATAATGGGCCCCCTCCGTGCCCCCCACCACACACACTGTATAATGGGCCCCTCAGTGCCCCCACACACTGTATAATGGGCCCCTCAGTGCTCCCCACACACCGTATAATGGGTGCCTCATTGCACCCTCCCTGCGCACACCACACAATGGATGCCTCAGCGCCCCCACCCATTGTATAATGGGCCCCTCAGTCTCCCCCAAACACCATATAATGGCCCCCTCAGTGTCCCCACACACCGTATAATGGGACCCCAGTCAGTACCCCCCCACACACACCGTATAATGGGCCCCTCAGTGCCCCCCACACACCGTATATGGGACCCTCAGGCCCCCCCACACACACCGTATAATGGGCGCCTCATTGCGCCCCACACACCGTATAATGGGCCCCTCAGTGTCCCCCACACACCGTATAATGGCCCCCTCAGTGCCCTCATATACAGTATAATAAACCCCTCAGTTCCCTACAAACACCGTATAATGGGCGCCTCAAAGCCCCCACACACCATTCCTCCTGGTCAGTGGGAGAGTTGTTCTCAGACATGGCACATATCCGGGGACTTCATGGCCTACCCATTGGGACAGACGTACTGCAGGTTGCTGACCCCTGATCTAGAGCACTGGTTCCCAAAGGTTCTGAAAACGGGATCAAGGTTTGGGCAAGAATTTGTTTAGGCTCCCTCTCTACCGTACTTAACCCCATCTGATACCATTCACACCTTCACACCAGTGCTAGGGCTCGCTCATGCTTGTAGGACAGGGCACACAGCACAGACATGTGACGTGGTTGTCGCTATTATTTCTGGTAAATGTAGTTCACTCCAGCAGAGGCTCAGGCTTGATAGATACTGATGATACGTCATCAGTATCAGATCGGCAGGGGTCTGACACCTGGAACCCACAAAGATCAGCTTATCCGGCTGCGGTAAGTTATATACAAGGTATGCGGCTGGAAAAAGCTGTTCTTATTTAAGTGACTAGGAGCAGAGCTGCAGTCCCCCAGAGCCACTGCTACAGTATACAGCTCCATACACTGTATACAGCGTCATGTCTCTACTGGTAGTGCTAGGGAACTGCAGCCCTGCTCCCATTCACTTAAATAGGAACAGAGTTCCGGCAGGTTCCATGCGTCAGAAAGGAAACCTAAGCCCATCAGGAACCGGCATAGATTTCAAGCATAACTCAAGGACACTATGATGGCGCAAGCTATAGTAAATTTGTTAGGTTGAGGCTTCCTGGCCTGCCTTGATTCCCTCCATTTACAAAGTGGCAAGCAGGGCGCAGAAAGAGCAAAGTGGCAGATCTTTGGTGCAAAAAGGTGCCGTGTACTAAAGATGTAGCACATCTATGGCAGAAAACGGTGCAGATGGAATATTAAATCCCCCCCTTGTATAGTGGCAGTGCTTGGTATTGCAGCTTAACCACGTTCCCATGTTAGGTCATCACCTGATAAGCCTGGAAAATCTCTGTAACATGGTAGACATGGAGGCCATGAGGCGTTAATGTGCCACGTGGCATTAGGTTCACTTGCTGTGAAGTGTATGCGGTTTTGCACTCTACCGCCCCGTGTGGCCAGATGGAAGGACAGCCTCATTAAAGCAACATAAAAAGCTGATAGTCTGCAGTGGTGGAAATAAGTAGTTAGTGAAAAATGATAAAAGGATAGGAATTTACATAAAGGGATCAATTTTCCCAAAGTATACTGTCTATAGACTAATTGAGACCAACGACCAAATAACCATCACCCCAGTCAGGCAACACTGGAAGCTCTGTGTTACCCAAGGGGTTAATGAAAATTTGGGGGTGAATAATGGCACATACACAATATGGTATTCTCTAGAATAAAACAGGAGCAAAACTCCAAGTCTAGATTACTATTACAGGCTGGGTGCGCCCTCCTGCAACTTTTTCTTCCGTGTCTTAGCAGCACAAAGAGTCACTGGCTTTCCATCCGCAAATCCTTTACTATATCTGTTTTGCTGCCTATACAAGGCATCATTCCCAGGATAGAGCAAAGTGTCATGAGTATACATCTAACTAACAAAGTCGCAGGCCGACGATTTGTGACATGCAGGGAGGCAATTTATAAACTCAGTCTCTGTTCACATAGGCAACTGAGAAACAGCCTGGGTTCTCTCACTTTTGAAATAATTTGTAATACTTTTCTTGCTAAAGGGACCCCCGCCTATCAGATATAGGTTGATGGAGTCCATAGGGTACATTTTAGATCCAAAGGTCAAACCCAGCACAGTGTCATGGCTGCCATTACAAACATAAGGAATGATGCCAGTGTAAACAGAGCCTGAGAGGCACTTGACTTCCTCCAGTCTCAAGACTTCTGTTCTTTGATGAAATACTTCAAGTCGCGTCTATTATTCTGTCACTTATCCGTTTTCATCGGACGCCATAATAATTCACTGAGTGAAGTGACATATAAATGCTCTGACAATGCTAAAACATGAAGAGCTGTGCCAAATAACAAACTCAGCTCTGCTTCATCTGTGAAAACACCCAAGACTAACAGCTGAAGATGCAGCGTAACAGATCTAATGGCAAACAGAAAGCCGCCCGGTGTAGAAGGAAGGGGGCATCCTACACCCTGGAACAAAAACTAGCACAGGCCAGATTTAGAAAGGACGTATCAGTAGGTGAAGAGAAGAAAATGCAATCCAGAAGACGGAATACTTTACACAGGAACTTTTGTGGATTACAAAAATACCATTTTGGAGAGAAGACAGAATATGGTTATACAATTTTACTAGGACAAAAAGTTAAAAAGCCAAACTAGGTGTAATGGATTGTAATATCTACCCTTCTACCCACCCATCCATCCAGGCACCCATCTATCTGAGTACCCATCTATTTATCCATCCAGGCAGCCACCCACTCATCCATCCAGACACCACCTACGCAGGTACCCCAGCTAACCAAACACCCATCCATCCACCTATCCAAGCACCATCCATCCATCCACCCATCCGATCTAACAGGCACTCCTCCCATCCATCTTTCCTATCTAACCAGGCACCCCACCATCCATCCACCAGGCACCCATTTATTCATCCATCCAGGCACCAACCCAGTGATCCATCCAGACATCAAAGCAGGTACCGAATCTATCCTATCTAACCAAACACCCATCCATCCACCCTATCTAACCAGTCACTGTTCCATCTAACCAAGCACCCCATCCATCTTATCTAACCAGGCAACCTCCCATCCATCCAGGCACCCATCAATCCATCCATCCGATCTAACAGGCACTCCTCCCATCCATCCATCTATCTATGCACTTATCCATCATTGGTCTCAGAGTGAATCCATTGCAGGGATGGGGGTGTCACACTTCAATTTTATGCATACAAAATGGAAACCACACCAGTCTCTGTGAGACATTTACATCTGACATTTACTATTGTTGATGTTTTTTTTTCCAGCCATGACCATATAGATAATTCTGGAATTCTACCCAGGAATAGAAATCCCCCAATATTTGAGCCTTAGGTACTAAACAATGTAAAATCCCATAAATCCATTGGTAGTACGTCCCCTATCAGAAGCGACATGAATGCAGGAGTCTTAGGCAGTTCTCATTAGACAACTTGCAGCAGTGACCAGTCTTTGTAATTTTGCAGGAACACTTAATAATTTACAAGAAACCTTATTACTGTTAAAGCCGGAGTCTTGGCTACACCTCTCACCTCCTGTATGGTGCAGTTCCCGGAGAATTGCAGGTTGTATTCCCTCTTGACCTCGCGGTGAGTGATGATCAGCATATAGTTCTGGTTTAATGACTCCTGTTGAGAGCTGAGGGAATAGAAATAGAGACAGGAGTCAGTGAAGACAAGTAGCGGCGTGCTCCACCAGAGCGCTCATCCTTCTGGGACACCCAAGACTGCCACTCCGACAAGCCTGGGCAACCCTTACCCCATCACAGGAGCTGCTACTGTACTGACCAAACATGGAGAACGTGTCCTATGAGCCTGTTACTTCACAGACACATAGCTAACACTGCCATCATTATTACATCTAATGAGTTAAACACGTACAAGCAGCATCTCCGCAGGGGCCGGGACCACACAAATCCACCAAGAAGTGGCAAAACACACATCACAATGTCAGCACCCAAAGGACGAGGAGGAGCTCAAGCATTAGGTTAATCCACACTAATACAGCGATATCTACATACATTATTATACCGTATAGGATGTAAGTGCAGCACGTATGGTAGAAGATAACGTATTTCCATCGACCAGTCTTACGCTCTACACCAGGGGTAGGCAACCTTTTTTGTTCGGCGTGCCGATCTCGATTAAAAAAATCAAAGTTGAGGTACTCGGAGTGCCGGTCAATAATTGTAAGTCTGACGACCCCTGCACACGGTATTATGTCACATAGCGGCCCCTGCACACGGTATTATGTCCCATAGCGGCCCCTGCACATGGTATTATGGTGATAATACTAGTGATAATTGCTATTGCTATTATTTTAGCGTGTAACAGATATCACTAGAGAGGCGGGCGGCGTATTTTACTCTATAAAGATCAGGTATGGACAGGACAGAGACAGTGAAAAAATGTAAACTTTATTGGTGACTTTGTGCATGTGTTGTGTAAGTGTTTGGTGCGACACTTCTGGCGCTGCGACCTGGACGATGGTAATTGGGTCACAGCGCCAATAACTTCCTGGTTATGTGATTAGGCTCAGAGGGGTGTTATATTATCCCTCTATGCGACTATCAGAGAGCAGAAGTATAGTATGATCTCTGATTGATAGGAGAGGGGATAAGGATGGAAGTCTCTGCTACCCCTCCCCCGGGGTCATCTGCAGCTTATGCACAGACAATGAGGAGTTAACATTGTCTCTGCAGCTCCTCCTCCCCCTCCTTCCTTAGCTCTAAGATGCTGCCTGTCACAGGAGGGGGGGGACACTTTTAGAGCCCCATTTCTAAGGATCTATTAGGGCCACAAAGATGCAACTGGATTCATTTTAAAGATGAGAATCTCATCTTTAAAAAGATACCAAGATCTCCATGATTGACCTTACACATTCAGAGCGATTCACTGTTAAAACGATGTCGGGAATTGAGATCTGCATTGGGATTTCAATGCCGAACATCGTTTTCACCAGCCAATTGCTCAGGATGTTTAAGGACGATCATGGTGATCTTGGTATCATTTTAAAGAGGAGATGCTCATCTTTAAAATGAATCCAAGTGTTTCTTTATAGCTTTAACCAATCCTGAGCAATTCACTCAGGTACAGTAGTGAAGCCGGCAATTACCGGCTTCACTACTGTACATAGACTGTGCAGACGCCGGTGATGCCGCATCCATCTTCACCCGGCGCTAATGAAATTTTAAGGAAGCCGTATGGAAAAATGCTGCAGGTAATGTTTTTCCATCCGGCTGAGGAACAGATACGGCACCAGAACTGATGCCTCTTGTGCCAGAACCGATCCCATAGAAAACTATGGGATCCGTCCTGGCATCAGTTTCCCTCCAGCTTGTGTGCACCACGCCAGAGGGAAACAGATAGCTGCACCGGACATATGTGAACACACCACAGCCGTGCCAGGGAAATAAGCCTCGCGTGCCACTCTTGGCACGCGTGCCTGGGGTTGCCGACCCCTGCTCTACACCAAAGCCGTACTACAGAACCAGGATTCATTCTCTTACAGCAGGGATCAGCAACCTGCGAAACTACAACTCCCAGCATGCATACTCGCTCTGTTATTCTAGGAACTCCCCCAGATGTGAATGGAGCATGCTTAGGGTTGTAGTTCCACAGCAGTAGGAGTGCTGAAGGTTGCTGACCCCTGTTCAATATCATATTATTATTGTATAATAAATTAGATGGATAGTTTATTACAGATTTACTTTCATAGGAATCAAGTTTTTTTTTTGTTTTTTTTGCAAATTAGAGGAACTTTACTGCTCCTGACCGACGATGGATGTCAGCCATTTATAAAGGAGTCAGAGCCAGACTGTGCAAAAATAGTGGAGTGGGAGTTTGTGGTTTGACCTACCGACTCCGCAGCCCTGACTATTACTGGTCCCTTTTAAAGGGATTTCCAGTCCCCCAGGTGTTTTGTTTTTATACTGATGATCTATCCACAGGATAGGCCATGAGGACCCAACTGGTGGCGGTCCACAGGATACATCCTCAGAACCAAACTGGTGGCGGTCCACAGGATACATCCTCAGAACCAAACTGGTGGCGGTCCACAGGATACATCCTCAGAACCAAACTGGTGGCGGTCCACAGGATACATCCTCAGAACCAAACTGGTGGCGGTCCACAGGATACATCCTCAGAACCAAACTGGTGGCGGTCCACAGGATACATCCTCAGAACCAAACTGGTGGCGGTCCACAGGATACATCCTCAGAACCAAAGTGGTGGCGGTCCACAGGATACATCCTCAGAACCAAAGTGGTGGCGGTCCACAGGATACATCCTCAGAACCAAAGTGGTGGAGGTCCACAGGATACATCCTCAGAACCAAACTGGTGGAGGTCCACAGGATACATCCTCAGAACCAAACTGGTGGCGGTCCACAGGATACATCCTCAGAACCAAACTGGTGGCGGTCCACAGGATACATCCTCAGAACCAAACTGGTGGAGATCCACAGGATACATCCTCAGAACCAAACTGGTGGAGATCCACAGGATACATCCTCAGAACCAAACTGGTGGCGGTCCACAGGATACATCCTCAGAACCAAACTGGTGGCGGTCCACAGGATACATCCTCAGAACCAAACTGGTGGCGGTCCACAGGATACATCCTCAGAACCAAACTGGTGGCGGTCCACAGGATACATCCTCAGAACCAAACTGGTGGCGGTCCACAGGATACATCCTCAGAACCAAACTGGTGGCGGTCCACAGGATACATCCTCAGAACCAAACTGGTGGCGGTCCACAGGATACATCCTTAGAACCAAAGTGGTGGAGGTCCACAGGATACATCCTCAGAACCAAACTGGTGGCGGTCCACAGGATACATCCTCAGAACCAAACTGGTGGCGGTCCACAGGATACATCCTCAGAACCAAACTGGTGGCGGTCCACAGGATACATCCTCAGAACCAAACTGGTGGCGGTCCACAGGATACATCCTTAGAACCAAAGTGGTGGAGGTCCACAGGATACATCCTCAGAACAAAACTGGTGGAGGTCCACAGGATACATCCTCAGAACCAAACTGGTGGCGGTCCACAGGATACATCCTCAGAACCAAACTGGTGGCGGTCCACAGGATACATCCTCAGAACCAAACTGGTGGAGATCCACAGGATACATCCTCAGAACCAAACTGGTGGAGATCCACAGGATACATCCTCAGAACCAAACTGGTGGAGATCCACAGGATACATCCTCAGAACCAAACTGGTGGCGGTCCACAGGATACATCCTCAGAACCAAACTGGTAGCGGTCCACAGGATACATCCTCAGAACCAAAGTGGCGGAGGTCCACAGGATACATTCTCAGAACCAAACTGGTGGCGGTCCACAGGATACATCCTCAGAACCAAACTGGTGGAGGTCCACAGGATACATCCTCAGAACCAAACTGGTGGCGGTCCACAGGATACATCCTCAGAACCAAACTGGTGGCGGTCCACAGGATACATTCTCAGAACCAAACTGGTGGCGGTTCACAGGATATGTCCTCAGTACCCAATTGGTGGTGATCCACAGGATAGGCCATGAGGACCCAACTGGCCGTGGTCCACTGGACAGGT
This sequence comes from Leptodactylus fallax, assembly GCA_947044405.1. Classification (NCBI taxonomy): domain Eukaryota; kingdom Metazoa; phylum Chordata; class Amphibia; order Anura; family Leptodactylidae; genus Leptodactylus; species Leptodactylus fallax. The sequence goes on along the minus strand of CAMRHE010000076.1, from coordinate 266,059 downwards.
CATCAGTATATAACTGGATGTTTGTCCTCAAGATAGGTTATGAGGACCCAACTGGTGGTGGGCCACAGGATAGGTCATCAGTATCTGATGGTGGGGGGTCTGACATAGAGATTCTGCACTGAACAGCTGATCTGGCTGACTCCCAGTGACAGAAGCAACTCTGCTCTTATTCAGTATCCAGCCCCATCCATTATATAGTTGTGGTGCTCGGTCCTACAGCTCTGAGTTTCTTGAAGCCCCATCCATTGCCGGAAATCAGCCAGATGAGCTGATCGGTGCAGAGTCCAGGGAGTGAATCCCCACCAATAAGATACTGATGACCTCTTCTGTGGATGCCCTTCGTATAATAAGACCATCCTGTATCTGCAATTTCCTCGGCTACAAGCCTGGTTTCTCCTCCGCTATAATAGTTTTGATAAATATCCTTGGTAATCGTGCGTAACATGTGAATTTCCATTATCTGCAGGAATAAACTTCAGGACTCGCTTCCCTTTAACCTTTTAGAAGATTTTTGGCTTAAAAAAATTTGGTTTCCGCAATCTAAATCCTGGAAGGTTTCTTGGAGGCGCTGCCTGCCTCATCTGCGAGGAGGCACGGTGCGATTACCGGTGTTTTATTTTCTTATAGCGGTGCCATGGGATTTAGAATTAAACACTGCCAAACCTGTCAATTAAATCTGCTGATTCTAAGCTTGCAGATTTATCGCGGCTCATGTCAGCTACAGATCACATTTACAGTAATTACCGCTTATTTACATTAACACAAATAAGAAATCAGTATGGAGATGTAATGTTTGTCGGAGCTAATGCCGCCCCACATTTCACATTTGCTGCAAACAGACGCCACTTAAAAACCTGGAAAGTATGCAAATCTCCCAAGCCTGTGGAGCACGGAAGCACGCCAGGCCCGACTTACAGACGGAAAGCAAATATGGGGCACTAATCCCAATGATGGAATGGGACGAAGACTACAACTCCGATTATACTGCAACAATTCACTGGGAATTGTGATCTGTGAAATCAGATGGGTAAATCTATTAAGGGTTAAGTGGCTTTTTACTTTTTAATGTGTAAGGATACAGTCACGCAGGACAAATTCTGCTTTTTAAAAAAAAAAAAAAAAAAAAATTTAATGAATAATAATAATAAAAAATAATAAAAAAAATAAATAAATAAATCAGCAACAAATACGTGGTGGCTTTGGCTGTAACCAAAGATTGCCAGGTTGCCCTGCAACTCCTTGACTAATGTTAGTGAATGGAGATGTATTGTGACCCCTAGTGTGTGCGACCGTGACTTCAACTCAGACAATGTTCAACATTTTTGCAACTAGAAGTAGCAGTACACAAGGGATCGCAATGTGACTCCATTCATTTAGATCAGTGAAAGAGTCGCAGGGCGACTTGCTAATTTTTGGTCGGGCAACAGGAGTCATAGTAGGAGTAGAAAGAGAAAACGGCTTTAGTCACAACCATAGCAGAGCCAAGGTAACAGCTATAGTCACCGCCATAGCAGGACTAGATAAAGGTAATGGCTATAGTCACCGCCATAGCAGGACTAGATAAAGGTAATGGCTATAGTCACCGCCATAGCAGGACTAGATAAAGGTAACGGCTATAGTCATCGCCATAGCAAGGCTAGATAAAGGTAATGGCTATAGTCACCGCCATAGCAAGGCTAGATAAAGGTAATGGCTATAGTCACCGCCATAGCAGGACTAGATAAAGGTAATGGCTATAGTCACCGCCATAGCAGGACTAGATAAAGGTAATGGCTATAGTCACCGCCATAGCAGGACTAGATAAAGGTAATGGTTATAGTCATCGCCATAGCAGGACTAGATAAAGGTAACAGCTATAGTCACCGCCATAGCAGTACTAGATAAAGGTAATGGTTATAGTCACGGCTGTAGCAGGACTAGATAAAGGTAATGGCTATAGTCACCGCCATAGCAAGGCTAGATAAAGGTAATGGCTATAGTCACCGCCATAGCAGGACTAGATAAAGGTAATGGCTATAGTCATCACCATAGCAAGGCTAGATAAAGGTAATGGCTATAGTCACCGCCATAGCAGGACTAGATAAAGGTAATGGCTATAGTCACCGCCATAGCAGGACTAGATAAAGGTAATGGCTATAGTCACCGCCATAGCAGGACTAGATAAAGGTAATGGCTATAGTCACCGCCATAGCAGGACTAGATAAAGGTAATGGCTATAGTCACCGCCATAGCAGGACCAGATAAAGGTAATGGCTGTAGTCACGGCTGTAGCAGGACTAGATAAAGGTAATGGCTATAGTCACCGCCATAGCAAGGCTAGATAAAGATAATGGCTGTAGTCACCGCCATAGCAGGACTAGACAAAGGTAATGGCTATAGTCACCGCCATAGCAAGGCTAGATAAAGGTAATGGCTATAGTCACGGCTGTAGCAGGACTAGATAAAGGTAATGGCTATAGTCACCGCCATAGCAGGACTAGATAAAGGTAATGGCTATAGTCACCGCCATAGCAGGACTAGATAAAGATAATGGCTGTAGTCACCGCCATAGCAGGACTAGATAAAGGTAATGGCTATAGTCACCGCCATAGCAAGGCTAGATAAAGGTAATGGCTGTAGTCACCGCCATAGCAGGACTAGATAAAGGTAATGGCTATAGTCACCGCCATAGCAGGACTAGATAAAGATAATGGCTGTAGTCACCGCCATAGCAGGACTAGATAAAGGTAATGGCTATAGTCACTGCCATAGCAGGACTAGATAAAGGTAATGGCTATAGTCACCGCCATAGCGGACTATAGGTATGGCAGGCACTAGATAAAGGTAATGGCTATAGTCACCGCCATAGCAGGACTAGATAAAGGTAATGGTTATAGTCACCGCCATAGCAGGACTAGATAAAGGTAATGGCTGTAGTCACCGCCATAGCGGATGGCTAGGCGTAGTCACCGCCATAGCAGGACTAGATAAAGGTAATGGCTATAGTCACCGCCATAGCAGGACTAGATAAAGGTAATGGTTATAGTCACTGCCATAGCAGGACTAGATAAAGATAATGGCTGTAGTCACCACCATAGCAGGACTAGATAAAGGTAATGGCTATAGTCACCGCCATAGCAGGACTAGATAAAGGTAATGGCTATAGTCACCGCCATAGCAAGGCTAGATAAAGGTAATGGTTATAGTCACCGCCATAGCAGGACTAGATAAAGGTAATGGCTATAGTCACCGCCATAGCAGGACTAGATAAAGGTAATGGCTATAGTCACCGCCATAGCAGGACTAGATAAAGGTAATGGTTATAGTCACCGCCATAGCAGGACTAGATAAAGGTAATGGCTATAGTCACCGCCATAGCAGGACTAGATAAAGGTAATGGCTATAGTCACCGCCATAGCAAGCCTAGATAAAGATAATGGTTATAGTCATGGCCATAGAAACAATACAATGTGACGTTGCAGCCTGGCAGGTTACTCAAGCATCAGCCGCTACTCCATAGGTGACTGAAGGCAATATATCTCCACAGACTTACAAGGAAAATATCTTTGGGTTCTCAGGGGGTTACATGCTAAGAAAAGGACTGAGTATACGCAGTTCTCTCAATTCTTAGTACATTCTGTTTATAGCTTTGTCCCTGACCACACAAGAGAGGAGGTATATAGAGGGCTATAGAAGTGGAACATATTCATAGCCGCATTACGTGGTCAAAATGTATTTAAAGCTATAGAAACCTTTGGGTTAAAAACACTGAATGGGCACTATAATAGAGAACCTCAGAAATTTGTCCTGACATAGACAGGAATCATCCCCCAGACCCCTGATACAGTTTAGCTCTTTTGCCTCATGGAGCAGACAGCAATGGCGCTCGCACTTCAGCTCCCAAGAGGCGTTTGCCTGTTCTTCCTGACCCCTTGGCAGCCCCAAGTGCATACGTCTCCAGACAAGCAGCTATATCAGTAGAACGGGTGGGTGCCATATTGTCTGCTTCTTCCTCCCTGACAGCTCAGTCCTTCTCCCTCTTATATCCCGCCATGGGAGTGGAGGAGGATAAAGGGAGAGGCCTGGATGTCCAGGGGGCCTTGGCAGAGAAATACCCAATGACTTGTCGATTCTGAAGCTGGATGAATCAGGATGGCAAGCATGTTCTTATTGCAGTTCAGTCCATACCCCCCAATGGTGCTCGCACTTGTTGTCTGCTGTTGTAGCCCAACTGTGCTAAAAAACGTGAGTTCGGACAGGTTTGCTGGACACATTGTATTCCGCTGCAGCTTTCATGAATGTGCTCCACCTGGTTATAAGAACAATCCTGATCCTCCATAGAATCCCCTCTCTCTGGAAGTTCTTCCCCAATCACAATAAGAGCAGGGGTGTCTAAAAAAGTGGCCACTCAGTGTATAAAGTGACACCTCTGTATAGAACTGAAGAACATTTTCTGCTAGACAGTATGAAAGCTGAAAAATTACACAAAACAGTAAAAAACAAAAAAAAAAAAAAAAACTCACTTAAAAGCAGCCATCTCATTTATAAAAATACAATTCCTTTATCCATTTTCTTGAATGAAGTGCTCCCCCTTGTGGTATCAGAGAATTTTACATGTTATCCTTCACCTCTCACAATCTTGACATATAGATCCCTTTATAAAGGAGTTCTTCCATACTGCACGTAACAATATAACATACAGACTACACAACTGCAACGTAACATAGAATCGCAGCGGTTATAGAAGACAAGGCGGCATTAAAATTATCTCAAAGACAGTTTAGTAGAAATGTTACACTCATATACACATTGCTCATTTTTTGTTGAAATCTACTTTTATATATCCTTTTTATATAACATTTTTTTTCTAACACAATGCTTTAATAATTTTATTGGCCTCAGCGGTCACGTGCGCCAAGTACGATTCACCTTCCCCGGCCTCCTACACAAGTACGGTCATTCCTGGACAACCTCTTTGATCTTAAAATCCCAGACAACCCCCTTAACCCTTTCCAAAGACAATAAATCAGTCGACTAACCACATCCTACAGAAATACACATTCCCATTTCAAAAAAAAAAAAAACCTGACCCCCAGGAGCAGATGCCACATTACAGAAGCTCAGCCCCTTTCAAGGTAATAAGAGCGGAGCTGCAATACCGCGGCACAGCCACTACACAGGGTATGGAGCCATCTGTTTCTGGCTCCAAACAGCTGATAGGTGAGGTGTTGAGTGTTGCATCCCCATCTATCTGGGGCTTGGGGGGGTTGAAAATACTGATGACGTATCTCACCTACTAGATTGGTACCCTCAGCGTTCAGCTGTTCTTAGCAGCTGATACATAGAGAATGGAGCAGGAAGCAGACAGCGCTGTTCTCTGTGTAGTGGCCGAACTCAATCACTGCAGCTTAGGTCCCATTTGAATGAATGGGAGCTGGTCTGCAGTACCTGGTTTGGCCACTACACAGGATACGGAGCTGTCTGCTTCCTGTACCATTCTCTGCATATCAACTGCTGAGCACAGCTAATCAATGGGGGTCCCAGGTGTTGGACCCTCCGCTAATATTTTTAGCTCAGTAATCCCCTTTAATGACCTAGTCCAGGTCAGAATGGACAACATTCTATTTTGTTGTCTGATTGAAATGTCATTGTGTAAAAACCCCTTTAACAATTTCTGTAGGGTATGGTACATAGGTATAGTTTATTATTACAGTCCTTGGGGACAATACAGTTTTCTGTGAGTAAAGATGTGTCACATTCAGTGAGAGAAGACGATGTCAAATCTAAACACTGTCGTATCAGCTTCATAAGGACGTGTGCAGAGCAGCAATGTAATAGAGATGAAAGCATTACCTGGACTGGCTGGACATAGATGGAAGTGGTAAGTCTGGGGTCAGGACGTAAAGGTTATTGTGTTTTGGCAAGTGAAGAGTCCTTAAGACGGTCTAAAAATAACAATATTAGAGCACATCAATAAAATAATTTCCATATACTACTACTACTTCAATAAAAAAATAAAACTAATAAGAATATGACAAAATAATAACAACAATATAATATAAATAAGTATTCTAATGAACATAATAGTATTATATCATATTATTATTAGTGGAGTTATTTTTTATTGATATTATATTATAATTGGTATAATAATTATTCTAATGAATATAATAGTAATAATACCAATTATAATATCATAATATCAATAAAAAACAACACTAACAAGAATACGATAACAATCTAATACTATTATATTCATTAGAATATTTATAACACCAGTAACAACATAAATAATAATAATTATATTATTATAACAATTGTAGTATTAATATAATATTAATAATAAATAATTAGAACTACAATCTCTGTATAAATACAAACACTGCATCAGATCAGAACGTTGGCTTTGTCATTACCCATGGCAAAAGAAATTTTAGGAAAATAAAATTAATATTACTAGTAATGATAGAAGTATAAAGCCATGTGACTCAAGTCTGCAAGGTGTGTCACTCTATGGAGAAAAAGTTCCTTGCCACTTGAGGCCATCAGAGACCCGTTACCTTTAAGGGGTAGTCTCATTTAGACAACACCTTTCCTTAAAGGGGTTTCCAGCCCATTACAATTACATTAGATTTAAAAGGGCCGCACACAGGGGCATTAACCAGAAGATCAGGAAATTCTGCTCCATAACTCACTCAGAAGCTGCAGCCGCACCATATATGACCAGTATAAATGTGAATAGAGCACTTGGGGGTAAAACAGGAAACCTACTACTCTGCTTCCCTCTCCTTAAAATTGTATGAACACATATTTGATACCTTAGTGGGCTAGAAATACGTCTTGGGTGACCAAGACTGATTTAGCAAAGTTTTTTTTTTGTTTTGTTTTTTTAAAGAAAGAATGTCAGTTTAGCAGGGAGGGGGAAGAAGGAGGAAAAGAACCGAATAAGTGAAGAAAGAAGATTTTTTTTTCCCCCTCTGATAAGATATATCAACGTTTCTTATATTTGCTTGTCCTAGTCATATTATATAATTTCTATTGTACTGCATTTGATTCTATAGTATATTCCAATCCCTGTGCCCTGTAGCATAGGGTCACACAATTCCCTCTTTTAGGGAGACGGGGTTTACCTACAGCATAATTCATTGAGATATGTCTAGCTCATGAATAGAATGCCAGAATTACAGAATAGACTGACAACCACAGAATCAAAGCAATAAAAGAGAGAAAGGAAATGGTCAACATCCGACCTTGCAGTCTTGAGACGGTTAGAGTCACTGTGTAGCCTTAGCCTTATGGTCTTGTGTTTTTAGGTATGTTTGACTGTTTCCGCAGGGGTCTCTAATAATGGCCCTGAGTCTGCCGTGAGACTACAACTCCTAGCATGCCTCTGCATGCTGTCATGTCTCATGGTTAGGGGAATGCTCTTTACATGGTACTTTGACCTCTTAAACCAAAGACTATTTTGCTGCAAATGGAAAAGTCTACTTGGGTGCATTTGCCTTGTCAAAATACGAAAACAAGGAGCAGAACGTCTCGCTTGTCGGATTTCTGTGCACTCAGCACAACACATGTGTATGGGAATCTGACTACGACCCCACTACTAGGTCAGGGCCTCCGCTCATGCATTTTGTATTCAAGGACCTTTCCCCGATGAGTGTTTTTCTTTCTTTTAGTAACTTAAGACCTGTTCAGGGCTGAGAAGAGAAGCCTTCAGGAACAGCATGTATCCGAGCAGAGAACAGCGCTTTTATTCACTGGCCTGCTGCTATTTAAAGCCCGAAGCTTCCAAAAATAGTCCGACTGTCCGCTCAAATGATAGGCCTGCACACTAAGCCTCTGTTCCTCCGCACGCACTGAAATGCCGCTAACTTAGAGGGGTTCAGTGTTAATAGATTATTAACCAACTCATGGCTGAAAGGTTTTGAAGGGACGGGAAATACAGGAAAGAGCTGAAGCCATACCGACCGCTCTATGAACTAAAGTAACCTGATGACACGTCATACAAAAGTCACTTTCTACACTTATATATATATATACACACACACTCTGTGACAATGGAGTCTGTCCAGGGGTGGAATATATATATGGCAGCAAGTCAACAGTCAATGCTTCATGCCAATATGTTGGAAGCTGGAAATATGGACAAGCCTAAAGGGGTTAACAACAAAGCAAGTGATCCCCTGACCATAGAATAGGCAGTCCCCCACTGATCCCCCCTTGAATGTTATGAATGGAGCAGTGGTCGGGCAGCACACACTGTACTTCAGCAATCTCCAGCACTCCCATTGAAATGAATGGTGCGGAACGCGTGCTACCTGACCACCGCGCCATTAAGTGGCTCCGGCCTTGCCATAAATCAGGTCCACGCCCGTGCATCAGAATTTGTGATGCATAAAAGGACCTTGCTCCAAATGTACCCCACAATGACTGTCAGAACGACAGAAAGCTAACAGATAGATTGATAAATTCCCCCAATGTAAGTCAAAAACCAAAACAAATGTACTATGTATGTGTGTGTGTGTGTGTGTGTGTGTGTGTGTGTGTGTGTGTGTGTGTGTGTGTGAATATATATATATATATATATATATATATATATATATATATATATATATATATATTGTAGTCTTTCCACTAACTGTTGCTCCCTCACGGCAGATAAGGACTGGTTAGATGCCATATGTTCCCTCTCTGTTACAATCTAGCGTTATGGAAACACTATACATATACTACTTAGATCATAGAATACGATCTTACAGAAGATATATGGACTTCCCCAGACAGGACCGGATTCTGCATGACCTTGTGGGCACATATGGCAGTCAAACGGCTCTTTTACAATGAGGTCAAGGAAGTAAATTCAGGGGGTTTCCAGATTTGCAAGAAAACAAATGATCCTGACGTCTCCAGTCTGGGAATGTGCCTTCTACCGGAGACGACTTTATATGTATAGAAGATGTGCAATGTGATCACTACATAGAGATCTAAACTTTCATGTGGGCTGGTGAAGTCACAAGTACATAGCGTCACCATCAGACAGGTAGTCCGCTATGGCCACAAGACTGATAGTCACACTCCAAAATTCTAAAAACAAACCAAAAGGACAGGGGATAAGTGTGGGATCACTGGGGGCCTGATCTCCGGGTTCCCCAGTGATCAGGGAATGAGTGACCGAAAGTCTCCCTAAAACCTCCTTGTGAATGGAGCGCCAGTACACTTGTGTCACCAGCACTCCATTCACTTCTGTACACAAGCAGCCCCATAGAAGTGAATGGAGCGCTGGTCATGCAAGCGCGCTGAAGCTCTATTCACAAGGCGGCCTTGGAGGAGCTTTCTGTCCCCGATCCCCCTGAGCTTCCAGAGATTGGACACTTATTCCCTATCCTCTGGATAAAGCATAATTGTACTTAACAGCACAAAAAAAATGGATTGTCTGGACCAGTTTCTGTATCCCGATTGTCAGTCACAATGATTGGCTGCAGAGATCACATGTCCATGTCAAAACATCATGGCTGGAGGCCAGGATACGGAAACCAATGGAGCACCTGGAAAGTGACAATATGGCAGCAGTGTGGACTGGGGAAGTGAATTACTTAGTGTACTGTAAGCTTTTCAGAAACAATTTTAACGGGCCAGACAATCCCTTTAAATGATGGCTATGGTGAATGCCAATTTGGCTACTAGCAACAAAACTGGGTATTAAAAGGGGACCTGTCAGGGCTACTTGGGACACTAATCCACCCACAAGTCCTTATGGACAGCTGGCGTAGTGTCCTAAGTCGCCTACTGTTAACTCTGTCCATGGCTGCATTTCTAAAAACCTTTGTACTTACCTAGAGAGGAGTCACTGAAGGCGATGAACTGCTCAGGTGCCGGGTATGTCCCGACCATAGACCGCACTAGCGTAGGGCTATACAGGACACTAAACCACTGGTCCATATAGACCTGTGGATGGTTTAGAGCCCCGAAAAGCCCTGAACAGGTTCCTTATAACTGGTTCAGGGGATCTTGAGCCTTCAGGATTGTATTGTCTTTCCCAATGGCCCAGCATTTAAGGACCAGGCACACCTATGGTACATCTACAGCAGGAGGTTCTTCAGAGGCTAAAATGGCTATACTGTGCTATACCTAGTGCAGGGCCTAAGAAGCGGGCCATGACCCCATGGGTCTCTCTTTGAGTCACGGACCACCCCTTCAGATCTGCAATAGGCAGTACAAAGGCTATGGATATAGTGAATACTTAAAAGGCATAGTCAAACAAACACCAAGAAAGGCTTGTGCTAAGCAGCTTATACTCACACTGTCCTCCACATCTCCAGATTTCCAGCCCTTTAATAGCATTTTGGACGCAGGAACCTGAAGCTCATTTTCTAGGATTTGTTTTATGTCCCCTGGAAGTACAACAAGAAATGTAATATTAGAAAAAAAAGACACCGAGAACTGCAAAGAAATAGTACAAAGCCATAAATGTGTCCAAAAGAGAGGCAGTGTGAACAACGGCCAAGTGTTTTTCAGGGCATAAAGACCATCAAAGTCAGAGCCCCCAGGGCAGTTTATGTAATGCACAGACGGGCTGGTTCCTCTAGAGGCAGTATCTCTCAAATCTGGACTATGAGGGCACACGGACTAGGGTTTGTCCTAAAGTGGTTGTCTCCAGAATACATATGAACAACCTAAAGAGTGCTCCCCAGCTCAGGGCTGCTCCCCAGCACCAGCCAGAATTAAGTACAATCAGACGCCTCCTCCTTGTGCGGTCAGCCCCAATAACTTATTTTTTTATACTAAAGCCAGGATAGTCCATCAGTATCTGATCGGTAGCGGCCCAACACCCTGACCCCACATTGTAAACAGCTCTGCTCCTACTCAAGTGACAGGTGCAGATTTGCAGCCCCGACTCATTCTATAGAACTGACGCACCGCGCCTATTATAAGGGGAGTAAAACCTCGGCCCCAATCCATAGCAGTAGCTCCAGGTGCCCAGAGGCAGCCGGCACAAATAAGAAACTGACGGATAGGTCATCAGTATAGAGATACTGTTGGGGTCGGAAAACTCCTTTAACCTCAATGACCATCATGTAAGACTGACCTCCTTAAAAGAAAACTGGTCATCTCTTATATCCCCACTGGTCTGTGTATACTGTGCTGCAGCAATGATGTGCACAGCCTCATGTGTGACCGCTGCAGCCAATCCCTGGCCACAGCAGTCTTATGCCGTACACCACCGAGGTCAGTGATTGGCTGCAGCCGTCATACAGCAGCCAGGCGCACCATGGACTATTCTTTTCAGTGTGGGTCTGACACCCTGACATCTGGATGAAGTGGCCACAGGGTTTGGGTTAGCGTGGCAACCTCTTCACTAAATACCAGGCACTGCGATGCCTGGCACCACCGCTGATCAGCTCCAAGCAGAGTCCCATTGGCTCTGACATACAGGAAAGCTGCCTGTAAGTGGTGCTAGAGAGAGTTTTCTTTCTTCTGGAGGAGATCTATTTTCCAACCTTCATGAGGACAAAAATCTTTGCAGACTTTTCCAGTGAATTCTATCAAAAGATCAGGATAAAAAGCATAAAGAACATTACAACCAATAAAACCACAAAAGTGTCCTGAATCCAGTATGAAATTCATTAAAACGAAGCGTACGCCGCTTTTTCTTTTATGATTTGATAAAAGTCATTTATATCGCTCAAGCAAAATGAACGGAAAGTTCTATTTCACATTAAAGAAGAAAAACCCTTTAATCTCGCTCACACACAAAGCGCTTTTTTATGATGTCCCAACACAAACAGGAAGGAGACCTGCGCCGTGCCAATTACTGTTAAAAATTAGACAAAAAATACGGCGGATTCTTCCCTTTCAAGATATGCCAGCTAGATGGTTTCCAAAAACGTTTCTTCCCTTCGTACAAGTTACTGCCTGGCTCGGTCTGTGCCATCGATATGAAGTTACAGCCGTGCGGTCAGGCTTTACTCGCCGCTGACACAGATCAATATAAGGCTGCATGCACGGCAAGTTATTTTTAAATCAGTTTGTTCATCTGAATAGCGCCTAATCGGAATGGCCATGTGACAGATTTTTAAAATAAAAAAAAAAAAAAAAACGTCCGTCACCCAGCTCCAGTAACATCAATTCATATGATGGCTATTCACCGGTCTGAGCTTTGTGACTGCCCGCTTTAACAAGCCAGCAAAAAATAAAAAAAATAAATAAATAGGACAAGTCCTATTTTTGGCCGTTTTCACAGATCCCTAATAGACTCGAGTCTATGAGGGATCGGTGAAAAAGTGTGCCGCATGGTTGCATAACAGCTGTGAAAAATGGCCCATTCATTTGAATAGAGCCTCAGCAGAGCCATATAAGACGCTGTTCACATGACTGTTTTAGGCTCGATTCACATCTGCGTTCGGGTTTCCATTCGGGAAGTCCTCTTGGGAACCCCTCGAACGGAATACCTAAACAAATAAAAAAGCGGTTTAGCTGGGAAATCTGCGGATCGGAAACCCGGAAACTGGGCCTAAGACTCCGAAAAAAAAAAAAAAAAAAAATAATGGATGCAAAAATCTCGTTGACTATGGAAACAGTCGATCAGAAAACATGTTCCTATCCATTAATTTCTTATGTCAAGCACAAAATTGTCATATACTCTGCCATATACTATGCTTTGTGTACGTTAGAGAATAAGGGATAAAAACTGATTTATTTTTTTTTCCCCTTTTAAACACTGACTCTACGGAATCCAGATGTGAACAGCCCCTAAGGATGCAAAGACTGATGCAGAAAATGCACATGAAAACGGGTGCAAACAGATGGACATGAATTTACAGAGATTTTTTTTTTTTTACATTGAGCACTATGTGAAAAGAAGAACATCGTCCACCGACCGATTGGATCCATTCACAATGTGTTTTTTACAACCATTTAGAGGACTCACTAAACGTATATAAAAACCTGATGTGAATCCACACTAATCGGAGCACAGCAACATATAATGAAAACATGGTGGAGGTGAACGGCGTGGCGAACAGTACAATCTTACCGACAGTGCAGCTGTCTTCAAGAACCACATCCGCTGTCTTATCTCTATATTCCACTTTGAAGTCCAACATACGGGAAAGGCGCTCCATAACCTGCCGGCTCGGAACTACGGGGCGAAAGGCAGAGCCGGAGGATGAAGAAGAGGAAGCAATGGATGCAGAAGTGTTAGGCAGGGGGGTTGGACCAAAGACAGGATTCTGTATAGTTTCTGAGCTGTAGTCACTGAAATTATAGAGGGAGAACATGGATGAAGCGTACCTATAGAGAAAGATCATCTTCCATCTCTACTACATGAACAGTCCATCCGGTGACACCGCCACTTCTACCGACTGCTAAATACAGGGCACCAGACAGAACCATACCACCATGGCAGGGGCGCAGCTATAAGGGGTGCAGAGGTAGCAGACACTACTGGTCCCTGGACGCTAACATATAAAATATAATACTATTCAAAATGGTACTACCCCTTTACAGATTTAACATCGGGGCCCCGGAGCGTCAAGTCACGCCTCATTGTGGGGAATAGAGAGAGGTCTGACCTGGGACAGCAAAGGGACATAGAAAGGAAATGGGACCTTTCAAGCAGAGTCTCTTCAGCAACCCAAACAAGATTTGTAAGAGTGGAACACCTAGGGGGCCTCCCAATTCTCCCCTGAAGCCAGATGTCGGGAGAGGCTGTCTCCCTTACGTTCTATTACATGTGCACTGTCTGGCTGAGCATGTATGTATATGGGGGTGTTGGGTATGATAAGTGTCAGCTGAACCATCATTCGGCCTACAGCTGTCTTAGGCAGGGTTCACACCTCTGTTTTCAGAATAGGTCCTCAATATGAGATTGGTGGGGTCTGAGCACCACTTACCCTAGCTGTTCTCAGCAGCAGATACAGAGAATGAAGCAGGAAGCAGACAGCTCCGTATTCTGTGTAGGGGCCAAACCAGGTACTGCAGATCAGCTTCCATTCATTCAAATGGCACCTAAGCTGCAGTGACTTAGTTCAGCCACTACACAGAGAACAGCGCTGTCTGCTTCCTGCTCTATTCTCTGTGTATCAGCTGCTGAGGATAGCTAGGCGCGGTGGGTGTCAGACCCTGACCTCACCAATCTGATGTTAGGGACCCATTTTTAGGATAGGCCATTCATATTTTTAACTTGGAAAAACCCCTTTAAGATTGACTATAATGGGATCTGTCAGGTGTCAGCTGTCTTCTCCATGACTTCACTGGGCACACAGCCATGCTTACAGGACTTCTTCATCCACAATGTTAGACTTATTCTGCACCAGACGGAGATGTGAATGTGGCCTGACGTGCATGGGGCAGAGGCAAACATTAGGGCAACAAGTAAAGGGGGGTATTGTGTTGCACAAGTACAGGATATCTGGACATTGTATATAGTGTATAGCTATAGGGGATGAGCGTACCACACGTACCTCTGTAAAATGCCATTTTCTTGCGGTATCACGCCATTTATTGCTGCCTGTCAGAAAAAAAAAGAAAAATGTCTCAGTGAAGAGATAAAAGTAGACAGAAGAAATACACAGAATATTCCCATGTAACCTGCCGAGCTCCCGTCTTCAGCAACCACCTTTATAGGACTTTACCTTTTCCCATCAGTAAGCTCCATCCATAAAGAGCAGGGGGAATAGATCTGCCCTATCTATCTAACAAAACAAGACCTGAGGGGCGACTATACACCTTTCTTATAAGGGGTTGTCCAAGACTTCACTAGTGGTGACCTATATTTAGGAAAGGTCATTATCAGATTGGTGGGGCCCAAACGCCGCACCAATCAGCTATAACCCAAAACTATACCTGGCCCCTGACTGGCAGGGAATTCAGAGGCATGCCCCCAAACCCCGCAACCTAATGGCCTGTCTTAAGGATTGCTAAAGTCCAGAAGAACTCGGTGTTGTTCTGTACTATTCCTCCTAGAAATTTAAGAATGAATTGACATGTGGGCGTTACCAGTTTTTGGGTGTCTCTAGTCTGATACTGTCCAATCCCTGCTCTTTGGCAGGAGGAACGGTAACACCTTACTTGACAACTTATTCATAGATTTCTAGGAGGAATAACAGAGGAATGGCACAAGAAAGATTCTCCAGAATTGCCATTTCATGAAGAATAAAATTTGTTACTAAACTAGACATGTGAGGGGAGGCGAGAGGTGTTCTTTAATCTTATGCATATCACTAAAACATGCTGTAACATTGGGACTGTTGGGGACACGACGTCTGGGAGCCCAAACCTGGAGAACAAGAGGACAGAGGTCCATTCAGGTCAGTTCTCCGTGCATTGGGAGGTCGGGAGACCCAATGTGTAGCGGAAATCAGTAATGCGGCTAAGGACCTATAAGGGCTGGGGGGGAGGGACACAGGCAGTTTGACCTCCGCACCCCCAGTACAAGTGTTCCAGCCCTGTGTTGTATATAGTATGGGTGTTGAATGTGGCCCCCTATAGCTGATCCGTGGGGAGGAACGTCTCTTAAGTTAGGTCAACTTCATGCACCAAAATTCTGAGAATTCAGTCATTTTATTTAGGTGATGAATATTATATCACATTTACAACAAATTAAAGTGGAATATTTTTGAAATACTGAGTGTGCTGCAATACTGAAGAAAACCACAAGAGGGCAGAAGAGAGACATGAGATAGCCTATTAACCAGTGCAGTACCAGTATACAGACAGCACTCAATGCTATATTACTCCAGGGACATGTATGTGAGAATGTGCATGTAAAATATTCATGGCCGGGGAATATGCTGCTTCATATAAGTAAGAGAGCCTCACATCTGCAAAGGTGTCAACAGAATCTTAGGTAGAGCTCCCCTTTAACATCCTGATGAAATCCGATAGGATGAGATGTGGTCCTGCAGAACGGCGTGCAGATGGTTCGGCACTGAGGTTATAACTAAGTGAATCCCCTGCCAGTCCACAAGTGCAACTTCAGTGGTCTCTGATGTTCCTGCAGCAATGACATCACCGGTCTGCATGTATGGTACATGACTAGAGAGGACAGTAATTGGCTGCAAACCTCACCAGAAAGGCGCATGTGATGTCATCACTACAGGACCACCAGAGCGTCAGCCCAGGTAACCTGATGCCTATATAAAATGGCGATCTATCAAACACTGCTGGAACAGATCTGTCACATCACACTAAAACCACAATGCAGATGTGACCAGAGCCTTAGTTATAGGGCCTGCATGGACTCTGAAGTAGTCTGAGACACACCCCCTGTCTCCTGATTGGTTCAGGCTGCTTCGCTCTGCCTCCTCTGACTGGCTGCTGTGTATAAGCACACGCCCATCACAGGCGCACTAGGAAGTCAGCGGCCGAGGGGTTAAAGGGGTTATCATCTTAAAACTTTGGACCAAGCTGAGAACATCCTTAGGCTTCATGCACACCAATGCAGTTTCTTTTCACACATTATCTGTAATTATGGATAGTATACAGATCCAGTCATTTCCATGGCCCCATGTAACTACTGTATGTGTACGGATCAGTGTCCGGGCCGTAGATAAGAGCCACAAAATAAGGAGCTGGTCCGATTCCTGTCCGTCCTTATAATAGGGTCTCTGGTGCCATCCGTGTGCAGTCTTTCCGTTTTCCACACACGACTACAGACATGTATATGACGTCATAGATCGCAAACAGGGTAACATTCCCCATCCCGATCACCTGACGTCACGCCCCAGGTCCATCTCTGTGACCTGCTCTCCAGACACGGACATGACCTCAGTGTCCACTGCAGCAGCCATAGATCCGTATTAAAGTGTCATCACCATAAGCCAAAATACAGAGACCGACCAGAAACCCCAAAAGCAGTACCACATCTGCCCCCACTGCTCTGTCTGCTAGCAACTAAATCTTTTGGGGAAATCCTGTAACCAAAAAAACTGCAGAGGTAAAAGACATGGAAACTGCAAGAAACTGTCAGCATGCAGGTGAGCCTGACAGCCAGCCATGACACGCTTCCCACATACAAGCCTCCTCGTGTGCATGCGTAACCTGCCCTGACACTTCTCCCAATAGGTGTCCGAGACAAAGAGCTCTCTGTGGCCCAGAATAAAACCCGCTGTGGTCGCACAAAGCCGCCGATGGGGTCGCACAGGCCGGGCCGTGACTCTGCACTTCTCCGCTCGCTCTTGGCGATTGTGCAAAGAAAACAGAGGGGCGGGGGAGGGGAGCTCCGATTCTACTCTCCAAATTGCTGAGATTTCCATAAATAAATCTTCAGAGTTGAACTTTGATATTTGTTAGAAACCTCACCGGTTTCCTGTGTCTCGAGAGCTAAACACACAGCACACGCAGGAGGGCGCACACGCAGATAATGACATGCGTATCCGTCACGCACCAGCTCTACATACAGTGCAATCCAAAGGCTGTGGGACTACAACTACCAGAACGCCCTGGTAACAAAAGGTTGCAGACCACTGTATCTATAGATACTACTAATGCTGGGAGTTGTAGTGGCACAATAAGAGGTTGCAGACCACTGTACTTCTATGGACTAGGAATGCTGGGAGTTGTAGTGCTACAGCAAAAGGATGTACTGTGAATGCTGGGACTTGTAGTCTTATAAATATAGTTCTGCAACCTCTTTGTAAGACTACAACTCCTACCATTCATAGTACGTTCATTCTTACAAGAGTTTGCAGATTACTGTATTAATATGTTCTGTGAATGGTGGGAGTTGTAGTGCTACAACAAGAGGATGCCCAACACTATTGTATCTAGATGTACTGTGAATGCTGGGATTTGTAGTGCTACAACAAGAGGATGCTGACCACTTATGTATATGCACTATAAATGCTGGGAATTATATTCTTACAAGACATTACAGACCACTCTATCCATAATTCCCAGAACTACAACTCCCAGCATCCACAGTAAATTAAAATACAGTAGTTATAATCCTCTTGCTGTAGCACTACAACTCCCAGCATTCATACTACATATAAATATAGTTGTCTGCAACCTCGTATGTACTATAAATGGGAGTTTTAGTCTTACAACAAGAGGTTGTAGATCACTGTATTTATGTGTACTATGAATGCTGGAAGTTGTAGTGCTACAAATGGATGATGATAACCAGCGTATTTATATGTACTATGAATGCTGAGAGTTGTAGTTCTGGGAGTTATGAATAGAGTGGTCTGTAAGGTCTTCTTGTAAGAACATAATTCCCAGCATTCTTAGTACATATACTACTGTGTGCCTGAAACCTTAGAGATGGCGTAGATGTCACAAATGTCGTAAATGATGATGAACGTTGCGCCCCCAATGGGTCTGCCCACACCTCGCCCACTTTCACAAAATGTCACAAGTGACATTAAAAAGTCGTAAACCACAGATTTGGTCAGGTCAGTGTATGGGGCCATGAGCCCAGATGCAAAAACCATGACAGGTCCTATTCATGTCCTTTCTGCGTTCCAGCCCATTCACTGAAATGCGTGGGCACTGACAGAACACGGATACCATCCTTTGTTTTCTCCTGCCTCGGTACATGCGCACCGTCGTGTCTACGTGGCCTTAGTGCTCCACAGGTCAGTGCTCCACTGTGAATAGGAGATAGATCAGGATAGCCATTACTTACTGATGACCTATCCTTAAGGCAGGTCATCAATATCTGCCCGGTGGGTGTCCTATACTGGGGCCTACTCAGACCCATTCATGTGAATGAGTCTGACCAGCAATATCAAGCACAACCCCTGCGCAACGTTCATCGCTGTGCTCAGTATTCAGTGCAGAGGCCGCAGCACTCATCCGAAGGCCATGGTCCCTTCAACCAGCTTATCCCGGGCGTCGGACCCCCCGCCACTCTGATATGACCAATCCTAAGTTTAGGTTATCAATAGAACAATCCCATAAAACCCCTATAAAGACCCTCCACCTTGTAATCAACAGTGTTCTTAGAAGTCTTCCCAGCTCAAGGACATGACATCTATTAGCCGCGTCCTGCTGGCTGTTTAGCTATTTTTGCTCGTGCTGCAGTTCTTGGCTGCCGTGCTCGTGTTGTTTTTATATAAACCGCTACCACATGATCAGGCCTGAAAAATAAGCCAGATACAAGAAAAAAAAAATCCCCGTACTGTGTACTGTGAACACAAAAATAATACTTTGCTTCTTCATATCGGCTTGTTCCATTTTTGTAATTTTGCTCATTCTGAAAGGTCAAACCCACCATTGAGAAGAAGATTAACACCTTCATGGCCAAACCGGGCATAATACAAGGAGACACCGTTCTGTGTCTGCAGCTCCCGTGAAGGCTTATAGGTCGCAATGGTCCCAGACTACAAACCAACCTTGTGTAGTCAGATCCTGCAGCCACACTTTCTTCTATCAGTCCGCTACTTCTTACTAACCTTACCAATGTATGTCAGTACGGACTAGGAGAAATATGGAAGGGAGGATCACTGACTACAGGGTCTGTATGTAATATGTAACCAGACACACAGGTCTTTGTAGGAGCTGAAGACGCAAACCAGTGGATTTTTAAAATTAAAACGGGGGAGATTTATGAAGACCGGCGTATGAAACTCCAGTCTTCATATCCCCTGGAGAATGTGCTTCATATGACTAGGCCTCATCCTAAATCAGGCGCAACCTCCAGAGAGGCGAGTGCCTGCACCGGAATCTACGCTAGCTCATGGCTGGAGTCGCTTTCAGTAAAATGGTCGTAAAGAATCATAAATCTGAGAGAACTGGCATCTATGCCCGCATCCCTTTAAGGAAAGTGGCGAGGACAACATAAAAGGGGGCAAAACTCAGGTCAGGTCTTATTCCTGTCAGTTTTACAGCTGAAGTAAATGAATACAGGGACACCCCCCTTAGACCTCATGTACATAACCATGTGCATGAGCTGGGTCTGTGGTTCGGCAGCATGTGACCTGGCTCACGCACACGGTCATGTACATGAGGCCTATGGGGTATATCCCTTGCACACCCAGGTACAGGCTGATTGGACAGTATCAGACTGTGTAGTGACACATTCAGCTCTGATTTGTAATTCCAGGAGGAGTAACTGAGGAACGCCACCAAGAACAGCTTTATGCACATGCTCCAAAATTGTTATATTATGGGGAATTTACTAAAACAGAACGGTCATTTGAGCCGACAGGTTTTCATTATCACCTGTATAGGAACCTAACCCTTGAGGGGGTGCAGCAACTGCAAACTTTTGTTGATCATGGGGGGTCTCAGTGGTCTGATGTCAAAGACATTACATTTATGATACCATCTACTATCTATATGCTCAAAATGACTGGTATTGTAAAAATCCCTTTAAAGACACCAATATTACAGGGTACAATAAGAAACAGAATCAAGGACAGAGAAAAAAAAAAAAGTCTCGGCTCAAAAAGAAAGAGCCCCAGGTGAGCCCAGTGTGACATACGGTTAACCCATTATAGTAAAAAATGTATAAATGGGACACGATGCCCATAGAAAGTCTCTTTTCCATTGGTTAATGAGCGTGTACTCCTTTAAATAACACGATAGCTACCAACGTGTCCTCCCACATATCACACGACTGATAGCACCACCTAAATTGGCCACACACTACATGCTGAGCTCATTTACAAACCAAGACACGTGTAAACCCTTTCACGCCCAGATCACGTGGTCCCCTAACCACCTGGGATGCTCGGAGCTTTCCCAATAAATTGTTTCTGACAGTATCTCTACTCCGATCACTGATCAAACAGCAAACGAAAATATTAAAGGGCAATGACAGCGACAGGAAGTAAAGCAGGGCAAGAGAACTGCGAATTGTATCCAGTAAACTACAACACAAAGGATTCAATCCGGACTAAAATCAGGACGTACAAGAACTGCACACAGGGCAAGAATAAGCTTAAAGAGAACCTTTCACCACCTCCAACAAGTCCAGCTCTTTACATCAAATAATAGTAACTGCTCCACTGATTCTGACACAGTTGGAATTTTTTCTCTAGTCCCCATTGTCCTTGAGCAATCAATGCTGTTAGTTTTGGTGTCTGCTATACTGTTTAGGCTCTGTACAGTCAGGAGGGCGGTGTCAGGCAGGAACAGACAAGGGGTGTGATTCTGAGTTCTGACACTGGCTGCCTCTGATTGGATCTCTGAATAACGCCCCCTGTCTGACTCCGCCCTTTGATATTACAGAACCTAAGGAGCTTATTGGGAACCAAAACTAACGGCACTTGTTGCTCAGGAATAGCGGGGGCTAGAGAGAAAATTCCAACTGCGCTGGAATCAGTGGAGCCATGCCTATTAACTGATGCTAAGAACTAGAATGGGTGGAGGTGGTGAAAGGTCCTCTTTAAAAAAAAAAAAAAAAAAAAAAAAGTCACGTCGTCTTTATTAGGATCCTCCTGAGTAAAATCACAAACCTAAAAAGAGAACATCACACGGAAAAAAAAAAAAAATTAGCCACTGTACAAGAAGCCATACACACGCTAGGGATTGGCTGCCATGTTGGTCAGTATTCACATTGCTTACCATTAATGGCTATTTACCTGTATCTGGCTCTATATGTTCCTGTATAGATGCGATATAGATTCAGAGGCTTCTGTGTACGGTTCCTTTTTGTGCTTGCGATTTTATTCAGGAAGTTTCTAAATTATTTGTCTTTATTACTTTAGACCCTGGGAGAAAACTGGAGAACCTGGAGACAACCCACGCAAACATAGGAGAACATACAAACTCCTTGCAGATGTTGCCATTGGCTACGAGGTAACCGTGCTAACCACTGAGCCACCATGCTGCCCCAATTCCTACTCATCTATTGCTCTGGCAGCGTAAGGCTCTGTTCACATTTGCATCATGGTCTTCTCAGTTTCCCATTAATGCATTGCCTTAGTAACCCATCCCCCTGAGGCCAGAGCAGCGCCGACCCCGAGCAGGGATAAACACCAACGCTGCGAGATGGAAAAGGTGGCCATACACATCAGGAGGGCGCTAGCAATGACCTCAATGTACATTACTTTACAGCGGCTCAGTGGTTAGCACTGTAACCTTACAGCGCTGAGGTCCTAGGATCGAATCCAGCCAAGGACAACATCTGTAGGGGGTTTGTATGTCCTCCAGTTTGCGAGGGTTTCCTCCAAAAGACATACTAGGTATATATAAGGGAATGTAGATTGTGAGCCCTATATGGGACAGAGGCTGACAAAATCTGCAAAGCGCTGCGGAATATGACGCTATATAAGGAAGTTAAATAAATACATTTCTGCACTTTTTTTTTTTTTAATTGAACTAAGAGATTATCCAAGGGTAGACATGGATGGCTTATGCTTAGGACAGGTCATCAATATCAGATTGCTGGAGGCCTGACAATCCCACCCATGAGCGGCTGAGGTCACCGGATCTGCAGGATGTCCAGTGCTGGAAGTAAACTCTGTACACTGTGTAATGGCCATGCCATGGTACCGCCACTACACAGTGTACAGAGGAGTCTGCATCCAGCTCCATGCACTCTGCAGACCTGGGGGACAGCTGACATTCGGGGTTGAGGGTGTCTGATCCCCACCAATCTGATACTGAAGACTTATCCCAAAAATATGCCATCAATATCTGCTCAGAACTGCTTTAAGTCTGAGGCCCCACGTTGCGGAAACAGCTTTTTTTGTTGTAGATTTTGTTGCGGTTTTTGAGCCAAAGCCAGGAGTGGATTGAGGAGAAGGTAGAAGTATAAGAACTTCCTATAGATTTCCCATTCCTATTGTAGCCATTCTTGGCTTTGGCTCAAAAAAACACAGCAAAATCTGCAACAAAAAAAGCTGCGTTTCCGCAACGTGGGGCCTCAGCCTTAAAGGGGTTAAGCAGAGACAAATAAAGCTCATCAGTGGAGGGAAAGGAGCTGATAAGCTTTATTACTAATATATAGGCAGGTCCCCTAGAGTACTAGATGCAGCGGGGTGACAAGTTGCCCTGCTGCCGCTCCTCCTCTCTGTGATGTCACCAGCTCTGCCCTACTCCTGCTGCACGTCCATAGAGTAGAGCAGAGTCTAGCAGAGTTCACATCTTTGCCAGGTGTCCATCTAGTTAGTGCTTTCAAACACGACACAGATGTAAATGTATTTTTTCAAATAAACCCCTTTAACTGCAGAATCTCAGCGAAAGCCGTCACATGTGATCAAGGCCAAAGATGACAAGATAAAAAGAAAAAATTTCAGATTATTTCAGGCAATCCAAAAACATCAGGGAAATGTCCACTTACTAATAGGTCCCAGTTGTTCTGCTCGAGCAGTGTGATGGCTTCATCAATGTTCTCGATACCGGTGCATGCCTGGAAGAGGAGCAGAGAATACAAAGAGTTACTGAGCGGCGGCGGGGCGGCGGGTCTCTGGTTTCAGGCTGGCAGCAGTACCAGGACTCTTAACTGTGTCACCTTCTCTAGCGCAGCGTGCTCCAAGGTAATGTTTTACCAAACTATGAACTATACATGAACCCTCAGCAGCAGCGGCGGCGGCCCTTGTCTCTAGTACTGCACAATGGAAACTATTTTACACGCTTCTACTTAAAGGGGTTTTCCAATGGCAGCAAATAAATCCTACATATTATATAATAAAACATTAAAGGGGTTTTCTGGGACTAATATACTGAAGGTCATTAATAAGTGATCGATCGGGACCTCCGCAGATCAGCTGTTTGAAGAGGCGGTAGCGCTCATGAGCCTCTTCCCTGTGTCGATGACATCACATTCATTGGTCACATGGTACAGCAGCGGCAGCTCAGTTCCATTCAAGTGAATGGGTCTGAGCTGCAATGCCAAGCACAGCACCTCCGATATGTATGGCGCTGTGCCTGGTATTCAGTGAAGAGCTCTAGCACTCACCTCACTCTTCAACCAGCTGATCGGTGGGGGTCCCCATGTCGATCAAATATTGAGGACCGATCCTAAAGACAGGTCAGGAATATATATGTCCCAGAAAACCGCTGGAAGCCAGCTCTACACACTGAATGAATGTTGGTGGAACCCAGAACTGAGCAGCTAACATGTACGGAGGCCCCCCTGCTATCCTCTGAGAGTAGATGTTGACGGAGATAAGGATCAGGCATTTGGATTTCAACATATCTGATCCTTGTACTCCATAAAGTTTAGCCGCCTCCAGAGGAGACTGACCGTGCCTTTTGCTACTCTTCCTAATAAGAACACCCGCACACTCAGCCAAGCCCAGCATGCATGTGCTATCTAGTGTATATGAGCAGAGTTACAATGTACACATTTCAAGATGCAGAATGGCAAGATGACAACCATCCAGAATCTTGTAATGGGAGGAAGGTAAATCTGGCCATATTCACATTTGCACTGATATCTCCGTTTTTCTGTTCATTTATAGCAACAACAAAAAACGAGAACTACTTCAGTGCCGGATCCATTACCTGACGGATGCCAACAGTGCCCGACAAACCCCATAAACATCAGTGAGGTCTGTCAGGATGCCACAGGGGTCACGTCTGAGAATCTGCACAGCCGTGTGAATAGAACCCTAGGGATGGGAAAGGTGAAGATATGGCACTAAGGGGCGCTATAACACTTAGGAATACTGTATGTGACCAGATTTTGCCACTAATATTCGGCCCCTGCCCGGGGCTGTGTATAAGGCTTGTGTGAATGCAACCCTATATTATCCAGTCCACTTTCCTTTGTGCACTTCTGGAAATCTCCTAATCCTTGCATTATATTCATGAACCACAGAGCACAGCATGTAAGGTCCTAGAGGTCTCTAGAGCTGCAACTGCACAAAAAGTGAATGTAAAGATTTCTAAATCTACAAAGAAACAAAACCAGTTCTTAAAATTTTTGCCACCCACAAAATTTACAAAACATTTCTAGTTTTTTTTTTTTTTTTTTTTTATCCAGCTATAAATCCCTTTCAGGCAGAAACTTTTGCAAAACCGAGAAAAATACAGATTGCCAAATGTGGAAACAAAAGGTGCACTGTGAGCGGACACAACGCTGTCTCCGAGACAAGCAGCCAATGCGGCTTATCACCCACAGGAAGGGAAGGAAAAAGCCTCATCGGGTTTACAAGATGCTGGAAGGGAGTCAGAATCCCAAACCCCCTCCCCGCCAAATCACAGGAGGGCAAGACGAGGGGCGATCACCTACAGGCGGCCCACCAACCCCTCTATGCTACTGATATCTGACACTAGCTCAGAGGAGACAGGGAAGCGATGGTGACAATGACTATCACACAACATAACTGAGCCTGCAGTTACCATCTCCACACCACATGGGGGAGACATGCACAACGGGCACAGAGGGTGCCGCACTGCAGAGGTAAACCATGGCCTATGGAAGTTATAAGGCCCCGGCTACACAGAGACACTGACTGTAGTCTCCATCATGAACTCAGCGTCGTCCTGCAACATTGCAACCAACCTAAGTGAATAGGGTAGCGCTGAGACCCTCCCGATCACAAGGGTGCCGCGACTGGGAATCCTAGTTGCAAAAAAAAATCCACAGTATTTTGGACAGGGTACAGACCCACCATAACCTCGATATGATGGTGATTGACCGCTGAGTCAGGAAGGTTGGGGGTCACATCTGCATTCGCAGTGACCATCGAAAATCGGCAGATGAAAAAGTTCTGCAAACCCGACTTATGTCTATCAGTTTCAGATGGATCCCATTATACATTATTGTCAATGGGGTGCGTCGGGCACCATTGGAGTCTGATGTTTTAGTGGTTCCTGTGCCCGTTGTTCTGGTCCTGTGACGGAGGATGTGTATGTCACATGACCAACGCAGTCAGTCCGCCATAATGGACAATGTCCTTATACCCAAATATCCTCCAAATCTATACTCCCATCTAAAACACCACCTGTCACCTAAGTATTCCCCATGGGATAACCATTCTGGAGCACCCTTTCCTGTAACTCTGCAGTGTGCCATTCCTCTGTTATTCCTCCCGGAAATGTAAGAAAAAGCCAATAACTGGATGTTACCATGCCCCTTGTCAATGGGGAGTGTCCTCACACAGTCAGACACAACACTGATTGGACATTATCAGACTGTAGGGACACGCCCCCAACTGGGGACACCCAGCTGTCAATTTATTCATAAGTTTCTAGGAGGAACAACAGAGGAACAGCACAACAACATTTCTGGAGCATCTTTTCTCAAAGAATGGCAGTAAAGTCTACACAAAATACAAGTTTTTGGGTTTTTTTTGACCCAGTCCCCCTATCAGATTTAACAACCTCCGTTTTGACGGACGTTAACACTTCTATTGGATCCACCCGGCTGTGAAAATGGCCAAAGATCGGACATTCGCCTTCTCTATAAAACCTATAGGGAATCTCCATCTCCAGGACTCTTATTGAAATGAAAGGAGCGGCACAAGCACAGGACACAGCGTAAGGATTAGTACGGCGCGTTTACCCCCCCTGTGGCTCTGGTCGGGTCCCCCATTTTTCTAAGTAAGCACAAAGCAGGCGCTGTGAAATCATTAGGTCAGTCTGCTGATCACATGACCGAAGGGGGGACCCAAATGACGGCTATTTCAGAAGGAAGAAGCATCAGGTCCAATGATCGGGAAGGGATGTTCCTAGGAGTATTTGTTCCCGATCACTGCCTGCATTTCCATGAAGCAATTGTTGCATTTGTCACCAGCACAGCTCCCTGTTCACACAGGACGACGCGTTGTGCCATCAACTTTATTTTGCCACGTAAAAGATGTGCTCATCATGTTTGTTGGGTCATCCCTGACACCATTATTGAGAGCAATAACTGGAAGATCATCAACTGATAAAGGCCCTTGGACAGTCATTAGCCGGGCCGAGCATGCATGTTCAAAATGGGGAGAAATCTGCAGCCAGACAACTCTGACAGAGTCTTATCTTCTAGGGAACCATAGGACTGAGCATGCTAAAATGTGATATACCCAACCCTACTATCCCCCCCCCAATATCTGCCCTCAGGGGAGTCTGGAGGACCCCATACAGATTAGATGGTCTGTATATATGGCCGGCATCAGATTCATCTGTATTACAGATCTGTAATACGGTGCCGAGACCAAAAATGTAAAGTCATGCTTTAGAGATAGTAATAGGGTTAAAGAGGAACTCACATTGAACATGCCGAACCCAAAGAGTCACGTGACTGCAGTATCTAGCGTCACGAGTTGTTGTACCGATAGACACGACACCCATTGTAACACTTATGCTCCAATGGGGCTTGCATAGGGTCACCTGAATTTAGATTCCTTTAAGCAATAATGGGAATTTTTTACCTTTATCCAAGTGTTCTCTTTTTATAGCCTATGAAGTCCACAAAAATGATCCCATAAGATGGCGGAGGCCATTTATTGTAGTGCTGGCCCACCGCAGGGGGTTAGGCTTCTTAGATTATTTTTGCCTTGACCCAGGCTCCATGACTAGGAGCACCTTCTGCTACCTTTTTATGGCATGTTCATTTAGTCTATTTTCCCTGTATAAAGATTTACTACTATTTTTGAGATTATTGAGACTGAGCTCATCTTTATACCCTGCTACGTAGATTAAGTGACAAGTGCTCCGAGGGCGGTTCCAATCCCGGCAAGTGCTCAGGTCTCGTCAAAATGCTAGGAACAGGCACAAAGTATGTGCCCACAAGCTTCTGAATGTCCCATCAAGGGTTAGGAGTCATTTGGTGGGCATAAATCACCTGGCGGACCCCCTTTAAAGTAAGTCTACCACCTCTCCCCACCACAGTGTTAGGGTTTGTTCACACAACAGAATCTGCCGGTGACTATGAAGCAGATTCCGTCCCGATTACAACTGAATACAATGGGAGGCAGAGGTCGGAGCAGGACACCAAAAAGATAAGCATGCTGCTCAATCTATCTGTAAGATCTACAAATGAGGTAGTTGGTGCACTGGGGGCGGGCCTTCTGGTCTCTGGAGCACTGCTCCTGCCTTTGCCCCCCAGTGCAGTGACAGTTGATCCTCCCAGTGCTATGACCTCAACCTTTCCACTTGAGCAGCAAAAGCAGTGCTCCCGGGCTGAAGCCCCGCCCCCAGTGCACCAACTGCCTCATTTGCATAAGGCTTCAAAGTTGTTTTTTTCCAAATCTACAAAAGTGACCTACATAACAGAGGTATGATACTTATCGGTGAAATGTGCCCTGCAATAAGGTGGGGACAAGTGAAAATGCTGGGGGTAGGCGATAGACTCCCTTTAATTCTCTCAATATTTCAATAAAATTACTGGAATTCACTTCCGATAATCCTGTTGAGGTGGCACAGACCTGTGATACAATAAGGAAATTCACAAGCTCAGAAGCAGAAGACTGAGCAGATTAACCCTTACAGCAGAGACACGTCCCATCCAGTAATCCGATGTCTGATAATCCGGCACTTACGTATCAATGATGCAGGAATTTCCTCTCCACAGAACTTCCAGCCCTGTAACATGGGACACCTCCAGCAAGAAAGCCACAAGACCAGGCGGGGACGCAGCGGGCAGTCATCACAATAGGAATAATTATTTGCCAGGAGGATTTATCTTAATAACCAGGGAGCTGTGACCGGCAGGAATGCGGTCTGATCACGTAACGCTGCAATTACTAACATGTCATCACTCACCACTAGATGACAATGTCTCTCCTGCCTCCACTAGGTGTCCCACTTATATGGCTCATATGGAGAGTATTTAAAGGGTTACTCCCGTCTCGACACCAGTTATTACAGTCTCAGCGTAGATTTGCCAAGATGGGTACATCCCTTTAAAGGGTGTGCGCCCTGCAAGCCGCATGTTATAGAACAGGAGGGGCTGAGCAGAGAGATACAGAATTTTATAGGAAAAGATTCAGTTTAACTTTTCCCACAATTTCTTTAATTCCTACTCATTTTTGGCTTAGGAGTCCAGTGGGAGGTGCTACTCAGTGATTGACTCCTAACCGGGGATTTTTGACCCCTGTTCTGGATGGAGCGGTGATCGGGTAGCACATACACTACTCTATGGGAGTGCTGAAGATAGCCAAAGTACAGGATTCCCATTGAAATGAATGAGCGGTGTGTGTTGCCCGACTACCACGTGACCATTCAGAATACCCGAGTGGTCGGATCCCCTCCTGTGGGTAGGGGATAACTCACCTTGATGAGAAAAACCCCTTTAAAATGGGGGAAAAAAAAAAAACACAAACATGTAAGTTATACTGAACCTTTTCCCATAAAACTCTACCGTATTTTTGTCATTTCCTCCTGACCTTTAACACGCCGCCCACTCATAAGAATGACTGCTCATAGTCACAGGTTCCCTTTAGGGCCATAGTCACACTTCCCCATAAACAGGCATGCTGGGCCTGGCAACATCACTGGCAACGCTTATCTGTCAGGCCACAAGGGATCGGGAATATTTATATGTCACATGCCTGATCCTGGATAGCAAACACATCAGAGTCTATTCACATGTAGCATGTTCGTGTAGGTGAATTCTCCTGGCCGTCTGCTATGTAAGAAAATGCAGCATTCAGGTAAAGGCGGGAGGGGTAACTGCACAGCACCTAGCCTCCCGGGCTAGGGGGACAGAGGTGCTAAATCGGCGCTACATCCCCTTCATTCTCAGGATTGGTGAGGATCTCGCTGATCTGCTCTGCTATTTCTGGAATTCCCATGTAAGTGAATGGAGACATCTGCGCATGCGCTGCCATCTCACCACTATGGCCACAAGATGGGTGTTAGGGCACCTCAGTTCCCAAAATAAATGTAGGTCCCAGATATGGCATATAAATGAGAAATAAAGCAAGGTTGCAATAGGTACTAAGCAAACATTTCCTAGTGTTTAGATCCTACAGCTCCTATGCAGACCTATATATCTCCATGGTAAAGGGCAAACGACGCATGTACAGTCTGATCCTGCAGACAGTGGGCGGATAAACTAAAACGGTCTAACTTTTAGAGGGTGCAAAGTTAGACTAGACAGTCTTAAACTGCACCAGAAAATGTCTCATACGTAGAGACCTCATGCGCTGGAGCGAGTGTACCCTCCGAGGGGCTTCCGATGATCCATTCTGCTAAATATAGAGCAGGTAGGATCCTGCTCCGGGACATCAGAACAGAACACCCCATTGAAATCAATGGGGGACAGAAAGCAGTCTGCTAGACAGGAGAGATGTATCTGTGGTCTATACAGCCATAAAGCAATAACTGCACACAACATCTTTATGGCCCGCACATCAGACAGGCAATAAGGAAACTGCTACATTCAGGAATTCCTGCTATAAGGTTAGCGTCTGTTCACACTTACGTCAAGTGATGGATGGACCCCCAAGACTTATAATGGGGTCTGCCCATAACAGAACCTACTGACTTACAATGGGATGTTAGCTTCCCTCGCAGTGTCCATCATTATGTCTGGAAGAATTCTGTATAATTGCTCCAGTTAAGTGTATCAGAATCTCCGAAGTGTGAACAGAGCCGTATCAATAGGAACTATAGCGAATCATATTACTAGATCGTAAAGGAAGAATGATCAAACCTGTATAGTGTCAAAGAAAGAGATCACCTCTGTGAGCACAAAGCAATGATATAAAGGAGAGAACTTTTATAGGAGTCTTCTTTGCTGTCAGTGCCTCATAATGACCCTATATATGTATTTTTGTAGTGGGTTTTTGCACTAATAGCTCTTATCCTCTATCTGCAGGACAGGACACACTGCGGAAACCAACAGCAACCTTCCAAACCATGTTCACTTAATACTGGATCCATTATAGTGGCTCTATGTATAGGCCCCGCTCCCACTTACAGAGAAGCCTGTGAGTCCTGCTCCCCCTGCCCACACATAGAGAAAGCCTGTGAGTCCTGCTCCCCCTGCCCACACATGGAAGCCTGTCCGTCCACACATAGAGAAAGCCTGTGAGTCCTGCTCCCCCTGCCCACACATAGAGAAAGCCTGTGAGTCCCTGCTCCCCCTGCCCACACATGGAGACGCCTGGTGGCCCTGCTCCCCCTGCCCACACATAGAGAAAGCCTGTGAGCCCGCCCCCCCTGCCCACACATAGGAAAGCCTGTGAGTCCTGCTCCCCCTGCCCACACATAGAGAAAGCCTGTGAGTCCTGCTCCCCCTGCCCACACATCCCCCCCCTGCCCAGCCCACATAGAGAAAGCCTGTGAGTCCTGCTCCCCCTGCCCACACATAGAGAAAGCCTGTGAGTCCTGCTCCCCCTGCCCACACATAGAGAAAGCCTGTGAGTCCTGCCCACACATGAGAAACCGGAGGCCCCTGCCCACACACATAGAGAAAGCCTGTGAGTCCTGCTCCCCCTGCCCACATAGGGCCTGCGGTGACTCCCCCCCACACATAGAGAAAGCCTGTGAGTCCTGCTCCCCCTGCCCACACATAGAGAAAGCCTGTGAGTCCTGCCCCCCGCCCCCTGAGCCTGCTCCCCCTGCCCACACATAGAGAAAGCCTGTGAGTCCCCCCCCCCCTGCCCACACATAGGGGGAGCAGGGCTCACAGGCTTTGTCTCGTCTTACATATATGTCTATAGGGGAGGCTGTCTGGTGCACCCAGGGGCAGGACAACTTCAGCTGTATCACCAGTTTTTGTGCTGTGGTTGCCACCCAGCACTGCCCCCTAACATAAAGAAGGACGGGTGCTGATGTACAGCCACCACAGACTAAAATGGGTGCTCCAGCAGGCGCAGCCACACCCCGGGTGCACCAAACAGTTCATTACATTAAAAGTCGATTTTCTTGGCAGTAAGACTGCACTATGACACTGACCGTCCCTACAACAACATATTAGAGTCTTAGAAGAGATCTTGATGGTGGTAGACTCCCTTTTGACGTAACAGACATCTGGAAGGAGTTTGTACTGGCGTAGGTGAACCAAAATAGGAACAATTCACTAAACTGCAGGTGCGGGATATATTTTAAGCCTCACTTGTATACGGCTCATCATGAAGTGTTTACTTACGTGAAATCTAAACACATATGTTCACGACTCCAATATCTATACATATAGTGGGCGGGAGATCTGCCGCAACTGCTATACATTCCGGATGCCTGCGACGTATAGAGCAGACAAGGGGATTTCCAGTGGGAGGTCGGATAATAAACTTTTCTTGGATCATTAATCCGCCGTATCATATGGCAGAACACCTACGTGTACAGAGACACGGAGGGAGGGTCATACGTGATAATGATCTGGTATGTATTACTGGATTATTGGGATCTACAGGACTGAGGCAATGGACGCCGTAAAGTCCCTTATACCCAATGCTAATCTGTCAGCACATATGTTAGATTTAGGCACAACTAAATTTTAAAGGGACTTTTTAGTAAAACTGAGCAATTAATTGCAGATCATCGATTATTTTTGGTTTGGTCATTTTGCATCCATGCTATCCTATCTGACACTGCCACGGTCTAAGGTATATGTCATTAAAAGGGGTTGTCCGAGACCCATGTGTAATGGATACTAATAAACTATCCACAGGACAGGTCATCAGTATCAGATCGGCGGAGGTCCAAGTCCTTGACCCGGCATTGATCAGTTGATTCGGTTCCTGGAAGCCGTATGCAAGCCTCCATACAAGCTTTTGGCTCTGTACACTGTATAGCTGGTGCCTGGGATTGCGGCTCTGTTCCATTCCCAGAGCTGCTTCTCTCTGTATACCTGGTGCACGGCTTCCAGCAGATGAATCAGTCGATTGGTGCGGGGTCTGGGTTTGGAACCCCCACTGATCTGATACAGAAGACCTGTCCTGTGGTTAGGTCACCTGTATCCATTAACCATGGGTCCCGGACATCCCCTTTAACTATATATTATCTAATAAGGATTGCCGATATGTGAATCATGTATTAGGATTCTGATTGGATACTGTACAGTAAGGGACATATCCCCCAGCCAAAGGCAGTGTGAGACAGGATGCTGCTCCACGCATAAAACAACAGTGGCGCAATAAGGGAACAGCATGTGGCGAGACAACAGTCTACACTAAAAGGCCGCATTACATTGTGTCACCGCTGCGGGCCTCTATAAAATACAAAGTACAGGGGTCCGATACCCCAACGGATCAGTCTCATCAATACTTACTAAGCGCAGCACTAGATATGATATAGCGGCTGAGCATGGTATTGCTGCGCAGCCCCATTCACTTGAATGGGACTGAGCTGCAAACAGGCCATGTGACTGACGAACGTTACATCACATGACCTATAAAGTGGAAGTCATTCACCAAAATACAGTGGAATGCGCTTCAATCAGCTGATCTGTGGGGTCTCAGGGGTCGGATCCATCCCAATCTAATATTAATGACCTATTGTAATGATAGGTCATTAATATTTTAGTAAAGGAAAACCCCTTCAAAAAAGAAGAAAGAAATAGAAATAGAACTGTGAAATCAGGAGCTACAAGAAGATATAAAGAAGAAGATAGATAGATAGATAGATAGAATAGAGAGATAGATGATGCTACAAGATAGATAGATATGAGAAGATAGATAGATAGATAGGATATGAGATAGATAGATAGATAGATAGATAGATAGATGATAGATAGATAGATAGATAGATATGAGATAGATAGATAGATAGATAGATAGATAGATAGATAGGATATGGAGGGTAGATAGATGTGATAGATAGATAGATAGATAGATAGAAGTAGGAGATAGATAGATAGATAGATAGATAGATAGATAGATAGATAGATAGATGTACGAGCAGTGAAAAGTCCTCGCTAGTAAGTCAATCCGGCTCTGTACAGATCATTAAGGCAAGATGAACAAAAGAAAGGGGAGCGGCAGCTGGTTTCATGAAAGAGCCAGAAAATGAGGCCGTGTTCTGCTTACTCATGGGAACAGCGCGCTGAGTCATAGCAATAACCGGCGTGAGAGTCAGCACAACCTGTCATGTCACACTGTGCGAGGCTCCCAGGACCCTACAGCAGATACTCTGGGACTGCTTAGGGGCTTTTATCACTTCCTTATATAGTGCACACATATTCCGCAGCACTTTACAGACATCATCACGGTAATAATATATTTCTATATGTATATATATGATATACACATGAGAAGATTACATTGATAGATTAGGATGTTCTCCCCCTCCTGACACTGACACCGGGGCCTGGAGGTGTGTGGCAGCTGCTCACTCATTATAACCCCCATAGGATTTAAAGGGGTTGGCCAGGAGCACAACATCAGAGACCCCAAACTGTAATGCAAATGATGTATGAACTATCCTGCTAAATTCTCATATACAGTATTTTGGCAGGGAAAATAATTATTATTTTGTATATTTAATAATTCAATTTATATACCCCCCCCCCACTCCATTTACACAGGAGACCCTAGATCTTGTGACCATCGGTGTCCCCAGTAATCGGACCCTAGCAAACAGAATCGTATTCCCCATCACATGGCTGGGGGATAAATTAACCCCTCTAAACTCTAGACAGATGGGTATAGGACCTGTTCTGGGTTTTGCCCTGGGCTCACTGCCACATACGCAGGCCCAGGATAATACATGGTGTGTGCGCGGCCATAGAAATGAATGGGTCAGTATGCTAGTCATGACAAACAAGGCTAGCACACTGACAAAGCGCACAGTCCTGTGCATGGAGCCCAAATCTCTGGATCTATGGTGCACTGCGATTGCGATATACGATGCCTGTCAGTGTTACACTCACAGGCGGCTTACTGGATCTTGCCTCAAGTAAGCCAAATAGGCTCAGGCGGATGGCAAACCTGTGGGCCATTGTTAGAACCCGCAGAACCCCATGATTGTGTAACGGGGCACATTTGGGATGACATAAGGAGTCCTTCTGCCTAAACACTTTCACACGTCCAGGAAAAACAAACAGTCTATGTACCAGTTTTCTGGCCCCAGCGCAGAACAGCTGAATTGTACTGACATGTGGAGTTCAGTAAAGCCGGCCCATGTTCAGAACAACACATAGATTGGTTTTCCCAGTGAAACAGCCCTTAGCCAGACCACCTATGCTGACTGCGACATCTCAGGGTTAACTCCGATTCCCACTGTTAGAATATATACCTCACTGCGGACGATGCAGGCTCAGCTCCTGACACTGTGCCCTCCCCGCACCATAACAGTACGCCATGGAGTGGGAACTCATCTTGCCCATTTCCCCTCAATGTTCTGGAGACTATGGGGGAGGGGGGGTCAAGTGATAAACTGAGATTCACATATGCCAAAGCACTAAACACAACACAGAAGTAATACTTTCTTAATTTTCCTTCCTTTAGGACTTCACTCCCGGCTTAGGACAAAAAAAGAAAAAAACTGCAAACAAAAAACTGTAGGTGTGAATCCAGCCTAAATGACAATCACTGGCATACCCTGCCCATGCCAACAGACATTGTAAGCAGTTACTGTATTGTCATTTTAAGGCCATGTTCACATGTCACCCAATGCCTTAGAACAGGGTCAGTCGATTTTTTTTTTTTTGCCTGGAAAACTAGTTCTGTGAATATCTTGAAACAACCAGAATATCCCTTTAAGTCTGAACTTCCTATACATTTCACATTACTTTTGTAGCCTTTCTTGGCTTTAGGCTCAAAAAAATTCAGCAAAATCTGCAACAACAAAAAAAAGCTGCATTTCCGCAACATTGGGCCTCAGCCTTTAAAAAAAAAAAAAAAAAAAATCATACTCTCCTGGTCCCCGGCGCTCCAAAGTCCTCCCAGCGCGGTCCGGTCCTGCTGCTCCAGCATCTTCTCAGAGTGAAGCTGCTCATTGGCTGTGGCGTCCCGGATCCTTCTGCGGAAGCCATTGATTGACCTAAACAGGCCTTAGGAAGAGACCCAGGATGTCACAGGTAGTGATGTCACAGATAGTGATGTCACAGGTGTAGTGATGTCACAGGTAGTGATGTCACAGGTAGTGATGTCACAGGTAGTGATGTCACAGGTAGTGATGTCACAGGTAGTGAGTGTCAGTAGTGATGTCACAGGTAGTGATGTCACATGTCCTTCACTCAGGCCGTTGATTAGCCTCAGCGGTCATGTGTGGTCGCTGGAAGATAACAACGAACCGAGAGGACCGGACCGCGCTGGGAATCACTGGAGCACTACAGAAAAGTGAGTATAATTTTTTTTTTCTCATTGCCCCCAGCTGATTTAGCAAATAATTTTTTCGTACATTTTTTCCTGGACAACCTCTTTAAAGGGGTCAGATCGGTGGGTGTCTGTCATCCAAGAACTGTGCCGATCAGCTATCTGAAGAAACCCCTGAGGTATGTGTGAGCACTGCAGCCTCTTCACTTAATACCAAGCACAGTGCCATACGTTATATAGGGGCTGTGCTTGATATTGCAACACAGCCATATTCACTTGAAAGGGACTGAGCTGCAAATAGGTCGCGTGATGACTGAACACGACCTCTCTGGCTTGTGAAATAGAAGCAGCACTCACCGAAGCACCACTGTCGATTCAGCCAGCTGATCTTTTTGGGTCCCGTTTATCAGATCCCCCTCCGTGATGACCGATCAACCAGCAGGTTTAGCCCATAAACATTGGCCGAAAATTGCCAGCCTTACTGTCCGCTTCCTCCAGTCATTACAGCTGATCACAGACCCAGGAGCAGAATCCCCTACCATCAGCTCTCCATCGTCAGAAAACTAAACGAATGGGACAAAGCCGCAATACCAGGCCCTGCCACTACTACGCAGACAATGTACACGCTGAAGAGGGCCGCAGCGCTCACATGAGCGTCACAGTGCTTTCAATATGCTGATCGGCAGGGGTGGTGACAGTCAGATCCCCACCGATCAGCTATTGATGGCCTATATTTAAGACATCAGTATTTTCAACCTGGAAAACCCCTTTAAGAATAGGAGAAGCAAAATTACAGGGATCACTTTCACTTTCAGTGCAGCTGCCGGAAAGTGACAAAGCCTTTACAACATTACAGCTGGAGTCAACAGGAACTAGAAAAGACTGTCCTGCTGCCACCGACAGTCACAGCCGCCCATGTCTGCTCGACAAGTGTTCAGCCACCAAAGCCCACGGGGTGGCTTCTGTATATCCTAACCAGTCACATATAGAGGGGGTGTCTTTTCTCTTTGGAGAAAATAAAGGTCACATTTCCCCTACACCAGGCACTTCCCGGCTAAACCTGGAGCCGCTCTAAGGGCATGTCCACACGTGGCTGATACGCCACTGCAGAATTGTATGCACAAAGGTCCACAGCATATCACTGCAGCTGCAAAGTGAATGAGATTTTGATAATGGAAAACCTGCAGAGTATTTCCCACATGTGAACATACTCTGATGGAGCGTTTGTTCTGGAACAGAGAGGAGACCGGAGCGAAGGCAGCAGTCTGTCATCCCTTTGCCATAATAGGGCATATGAACAATGGTTACCATGGCACAAAACCTCTTTAATTCCCTTGTAAATTGATGACTGATCATTAAAGAGGTTTTCAGGCTAAAAATACTGGTGACCTATTCTAAGGCTAGGACATCAATACCAGATCAGCTGGGGTCTAATACCCAGCACCCCGATCGATCAGCTGTTCTCTGCACCTAAAACACAGAAAATGGAGCAAAAGCAAACAGCGCTGCTCTCTGTGTAGTGGTTGAGCCGAGACACTGCAACTTAGGTTCTATTCAAGTGAATGGGAGCCGATCTGCAATACCCTGGTCTGGCCACTACACGGAGAACAGCGCTGTCTGCTTCCTGCTCCATTCTCTGTATATCAGCTGAATGATCGGGGTGTTAAGTGTCAGACCGCAAACCAATCTTAGTCCAGGAAACCCCTTCAAGATAGGCCATCAATTTTAAATCTGCATGGGTCAATCTGTTGGTCCCCTGCAGATCAGCTGTTTCCACAGCTCCCAGCATTGTTAATAAGCCCTGCACTTGGTACCCACAACTGCCACTATCAAGAATACAGTGAATGAGCAGAGCTGCACCCGCCATGTAAACAATGCCAGACACCAGAGGAAACAGCTGATCTGCCAGTGTCCTGACAGCCAGACTCCCAACAATCTAAAACTGATGGCCTACCTTAAAGATAGGACATTCATTCTGAGAAAGTGGATAACTCCTTTAACCAAACCTAAGAGCCCAAGGCTGATACACTTTACTTACACAAACAAGCTGCCTTCACACAGCGTCTTAGGCCTCATTCAGACAGTCACATGAAAAACTGTCTGTGCTGAATCCACTACAGACAGACAAGTTTCCATCAATATTTTCAGTCTGTACATCTGCGGAGGAGACAGAGACCACTGTCTTCAAGTCCATCATCTTCATAGTGCACACTGTAATCTTTTCCATGTACTCGTGCACTATGGTGAGTCAATATTCTGTCCATCCCCTGTAGTCACAGACAACACATGGGCCAAAAATATGGCTGACGGCAATAGGACTTATGTTCCTGGCACATAACTAAACTAACACATAACTTGGATGCCAATGACAGGCATCTTGTCTGACAAAAGTGCTCACATGCCATTGTAAGATTTTTTTTTTTTTCTGGACATAGCAAAGTATGTGGCACTAGTTTATTCTGCCAAGATCAGAAATCTCAAAGGCCATAGACCCGAGGTGGCTTTTTTATGCTCTGCTGGATGAATGGGGGTTCTATAGGTCCATTTAATGTACATGAGAGTCTTCTCAGTGCACATAATAAACACACACATAACACGTCCATACATTGTAACAAGCCATAAAAACAAGAGAGGTTTGTACTGAAGACAAATATTGTTCACACTGTAGCAAATTCTCAGCCCCTGAACATAAACAAGGTTTCTATCAATGACAGCAAATAGTGAAGAACTGAAACACAAAGTATATACGAAAGAGACGTCTATCATATACAATGAGTAAGCTCTATTTAACCCTAATACACCCAGCTGTGATGGGCAGATCCGGATAAAGGAAGCGCAGCAGCTGCAGCGTTGTCCAAAGACCGCTTGGCCTTCACCATGGCTGCCGCACACCCTGCAAAGGAAGACATTACAAAAGTCCTGATGAAACCAACTACCACACTAACTCCAATTGGATAAGCTCACCGGCGACAGCCCGTACATTGTGTGGGTATACACAATGTTGTGAGATGGAAGCTGTAGGGGGTAGTTAGGACAGCGGGCACGGTCCACCAGTCTGAGGGTGCTGTAACCTATTAGATACATGGGCTTCACTTCAGGAAGTGTCCACTAGTGCCTCGCCTACATTGGGTCACCACTGCAGAGTGACAGGGCTTTCCCCCAAAAAGAAGCCGGGGGGAGAAGGGGGTTTACACCAAGCTCAGGTCTATAAAAATGACACACAGGACTCTGGAGGCTACTCCTGTCCATTGCCGCTCCATGCCCCCAATTATAACTACCCATCAGCCTATGCCTAAAGTGCGGACACGACACAAAACGGCTAGGGCACCTTATGCTGTAAAGCAGCAGTCCAGTTTTTTTTTTTTTTTTAATTATCATCATTATTGATGACCTATCCTGAGGATCGAATAAACAATCCCTTTAAAGGCAGCATCCCAGAATCACAACTTACCACCTTTACATAAGATTAGTGGTCAGCGCCAGATCACAAGGGGCCCCACTAATCCCAAAGATGAGGGTCCTATGCCTCCTTTGGAACATAGCGAAGGGTGCTACACCACACAAAAACTTGTGGACCGATGAAGACAGCCAAGCACCGTACTCTGTAGAAAATGAATGGAGCAACGTCGCTTCCTCAGGAGGGCCACAGGACCCCTCTATTTTGTGATCAGTGGGACCCCTAGGCACTTATGTCCCATCTCGTAGCCCTTTAAAGCCTTGACACAACCCAGGAACATTGTAAAATGTAATAATTTTGATGTACCCAAATGACCAACATCTTGTGCCGCACCTCAGATAACTACTCCTGTCAATACGACATGTCTGGATCCCCTGGAGATCACACCCTGACAGGATCATCATGGGCACCCCCACACATTACTGGGCGCCCTCCATCCTGATATAAATAATACATGTCTGTCATCTCCATGGTAACCACAAACTTATAGGGGTCACTAGGGCTGAGCCCCCCACCATCTACACCCAGGGGTGACCCCAAAGAACATCCCCGGCCCTTGTACCTGGAAGTCCGCCAGGATCATCTCTCTGTCCGTGTTGGAAGCCATGTCACCCCGGTAGAGCCGCTCTGTGGGTGTCAGTGAAGGAGCCCGGCTAGCAGATCATGAACTCCAGCTGGGGCCCCTCGGGGCCGGTGCTAGGCTTCAGTGACGGGGACTGTCAGGGCTCCGCTGGCTCGTCCTGCTCCTAGATCCGAGGCCTATGCTGCTCTATGTCTCCGCTACCAGCCGCTGTCTCCTCTCTCTCCGCCGCCGCACGGCGCTGTCGCACATTTTGCTCGTCACCACGGTCGCACTGACAGCAGAGCGCTTTGCGGCCACTGTGGTCACGTGCTCCGTTCTAGCCTGGCTCCAGCTATCACCATGGTAACTGGAGGCGCTGTGACTGCTGGGCTGGCTGCCGCCTAGATCAGCTGTGCTTATGTTTAGCATTGTCTGTAGAGTGTGATTTCTTTGGCGCAGGTCACGCTATGTGAGTGTAAACCGCTGCGGAATACGTTGGTGCTATATAAATGGTTACATTAGTGTAGACATCTAGCAATTTCTGTGTGTTCTGCAAGATCTGATGATAATCTTACGTGAATGATCGGTACCATTTTTAATGTGGGGGACAACAATTGCACACACCCCCATCCGATGTTTATGGTATAATCTAGCCGTATGCTGTCAACGTCTGCCTTAAGATAAGGTTGGGACCATTTTGTTAACATGGGGGTCAATGGTCTCACCCCTCCCACAATCCAATTTTAATGGTTTATTCGTTTATTCTAACTGTATGCCATCAACGTATGTAGTAAAATTTAGTTGGTATTATTTTGTTGAAATGGGGAACAATAGTCGGACCCCCCAATACTACATGGTTTATTCTAGGTATATGCCGCGAACATCTATAGTAAGATGAGGTTGGTACCATTTTG
Source organism: Leptodactylus fallax (assembly GCA_947044405.1). Taxonomy (NCBI): domain Eukaryota; kingdom Metazoa; phylum Chordata; class Amphibia; order Anura; family Leptodactylidae; genus Leptodactylus; species Leptodactylus fallax. Next base: position 225,118 of record CAMRHE010000076.1, on the reverse strand, counting down.
TTAAGGTTGGTACCGTTTTGTTGGGGGACTATGGTTGAACTCCCATCCAATGTTAATTAATGGTATATTCTAGCCATATTCCATCAATGTCTGTAGTAAGATAAGGTTGGTACCATTTTATATCGTGGGGGCAATGGTCAGACCCTCCCCAATCTGATGTTAATGGTATATTTTAGCCATATGCTATCAATGTCAGTAGTAAAGTATGGTTTGTGCCATTGTGCTGACATGAGAGACAATTATAGGACATTATACCATGTGGTGTGTATTATACTGTGTGGAGGCCACTAAGGTGGCATTATACTGTGTGGGGGCACCAATGGGGCATGATACCACGTTGAGGCCTATAAGGAGGCTTTATACTGTGTGTGGGGCACTAAGAATGCTTCATCACTGTATATGTATGGGGACACGAAAGGAACTGGGTGGGGTCAGAGGGCGTATGGTTGGCCCTGGGCAGGGTTAGATGTGTCTTAATATATGTAAATACTGGACATGTTCATCTTGAACCTTTACTTGATGGCAGACCAAGGTGGACCTTTACTTAAAATAGTTGAGTACCCTTACGCTAGGGACTCACCCTCTTGGCTTCTCACAATACACAACCCACATTCTAAGGATAGGTCATCAATAGTCCTGTAAAACCCCTTTAAAGACCCTAGTCATGCCGACCTGCCACATCCTTCCTTCCCAGGTAGCTGCCAGTCTGTATGCGGTCTGTAATGATTCTTGGACGTCTCCCTCCTTCCCCCCTGTACAGATACAATTGAGGTCTCTGTCATTGGACTATGCCGTGTACATTCGCCAGGGCTGTACAGAATGGCACTACTGGAGTGCGGAGACGTAATCTGGGGTTACACAAATAAAAATGGAACCTTCTGCTTGAAGTGTGAGTTAGTTGGGAGCGTCCTTATCAGAGTGTAGGGTACTGGAGCCAGCCCCATTCACATGAATCAGACCGCACTGTAGTTCCCTGAACCGCAGGTTTACTGAGGAGCTGCTGTGCAGGGAAAAACAGTGAACTAAACTAGCTCTGCAGCCCCTTCGTTCCCAGGATCGGGGGATACTAGTAATATGCATCACTTTACAAGGTGGATATACCCCTTTAAATCCAGAAACCTTTAAGGTTAGTGTCTCATTAACCTGACATTCCATTGCTTCTCTATTAAATAGTGACGTATTACCCCCTGCTTCAATGCAGATGGCTAAGACTGCCCTCACGATATGCATGGCTGCATGCTTCATCCCAGAAATGTAGCTTGGGGTCTCTCGCCTTGTATTGGGGCACCCAACTGAAGAGATACCTATGTTTAAATAAAAAAAAAATATATAATGTTAAAGGGGTTGTGCCGTTATGGACACTTATCCACAGGACAGGGGATAAGTGTCGGATCGCTGGGGGCCCATTCGCCGGATTCCACAGTAGTCAGGAGGATGGGGGACCAAAAGTCCCCCTAAAGCCTCCTTGTGAATAGAGCACCAGTGCGCTTGCGGACCAGCACTCCATTCAGTGCTATGGGGCTGTCGGGACTGTAATCTCCGACAGCACCCTCAGTCCTCCAGATGACTAAGGGACCTTGCAGTCGGGCCCCCCCAACGATTGGACACTTATCCCCTGTCCTGTGCATAGTGGATAAATGTCCATAACAGGACAAAAGAGGTATGCTTTTTTCCATTAAATAGCACTATACCTATCCATAGGCTGTGCCTGGTATTGCAGGTCACTATCATTATTATTATTTATTTATAGAGCACCATTAATGCCATGGTGCACAGCAGTGACACTGCTATAGGGTTTTCCCATGAACATAACTATATTTAAATTTGTAGACAATTAAAACATAATAATTTTTTGCAAATATAAATAATTAAAAAATTTGCAGAGTTTTAGGCTGAGGTCCCACATTGCGGAAGAGCTTCTTCTTTTTATACCCCTCCCTTCTGCCAGTCCACTCCTGGCTTTGGTGAGTTAGTTGCAGAGTAGTAAAGATTTCCTCTAACCATCTTAGTGGTGACATCTGTTGTCTTGACAGGTTGCCAGTGGATACAACCTTAAATGCAGGAACTTTCTATGGTCTGTCAGACACCCATCCATGATGTCCTTATTGTGGTCGGGTTATCTTCTCATACATGTAGTGTCCCCTCCTGATAACCAGCCATGATGTCCTTATTGTGGTCGGGTTATCTTCTCATACATGTAGTGTCCTCCTGATAACCAGCCATGATGTCCTTATTGTGGTCGGGTTATCTTCTCATACATGTAGTGTCCCTCCTGATAACCAGCCATGATGTCCTTATTGTGGTCAGGTTATCTTCTCATACATGTAGTGTCCCTCCTGATAACCAGCCATGATGTCCTTATTGTGGTCAGGTTATCTTCTCATACATGTAGTGTCCCTCCTGATAACCAGCCATGATGTCCTTATTGTGGTCGGGTTATCTTCTCATACATGTAGTGTCCCTGCCTGATAACCAGCCATGATGTCCTTATTGTGGTCAGGTTATCTTCTCATACGTGTAGTGTCCCTCCTGATAACCAGCCATGATGTCCTTATTGTGGTCGGGTTATCTTCTCATACATGTAGTGTCCCTGCCTGATAACCAGCCATGATGTCCTTATTGTGTCCAGGTTATCTTCTCATACATGTAGTGTCCCTCCTGATAACCAGCCATGATGTCCTTATTGTGGTCGGGTTATCTTCTCATACATGTAGTGTCCTCCTGATAACCAGCCATGATGTCCTTATTGTGGCCGGGTTATCTTCTCATACATGTAGTGTCCTCCTGATAACCAGCCATGATGTCCTTATTGTGGTCGGGTTATCTTCTCATACATGTAGTGTCCTCCTGATAACCAGCCATGATGTCCTTATTGTGGTCAGGTTATCTTCTCATACATGTAGTGTCCCCTCCTGATAACCAGCCATGATGTCCTTATTGTGGTCAGGTTATCTTCTCATACATGTAGTGTCCTCCTGATAACCAGCCATGATGTCCTTATTGTGATCAGGTTATCTTCTCATACACGTAGTGTCCCTCCTGATAACCAGCCATGATGTCCTTATTGTGGTCGGGTTAGCTTCTCATACATGTAGTGTCCCTCCTGATAACCAGCCATGATGTCCTTATTGTGGTCAGGTTATCTTCTCATACATGTAGTGTCCCTGCCTGATAACCAGCCATGATGTCCTTATTGTGGTCGGGTTATCTTCTCATACGTGTAGTGTCCCTCCTGATAACCAGCCATGATGTCCTTATTGTGGTCGGGTTATCTTCTCATACATGTAGTGTCCCTCCTGATAACCAGCCATGATGTCCTTATTGTGGTCGGGTTATCTTCTCATACATGTAGTGTCCCTGCCTGATAACCAGCCATGATGTCCTTATTGTGGTCGGGTTATCTTCTCATACATGTAGTGTCCCCTCCTGATAACCAGCCATGATGTCCTTATTGTGGTCAGGTTATCTTCTCATACATGTAGTGTCCCCTCCTGATAACCAGCCATGATGTCCTTATTGTGGTCAGGTTATCTTCTCATACATGTAGTGTCCTCCTGATAACCAGCCATGATGTCCTTATTGTGATCAGGTTATCTTCTCATACACGTAGTGTCCCCTCCTGATAACCAGCCATGATGTCCTTATTGTGGTCAGGTTATCTTCTCATACATGTAGTGTCCCTCCTGATAACCAGCCATGATGTCCTTATTGTGGTCGGGTTATCTTCTCATACATGTAGTGTCCCTGCCTGATAACCAGCCATGATGTCCTTATTGTGGTCGGGTTATCTTCTCATACGTGTAGTGTCCCTCCTGATAACCAGCCATGATGTCCTTATTGTGGTCGGGTTATCTTCTCATACATGTAGTGTCCTCCTGATAACCAGCCATGATGTCCTTATTGTGTCCGGGTTATCTTCTCATACATGTAGTGTCCTCCTGATAACCAGCCATGATGTCCTTATTGTGGTCGGGTTATCTTCTCATACATGTAGTGTCCTCCTGATAACCAGCCATGATGTCCTTATTGTGGTCGGGTTATCTTCTCATACATGTAGTGTCCTCCTGCTAACCAGCCATGATGTCCTTATTGTGGTCGGGTTATCTTCTCATACATGTAGTGTCCCCTCCTTATAACCAGCCATGATGTCCTTATTGTGGTCAGGTTATCTTCTCATACATGTAGTGTCCTCCTGATAACCAGCCATGATGTCCTTATTGTGGTCAGGTTATCTTCTCATACATGTAGTGTCCCCTCCTGATAACCAGCCATGATGTCCTTATTGTGGTCGGGTTATCTTCTCATACATGTAGTGTCCTCCTGATAACCAGCCATGATGTCCTTATTGTGGTCGGGTTATCTTCTCATACATGTAGTGTCCCTGCCTGATAACCAGCCATGATGTCCTTATTGTGGTCGGGTTATCTTCTCATACGTGTAGTGTCCCTCCTGATAACCAGCCATGATGTCCTTATTGTGGTCGGGTTATCTTCTCATACATGTAGTGTCCTCCTGATAACCAGCCATGATGTCCTTATTGTGTCCAGGTTATCTTCTCATACATGTAGTGTCCTCCTGATAACCAGCCATGATGTCCTTATTGTGGTCGGGTTATCTTCTCATACGTGTAGTGTCCCTCCTGATAACCAGCCATGATGTCCTTATTGTGGTCGGGTTATCTTCTCATACATGTAGTGTCCCCTCCTGATAACCAGCCATGATGTCCTTATTGTGGGCAGGTTATCTTCTCATACATGTAGTGTCCTCCTGATAACCAGCCATGATGTCCTTATTGTGGTCGGGTTATCTTCTCATACATGTAGTGTCCTCCTGATAACCAGCCATGATGTCCTTATTGTGGTCAGGTTATCTTCTCATACATGTAGTGTCCCCTCCTGATAACCAGCCATGATGTCCTTATTGTGGTCAGGTTATCTTCTCATACATGTAGTGTCCTCCTGATAACCAGCCATGATGTCCTTATTGTGGTCGGGTTATCTTCTCATACATGTAGTGTCCCTGGCTGATAACCAGCCATGATGTCCTTATTATGGTCGGGTTATCTTCTCATACATGTAGTGCCCCTTTCTGATAACCAGCCATGATGTCCTTATTGTGGTCAGGTTATCTTCTCATACATGTAGTGTCCTCCTGATAACCAGCCATGATGTCCTTATTGTGGTCGGGTTATCTTCTCATACATGTAGTGTCCTCCTGATAACCAGCCATGACGTCCTTATTGTGTCCGGGTTATCTTCTCATACATGTGTGTCCCTCCTGATAACCTGCCATGATGTCCTTATTGTGGTCGGGTTATCTTCCATACATGTAGTGTCCCTCCTGATAACCTGCCATGATGTCCTTATTGTGGTCGGGTTATCTTCTCATACATGTAGTGTCCCTGGCTGATAACCAGCCATGATGTCCTTATTATGGTCGGGTTATCTTCTCATACATGTAGTGCCCCTTTCTGATAACCAGCCATGATGTCCTTATTGTGGTCAGGTTATCTTCTCATACATGTAGTGTCCCTCCTGATAACCAGCCATGATGTCCTTATTGTGGTCGGGTTATCTTCTCATACATGTAGTGTCCTCCTGATAACCAGCCATGATGTCCTTATTGTGGTCGGGTTATCTTCTCATACATGTAGTGTCCTCCTGATAACCAGCCATGATGTCCTTATTGTGGTCAGGTTATCTTCTCATACATGTAGTGTCCTCCTGATAACCAGCCATGATGTCCTTATTGTGGTCAGGTTATCTTCTCATACATGTAGTGTCCTCCTGATAACCAGCCATGATGTCCTTATTGTGGTCAGGTTATCTTCTCATACATGTAGTGTCCTCCTGATAACCAGCCATGACGTCCTTATTGTGTCCGGGTTATCTTCTCATACATGTAGTGTCCCTCCTGATAACCTGCCATGATGTCCTTATTGTGGTCGGGTTATCTTCTCATACATGTAGTGTCCCTCCTGATAACCTGACCACAATAAGGACATCATGACTGGATTTCTGATAAGTCCCAGACCATAGAAAGTTCCTGCATTCATGGTCGTTTCCATTGGCAACTGATCAAGACAACAAAGGTCACCACTAGTTAGAGCAAATCTTGAAAACTCTGCAAAATTGTTAATTATTTATATATGCAAAAATTATTAACTTTTAATTGTTTACATATCTAAATATGGTTATGTTTATGGGGAAAAACATCTCCTTTTTCTCATTTTAGACAATCCTTATCATACTATATAATTAATTATTGATGACCTATCTTTAGGGATAGATAGTCCATATCTGTTCAGTGAGGTCCTCACCCAGAACCTACACAGATCAGCTACTCAAGAAAGCTGCATCGCTCAGGTGATTGGCACTTCCACTTCACAGACCATTGACTTTACAGTCATTTGTCATGTGACCTGTTTGCAGCTCAGTCTCATTTAAGTGAATGGGGTTGAGCTGCTATACCAAGCACAGCCACTATACAATGTACAGCAATGTGTTTGGTATTCAATGAAGAAGCCACAGTGTTCACCCAAACTCTTCGGATAGGTCATCAATAGTTAACTTTCAGAAACCCCTTTAACTCTGTCTAACATCACCACAGTTATCATGATATACCTTACTCCTCACATCTTCACACCACATCTATAGCACCCATTTGACCTTTGGTCCATAGTATGAGACATCATCCTCTACACCCCATATTGCTACATGATCAGCACATCCCATATATACATTTTTCAACATAACTTAAAAATATAGTCCCAAATTTCTTATTGTGTAAAATTTCCCCATCGCCTTGAACAGGAAAACTCACTGCTTTGCGGGGAAAGGGAAGCGACTACTATGAGCACTACAGAATGTCATTTAAAGGGGTTGTCAATTTTTATCTCCTTGGACTAGGGAAGTTGCACAGTTCAGTTTGCACCAAGGCCTGTCCATCCAGTAGGAATATCAAACATGGCGGACATGCTATACAATTGCTTCCTTATGGGCACTGGAGCAGTTTCTGACTCTTACACCACAGTCTATCATTCTCTCCAATGTCCATGCAGCACAGCCCTAACAAACCTTCAGGATAGAGATGTGAACAGGGTTGTAGCTATAGGGGTGCAGCCGTAACAATCGCTACAAAGCCCCGGACCCTAAGGTGGTCCCAGAGGTCCCTCTACCACATTAAATATACCACTATTCTAAATGGCACAAAGTAAGTAGGGGCCCCAGTACAGATTTTGTGGTAAGACCCAAAGCTTCAAGTTACACCTCTAGATGTGAATGATCTTGTGATATAAGGTAACAGAAATATTTCCATGAATTGTTATATTTAGGGGTTCATTTCCATCTGGGATTTAGTGTTCCAGCACATGCATTGACACACACAGCTGTACACGACATAGTCCAATGACAAGTAAGACATTACAATTTTCTCTCATCCCCCGCACATTTCAGTAACAATAACTGGGTTAAGCATTAACTTACCTTAATTCAGAATGTATATCCATGTAAGTGTGGCCTTTGTGCAGCCAGCGACAAATACAAGGTGGAAAAATCTGCCAGACATGGGGCATATTAGAAAAAGACCAGAGTCACATAAACGTAATACAGAAGGATTCTGGTGTCCCGGTTATGGTTGCAACAAGCATATAATGTCCCCTCTCACTTCTACTGAACCATCCTTAGATAGGCTTCTGTGGTGATCTAAATCCACTGTAACTAACCTGTAGGCATTCTGTGTGTCGCCTGGCCCATTGGACCCAGGATCTGATGGACCCAGGCTCTGATGCAGAAGATAGTGCCACCTGGAGGTGATTTTTCAGCGAATAGTTTCCCACTATGATCTACACTGATGAGTAAAAGGGTAACAATGTTTTGAACTTTTGACTTTCAGGCTCCATATCTCACCCTCTACTACAGCCTCGAGCGTGAGACTACCATCATTTTATAGAGAATCATCTTGGCTTTCTCATACATAACTATTTAGCATAAGATTAGTTATGCAGATTCTTATCATGTAACTGTTTTGCTCCTAAAAATCTAAATTTAGATTTTTATAATTTTGTAAATCCACTTTTGGCTTTCAATACTGCCTGAATCCTTCTGGGCATGCTCTCGATCAGATTCCAGCATGTCTTGACTGATCTTAGGTCTCTTCCACAAGTTCCCAAGTTTGGTGGATACTGGTCAACTCACTTGGGTACGACTACAGCTCTTTCTTCAACTCTATCCAAATGTGTTCGATTGGGTTGAGCTATTGGGACCATGGGAGCCAATCCAGCACCTCTACTTCATTGTCATTGAACCATTTCTTTGCTAATTTTGACGTATGCTTCAGGTCGTTGTCCTCCTGGAACACTATGTCGTCCTTTTAATAACCATAGTACTTGAGTGTATGAAGTAACTCATCTTGTAGGATATTCGCATATACAGTAGCTCAGCACTGAGACCACCATTGATTCTGGTCACGTGTCCAACGCCTTTGGCTGTGAAACAACCCCATATAATGCTTCCCCCACCAAACTTGACAGATCTGTCCAGTTCTCATTCTGTTAGCCCCCTTTTCTCTTCATTCTTCCAGACCCATTTGCACCCAGTCTATTGAATTTCATCTTATTGCTCCAAATTACCTGTTTCCAATCCTCTACTGTCCACTTTAGCCGACAGTTGTTGCGGGCCATCATTCTAAACTTGTGTAACGCGCGTCGCACAGTCTGTGATCTCACTATTACGAAGCATACAAGCCACTGCCATTGCCATGTTTGTTGAGTCAGATAGACCTTGCGATGAGCTGACTTGTTGACTCCGATATTTTGCTTGGACGTCCACCCCTTGGCTTTTAAATGGTTGGAAGGACTTTATTTCATATTCTTCCAACTGTCATAGCACTCACATGATACAGTTTGGCAATTTTCTTGGCTGAGAGCCTGCTATTGATGAGCTGGATCATGCTGTTACTCTTTTTTTGGAAAATCTTCATGGCTGATTTGAACCAGTGACCTTTCGCTTGGGAATCAACCTAGTAACACACTGCGCTATTAGGGTGAGTGCCACCACCTCCTATAACCAAATGCTGTTTCTATTGGTTCACTAATGTTAGCCATATATAGGACAATGTCAAGCAGGCTCTCACTACCGAGCAATTCATTGGGAGATACAGCACCATGGGGTATAGACCTGGCCACTAGGAGGCTGACACTAGGAATAGCAGAAGATGTCAGCTCCACCTCTGGGCTATACCCTCTCCACAGACACTGTGCTAACCAGTTTATACTGCAGCAGTAGGAGAGAGGCACAAATAAATAAAAAAGAACACGGAACCAACAGCCACCAACATGTCCTGAACCTGAAAACAAACCAAAACAGCCCAGGGCTGGAACAACAAGAAAACAAGAGAGGGATCTGTGTCCCCCAATTTTCTCACTTATTTCATTGGGGGACACAGCACCATGGGATGTCCTAAAGAAGTCCCAGAGGGTAGGAAATACAAGGCCATACGAGCAACCTAGCGCACAGCCGCTTGCAGAACCTTACGATTCAAGTTGGCATCGTCACAGACCACAGAATGGATCTGGTAGAACTTGGTGAAAGTGTGGACAGAGGCTCAGGTGGCAGCATTGCAGACCTGGGCAGTGAAAGCCTGATGCTGAACAACCCAAGAGGCTCTGACAGCTTTTGTGGAATGAGCCATCACACGGAGAGAGCGTGTCCTGTCCTAGAGCCCTTAGGCCTTCCTGATAGCAGACCAAACCCATCAAGATATCAAAACCTTGGAAGCAGCCAGGCCCTTGCGAGGGGGGAGAACAAACATGGCATCAGAAAAACAGAAGGGGTCAGTGAGAGACACATAGACCACATCCAGGCAGTGAAGACAGCGCTCACGTGGGTGCTTGGGATCTGGGCAGAAAGATGGTAAGACAATGTCCTCATTGAGGTAGAAAGGACAGTGGCTGACGAAAGACAACCTTGTCCTTGTGGAGGACAAGAAAAGGAGGTTTCCAAGACAGGGCAGCCAGTTTGGAGACCCTGTGGATGGAAGTGATGGCCACTAGCAAGGCAGGAAGAGGACTAACACAACAGAAGAGGACTACAGAGGCTAGATAAGGCTGTCGATGAAGCAATGGCCAGGTGCAGCCCAGGAAAAAAGCACCAGGAACAAGCAGACCTTCTGAGGAGAAGGAACCTCCCACAAAGATTTCTCGCATCCAAGGGATAGGAAGAGGAAAAAGGGATCTCCCCTGGATCAATGAGAGGGCTAGGAAGAGTTCTGAAAGCCTGGAAAGCTTTAGCTTCATTATCTATTTAAGGTACTTACCTGATTCACCATCTTCAGGCACCGCAGGGTCACCCCTTCGGTGGACGTCACAAGTGGTAGTGAGGTCACTGTCATTTCAGCCACTGATGCGGTAGTGGGGACTGGGTGACAGGTGAGGCAAACTTGAAACAACGCAGTGCCCATATGGGGGTGCGAATAGTGTGGCGTACACACTAAAGTCAATGCAAGTCAGAAAGACCTGAGTCAGGTCGTGTCTGCCTCCTATGGACACTAAGCTAAAACTAGTTAGCACAGTGTATGCGGAGAGGGTATAGCCCAGACGCGGAGCCAACATCTTTTGCTATTCCTATTGTCAGCCTCCTAGTGGCCAGCTCTATACCCCATGGTGCTGTGTCCCCTAATGAAATAAGCAAGAAAATGATTTTTCCATCACCAGGAGCAAAACAGTAACAATGCAGTCACATGACAAAAATCTGCATAACTAATCATATGCTAAATAGTTGCTAGTCAAATTTATTTGTAAAATAGGCAAGATGATTGTCTATAAAATGATGATAGTCTCACGCTCGAGGCTGTAGTGGATGGTGAGATATGGAACCTGAAAGTCAAAAGTTCTAAACATTGTTACCCTTGTACTCGTCAGTGTATTTCTTCTCATAAGTTGGTTACCAAATAACCATGAATGATATGTCCAGTGCGTGCAGTAGTTAAAATCGGACATGTATAGGTTGAGCATAGCTGGTGGAGTGTGAGCCCTAAGAACCATTATCTCTGCTGGGCACAAGAAATTTCAACTAGAGGATGTCCTTTATATAGAATTGAAGGCACCATTGGTGATGGGTCCATTGCATTTAAAAGGATTATGCCAAGAAAATTATTTATCCCCTATGCATAGGATAGGGAATAAATTACTTATTGGTGGGGATTCGACCACCGAGACCCCCACCAATCCCAAGAATGCAGTGTTTTACTCCCTTTCTCAATATAGCAGTGGATGCAGAATGCACGTCCCTGCTCCATTTATGATACCACAATAGGCTATGGACATTGTGAAATAGATGAATACCAATATTACATAATATTTTTACATTATTCAGAATACAAGAGGCATATATAATGTTATATAAAAACAAACAGTGGGGCTCAACCCTCAGCTTACAAGATCTGAGCTGCTGCCTTTCCCTAGTCCCAAGATTTGCCATAGACTGTTCTAAGAGAGCCTAAAAGAAGAAAACACTATGGACTTAAAATGAATCTGTCACCAGACCCCAACATTTCAACCCAGCCCTGCAGATAGATAGGTTAGTGTCACCAGACCCAGCATATCACCCCAGCCCTGCAGATAGATAGGTTAGTGTCACCAGACCCAGCATATCACCCCAGCCCTGCAGATAGATAGGTTAGTGTCACCAGACCCAGAATATCACCCCAGCCCAGCAGATAGATAGGTTAGTGTCACCAGAACCAGCATATCACCCCAGCCCTGCAGATAGATAGGTTAGTGTCACCAGAACCAGCATATCACTCCAGCCCTGCAGATGGATAGGTTAGTGTCACCAGGCCCCAGCATATCACTCCAGCCCTGCAGATAGATAGGTTAGTGTCACCAGACCCCAGCATATCACCCCAGCCCCGCAGATAGATAGGTTAGGGTCACCAGGCCCCAGCATATCACTCCAGCCCTGCAGATAGATAGGTTAGTGTCACCAGACCCAGCATATCACCCCAGCCCTGCAGATAGATAGGTTAGTATCACCAGAACCAGCATATCACTCCAGCCCTGCAGATAGATAGGTTAGTGTCACCAGACCCCAGCATATCACCCCAGCCCTGCAGATAGATAGGTTAGTGTCACCAGACCCCAGTATATCACCCCAGCCCTGCAGATAGATAGGTTAGTGTCACCAGACCCCAGTATATCACCCCAGCCCTGCAGATAGATAGGTTAGTGTCACTAGACCCAGTATATCACCCCAGCCCTGCAGATAGATAGGTTAGTGTCACCAGAACCAGCATATCACCCCAGCCCTGCAGATAGATAGATTAGTGTCACCAGGACCCAGCATATTACCCCAGCCCTGCAGATAGATAGGTTAGTGTCACCAGAACCAGTATATCACCCCAGCCCTGCAGATAGATAGGTTAGTGTCACCAGGCCCCAGCATATCACTCCAGCCCTGCAGATGGATAGGTTAGTGTCACCACAACCAGCATATCACCCCAGCCTGGCAGATAGGCTAGTGTCACCAGACCCCAGCATATTACCCCAGCCCCGCATATAGGTTAGGGTCACCTGAATCAAACAATAATTTCCCATTGTGAATCGCTGCCTCTGTTACTGATTTATCACTGTTTTTATAGATTTTCAAATGAGCTTGCTGGAGTAATAAAGGTGTTGTCATTGCTCCAAAGATGTAAGCGTGCAACACCTTCATTGTTCCAAAGAGGTGATTTGCATATTACCAAAAACAGTAACCCCAAATAATAAAATGTTGCAGAACTGGAACTTCCATTTATTTCCAGATATTATTATTTGTAAATTACATTGGTTTACAGTATATGATGGTCTACGGCACACAAAGTATAAATAACAAAGTCGGAATGGCATTTCGATATTTTTTTTTTTTACCAGCTCATGGATAAAAATTGCAGCAATTGAGGCAAGGCTATGAGCTTCTTTTGCCATGTTTTAGGGGTTTGCTTGGCCCAAATTAACCTGTCATTCAAATTTCCTGATCACCTTGACATCAAGGATGGAGACTGAAACCTGGGTATATGTGGGAAAGAATCCTGTACCCGCAACCAAGGTGGTACCAACATCTATGTAACACAACTACTTAAATGGTCACTACTTTTCAAACATCCTTTGCTCAATTCATAGAATATCCCATCCTGAACATAATTAAATTTCATTAAAAAAATCTCATTTTTTCTAACATAAAATCTGTTCTGAAAGTCACGCCACTAGGGGTCTCCTATCTTTTAAATCAGCTGTCCACTACCTGTTGCTAAGTAAAATATGTCCTTAGTAGCAGAGGCTGCTGAGATGGAAATGTAAGAAATAGGTGGGCGGGTCCAATAACTCCTTCACAAGCATAATCGTTGAAAAGGCACTTCTGTCCTCTCAGCTCTCTGTTTCTACTTGCTGGCGTCTCTTCACTGGGGAAAGTAGGATAATTTTATCACTGCAGAGATCTGAACCTGTAATAACAGAATGAGAAAGGAAAAGACATGCAAATTAGTTAAAGGGTTGTCTGGGGACTGTTAATTTACTTACCTGTCCTGAGTTATTTCTGCTGATGGACCTGGGGGTTCCAGCAACGTCATGACCACGAGGTTATGTGATCCAATGCAGACTTCAGCCTCCAGGGTCGTGCCCCTCCCTGGGTCGCTGCGCCCCCTTCTCCACTGATCTCACATAATTACCTATGTGACCAGTGGAGTAGGGGGCGGAGTGGTTTGGAAGGCAGAGCAACCCAGGAGGCTAAAGTCCGCTTGGGATCACATGACCTGGGGGTCGTGACGTAGTCCATCACCAGCAATAACCAGGTAAGTAAATTCTAAGTAAAACTTTCCCTTTAATTCCTCTGACTCAGCATGGGGATGGGAGGAGAGATACAGGAGCATCTCAATAAATTAGAATATCTTTGAAATGTTTATTTCTTTCGGTAATTAAATTAATAAGCGACCTCCTATATTTTCTAGATTCTTTACACACAGTCTTCTATTCCAAGTGTTTTATTTCTGTAAATGTTTATTATGGATTACAGGTAATGAAAACCCAAATCTAAGAAAATGAGAATATTGTAAATTCAGTTCAGTCTTGTAAATTCAGTGTCACCTGCCAAGGTTTCCTAAGCCTTTACATGGTCCCTCAGTCTGGTTCAGTAGGACACACAATCATGGAAGACGCTGATTATGGATTGTATTACTGAATTACTGAAATGAAGGAACCAAAGATATTCTCATTTATTGAGATGCTCCTGTACGTAGACAGTTGGATGAGGTTTTGTGCACTCCTGAACCTCATGAGGAGTGTTGCTCAGTAAACTACTGCCAGAGGTCCACACTATGTACTAATAAAAAAAAAAAAAAGTTTTAAAAAACTAAAAGTTTAAATCACCCCCCTTTCCCTAGAGTACATATAAAACTAAAACATGACTGTGACACACATAAACATTAGGTCTCCCTGTTCCCAAAAACACCCAGTCTACAAACGTCTAAAAATATTTTTCCCCTACAGTGTACGCCGTAGTGGGAAAAAAAATCTGCCGTTTTTTCTTTTTACTGTTTCACCTGTGATAAAAATGTTAATAAAACGTAATCAAAGCAATACATACTAAAAAGTACATCTGATCCCGCAAAAAAAAAAAAAAGATGCCCTATGCATCCCTGTACACAGAAATATAAAAAAGTTCCGGGTGTCAGAATATGGCGACTTTTATGAAAAATGTTTTTTGCAAAGTTTTGGATTTTTGTTAAGGGGTAAAAATGTAAATAAAGCTATATAAATTTGGTATCCCCGAAATCGTACCAAATCATAGAATACAGGGGACATGTCATTTTGGCTGCAGAGTGAACGCTGTAAAAACAAAGCCTGTAAGAAAGTCAACAAATGCACTTTTTCTCCATTTCCACCCCATTCTGAATTTTTTCATGAGTTGAGAATACCCCTTCAATGAAAAATGTTTACTTTGCCTTTGGAGTTCTGAATGAATCCAGCCTAGTATCTGTCAATTCTTGTGACTCACAGTATCGCACATGCTGATAACCATCTTTTGCTGTCTATTGATTTTAGAATTGGGTGGTTCCACATCCTGAAAGACATTTATTTTCTCATTTCCTGTCTGAAAATACTTTTTAGGGCTGGGATTTATACAATTTCTCTTTCCCTTTGTAACAACTGAATGACTTTTGCAGTCAGACTCATTGGCACAGATGTTGGCTGGTACAGGAATTGCTGATGCTCCCTTTTTCATGCATATTCCCCCATTTTGCTGACGAATAGAAGAAGAACATCCATAAGGGTTTATGTGTCACTGCAATGTTATACTTAATTTGGTTCCTTCTAGACATTAAGTAGATATAAGTGGATTAATCAAAGAGGCCATTATATGACTTCTAGCTAGCATTTTGTAGCAGTTGTCCCCTCTGTGGGCCCTCTGTCTCAAATTCTCAGTTTTCCCTGAGCTAGTGGGTAGAGACTAGTTAAAATAATGTCTTCCAGCACATGGAAGAAACAGGAAATATAACTCAATCATACTCACTAAGAAGCCTCAGCAGTCCCATATAAGGCTTTATAGAGAAGTACTGAACAGTATTTCAGTGAAGGAAGTACTTGGGGTGAGATAGAAACTGACTATTTTCTCCAGCACCATGTTTGTTTGTGTCTACATAAACTGCACTGTGCACATGTAATTTAATACCTTGGTGAGCTGATATGCACTTTTCCAAGAAAAGCAGAGTAGCTGCTTGGGGTCATGTGACCACTGCAGCCATTCATTGGGCACATGATCGATTAGTCTGATTAATCATATGCTATTGATGGGCTAGTAATGGACTAGGGTGGTCACATGACCACAAACATGATGTTGCCACTTCTGCTTTGGCAAGGACTGGAAGCTAATGAGACTGGGCTGCCAGGGAGGGAATTGGGGGTAAATAATGTTTATTATTTTAGATTGCACCATGTCCTGCCTTCATTCTGTTTTCGCCATTCTCCAATTTAGTCAGACAACCCCTTTAATTCACAACATCAGCAGCCATGTGAATGTTTCCTTCTGTGTCCTTAGCAGTAAAGTGTTTTAATTTGCCACATTTTGCAACATGTTTTATTAAAAGAATATAACTGATCCTAGCAAAGAGGGAGAGAAGCTGAGCTCTGTGATATATAGGGTTATATGATAGAGGAGAGAAGCTGAGCTCTGTGATATATAGGGATAGAGGAGAGAAGCTGAGCTCTGTGATATACAGGGATAGAGGAGAGAAGCTGAGCTCTGTGATATATAGGGATAGCAGAGAGAAGCTGAGCTCTGTGATATACAGGGATAGAGGAGAGAAGCTGAGCTCTGTGATATATAGGGAAAGAGGAGAGAAGCTGAGCTCTGTGATATATAGGGATAGAGGAGAGAAGCTGAGCTCTGTGATATATAGGGATAGAGGAGAGAAGCTGAGCTCTGTGATATACAGGGATAGTGGAGAGAAGCTGAGCTCTGTGATATATAGATGTATATGATAGAGGAGAGAAGCTGAGCTCTGTGATATATAGGGTTATATGATAGAGGGAGAGAAGCTGAGCTCTGTGATATACAGTATAGGTTTATATGATAGAGGAAAGAAGCTGAGCTCTGTGATATATAGGGTTATATGATAGAGGAGAGAAGCTGAGCTCTGTGATATATAGGGTTATATGATAGAGGAGAGAAGCTGAGCTCTGTGATATATAGGGTTATATGATAAAGGGAGAGAAGCTGAGCTCTGTGATATATAGGGTTATATGATAGAGGAGAGAAGCTGAGCTCTGTGATATATAGGGTTATATGATAGAGGGAGAGAAGCTGAGCTCTATGATATATAGGGGTATATGATAGAGGGAGAGAAGCTGAGCTCTGTGATATATAGGGGTATATGATAGAGGAGAGAAGCTGAGCTCTGTGATATAGGTTATATGATAGAGGAGAGAAGCTGAGCTCTGTGATATATAGGTTATATGATAGAGGGAGAGAAGCTGAGCTCTGTGATATATAGGGTTATGTGATAGAGGAGAGAAGCTGAGCTCTGTGATATATAGCGTAATATGATAGAGGAGAGAAGCTGATCTCTGTGATATATAGGGTTATATGATAGAGGAGAGAAGCTGAGCTCTGTGATATACAGTATAGGTTTATATGATAGAGGAGAGACGATGAGCTCAGTGATATATAGGGTTATATGATAGAGGGAGAGAAGCTGAGCTCTGTGATATATAGGGTTATATGATAGAGGAGAGAAGCTGAGCTGTGTGATATATAGGGTTATATGATAGAGGAGAGAAGCTGAGCTCTGTGATATATAGGGTTATATGATAGAGGGAGAGAAGCTGAGCTCTGTGATATACAGGGATAGAGGAGAGAAGCTGAGCTCTGTGATATATAGGGATAGAGGAGAGAAGCTGAGCTGTGTGATATATAGGGATAGAGGAGAGAAGCTGAGCTCTGTGATATATAGGGTTATATGATAGAGGAGAGAAGCTGAGCTCTGTGATATATAGGGGTATATGATAGAGGAGAGAAGCTGAGCTCTGTGATATACAGTATAGGTTTATATGATAGAGGAGAGAAGCTGAGCTCTGTGATATATAGGGTTATATGATAAAGGGAGAGAAGCTGAGCTCTGTGATATATAGGGTTATATGATAGAGGAGAGAAGCTGAGCTCTGTGATATATAGATGTATATGATAGAGGGAGAGAAGCTGAGCTCTGTGATATATAGGGTTATATGATAGAGGAGAGAAGCTGAGCTCTGTGATATATAGGGTTATATGATAGAGGGAGAGAATCTGAGCTCTGTGATATATAGGGATAGAGGAGAGAAGCTGAGCTGTGTGATATATAGGGTTATATGACAGAGGGAGAGAAGCTGAGCTGTGTGATATATAGGGTTATATGATAGAGGAGAGAAGCTGAGCTCTGTGATATATAGGGTTATATGATAGAGGGAGAGAAGCTGAGCTCTGTGATATACAGGGATAGAGGAGAGATGCTGAGCTCTGTGATATATAGGGATAGAGGAGAGAAGCTGAGCTCTGTGATATATAGGGTTATATGATAGAGGGAGAGAAGCTGAGCTCTGTGATATATAGGGTTATATGATAGAGGGAGAGAAGCTGAGCTCTGTGATATATAGTGTTATATGATAGAGGAGAGAAGCTGAGCTCTGTGATATATAGGTTATATGATAGATGGGAGAAGCTGAGCTGTGTGATATATAGGGTTATATGATAGAAGAGAGAAGCTGAGCTCTGTGATATATAGGGTTATATGATAGAGGGAGAGAAGCTGAGCTCTGTGATATATAGGTTATATGATAGAGGGGTGAAGCTGAGCTGTGTGATATATAGGTCATATGATAGAGGAGAGAAGCTGAGCTCTGTGATATATAGTTATATGATAGAGGAGAGAAGCTGAGCTCTGTGATATATAGGGTTATATGATAGAGGAGAGAAGCTGAGCTCTGTGATATATAGGGTTATATGATAGAGGAGAGAAGCTGAGCTCTGTGATATATAGAGTTATATGATAGAGGAGAGAAGCTGAGCTCTGTGATATATAGGGTTATATGATAGAGGAGAGAAGCTGAGCTCTGTGATATATAGGGTTATATGATAGAAGAGAGAAGCTGAGCTCTGTGATATATAGGGTTATATGATAGAGGAGAGAAGCTGAGCTCTGTGATATATAGGTTATATAATAGAGGAGAGAAGCTGAGCTCTGTGATATATAGAGTTATATGATAGAGGAGAGAAGCTGAGCTCTGTGATATATAGGTTATATGATAGAGGGGAGAAGCTGAGTTGTGTGATATATAGGGTTATATGATAGAAGAGAGAAGCTGAGCTCTGTGATATATAGAGTTATATGATAGAGGAGAGAAGCTGAGCTCTGTGATATATAGGGTTATATGATAGAGGAGAGAAGCTGAGCTCTGTGATATATAGGGTTATATGATAGAGGAGAGAAGCTGAGCTCTGTGATATATAGGTTATATGATAGAGGCGAGAAGCTGAGCTCTGTGATATATAGAGTTATATGATAGAGGAGAAAAGCTGAGCTCTGTGATATATAGGGTTATATGATAGAGGAGAGAAGCTGAGCTCTGTGATATATAGGGTTATATGACAGAAGAGAGAAGCTGAGCTCTGTGATATATAGGGTTATATGATAGAGGAGAGAAGCTGAGCTCTGTGATATATAGGTTATATAATAGAGGAGAGAAGCTGAGCTCTGTGATATATAGGGTTATATGATAGAGGAGAGAAGCTGAGCTCTGTGATATATAGGGTTATATGATAAAGGGAGAGAAGCTGAGCTCTGTGATATATAGGGTTATATGATAGAGGAGAGAAGCTGAGCTCTGTGATATATAGGGTTATATGATAGAGGGAGAGAAGCTGAGCTCTATGATATATAGGGGTATATGATAGAGGGAGAGAAGCTGAGCTCTGTGATATATAGGGGTATATGATAGAGGAGAGAAGCTGAGCTCTGTGATATAGGTTATATGATAGAGGAGAGAAGCTGAGCTCTGTGATATATAGGTTATATCATAGAGGGAGAGAAGCTGAGCTCTGTGATATATAGGGTTATATGATAGAGGAGAGAAGCTGAGCTCTGTGATATATAGCATAATATGATAGAGGAGAGAAGCTGATCTCTGTGATATATAGGGTTATATGATAGAGGAGAGAAGCTGAGCTCTGTGATATACAGTATAGGTTTATATGATAGAGGAGAGACGATGAGCTCAGTGATATATAGGGTTATATGATAGAGGGAGAGAAGCTGAGCTCTGTGATATATAGGGTTATATGATAGAGGAGAGAAGCTGAGCTGTGTGATATATAGGGTTATATGATAGAGGAGAGAAGCTGAGCTCTGTGATATATAGGGTTATATGATAGAGGGAGAGAAGCTGAGCTCTGTGATATACAGGGATAGAGGAGAGAAGCTGAGCTCTGTGATATATAGGGATAGAGGAGAGAAGCTGAGCTGTGTGATATATAGGGATAGAGGAGAGAAGCTGAGCTCTGTGATATATAGGGTTATATGATAGAGGAGAGAAGCTGAGCTCTGTGATATATAGGGGTATATGATAGAGGAGAGAAGCTGAGCTCTGTGATATACAGTATAGGTTTATATGATAGAGGAGAGAAGCTGAGCTCTGTGATATATAGGGTTATATGATAAAGGGAGAGAAGCTGAGCTCTGTGATATATAGGGTTATATGATAGAGGAGAGAAGCTGAGCTCTGTGATATATAGATGTATATGATAGAGGGAGAGAAGCTGAGCTCTGTGATATATAGGGTTATATGATAGAGGAGAGAAGCTGAGCTCTGTGATATATAGGGTTATATGATAGAGGGGAGAAGCTGAGCTCTGTGATATATAGGGTTATATGATAGAGGAGAGAAGCTGAGCTCTGTGATATATAGGGTTATATGATAGAGGGAGAGAATCTGAGCTCTGTGATATATAGGGATAGAGGAGAGAAGCTGAGCTGTGTGATATATAGGGTTATATGACAGAGGGAGAGAAGCTGAGCTGTGTGATATATAGGGTTATATGATAGAGGAGAGAAGCTGAGCTCGGTGATATATAGGGTTATATGATAGAGGGAGAGAAGCTGAGCTCTGTGATATACAGGGATAGAGGAGAGATGCTGAGCTCTGTGATATATAGGGATAGAGGAGAGAAGCTGAGCTCTGTGATATATAGGGTTATATGATAGAGGGAGAGAAGCTGAGCTCTGTGATATATAGGGTTATATGATAGAGGGAGAGAAGCTGAGCTCTGTGATATATAGTGTTATATGATAGAGGAGAGAAGCTGAGCTCTGTGATATATAGGTTATATGATAGATGGGAGAAGCTGAGCTGTGTGATATATAGGGTTATATGATAGAAGAGAGAAGCTGAGCTCTGTGATATATAGGGTTATATGATAGAGGGAGAGAAGCTGAGCTCTGTGATATATAGGTTATATGATAGAGGGGTGAAGCTGAGCTGTGTGATATATAGGTCATATGATAGAGGAGAGAAGCTGAGCTCTGTGATATATAGTTATATGATAGAGGAGAGAAGCTGAGCTCTGTGATATATAGGGTTATATGATAGAGGAGAGAAGCTGAGCTCTGTGATATATAGGGTTATATGATAGAGGAGAGAAGCTGAGCTCTGTGATATATAGAGTTATATGATAGAGGAGAGAAGCTGAGCTCTGTGATATATAGGGTTATATGATAGAGGAGAGAAGCTGAGCTCTGTGATATATAGGGTTATATGATAGAAGAGAGAAGCTGAGCTCTGTGATATATAGGGTTATATGATAGAGGAGAGAAGCTGAGCTCTGTGATATATAGGTTATATAATAGAGGAGAGAAGCTGAGCTCTGTGATATATAGAGTTATATGATAGAGGAGAGAAGCTGAGCTCTGTGATATATAGGTTATATGATAGAGGGGAGAAGCTGAGTTGTGTGATATATAGGGTTATATGATAGAAGAGAGAAGCTGAGCTCTGTGATATATAGAGTTATATGATAGAGGAGAGAAGCTGAGCTCTGTGATATATAGGGTTATATGATAGAGGAGAGAAGCTGAGCTCTGTGATATATAGGGTTATATGATAGAGGAGAGAAGCTGAGCTCTGTGATATATAGGTTATATGATAGAGGCGAGAAGCTGAGCTCTGTGATATATAGAGTTATATGATAGAGGAGAAAAGCTGAGCTCTGTGATATATAGGGTTATATGATAGAGGAGAGAAGCTGAGCTCTGTGATATATAGGGTTATATGATAGAAGAGAGAAGCTGAGCTCTGTGATATATAGGGTTATATGATAGAGGAGAGAAGCTGAGCTCTGTGATATATAGGTTATATAATAGAGGAGAGAAGCTGAGCTCTGTGATATATAGAGTTATATGATAGAGGAGAGAAGCTGAGCTCTGTGATATATAGGGTTATATGATAGAAGAGAGAAGCTGAGCTCTGTGATATATAGGGTTATATGATAGAGGAGAGAAGCTGAGCTCTGTGATATATAGGGTTATATGATAGAGGAGAGAAGCTGAGCTCTGTGATATATATATATATAGGTTATATGATAGAGGCGAGAAGCTGAGCTCTGTGATATATAGAGTTATATGATAGAGGAGAGAAGCTGAGCTCTGTGATATATAGGGTTATATGATAGAGGAGAGAAGCTGAGCTCTGTGATATATAGGGTTATATGATAGAAGAGAGAAGCTCAGCTCTGTGATATATAGGGTTATATGATAGAGGAGAGAAGCTGAGCTCTGTGATATATAGGTTATATAATAGAGGAGAGAAGCTGAGCTCTGTGATATATAGAGTTATATGATAGAGGAGAGAAGCTGAGCTCTGTGATATATAGGGTTATATGATAGAGGAGAGAAGCTGAGCTCTGTGATATATAGGGTTATATGATAGAGGAGAGAACCTGAGCTCTGTGATATATAGGTTATATGATAGAGGGGAGAAGCTGAGCTGTGTGATATATAGGGTTATATGATAGAAGAGAGAAGCTGAGCTCTGTGATATATAGGGTTATATGATAGAGGAGAGAAGCTGAGCTCTGTGATATATAGGTTATATAATAGAGGAGAGAAGCTGAGCTCTGTGATATATAGGGTTATATGATAGAGGAGAGAAGCTGAGCTCTGTGATATATAGGTTATATAATAGAGGAGAGAAGCTGAGCTCTGTGATATATAGGGTTATATGATAGAGGAGAGAAGCTGAGCTCTGTGATATATAGGTTATATGATAGAGGCGAGAAGCTGAGCTCTGTGATATATAGAGTTATATGATAGAGGAGAGAAGCTGAGCTCTGTGATATATAGGGTTATATGATAGAGGAGAGAAGCTGAGCTCTGTGATATATAGGGTTATATGATAGAAGAGAGAAGCTGAGCTCTGTGATATATAGGGTTATATGATAGAGGAGAGAAGCTGAGCTCTGTGATATATAGGTTATATGATAGAGGCGAGAAGCTGAGCTCTGTGATATATAGAGTTATATGATAGAGGAGAGAAGCTGAGCTCTGTGATATATAGGGTTATATGATAGAGGAGAGAAGCTGAGCTCTGTGATATATAGGGTTATATGATAGAAGAGAGAAGCTGAGCTCTGTGATATATAGGGTTAAATGATAGAGCAGAGAAGCTGAGCTCTGTGATATATAGGTTATATAATAGAGGAGAGAAGCTGAGCTCTGTGATATATAGAGTTATATGATAGAAGAGAGAAGCTGAGCTCTGTGATATATAGGTTATATGATAGAGGGGAGAAGCTGAGTTGTGTGATATATAGGGTTATATGATAGAAGAGAGAAGCTGAGCTCTGTGATATATAGGGTTATATGATAGAGGGAGAGAAGCTGAGCTCTGTGATATATAGGTTATATGATAGAGGGGGAGCTGAGCTGTGTGATATATAGGTCATATGATAGAGGAGAGAAGCTGGCTCTGTGATATATAGAGTTATATGATAGAGGAGAGAAGCTGGCTCTGTGATATATGGGTTATATGATAGAGGAGAGAAGGAGTCTGTGATATATAGGGTTATATGATAGAGGAGAGAGTGAGCTCTGTGATATATAGGTTATATGATAGAGGCGAGAGCTGAGTCTGTGATATATAGAGTTATATGATAGAGGGAAAGCTGAGCTCTGTGATATATAGGGTTATATGATAGAGGAGAGAAGTGAGCTCTGTGATATATAGGGTTATATGATAGAAGAGAGAGCTGAGCTCTGTGATATATAGGGTTATATGATAGAGGAGAGAAGCTGAGCTCTGTGATATATAGGTTATATAATAGAGGAGAGAAGCTGAGCTCTGTGATATATAGAGTTATATGATAGAGGAGAGAAGCTGAGCTCTGTGATATATAGGGTTATATGATAGAGGGGTGAAGCTGAGCTCTGTGATATATAGGGTTATATGATAGAGGAGAGAAGCTGAGCTCTGTGATATATAGGGTTATATGATAGAGGAGAGAAGCTGAGCTCTGTGATATATAGGTTATATGATAGAGGCGAGAAGCTGAGCTCTGTGATATATAGAGTTATATGATAGAGGAGAGAAGCTGAGCTCTGTCATATATAGGGTTATATGATAGAGGAGAGAAGCTGAGCTCTGTGATATATAGGTTATATAATAGAGGAGAGAAGCTGAGCTCTGTGATATATAGAGTTATATGATAGAGGAGAGAAGCAGAGCTCTGTGATATATAGGTTATATGATAGAGGGGAGAAGCTGAGCTGTGTGATATATAGGGTTATATGATAGAAGAGAGAAGCTGAGCTCTGTGATATATAGGGTTATATGATAGAGGAGAGAAGCTGAGCTCTGTGATATATAGGGTTATATGATAGAGGGAGAGAAGCTGAGCTCTGTGATATATAGGTTATATGATAGAGGGGTGAAGCTGAGCTGTGTGATATATAGGTCATATGATAGAGGAGAGAAGCTGAGCTCTGTGATGTATAGGGTTATATGATAGAGGGAGAGAAGCTGAGCTCTGTGATATATAGGTTATATGATAGAGGGGAGAAGCTGAGCTGTGTGATATATAGGGTTATATGATAGAAGAGAGAAGCTGAGCTCTGTGATATATAGGGTTATATGATAGAGGAGAGAAGCTGAGCTCTGTGATATATAGGGTTATATGATAGAGGGAGAGAAGCTGAGCTCTGTGATATATAGGTTATATGATAGAGGGGTGAAGCTGAGCTGTGTGATATATAGGTCATATGATAGAGGAGAGAAGCTGAGCTCTGTGATATATAGAGTTATATGATAGAGGAGAGAAGCTGAGCTCTGTGATATATAGGGTTATATGATAGAGGAGAGAAGCTGAGCTCTGTGATATATAGGGTTATATGATAGAGGAGAGAAGCTGAGCTCTGTGATATATAGAGTTATATGATAGAGGAGAGAAGCTGAGCTCTGTGATATATAGGGTTATATGATAGAGGAGAGAAGCTGAGCTCTGTGATATATAGGGTTATATGATAGAAGAGAGAAGCTGAGCTCTGTGATATATAGGGTTATATGATAGAGGAGAGAAGCTGAGCTCTGTGATATATAGGTTATATAATAGAGGAGAGAAGCTGAGCTCTGTGATATATAGAGTTATATTATAGAGGAGAGAAGCTGAGCTCTGTGATATATAGGGTTATATGATAGAGGAGAGAAGCTGAGCTCTGTGATATATAGGGTTATATGATAGAGGAGAGAAGCTGAGCTCTGTGATATATAGGGTTATATGATAGAGGAGAGAAGCTGAGCTCTGTGATATATAGGTTATATGATAGAGGCGAGAAGCTGAGCTCTGTGATATATAGAGTTATATGATAGAGGAGAGAAGCTGAGCTCTGTGATATATAGGGTTATATGATAGAAGAGAGAAGCTGAGCTCTGTGATATATAGGGTTATATGATAGAGGAGAGAAGCTGAGCTCTGTGATATATAGGTTATATAATAGAGGAGAGAAGCTGAGCTCTGTGATATATAGAGTTATATGATAGAGGAGAGAAGCTGAGCTCTGTGATATATAGGTTATATGATAGAGGGGAGAAGCTGAGTTGTGTGATATATAGGGTTATATGATAGAAGAGAGAAGCTGAGCTCTGTGATATATAGAGTTATATGATAGAGGAGAGAAGCTGAGCTCTGTGATATATAGGGTTATATGATAGAGGAGAGAAGCTGAGCTCTGTGATATATAGGGTTATATGATAGAGGAGAGAAGCTGAGCTCTGTGATATATAGGTTATATGATAGAGGCGAGAAGCTGAGCTCTGTGATATATAGAGTTATATGATAGAGGAGAAAAGCTGAGCTCTGTGATATATAGGGTTATATGATAGAGGAGAGAAGCTGAGCTCTGTGATATATAGGGTTATATGATAGAAGAGAGAAGCTGAGCTCTGTGATATATAGGGTTATATGATAGAGGAGAGAAGCTGAGCTCTGTGATATATAGGTTATATAATAGAGGAGAGAAGCTGAGCTCTGTGATATATAGAGTTATATGATAGAGGAGAGAAGCTGAGCTCTGTGATATATAGGGTTATATGATAGAGGAGAGAAGCTGAGCTCTGTGATATATAGGGTTATATGATAGAGGAGAGAAGCTGAGCTCTGTGATATATAGGGTTATATGATAGGGGAGAGAAGCTGAGCTTTGTGATATATAGGTTATATGATAGAGCGAGAAGCTGAGCTCTGTGATATATAGGGTTATATGATAGAGGAGAGAAGCTGAGCTCTGTGATATATAGGGTTATATGATAGAGGAGAGAAGCTGAGCTCTGTGATATATAGGGTTATATGATAGAAGAGAGAAGCTGAGCTCTGTGATATATAGGGTTATATGATAGAGGAGAGAAGCTGAGCTCTGTGATATATAGGTTATATAATAGAGGAGAGAAGCTGAGCTCTGTGATATATAGAGTTATATGATAGAGGAGAGAAGCTGAGCTCTGTGATATATAGGGTTATATGATAGAGGAGAGAAGCTGAGCTCTGTGATATATAGGGTTATATGATAGAGGAGAGAAGCTGAGCTCTGTGATATATAGGTTATATGATAGAGGGGAGAAGCTGAGCTGTGTGATATATAGGGTTATATGATAGAAGAGAGAAGCTGAGCTCTGTGATATATAGGGTTATATGATAGAGGAGAGAAGCTGAGCTCTGTGATATATAGGTTATATAATAGAGGAGAGAAGCTGAGCTCTGTGATATATAGGGTTATATGATAGAGGAGAGAAGCTGAGCTCTGTGATATATAGGTTATATGATAGAGGAGAGAAGCTGAGCTCTGTGATATATAGGGTTATATTATAGAGGAGAGAAGCTGAGCTCTGTGATATATAGGGTTATATGATAGAGGAGAGAAGCTGAGCTCTGTGATATATAGGGTTATATGATAGAGGGAGAGAAGCTGAGCTCTGTGATATATAGGGTTATATGATAGAGGAGAGAAGCTGAGCTCTGTGATATATAGGGTTATATGATAGAGGGGTGAAGCTGAGCTGTGTGATATATAGGTCATATGATAGAGGAGAGAAGCTGAGCTCTGTGATATATAGTTATATGATAGAGGAGAGAAGCTGAGCTCTGTGATATATAGGGTTATATGATAGAGGAGAGAAGCTGAGCTCTGTGATATATAGGGTTATATGATAGAGGAGAGAAGCTGAGCTCTGTGATATATAGGTTATATGATAGAGGCGAGAAGGTGAGCTCTGTGATATATAGAGTTATATGATAGAGGAGAAAAGCTGAGCTCTGTGATATATAGGGTTATATGATAGAGGAGAGAAGCTGAGCTCTGTGATATATAGGGTTATATGATAGAAGAGAGAAGCTGAGCTCTGTGATATATAGGGTTATATGATAGAGGAGAGAAGCTGAGCTCTGTGATATATAGGTTATATAATAGAGGAGAGAAGCTGAGCTCTGTCATATATAGAGTTATATACTAGAGGAGAGAAGCTGAGCTCTGTGATATATAGGGTTATATGATAGAGGAGAGAAGGTGAGCTCTGTGATATATAGGGTTATATGATAGAGGAGAGAAGCTGAGCTCTGTGATATATAGGGTTATATGATAGAGGAGAGAAGCTGAGCTCTGTGATATATAGGTTATATAATAGAGGAGAGAAGCTGAGCTCTGTGATATATAGAGTTTATATGATAGAGGAGAGAAGCTGAGCTCTGTGATATATAGGGTTATATGATAGAGGAGAGAAGCTGAGCTCTGTGATATATAGGTTATATGATAGAGGGGAGAAGCTGAGCTGTGTGATATATAGGGTTATATGATAGAAGAGAGAAGCTGAGCTCTGTGATATATAGGGTTATATGATAGAGGGAGAGAAGCTGAGCTCTGTGATATATAGGTTATATGATAGAGGGGTGAAGCTGAGCTGTGTGATATGTAGGTCATATGATAGAGGAGAGAAGCTGAGCTCTGTGATATATAGGGTTATATGATAGAGGAGAGAAGCTGAGCTCTGTGATATATAGAGTTATATGATAGAGGAGAGAAGCTGAGCTCTGTGATATATAGGGTTATATGATAGAAGAGAGAAGCTGAGCTCTGTGATATATAGGGTTATATGATAGAGGAGAGAAGCTGAGCTCTGTGATATATAGGTTATATAATAGAGGAGAGAAGCTGAGCTCTGTGATATATAGAGTTATATGATAGAGGAGAGAAGCTGAGCTCTGTGATATATAGGTTATATGATAGAGGGGAGAAGCTGAGTTGTGTGATATATAGGGTTATATGATAGAAGAGAGAAGCTGAGCTCTGTGATATATAGAGTTATATGATAGAGGAGAGAAGCTGAGCTCTGTGATATATAGGGTTATATGATAGAGGAGAGAAGCTGAGCTCTGTGATATATAGGGTTATATGATAGAGGAGAGAAGCTGAGCTCTGTGATATATAGGTTATATGATAGAGGCGAGAAGCTGAGCTCTGTGATATATAGAGTTATATGATAGAGGAGAGAAGCTGAGCTCTGTGATATATAGGTTATATGATAGAGGGGAGAAGCTGAGTTGTGTGATATATAGGGTTATATGATAGAAGAGAGAAGCTGAGCTCTGTGATATATAGAGTTATATGATAGAGGAGAGAAGCTGAGCTCTGTGATATATAGGGTTATATGATAGAGGAGAGAAGCTGAGCTCTGTGATATATAGGGTTATATGATAGAGGAGAGAAGCTGAGCTCTGTGATATATAGGGTTATATGATAGAAGAGAGAAGCTGAGCTCTGTGATATATAGAGTTATATGATAGAGGAGAGAAGCTGAGCTCTGTGATATATAGGGTTATATGATAGAGGAGAGAAGCTGAGCTCTGTGATATATAGGGTTATATGATAGAGGAGAGAAGCTGAGCTCTGTGATATATAGGTTATATGATAGAGGCGAGAAGCTGAGCTCTGTGATATATAGAGTTATATGATAGAGGAGAAAAGCTGAGCTCTGTGATATATAGGGTTATATGATAGAGGAGAGAAGCTGAGCTCTGTGATATATAGGGTTATATGATAGAAGAGAGAAGCTGAGCTCTGTGATATATAGGGTTATATGATAGAGGAGAGAAGCTGAGCTCTGTGATATATAGGTTATATAATAGAGGAGAGAAGCTGAGCTCTGTGATATATAGAGTTATATGATAGAGGAGAGAAGCTGAGCTCTGTGATATATAGGGTTATATGATAGAGGAGAGAAGCTGAGCTCTGTGATATATAGGGTTATATGATAGAGGAGAGAAGCTGAGCTCTGTGATATATAGGGTTATATGATAGGGGAGAGAAGCTGAGCTTTGTGATATATAGGTTATATGATAGAGTCGAGAAGCTGAGCTCTGTGATATATAGAGTTATATGATAGAGGAGAGAAGCTGAGCTCTGTGATATATAGGGTTATATGATAGAGGAGAGAAGCTGAGCTCTGTGATATATAGGGTTATATGATAGAAGAGAGAAGCTGAGCTCTGTGATATATAGGGTTATATGATAGAGGAGAGAAGCTGAGCTCTGTGATATATAGGTTATATAATAGAGGAGAGAAGCTGAGCTCTGTGATATATAGAGTTATATGATAGAGGAGAGAAGCTGAGCTCTGTGATATATAGGGTTATATGATAGAGGAGAGAAGCTGAGCTCTGTGATATATAGGGTTATATGATAGAGGAGAGAAGCTGAGCTCTGTGATATATAGGTTATATGATAGAGGGGAGAAGCTGAGCTGTGTGATATATAGGGTTATATGATAGAAGAGAGAAGCTGAGCTCTGTGATATATAGGGTTATATGATAGAGGAGAGAAGCTGAGCTCTGTGATATATAGGTTATATAATAGAGGAGAGAAGCTGAGCTCTGTGATATATAGGGTTATATGATAGAGGAGAGAAGCTGAGCTCTGTGATATATAGGTTATATAATAGAGGAGAGAAGCTGAGCTCTGTGATATATAGAGTTATATTATAGAGGAGAGAAGCTGAGCTCTGTGATATATAGGGTTATATGATAGAGGAGAGAAGCTGAGCTCTGTGATATATAGGGTTATATGATAGAGGGAGAGAAGCTGAGCTCTGTGATATATAGGGTTATATGATAGAGGAGAGAAGCTGAGCTCTGTGATATATAGGGTTATATGATAGAGGGGTGAAGCTGAGCTGTGTGATATATAGGTCATATGATAGAGGAGAGAAGCTGAGCTCTGTGATATATAGGGTTATATGATAGAGGAGAGAAGCTGAGCTCTGTGATATATAGGGTTATATGATAGAGGAGAGAAGCTGAGCTCTGTGATATATAGGGTTATATGATAGAGGAGAGAAGCTGAGCTCTGTGATATATAGGTTATATGATAGAGGCGAGAAGGTGAGCTCTGTGATATATAGAGTTATATGATAGAGGAGAAAAGCTGAGCTCTGTGATATATAGGGTTATATGATAGAGGAGAGAAGCTGAGCTCTGTGATATATAGGGTTATATGATAGAAGAGAGAAGCTGAGCTCTGTGATATATAGGGTTATATGATAGAGGAGAGAAGCTGAGCTCTGTGATATATAGGTTATATAATAGAGGAGAGAAGCTGAGCTCTGTCATATATAGAGTTATATACTAGAGGAGAGAAGCTGAGCTCTGTGATATATAGGGTTATATGATAGAGGAGAGAAGGTGAGCTCTGTGATATATAGGGTTATATGATAGAGGAGAGAAGCTGAGCTCTGTGATATATAGGGTTATATGATAGAGGAGAGAAGCTGAGCTCTGTGATATATAGGTTATATAATAGAGGAGAGAAGCTGAGCTCTGTGATATATAGAGTTTATATGATAGAGGAGAGAAGCTGAGCTCT
Source organism: Leptodactylus fallax (assembly GCA_947044405.1). Classification (NCBI taxonomy): domain Eukaryota; kingdom Metazoa; phylum Chordata; class Amphibia; order Anura; family Leptodactylidae; genus Leptodactylus; species Leptodactylus fallax. The sequence continues at coordinate 194,164 of CAMRHE010000076.1, read as the reverse complement.
GTGATATATAGGGTTATATGATAGAGGAGAGAAGCTGAGCTCTGTGATATATAGGTTATATGATAGAGGGGAGAAGCTGAGCTGTGTGATATATAGGGTTATATGATAGAAGAGAGAAGCTGAGCTCTGTGATATATAGGGTTATATGATAGAGGGAGAGAAGCTGAGCTCTGTGATATATAGGTTATATGATAGAGGGGTGAAGCTGAGCTGTGTGATATGTAGGTCATATGATAGAGGAGAGAAGCTGAGCTCTGTGATATATAGGGTTATATGATAGAGGAGAGAAGCTGAGCTCTGTGATATATAGAGTTATATGATAGAGGAGAGAAGCTGAGCTCTGTGATATATAGGGTTATATGATAGAGGAGAGAAGCTGAGCTCTGTGATATATAGGTTATATAATAGAGGAGAGAAGCTGAGCTCTGTGATATATAGAGTTATATGATAGAGGAGAGAAGCTGAGCTCTGTGATATATAGGGTTATATGATAGAGGAGAGAAGCTGAGCTCTGTGATATATAGGGTTATATGATAGAGGAGAGAAGCTGAGCTCTGTGATATATAGGTTATATGATAGGGGGAGAAGCTGAGCTGGTGTGATATATAGGGTTATATGATAGAAGAGAGAAGCTGAGCTCTGTGATATATAGGGTCATATGATAGAGGAGAGAAGCTGAGCTCTGTGATATATAGGGTTATATGATAGAGGAGAGAAGCTGAGCTCTGTGATATATAGAGTTATATGATAGAGGAGAGAAGCTGAGCTCTGTGATATATAGGGTTATATGATAGAAGAGAGAAGCTGAGCTCTGTGATATATAGGGTTATATGATAGAGGAGAGAAGCTGAGCTGTGTGATATATAGGGTTATATGATAGAGGAGAGAAGCTGAGCTCTGTGATATATAGGGTTATATGATAGAAGAGAGAAGCTGAGCTCTGTGATATATAGGGTTATATGATAGAGGAGAGAAGCTGAGCTCTGTGATATATAGGTTATATAGTAGAGGAGAGAAGCTGAGCTCTGTGATATATAGGGTTATATGATAGAGGAGAGAAGCTGAGCTGTGTGATATATAGGGTTATATGATAGAAGAGAGAAGCTGAGCTCTGTGATATGTATAAGGTTATATAATTTGGATCAGAATTTCTAAAAGGACAGATAGGAAAGGTAGTGTCCCAATTCCTCCACCCACACAGGATGATGGCCAGCCTTCTTTGTGCACACTAATACTGGGGAAAATGGGTTACACACCAGATAAAAGTACTGAAGTGCCTAAATTACCAGCCGATCTTACCACAATTTTCTGGATCTACAAGTCATCTTCAGATAAAAAAAAAAAAATCTCTTAATTTGTTACAATTGATAGTCTCAACCATAGGGGGCAGTATTACAGCATTTTTTATACAGTTTTTGTACAGTTAATACAATTAGTTGTACAGGACAATGTCAGAATGACCTACAAAACTACGATCCACATTTCTAAGACATTACATTTTATATTAGCATGCAGATGAGACCTGGTGACTTAAAGGGTAACTCCACCCATAACCACAATCACTGGGCAAACATGAATAAAATGTGTGGCATGTGCTACCTTTTTAAAGAAAATATTCATCTGGCAAAGCTAATATTGATGACCCAAACCCCTTTAATAAGTCAAGTGCACACAATATACACCATTAGTTTCTTAAAGTAAATAACAGATGAAGTTTGATACATTTGGGCAGACGTTTCTTCCAGTTTAGGTCCATATGCTTGCCCATAGAGGGCAGTATTATGTGAGTACTGGCAAAGTGTCATCTAATCTGGGTGTGGACAAATATTGTGTCTGTGTCCAATCCGTGCAGATGATCTTCTGATATCTTTTATCACAAAACTATTTCCTGTTTATCAGTAACTACTGAGGCGTGTAGGAATGAAACCATCAGAGAGGATCTCCTATTAACTATAGAGACAGGCCCTTGGCTGTTACAATGGAGACAGTAGTTTGCCAGTCTTCTCAAATTAGGCACAGAGGCATAGCTTGAAGCTCCTGAACCCCAATGTCAAATGTGTAATGGGGCCCCTAAGTACTGTTTGCCATTTAGAATTGTGGTATATTTTATATGGCAGACAGAACTTTGGGCACCCCTCAGGTTCCAGGGCCCAGTAGCAATTGCTACCTCTGCACCCCCTATATCTATGCCCCTGGCCAACCATACACATTAGATAGCGGTCAGCCAAACGGGCATTCAGCTAAAGTGTCAAAAGGATCAGGCAGTTGAAATCCAACATGTCTGATCCTTCCATATCCTGACAGTCGTGCACCTTCAGCTGAACCCAACAAAATTGTCCGTACACATATACTATGAATGGCCAGCTTTAATCTTTTAGGATTCATTCAATTTTACGCACAGTAAGGCAGATTTATGAAGACTGGCATTTTCAATGTCAGTCTTCATATCCACTGAACTGGTGTAGGGTGCGCCTCAATTATGAGGAGGTGCATGCTTCTCATAAATCAGGGGCACCCTCTGTCGAACCATGCACCTGCACTAAAATCTACAAGGGGTAGTAAAACATAAGTATACTGGCATAAATGATCATAAATCTGGCAAAGTCACGCTAGGCCTCCTTCTAGGAAAATAATGACATTGGTTCAGAACAGGAAAAAGTCACAAATTTTTGCACCGAAATCCAAATTTGCAGAAAACTGGCATACAAGGCATGATAAATACCTCATTGGTTATTGCTATAATTGTTGCCTAGAACACTTTATAAATGTAGAGATGGAGATAATCTGTGTCTACAATCTACAATCTGTGTTTTTCTTGGATCCATTACACTTAAAAGCTTCACAATCTGCTTTGTCATTGTGGGACTTTTTCAGTTCATTGTTCTGGCCCTATAATGGATCAAAAGAATAAGCCAAATACTACATAGGTGAATTTAAGTTTAATAATAATAATATAATAATAATAATAGTCCTTTAATAGTCCCACAATGGGGAAATTCAGTGTGTTACAGCAGCAAAGATAAGCAGATACAAATACAAATACAACATGTACAGGAATGTTCCAAGGTGAGAGGCATTACATTAATAGCAGACAGACAGATAGGACGTAGCAGAGGAGGGGGGGGGATTTAACAGGCAGAGAGATATTTCAGTTCTCTGTGTGTAATGATCTCCGCTTAGGTCGGTGTTGGTTGTACAGCCTAACCGCGGTGGGGAGGAAAGACTTCCGATAGCGCTCCTTCTCACACCTAGGGTGGAGCAGTCGGTCACTGACAGTACTGCTCAGCGCGATCACAGTCTCATGCATGGGATGGGACTTCTTCTTCTGCATGGAGGTCACCACAGACAGTATCCTTCTGTCACCCACCACCTGCACTGGGTCCAATAAAGGGGTCATCCATTTATTGTTATCATTGTTTAAAGGGCTTACGCCCCAAAGACCATTTATCCTTTATCCATACAAAAAAAAAGTGGAAAGTAAAGGTTGCAGAAACGGACATAAGCATTAAAAAAACTTTACTCCCCCCCTTTTGTTTTGTATCGTATTCATTTGCCCTATATATTACGTCATGATTACCATGTTTTTTCTATCTAATGAGACAATGAGACACTGCTTGTGCTCTAATATAATCTTTATTGAAAAGCATAAATAAAACCTGTAAAAAAAAAAAAAAAAAAATATAAAAAATAAAAACCTTTACTCATCTTTCCCTGGGCCTATGTTTTCAGTGGTGGCAGCTTCGGTCCTCTACAGGTCCCCGGCCGTATGTGCTAGGCTGTAGCCAATCACAGGCCTTAGCGGTGACCTCTTCACCAATGGCATGTGATTGCTGTGATGTGCTGTTTCTGAAGAGGTCACCACTGAGTCCTGTGATTGGCTGAAGTGGTCACCTGGCACCAAGAGTCCAGGAACCTATAAACTGAAAGAGCTTCTGTCAGTGGAAATGGAGGTGAGTAAAGTTTTATGAAACTTAACCAAGTTTTATGTTCCTGCCCCCTTCCGGAGCCATATTAAACAATAAAAACTGAGTCAGACAACCGCTATAGGCAAACAATAGATCAAATGTTCAAGTCCTCTAGTGTACCAATAAAAAACTGCACAAAAAAAAAAAAAAAAAAAGAAATGTTATGGGTGCTGAATGCAGTGACACAGAAACCAATTATTTTTAAAGTGTTTATATTGTGCATATATTATGAAAAATGTAAAACTGTGGTATTGCCTTAAAGGGGTTGTCTACGATTTGTTTAAACTTTAGGGGCTGCTGTAAAATAATAATAATAATAATAAAAATAAAATAATAATAATAATAATAATAATAAGACATACACACCCATCCTGGGGTCACTGGAGAGGAACCAGTAATGTTCCTTACCAGCGACTGTGAGCCTGTCACCTGCCAGCATGGTGAGCCCTGGCACATGTGAGAAAAGGGATCAGAATTGGAGCACCAGGGATAGGCCAGTATGTATTTTATTTGTTTTACACCCAGTCCTGCCACCCCTGAGGTTGCTTCAAATCCTGGACAACCCCTTTAATCAATAATAACCTGAAAATAATAAATCTATTGTATCATTTATACCATATGGTGAATGCCATAAAAGCAAATGATGAAATTGCTTCCCCCCTAATACATTAGATAGATGATAGATAGATAGATAGATAGATAGATAGATAGATAGATAAAAAGCACATCACATCCTGAAAAAAGGCTCCATATGACTACATCAATGGAAAATTCTCAATTTCCAGCATGTAAAAAATTAGGTTTGGATAAGATATATCAGAAAATAATTGTGCGTGACATCACCACACCAATTCTGCCAATAGATTTAGAGGCCCCTTTACTAATGTAAGGGACAGTCTCTCTGTAGGTGTCACCACTTTATCTCCTGTCTATCTGCCGCCATTTCTGGAGGTAATGTCAGGCTCTGCCGTGTCCAGGAGAAGGTGCAGTCCCACACACGATACAGCAGGGGGCTGAGCTCGCACCTCTGCGCCTTCTAATGGAACGTCTGTGCTCGGGATATGACTCGTTACATTGTATCCAGTGACAGTTACATTGTATCCAGATTCGAACGTTCTCCCGGAATCTTATGTAACTGTCCGCTGATGTCTTTAAAGGGGACACCACAATAACGCTGTGACCCTGCGCACCTTCCTGGAGCAGGCAGCGGGGCTATGGGTCTGTAAGGGGTTAAATAAAGACGCATAATAAAGAAATGCGTTTTTTACTGCCTGGTCGCCAGTTTTCTCGGTATTCTCTGGCGGTGAGGTAGGTTTCGGTAGGGTATGAGAGGATCTGTCACGATCTTCCTTAAATTTGTGCCGTTGAAGGGGGGGCGTGGCCGGGGCGGGGCTGTGCAAGAGCGCTCATTTTTTTTTTTTCTTTTCAAAAAAAAGCTGAAGAGGAAAAACCGGCGGCGAGTGAGATAGAAGAAGGGGAGGGGGTCTGCTGATCCGGGGGTGGGGGTCTGCTGATCCGGGGGTGGGGGCTGACTGCAGGCAGGACAGGGAGGGGAGGCGAAGACCTCTACATGAAGTTGGCCGCACTCATTACTAGTAAGTTGGGTGCCGCTGTCACTGCAAGAAGACAGGGTGCGGGGGAAGGGGGCCAGGTGGAAGGAGAGGGTTTGGGGTGTAGGGGAGAGAGGGGTTGTTGGGGGGTTTCATGATAAAAGATGCAGATGACTGTGCGTAGATTATTCTTTGCAAGAAGTGTAGGGCACAGATTGGGAATGTAATGGGGCAGAAGGACAGGAGAGGAATATAGTGAGAAGTATGGCGTGACATGGGGAAACCGAGCTGTCACAGGAGGAGGAAGATGTGACATGGAGGAGAGTACACTGACAGGAGGAAGAGGATGTCACATGAAGGAGAGTGCCATGACAGGATAGACAGAAGATGTGACATGGAAGAGAGTGTAGTGACAGGAGAAAGAGGCGATGTGACATGGTGGAGAGTGAAGTGACAGGAGGAACAGGAGATGTGACATGGTGGAGAGTAAAGTGACAGGAGGAACAGGAGATGTGACATGGTGGAGAGTGAAGTGACAGGAGGAACAGGAGATGTGACATGGTGGAGAGTGAAGTGACAGGAGGAACAGGAGATGTGACATGGTGGAGAGTAAAGTGACAGAAGGAACAGGAGATGTGACATGGTGGAGAGTAAAGTGACAGGAGGAACAGGAGATGTGACATGGTGGAGAGTAAAGTGACAGGAGGAACAGGAGATGTGACATGGCGGAGAGTAAAGTGACAGGAGGAACAGGAGATGTGACATGGTGGACAGTAAAGTGACAGGAGGAACAGGAGATGTGACATGGAGGAGAGTGCAGTGACAGGAGGAACAGGAGATGTGACATGGAGGAGAGTGCAGTGACAGGAGGAACAGGAGATGTGACATGGAGGAGAGTGCAGTGACAGGAGATGTGACTTGGAGAAGAGTGCAGTGACAGGAGGGAGAGGAGATGTGACATGGAGGAGAGTAAAGTGACAGGAGGGAGAGCAGATGTGACATGGAAGAGAGTGCAGTGACAGGAGGAGGAAGATGTGACATGGAGGAGAGTGCAGTGACAGGAGGGAGAGCAAATGTGACATGGAAGAGAGTGTAGTGACAGGAGGGAGAGGAGATGTGACATGGAGGAGAGTAAAGTGACAGGAGGGAGAGCAGATGTGACATGGAAGAGAGTGAAGTGACAGGAGGAGGAAGATGTGACATGGAGGAGAGTGCAGTGACAGGAGGGAGAGCAAATGTGACATGGAAGAGAGTGCAGTGACAGGAGGAACAGGAGATGTGACATGGAGTACAGTGATAGGGGGGTTATGGGGTTATCAGATGGAGGGCAGAGTGGTGACATGAGGGAAAGCAGTAACAGGACTATGTTGAGAAAAGTGCAGAGATAGAAAAGAAAGGATTGTGGCATGCATGGGGGGAGAAGTTACTGCATGGTGTAAAGTCAGGAGGAAGACAAGATAATACCAACTAAAGGCGAATGCTGTATTGGAGAGAAGCAGGAGGAGAACAGCTCTGCCATGAGAGGGAAAGTAACTGAGGACTAGAGGAGAGTGACAGAAGGGGGGTGACTGGGGTGGGAGTGCATTTATAGGAAGGGAGAGGAGATGTGACAGTAAAAAGGGGTGACTGGGGTGGGAGTGCCATTTATAGGAAGGGAGAGGAGATGTGACCTGGAGGAGAGTGCAGTGACATAAAAAGGAACACGGAGGAGTTATGGGATGAGAGAAAGTTCAGTGATAGCAATTTCGGAAAACTGACACACAAGGAGATAACTGAATATTGGGATAATGACAGTGCAGTGAGATGTGACAAATAGTGCAGTGACAGGAGGCAGAGAGAGTGCAGGGACACTACAGTGACAGGAGAATGAGAGTTGTGACATGAAGGAGAGTGCAGTGACAGGAGGAGCTGTAGCATGTGCGGAAGCATGCAGTGATTGGGGGAATGCACTGGAATGTGCAGTGTGATCCCAGCTGTATTGATGAGGAACGATTACAGCAAATGAGGACTATGAAGACTGGAGGGGTTCACATACATGAAGATTAGGAATCTACTTGTGGTTTACCGTGGTGTAGGAGACCAGGAGTAGAAGACATGCAGTAACAAGACAGCTGGGCATGTACTGGGCATAGCTAGGGTGACAGCAAGGATGTTACATGGTCTGTTCTGCATCTGGTGACTGCAAATATTAATAATCTGAAGGATGAAGAGATGACAAATGAATAGCGCTGAAGCTGTAAATACCTGCCCCATGGAGACACCTAGACACTGGACACCCCGGGATAAGGCTCAGCAGCCCGGCTCCTATGGTTTACACTTCAGCTCACATTTCATAGAGGATCTTCACTGTGAGTCTTGGAGACAATTTGGAGATGTCCACTTCTTTGAGGCCTCATATTAATTATTCTGGAGGTTGTTGGATTTTCCTCTTTGGAGTTTGCTTTGCACCATTTTGGAGTTTATTCTTTTATACTACTGGCCTTCCTGCTCTAGAATGGAGGCTGTGTATTTAGATCTCGAGTCAAACATACAAGTGCTTTCTGGAGGTTGCATCATCTCTGGAGGCCAATACTCTGGAGACTGGACACAGGAACATGTGGAGGCGGAAACTTCTGCAAACCACAACGAAACTGTTTCTGGAGGCTGCTCTGGATTATGCAATGTGTGTCCAGGCTCCCACTCCAAGGTCAAAGGCAGCTTCAACACTTCCAAATATCTCACCTTATGCATTGCTTGGACAAGACTTGAAACGAAAGGGTAGACGATAATGGTTGACAGCCTAGAGCAGAGGGTACAAGTCTTAGCTAAGCTGAGCATAGATTTTGAAGGCAAAGCTGCATTTCAGAAAGGGGAATAGTATAAAACAGGCTGAAGATAAGAGGGGAAATGAAGGAGGAAAGAGTTCTGGATTTGGATGGAGGCTCCAGAAAAAAATTTAGAACTGGGCTGGGAAAGATGGGCAGAGAGGAGAAGTGGATCAAATGTGGTATGATGGATGGAGCATGAAGGGAGAGGCTGGAAATGATGGGAAAGGTCAAGGAGAGGAAATAAGGCAGAGTAGGGGCAGTGTATGGAGGATGGATGGAGAAGGACAGGGCAGGGGACAGTTCTGGATCTGGAGATAGTCTAGACGCATGGAGCACTAGAATTAGACATAAAGAAAGGGTAAGGGTATTGCAGAGGAGAAAGGGAAGGCTGGAGATCATGGTAGAGGTCAAGGAGAGAGGGAATAGAGTAGAAGATGGAGGCTGGATGACTGTTCTCTTGGCATGGAGAAGAACAGGACAGGGGCAGATCTGGATCTAGAATGAGTCTTGCAGCATGGAGCAGGAGATCTAGGCAGAAGGAAAGAGAGAGGATAGAGCAGAGGAGAGAGGGGAGGCTGCAGAGAAGAGGGGAGGCTGCAGGAATATCTGCTCATCACGTGTGCCCGGGGGGCGGGTCCTGTTTTACGAGTATTTACTACGATCCCCCTATTAGCTCAGAGCCCCGGCTGTCAGCCTGTTCATGCCATGCACTAATAACCCGCTGCCCTGCCCCGGACCTCTGCCCAGGACCCCAGCCCAGCATGGCAGAGCCTCTTGCGGACTTGATGTCAACAGCCGCTGCCCGGGGGGACCTGAAGCAAGTAGAGGACCTGCTGCAGAGG